>CM026066.1:31566588-33008255 GCA_014839685.1 Anableps anableps
TGAAAGAGTAAAGGGAACTAAATACAAAAGCAAGCCACACTTCTCAGATATTTACAATTAAGTTCATGTTTACAAAAATAATAACTATGAAAAGGTTCACAAAGTGTTAATACTTTTGCAAACAGTGTATGAAGTTAAACATCAACCAAAGTTGATTTGCTGTTGAAAAAAGACAAAAACCTCAAACAGATCACAAACATGTTTATCTGGGTTTTAGTTCATTTCCATGAACTCTAAGCTGTAATTTAAAACGGTTGTTTGAAACCTTGAGCTCTATAATCGACTCCCTAATGGGAGCTTTTACATTATGCAGGAGCCGCATTTTATAAACAGCCCAAAGACTTCCTGTTGTCAATTAGGATGACAAACCACAAACAAATAAATACCTTTTACAAAACAGGAACAGTACCCTCCATCATTATGAAAGCTTTTCAAAGCCCCAGACAGCAGGAGGGTTGTGGTTTCCATTTCTTTCTGGTTACTGATTTAACTGACATAAAATAGGAGCCATTATCCTGTTAAATGTAAGCAGTGTTACTTGCTGTGCGCAAAAATTAATCCAGCCTGTTTTTTTGTCCAAGCATCACTGGAGAGGTTTCTTAAATTAAACCCAGCAGACACAGACTTGCTGCTGGGAAAGTAAGGGAAAAGTCTGTGCCAAGATTTAAATAAGATCAGCCTGAAAAGATGTGGCAGATTCATGCAGCTTTTATCCAGGTTGGTAGCTGTAGGAGACAGAGCGTATGTGAAGCAGAGGAGGGATGAGAAAAAAAATGGTTGAAGTTATGGAAGCATGCTTCATATGTACTCCTATGTAAATGCTCTCACTCTGCGTTTTCGCTGCTAGCAAGTTTTCCTCTTTAGCCTTTTCACATTTTGCCACATTACAGCCGCAAACCTTGATGTATTTTATTTGGATTTTTATGTAATAGACCAACACAGTTTGGTGTATAACTGAAATAAATGGTGCCATAGCTTTCTGTTTTTTTCCCCAGATAAAAATATGAAATATTGGCGATGCACTAGTGTTCAGCCCCTTTTAATTTGATGCCCCTAAAGAAAAACCCATGCCTTCAGAAATTGCCTGAATCATTAAATACACTGAGTAATTTAATCTTAGCATAAATGCAACTGCCTTGGAGTTTTGTTAGAGAACAAACAGCATCATGAAGACCAAGGAACACAGCAGAAAGGTCAGGAACTATAAAAGATGTAGGGAAAACAGGAAAGTTGTTGTTCTGGTTAGAGGAGACACCAAAGTTAAACATTTTGACCTCCTACAAAATGCTGTGCAGATGGAAACTTGCACTAACCATCACCCCCCACTGTAAAAGACAGGGGTGGCAGCATGATGCTGTGCAGATGCTTTTTGAGGAGGGATGGGGAAGCTGGTTGATGAGAAGATAGATGGAGTTAAATAGAGTACAATACTAGAACAAGGCCTGTTCTAGGCTACAAAAGCCTTTAACTGGGTGGAGGTTCACTTTCCAGAAGGATGAGCCCCCCCCCTAACAATACATCCAGAGCTACTGTGGAATGGTTTAGATCTGTTGTCCTTCATGTTTTAGATGTTTCTCTGCTCCAGCACACCTGATTGTATCACCTCTTCAGCTACTAAATGCTGCAGAAGCCTGTTAATCCCTCATTTATTCAAGTCAGGTGTGTTTGGCAGCAGAGAAACCACCATCCTGAGCACCAGGATAGAGACCCAGTGCTTTAGATCAAATCATATCCATGTATTAAAGCGACCCAGTCAAAATTCAAACCTAAATTTAATTGGAGAAGCTGTGGTAAGAATCTGTTCCCTGGCTGAGCTTCAGCTCTTCTGGAAAGAATAACAGGCATTTCAATGTTAAGATGCGTAAAGCTGGTAAAGATGTACCACAAAAGACGTCAAGTGGTAATTGCAATGAAACATGGTTCTTGAGACTTTTGACACACAAGCACTGAATGCAAATTCACCCCATGTATCATTTGTCCTACTTCATAAAATAAATCCCTCCACAACATAATGAGGTTTGTGATTGCAACTTCACAAACAGTGAAAAAGTTCAAGGGATACGAGTGAGCCTTCATCTCCAGAAAAAAAAAAAAAAATTTATGTATGATGTATGGTAGAAACCGTCATCTCATATGACATGTATAGACCAACCAATTTGACCACATTCTTACCTGCATGGCCGATAAGAACTTGGAAAAACAGACACTTCAGCGTACAGACATCACTCCCAAAAGAAACACACAACTCTTATGGCTTTTTTAAAGATATTCTTTGTAATTTTAATTCCCATAATTTAGTTTAAATGTGACATTTTTCCACTAAAAATCTTAAATAAAACATTACAGTACGATATATGCAAATCAGAAGAGCATAAGATTTTTTAGATGTTGAAGCAAGCTACAGTTTATCCTGAATTTCTTTGCATTTTTTTTCTTCTATTTACCTTTTAAAAAGGACTGGACAGTTGAGAAGCAGTAAACAGTAAGAAGACGACACAGAGCTGCAAAGCCTGCAGGCCGGCCAAGAAGCACGTTTTATTACAAAAACGACCAGAGAAACAGACGATGGCACGCCATGTTCAGAAAGTGGTCTGATTTTTTTAAGCCCCCCTCTTATGTTTATCTGTAAGGAGAGAGTTGGTTCTATACAACCATGAGAGGGCGCCATTACACCAGTCCAGGGATGAGGTTGCTCTTTCAGAACAGTTTGTGTTGCACATTCAGGGAGAGAGAAGAAAATAGCACATTCTGAGTAGTTTCTGTCTATAAAATTATTATAATGCAACAGAAGCACACTGACTCCCTCAATGGCAATTTTATCAGTTGCTAAAATGATGCCCCTCTTCATGGGGAGGAAAGTGACAAACTACGTCATCTATCGGCTAAATTTACTGGACTGAACTGAGGAAAAAAAAAAATTAAAAAAATTAAAAATAAAAAAAATAAATAAAAAAAATCAGTTTTCATTCATAAGATTTCAGTTTTTTCTGTTTTGAGGTTACTTTGCAATATTTTTGTGCACAGATGTGTCAGCACAGAAAATTTTGGATCGCAGAACAGATAAATCAATTTCACTGACTTTAAAGTTGCAAAAAAACAATATGTAATGTTTGCAATGCAAAACTAGAGAATAGTTTCACTTTTCCTCCCCTTGAACTGAGAAATGTGCCCCTTTTGGCCTATCAGGACTAAGAATGAAGAACAACGGAACCAAGAGAAAGCGAGTTGCACAAGAGGCTTGCACAGCGTGATGATGTTCACTTGAAACCAGAGCTAGAATATCAGTATACTGCTGTTCAAAAAGCAGTACATCATCCACCTCTGAAGCACCCTCCTCGTTTATCGCCGCACTCCGTAGAAATGGGTAAAAAACAATTTCACTTTTATGACAGTAGCTTTCAGTTTGGACATATGCGACTGCAATAAAAACATTTAAATGTGGTGCTAGTAACTGTAGAGGGCTGCTGAAATGGATATAAGGGTTGAGACTGAAGAGATTTTAATTTAATCTCTACGATGAGATTGACCTCTGTGTGTTGATTGCAGTTGGACTGCAAAGTACTGTGCTCCACAGTTGACACTTGTCTCCCTGCTAAAAGGTTGCAGGTTCAAATCTCAGTGGAGGCCTATATGTGTGGGGCATAATGTATCTGGCTCTTTTCCCCAAGTCCAAAAACATGCATGTTAGGTAAACTGCCTGTAGTAGCGATTGTGTGCCTGCAAGTCTTTTACGGGACGTATTCAATAGAGGAAAAAAACCGAACAAGCAGTCCTGACAGGAAATTAGGATTAATATTACTGGGAAAGTGTTCAGCTTTGTACATTTATATTTTTGAATGGCAACCAAGTTACACTGACTGTTTAAATACAAAAGCAGAGCAGAGGTCCACTTCTTCCTCCACACATGCCTCACAACAAACAGCAGAAATCAGAAATTACGAGGAAGTGAACATGCCGGCTCCGTGCAGACCTCTGTGCAGCACGATCTGTGGCAGAGTAAAAGGTCATGAGCTGTAAGGGAGGTCAACTGCCCAAAAAAGAGGGAACAAACCCTGCAGACATCTTTTTTGTGATTTAGACATAATCTCATAGCAGAGCTGTCCTCCTCTTGCAGCTCACTTCCAAAGTCAATGCAGTAGGGAAACAAAATTACAAAGTGTTTTCATCTATAGTTCAAAAATAAAAACGGTCATTTCAAATTCTGATCTACTCGCGATCGACACGTCAATCTACCTGCTAGAGGAAGCCACCGAGTTCTGAGGGAGTGGGCACAAGTGCCGCAACGCACTTGGTTGTGAATATTTCCGCAGTTTTCCCCACTTCAAGCCCACAGTGTCTCCCTCTAAAAGTGTGCAGAAGCTCACCCAGGTTAAAACTCAGATATGGTAGAAAAATATATAGTTTTGATGAGATTTCTCTAGTTATTTTTTCATCACTGAATTGCACCCACACATGTAGTGTTAACACATTGCAGTAGCAGTGTAAAGTGACAGGGATCATGATCAGCACTACTACAAAAACGACAGGAAAAAAAAAAAAAAAAAAAAAAAAAAAAAAAAGCAATCACAAACACTTTCTCTCAACGATTCTCTCTCTCTCTCTCTCTCTCTCTAGACACTTCTGGTTATATTCTGTTTTGTTTTACTTGCACTTAAAAATTCATGGTTAATAGTTCATCTTTCATTGGCATCATTAGGCAACAGTTTGTTTTTTAAAACAGATACTCTACAATATGGTTACAATGTAAACACCACAGTACTGAATTATTTTACCATCTCTGCACAAAGTAAAACACATTACAAGGCATGTGGCTACTTAAGCATAGATTTGTTCATGAAGAAAATAAAAAATAACAAGAAACACACCACAAAAACAACAAAAACATCCAACAGCTGGCATAGAGTTTGTTCAAACAAAAATAACTTTAGACTTTGTTCATCCATAGGTCACCTAGATGACCTTGTTTTAAAAGCTGGTGATGATCAGTTTTTTTTTCTAAATCACTTTTAGACAAAATGAGGTCAAAGGGATAGTTCAGGATTTCTGAAGTGAGGTTCTGTTAACAGCTTATACAGGAAGCTAAAATCTTTCCTGCAGTGGATGACTCTCTTGGCATCTTCATTTAGGTTAAATGCAGACAAATTGATCCAGAGACTGAAGCCAACTGCTCATTTGAGTGACACCAGTTTTAAAAGAGTCCTATCATCTTAAAATCTCAAATGCAATTTTGGCAAATGCCATTGTGCTAATGCTAGTAGAGATGCATTGAGAAATTATCTTGTAGTGAGGCGATTTACAGCTAGACTCCTGCTCGGTGGAAACCGGCTCTTTCTCCCATCAGTGCACGGACCATACTAAGAGTTACCAGGTTGCGCTAACAAAAACACTTATGGTGGTGTTGAAGTTGTTACTGAGGGAAGTAAATTCAAAGTTTCTTCCTACTTTCAGTACGAGTGAAGTGCTTAAAATGACAGAGATTGCATAGTTTTAAGAAACCACTTAAAAAGGAGAACTATCTCCTAGGACATGACTCAATTATTTTTCCGTTTGATCATAACTTATAACCTGTCATATTTCATAAGAGTAAATTTGCCCAAACAGGGACTGTAAGCAGAATCAGTGGAAATAAATTGTATTATAAAGTGATAAATATGCACTTAAATTTCACTGAGATTTAAGCATTTTTATGTTTTAAGAATTTATCAAAAAATTAAAACCTCCTAGGGAAAATAAAGTAATATGCAATGGGTAAGTAGATGGTCTCAAAATGGTTTGTTTACATGCACGTAGGTTCGGACAAAATTGCTTAAGGATGAATTTCCAAAGAGACCTTTCATGGTCATGCCTGCACATAAATCGCTGTGATATTTTTTTTAGAGTTGAGTTGTTAAGACTTCAGAAGTCGGTTTTTGAACTGGCAGAATAGCAATTAGCTTTAGCCTCAGGTCCCATGTAATCAGGATTTATATAAAAAGAAGTTGAGAGTTATACATTTAAGTCAAATTTTCCGATATCCGAATCATAAATACAAGAATACCCCATGAAATCAAAACTTTGAAATCGAGACTGAAAGTCTGGAGGTGTCCAACAGCCCTAACTTTAATAACCAGTATGGCTGCCAGGCATAATGAATGTGATAGGTGCAGATGTAAATAAATCAGTGGGACACAGTATTCCACAGTCACTATTTGTAAAACTGTCCCTTCAGTGTTTAAATGCAAAAAACAAAGAATAATGCTGTAATCATTTTTTTTATTGCTAATAGTTATCATGGATACAGCTGGAAAACTTGTTTTTCAACTTGCCGATACAGTCTGATGTAACTTCCAACTCTAAATTGTGACTTCAGAGGCAACATTATACAAAATAAAGAATCAGAGAGTTTCCTTCTGCAGGTAAGAAATCAACTGCTTACAAACTTCTAACATAGTCACACTTCTTATAGTCCTTGGCCATCTCTCAAGACAGATGTCTTGTGATATTTAGCATTATGAGCAGCCTGAAAACCTGCACCAGATTTTAGGTAAGCCTTCACTCTGACTATATGGAATCAAATTGAACCTTTAGCACCAGCAGGCAGAGGACGCCTCTGTACTATGAACACACTGAGGAGCTATGCTGCTTTTTGCTTGAGCCAAGTCCTCTTCCTTTACGTGTTTTCATGTTTTAGAGTTCGATATGATACCATTTATCATGTGAAAGTAGGGTTCGATATGACAGTGATTCAGCTGTATGTATGAAAATAAAGGCATAAGGATAAAGATATGTTATGGGACCTCGTCAGTTTGCGCTCGTACGCCTCAGCTCAGTTTTAGTGTTTTGGCATCTTTCTGCTCTAAAGTGGCATGCTGAAATGTTGACTTTGGCATGGATCAACTCTCAGGAGAGCGATCTATCTTTCCCAACCCAACCCAGTGTTTCTGGTTCATTTCCTCAAACTGAGCTGTCTCCAATAAAACCACACAATTGTTTTCACTCTGAACCTCGAGCATGAAGGTTTGTATGATGACGATAAGATGAAGCTCCCCCCTCCCTCTCTACAATGATAAAAACAAACCAGGATCCCACTTACAAACTCCTTAAAGGACAGTATTTACAGTACAAATTACAATATAATACATCATTAAAAAATATGAGACTCATCTCTAAAAACATACAGGAGCTCTCCACAAAAAGAAAATTTAATTCTTTAGTAAATTAGGTTTCTATGGTTTCATGTGGAAAATAAAACAAAGTTGCATGGCCCTCTTTTTGTGAGGCGTCCTTTCCTTTTGGCCCCGGTTGTACCTAACTGGCGTGTTTAAAAACTGACATGATGGATGGGTTGGTTAACCACACGCATGTCTTTTCTTATTTTTTTTTTTTTTGTGCCAAAGCAAGCTGTAATACAACAGATCACACTCAATCAGAACGATAATATGTACACTTTTTTTTTTCTTTGCTCGGATATTAGATATGTGCTCACTGGTATGGTTATTTTTTTTTTAATTCTTGATTTCTTTTTTAATTAAAAGGTAAATTTCCTATTTTTGTATTTACAGCAGACTGAATGGTGCATTTCCCCCCAAAAAGAGAATAAATATGAACCGATTGAAACTCAAATGAGTTGAGAGGATTTCCGGACAACAGAGCCAGGCAGCGTGGGAACCAACCCTCCTCACATCCCTCACAGTACAACCAAAGTCTATTTGTAAACCTCTGCAGCTTCCTCCAACTCTTCTCCTTCACTTTCCTCATTCCAGCTCCTGCTTGCCTTCCATCAACACCCAAGCTACGATTTCTTTCCAAGTTTCCCCTTCTCTGACTCCCCTCATCCTTTCTCCACTGCTCGCCCTCCCGGCCACGTCCCCCCTCAGACGAAGGGCAGGATGCCGTAGACGAACAGGGCCATGACGGCGGCGCTGAACAGGCCGGCCACTGGCACCGTCACAAACCAGGCCAGGAAGATGTTCCTGAAGAGGCGCCAGTCCACAGCTTTCTGGGAGCGGATCCAGCCCACAGCTACAACCGAGCCCACCTGGAGGCCGCGGACGGAGAGAAAAGACAATCAGCAGCAGAACTGAACATGTTTGAAGATTGCAGAGATAGTGAAGAGCTGCAGGTTCTCTTTGCCATTCTCAGGACTGAGTGTCCAGAATATTTTTACTTCTTTTAGACATCATTACTCAGTTCAAATATACAGATGTGCAGAAATTTATTGGCATCTCAGGTAAAGATTTGTAATAAACTAATCTATTATAACAGCTGCATATACTCACACTGAAACTGTGTGAAATATCTACCCTTTTCTGAATATTTATTCAAGGAAGGGAAAAAATCTTTAACAAGTGGCTCACTTACTGGTAACCTGTGGTTAAGTTTGAATACCTCCACTTTAGCCAACAGGACTGCATGTTCCGAGGTTGGAGCATACAGGGAACTGGATCTTAGACCATTCTTCTTTACCATATCTCCAGATCAGTGGTGTCGGAAGTCAGTCCTCAAGGGCCGGCATCCTGCATGTTTTAGTTCCCTCCCTGGTGGTAGTAACTACCTCCTCAGCAAGTCAATGTTCTGTAGAGGCCTGCTGACGAGTTATCATTTGATCCAGGTGTGTTGAACCAAGGAGAAAACTAAAACATGCAGGACCCCGACCCTTGAGGACGTCATCCTCTTGTCCCTTCAGCTTATCCTGCAGTTTTTAAACAGGATTTAGATCTGGGAACTGATTTTCCTCCTACTGAACTTTTCTTTCATTCCTGATGTAGCCCAGGGGTCTGCAACTCCAGTCCTCTAGTGCCAGTGTCCTGCAACTTTTGGATGCATCCCTGCTCCAACATGGCTGAATCAAATGAATGGTTTATGACCAGGCCTTTGCAAAACTTGCTGACATACCAAGGTGGTAATTCAGCCTTTTGATTCAGATGTGTTGGAGCAGGGACGCATCCAAAAGTTGCATTGACAGTTGGACTAGAGGACTGGAATTGCAGACCCCCAATTAAGCCATATATTATGGATATTTACTTTGTTAATTGACCCCATGATGGGCACTTTAATCAGCTTACTCTTTAAATCAACCAGATTTTTAAATTTAAATTGTTCTGGTATTTCAAAGAGTTCATAATGCCATGTACAAGGATCCGGGACACAGGTGTCAAACTCCAGTCCTTGAGGGGCGGTCCCCTCCAACTTTTAGATGCATCTCTCTGTCAACACACCTGAATCACATATTTGAGTGTATGAGGAGGTAGCTAAATCCTTGAGTGTTGTGCCATCGTACAAATGTTTTAATACTTTTTGTACATCTTTACCAGGGGTGCCAACAAATCTGTCTGTGTAGCTACTTTTAGCTTCTTCAACAGCTAAACAAATTTTAAATGCTACTGGTACACTTCTGTGTAACAGGAAACATTTGACTAGATTGTGTATTTATTTATTCATATCTGCAAACCTTCGTCAGGCTCACATCCCATTGGAATAAGGTTCAGAGCCAGGCTACTGAAAAAAAAAAAGCCTGAGTAAAATTGCTAATATCTGATCTGATTGAGAAGTGACAAAGGTCAGCTGTAAAGAGAAGAGTGTGCGCAGCCTGCAGCTCTTCACATTTCAGACTCAAATGTGTGTTAGTAACAGCAAGCCTGGAGGTTATTACTGACTAAACCAAAAAGTAAATCCCATGTGAAAGTCTGACACAAGCAGATCTAGCCTACAAAACATACTTAATGTCAGACTTTCACTTGTGCATTTTCTCTTTACCTTAAATAGCAGGAACCCGATAAAGTTGGAAGAAAAATAAGATTTTCAGACATGTTTGAGAATCATGTGCAGCGACTTGCTGTCAGTCAGAGCAGGAGGTAACACTGTAGCTGTCTGCTCGCATTTAGCCAGAGAAACATGAGACGCCGAGCGCACTCTGGTCTGCCGACCTCACCTAACACATTTAAATTGGTCCACATTTGTAGACGAAAGGTCAGATGGATAGTGAGCAACTCTAAGACTTTGAGTTTCACATGAGAGATTCTTTTCAACTTGATTTTCACCAACATGAATTTAATCCTTGAAGACTTATTTCTAGGAAACAGTCTAAACTTTGTGTTTCTAGATCATTTGCATGCAGTAACCTCAGTCTTAATGCTGCCCGCCCACAGCTCCTCTGAAACAGCAAAGTCACTGTACATGATCATCTTATATCGACTCACACCAAGGACCGGGCATTGATTTAGCCTCAACAAGAAACGAAAAGCCTGATTTAAGAAAGATCAATCAGTTGGACCCAACAAATTAATGAAACCAAATCAATGCCCATCAATCCTCACACTCTCTCCTTCACACAAACTGAACCACTGGAGATGCAGAGATGTAGTTAATTTATTACCAAAGACTGGAAGGCCAATGAGGAATTTCAGTTTCACGCTTGCAGTTTAAAAAACACAAATAGTTTTAAATCCAATCTGTTCACAAATTGGAATTTAGTTTTCTAGAGGAAATTTCACCAAAAACATCTGTACATATCCAGACCAAATCAATAAAAAAAAAAAATTAAGTAATTACCACAATCTTAAACCTCTAACCATCATTAGATTTAGGACCTTGGCTAAGCAACAGATTATCCAAAATTTTAGGGAAGAAACATGATAGGGTTGTATGTGAGGAATGGAGATAAGGCATGGTGCTGGTGGTGATGATAGTGATATTTAGACAAACTGATCACCAGTAACTGGACACCAGTTTTGAGTCTCCTGCAGTTTCCCTACAGGGAATTGAAGCTTTATGGTATGGAAATCCAAAGGTGCCAAATTCAATAACTCAGTCATTAAATAATAGGGAAACATTGATTCATATAACTATAGACAGATAATCTATACAATACAGAATTGTCCCTTTAAAAAAAATATCCAGACATTTATTATTTCACAGTAATTTCAGTATGCGAGTTATTTGAAACTTTTATGGATGAGATCCAAAGGTGCCATTGCTCAAAAAACAAATCATTAAATAACTACTTGCATAGAATCCAAATTGAAAACAGATATAGATATATAAATGAAAAGATTATAGAGATATTTCAATAGAGATTTAAAAGGACCAATTAACATTAACTTATTTACAAAATATAATTATCTCCTTCTCTTTGGTTATTTCACAGCCACAATTACATTAATAAATCAAAATATGTCATCCATTAAACCAAATTAAACTAGAGATAAGATAGATAAAAAGAAAAATCATTCAATATACAATTACTTAAAAGTATAAATTCTAATTTATAAAATCATAGAAAGTTATCATCAAAAATCATTATTTCATTTCTTCACAGAAAAATTACATTTCCTCAGTTTTTCAACCTTTTTCTTTATTTACAAGTAATTACTTTTTTAAAATGTATTCTGATTAGAAATATATAGAGTATTTTTTAATAAGTTTTTAATGTCTGCGAAAACAATGATTTGATAAGGTAGGCTAGATCAGAAATACATGTATTTACCCAACATCAAACTGAGAACAATTTTTGATGTTGCAAAGTTCCCTTTAAGAAAAATGGGACATTTAGTTGCTGGAGGAAAACTACAGGAGAGATCAAAACTTCAACTTCAGGAGTTGTGATTGATTTCAGTGATCAACAGCTAGAGGTGAAGCGATGAGGAAGAGCTCTCATGGTGGAGGCTCCTCACAGCTTCACAACCAAGGACTCCAATACCTTGCAGTGGGTGGAGCTTATTGGGATGCCCACATTTGATGCAACAAGCACTGTTAGCGCACTCATTACTTCAATGCAAAATCCGCTGTGAAGACACATGAGTGGAGAGACAGAAAGATGAAGAGGGAGAGGTAAAAATAGTGGAAAACAAAGTGTGGCGGGTGGTATCGGGTGGGAGGATGCCGGCTGGTGGTGGGGGACGGTGGAGGGGAAGTCAGCTTGTGACCGACCACAGGAGGGTGGGGACCCACACACCAAGCCATGCCAGTGTTGCATTATGAGAGCTGGTGGAAATGAAACAGATAATGTAGGTGTGGAGGAGGGGGGGGGTCAGGCAGGACTGGGACTGGACGGGTCCGCCTCGTCTTCCAGTCTGGATCTGGCGTTCCTGAAAAGAGCAGGGGAGAGGAGTTGCACACCGAGGCCCAGGGCTGTCCGAGAGAGACTGAATGGGTAAAAATGTCCGATTGTCTTCTGATCTAACAGAACTGTCAAATCTGGACTTTAAAAGGAAAAGTGAATAAAGGCGTGGCTGCAGATTAAATAGCCTTGACAATCATTTGAAATTATAAACCTGCAATTGTTCTTCGAAAAGTAAATTGTATATTTTAGAGACATTGGTGTTTAAATATTGACAAAGCAGGACCTCTTTATCTTAAGAGGCTGTTAATGAAAATAAACTGCATAGAAGCCAAAAATATTTCCTTCAAATATTAAGTGAGTGGTAACTCTGAGTTGGGAGCTGCTGTTTTTTTTTTTTTAAGCACAAGGAGGCCCATCGTCCTCGGAGCATTCCCGGTCAGACGTAAATTAGCAACCCGATCGTCCCTCACCTGAACCCAAATGGGCCAGGTACATGAAAAAACAAAGCTGCTAATGGGAGCTCTGTACATTTACTACAATAAGGGTGAGATTTTAACAAACTTTAGGAAGATGAGCCTGTGTTATTCCAGTGCTAATGAGACTTTTAACTAATGTTAAAACTTGGTGTTTTTATCATTTTTGTCCTAAAGAGTTTAAAGAGTAAACATTGTAAGGGTGTCCCAGTCTTTTGATCAATTGCTTCGTCTTGATGAGGAACCACTGAGCTGCTTAAAAACTGGTTAAGGACTGCCAGCACAGAACTGGTTTCACTAAACTACAGTCTGTTGTTTTTCCACTGTGGAACCACAAGTGGAATCACTTTGAGAAGAAGATATGACATCAATTCTCACCAATTTCTTTCATGTAAATAGACTCAAAATCAGTATACTAACAGCTCTTATTCTTTTATTTAATGTGAAGCCCTGAAACATCTCAGTTACGACTAGACAAGCCTACTTTACCAGCAGAATGGGAAAGGGATGAACTGAAATTGGCCTTTAGAGTGTATCCTGCTTCAGCTCAACAAGTAATGCTCAGCATTTTATATAAATAACAAACCAGGAATTAAAATAATCAAAAATGAAAATCCAGCAAATCTCACTCCACCGAATCTGCTCTATTTTGTCCTATTTGATCACTGTCTTCCCATGTTTAGAGATCAGGTCAATCAAAAACATTTTTAGTAATAAAACAAAAATGATTGCCAAAGCCAGCAAAAAAAAAAAAAAAAAATAATAATTGAAATTTTGTGCAAGAATAAAGCAGTTTTTAAGGGTTTAATTTTCTTAGTCTCCAGAGACAATCTATGGCCCGGCACCCTGGGAGAAGGTGTGAGCTCCCCTCTCCCCTGGAGGGACCTGTAGGGGAGTTGAGAGGTCAGTCTGAGGGGGAGGGGGGCCACTCGGTCATACCTTGCAGTGTGTGGTACTGACAGGGATTCCAATATTTGAAGCCAACACGACTGTGAGTGCAGAGGCCAGTTCAATAGTGAACCCACTGTGGAAGGAGGGAGGGGAGACGTTCTTCATTGTAATGTCTGGGATGGTGCTGCTGGAGGCACAGCCTCACCAGCATCCACATTACCAAGCACATTTCAACAGTTCTTACATGTTTACACATCACACAGTCAAACAAGTAACAATGAAACTGTAATTACTAAAGCCCTCATTAGACAGCCACACACAAAGAACAGAGCACTTCTGTGAGGTCTTGAATGTTTGCAGGTAATTTCAGGTATGGTGGCATGTGAAGCATAGACGGGTGTGACTCTGTAGAGCCTACTGCTTACAAGAAGATATTTTTCTCCAAAAATCACTCCCAGTTTCCAGGGAGCTTTGGCTTCAGAACAGTGGATGCACTGAAAGAGAAAATCATTAATGTGTGCACAGAAAACACAATTTATGTGCATGCGACAGAAACCTACAGAATTAAAATTATAGAGCAAAAAGGAAGCAGCTTGAATCGAGAGGATTCCTTTGTACTACTCCTTCTGTTGATATTTCTTAAATAAAAAGCAGCAACACTGAAGCAAATTCCTGGGTGGAAATTATTTAGCTGCAGACATGCAATCGTTAAAATGTCATTCCAGTCGCTGGTCACAAGCAGCAGGGCCAATCTGTATCCCAGCAGGGCTGCAACGATTTCACCAAAGGTAGTCTCAAGCGCAACTTCAATCCGTTCAAACAGGAACCACTTCAGGTAAAAAATTAATGTCTCAGAGGCAATTTGGATTGCTGATGGGGCTTTAGTCCAGATATACTCCTAAACCTTCTTTGTGGAGGTTTAAAATGGCATAAAAATGGAATGTTGTTGCAGTCTTATTCAGTAAGACATTATGATCTGCATAATTCACACTTAATATTTTCCTCAACATAATCTAGAATCCTACAGGGGAATTCCTCTCTTTAGACTGGTTTTCTTCATCTGTCTGAGTTAAAAGAGTTCAGGCATTGCAGCAAGCAGAAACATTTAGAAGACTTGTTTCAGTGTGGTTGTGTTAGTCCTTGGCAGTAGTCAGCATCATCCCCGCTGTTAGCAGTCAGGATGATCCTAATTCTCTGGTGCTTTTGACAAATGGACTTTGCTAGATGTTACGCTACACAGGTAAATAGATATAGTAGAAAATAACTAAAATATCTACCTTAAAAAACTGACAAGTTTATAGCAGTTCAAGTGATACCTCCTCGATGTGAATTTCCTGATCAGTTGTTTTGTTAATTAGTCAAAATGGCACCTAAAAGGTGGAAACATTTATAAATGCTGAATCATAATTGTCACAGTAAATAAATTCAATTTGTCCCAGTCAGAGGTTGTACAGGTCAGGCTTAAAATTCTGATTTCACACAGTTTAACTCAGTAAGGAAAGCTGCTTGAATTTTCTCATAAGGCATCACCTAAAACACAAATCTGTTCTTTTTAAACACGTCTGACTTGACACATACAGCCAAAACAATCAGTCTCATTGAATTTTTACCCTGCTGTCTTACAAGTGCAGAAGTTTGCTGAAGCGCGAGGCTAACAGTAGCATGTTTACTCTGTTTTGACATGACCTGTTGATAAGAGACTTTAAATTAAAATGTTTAAATGACTCCCTGCTAAAGGTGTGCAGAAACAGAAAATAGTTGTTCTTCCGCTTCATGAAAACTTTATTTTGAAAGTTATAAAATTTAATAACCAGTTCTCTTTACACCAACAGTGGTCTGATCTCACTATGCAGATGTCACATGACAGAGCGAGAGCTGCAGAAGCCAATACTCTCTCTTTCAATGTGAACGTCAAAGTTACAGGTGAAAAACACTTGGATTATTATGAAAAACTCAGATTTGTTAAATCAACAAAATAAAGTGCATGACCTATACACAGTTTTGTAAACCACACACGTGAAAATAAGCCATGATTTCTAAGCGGTGGCACAAAATTTAGCCACACAGCTAACAAACGGTGCGACCGACATAAAATCAGATGGTACACCAACAATAGGTTTCAGCAACAGGTTTAAGTAGGGACTCCGATACTAAAGAGGCTTGATTAGGACATCCCACCAATCAGAAATCCCGAGTAGTGGATTTTTGTATCTCATTACTGTTGAAATAAATGCTAATCAACAAGATCTTTTGGAGGTTGCTGGAAAAGTGAAAACATTTTAGGGACAAAATGTGTAGTTTTTCTTTGCTCCTTTTGTTGAGATTAGATTGAAACGTTCTGGTTTCAAAACTGGAAGTTTTATCATTCCTACAGTTTAGAAGTCCTTTTAATGAGAAGTTCTGGTGTGATGATCAGCCTCTTCTCCAGCTCTATGGAGCATAGAGTAACGTAGCATGCCCCCGTCCCAGCTATGGCTGCACAGCTGATGGAATGATGACCTCTACATGTTTCTTCCTGCTTATAAGAGAGACCAAATTTGACTGCTTAGAATTTTTTCCAGTCATGAGAAACACTGTCAGCCATGGCGCTGAAACACCATGAGCACCAGCATTACTCTTATTAATGTAACTACAGTTAACAAGGCTTACTAACCAAATCGTTTGGTCACCTAACCCACTAATATCAGCTTGTTATACCTCAATAAAAAGTAAAACAACAGAAAGAGATAACAGTCTACTTAATTAGCTCTTCAAAACTACTGGATATAGAGGATGTTTATCTGATGTTTTTTGCCAACAAATGTTTAAAATATCAAAAAAATACATTTTATGCATAACAGCATTATAACAAAATATAACATAGCAGCATTTCAAGAGACTGCTGATTTTTTGTTTTAAATAAAATCAATTAGTTTTGTTTTCCATTTTTCTTTTCTAAATTTTTGTATGAAAACATGGGTTTTTTCCTCATACTGCTCATGCCTACTACAGACGCTAGAAATACTGTACTGCATGTGTAGCTTATGCACTAAAATAAAGCTTCCTTTTAACTCCAGATTTGTGTGATGAGCAGTGGATAACAAGACAGGATTCAAAACAAATTTTCATGCATTGGGCAAAGTTCAGATGGCAAAAAAGTATCGCTTTGGTGGCCTTAAGAGTAAAGTAAGCTTGACTATTGAGATTGGCAAATATGATTCTCTAACCTGAGGTTGCACTGACCAACTTATCTTGTAGTAGAAAGATCTGACTGCTTTAAACCAGCTAACTGCTGAAAACCAAAAGAGAGAAAGCAACATCTGTACCAATCTGATCAGGCTGAGGTTTCAGGGGAATGATGAAAATCCACACCCCAGGTTCGAAAACACCTCACTGTGCAGGGGATTAGTGTGGGTGCTTAAATATATGCCAGGGCATGTACTGTCGACTACACAAAAACACACAATGTTCTGTTTTTGCCCCAAAACAAATTTCTTTGTCAGGCTGATTCATGAAAACGGACTCTGGAGAAAAGCAAGGTTTTTGAACTGTGAACCAGAGCAAATTTGTCTTAGCATACTGGCAGCCCAGTCAGTGTGGGATGGAAGGAGGGAGATCAAGTGGAAGAAAAAAGGGTACACACACAAAGAAAAAGGAGCAAATAAAAAGGTGGAGAAATAAAGAAAGAGGGAAAATAATGAGATAGCGTGAGCGTGGGAAGGACTGAGGGACTTTGGGGAAAAGGGAGACGGATTTAAAGGAGAAAGATGAATAAAAGACCCAAGGATGAGGAGATCAACAGATATTTACTAAAGGGTAGAAAAAGAAAAGACAAAGAAAGGGGAAAAAGAAAAAAAAAGGAAAGTGCAAGAGGAGTCGCCAGGCTGTCGTCCTTCCCTGCGGTTTGAGAGGAGAAGTTCCCACTGTGGTTTGTTCCCTCACTCCCTCATCCTACTCCGCTTCATCCGGAATGCCAAACAACTTCCTGTAACCCTCTGTGATGCTCCTGCCAGGCAAAAACAAGCTGCGCACACACAACCTCACCAGAGTTTGCTGGACCAATTAGGCCTTAATAAGCATGCATGCATGCATACAAGCGCACATACAGTACATTCAACACAGTGCATGCAACCCGCAGGCAAGGAGCAGGGTTTTTTTTTTTAACAAACAGACATTGCTGAGGTTTGTGTGCACACATTCTTTAGATAATGCGTGGGAAGACTTAGACAGCAAGAGACAGACATGGAAGCAAAGACCAATGAAGAGCATGGAGCGATTAACGATGAGCTCCGACTGCTGCTGCGGTTGTGTGAGTTGTTGGACAGTGAGCTGTAGGGGTTCTTTTGCAGTGGTCTAAAAAATGAACTAATTATTCACATGTATTATGTAACAGAGCAAACAAGTAACAGAAAATATATTGCACTGCTTGGAAATGCTGGTTTTTGAAAAAGTTTTAGGAGAATTCCAACAATTAGGCAGTTCAGATTGTCAAACAATTATTTGTTCAATAATAAGAACCTGCATGAACAGAGAATCTTGGTCATGGATTCTTTATTTTCTGCATTAATCACTACACCTTTATACATCAGCATTATTTCTTTATTGAAGCAATTTGACTAATTTCTCTGAAGAATTCAAATCAATTTCAAGATTTTATAAAATTAAAAGCAAACTGAGGATCTCCAATCCAATCTTTCAGGCTTCTTAATGCAAACTTATCGGATACACTTTGATGATTTTAGAATAGAAATATCCTTTATTGTCCCACAGTAGGGAAATTCCAGTTTTCTGAGTTGTTCTAAGATTGATATTTTATTGTTGATGTATTTTATTGTATTGTTTACTACTGGAAACACTGTATGCCATGGAAATAAACTTAAATATGTTGTTGTTGTATTTTATTGTATTGTTTACTACTGGAAATACTGTATGCCATGGAAATAAACTTAAATATGTCTTTTCCTGATGAGTTACAGTGCTGTTCTTAACTCTTGAATCATCTCATCTTTCTTTATGCTTTGAAAGATGCAGACTCTCATATTTTGTTAAAAGTGGTCTTAATTAATAGCAATCTCAATTTTCTGAAGATTCTCTTTAGGCATTGACTGTCTTTTTTCCACTCATTTTTTGGCCAGTATCTGAACCTTCTTATTACCACTCTGCTTATTGCCAATCGATAAATCCACCAGGTATAAATTCCATTTGAGTCTTTAGACAACATGTTACAGGTAGTCTGCCACAAAGAGACTGTGCTCCTAACAACCAGAGGATGATGGATCTCTCAGGTCCTTTTCCAAGTATTTGCAGGATTGTTCTTAAAGAAATTGCAGTTCATAATTAGCCTATGGCTCATTAGGCCAGATATTCCTTGCATTCCCAATTTGTTTAGTTTTCTACTTTATTAAAAAATATGGAATTGTATTATGTACAAAGACTAAGTAGAAAATCAGTTGGGATGATGCAGTCTAATCCAAATCATCAGCTTGAGGTCCTAAACAAGGTATTTTGAAATGACTGACAACACAGGTTCTGACTAAAATTAATTCCTGGTGCCAGTCTAATCTAATACCAGTCAGCTCCAATCCAAAAAAATAAACAAACAAACAAAAAAAAAAAAAAAAAAAAAAAACTGTCCTGCTTTAGAGCCATATTATTTTGTTGATCCAGTGAATGTGGTTTTCCCGTAATATCACAAAGGTTAAAGTATGAGCGACTGTTTTGGCTACTGCAGCTTCCTGTTCTGCAACTTGTCTTTAGCTGTAAGAGCTTTGTAAGTCCAAAGTTTCTTAAAACAAAAGAAAAAGTATTTTCTGCAGATTTTGTCTACGCGATTAACTGGAACAGTATTAAAATACGTCGAGACCCGAAATGATCAAATAGTTGCATCAAAACCTACTAATCTCATCTCATCTTATCAACTGCTCAGCTCAAAAACATCAGCAGGAACAAGACATGAGCTTAATAGAGTGTGCAGTTTTATGCATCCAGTCAGATATTTGTGTAGAAACACAGGGCTGTCATGCTGGACCACCTGCTTGGAACAAAATATCTGTAGCTGTCAAGAAAAACAGATGCAGAAGCTTTGGGAAAGTTATTGGTGAATGAGTTAAACAGAAAGAAAAAACAGCACTTTGAAGCTGCTGAGTTTTCAATTACATACATGGTTTTAATGCAGTACCACAATGGGACGCGGGATCAACTGACTGACAATGATGTGTATTCTTAAAGGTTTCAGATTGCATCAGGGATAACAAATCCTGATTGTTACAACCGCATACACTGCTTATGCTTGGAAGATCTTTAGAAATACCTTAACAGATCTAAGAAATTAGAAGTGGTTTGAAAATTTTGCTAAGTACAGTAGATTAATTGGTTTAGATCTATCTGAACTAGTGATGATTCTATAAATAATGTTTGAGCAGCTTGTGTAGTAATTTTAGTCAGTAACAGGAGTGTTTCTGTGAATTGGAGCATGCTCATTTTAAATATGAGTCACAGGTAGCTCATGAGGCATTTACAACTGCACAAAGGAAGTGACTGAACCCTTGTGTTTATATGATTTTCTGTCTGGCTGTTGTGGATTATTAACTAGCCTCTAAGTGATTAATTACTCTAAACATTCTTCATGACCTTGTGTGTTGGGTTCTATTAAAGCTGTGTGTTTACTCACCATAGAGTCTGTACCATTAGATGAACCTGTTTGTGTCAGCCTCTTTGGAGCAAGCCAACCCAATCAAGGAGGAAATTCAATCTTTATCACATGAACAACCACCCAGCAGAAACGAGCAGACACCTTTGCACCGTCTCTCCTGTAAGGCGACTCGCTCACCTTGAAGGGGTGATTGGAGTCAGGTCCTTCCCCATGGTCTGGATGACGCGGCGTCCCCACACCCACAGACCAGCACAGATGCCAACACCGCCATAAAACAGGAGCCAGATCGGAGTGGCAGCGTCCTGCATGACACCTCCCTGTTCATAAATCATCCACAGCGCCACCAGTGGCCCGATGGCATTACTGCAAATATGAGAAAATACCTCCTTCAGCTTATCTCGTATCTCTGATGGAACGAGGCAGCCTGAGTGGATGAAACCACTCACCTGACATCATTGCCTCCATGGGCGAAAGAGCCGAAGCAGGCGGTGAGGATCTGCAGGAAGTGGAAAAGCAGAAACACCTCCGACTTGTCCTTCTCCTCATGCTCTTCCTCTACCAAGTCGTCAAGAGGCACTGGGGCTGGAGCTCCTTCTTCCTCCACCCCCTCCAGCTCTGTGGCCAGCTTCAGCTCCACCCCTCCCTCCTCAGCTTCGATCTCAGCCTCGGCCACCGCGTTGCAGTACGACGAGTAGCTGTCGTAACGTATCCGCTTCTTTGAGTATGACACACTGTTGCTCCTGCCGCCGGCCTCGCCCACGAGCTTCTCGCTGTCATCACGGGATTCGGAGCGCCTGACAGGCTGGACGGGCATGCCGCATATCGCTGCTGTGTAGCAGGTGTAGCTGTTGTTGCGACGCAGCAGACGGTAATTGTTGTCAGGCTGCTGTGCTCCGGACCGGTCGCCGTCATCCATGCGGCCCAGGTGGATTTTGTGAAGCAAGTCTTTGTAGAGGCCGGAGTCTTTGTGGACCGTGTGGTACACTTGGCCATCGCTGCGCATGTGGCCGTCGAAGGTGAAGCTGCCGTTGGCGATGGGTGACTTGAGGCAGCCGTTGGTCATAGAGTGAGTTCGGCCTAAAAGGTGGAGACAAGGAGGATGCTGGTGAGAAAATTTCAAGCCATTTCAACAGTCAGTTTTGTTTCAGTTTTCTCTGTTTAGTTCCAAGGCTTCCAAATATGCCTTAATCTAAACATTTCCATTGTTGCTCTGACTGTATGTTTAAGGTCGAGTCCAGTTCGAAAGCGAATCTCCATCCTGGTCTCAAGTGTTTTTCAGCTTCTAACAGGAGTTCTTCCAGCATATCCCTGTATGAACTCCATCCATTGTCCCACCAAGTCTTACCAGCTTTTCTGTCCCCACAGCATGATCCTGTCACCACCACTTTTCTTCAAGGTGTATTCAAGGTCATGTGCCTTAACTTTTCATTGCACATAACATTTTGCATACAGATCAGAGGTTTAATGCTGGTCTTATTTTAACAGAGGACCCTCTTCCACATATTTACTGTCCACTTCATGGTTTGTGTCCAACGGGACTTAAAGCTGCAGTATGTAACCTTTATGAAAAAGGTTTTTTTTTTTACATATTTGTCTAACTTATTATGTCGTAACAGTATAATATCAGACAGATATGTAAAAAAAAAAAAAAAAAAAAAAAATCAAGCTCCTCTCCCTTCTCCCAGTGCTCCCAGTACTAACTGCAGAAATACACCACTCAGTCAGAAACAACCAATCAGAGCCAGCAGGAGGGTCTTAGCACTGTCAATCACCCTCCGCTCACACACTCTCCCTTTCTCTCTGCTACACAACCACACCATAGCCTGCCACTAATGCTAAGGCTAAGGTTAGCTAGCACAGCCACCGATAATGGTGGATAAATGTTTTTCCTGGAACGGTAAGTTGTTTATTTTCGGCTGCTGAACACAAGGGTGATTGACAGCACTAAGACCTTCCTCCTGGCTCTGATTGGTTATTTTAGGTCAGCAGCAGTACAAAATTACATACTGCAGCTTTAATATAGCATTTTTCCTAATGTCCAGTGAAC
This sequence comes from Anableps anableps, assembly GCA_014839685.1. Lineage (NCBI taxonomy): Eukaryota > Metazoa > Chordata > Actinopteri > Cyprinodontiformes > Anablepidae > Anableps > Anableps anableps. The sequence continues at coordinate 31,588,671 of CM026066.1, forward strand.
AGATTCTTCCGCATGAGCTGTGGATCTCTGCAGCTTCTCAAGAGTTACTACGGACCTCTTCGCTGTCTCTCTGCTTTATGCTCTCTTTGTCTGACCGTCAGTTCAGGTGGATGACCATGTCTGGGTAGGTGCGCAGTAGGAATCTGTGGATTTTGTTTTAGAACCCAACACTGATTTAAACTTCACCACTTCATCACATACCTAACTGGTATGCTCCTGGTTGTTCACAAATGTTCTCTAACAAACCTCTGAGGCTTTCATAGAACGGCTGGATATATACTAAGATCAAATTACACACAGGTGGACTCTTTCTACAATGTAGGTGACTTCTGAAGGCAAATGGTTGCGCTTTATTTTATTTAGGGTTATTCAAGTAAAAGAGACAAAATATATATCCATGCGACACAGCTCGCGGTTTCAAAAAAAATCTTGAACATCATTCATTCTTCTCCTTCCACTAGTTATGTGATACTTTGTGTTTGTCTACCACATAATGTCCCCATAAAATACACAAAAGGCCTTGCATCTCAGGAAGTGCTTTCTGGAGGAACACATTCTTACCATACACCCTGCCGTTGGGCAGGACAGTGCCTCCATTGGCCATGTTGGAGAGCTCCCCGCTGGAGTCTCGGGTGCTCCTGTCACTGCTGCCTCCTGTGAGTGGCACCACGGCCTCGTCTGTGCCTTTTGCCCCAGGCAGTTCCTTGAAGACGGGGCTCTCTTCTTCTTCTTCAGGGATCTTGTCTAGGCTTTCATCAGATATCCTGGACAGAGCCTGCTCCTTCTTTAAGCGACCTAAAGAAAATCCAGAAATGATTAGAAGTCATGCTGAATGAAATATTTCCAAATAGTTCAATGTTTAAAATGAGTTTCTGTTAAACAAATGAGGTGCGACAGGTAATCTTTTAGATCCCTGTCTGAGTAACCACATAAGGTATGAAACAAGGGTTTCAGTGTCTGTTAATAAGAATGAGAAGACTAAGAAACTGAAGAGCATAGGCACCTGGATAATCACCAGCTTAAATATATAAATTGGATGAATTTAAGAGACAAGGCCAACTCAGTCATGAGAAAACCTTTAAATATACATGAAAATATGTGAAATGGTGCCAAAAACTGATCATGAATCAGCCTTGTTCTTTCAAGCCCATTATGACTTTGAAATCCTACTCCTATAATAATCAAAGCTTTACAGATTGACTTTTATTTTAAAGAATATCTGTGATCTTTATTTTGAAAGCATACTTTAAAACTTCTTGTTGTTTAGCTCTTTGGGTGGTTTTACCTGGAAATATTGAATTCTACAGAGCATCTAAATTAATTTTAATTTTGGTTTTAATCAGAGACCTAAGGAGCAGCTGTAACAGAATAAAATAGAACAGATATATCCTTTATTGTCCCTCGGTGGGGAAATCCAAATTAAATCTGAGATCCAGACACCAATAAATTGCTGAGTCGCTAGTTGCTACGGTGATTCACACTTTTCCCAGGTAGCAGACATCAGACGGGAAACCCAAAGCCCAGTCTTGTCTTTAAAGGCAAACAGAATAAAAAAACAAGAATCCATACCAAACAAGAGCTGTGCAAAAACTACAGATTTTATCAAACACTTTCTTGATACATGAGTGGCAGAAATGCCTGTTGCTAAGGATTTTTGAAGGAGATATAACAGGTTTAAAACACTGTTAACCTTCTCATAAAACAGCAGGTGAAGAGGATTGTTATACTGGAAGTCTATGGTAAGTTGTATGTGCACTCTCTCTGATTTGAAGGGATTGTACAGAAAAACATGGGTACTACAGCCGTTATAGGCTTTTTTATTGAAAACAGACAAAAATACCTATTATTTTGATGTATAAATTGTATCTGTAGATGAGAAAATGTGGGCATAAAGAAGTTTCAACCAAAACATTTCTGAATATTTCACAGGGTCAAATGTAATGCTGGCATGCTGCAGGTAACTGGATTTGGACTTAAACCTGTACAAAGTTAAAGGAATGAGAGAATTGAATTGAAACAACAACAACAAGCAAAGTTGAGTCTTTAAGTTCCATCATTTTAACAATGGAAGTTAGTATTAGTATGAAAAGGGCCTGGCCTGTTAATTTAACCAGGTAGTTCTTATTTATTCAACACTAAGCCAAACTAAACAGACAGGCTTCCCTCCTTTCTTCCAGACAGTCTTCCTTATACTCTTTCCACTGTTTTCGCTGTCTTGAGTTTTATAATCATCTTCCATGCTGTGGGCTGCTTCTCCCATTAGGAAAAACAATTGTTGGCTTTGATCTAAAAAGCTTTCTACACTGCAGGCATTGATCTTAACCATTTTCATCTGGCCTAGTAGCTACACACAAAGAATACCTGCTCCTGGGGGGAAATAAAATGCAATAAGAGCACTATAGAGTTCACAGAGTACTTTGGTTTTTTAATGACTCTAACCAACAAACACAAAACCCCACAGCAGCTCAACTCTGTTATTTAGCATCAGAACTTTACTAGAACAGAATGAGAACTCTCAGGATGTTGAGCCAATGCTGAAAATGGCCAGAAACACACACACACACACACACACACACACACACACACACACACACACACACACACACAAATATGCAGATACTTACTTGCTATTTTTCTTCTCATCCAAGGACAGACGAATATCCAGACTAAAGCTGCACAAACCAGCGACCCAGCTAACGTGATGAGGAAGATGGCCCAAACTGGTAGCATCTCTAATCCAAGCACTGCACATCAGAAACAGACAAACACATAAAGCTCAGGAGAAAATATTTACTTATCTTGCAAGTACAGTTACCACCTATTTTTTTGTTCTTTGTCATGCTGCATAAAAACATATCAGTTCGGAATAACGATTGTCTAGTACTTACATGGGGCTCCAGTGTACATGATAGAGAAAGTGTTAATCCCGATGGTGGAGGCATAGAAGACGGGTAGTGCTCGCAGACCATTTGGAACAGAATCGTCCTGAAAAGAACGCACGAATTAAGTTTTAAAATGATTATTCCGTTATTTTAGTTTCACTTCAGTTAGGTGTTTAAATCATTTTTTTTTAAAAACAATTTCAGAATCCCAATATGTTTTTATGCAAAATACTGCTATACTGTAGTTTTCTTCTTGAAATCCTCTAAATTGTACTGTTTGACTGTACTGTTTTATTACTACAAATAAATTAGAATCCATGAAATTGATTTTAAATCTGTCTATATGTAGACCAGCTGATGTTATTGTGGTTGTAAATACACTGCTCAAAAAACAAAGGGAACACCTAAACAAAACAATGTAACTCCAAACCAGTCAGACCTTTGTGGAATCAATGTCACCAGTTAGGTAGGAACACTTATTGTGCATCAGTTTCACCTGCTGCTGTGCAAATGCAACATACAACAGGTGGAAATGAGAGGCAATTAGCAAGACAAACCATATAAAAGAGTGATTCTGCAGGTGGTGAGCAAAGATCATTTCTCTGTTCTTGTCCTTTCTGATTGAACTGTTGGTCACTTTTTCATTTTGTCAGTGATGTCACACATGGAGGCACCATGAGGCATTTTTTACAGCCCACTAGAGTTGCTCAAGTAGTGCAGCTAATCCAAGACAGAACATCAATGCGAGCGGTGGCAAGAAGATTTGCCGTGTCTCTCAGCACAATGTCCAGAGCATGGAATAGGTACCAGGAAATAGGCCAGTACACCAGGAGACATGGAAGGGGCCGTAGGAGGGTTACAACCCAGCAGCACGACTGCCACCTCGTCCTTTGTACAAGGAGGAACAGGAGGTCCACTGACAGGGCCCTACAAAGTGACCTCCAGCAGGCCACTAATGTGCATGTTTCTACTCAAACTGTCAGAAACAGACTCCATGACGGTGGTATGAGGGCCTGACATCCACATATAGGGCCTGTGCTTACATCCCAACACCGTGCAGGACGATTGGCGTTTGCTAAGGAACACCAAAACTGGCAGATTCGCCATTGGCGCTCTGTGCTCTGCATGGATGAAAGCAGGTTCACACTGACTATTTTGTTTCAGTGTCACTTTTTAAAGTTGTGCTATAGAACACTGCACTGTGCACCTAAGCCCTTTCTCCATTGTCAAGACTCACTCTAGCAGATTAATGTCAGGTTCGGTTCTAACTAAACTGGGTGTGTCTCCATTGCAGGGCATTCCTCACTATTGTTGGATGTGAATATGGGTTGGAACGTGAGCAGGCAGTTAGCATGCATGAGCTGTGGTCAACCCTCCAATTACGTAATTTGCTGTGACACTAACCAATGGAGAACCACGAGATTGTGATTTTGATGAGTTGTAATCTGGACGTATGCATCCCAAAGGCGGCCTTAGTGACTGTGTGCAGTGACAGCTAGAGCTGAGTTGGACTACAGAGTGTCATGCAGGATTTTGCATGAGACCGCACAGCACATTGCAGTCAAGATTTATGAAGCAAAGTATGATTACAGCTGACTCAAAGAAAACCCAGATATTTTTGTCTTAAACACAAACAGTCAAAAGTGTAGTTAAGATTAAAGCGTAACCCAATCAACAAATGCAGTCTGCTGTAATTCAAATGGCTTCCACACAATACACAGCTTGGCCCAGCTTGTACCTGAAGTGGTTACGAAAAATGAGGAGGAACCACGCAAGATCTGCAAATGGAGACGAATCTGGCCGGACTGTGGCAGAACAGGTTGAAGCCACGCCTGTGGAGAAGGGGCTTTAGTTCTGCACAAACATTCTGATGTGTTTAGGTGTAAAACAGTGAGATGTTCGGTATATGCATGTACCAAACCAACAGGATTATACCAGATATTTCTGGTACGAATACATGTATCATTACACCTTTACTAATAAAGCATTAATGCTGCTATTCCTACTACTACTAAGTGCAGAAGCCATAATATATTTTAAGAGGAACTTCTTATTTTCCAATGCAGAACTCCAAATCCATGGGGAGTTAGGGTTGCAATTTCAAACTTGCAAATTTGTAGCAACATTCAGCTATGTATGTAGGTGACTGTAGACACACTACAGGAAGGAAGGCAGGTCCAGGAAATATCACAATAATTGACATTCATCTTCTACTTACAGGATTGACAGGACTGGTATAACTTGTTGCTGTACAAGGCTTGTGTTAGTTTTGCAGTAGGCTAGCTTATATCATCATCATCAACTGTATGTATTTATTCTAAGCGTTTCTTTTTCCAAACTTTATTTGCAACCATACAAACTCAGTGATAAATTTCCAGCATAAACCAAAATAAACACCTAATTATGCATTAAAATAGTTTGTCATTATTTTACTTTTCAGTACGTCTCATAAGATTAGTTCAGTTCATGACCAGACTTGCAAAAATTCAATTACAGATTTCAATTTAACAACAAAGAAAAATAAATGTGATAAAGCGGAAGCAAACAATTTACAGAGAAAGAAGTTGGACCTATTTATGCAGTGACCCTAGTCCACTTCATAGACTGTCATGAGATTTGTTCTTATATGACTGGTGGTGTGGAGTGGTGGCCTTAAAATGATCTGCAACCCTTTTTATCCTCCTGGTCTGTCTGCTGTCGCCTGTTGCATAACATCAGATTTGCATGTGTTGCCAAATCAAAATGGATTTTTATCAGTGCTGAAGTTCTCTGGACAAGTTATGTGTACACGTAAGCCAGTGTTTGACTTGCAGTGTTTAAACTATGAAGACAGTCATACAGTCATACCATTATGTAATTGTGCCAAAAAATAAACTGATATCACTTCCAGCAATGCAAAAAAATGACTGGCACCCAGATTTTATGACAGAAAACTCTAAACTTTGAGGCAGAAATAGTATGAGAATAAGAATAAGAACTATTTGTGAAACAAAAACCCACCTTGTTGAGGATGAAGTGCCTGATGAGCATGAAGAGGAGTCCAGACATGAGTCCAGAGAGCAAGGGTGAGATGAACCAAGAAGCCACTGGAGGAGGAAGAAAAGCTTATTAGGAATCAACAGGACACAAAGAAGTGTCAGTCAAAAAAGCAATACAATGGACAGATTGTTCTCCTGACATCCTTACCGATTTTGACAAGCTGCATCCACTGGACGCCCTTTGTGCCGATGGCCACCATGGAGAACCCGATGGTTGCGCCAACAATGCAGTGAGTCCCGGAGATGGGAAGTTTGAGGAAGGAGGCGATGAGCTGCCAGACGGCCGACCCTGTGACCCATACAGAGACACAAATATATGAAGCTCAAGGTGGCAGCATATAGGAGTAGTTCTATTATTAAAGTTCTCAATTGTTCTTTTTGTACAATTTTATCAATTTTTTTTGGTTGAGGCATTGCTTTTTTGAACAAATAGTCTCTCTAGTTTTGAGTGCTGAGCAGCTGACATAATTTTTGCTCCTGCTTTTTTATTTATTCTAACAGTTATGTTGCATAACCATGGCAGCAAAATGTTTTCTTTACATAGCTGATTAGCATCCCCAAAGCTCAAATAATACCTGTACTATGACCCCCAAATCTCAGAGGAGTTGAAATGAATGCTTCATGGATGGAGAGCAGGACCAAAGAGCAGATAGAGAAGGAGAAAGGTAAACCATCTCTTCCATCGATCACGATGGGCAAGGATCATATTCCTGACTCCAATGTCTCTCTGTCCGGCTTTATGAACGCTCCTCCATAGGAGCGACAGAAGCAAATGAGATGGATTAGCAGTGCTTGCCCACAACTGAGAATGTCATCCAGGATGTGTTACTGTGGAATAACATCCTTGCTGCCTAGATAATGAGTTGTTAGCATGTCATGACAGTCATGAGATTGTCATACAGCAACAGTGTCTTCAGTCAGAGGCCTCTAGAGATTCATTGCAAGACTGACTGCTACCAGAGATGCCTACACCATCACCAACTACAATGACTGTTTGAAGATACTTGGAAGATATTAGTTATGACTAACATTTAATTTCTGTTTGAGATAAACTACCTTTGAACTGAATATGAACTTTTTAACCATCTACATTTAAATTACGTTCTAGATGAAAAACCAACTAATTCTAATAAACAATATTTTTTGACGCACTAAAATGCAGTCCAAACAATATGCAGATGTTTTTGGTTTTTTTTTTTTTTGGTTCTAAAATGAAACAATTAGATGGTTTTAATATGAACAAAATAAAATTCACCTGAATTTATTAATAACATTGATAAAAATTCTTAAAACCTGATCCACATCAGTTTCCCACAACTTCAACTTATTTTGTATTATTCAAGAACAATTGAATAAAATTGTACCTTCCACTTTCGTTACCAAACATTACTTATCTTTCAGAGGCTAACACAGTAATAGTAAGCATTGTAGAGTGCTGCCTCTTTGACCTCCTGTCAAGCATCAAAACCAGTTGGACAAGGAGGACTTTTCCTTCTATTGTCTCATTAAATTAAGAAGTTTAAAGTTTTTCTAAATTTGTATAAACAGTACAGGAGAAAACACTTCCTATCAGGGGCTAAAAATGTTCAGTGTTTCCCAAACATTAGTTTATGGCAGTCTGCCTGGTCTGATCTTGTTCGTGTGTTTGTTTTTTGAAGTGATGTGGGAATCCCCTGTACATCACAGTCTTTATTTTTAAAAATTATTCTCTCAATTTATAGCCTTCTGAAGCCATCTAAGTTTTTTTTAAAGTTATTTCAAGATATATTTACATTATCGCTACTGGTCTATATCAGAATAACCAAAACAAACAAATATCACCAAATTATTTATTGTTGATTTTTGTGAACCTTTGTGAATCTTACATATTTTAAATCAAAGAACAATGGTTCATATAATGTTTTGGAGATAAATATTTATGGTTCTGCAAGATTAATATTTGAAGATGATTAATGCAAAATAGATTTTAAGACTGTCCTGGTCCAAAAAGTGCACTTACAGCTAAACCTAAATACTGACACTGTATAAAAGACTAAATTTTTGTTCTCACTGACACATGAAATTAGAATTTTTCCTGTTTAAGGTCAGGTAGGATCACCAAAATTATTTTACATTCTTATTTGCTAAATGCCAGAATAATAAGGGGGAGAATGCTTAACAGATTTTCTTTTTACTTTATTCAAATTCAAAAGTTTAAAAACATTTCCGTAATATTTAGTTCTTTCTTCATGATGCTATCTGTTTTATGAAGTGCTCCAGTCCCTTCTGCAGCAAAACACCCACATAACCTAAAAGCCTACACAAGTTTCATGTCTGATTTGAGGCAGCAGCTACTTAACTTTGCATTTATAATAAAGGAAAACAAAAATAAAACATAAATACATTCCAACTAAAGTAATCAAAAATAAAATAAAATAATGTACTTACCGACCATGGCGCTGACCTCCCCCGCCATGAGGATGGGCACCGTGTCGTTATAGAGGCTGACATCGATGATGCCCTTTCGAATGGTCTCTCCCACTTTGGCCCCGAGCAGCATTGAGCCCAGCGTCTCAAAGATGGACGCCAGGATGCAGGCCTGCTTCAGAGTGACCACGCCGGACCCCACTGCTGTGCCAAATGAGTTAGCCACATCGTTGGCCCCGACGGAGAAGGCCAGAATGAAGGCAATGATGAAGCCAATGATCACCATCCACAGATACGATTCCAAATCCATCTTGATATTGTTTTATCAGAGCACAAATCCAAGCAGAAGAAAAAAAAAACTGAAGTAAATTATTCTGAAAGGAAAAAGGTGCTTTGCGTCTTCAGTGGAGGACTTGATAAGCCCACTCCTTTACTTCGTCCCCTGGTTTGGAAAGAGTTCGAGGGGAGAGGCACAGCTGCTAACTAAACGTTTGAAGCTCAGTCCAAAGATTGGAGACTAGTGATGCTGGAAGCAGGAAGCATTCCATAGCTTAGTGTGAGGCAGCCTTTCTGCTTGTTCTTTCACCTAGCAGAGACAAGAGAGGAGACATAGAAACAGATTAGTGTCATAAGCCATGATTACTCAGCTACTATCTGACAACACCTCCATGTGACTTCCTCAGTAAAACTAAAAAAAAAAAAAATAATAATAATGAGGGGTGGTAGGAAAAAGAGAGAGAGAAGGAAGCAAGACCAAACAAACGCCAAACAGGGATATTTGGCTTCGATAAAACAGAGAGCGCTCTTTAGCAGGGAAAGCTGGGGTCATCTCGGATGCTGTAACAGGAAATTATAGACCACACTCCAAATAAGTAAGTCCAGACTGTTCAGGATTGTGGCTGTGAGTGCTGATTATGAAAAGACCTTAGTGTCCACAGACAGAGACAAGAGTAATGCTCCCAACAACAAAGATAACTTGGACACATATTTCATAGGTAATTTGACAACAAAATTATATAGTTTGGATAATGGACAATCCATGTATGGATGAGTGGATAGTGATCAAACCGACAGGTGAGTGGGTGGATGGATGAACGAATGGTAGAAAATCAATTGACCATTGAACAAGCAATGGAAAGACCAAAAGGTGGATGGGTCAGTGTATCCATTTAACAGTCCATCCAATGGACAAACTGACAAATGAATATATAGATAGAATAAGGGACAAATAGATAATAGATGGATGCATGATGGAAAAACAATGGACAAATAGTTAGATGGATTATAGGTGGATGAGCAGATGGATAAATTGACCATAGATGGACAAACAGATGGAGAGATGGATGGGCAATAATAGATTGATGGATGGATAGATGGATGGATGGATGGATGGATGATAGATGGGCATGATAGTTGGATGCACAAAAGACAAACCGATGGATGGTGGGACAAATGGACAAACCATGAATACCTAAGTAACAGATGGATGGATGGAACCACAGAAAAGAAAAAACATCTTGAAATCTAAATATTTTTCTATACTTATCCAGACCTAAACAATACTTTTATGAAATTTCCAGACTTTTCCAGGTTTTGTGAGGGGCTCAGTATATAGAGGAGCAGCAGGCATGCAGCAAAAAAGCCTGACCACCATGATGATTTGTCTTTGTAAGATTTGGAAAAAAAAACAAAAACAAAACAAGACACCTTTCTAATTTATTGACTTAAATCATCTGGATGCTAAGATAAACTTACAAAGGAGAATAAATGTGACAAATCAATTCAACTATGAAAGATCATAAACCTAAAGGTCTACAAGCAGTTTGATCAAGCTGATCTCTTTAAAGCAGAAACGTTAGCGCTTCGACTGTCACACTTGCCGACAGACATGGATGTTTGTGTGTCTCAGACTCCCCTCTTATCTTCCTCTCCTTCACCCTCAGCACTGCTGCAGCAGAGCTCAGAGAATCACAAAGTTACACAACAGTTTTAGAAACCAGCTTCAGAGTACAAGTTCAAACAGAATGGAAGGCTTTGCTGCAGTTAAAAAAAAAGGAGAAAAAACGCTGCATTAATTTAAGTTAAGACTGCAATGCAGCAGGAGCATCAAAGATGTTTTTCTTTTCTCACAAAAGAAACAGCAATTTTATAGGTCGAAAAATGTGGCACAGGGAAGATCACAAAATTGTTTTGGATATTTGTACTCTCCAGATGGAAAGCAAGCCTCCAGAATATGCTGAGGTCTGATTTCCAAAGCTAAACATAAACAGCATTGTATATTTATACATATACTATGCTTAGATAAGGTTTGAAATGTCTAATTATTAAAATTCCCCCCATTTTAGCTTCTATGATGCTGAAAATGTGTAATTTGTCCCTTTTTTTTGGAGAGAATGGAAAAATCAAATAGTTTTTTGGCACCAACTTAACTGGGTTTAGCAATGTTCTGGTTGACTTCATCTTCCAGCTGATCACATCTGATTCACTGGAAACAACTTTTAAAGATGTTCCCATGTGGGCTGTTTACATCATAACAAAATCAACATACTTTAAACACACAAGGCCACCAAGACCAGAGCATCTTGTTCCTGAGAAACCACAGTCACAAATCTCATCTCTTTTTGCTTGGTCTATGCAACCTAGTTAGAGTAATTTCAGAGGAGTTAATGGCAGCACATTTCCTTCTACGCTTTAAGCTGGTTGTTAATGCGAGGCATTAAACCATATAACCAGCTTGAAGGCTGAACTAGTACATTCTCTCGGCATGGAGAGACTGCGTGCTCCTTGTCGCATGGGGGGCAGGCCCCTCGTTTCTAAATAACCCCCAGCCAGTTATGACTCCCTCCTCCCGACAAGAGTTCTCCATCTGGAACAGTTGAGGTCATTCACAGCTCTCCTTTATCCTTTGTTGAACCACAACAGACGCAGAATGTGTCTCTAAATCACATCTGCAGTGGAGCGCCCCACAAAATTAGGATCATGATACAGGCGAGACTCAAGTATCTTGCTCATTTATTTTAAAAATCAGGTCATGTTAGGAATAAAATGAAAAAGGAGGTAAAAAAAAGGGATAAAGATAACTTACTGTTATTCTTAAAAATGACTCAAGTAAAATCTCTACACAGAGGATTTTTGTAGAAAAGTTTCTAAATGGTTATAAAAGTTAGTTAAACATTCACAAAGTTAATAATTCATGGTTATACATTAGAGCTGCACAATCTATTCAAAATTCATCAATATCACAGTATCATGTCAAAAGTTAATTTTGGTCATTCAATATAAAAAGTGAAACTCCTTTATTATTTATAGATTTATTACAAGGGGCTACATTTCAAGAGTTTATTTCTGTTCATTTTGATGATTATAGCTTACATGTAAAAAAAAAAACAAACAAACAAAAAAAAACAAAAAAAACAAACAAAAAAAAAAACACCACCACCACAAAAGTCAGTTCCTAAGAGAATCTAAATATTACATAAGATTTTTAACACATAAATGTAAAATATTGCTCTACACAATCATGGGGATGACTGCTGACTTCACAGTTGTCCAGCAGACAATCACTGACACCCTCCACAAGGATGGCAAGCCACAAAAGTCATTGCAAAAGAAGCTGGTTGTTCATGCTGCTGGAACAATGGAAAGTTATGTGGAAGGACAAAATGTGGTGAAAAAAGGTGTAGAAGTAACACAGAAAACCACCGCCTCAGGTGATCAAGGCAAAGCCCATCCAAGAGTTTGATGCATTTTCATATCATGTGGACTGCAGCTAGAGTCAGAGCTTCTAGAGCCACCACACACACATGTACCCCGGAACTGGGCTAAGGAGAAAAAGAACTAAACTGTTCTCTTTTCAAATCAAAGTAAATTTTGCATTTCATTAAGAAATCAAGGTCTTAAAGTCTGGAAGAAGAGTGGTGAAGCACAGAATCTTTGTCACTTAAGGTCCAGTGTGTAGTTTCCACATTCAGTGATGACTTGGGGTGTTATCATCCACTGATGTTGGTCCACTGTGTTTTTATCAAGTCCAAAGTCAGTGCACCCAACTAGCAGGGAAATTTTACAGCCTTTCCTTAACTGATAAGTTTTATGGAGGAGTTGATTTCATTTTCCAGTAGGATTTGGCTTTTTCCCAAGCAACCAAAAATACTAATACCTGCTTTAATGACCATGGTATGTCTGTGCTTGATTGACCATCAAACCCTACAGAGAACTTATGAATTATTATCAAGACCGGTATGAGAGGCACCAGACCCAACAATACAGATGAGTTAAAAGTTGCTATTAAAGCAACCTGAGTTACCTTAATACTTCAGCAGAGCCACAGGCTGATTACATCCATATTGCAATAATGATAATGGATGTGATTGAACCACATTTTATCATTCTCCTTTCTTTCCCATCATGACTGTGTCTCTGCCCCTTGGTGAGATTTAACATCTGAATTACTAAAACTTAAAAGGGTAAAATGTTCAATGGCCTTTACTTTTATAGCACTTTGTCTAGTCCAGAGGACCCCAGAGCGCTTCACACTACATTCTGTCATTCACCCATTCATGCAGACAGTCGTATGCTGATGGTGGTAAGCTACAATGTAGCCAGCTAGCCTGGCGCAGACTGACAGAAGTGAGGCTGCCATACAGTCGACACCACCGGGCTCTCTGACCACCACCAGGAGGCAAGGCGGGTGAAGTATCCTGCTCAAGGAGGCGACGACTGAGAAAGACCAGCAACCCACCGGTTAAAGGACGAACTACTACTTCCTGAGCCACCATCACCCAAAATCCTCCTGCTAGCTAGGATTTCCTAAACATCTAAAGCTGTTAATTTACTTTATTCTTTGAGTGTTCTATGTCACAATCTAAAACCTTAAATTAAAAAAAAAAATTGCTCCTTAAGATATTAGCAAAACACAGACATTCAAAAGGTGTTAACTCCTAAATTCACAATTTCCTTATTTAAATTGTTTATTTCAAATATGTGTGGACTCCTTTAACACTTCTGTTCATTTCCCTATAAAGAATTTGTTTTGGAGTCAATTTGTAGGAAGGGGAAAGATTTTGAAGAACTGACGAGATGCTGTGTAAATGTTTAATCCAGTGAATGGAGCCGCCTCAGGAGGACCAGACCACACAGGCCAGAGTCAAACATGACTCTCCACAGAGGACATCCACATACTCCAGATTGGTGTGAAAGATTCAAACAGAGGGAGCAGACAGAGCACCCGCCAACTGTGTATCCGACATACGCTGGGGGATATGTGAACAAGGAAGCGGGGTTTGACCATAAGCACTGTCCCATTTATCACTCCATTTATTTTAACAGCAAAACTCAACATGACAGCTGCACCTGACACTTTCTGGACACCATGAAGACCAGCCTGTATTCCAGCACTCTCAACTGTGAACATAAAAACTCCAGAGATGAAACTGCCTGCGAATTGCTAAAATTCGCAGATACTTCAGACCCCCTCTAATAATGCTTATAACGGCCTATTTTATTAGTTCAAACACCAAATATCTCTTAATATGTATATTAACACACAGTGAACACTGTCTTGGTGCTACTGTAGAAGCTAACATCCACAGTTTTCCTTATTTCACTCTTGGGGGCACAGCCAATCAGCACCAAGGAAAATGAATGACACTCCTGGATTGGCTACATTACAGATGCCAGCCAACTGCATATCAAGTAGCATTAAAGTATTTCAATTTCCCAGGCTGCATTTTCTTCTGAATATTTTACGCATGCTCTATGAAAAACTGGAAACAGGAAAATTTTCCATGAATAATCTGAAGTTGCACAGAAAAATCTGTGAACCATGAACAGGCAGGGGTCCGCTGCATATCAAACATCATTAAATTAATCTTCAGACACTTAATTCTGTCAGTATTTATATAACCAAGCTAATTTAAAGTTGCCAGTAATAATTAGTAGATTAAATGTGTGACGAATAGTGTATCTAAACAACTGACTTCTACAAAAAAGGAAACAGATATTTTTCTCAAAAAGAAAATATGAAGCAAAGCCTAACATAATTTAAACTCTTTCACTATGTCAAAATGGAAATTGTTGTTTGATCGCTATCTGAATCTCTCTTTAACTCTGATAAAGTATTGATTTGTCATAATGAACAGGTCTAACTCCAATTGAATAGCCCTCTGGGATTAGTAAAGTTTTCTGAATCCGAGTGTTAAAGTGAGCTATCCCTATTCAAAATATTCTGATTGTGACGCACAGTTTAACAGCACCTGAAGTAAATAACAGCTATTCTGATTGGCTAATTCTGCAATAGCACTAACGAGGTCAGATGCTTAAAGCCAACATCTACATCTGAGCTAATGAACTAAACAAAATAGGACAATATAGCAACATGACCCTCCAAGTCAAGCCTCATCACCTTTGTTGTGAAACAATTTGGTAAATAATTGCAGAATAAGGCCAGAAAGAGGCCATTTTTTAAAATCCATTTTGTAATACAGCCTGCAGAAAAAACAAAACAAACATGTTTGCGTATCATATAGAATTATTATCTGTGATTGCAACAATTTTCTGCAGATTGAGTAAGAATGTCATTAATGATTGTCTGTTTTTTCCCCCACTTTACAGTGCAGAAAAATTAACCTGAACAGGAGGGTAATATTCTGAATAAAAATTAAAAAATAAAAGCGGGTATCATTTGGCCAGTAAGACGAAATATTACACCTCTTCAATCAAATGAGCATCCTGGAGGCCACATTGAACACTTCTTTCTCAGGCGTAATGGGCTAATATTAGCAGAGTTATCCATATTTAGCAACATCTAGCAAATCATAGAACCAACATATCAGCCCATGCATTTAAATAAAACAGATTTGTTTTAGCAATTAGCAACTCTGCCAATTTACTACACATTTCTGTCCAAAACATCTCCCCAACAAGTATTAGTTAACTGGGTCAAATAATCCAAATATACGGTTAGTGATGTGAGAATCAGGTGCAATCAAATTCTCTAGAGCAAACAAACAAACAAAAAAAAGAAAATCTGTGTCCTTGGATTGTTGACAATGGAACACTGTTTAGATACTTTTAAATATTTAGATACTTTATTGGTAAATTATCCATGATTTCTCTCTGGTTTCAGTCATTTGAAAATGACCTAATTTTGTGGCAATTGTAAATAACACATTTACCATTTCAGAGCAGTTTCCAGAACTTACCAGTAACTCATTTGTGGTCCCCTCCTATGGTTCACTTTGCAACATGTCAGTCTGTCCTCAGGCAACACCCACCTCACATTGTTTCGCCACAAAAAGCAGACCATAGCTTTAGGAAGATTCAGATTTTAAAAGGTTCCAGAGAAAGCTTCTCTAATAAGAAAACTTGAGTGACACATTCTGTGAAGTGTCCTTTGCATCGACTTATTTCTGCCAGACCCAGTTTCTCTGTGAGCGTCAGGTGGCAAACAGTTCACATAATGAGAGCTATGACGCACGCACAGCCACAAGATGGGCAAACAGGACTAAATTGGGGGATGCATGTCTGTGCTGGTGAAAATTGTTTGAGAATGAAGCAGAGGTCAAAGGCGGATGTTTAGGAGTATCGCTGGCTTCAGGCATGCCTCAGAGCTGGTTGGAGTCAGATAAGCCTGACAGGGGAAATGGGTCAGGACATTCAGACAACAGCAAAGTCAACAAGTTGTTATTTCACATTCTGACTTTGTCTGTAGCAAAAAAATTCAACTAATGATTTTGCTGTTGCATCTTTTTCCCTAAGTTGTTTTAGATTAACATACAGTCCTTATTTTATTTACATACTGTTGATTGTCTACTGTCGCTACGTGCTCATCTAGGAGGACTGAATGCTGCAAGTCAATGACTCAAAGTAGCTTGCTTGGTTTCCTTTGAAAAGTTTTTTAACTAATTTGAATAATGAACTGAACTTAATGCAATGTTTGATAACTGGGATCAACTGGAATGTAAGTGAATGAACTGAAATAACTTTTTGTAAATTGCCTCTAGATGACATTTATTGTGAATTGGTGCTATATAAACAAACTAAATTGAACTTGAGTGTTTAAGTTAATTTTCCATTTTTAATTTTTAGATCTTTATAGAGAATTTCAGTGTAAGGAATAATTAGAGGTGCACAACATGTGGCATTGCAGTAGTTATCACAACATCAGTGCATGCACAACCTCAGTTTTAAAAGACTGCTTGAATGCAATATTGGACTGCATCTAATGGCTACACTTGGTATATATTTTTACTGGCTGAAACTCACCAAGAGTAATGAGATATTGTATAATTGTATTTTTTACTATGTTCCCCCCAATGTTTAACAGCATAGAATGGACAGAAACGCATTGTTATTGGCTTAATACTACTGCTACTAAGCATTACAACAACTGGCAAATCCCATTCGTTTTGCGACTTCCAGCTGGAATGGACTCTACACGGCTGTAATGGAAGCAATTCAGTTTGCTCACTTAGACCAACATTTTCCAAATGTTTCAGATTTGGCACAAGACAGCAACTTACCTCAACTATCCGTCATAAAAGCACTGGAACGAAGCTGAGGAGCAAATTAAAGCAAAACCAAAATAACAAACAAAATAACAAAATAATCAAAATCCTATAACTGGACTTTATGTTAATTATGTTGTGTCTTTTTTTTTTTTTTTTTTTTTTTAACTTTGGCATATTATCAGATATATTTTTTACCATTTTTAGGCTTATATTAAATTTCTTGAAATGCTAAATTAACATCTAATATCTCAATATTTAGTGTGCGACCAAAAAAAAAAATCGTCTGAGTTCAAGTTTCAGCTCGATTAGCTCAGACCAGTGACTGGCCGGTTGTTAACTCAAAAATCCAAACAGTGAACACACTGTACCACTAACTACAAATTATTCCTGATAACACCTGTAGTTGCTGAAGTTGTTACTGAGTGAAGAAGACTCCAGAGTAAGCAATTTTCAGGATCAAGGAGGTGTCTAACTTGAAGGTCCAGCAGACTCTGTTTTATTTATGACATGCTGAGATATATGTCTATGGTTGATTCAGGCTGCAAGAGAGACACTTTGACAATAGGAAGGCTGAATGTATTACAGCAAAGTGGTTGCCAACATTTCAAATTCCAGCATATTCCATGGTGGACAGAGGTTGAAGTCTTCTGGAAATCTCACAAAGGTGAGTGTAAGTTAGTGTAACAGTCCACAGTCTCCAGAAGATTCAAACAGATACAGCTGATTTTGTAAAGGTAGATGAGATAACAGTGCTAATAACTAATATAAGATTGAACCATTTTGTATTTGTTTAAAAATAATAGATGTTGCTTTACATGATGTTATAACAGTTTCTGAAGAGAAATCAGAACCTGGTCAAACCAATATCGACGGGAATTTTAAAAAACCCCAAAACAAACAAATAAACAAACAAAAAAACACACGTCTGAAATCAGCCATAAAATTGGGAAGCGTGCATCTGTAGTTTTTAAACAAGGCAGGGCCAAATAATTGCCAGAAAGAGCAAAGTTTAAAACTCTGAACCACTCTGGAATTTTTTTTAAATACCACAACATGACTCTGACCCAGATCAATTTTTGAAGACTGGCCCCAACTATTTCTTTAGGTTCCACAATTACCTGGAGAGGCACATGGAGGACATTATGTCTGGTCAATTGAGTTACCCTATATAGCCCATAAAAACAAGAAGACAACTCCGTTTGCATCCCAGCTATAATCAGTTTCTGTCTTCAAATAGTCACCCAAAAAGCTCTAACACTTTCTAAACATTTTTACTTATGTTTTTATTCCAATATTGCCATCATACATACATAACTTTAGCTGTAAGTTAACAGTTCAGATTCAACACATTTGCAACATCTGATAGCAACCGTTAAATAAAAAAACCTGTGTGCAAACTACTTAGTGCGATTATTGTCCGAACCATTTGCTGTCGCTGCTGTATGATGCTCATTAATCTGCTTGGGATGCCACTGCACCACAGCTGGTGCAAAACAGTGTCACGAGCTGAAGTCTGCATTGACACGCAGCTACGCTTTCCACACGCTGATTCAACCCCGCTCCTCTCAGCCACCACACATCTTTCAGCACAACTACAATGAACACACACGCACAATCACATGATGACTCACAACAGCATTGTTGCACCTGAAGCATTATAAAAACTGTAGTCTATGCCTCCAAGGACACAGGGTGGCTGCAGCTAACATATGGCGTACCAAGTTAAAAAGAAAGACTCATAATTAAGGACAATGAGGACGAACCGGCAAGCAAGAACGAAGCCTCAGAGGCAGTAAATACAGTCCACTCACCTTCGTGTTTCCCCACCTAAATAGAAGATGAAGAAGCGGTGGAGATGAATGAACACTTCAAGACAAAATGACAGAAAAACAGAGACCAAAAAAAAAAAAAAAAAAAAAAAAAAAAAAAAGCAGGTTGAGCATGAATTCAAGACATGAGTGGGAAAAGAGAGCAGTTGATGACAAGAGGAGCGGTGAGAAGGAGCATGAGGCTCAGTAAGAAATCAGCAGGTTGAGGTGGTGTTGCAGGACAGAGGAGGAGGAGAATGGCAGCTAACAAGCCGGGAGGGGAGGGTTGGGAGGGGGGCGAGCCAGCTGAGCCAAGACTGCCTCTTAAAGGAGCGAATCTGCTCTCAACACACCGGGCTGTGGGGAATAGACATCTAAAAAGCTTAGGTGTTCTGCTGGTCTAAATATGGAACTGATCATTGATAGATTAAGAAGAGGAGGCACACCTTTGGGATAGAAAAGCGTACAATTTGGTCAGGAGGCACCTTCATTTAGCTTGTCCGCAACAAAACAGAGGCTGCAGATTAATCGAAAGGCCTTGTTGCAGAGTATTATTAGAGAGCAACAGTTTAACAGCAAGTGAAAGGAATGGGCTCAGAGTTTAATCTTCATCTTAGGTGCTTTTTGTTGAACTCAGAACCATTTTCTTCTGCTGCCACAGAAGGTTGTCTCACAAGAACCACAACTCCATCTCAACAGTAATATTTGGTTACAATCCTCCATTTACTTTCTCTGCCTTTCTCTTGTTGCCACAATTGTCCCTTTCAACGACAAACTGAACAGTGTGCCTTTATGTCGCTGGGCTCCGGCGGGCAGGAATAGGAGCACTCACTCGCTGACACAATGAAGAGACCAGACCAGACTCGCTGTAGGCGACGAGACACAAAGCAGGACCAGACTTCATTGCTCGAGTGCCATAGTTCCAAGACACAGCAGAGAATGCTACACAGACAGCAAGAAAATTCAAACACAACAGAGATTAAATGGAAATCAATGTTAATGATAGAATTTTCCACTCTTAGTGAAGCGTCTCAAATTTTTTGCTGCAAACACAAGCAAAAAGAAGAAAAAATAAAGTTTGGGTATTTCAACCACCAAGGAGCAACAGGTTTTAAATACTGCTGTATTGGGACTTTATAACATCAATGAAGGCTGTTAGAAGATGTTTTGTTCTGCATTGCATACAGAAGGACACAACATAAGTTGTACTTTGTCTCCAGCAGCCATTAGTACCAAACACTAACTAAGACAACTTTTAGGCAGAAGTTTTACATTATTCAGAATGGTCTGGCTTGTCTATCAAACTATCACTTAATATGGCAGATTTTCTGGACTATCCTTATTTTATTCAAATGTTTGGTTATAGTCAGCAGGACAGCCAAAAAAACAATAATATGAGACTATGAAGAATTACTAGAATAACTAAGAAAGACTAAAGTAAAACAGAAACAAGGCTGATCTATTCAAAGAATAAGACACTAAGGCAAACACAGGATAACAACAGAATCAAACCCCGAAACAACCCAGGCTCTGACAACAATGCTTTCAAGTTCAAATAACAAAAACATCTTACAGTATTTACCCCACTGACAAAAACAGCTGTGTGATGGGTGGGGCGGCTGTGTTCAGGCAGCAGACTGTATATTGCGTGTGACAGCATTTAATAAAACAGGACAGTCGTTAGATTTGTTAACTTACTGGTTTGCCACAGGAATTATCTTAATGCTGAGTACATTATGTGGGACGCTCAGCACACAGATAAGGCAGAAACATACCCTACTGTAACCCCCAAAAATGTGGAAATTTTATGTTTCGTTAGGTTTTTCTTTGTTGTAACAATCTTCCTCTGCATTAAATCTTGTGTCTTTGGAAAGCCTGTATACATCCCATTTGTGGGTAGCGCACCACAGTTAAGTAGGTGGGCTGCACCAACGAAAAACTTGTGATATCCTCTCTGCCAATGCCAAACAGCCTTTGGTGGAGGCAGTGTGATGGTGTGGGACACCACTTCCCTCTCTGGGAAAAACAAGGTTTGTTATCACTGGAGGCAATCTAAATGCAGAGTGAAATCGAGGTGAGATTGTGCAGCTGGTGGGAATCTGATCTCTCCACTCTTAGGGACTCAACTCTATCCTCCTGAAACGTAATGTCCCCACAGAGCGGAGTTTATCAAATAGTCCCCTCCTGTGATGAGAGTGGAATAGCCTGCAATCCTGGCCTCAATCCCACTGAACACTTGTTGGATCAGTTTGGGTGTGCTGTTCATGCCAGAATGAGAAACAAAGCCACATTGCAACAAACACTGGTTGAGGGATGGGATCCCATCACACAGCAGTGTGTGACCAAGCTGGTGGAGACCACCAGGACAAGACTGTTGTGGTTCTCCCAAGCTCTACTAAGGCCCTTGTTTGTTAGTGACTAAACTGTTAATTTACCAACATATCTTGTTGCATCAAACTTTAATCATCTAATCTAAAAAAAAACAACACAAAAACAAAATAGCAGACTAAGTGGTTTGCAATACCAGAGAGGGACACCACAAACTCAACTCTGCAGATCAACTCACAAATGCAACTTTCTTACAAATGTGGCTCCACTTGAAAGGAAATAGGTTTTCTAACAGCTTCATACATTTCCCAAACAGCACTGTTAGAACAGAGAAATCATCAAAACACAAATTCCCTTACTTTATATGCAAGTTAAAAGCGGAGAATTTCTTGTTTTGTGCGTTTGTCATTTTCACTTTATTAACACAGCGAGAGTGAGATATAGGGGTTCTCTTTTAAGGTAAAAATACACAGTTTAAAAACATATAATTAACAGAGAGGACATTTTGTGACTGAGTGAAATTATGAAAACTTGTACTGCTATTGAAGGAAAACAGATAAATACATCAGTCTCCAATCCTGCAGGAACATCATCGGCTTGAGAGAACATTGTTTGCATAAGTCTTACTAATTTTCATAAAATAGTGGCAACACCGATAAAGGTGATGGATTTGGGAGAGATAAAATAAGCAAATGAGCCGAGGTCCTCTGCTGAGGTTAGGCTCTACACACAACACTGACTTCACAAAGTAAAAAACAATAACAAGCCATCTACACATCTAAATGTTTGTACTAAACTGAACATTTGCTTTAAGAAAAAACACACAAAAGCACACATAAGATAAAACTCGATAACAGTATAATTAATCTGCAGGTACCTTCATCCTCACGTCCTATCCATGAACAGCAAAAGTACCAGTTAATTATTCCAGCGGTCTTGCACTTGCTGAGTTCACGTGGATTTGTCCTCCAAAGTCTCTCACTTATGTCCCTTTCTGTCGCCCCCCCCCTCATCTGGCACTGCCTGCAAAAAAGCCAATCTGCGTCAGCTGCACCTGCCCCCACCAACTCTTCGCTTCACGGCAGGGAGGCGCTGTCTCTCGGAACCCAAACACACAAAAACATATACACACACTGTACAATGCTAAGATCAGTCGGCTTAGATGAGGAAGGAAGGGGGTCTCTTAAGAATGACAACAATGGAGCATGTTTCTTCTCAACACCATCTTCAAAGGTTTCCCATGTGCTCACATTTCCATAAAGTCTCTCAATTCTTTCTGCAATGCAGAATCGAGCAAAATAGTAAATAAGGATGCAGCTATATAGAACAGACCATCCGTCAGACTTGTTTGTGACATAAAAGTAAACAAAAATCAATTTTCTGAATTCTTTATTGTTCAGACATACATCTTTCAGCCTCCTATTTCAAGATGTAATGCTGCAGGGACAACAATCTTCCTGAAAATAAAATTGCATTGAAAGTGGTTTTGCTTTAGGGAAAGCAAGCTAAGTTTTCAGTCTTTATAAAGATGCAAAAACTATCATTTCCAGGCTTTTACTTTGTAAATGATCCCTGCACCCTTAAATTGAGGTTACAGTTTCTTATCTTACAGTTGGTGCAATAAGAATCATTCACATTTAAAAGCTTGAGTACAATATGATCAGAATTTATGTTTCAGGGAGCAAAACCAGCACTGAATGTCATTTGAGTGGTTTCATACAAAATCAGCTCTATCTTGGACTACTGAGTTTTGCAAACCAAGTTGAGGTTGGAATAATTCGTCCCTTTCAACCCTAATGTATACTTCATAAGGTTTTCACTGCAGAAATGATGTAGGCGTGATAAAGGAAATATGAACCAATAGTGAGACTTAATCTTATCAAACAACTTCTCCAGAAGGCTTATTTGTAGAGATGGTTTCTGCGATAGACTTTCTCTCACTCTTTAGGTAGGATCTGCACAAACTGGAATGGATTTAAAAAGTATCAGGAGCAACAGGAAACAGGATGAGTTGAAGTTGTCCCACCAGTGTTGGGCCTCAAAGAGATGGACAGAGAGCACAGCTGAGCTTTGATATAAGTAGTCCATTAAAATCAATCAGGATGCTGTCACTCATTTTATGATCCAAGTGGACGTGAGACAGCTGACTAACAGTGTGCAGCAAGAGGTGAGGAAAGGGGCAGTGGTGTATTTCTCAATCCTTCATCAGCTGGAGAAAAATTCCACACTTTTTCTGACATTTCAATAAAAAGGACTGCTGTAGGAAGTGATGGAAAATGTTAGCAGTTTTGAAAGCTGGCCTGACATAATAAGTCATAACTTGGACTAAATACTATCAACTTTAATATCTTAAGTTGACAAATAATTTCTACTTTATCTTTTTTATTTCCCTAAAAATCTTCAAATTACAACAGCTTTCCTCCTAACTGCTGTGAATGAGGAACGTCCCCTCCATGCTGTCTGTAGCAGTTATGTGTTTGTGTGACTTTAAGTCAGCCGATCTCGGATTCAGTCATTGAACATCTCTGCTATCTCAAAACAAATAAGCCAGATAGAGCTGATTACCCCTTAATGAGCCATGCTGGAAAAGTTTCTCAAAGTTTTCAGAGGCTTAAGTGGTCTACAGTATTAAAGTACTTTAAGTTGGAGATGTTGCTTGTCAGCTAGTTTTTCCCCGCTTTTCTTCCACATTTGACTGATTAGCTGCCTGCTTGTGTGTTAATATCCAGACGCCCAAATTTAATTTTGCATTTCAATCCTTTTCAAACTAATAGAACAAAAGAATACGGCAAATTCCTAAATAATACATACATTCATTAAATAAAAGCCGTTTTCAAAGTTATACTCTGTATTATTACATTGTAACTGAATTGATTTTAGAGAAACTTTTTTTTCCTTTGTGGATGCACTTTGAAATGCAATCCACTTTTTGTTCTTTCTAACGTCATCATATCTGATACTGTATACTTTAGACTTTTTTATGTAAAAAATAAATAGGTCTATTTATTCCATGCATGCTAAAGGTGTCAATTTATTGCATGCAATTCATACTTTGTGTAAAAACTTGTTTACATTTTATTTTGTAGTATGGAAAAGTACAACTTCATTTTTGGAGGAAAAATAATTGCTTAGAAAACCTGTAGACTTGATACTGATATCCCACCCATGCTTACAGATGGGCAAGGTTCAGAATATGTCGACACCCTGAAGGTCAAAGTAGCATCTATTGACCAATGTTTCAGCTAAAGTTCTTGTTTAGTCCAAAAACTGAGACCTAAACCATAAATGATCACTTGAGAATGTTTTTTTTTACAAAGCAATACAATATTTTGCTGTTATCCATTTCAAAATGAGCCACTGTTGGGCTTCTTTTGCACCAGTACTTGCCATCGACTTTTAAGATACTTTCTCTATTAGATTATATTTTGCAGTTCTTTTCAAATGACTCAACCTGGGAAATTATTTCACAGCACAATCTCAAACCTCTCCTTCTCCTTACATTATAAGCAATTCAAATTTCAAAAAACAACTGACCAAATTTTGGTAGATGAGGAAACAAGCCACCGTTTGGCTTTTAGAGTTGTGTAATCCTTAAATTGAGATACTCTGGAGGTCAACTCTCTGGTTTCAGTGGACACAGGTTTGACTCCCTCACCCTGAACTGGTACAGTGACATGAGCAGCTCCTCCCTGTTTGAGGGTCTGTATGGCTGTTTTAAGTAACTGAGACAGACACACTGCACTGTTCACAATGTTTGTACCCATGGTTGTTTCCAAGAAGGCTAAAAAAAGAACAGCGGCTACGAACAAAACAATAAAATAATATTTTTATATGTCCCAAATGGTGGGTTTTGTATTATTTCAGTCAGCGGAGCACACACACAATGACCATGCAAACCGCAAACAGCTGCAAATCAAAGAACAGAGTGCTCATAATAATGCTTTTACTCACAGACATGATTAGACACCTATTAGAATAAACTCATACTTACAACAAGATCCTAATAGAACAATCAGAATGTGTCATTAAAGCAAAAATAGAGCCAGCAATCCAACTGTAAGAGCTGCTATTGTTGGCTAGCTTTCGTATCATATGACCGACACAATGAGGATCAG
This sequence comes from Anableps anableps, assembly GCA_014839685.1. Lineage (NCBI taxonomy): Eukaryota > Metazoa > Chordata > Actinopteri > Cyprinodontiformes > Anablepidae > Anableps > Anableps anableps. The sequence goes on from CM026066.1 coordinate 31,613,755, forward strand.
GACCTACCAATAACTGTGGCATTCTGAGGTTGCAATCTGGCCTCCTTCTCTTTCTGCCATCTGTGTCCATGTTGCTGAAGGTAGGAGTCATCTTACCCTTGACCCTCTCTCCCAGATTTCCAATGCTTGCTCCCCCACCCACCCCTCCTCCTACAATCTGCTTCAGCCAGATAGTTCCAGTTCTTTTCCACAAACCAGCTGACTGCTGAGCAAAAACGACTTCACTACTGTCCTCTCTCTTTTTTTTTTTCTTTACATTTCCACCATCTCTTCCAAGATCATCTCCTCTCAAATGTACAATGTGGAGCTGTTCTCACAAAACACTGCCAGGATCTTCACCCTTCCCACCTCTGTCTCAGCTGCTAGGACTGGTAATCTAGAGTTGGCATGCTCTAAGGGTTTAAACTGTGTTACTGGGGCAAAGTGGGTGCAGGTATTAGCAAGTACAGAAAAAACTAGCACAAACAGGCTGAGAGACTGTATGAGACAGGTACAAACGACCAACTAATGAGAAAAATCACACATCATTGTCTTGGTTTTGGGTCTTCCTTCAATACTTATCTGTTTACTGATCCATGAAGTCTTAATGTGACCGTTAAAGTCTAAAAATCTCAACATGCCCATCATAAGATCTCATGTATCCAAGGGTCACAGGATCCAGGATGGCTGGTGAATGGCTGTAAATTTTGCCAGAACTTACACAAATGTCCTAACTGAAAACAGTCAGTTTAGAGTTTAAATAACCTTTGAAAAACCATTAAATGCCTCATAAAAGCCAGTTTTCAGTCATGAATCTCTTACTTACATTTTGTTTCCAAACAGCCAAACACTGTAATTAACTTTTAGTGGTAAGTGGTAATTAGATGAAACTTTTATAGTTTTTTACTAGTCGTACCAAACACTTAGGACCTAATCTTGAAAGATTTAAATAGGTAGCGCTAAATTGCATGCCCAAAAAAATGCCACGGGCAGCAAGTGGGTGCATTGCATGCGATCTACAAAGACTGCACGCGCAACTGATTGAAAATGCAAAATTGGTGCAGACCGCCCGATTTAAATGAGGATTTTGTGTGTGCTACTGGCTGTCATTATGGAGACTGTCAGAGAGCAGAGTGGCCATAAAAGAAAGATGAAGTTTGAAGCCATGGAGTTGGAGGTAAATAATAATAATAATATGCCTTGCAGTGGACTGGCGACCTGTCAGAGTGTACCCCGCCTCTCGCCCAATGGAGATAGGCACCAGCCCCCCTCATGACCCTGCAAGGATACGCGTGCTAGATTTTACTTACTTGACCCAAACATTGCAAAACCAAGGTAAGCCCATAATAATTTATCACAACATGAATGTGCTTTATATGAGCCTGTAGAGGAACTTTGAGAGGGGACACACTTGTGCACAGGACAGTTTATTTTTGTTGTTGTTTTACCTTCAGTGTCCCTTTGGCTCCATGATGGTTGTCTGCTCTCTGGTGGCTGTTAATGTTCAAATTTGTTTGTCAAATAACATGTCACAATATTGAAGTTTGGTTGTGGTGTTTTTGGTTTGATTGCAAAATATTGTGAGCAGTCTGGCTGCATTAATCTGTCCCACACAGACATCTTTTGCCCGCACAATTCGTGGAACATGCAGCAGACAAATATAATCTGCATCATTTTTACTGGGCTAAATGGACGCATCCAGACCTAACAGTGTTATGGTGCCGATAAGTGACGGTGCGCTGAAATTACTTGGTAGTCCTGCAGCTCAAAATTGGCATTGCTGGAGGATATTTCTAATCTATTTTTTCCTATTTTTGTTTTATATTTTTAAACAAGTCATTACATTTGCATGTCCTCCTCCCAGTATTTTGCACTTTCTGATGATAAGCATATGTTTTTTTTAATTCATGAAGGCAGAAACATTCATTCATTGAGTGCGCCTGCTATTCTCTTAATTTTGCTGACGCAATCCTGTTTGAAAGTGCTATCAAGTTTGCACCCGTTTTTGTGCTCACAAACCTTTTAAAAAGAGCAGGCCCTTAAAGCGCTTTTACACATTGATGCTGAAATCATACAGACAAACTCTAAATCAGTTATATATTTAAATTCAATTCTATAATAAAGTGCAGTGAAATTTAGTTTGAGATACCAGATGGAAAAAAAACTAGAGAAGTCTTTCTGATTGTACCAAGTCCAAAATTTCCCAAATTTTCCAAGGAAGCATGTGGTGACAGTGGTCACAGCTGATCACTTTAAAACTGAAAACTTATTTTTTGGCATTTGAATACAAAACATACAAAACCTTCCTAAGGGTACGTTATTTTGAGTTAAGTAGAAATCAGATTAAGATTAGCTATGCATTATAATTAAAACACGTAAATTACGATTAAAATGTGACAAAGTTTACAAAACTGACACTGTATGTGAAGCAGTTCTCAGAGAGAAAATCCAATCTGCCAAAAAAAAAAAAAAAAAAAAAAAAAAAAAAAAAAAAAAAAAAAAAAAAAAAAAAAAAAAAAAAAAAAAAAAAAAAAAAAAAGAATCAGATGGTTTGAACAGAAAATCTAAAAAGGAATGAAAAAAGGAAGGTTGTGGGGTAGCCTAGTCAAAGTCTAGACTTAAATCTGGCTGACCTGATGTGGCAAGAGCTTTAATAACATATTCATGTGCAAAATCCCTCTAATGTGGCGATTTCAACTGTCAAAGTAAAACAAAACTCATCCATAGCAATGTACAGGAACCACTTACAGGTATCCCAAATCCAAATGATGGCACAATTTATTGGTTTTAATGGGCAATTACCACCCCTTCCCCATCCATTACACAAGGCTAGGCTGGTACGGATAGTTTTTCACTCTTAAAAGGAAATCATCATTTGAAAACTCCTTTGTTTACCAAGAATATCTTTGTCTGATAAATATATTTTTTGATAATCTGAAATATTTAAATGTGACAAAAAAAAGCAAAAAATAAAAAATAAAAAAAAAAAAACCCACGAAATTATTTGCATGAATCTTTCATGGCACTATAGATACTGCTAATTTGCTCTCAAGAGTTTTTTAAAGCACTTTTTTGTCCTGTACTTTCCACATTTCTAAGCACTGACTGCACAGCATGCTCCAGTATTATCAACTCTGAAAGACAAGAAATACTGATAAATACAACTTTATAACGCTGCACAACAGTCTGGTTCTTAGGGATAAAAATGGAAAGACGTTTTCTTTTGGACAGCACCTTAAATGAAAAGCCCTTCTAATACTCCCCTTTTAAAAGCAAAGACATTGCTTCACATATTATGTTTGTTTTGAATCTAGCCTTTGGTAGTACGAGCTGTCTGGGAAAATCCTGCAGGGTGCTCGCGTCCTGCCAGTAGATCAGTGTGTGGTGAAAGGTTAAACAAGGACAAAAAGCATGCCCATAAACAGCTGAAGCCTGTTAACATTATGTGCATGGCCTTTTTAAATTGTACAAACTGAGCATACAGCAGAATGTTTGGTTATATTAACTGTCCTCTCCAGTAACCACAGCAGAACCAGAACTTGGATCCTTGAATTCATCCCATCTGACTTTAAATGATGAGTAGAAAAGTGGAGAGGGAAAGAGGTACAGCGAGAACGTGATCGGACCCTGCTAAGCTGATCTAGTGGCCTGTGCCCTCCTGCTCTTAATCCAGCCTTCCAGCACATGACCCAGCTAACAGCATTACAGCGCGCTTTGATTAGACCTGCCGCTGAGCGCATGTACTGAAAGACACAGCAGAGGCAGTGGGGTGGGACATGGGGGTCCTGTATACTTCCATGACATTAAAGGAATGCCAGGCGTTCAAAGACATGTGTGAACCAGCGGTATTTGACTTCAACGTCCACAGTGGAAGCAAACATACGAAGCAGGTCGGATTAGGATCGCGAGTCAGCGAGTCAGAGGATTACCCTGGCACCGTTTTCTGGGAGAAAACTAAGAGCAAAGCCCAGAACTGGGCTGTAAACGTTACCCGTGGCTCCAGGTCAAGTTGCAGAAGTGACAATTTCACATCATGAGTTCTGTGTTGGGATTTTAACAGACAGTTTTCCTTTTATGGAATTATTTAAAGGGTACAACTTGAGAAAATAAAGACTGTTACTAAAATCTGTTACTCCAAGAAAAAAAAAAAAAAACACATCAACAAAGTCGCATCTAAGTTTTCTTCAATCCAGAATCAAGCCCAGTAAAAGTTAATCTCAGTTAAATTCAGTCATGACATGGCTCTGGAAATATTTTGCATAAATCTGTCCATAACTAATCTGATTAAAAGGCCCATTTCAACATTTCTTTTCATATCAAAATCCCCATACTTTTTCAAACTTAGGTTTTTTAGTATCTGGTTCCTTACAAAAGTTTTTGACAAATTATCAGGCATTTTCAAGTTCTCAGCTTCAGCAGCACCTGCGTTCAGCTGCTCACGCATGGTGCTTGGCTGCAGTGGTTCGTAACAAAACCTTACAAACCACCATTTATCTTCATCTAATGTTCTCCATTTCTGTGCTTCAGACGCAATCGGCCTTTGAAATCTTTGAAAATTTGTATAATTTAGCTCATTAGGGAGAAATCGGATGTTTTATTTGCCATGTTTGTTTTGAAATAGCTCAGTCAGAGCCAGCCAATGACTGGATCTGATCTCGGCAGACATCAAGAAACACACACACAAACACACAAGCTTACTGCTGCAGACAGCATAGAGGGGACTCCTATTGCACACATTTTCAATTTGGAAGAAAATGTTCATAAAAAGTATATATATGACTAAAGATACTGATGTCAATGCAATATTTTATTCAACAATTACGTCAATGAAACCATAAATCTGGCCAGAAGGTTGGTGCAAAAATATCCCCACTAAACCTAGCAAACTCTACAATGAATCCCTTCTACAGTTTGAACTCTGCCCTTGCTTTGAACATTTTGCCAGTTTACAATAAAACCCAGTAACACAGCTGTATTACTGTGGGGTCAGCATTTTGCAATGCAACATGTATGAGGTGGCAGGTTTTTTTATGTATCGAAATGCTGCTACAGCACGATGCTTTCTGTGGCGAACTCATTGTGACAAGCTGTCTGCTGCCGTTCTGGTGACGGACAGTTTATCTGCCCAAATCACCTCTGATCCAGCTGTAATCAACTATTCTAAGCTATAATAAAAATCCAAAACCACCTGGACTTTTTTGGAAGCCACTAAAATTTACAACGCAATGGACGGAGTATTTCAGCTGCTATAAATGTCATTTGAAACATAAACAGCTCAAAGCATTTATTACAGTGCAATCTTGCTCCTATCTCTTAAGGTTACAGAACTTACTGGAAGTTCTAGGCAGTAAATATCTGATGATAGCGTTTACAGTAATTTAATCCTAGCTTCTTTTAAAAGGATTAAGGAAAACCTGATGCACATTAGTTATTGATAGAGCTACCTTAACATAGCATTGTTCATCTACAGCTATAGATGCTCTACATTGTCGAGTCTTTGCTTAGGTTTGTCCATTGAGAACCTGAAACGGTTTCATTTTCCAAATACAGGAGCCTTGTTTATGTAATGTTAATTTCTTTTAGACCCAATACTGGCCTGAATCACTTAACATTAAAAATGGCCAGTTCAATACTTTAAAGTTGAAGCTAATTCAGTGTACTCTTGAGACCAGATATTTCCATACACTATATTAAAAGTAGGGCTGGAACTTTAACATGTTAATTTCAAATGAATACACCATTAGATTTTAATGTGATAAAAATTTTAGTGCAGTTAATTGTATTTTTATTATTACATACGTATTTGCATGTTTCTGGTATGCCCATAAATCTGACACAAGCGACATCCACAAACAGCAACAAAGTTTCTCTTGGCCCACTGGGGGTTAAATTTTGCTTCAAAAAAATGATCAGATGGTATACTGGAAAAGACTACTGCTGTGTGCAAGATGTGCAAAAAGGAGCTGGCCTATCACCAAAGCTATTCAAGGCTAAAATACCGTTTCAATACATGTTGCAGCAGCACAGACATCCCCAAAGCTAATGTTAGCGTCCACATTCTAAAGAAGTATTTTTTCAAAAAAGTTACATGAATAATAAGGGGTTCCTGAAACACCTAAAAGCAGAATGGGTATAATAGCACTTTGCACTAATCTGATGGTTGTATAACCCAAAAATAGATTAAAAACAATAAACATTTTTGTTACTGACCTCATATGTCTATTTATTCAATAATTTAGCAGCAAAAAAGGTATTTGAATTGAAAATGTTGCTAGCTTTGTCAATATATGGTTTTCGATTAAACTGCAATTAATTGCGACTGATTAATTACAGACCCTGCAATTAACTCAATTAAAAATTTTAACAGAGTCTCACTACTAATCAAAAGACAACCATTTTTGTCACTGTCTAATATTAAATCAGACTAAAATGTTTCTGTTTTAGGTCAGAATTACAACAATTATTTTCACAATAATCTTATGGCTTCATAAGCTTCTGTATTAGTGGAGGCAAACCTGTGGTTGTATTTTTAAAGGCAACATCTCAAAGACACCGCCTCCTTTTGGGAAATCATAGAAGAATAAAATAAAAAAGGAAAACATGAAGATATCTGGCTATCATACTGTTCAGGAAGGAGACAAGTCCTGTACCCATAGATGAACGTGTTGTGGTATGAAATGTGTGAATTAACACCAAAACTAAAGCAAAACACCCTCTGAAGGGACTGGTTGAAGCCAAGAGGGAATTAATGGCTACAGAGAAACCAGTCCTATACTAATTTCTGACTGAAAATCCACTCAGTAAGCAAAAGGTCATTGTTTCAAAAGCATCATCAACAACAAAAAGCCAGATTACAGTTTGTAAATGGTCAGAAGGACAAAAACCATATATTTTTGGAGGAGTGTCCCATAGTCTGATGAGAATGAAATTGAAGTACTTGGCTCTAATGACTACTTGGAAGCTGCGATGGACTGGCAACCTGTCCAGGGTGTACCCTGCCTCTTGCCCGATGACCACTGGAGATAGGCACCAATCCCCCTCACAACCCTGCAAGGATAAGCATGATGGATAATGGATGGATGGATGGACTATTTGGAAGGAAAAATGGCCATTGCAGCCAAAGTCCAATTTTGAAGTAAAGTGTGAGTGAGTGGCAACATCATGTTGTGCAGGTATTTTTCTGCAGGACTGACGAGTGCACTAAAAGTACAGACCATCATGAGGAAAGAATATTAAGTTGAAATACTGAAGCAAAACTTCAAGACATTGGGCAGGAAGTTAAAACTTGGAAAGAAATGAGTCTTCCAAATGGATCACGGTAATAAGCATATTACCAAATAAGTTACGAAGTGGCTTAAGGACAACAAAGTCAATGTTTTGGAGAGGCCATCACAGGGCCCTGATGCAAGTTGTGTCTTTTAAACTGTGTATGTAATTTCCTGCTTCCATCTGTATCTGACTTGACACTAGGGCTGGGCAGTATGGCTTAAAAATAAAATCTCTGATTTTTTACATACCAGATCCACCCCACTCTACTTAACACATTTTGCTTCTAGACATCTTCCTTTTGCTGACTTTTTCTTAGCAATTTGCTGAATCACTGGGCTAAAGTTAACATATTTACTCTTTGTTTCAAAATTACTTGTCAATAAGTCAGCTCTAAACATATTTCAGTGCAGTTCCAGTAAATCATGTCGAGAAAAAAAAGTTGCAAATAAAGTTGGTTTTCTGCTTCATAAACATATCACATTGCTTTCAGCAGTCACAAATGTTTCAAATGCCCTTTGCAAAACTTTCCTCCACACTAACAGCTGTCTAAGTGCAGTTCACATCAAACTGAAAGACTGAGCTGCAGCAACCAATACAGTTTCACTTTCACTGTTTAAATTGATGTAAAGTATGAAAAACACTTAATTGTTAGGAACAAACAAATAATGTGCAGAGCAGAACACAGTTTGGTAAGGAGTGGACAATGACAAAAGGCTGAGATTATTATAGATCAGCTGGCTGCAGATCTCGCGTGGGTGTATGGCAGACAGCATACCAACAATAGCTATTGATAGTTAAGTTTAGTTAGGGGCGATGATTTGATCATTTAGATATTCCTTGATTGAAGCTTGGATCAGAGATTTGGGATTGGACTGGGACATCCCTAGTTACAATATTAGAATATGTATTAAAATATTGCTAAATAATATCACAACGTAATCATGACCTTCACATTATGCAGAATCAGAAGTACTTGTGAACTGAGCCACTATATCATCTTAATTGACGATGCATACCAAGCAGTTAAAAAACAAACAAACCCACAAATGCTCATACCAAGTTTATTCCTCTTATTGTGTCCGCCGTCCAAACTGTACTTGATGATGTGTTTCTCTGATAATACAAGTCATGTTTTTATACACTAGTCAAACGGTCTTCCTTAAAACCCTTTAACTGTCACCCCAAAACACATACATGTTAGTCAATGGGTCCTAGAGGACACCCAAGACTGGGTTGTGTTGCCACCGATTAAAAAAATGTAAGCAACATTACTTATAGTTACAGTTAAGCACAAATAGTTGTCTTCAATTACATAAAATCACAACTGGAGAACCACCACAGTAGAGTTTCTCAAGACAAAGCAGTGAACACTCACTCTGAACACTGAAATGTGTGTTGCCTCAGATCAGAAAACCCTGATGAGATACATCATACCAGGTCAAACTAAATAAGCTAAAGCCATTTTCAATACCTGTAAGGTAAAAAAAAAAAAAAAAAAAAACAGCTTTGAAACATTTCAGCTAACCTTTTATGCCCTTCTATATTAAAACTAAAGATTATCATGGAAACGCTGCACTGAAACTTTTACTCTTTTATAACCCTCCATAAACAACCTGCTGTAAATCACAAATGACTGAGATGTTTTAAAATCAGGAAGCTATAATCCTTAAAACACACCGGCATAAAAAAATGAACCCTATGATGCATTTTTTAAAAGCCACGGTTGTGTTTATGGTTCTAGAAATTCTGGTTGGTTTGTTGACAATGGTTCAGTCAAAAGCTGGGTAATATCTCTCTGTATTATTTGTGTGCTTGTTATTTTTAAGTTCATAACATAGATGAATGTAAACATCATAAAAATGTCCTCACCTAAACAGCCCAGGGAACCAAGGAGATCTTCACTAACATTTCATCCTAATCTCCCGTAGTTTTTCATTCTGACATTACCCTTGGAAAACATTTACTGCTCAAGAACCACATCAGCTTATTCTGTGAACGGAGCACTTTCGGCTGTTTTTCCCAGGGGAATCTTAGCAGGTGAGAAACACTTTTCTGCCAGTGGACATTTCAAGCTGTTTTCTAAGGAGAAACAGTTAACGTTACACCCATAAGAGGTCTTAAACACACCAATTATTCCATGTCCTATTGTTAAAGTCAAGGTCAATGAGATTTCTATAGGACTATTCATCATATCCCCCAGTCAGTTCAAGTTCTCAGTATAAACAAAAGAATGACCTCACTCTACCATGGAGGTAATGTTTCAGACAAAACAATAAAGTGAAAAAAATATTCAGATAACAAGCGATATATAAATAGCTGGCAACAAATTTTGCATCAAGAACTTCTACATTTCTAGACTGTCTCCTCCTGTGGAGGGAATACTGAATCCTGATTGCCACCGGTGCAGAGGTTCCTTAACCTTGGAAGAAGTTGGATGCAAGTGCATCGAAGCACACAGAGGATCTGGCTACTGGACAACAACTATGTTGCAATAAGGGCAGCAAATGAGCCACTTTTTTAAAAACCTAAATTAAAATCATATTAAAATCCTGCAGAGGACTTTTTCTGAAGAAGAAAAAGGTAAGCTCAACCATCAGCTGTGTGTCATTGTGCCAACAGTGAAGCATCCTGATACATTCAATGTGTACAGTTGCTCTTCATCCACAGAGAATGGGCTTACTCACAATTCTACCCAGGAACAAGGCCATGAATAAACAGAGGGCTTGCAACACCCTCTGACCAATCCAGGCACAATTCAGTGATGATCTGCGTATTTTCTAGCATGATGGAGCACCATCTCATGCAACAAAGTGGCTCACATATGTAAAATTTTACAAATGTAAAATTTTAGACGTGGCCAAAAAACCTTCCTAGGTGTTAACACCACTGAGAAGTGGTCAGTTTTGAAAACATGGGAAAATATGTACAAAGTGTCAAATCCAAGAAAAGACTGGACCACCATAAACCCAGAAAGTTAGTATCCAACATGTCAGAGAGAATAACAGGAAGAGTCATGAGCTGGGAAGAAAAGTCACCCTGTAACCCCATAAATATTGACTCCACGTAATTTTGAATCAACAGCAAACAAAAGCCTTTCAAACTTTGGATATTTAAAAAAAAATAACGCACCAAACATGCAGAGAAAATCTAAACCCATTAAAGTCACCAGAGAACATTTGTGTCACTATATGAAAGTTTCTCCAACAGTGATGTGTTTGGACTGCTGTGACATAGACACCACTGGGCCTATGCTCTGCTTTTGTTAAGTATTATCATATCTATCATATTAGTTTCATTTTCAATTAGTGGTCCACCTTTTTGTTGAGACATAATAATATTTCACAACAGAATGACATCTTAAGTCAGTAAAATGAAGGACACAACTTAGTTCACTTTTTTTGTAAGAAAACAATGATTTACATGAACCTTTACAAGCTGTGGTGCTTAGTCCAAACCCTTTTATAACTAGAGCAGCACTGACTGTAGACAGGAATTGACCAATTTAAGCTTGATTGGGTGATTGGACAGCCAAAATCCAAACATTCAATTTTTTTCTAGTCAGTAAACACCCCATACCACATGCTACCAGGTCACAGTAACAGCACTCTTTGGTGTAAATGCTGTTCCTTGATGACCAAGGGTCAAAGTTAATCAATTTCAGTGTAAGCAAAGTGCTTAAAATAAAGATAGATGAAGCACAAAGATGTAAGAGGCTGTTTAACAGGAAATGTTTTTACATAAAACACATCAAAGCATGTCAGGCTCAAGAAAGTGAGAGAGAGAGTAAGACTTTCACGAGATAACAGGAAGGATGGACAGAATACACCAAAGTTCCTTTGTTTTATCCTTTTGAGCTTCAGCTTCTATCAATGAACATGGTGGGTCTGGAAAGGTTGACAGTCTTTTGGGAACCTCAGAGTTATGATATGGATCATAACTGCAATCTCAAGAAAATATGCATGAAGGCTGCCCTCATTAGCTATGCTAATGGTGCTAACTGTAAATATAAGACACTAAAGCCAATTAAAAACGTCAACTCTTAATTGTTTTGTCTCTTAAAAGAATAGTAAATTGATGTGTAACAGCAAGTACTCTATTAAAGTGGTATGCGCTCAGCCTCTAAGAAGAATAATTATTAACAAATGAGGGAGGATAGAAAAAATATTATAAAAGCATTCCTATATTTTCTTATACCATAGTTCCTATAGACTAAGCTGAATTCAAATGAGATTGGAATCACCAGTTCAAAACTTCCAAAAAAACACAATCAAGTTAATCAATTAATAGGTACACAGCCTTGGACTGCACTTCTGAGATGTAACTGGCAACTATCCTCAGCTGCATAAAGGTAGCATACAAAATTACTTAATACGGACTGCTCTGGAAGGTAATCTATGAAGCTATGAAGTGTTTCAAATTTACAGACAAAAAATATGTAGAACAACTGGAGCTTTATGGTCCACTGAGTGCTTAATTAGCATTTTGACTTCGTAATTACGTTGAATGATCCATTTTATTTAGCAGTACACCTGCTTATTTCCCATCTGACCACCAAAAAATGTGCAAACACCATCTCACAAATGGTCTGTTTATGGCAACAATGAGGGAAAAAAATACTGCCAATGAATAGCTTCATTTCAATTTTTTAAAAGCAAAATGACTGAAATGTAATTGTCTGGGGTAGTCTTGCTGAAACCAGTTACATCCAATCACATAAGCTGGTGTCTGAGGGGGAAAAAAGGACAGATACCACTGGTCACTGACAAATACCCGCACCGACCAGCCTCGTTGCTCCAAGGTGTCACATTTCCACTGCTCGCTCTTGTTGCTAAAGGCAGATGAGAGGAGGAATGATTTGGCTAGAAATAGCATTGTCACATGAGCGAACACAGTGACCAGTCAGCCAGCTGCTCATCCTTACATGGAGCACTGCCCCGTTCATCCACGCTTACCGTAAGATATAAACAGGCAACAATATTATCAACACAACAGCCTTTGTCTCTTTTGTAGCTAAAACATTCCTTGAAAATGGTGGAAATTTGTAAGTGTTAGAGGCATGGATTTGTAACCTGACAGCACAAACATAGCATGGTGTGCTATTTTAAGAGCAGATTTTTCCATGCATTTGTCTGCATCTTCTGTAATACTTTGCCACCAAGCATTTTCCTAAACCTCACTGACCTCAGGCATTAGAGGCAAAGATCTGACTCACTGAAGCTAAAAAATTCTAAAAGCAGACCTATGAAGGAACATGGGGAAGAAGAAAAGGATAATGACTTCCAGGGCATCTATTTTACTTTTAGGGACAAAACCACAATGCCTCGCAGTTTAGCAGTAAGCCTCGTTATTAGAATAGTTAACATGAGGCTGCGCCCAAACAAGAGACACACTGTGTGACAGTGCAGTGATACACAGAAGGCTACCAGTAAGACCACAAAACAGCTCTCAGGGGCCAAGTGGAGCACAGAAACAGGGGCAGAAACACAACAGATGAAATGGGGTATGGACCAATTTACCCTTTCGCTCACTCATATCCTACATTTCTTATTGCCATTTCATTCTTTCCTACATCCATTTCATACTCATGTATCTAAAACATATTTTACTGCTCCAAAATACATTACATTGTAATTTTCCTTATAATCAGAATGTGCAAACTCATAAGCACAGAGGATGCATTACTATTTAGTAGGATATAACACCACACTTAAACAAAATATGTCTGATTGTAGGCCTTAAGCAAACAAAAATAACTAAGCAACCTCTTGCTGTTGGACAATATTTACTGAATTGACCCATGGTTGGTACAAAATGTCCTATAGCAAATGGCTCTATTTTGTACCGGGAAAAGTTGGGTAAAAAACAGCCAAAACTGTGAAGGTATGAAATAGTAAAGGGACAAAAAAACCCAGCACCAGTTTAGTGTATAAAAGTGGCAAAAATGACAAACAAAAACACATCAGATCAAAAGAAGTTTGGGTCAATTAACCCCTTGGCCAAATCAGAAAAACACAACACTGACATTTCATTCAGGTTAATTTGCAGGTTAATTTATACCTGGAAGCAAACCATTTTGTACCCATGTACAGTTGAATTATTTGTAGAAGTATTTTCATGAATTATGGAGATAAATAATCAAATCTAATCAAATCAAAGTATAAATTAATTTAACTGTAAATTGTTTTTGGAAAAATTTCAAATAAGTCCCATTTCCATTTATTTTGATTCTGGTCCACATTTTGGTCTGGTGACTTTTTGTAAATATGAGAGACTATGTCTTCTGATTAAACAAATATAACTTGAGACCTTCTGTTGGTAGATGTTATTTACTTAAATCATACACTTCCTTACAGCACACAATAAGTACCTTTCAGAAAATTACTTTTAAATCATCAGCTGTCAAGGTGGGTATAACCCCCCCTTCAGCGGTACAAATGGACGCATGTAGATGTATCTCATGCAGATGGTTCATTTTTACCTGAAAAAGTCAGGGACAAAATGCCTAATACCACAAAGGTTTGAAATGGCAATGGTGCAAAAAGACCAGCGCCTGATCAAAGGAAACAACAAAAAGCCATAAAAGTATCAACCAGATTGTTGATAGAGACCATGATGTATTTCCGATCCTGTCCAAATTAAACAAGGATCAGAAATTGAGAAAAATTTCATTTTTTTTGTGTCTTAGAAGCAACTACAAAAATTTCCATTCTGTTATCCTTCATTAAAAGGTTAAACAAGGGTCTTCTCACAGCAATCAGACCAAGAACACGAATAGGAAGCAAATGGCCAGGAACATAATAATAAAATGAGTTCTGGCAGTAAATGCCAACATTTTTTAAAAGAATGTTAAAGATACCGCAAACATTCACTCAGGAAATGTCAGCAGCACATCACAGCATGACTGAGGTTTGCCTCTGGGTCAGAGAATACAAGGCTACTTGAAAACAAAACCATGACAATTATTGGAGCAAGTAAACATTTTCATTGGTTATATGCTTGGAACTGAACATGAGCTCACTGGAAGCATTTGCAGCCAAACAATGTAGATTTGGCAAAAAAAAAAAAAAAACAGAATTTAGGGTATCATTTTTCCAATTAAAATATTAAATGGTTTTCATGATTTCCTTCCCCCTTCACTTTTGGTTACTCTGACCCTTGAAGCATGACTCACATTACATAAGCAGCATTCTGTTTCCTCATCACTTAACTAGCCACTTGTTCAAACACACAAGGTGCTTCTTTAATATCTTAATTTATTAAACAGAAAAGTTGACATAATATTTTCACCACATGATTAATTATTCTAACCATGCTCTTTTACAGCATGGATTAGGATAATTAATACAAGCATAACAATACACACACGCAGCATGAAGATCCATAATCATCATGTGACACTGCCATAGCAAAACAGGGCTCCAACATAACTGATTCATTGTGCTCTCAGGGTGAGGTGGGCTGATCAGAGAGGCAGACTGTTCTCCGACTGTGACACTCTTGATCCCAGTGCCAACTGCCCTGCCACCCACAGACACTGACACACCCACTGGCAGAAGGACCAGCCTGAACGGAGCCACGCCATCATGGAAACCAAACCCAAAAGCATTTACAATGCTTTTCGTTTTTTTTCTTTCCTCCACTTCTTAGTTCTCAGGGTCAAAATCTTTTATTGTTATGCAAAGTGACATTCATAGAGCTCAATTGCTAATTTAAAAATACGTTCTGTTCCTTCTAGTATACGACGCCAAAAACAAGTATGTCTACCAGCTTTGCACATCTACAAACTGAAATGCTTGCCCATTATTCTTCGCAAAATGGCTACAGTTAAAATGATTAAGTCTGGAAACAGGTTCTTAATTAGATTTAGGTCTGGACATGGACTTCCCAAACCATTTCATTCTAACTCTGGTTGCATGAATGAACCTCCACCCCAGTCTCCAGTCTTTTGTAGCCTTCAACAGTTTTTTTTCTTCCAGAACCTTACATTATTTAGCTCCATCCATCCTTTCATCAACTCTGACCAAGAAAAGCATCCCCACAGCATGATGCAGCCACCATGTTTCCCAGAATGAAAGGAGTGTTTAAGGTATTGAGCTCTGTTCCTCCTCTATAGGTCTTGTGGCAAACTGTAAACTGGATTTCTAATGCCCTTCTTTTTAACCACACTGCCATAAAGGCCAAATTTGTACAGTGCATAGCGAACAGTAGTCTTTTCTACATATTCTCCAACCTCACCTGTGGATCTCTGCAGTTCCTCTAGAGTTACTCTTGTTGCTTCTCAGATTAAAAATTTCATTGCCCAATTTGTCAGATTTGATGGGGTATCAGAATAAAGGAAGCTGAAGACAAATGCAAAACACAATTTTCAGATTTTAATTTGGAGGGAAAAAAAAATCCTAAAATCATCCTTCTCTTCGATGATGCACCACTTTATTTGTATCTATCACATAAAATCTCTACAAAATTAACTGAAGTATTTGGTTAGGAAGTGAAAAAAGGTCAAATTGTGTTCATATTTTTGCTAGGCCCTGCACATAATATTCATGGTCTTCTGAATAAAAATAAATACATTTAGATAAGTGAGTATCTTAAATCAATAGATGTGCTAGCTATATTAAAAGCTGTATGTTTAAAGCAGGGATGCAGGGTGGCACAGATAGTACCATTGTTGCTTTGCAGCAAGAAGGTCGTGGGTTTAAATCCCATAGTTTGCATGTTCTCCATTTGCATGCAAGGTTTTTGCTAGGTCCGTCCTGAAACAGTAAAAACTATGACTGTTAGTTACTCTAAATTGCCCTTGAGTATTATTGTGTGCATGCATGGATGTTTGTTCTGTGTGTTGCCCTATGATGGATTGGCGTCCATTTCCAGCGTGTACCGCACCTCTTGCACAATGACCATTGGAGATAAACATGGATGTTTAAAACAGGGTAAAAAGGCAAATATGTATCATGCTTTTTTGTTAACCTTAGCCATGGCGTGCCTTGAAAGAAACAGACAAAGGACCTTTTCGAGAAATACACCCTGCATAGAGAAACACTCGGAAGTAATGTAGTGTGACCTGCCCCTATTCCCTATATGAAGGACACCTGCTGTGAGCAGGAGCCTTAAGGTGAATTTCACATTGACCTGAAATAAAGTGTTGATTCATGGTTCTTAGAAAATAAAAAAAATTTTCAAACAACATGTGTACTGAGAAAGCATACCCCCATGAAAACCAGTCCACTCTCTTTAACATTCTGTTGAACATGAAAACACAGCAATATCACGTCTAAACACATGTAAACACAGACTCCTTTTGACACCCGGCTTCAACAGAACCTGCACAACACAAGCTCTAGATACCCACATTATCGTCACATAAAATATGGAGTGCTGTGTGTGTAATGAGGCTTTTGGTTTTATGGGTAGCATTGCCTCCTTTGACCATGTGGCCTCGGCTGTGGCTACACACCGTTACCCCAGAACCAGCAATTTAGAGTGAATCACTTCTTCCTTCCTTTCTTTCTTTTCCAAAAGGATTATACTCACAAAAGGCAGGTCAAAGTACAGTCAAAGTATGCATTTTCTGAACCTGCCTTTATTCCTCAAGATAATAGCCAAAGTTCTTAAGGCCTTCAGCGAAAAGCCGTACGCCAACAGCCATATTCATGTTTGAATACGGTTAAATCTGTCAGCCGAAACAGAGAGAAATCCTGCTTCCTAAAAAGCAAATCATCCAGCTATCCATATGTAAGAGCTATATTTTGATTTTAAATCCATGCAAGATTCATGTGAAAACCAGGCAAGCATGCTTAGAGAAAGCAAAACATTTAAAGCTGTAAACAAGGATGTAAAGAGACAGAAACCGGCTCCATTTTCCTGTTTGTCCTTACTTTGATTAAAAAAGGATAAAAATGGTAACAGTCCAAAAATGGGTTGGTATGTTTTCAAACACTACTGGGATGGTAGAGGGAGGGGCCAGCAATATGTTCCTAAGAAACTTGTCAACAAAACTCCAGACAGTCCACTCCCATGTTCATACCGAGCATGTGAGCGTGTAAAAAGAGGGAAGTCATTAATTTAACTACCTTATCGCATTGCAGGTCCATATCTGTCTTACAGCCTTTAAAACAAGCCAAGATACAGCAATCAGTGTTTGGCTCTCCCAGCAGGGAGCCTTGGCTGTGTCAAATAACTGATGCTCATATTTCAAAAGAAAAGCTTTTCATGAGGAAAAAAAATAACTGAAAGAAAACATAAGGCCAAGGTAGAACCAAATATTCTTCTTTCACATACTTTCTTATCACTGTAGTCAAATCAATGATTAACTCACAAAACCTCATTCTGACTGCTATCTGCTTCTACAGTATGTAAGTAGAAAATAACTCAAGATATATTTAGCATACTTATCACTGTTAACATAAATAAATATGAAGACAGCTTGTAAATAACATGATATTAGCGTCTAAAACAACCACCACCATATGCTTTATAAAGCTCTTTTGTAATTTTAGAAATATTTTTAGTGTGTGACAGTTGTAAAATGATCAGCTGGTGAAAATGAGGTTATACTCTGCAAATGTTAAGTATTTTTAGTTTATTAAAAGCATTAGACCTAAGGAGGACATGTTTGGTTTTACACTGCTCCGTGTATTTCAAAAACAGTATTTTAAAAAGGTGCTTAACTAATTTACAATTTTTCCCTTTCTTTTTATACAAATCTTCAGTACTGCAAGTCCATTTTGGACCCTTTTTAATAAATGGACAGATCCATTAACAGTAAGACAGATGGCTGCATGGCTGACATTATAGCAACTGCATATTTTACAAATTCAGATATTTATCATGTAGAGAATAGGACAGCTAATAAATCTGGGAAATACAAAGACAGTTTCCATTTTGTTTTGGAATCTTAATCATGTTACCATCCCGACCAAAAAATTGGTTCTTTATTCTGGATATGCAAGATTTTGGTGCAAAGGCGGCCCCCAACAGTTTTCCCCAACCCCTTTTACGCATAATCCGTATGAAAGACATTTGTTAATTTGTTAACCATCATTCAGCCATCCATAGTCTTCTGCTTGTTCGAGATAGTTAGGACAAAATATCCTTTATTGTCACACAGAGGGGAAATTCAATTGTACCAGCAGTAAGTTAAAGGTAAATTGGAGCATGCATATTCACACAAAAGGTAAAAAAATATATGAAAACAGAAGAATGAGACTGTACAGTAAGGGCAAATTTAAAACATAAGCATCTGTGATACTGCTCTTTTGTGCTCCTAGGATGCAGCAGTCTGTCACTGAATGAGCTCTCCATTTCTGCAACAGCTTCATGCATGGGGTAAGACCTGCACTGGGCTGAAAGGGCATCTCAGGACAGAGCTGTCCTTCCTGTTGAGCTAATCTAACCACTTCCTCCCAGCTGTTGATAAGATGCTTCTCTAACAGACTACACAGAAGATGATGGCTGATGCCACCAGAGTCAATAGGGGTCTTCAGAAGCACCCCCTGCACTCCAAAAGATCTCAGTCTCCTTAGCAGGTAGAGTCTGCTCTGACCCTTCTTTTAACCCTTCTTGTAAAGAGCAACAGTGTTATGACTCCAGTCCAGTTCATTTTTCAGGTGAACACCGAGGTACTTATAAGAGTCCACTATTTCAATGTCAGTTCCATGCATGTTCACCAGTGTCAGTGTGGTGGGTCTGCACCTGCAGATAGGGGTTAAAGGTCAACAAGGGAAACCCTGGCGTTCCTTCTCCAGCTCATTCTCAAGGACTTGTCAACTCGTTCCAGCCCAGACTGACCTCCAACCTGGAGGTACCAATCCACCTTTATTCTATTTAGAACTATGGGCTCAGACTCAGAACAACGCCAGTGGGCACTGAAAATTACAGCTTGAAGATTCCAACAAAGCTGCATCATCTGGAAAGAGCAAAGATGAAACCATGATGTTCCCAAACCCGAGAATCTGTCCTCCATGACTACACCTTAAAGATCTTATACAAGAACCCTTGTCACAGTCCTGTGACAAGGGTCAGCCAAAGTGGATCCCAGCCCGCACTAACAACAAGAACTCTTTACTGTGAGTGCAAACACAGTTCTTGCTTTGGTCATTTAAGGTCCGAATAGCACATAAGGCATCTTGGGCCCCCAGTCGCTCCACTGACAAAAATCCTTCAAACAGGCATGGTCAAAAGCCTTTTGCAAATGTCCAAAACCCATGTGAATTGGATAACAAAACTCCCATGACCCTCGCAGCAACTCAAAGGTATAGCTCTGGTCCACCACCATGATAAAAGCCTACTGAGCCTCCTTTCCAACACCTTGAGGTATGATCCCTCGATAGTTACAACACATTCTCTAGTTTCAGAATTTTATCTTGAAGAAAATCAGGAATAAGACAAAAAGAAGTCCAGTAAACATATTTTTCTAAACTCATGCAGACATGACTACTTGAATCAAAAAGTTTCCAGATTGTGAAAAGACCTTGAATAAAGTCTGTAAATCAACTTTCAACTCAAACCTTAAGTAATAACTACATAACACCTTAAAAGTAGTTATTAAAAATAAATAAATAAATAAAATTCTACATATTTGTATGTCGTGACAATATGGTATGAGACAGATAACCTGTTAAAAAATAATTTAAAAAATAAAAATAAAAATAAAAAACTCGAGCTCCTCTGCCTTCGCCCAGTGCTCCCAGTGTTATCTAGAAACAACCACTCAGAACCAGGTCTTAGCACTGTCAATCCCCGTGCCTTTTCACCATCATCTTTGTTTCGTTTGCTGATCACATGGAAGCTATCCTGCACCGATGATTATCGGTGGTATCGTTCCATTCAGTGGGTTTGGGTAAGCATTCGCAAGGTCCCAGATGACTAATGTGCATGAAATAAACACAGAAAAATGGACAGAAGGCTGCGTCCAATATGCACCTGCATATTTAGCATTGGACGCAAATGGGCCTTTTGAGTAGGCCCATTTGTAGCCAACAGGTGCTGGTCATTGGACTCTGTCATTTCGTGTAGGTTTGGACATTTTGTAACTGATGTTTTCAGTTAAAACAGCTTTCTCTCCTGAAATGTGGCATAGTATCAATTCATACCAATAAAGACAAATGATAATTTAAAGTATCTTTCTATAATCTGCTGAAAGTCTACTGCAAATAAGTCTACTGGAAATAAGGTTATGCAACTCCAGTATGTAACATTTACCAACAGGAGGTTGCTCAGACTTATTTTGGTTTGATGAGGAGTCAAAATATGGCATACTTTATTAGAGTCAACTGGCCAGAATAGGAATTACAACCAATATAAATGGAGACAGACTGTAATACAAACTCTCCAGACAATATACAACAAAATTAAATAATAAACAAGTCAGAAATGGTTGCATATCTCCATATTTCACAAAAACACTTAAATAAAATGTGGAACTTCCTCTAGCTCATTAAAAGGACTTTAAAGCATAGCAATAGCACCATAGAAAAATGTAGCTGTTTAGAACCTACAACTTCAAAAAATATCAATATACCTTGATACAGGTAAGCGGTCCATGACTATTCCTCGTGCAGTCCTGTACCCTCAGTGTGGGTATGCTTCAGAATTACTGCTATTGTGATAACAATGAGACGCAATAAAAGACAAACTTGTTATACTGCATGTGAGCATGCCCTGTTTGTCTGTGAATGGTTGGATCACCCTGAAAACAATTCAAACTGACATGATTGAAAACACCAAGATAGCAACAGACCAGAGCTGGAAGATTAAAGATCAGGGGAAAGTGTCCTGATGCATTTCTGGCACTTCAAAAGTCTTCTCTTATGTCAGTAATATTATTGGGCAATGGTGATACATCGGCGTAGCTTTAGTGCGCATGCTCAAAGCAAACATTACTCCGAAATGCTCACCAGAGGGAAATAAACTCGCTTGATAAACTACTAATTGACTTGATAGGCGGTGAATGCATCTCTTGGATGCAAGCTTTCGTCTTTTCTCGGCATTTACAGCTTCTCCTAATCGTTAAAATACGGCGGTCAGGCTACAAATTAAGGAAAATTAGTTGGCGCTATTGTCAGCTGTGGAGTTAACACACGTGCAACTCCATTCACTCTTATTTAGGAACAATTTCCACAAGAATTACACGGATCTTAAAGGCTGACAATAATTTTAAACATGCATAATGGGGAGGAGTTTGAAAAAAAAAAAAGCAACAGGGGGATGAGAGGTAGTACGACCGTGTGGTTACTGCTAATTTAAATATGTGCTTTTTTTTTTTTTTTTTTTTTTTTTTAATATATACGCTGTATTGACACTCACCAGGCCCGTTTCCTTCCTAAAATGCAGCCCACACAGACGCCAAGCACGCAAGAAAAACCGTGAATCGGGACAGAAATCCCACCGAAAGGACAAATCCACATGGTCAGCGGGGTTTTTTTATGCTAAACAAAATGTACCTACCCTACCAACGAAATGGGACACCGCGAGCGGAGAAATGTGCCACCGATCCCTATCCGCCTCCTACTTCTTCTCCACGCCTGTCTGTCTTCTGCGTGTATTTTCCTAGAACAGCGTCTCCGTGGGCTGCGTCGAAAATGTCAAGATTCCAGCAGTGGCTGACGGTCCCGTCGCTCCAGTCCGACCCGGGGATGGTTGCCCTCTCGACTCGGCCAAATCATGCGACCATGGTGCCCGGAATGTCGCCTGCTGTTGCTCTCATCCGGGCGTTTGCAGGAGGAGGAGGGGGAAGAGGCGTCCGTCCGTTTCAGCGCTGCTCAGGATGTCAGATTTGAGATGGAGGGGGAGCGTATAGCGTGAGGCAGGGAGAGAGAGGGAGTCAATCTGGTCATTGCATGGTGACACTGTATGGGGGATGAAACATTTTAATATCTGCAAGATATAGGGTTTTAAAGGATGTTGAATAGATGCACATTTTCCCGGAATGCACATTTTATTCGAATCTGAAGTCATACATCCCTAATGGATTTCTACTAACACTGCTGTAAATCAGTGCTGAATCCATGTGAATATCATTTATTCACCGTACTTAGCTTTTGTGCTATAAGGTTAATTTATCCCATTACCCACGTCAGTGTGGCTTTATTCTTTCTTGAATTATGGAGAAAATGTAAGAAATGTATATAGACTAAAGATGGAGATAAAAAAAAAAGGTTCTTCTGCAGACTGTAGGCAATTATGCGCCTATCATTTCACCCCCTTGGCTAGGTACTAAAAAGGAACCGTCTTTCTCTGGATGTTTCTTACCGACCTTTAATGTTTTGGCCATACCGTAATCTCCCTCGACCACATGGTTCATACCATTCAGGGGAACGTTTCTTAACTCCCTTTTAATGAGCAATTTAGTCCTTCGTGCGTCTGGTCGTTTCGTACCCTACATTTGTTTTTAAATGAAGCCATCTGCTGCTAGACTTTCACGTCGACCATGTGTCTATTTGTACCCTCTAGGAAAACCTTTTGTAACCTGCTGTTGACATAAACTATTTTGTACCATTGTGGTCGTTTCGTAACCAGAGGCTGTGCTAAGTGGAGCAGTTTGGCTCAGGACGTTTCACTCCGATTACGTGTCTATACGTACATGCCAGTTGTCTGTTTCGTACTTGGCAACCGATATTTTAAAGAAATTTTCCGTCTATCCTAATGCAGGAAAGTCCAATAAATTTCCCAGTAAATTGTATCTATTGTTTTGATCAAGGGCCATAATCAGATGGATTGTTGTCGGAAAAAGACAAGCACGAACCGACAAAAACTACAAATGTACAGAATGATGAACAGATGAAAATGACCAGCACCCAATACATAAGAAAAATAATGTACAATTAAATCACCATGAAGACGATATTTTGTTTCTGTCATATCCACGTTTCATTATAGCTCATAGGTAGGTTATAGATAATTACGTCAAAACAGAGTTTCTGAAAGCGGGCAGGTGCTTATTAACATGGTTTGTACATGTTCCGCTGTTGACGATTAAGGTACGAAACGACCAAAACGGCAAAGGTACAAAATGATTTAGGTGGCATCTTTATTTATTTATTTGTTTAGGTAAAATGATCGCAGCACACCTCCTAATCGCGGAAAAAAATGAAAGTATGATTCTGTTCATATGGTCTCCTTTCACATTGGATTAGTATTTTATTCTGGTTCAGTTTAGAATTAGCAGTGAGTGGAAGAGGATTAGAATATAACGTTCATTTTCATTAATACTAATACTACACTGTTAAGTATCATATTTCAGGTAAAGAAAATGGTTTTATATGTGTGATCATCAAGCGAACGGTAATGTTTAATCCGGCATCTAATATCCAGGTAGCCACGTGTTCAAGGCATAAATGTTACGTAACTGTCCGCGCCAGTCAACAACAGTGGGTGGGAGAGAGGAAGGAGGGGTGCGTCAGAGGGCAATTAAATGAGCTTAAACATCAACGAGATTTCTCCGTTTAATCAAAATGCTTAATAACCGAAATAGAAAACAAACAGTAATCCATTTGTGCCAATTCCTGTTTGATTTTTCTCTTCCAAGAAGGGCTGTAAAACCCTTATAAGACTCAATTTGACACAATTAGATCTGACCTGAAACACATTTCTCCCCTTTCATTTACTGGAACTTGTTGAGGCATGACTGCACCAGTAAATTAGTGTTATAGTGTAAAACAACTTAATCCTACTGACTATTTTTTCAGGTACACACATTAAAGCCACAATTGTTTAGGTCACAGCTACACAAGTTTATTCTCTATCGATTTAATACTGTGAAATCTTCTAACTGTAGAATATACATCTGTGTTCAGTAAGGGTTCATAACCTTAATCTGCGAGAAAAACCTTTGTATTTACCACTATAGGATGTTTAGTCAGCTGTTTTACTTTGTTTAAAAAAAAATAAATAAATGAAATTTCAGATGTGATAAGACACAATATCACTTAAATGCTGCTGAACATTTGAAAGCTTTTCTCAGATCAAAAAGAGGAAAAACATACAAAATCACCCTGTAATACAACTTCTAAAGCAAATTCAAGAAGTTATAGCTGCTGCTACATGGTTTCTTTTGTCATATACAGTAAAAAGGTATTCATCTCATTTTAGATTTCCTCGTTCACTTTTTTGGTCACATGTTTCAGATAATCAATTTTTGTATCAGCTGTTCAAAATAATTTATTTTATTAAGGAAATAAAACATCCAAACCACCCTGGCCTAATGTAAAGTAAGAAATCCAAAAGTTTCTGGCATGAATCCCAAGGTTTTTGTCTTCTAATAAAATTTGCTTGATGTTCTGTTGTATTTAAGTGTGACAGAGAGAAGTAGTGTGTGTGTGAAGTGCTTTGCTGTGGTGCGTATGTGCAGTATTTGTGGTATCTCTTTACTGTAAAGCTCCTGCTGCAGAAAATTTTAACCTGTCCAAAACAATCCCTGGTGGTCTGGTTTAGTTTAGAAATCAGATTGTGTTTGCTACTGCATCAGATGCAGCTCAATACAGCAGGGTCAGCATCCTGTTCTTCAGATGTACAGTCAGCAGTCTAGCAGTTACACAACAAATATCACATCTACATCACAGCTACGTGAATCTAATCGACTTTTTTACTTTCTCAGAGTCCTCTCATTCCTTATGAGGTCCAGATGGCTTTTCTAATATTTACAATGGAGTTTGTTTGCTTCAAGAATTTTTTTTTTCCTATGTAAAAAAAAAAAAAAAAAAAAAAAAAAAATCACTTTCAGGTGTGTGGTTTCTTTTTTCTTTTCTTTGAGTTATGTAACTAACCTATAGATCTGTCTATCTGACATGTCTCTAATGAAAACTGCAAATTAGTTTGTATGTACTCTTTAGCTTCATGTCCAGGCAGGCCTGGTTTGGGTGTGGTGTTTACCAAGTTTTCTCTCACCTCTCAAACAAATCTTTACTCTAAATGCGTCATGTGCTGCACAGTCTTTATGGCTTCTTAACATCAATAACTTGTTTTCACCTAGAACTAAGTGATAGGAACTGCTAAAAACAAACATGAGTCAAAATCTTGTCCCATCTAGCCTTTTTCCCCAAGCCTGGTACACAAATACATGACTAACTCTTGGTAGATAATAGTTAGACACCAATAGTTTTTTATAATATTTGCACAATTCTTTGTGCTCCTGTAACTTTTTCTTTTTTTATTTTTTAACACTAGCATGTTGCATAATGCACACATCTGCGAAATTGTTTAAGTTCTTACTTAAACATGGTGTTGCTTTATATAGAGCTGAGTAACTGGTACATGCTATTTTACCAGCTCATATTGAACATATAGGGAGTGTTGGTACAAAATTAAAAATGCTGTTCATATGTGCAGGAAAATATGGGCAAGTGAATGTTGGCATGGCCCCTTGATACATGTACTAAGGTGGCCAGGGTTTCTGTTAATGTTTATAGTAGCATTTGTTAAGTGGTAGAATAATAAAATCCTGTTTCTTATGTCAGTATTTGCACATATTTAATGTGTGACTGTTAAAATAGCTGTGCTTTGAGGTACAATAAAGTGTTGTGATGGTGTGAATATTCATTACTTTTAAAGGCAAACAAGAAACAAGATATAAAACCATACCAGAGTTTTCACAAATATTTGTCTTGCTCCCAAAAGGCACCAATGAGCAAATTTCTTCTAACTACAAATCCTTGTGACTTTGTTGTGTTGTATAAAAATAATTCATTTTTAACCAAATCTTACTGTTTCCTCTCATCCAGATTAATCATCTGCATAACATATATTTTTTTAAAAAAATTGCATGTTGGTGTAAATGTAAATTAAACAAACATTTGCTGCCATCTTGTGGCAAATTATTGTAGCGACCCTTATTTTAGTGCCCAGTTATTCTGCAGAATTATGTACAACTATAGGGTCAATTAAAAACAACTTTCCAGAGAGAAAAAAAAGTTATAAAAAAGACGAACTACCTTGTAAGAAGAAGTACCCTTCAATTATTTTTTTTTCTGTCAAATTGGACGTGAGCAACTTTGTTCCTTAGTTACTTTGCATGGTTTACTTTCACCTTCCTTTTCTCGATGCCACTCCACATGTGAGGGACTTATTTTCTTTCCACCCATCAAACATAAATAAATAAATCTGGGTTGTTGAATCACTACAGACTATCAATTCAAATACTGTAAATCTTTTATTACATGGACCAAATGTTGACAAAAAATGTATTTAATTTAGTTTTATACTCAAGCTGTTCCTCCCCCCCATTTTAATACTGGAGGTCCGCTTAGACCTGTTGCTAATAGGTGTCTGGTCTGACAGGATCACAAGCGTCATCTCACGTCCATGTTGGGCCACCCAAAGGGGATCACCTGACATGACTCCGGAAGAAGAGCAGAAACAACACCAGGATCCAACTCCTATGGTTCCATGTATGAAAAACATATTTCTATCCCAAAATTGCCCACAGCTGCTTGACCATTTTAAATTCTAACAGTGCAAACCATGAGAATGAACAGACGGCACAACGAATTTCTTAACTGGTCTGCCAGAAAATTTAAGTGATGTTTTTAATTTCTTTATTGGCTTTATTGTGCTGCTGCAGTCAACGTATCTTAAAAACCTTTGCACCTCTGGACTGTTAAATTAGTGATGGCGAGATGAAGCTTCATGATGCATTGAGGCTTTCCATCCAACTCGACTCATGAGCCCACGCGCCATGGTGCTTCATTTGCTCTACTGCGACATCAAGTGGACAATATATATAAAACAGACAAAGTGATAAAGACGTGATGTGTGAAGCTTTAAATTAAATAACCAAATTAATGATGTTTGTGATGCCCACACATAAATTCAGAATATGGTCAGAATATTGTCATAATCTGTTTTTATGAAACAATGACTGGATCAAAAGGAAAACTGGAAACAAATAGGGGAGAGGGTTGCGATACCAATGGGCTTCTTTGTAACCATGGTTTTGTTACTAAAGACAAAATTTTATTATTTATTTTTCTGCTTTAAAATACAAACTTTTACTGTTCTCGGCTTCAGGAGGGTTCAAAGTTTTGAGATGATTCTGCCTGCCGTAGAAAATAACCTTAAAGAGCGCAAATGGGGCGCGCGTCATATGTGCTCTACAAGCGCGGGCTAGGTGTAGCGGGTTTGTTGAAGTTGGGATAAAACATTTTATGTCCTCCCGAATATTCCAAGGGGTTCTCCAGTCCTTTAATATTACTGTATGTTTTGCATCTTATCTTTGCATTCTAAATGACTTAGCTGAGCTTGGTCGAACTGGTAGTCTCCTTGCATTTATGCAGGGTTCTATAATGCCCCGCAAAGTTGATGCCTTTTTATTGAAGTTCATTTGAACACAACACACACTTCACCTTTAAAAGCATCAGAAAGCAGAAGAAATAAATTAGAACACATGATCCGCTGTGTTGGTATTTTAACGTCATTATAAATGATTTATTATTAGGTGGAACCTTGGAGTGATCAAAAAGTTGCAAGAAAGGGGAGAATTGGGTCCATTGCAAAAAGGCGGTCAAATAAATGGCAAACACCTCTACGCAATAAAATCCTACAAGAAGAAAATGTGACGGGGGGAAACAGCGGCGTTTTGCTTCACTTTGTATCGATTCACAAGCAAATTGACGAGCCAGTTCCCGAATCAGTCACGTGGTATGGCCCGATTGCGAGGCTTCAAACGTCACCACTTTCACAACCAACACAAGCGTCGAGACGCGCTTCATAAAAAATCCTCCTGGATTACTCGACACACGCTTCGAAGCCTCGACACCTAAGTCACACCACCACTATTAAACAAATTGTGGTTCTTGAGATGTTCTCCAGGAATTAGGCTAAATTTACAGTTTAAAATAAAAATGTTTCATGTTGAATGCAGCAAGAGATAAAACAGTTGTGGAGACTTTATTAAAACACAAACTGTATAGTTGTTTGTTTACACTTGGTCTTGTTTAAATGTTTTTTTTTTTTTCTATCGTTATTCTTTTACTCGTCTTTATTATCATTTCACACTTCAACCAGCTGTATATGAGGTTACAAACGTAAATCTCAACAAAAATGCATATGGTAGCTTCAAGCAATATGATCGTGCAGGAAGAAATTTATGTAATATTTGATCTAATCATTTAAATATGTTTTTTTTGTTTTGTTTTGTTTTTTTTTTGTATGCACCACCTTCAAAACAGCTATTTTTAATGTTAGAATATATCTGATAGCTGTAGCTTCCATATAACTATCTACGTAAATGTTTACTTAATGGGTGAAATCAAAATGACTCCTGTTACTCAAAGCCAAAATATATAGCTGGTATGTAGAACATAATGTTTCAATCAGAGCCTATATTTTCCAGTATACTTCCCCTCTACCCATCCCCTTCTTGTGCACGCACACACGCACGACGTAGACACGCACAAATATGGCGGCATCTATTTCACCTCTACGCTCCTCCTTCAGGGTTTGCTCACCGTTAACCGCACACTATAATTGGTGCCGCGCCAAACTGCGGACGCACAGAAAGTACGAGAGTCAAAGGAGGCATCTGTACCACTCTGCAAAAAGGTAAACGTTGTCACGTAGAATATACTGCCAATTCTCGTTGAAATAAATGGAAGGGATGGAGAGCAGTGTTCGGTACCGGTGGAAGCATTGCGAGTACCGCACGTCAGATGTCAGAGGATTGTAACTGGCAGCAGTATTCACCGTAACCGGTAGAGGGCGCAAGGGAAACGGTCGTAAAATGACATAGGGGGTAGCGAATCTACTTAAAAACGAGACTGTTTACTAATTATGGTAACAGTCATTAACACATTTGCGTTGCATTTTGCATAGGAAAATTACTCTGTGGCATTGCTGAAGGATGGGTTATTACACCGTATGTATAAATCACAGGTGCTCCCCGCCTATTTGTAACATTTACGTGTTACTAACAGAAAATGACAGACTGACATTTATTCGGTAATCCAGCTGGTTAAACTAATTTAGGTCATACATTCGAGCGTTATTCTCTTAAAATTTAGCTGTAATAAATTGACACCGCGTAATAATTTCCACTCACGATGGTATCTTTTGGACTGTTATCTTAAAGTAAAACAAAAATCCCTTTAACTTCAATACACCTATAAACTGCTGTTGGTTTAAGGTTTTTAATTTTTTTTAAAAATAATTGATAGATAGATGAAGTTTGATAACTGGCTTTTCAACGAATTATAATATTAAAAATAAATAAATAAAAATTCCAAATTCAAATACAAGTCTGTAGTCACTTACAAATAATAATTATAATGATATGATGATGATTATTTTACACTTACAAGTGATAACCAGGTCTACAAATATAGAATTTCAAAATGGAAAATGGCAAGAAAGTCCTGGGTTTGAAACCCAACCTGGGGTCTTTGGGTGTGGAGATTGCATATTCTCCCTGTGCATGAATAAGTTCTCTCCGGGTACTCCGGCTTCCTTCAGTCAAAAACATGTACATAGTTCACAGGTTAATTAGTATCTCAAAGTTGTCCTTAGGTGTGAGTGTGTAGTTTTTTGTCCTGTGTATCTCTCTGTTGTCCTGTGAAGGACTGGCGACCTGTCCAGGGTCTACACCACCTCTCGTCCAAGATAGGTGCCCCACACAGATCACTAGGCACCAACCTCTTGCGACCCCGCAAAGATAAGCAAGTATAGAGAATGGATGGATGGCATTCTTCATTTTTAATCTTCCCCCTCATGCTGCAACATTTTACCCAGCAGTATTTTGGTTTTTGAGTTACTTTCTATCAGGGAATTAAACTAGATCTTTGGTTCTTACACTGGGTCTGCTTAAAAATACTAAACAAGAATAAAAGATATCAAAGTTCACAAACTTTGCTTTAATGGAAGTTAGTGAATGTTAGGCTGATGTTCAGGTGTGTCTAGTTGTCCAAAAATAGTTAATAGTAATGCTTGTTTCTTCAAAAAAAAAAAAAAAAAAAAAAAAAAAAAAAAAAAAAAATATATATATATATATATATATATATATATATATATATATATATATATATATATATATATATATATATATATGCTGCATTTTTATTTGTTACACTTATTACACTTTCATGGTCAGTCAGTAGGAATTGGTATTACAATCCTGAACATCTTTTATGTACTATCAAAACAGAAAATATGTATTCTAAATATTTATATAGTTTTTTAGATGATTAAATAAATTCTTCTTCTTTTCTTTACTATAAACTTCTTCAGGCACGCTGCTGTGGTGATTTCAGGAACAGAGTTGGCCCGTCAGATTCACAGAGAAATCCAGCGTGATGTGGAAGAGCTAGTTGCTCATGGCAACATGAGACCCCACCTTGGCGTAATCTTAGTTGGAGATGACCCAGCCAGTCATACCTACGTTAAGAACAAGACCCGGGCAGCCACCATCCTGGGTTAGAAATGAGCAGTGTGTGTCTTTCGCAACACTATTTATAATGTGTACAGTGCAGTCATACACATGGATCTCATTAAGTTTGAATGTTGTTGAAAATTTCTGTAATTTAGTTCAAACAATGATAGTCATATATTATATTATACTCAGAATAATATATATTGATTTTTTCTTTAGGAGATTGAAATAATAAGACCAATAAAGGAGGGATAATTATATTACAATGTCAAATTATGGTTATGTTATGGCTACGCAATCATATTGAAGACTGCTGCCCTGATAGTTGTAAATGTCAATGGCACCCTCCACAACGATGGTAAGTGCAAAAGCTCATTGCTAAAGAATCTGGCTCTTCAGAGTGCTGAATCCAAGCATATTATTGGAAAATTGAGTGAAAGGAAAAACCCATTCAAGAGTTCAAGAGATTCACAATTCACAGATTTAGCCAGGGCATGCACTGAAAGGGGGTGTCACATTCCTTGTGTTAATAGGGACAACATCAGAAGTGTCTTACCTGGGCTCAACAAGGACTTCTCTTAAGATTAAAATAATTTTTACTTTCTATTTGGAAGTCAAGTTAGTGCATGATGCTCACCTCCATGTGACGCTGGATTGATGCAGTAATATATGTAAAAAGAGCCCTGACCAGGTATTGTGGGTACAGTACATGGACTTACTTTTTTGAAAACAAATAAATAAAAAAGAATAAATTCTTGAAAAATATGGGCTATGATTAGTTGCAGCTGTTATTGATAAATTCAATACACATTCACATTATGTACATAATTGGAAAAGTGATCTGACACAGTTGCACGTCCCTTGGATCATCCACTATTCCTATTTCTAATAACTGCACAGTATTTTGTGTTATAGTCTAGCACAGTACATTCTTACTGTTACTATTATTGTTGTTATTGTTAATCTTGTTTTTTATACATTGTTTTTAACACTTTAGTAACCTTTTTTGTGAACTTTTATATCTGATGTAGCTGTTACACCTGAATTTCCCCTGTCCAGAACAATAAAGGCTGTTTCTATTCTAAATGAATAGAAATTAATATTTAACGTGTATCGCTGTGTTCTTAATCTGTTTAATATATGAGTTTCTCTTTTAGAATTGAATTGCTGAAACAAATGAACTTTTTGATGATCTGTTGAGATGCACCTGTATGTCAGCCTTACGTGAATATACAAATGAACATAATTAGTTTTCATTCTTTTGCAAATATAATTTATAATAATGTATAGTTTTGAGATCACAAGCACAGGATTACTGTGATACAATGTTTATTGTTCATAGTGTGATATTTGTCAATCTCCAGGTATTTCCAGTGACACAGTGGTTCGGCCCAGCTCGGTTTCCCAGGAGGAGTTGTTGGAACTGATTGATAAGATGAACCGTGACTGGCGGGTCAGTGGCCTCTTGGTGCAGCTGCCACTTCCAGGTAAGCAGAAAGAAGGCTTTGAACATTAATTTTCTCCACATATGAGTGCAGTTTGTGTTGCTCTTCTACATATGAGTACAGAGCATTAGATTTGTAAACAATGATAAAAAGTAATCCAAAGCTTGAACTGTGCTGCAGCTTGTGTTGAAGGAATGGCAAAATAATTTTTGTTTAAAAAAATTATGCTTTCAAATTCTTTAAGGACTTGTTTTATTGCTTTAGATAAAATAGTGATAACTAGCATTTTTACATTTAAACAATACCCTACCTTTTGCTGATTTTTTATAATGTTGTGATAAACTTATAAACCTTATGTATTAAATAGTAAATAGTCCAATGTATTGGTGGGAGTTTTAATTTTACCTTTATTTCAGACATACTGGTCCTTTTTGTAAAAACAGCAACAAACCCCCCCCCCAAAAAAAAACTAAACACAAAAAATAAAAATAAAAGTAGCAAAAAACTAAGTCATAATATTACTTAAAAATAATAAGTATTTAGGCTTAATGTATAGCTGATGTAATCTTTTCACTCTGTTCTTTAGATCACATCAACGAGAGAGCTGTGTGTAATGCAATCGCTCCCGAGAAGGATGTTGATGGTTTCCATATTGTGAATATTGGAAAGTTGTGCCTGGACCAGAGATCAATGGTACCTGCAACGCCTGCAGCAGTCTGGGAGATGATCAAAAGAGCAGGTAAACCAGCAAAGGTTCTAAATCCCATGTCCATGTCTATTTTTTATTTAATTGTACTTGTTTTGAACAAATTATCCTCTGGAGGGCAGTAAAGATCTGTTAGTTCTCATGGTATTATCATTCCTTGCTGCTAGTACTACTAGTATGTGTAAGTCATGCTGTAAAATCTTAATAATTCTGATAATGTTTGATCCTGTTATACATGGATTTAAAAAAAAAAAATCATTTATTCTTGTATTAAGTCTAGCTAAATGCAAATCATTGTTCTGATCCATTTTAGGATTGCCACAGCAATTATGTAAATATAGTAATATGTCAATCATTAGCAATCCTGTAACAGTATATATAGCAGAGCTTTTAAAACATGTCTAATATTTGTAATATTCTGATGAGGCACATTGACAACAGCTTATGCTCGAAGCTTTTCACAAAAAAGAAATGTGTGGCCCTTTGATTTGACCCTATAACTATCATTTAATATAAGATTGGCTTGATAAGATGATAAAAGTATCCTGTGTAATCACAGTATTAGGTTTAAAATCTCACATTTCTTCATTAACTTAACTGCAACCCTTTGTCTGAAATAAATAAATAGAATAGTGAGGAAATTTCTTACTGATCAAACCCAGAAAAGAATGTTTATGGTTATGGCCAAGAAAAGTAAAACCTCCAGTCAAACTTGGCTTCTGTTCATTAAAGTTTAGTTGAGGTAACTGTTGCTTCACTGAATGTTACTGATAGGAAGTGAAAAACATTACGTAGAATGCATGTCTCTATCTGCTGCAAGGAATTTGTGATAATGATATCAATGGATTGTAAGAAAACACTTTAAGGATTCTGAAAGCTTTCTTGATGCATTATTTTTAATAGTACCTTTTTGTAAAAACAATTTATGACAATACAGAAGTTAGAGATATTTATAAACAATCAGTGATTTTATTTTCTCAATGCCCTGCTTCAAGAACTCTGCCCTCCTAAATTTAATGTTGTGTTGATTAATAGCAACTGAAGCTGATTTTCAGTGTGATCAACATTTTTAGTTGACATAAATTTTGTGGATTTTAAAAAAAGCCCTTATTTGATTTTCTTCAATTAACTGTGAGTTCCTTTGTCTTTAGTCTGCAGCTGTTTGCTTGTATCTCTGCGTGTGCACATTCTACTTATAACAGATGCATTGGCTTAAGTGCTTGGTTATTTCGAAACAAACATGGCTAACAAAACTTCTGCTTCAGTGACAAAGCCGGGGTTATAAGAGTGTTTCAAAGTTCTCAAAGGCTGAAGTGCTCTAAAGTATGGAAGCACTTCATCTTAGATGACTTTGAAGTTGAGGGTCTGTGTGCTCTGTATGGTTTGTTGTGCATCACAGCAACTTAACATTATGGCCACTGAAAGATGAAGTGAAAAACTCTGATGATCAATTTCTCGATTCACCTGTTGGGCAAAGTGCAAACGTTTATTGTAAAAAAAAAAATAAATTTTTTTTTGAAGGAAGATTTGCAGTTTCCAGAAATCAATCAATGAATTAATTAAAACAAGCAATTGCTGACAGCCCTGTGATTGAGTTGATTGGTTGGTTGAAATCACTGACTATTTCAAAGGGCAAATATACAGCTTATAATCAGTAAACATACTGATTATGTTTACAGATTACTCTTTGAAGTAATCTGAGGTTTTGAGAGTTCCCTAGAGCAAGATATTATACCCCATTTGATTAAAAAAAACGGCAAAATGAAATACCTATTGAAGTATTTAATCTCTTTATTCATTACTTGTGTGTTTCTTCAAACATCAGACTATGTTGTCAAATATAGCCTCTGATAATACAGTAGGCAGCTTTCAGCTATAATTTCAGTCAGTTAGATTCTATTTGTGATAGAGACATCATTTTGACTGATTCACCAGGCAGAGGCTCCAAAAAAATAATTTTCTTTTCTCATTTTTGTTGGGCTTCATAGCCCAACAAAAATTGAGCTATGAAGCCCAATTTTTGTTTAGCTTTGTTGTGGACTTTTATACTGCATCATTTTAACAGCAGCCAATGCTGCAACACAGTTTGTATTGTAGTGTTCAACCTAAACACAATGTTTCAAAATGGATAAAGTTACAGGAAACATGTCTGTGTAACCCTCTGATTAAAAAGGTGATCTGATATAAAAATCTGCAACAAAATATCTGTAAATCTTCAAGATCAGGATCATTTAAAAAAAAAAAAAAAAATAAATAAATAAATCATGTTTTCTTCCCTGGGAATGTGTTTATGCAGGAATTGAGACAGTGGGAAAGAATGTCCTGGTTGCTGGTCGCTCCAAAAATGTTGGAATGCCCATTGCTATGTTGCTGCATACTGATCGCAACCATGAACGCCCTGGAGGTAAGCCAAGTAGTTTTTTTGCATATGTTTTTTTAACTGTACTGTCAATCTAAATTAGTCAGCACAATAATATGATGAACATCTTTGTAGAAAATGCAAGTTGCACCATCCTGGTTTTCCCTGAAGGATATTTGATGCTTTGTGCTTTTGTCAGGATATGAATGTTTACTTCAATGACTCCTTGCCTTTTTTTTTTATCAAGAAAAAACAAAATGCTGATGCATGTCCTGTTGGATAAAAAGAAGGGAGTGTGAAAGCCTTAAACAGGGCGAAACTTTTGGCACTGTGCACCACTGGGAAACGGATCCAATCCTTATATGGGTGGAGGAAGGAAGAATTGGATTTCAAAAGGTGTTGCCTGTTTGCATTAAGCAATAAGATTTATTTTAACTGTCAAAGTTCAGCAGTATGACAGGACAAGCAGACTCAAGGTGCAATAAACAAGCCAAGCAGTATAATAAAAGCATTCAATAAGCTGTGGTTGCTGATCTCCTTCAAGAAATTACAAAAAAAGAAAATATATAAAGTGCTTCATAGACTTACATTTCTTTACATGCTTAAGGCAAATGATATACATCCTGTCTGAGGCAGTCCCAACCAGTTTAGATCAGAAATTCTTTAACTAATCCCACCCTTCAGTTTCCAGGAATCTGTAGAGTGGAAGAAACCAGTAGAGAAAACAAGTTTCTTACCAGTTTTACCAGTTTTTAAACCAACTGTTTTGGGAATTATTTCTAACTGCTGTTTTTCATTCGTTGTTCATGTCCTTTAAAAAAATGTAGATACATTTTATAAATGGGTTTCTGGGTAATTTTTGTGCTGGCCAGAGTAAATTAAGTGAAACATGCAAAGACGATAATGATAACATCACATTTTTATAAATTTTTTTAAACAGGGTGGTGACATCATTGTATAAACTATTTCATGTAGTTGATATTGCTGCATATGTCAATTCTCCAAAGAATTTCATTAAGAAAAAAAAAAAAAAAAAAAAGTCACATTTTTGTAGGGGGTTGATTTGGCAGGCCAGATCTCCCTCCTCAGTAAAAGGGTTGGGTACGTTCATGATATGTAGCTCTACCAAGCTGACTTCACTCTGATTGGCTACAATCATTTTTGGGAAACTCTTCAGTAAAATGTGTTGAACATAGTCTCAAATTGAGGTTATAAGTGCGTGGTACTTCCCGGTAAATGAACTTCAGGCACTCTCATCCTTCGTGAGTAAATAGAAACTTCCAGCTGTTTTTGAGCTCCCTCGGACATAGCAGCTCCACTTTTTAGTAGCCATCCTCTTCTCAAATGGAGTAGACAGACATGCTAGTGTGACTAAGCCCTTAAATTAGCTAGTGTATCAGTGGGGAGGAGGAGGGAATGGGAGGGAGAGGTCTATTTGTTTGATGGTGTGCTCTAATTGGAGAATATGAATTATGTAGAAAGATAACCTACGTAGAAAGATAAACTGTTCTCTGATTCATCTGTTTTTGAGCAAAGAAACTGCCTATGAACAGGGCTCATAGGCAGTTTATATATATATTTATTTGATTTTGGAGGGTATAATATAATGTGTTATGCACTGATGAGGCTGAGTTAATGTCGAGAGTTAGTATCAAAAGCCCTGCTCATAGGCAGTTTCTTTGCTCAAAAACGGATGAATCAGAGAACAGTTTATCTTTCTACGTAGGTTATCTTTCTACATAATTCATATTCTCCAATTAGAGCACACCATCAAACAAATAGACCTCTCCCTCCCATTCCCTCCTCCTCCCCACTGATACACCATATATATATACCAACAGATCTAAGTTTGCGCAGCTCTTGGCACAGCCAAGATACTACGCAGAACCCTCAA
The DNA here is from genome assembly GCA_014839685.1 of Anableps anableps. Taxonomy (NCBI): domain Eukaryota; kingdom Metazoa; phylum Chordata; class Actinopteri; order Cyprinodontiformes; family Anablepidae; genus Anableps; species Anableps anableps. The sequence continues at coordinate 31,650,760 of CM026066.1, forward strand.
GCTCCCAGGCCTCTGGTAGAGGACCCGAGCTCAGAGGTTGAGAAAGACCATCTGTGGAGGGTGAGAAGGGAATTTTTTTTTTTTTTTTTTTTTTTTTTTTTTTTTATGTATATATATATATATATACACACACACTTACTGGCAACTTTATTACGCACACTTTGCAAGTGTTAGGTCAGACCCTGTTTTGCCTTTCGTCTTAATTCTTTGTGCTATAAATTCAGCAAAGTTTTTCTGAAACATTTTTGAGATTTGTGTTCCATATCAGCATGATAGCTTCATACTGTTGATGCATAATTGTTGGCTACACATTAATGATGCAAATCTCCTGTTCTACCACATCCCACAGGAGTTGTTTTGGATTGAGATCTGGTGACTGTGGAGGCCATTCGAGTTCAGTTAGGTCCTTAGTATTTTCAGAAGGATTCAAGTTTGAGGCATGGTGCATTATCATGTTGCATGGACCCATCGGAAGATTGATACACTGTGATGTGAAGTTGATATTGTCAGCAACAATGCTTGGTAACTTGTTGGGTTTAGCTGATGATTAGTTGGTACTAAGGCATCCAAAGTGTGCCAAGAAAATACCCCCAACACCATATTACCTCCACTACCAGCATTAACTGTTGGCACAAGGCAGGAGCGATCCATGTCTTCATGTTGTTTAAGCGAAATTGTGAGGCTACCGTCTGAATTTCAGAGCTTAATGGAGACTCAGCGAAAGACAAAATATTTTTCCAATCTTTTGTTTACCTATTTTGTTGAACCTGTGTGAATCGTAGCCTCAGTTTTCTTTTCTCAGCTGACAAGAGTGTCACCCGGTTTGGTCTTCTGCTGCTGCAGCCCATCTGCTTCAAGGTTTAATAGGTTGTTTTACATTCAGTTTCTGCCATGCCATTGGGTGATTTGCTGTTTGTGTTAACAAGCAACTGAATCTTATACCTATTAAAGTGGCCATTTAGGATAAATGCTTGCTTTATTCAGTTCTACATGTTGACACACAGTTCATCTTAATTAACTCTAATCAATGATTTGATTGTTATTAACTTGATTCTCTTTGCACACACTCTATCCACAATAAATGTGGAAAAAAAATCAAGTTTTTGTCATTGACTCTGCAGGTTCTCAGTTGCACGACACTGCAAAACAAATAACTGGTTACACAAAATATCTGTAAGAACTTGTTTATGTGGTTCAGCCCTTTTCAGATGAAGTGATATGTAAAATTCCAGTTGGACTTTTTAGTATGTGGAACAGCAAGCTCCTGGTTTCCCCACGCCTTCAGACTCAGGTGAAACCCTTGCTTTTAGTGTAGGCGGCTCAAAAGTCATTCCCATAAATCAGTTTTCCCTAGTTTTATCAGTTACATGGCAACAAAAGTCTTTAATTACTAAGCAACTCAGCATTCAACAGTATTACATATTTTTGCATCCTGTTTAATTAATTCATATAGAAACAGAACAGCAGGCATACAAACAGTTTAGACAGAATAGCCAGTGATCCAGAGGCTTGTTTTGTCTCCATCTTGTGTTTCAAACATTTACCCACCCTCCATGATATATAACCTCTGAATACATTTTGGAAACAGTATGGATTATTCAGCCGGCAGGTTTGTGCTAGATTTAAACATGACCGCATTCATCTGCAGACAAACGCATTTTTTTTCCTCCGTTGACATTAAAGCCTCGGGTGGATAAAGCAGAACAACAGTTTTCTGCCAGTCAGAAGAACAATAATTCAATTCTAGCTTCTACATGTACCCTTGGGCTAGACAGTGAACTACAATTGGCCTCCAACTCTTTCATCAGTTTAAGTGTGGATGGTAAAGAACATGCTCTGTAGGTTTGGAAAGAAGGCATACACTGGGGCCTAAACTGCACTATTCTGGATCTTATTTAATGGACTTTTTTTTTTTCTTAATTTGGAAAACAGTCAGAATTACCAACAAAAATGGTGAAACACATGCTGTTCATAGTAGGTCAGGTTAAAGTTGATGCAAACTATACAATGCAAAAATAACATTCTGAGCATGCCTAAATAGATCCCTGGATAAGTTGTAACTGCTTTAACACCTTTTCACCACAACTGTGTCTATGAAAATGTCCAAATTTACTAAATTTCTCCTAGATGTAAATGAAAGGTGCATATGCATCGCAAAATGTTTCCATGTTAGTTGCATACGAAGGCTATTGATACCTATGTACGCACTAACCTGCAGGATCCATTAGGGATGGGCAATTATTTTGTCATATATAACGGAGGAAAGCAAATTACTGTGATAAGATCTGGAATATTAGCAGTGAACAACAACTGATTCATTGTGCTAGTGATGAAAAATATGAGAGTATGAATTGGATTGTAAGTTTTGCTATTTTAACTAAGTTTTGTTCTATGCAAGCATATACACTATGATTATATTTCAAAATATGACAGTTATTGTCTACTGTGGCAGTACCTAATGTAATTGTAGTAGTCTATTTATTAATGGGTATGTTTTATATTTTGTCACAATCCCTTGTTGTTTTGGACTTTTGCATCTGTTATTTCTTTGTATTGATTTCTTATTTTCCTTCTGTTAGTCCAGTTGTTTATTAGATTTAGTGCTGTCTTATTGTTTAATTTTGTTCCATCTCTGTTTTATCTTCTCAGTCAGTTTTGCCGTTTATTCAGCCGTGTTCTGTGCAGTCTACTCTTAGTTATTTTAGATTATGTCTTATATTATGTACCCTTATATAATTTTTCAATAAATATCCAAATCTACTCATTGCCTCTGCTTCTCTGCATTTGGATCCAACAATACCACAACTACACCATGATGTATTTTTTTAACATTATTTTCTTTTGCAAGGCTCTGACTGGGTCCAGTGATAGTTTTATAGCCAAAAAGACCAAGATGAGATTTTTAATACTTTATTTTTCACTTTGATGGCAATACCCCCTTTCCTTCTGTTAGTCCAGTTGTTTATTAGATTTAGTACTCTCTTATGGTTTAGTTTGGTTCCATCTCTGTTTTATTTTCTCAGTCAGTTTTGCCATTTACTCAGCCATGTTCTATCATATTAAGATGTTTCCTTTATATTTGCAGAAATATATATTAAACTGTGGAGCAGCTTTGGTCAAACATCACAGTTGATGGTTTTACTTCCTGCATGAGTGAGTGTGTCAACCTGTGAAGATTAACTTTTTATAAAGTATATTTTACCCACTTTTTGCGCCACTGGATCTAACTGTGCGTAGTTTTCTTCAGTTTGTGGTTTGACTCCAACAGGACATGCCAAGCAAATGGTATACAAGTTTTCTAATCTACAATGTGAGAGAAGCTTTAGTCAAACATTCTGGCCTTCTTTTGGCTAAGGAATAAAAAAGAAAACAAAAATCATGTAATTGTGTCACAAGTGAAGCTAATTATTATGAGAAAATGTACAGGGGCAATGTTTGCTTAGTGTACTTATTGATTAAACGCAATTTGCAGACATCACCAGACTTTTGTGGTGATGGATGACTTAAAAGGCAAACACCATGTTATATTAAATATAGTTTAATGGTAATTTTATTTTCAACTACCAATACAATTACTGTGGCAATCACTAAAACCAGTAACAAGTTCACCAGTGCAACATATGTTTAGTCTTATAACTATTTTTTGAGTTGAAGGAAAACAAAAAATATGAGTGTAAGGAAGGGGATAGAACTACAATGCATAGAGTACTGCTAATAGACAATCTCACAATCTAGAAATAAAATGCTTTGATTGCTTATCAACAGCTTTTAATCCTTCGTTATCCAAGACTGTCATATTGCCCACCCCTAGATGGAAATGCCTAAACATTTACTGTATCCTCAGACACACGTCAGTAGTGAGATCTAATCTTTGTATGATCTTTAGACCTGGTTTGTCATCTTCACTGAAGAAAACAAATTTGTATGTATCCGACACTTTGGTCTAATATGATTTTAACCATGTAAATTATTTTTATTAAATATTGACCAATTCTTGATTAAGGTTTCATTGCTGATGAAACTGAAGCACAGCCTGTGTACTTGTTTCGCTTCCTAAGCTCTTGCCAGGACACTAAAGTAAATCAAATTCCTACAGGATGACTGTAGAAACCACAATGCATGTTTTAAAGTCAGACAACAGTTCATCTGTTATGTGACCTGGAGGTTTGATGTGCTGGGACTTGTTGTACCTTACGTCATTTTCTTTATCTTCCAAAAAATGTTCCTGTGTGATGCATTCTATCATATTTCTTGCCTCTGTGGCTTACAGAATAGTAACAACAGTGCAGCATTTCCTTAGTCATTAGGGTCACACACTAGTGAAGAAACTTGGACTGACTGACATACATACAGCTCGTGATCTATAAAATTTGAAATCTTCACATTAGTAGATAATTGTTAGTCTAGAAAACATATGTATTTCATGGCATTGCAGTAAATTTAGTTGTTACTAAGTTTTAGAGTTGTGCTCCCCTTCTCAGTGTAAAATTCATACAATGTTAGTATTTTAGTAATGTTAAAGATAAATCCATGAGTTTCCATTCCCACATTCACTGACTTCAATTTAAATAAAATCAATAAAGAACAAACAGTTACTCACAATAGGGAAAAAATGTTTATTTGTGTTGCTTAATTTATCCTAAAAGCTTCTTGTTGCCTCTCAGGTGATGCCACAGTGACCATCACTCACAGATGTACACCAAGGGATCAGCTGAAAGAGCTAACTATCCTGGCTGACATCATAATTGCAGCAGCAGGTAATTACAGACAACCAGTAAGAGACTCATCTGAAAGATGAGTTTCTGATACTTGTGTTGTTGTGACTTTTTTGTGTCTGAGAGGATTCAAGATTTTATGATTATTTATCTTCACTGTTTATCAAAATACTTACCTGCCAACAGAATTAAACTAATATACTATGTTTTGGTAAATAGGTATTAAATGATTTGCTATTTGGTACAAAATGGTAGTAAGTTGGAATTAAATGATAACAGCAGAAATGGAAGTGCAATTGTGACAACTTTTACTTTATGTGATGATTCCTATGCTTTTGCATTAACAGCTTTCACACACAATATATCCATGAACAGTTTTGTCTTTAAATGTCATGGATTGCGTTGTATCACGTATTTTCTTGTCTATAATTTGTATCAAACCCTATTTTTGTCAAAATATCGTTGCCTTTGACAATGAATAAAATGAATAAACATATTGTTTTCTGCTATAAATGTTACATTTAATCTGTAATTTGTTGGTATATCAATGTTATGTACAGTGGATAAAATAAGAATAGACAGCATAATCATTTTTTGTAGGTATACAGATTTGCAGTTGATGTGAAGTTCTCACCTAACTTCACATCAACTGTGAAGTTAGGTGATTACATGAGCCAGATCGTATGTGCACCTATGTACAAGCGAAGGGTTACTAACTACTAACTACTGACTACATGGGTTGTCAGTACCAACCCATGTAGTCCACACATACAAAGCGAACAAGCTAACGGTGTTCATAAATTAAATTTGTCTAAAAAATGAGTTTATTTCCAAGATCTGGTGTGAATTTCATGTCAATTGCAACTTAAGAAATATATTTACTTAGGGAAATGATGTTGTCTTCTGTACTTATCATACTTGCTGTACGTACTTAAAATGTAAGTTAGAATTCTATGTGCATTTGTTTATCTTTTTAGAAGTACAAGTACAAAGGTTTAATTAGTTTTTGATTAGTTTCAATTACTGTCGTTTGCCCAGTTAGTAACACTGAGGCTTTGGAATACACTTCCTCTGTTGATTCGCTGTATATATGGGGTCTTTAAAAAGATTGATTTATATCATTTAAACCTTTTCATATCATGTCATGTTACAGCTGCTATCGTCAATGTATTTTGGGGGGGAATTTCATGTGATAGAACAAAGAAAGTAGTGCATAATTAAGCTGAAAGAAGAACAAAGATGCAAAGTTATGGCAAGAGGCTCCAGAGTTTTTAGAAACGCCATGCGAATCATGTCAATGTAAATGCAAACCGAAAACATTTGGAAATGGTGACATCATGTCATCTTGTCAGTGATGCTGCACCCCCTCAGAATATTTATCATGTTAAAGCACAATCTGCTCATTGTAGAACATTTAAGTTATCAGCAAAAATGCATAGATTACATGAGCCAGATCATATGTGCACCTCTGTACAAGCGAAGGGTTATTAAAACACAGCTCACAAAGTTTTACCGCCTCCTACAGGCTTGTTATTCGTACTACATCGTTTCTGGTGGTATTGGTATTTTCATCTGTCCTAGGAGCAGTTTCATTCCGCTGTTGTGTAAATGCAATTTTTTTCACATATGCAATGGAAAATGTTTTTGGAAATGTCCTATAATATGACTTTACGCCGCACATTATTCTGTTTACACCTTCCCTCTATGGTAAAACAGGGTATTGAAAGCATCATGCCATGGGGATCTTAAGTATGGACTGGGAAGCTAGCCAAAGTTAACTGGAAGATGGATGAAGCTAAATACAGGGAAATTCTAAAAGAAAACCTGTTAGAGAATGCAAAAGACTTGAAACTGGAGAGGAGGTTCACCTTTCAGCAGGACAGAGACTCTAAATTAGGGAACTGCAACCATTACAATCCAAAGAACCATTTTTACCCACCAATCCAACTAAATAAAACTCAGAGCTGCCACGGTTACGTGACCTTTGAAAAAAGAACTTATCATTTTTGATAAATATTTTTTAGGCTTTAAAATAAAAAATAACTTTTGTAAAAGGAGAAAAGATACATTTTCTTTTATGATATATTGATATTTGTGGAAAATGATGTAAAACCCCCCACATATTTCCCAACTTATGGCAAGAAACATAGATCTAAAAAACATAAGAGGCATTGTGTAAGATCCTAAGAGCCACTTGTGGCTCCGAAGCCTCAGGTTCCAGACCCTTGTTCTGAATCTGTAGGCAGAGCTTTAGTAGAATGGTTTAAATGATACAAAATCTGAATAAAAGTCACTAACATATGCTGCTGAAATGGGATAGTGTAAAAAAGTGATCTGAATACTTTAACAAGGCACTGTACTTTATTGACTTTTTTAAAGAACAGATTAGGTCACTTTCACATAGACATGCCTTCAGCGAGACTTGAATTTTTCTTTTAGTTCACAGTTTTTGGATTTTTATGTTATTTTCTTACCTATATTTGATGGTTTTATTTATTTCATATGTGGATTTATTTGTCATTTCAGTTGGTTATTTTATTGTTCATTTCACTGTGACGCTGTTTGTGTTTTTTATTGATAAAAATTGTTATAAATAAACTTTACTTGAACATGAACATATATTAGTTAAGCTATAAATGCAGTTTGTAAAGTGGATATTTACATATTTGTGGTTTACATTTTTTTAAAACTGGATCTTCTGTGCAACTTTTAATTTTTATTTATATCATTTTAACAGGAACATAAATTGTTTACATCACCAGAAGCTATTTTCTCTTTCATTATTCTTTTACCTAAACAGGTCTAAATTCTGCTGTATTCTCCTTAAGTTTTTACTCTTTGAATTTGCATGACAGGAATTATAAAGACTGGTATTTCAGGAAAGAGGAGAGATTGTGAAAAAGGCTTACCAGCCCTTACTTGAAGAGAGCTTGTTCAAATCTGCATTGCAAATGTTGAAATTTCCTGATAATTGTTTTGTCTCTCAGCCCTACTCCTGGTTTCAAGTTAATGTCATTTTTATGAAGAACAAAGTGGTCTAATAAGAGGAATGTGAAACCATTAATCATGTGTAAGACTATAGTAACAAGACGTTGTTGGGGGTGCTAGGTTACACCTCAGTTTGCGTTAAAGGATTTTTTTCTTTTTGATGAAAAGATGGACCTTTCAGCCCATTTTGTGTTTGTAAGATATTCAGTTTCTGTTTATTCATTATAAAGTTAAGGTTTTTTTCTTTTTTAAATGTCACTCAATACATGTACTTTATTTAAAGTTTGTAAAAATATACTTTAAGTTGCTGTTACTTTCATTGGTAAACTATCCTTTAGGTATGAATAATAAAACAACACAAAGGCCAAGTTCTCTTAGCTACTCTTTAAAACGGGAAAAACAAGAGCAATGGAGATGTGTGCTGATCTATGTTGTCAGGAAATGGATAGAAGAAAATAGCTTGCCAGCTAAGGTTACCTGTATTACCAGGTAGAGCAGTAGTTAGAAATTCATGGCTATAGCAATCAAATAACTGGGACTTATATGAATGGACAAGGACCCATATTTTTTTGCCATCATACACGTTTGATGTGAGCATTTTGGTTCAAGGTAGCACAATTTTCGGGGTGGCCCAAGCACCTTTTTTTTCAGTTTTTTGTTTGCTCAATGGAGAGGGGGTGCCCAGTGTTGTGCACAGAATAAGAAATGTAAACAAAGGCCTGAACTTGATGGCTGGCTAAGATTGCTATGCGATTTGCAGCTTTAGATTGGGACTTCAGTGAAGTTCTATTTCACATTTTTTAGGAAATCTGGACTGCATTTGACCATCTTTAGGTCACAGTCTAAAGTTCTTTGACAGGTCAAACCTGAACCTTATTCCACATGACACAGAGATTCTTTAAAATACAGTATGATATTTACAAGGCTTTTTTTATTTGAGAAAACACACAAAAACAGCTTTTTGACATTAGGGCCACTTTCGAGTATTGATGGAGCTCAAAAGAAGAGACTGACCAAGAGAGCCATCTAAGCAAGAGGTTCTTCTGATGGTAAGGGGCGTAAAAAAATCTCTAAAACTTGTAGTTCGAAGTTGCACCAATGACGGTCACTTTTATAGTCCAAAACAACTATTAAACTCCTATGTACATGCTAAGTGGTTGTTGTGATGCATGCCAGGAAAAACCTTTTCTGTTCTACCATAACCAAGATAAACATGAGCAGATTGGGACTTTAACTGGAATCCTATTGTTTGGTCAGGTTAGAATAAGATTGAGCTTTTCAGCAACAAATACTCTAGTTAGGTCTGATATAAAGCAAAGGACAAATATATAGAAAAGCAACTTGTGTTCTCTTTTAAACATGGAAGAGGACCTATGAGGCTGTGGGTCTGTTTCTCTTCCAGATTCCCTGGAGACCTTAATAGTGTGTTGGATAATAAGCTCTTACCAGAACACATTAAAAAAGAAGAAGGTGATCTCTGCCACAAAGCTGAAAACAGATCATGACAACAGTATGATGATCCAAAGATATGGGTGAAACAGCACAAAAATGCATCACCAGACACAAATTGAAATAGGCTTTATTGTGCCACAGAGGGGAAATTCAGGTGTAACTGTCATGATTCATGTTTGGTCCTGTCCATGCTGTAATTAGCACTCATTGTACTCACCTGCTATGCCTGATTGCTTACCTGTTCCACCTGGGCCTCGTCTTACTTAAACACCTCTCAGTCTCCGCCTCCCTGCCAGATTGTCGACAGCTTTCAGCCAGTAGAGATCCAGCGTTTCATGCCTTGCCTCCTAGTGTTTCTTCGACCCTTTTCAGGCCACGGTTCTTCCCCTCCTGCCAAGCCCGCTACGGATTCCGTTGTTTCTGGATTTCTGGACCCTGACTCAAGCTCTGCCTCACGACCACCGAATATTGCCTATTCCTCAAGCCAAGTCTGCTCTCTCTGCCTTCCTGTGCATTACCTCTTGCTGATTATCGTCTGGCCCCTGGTGCCGCGTTTGGATTCCCTTGTGGAGACCTTCTTTGTTTCCTCCGGAGCAGCTACCAGGTTCCGAAAAACAAATAAACTTGTTTTTTTTTCCTTGACTCACTTCTGTGTGTGGTTGAATTTCCGGGTCTTCCCTGAGTGTCATTACAGAACAATCTGGCCACTATGGACCCGTCACCCACACAGGAGTGGCGTTCAAGTGTTGAAGGCGCTATTACCCGCCTGGAATCAAACATGCAACAAATGATGAGCATGCTTGATAGGATGTCCTCCCTTCCCTCCCCTAAAGGAGCCCCTTCTCCCAGTCTCAAAGCCGCTACGTCTGGTTTCCAGGTCTCACCCATTTTTGAGCCCCGCCTGTCTCCTCCGGAGGTGTTTAAAGGTGAGCAGAGTCAGTGTCGTCCCTTCATTATTCAGTGTGAGTTAATCTTTGAACTTCAACTGTCATCTTTTCCCTCTGAACACGCTAAAGTAGCCTATGTTATTTCCCTCCTTTCGGGAAAAGCCAAATTATGGGGGACTGCAGAATGGTGGAGGGACTCCCTCATTTGTTATCGGTTCCAGGAATTTTCCAAGGAGCTAATCAAGGTCTTCGATCCTGTTCTGCCTCAGAGGAAGGCTGCACGTGGGTTGCTCAGACTCAAACAAGGCAGGAGGCGAGTAACTGATTACATAATTGATTTTCATGCTCTATCCTCAGGAAGTGACTGGAACGATGGGGCACTATGTGATGCATTCTATCAGGGTCTCAGTGAGGAGATAAAGGATGAGCTGTCTACCCATGATGCTCCCAAGGTCCTGGAGGAACTAGAGACCCTGGCCGCCAGAATTGATGCTAGCATCAATTCTGGCGGCCTCTCCAACCTTCTCTCTCTCATGGAGAGAGAAGGTTGGAGAGGCGTTCCCTCAGTCGTACTTACTTGAATCTGTTCCCAGATCACAGCCACCAGTCACGGCTCCACCTTTGAGTTCTTCACCCACCTCTCCGGGAGAGGAGCCTATGCAGATTGGTCGATCTCGCCTGTCCCCACAAGAGAGAGAGCAGAAATTTAAGAGAGGCCTTTGTTTCTATTGTGGTGGAGAGGGTCACCTACTTAGTCGGTGTCCTGTAAAAGGCCAGGCTCAGCAGGAGGTAAGAGGCTCCTGCTGAGTCAAAAGCGATGACAATCCTCTTCGTTCTCTGTTCAGGCCACTCTCCAAGCTGATTGTCAAACCAAGCGTCTCTCAGTCTTTATTGATTCAGGAGCAGATACTGAGTTCATGGTCTTGCCAAATCTCTGGGCATCCAACTCTTACTTACCTCTAAGCGTCTTGAAGTTTTGGCTATTGACGGCCATGTACTTCACCAGGTCACCCACGAAACAGGTCCCATTAAGTTCAGTATTTCTGGGAATCACCATGAACTTATTTCCTTCTTGATAACAGATTCCCCTGGTCTCCCTGTCATTTTGGGGGCTTCTTGGCTAAGAAAACACAGCCCCCCCACATTGACTGGGTAAAGGGCGAGGTGTTGGGTTGGTCACCATCTTGCCATTCCACTTGCCTCTTAGCAGCTTCGGCCCCTTTTTCTGTCCCTATCTCAGGACAGGAAACCTATCCCGACCTATCCAAGGTACCGGGTGTTTACCATGACCTTCGGGAAGTCTTTAATAAGCATCGCGCCACTTCCCTTCCACCCCATCGGCCCTATGATTGTGCAATTGATTTGCTTCCTGGACCCTTTCCTCCCAAAGGCCGTCTATACTCCCTCTCCGGCCCGGAGGATAAGGCCATGAGGGATTATATCAGTGACTCACTCAAGGCAGGCATTATCCGCCCTTCATCCTCTCCAGCTGGTGCAGGTTTTTTCTTTGTGGGCAAGAAGGATGGTTCTTTGAGACCCTGTATTGACTACAGGGGATTGAATGACATCACAGTCAAGAATCGTTACCCACTTCCCCTAATGAACGCTGCTTTGGACCTGATTCAGGGATCCACAGTTTTTACCAAGCTCGATCTCAGAAATGCCTACCATCTGGTCCGTATCAAGGAGGGGGATGAGTGGAAGACGGCTTTTAACACTCCAACCGGCCATTATGAATACCTGGTAATGCCCTTTGGCCTATCCAACGCTCCCGCAGTGTTCCAAGCTCCAGTCAATGATGTCCTCAGGGACATGGTCGGTTGATTTGTTTATGTTTATCTGGACGACATCTTGATTTTTTTCTAAGGATCTCACTGCCCATCAGACTCATGTCCGTTCTGTCATTCTCCGCTTGCTGCAGAATAACCTGTTTGTCAAGGCAGAAAAGTGCGAGTTTCACAAATCGTCCACTTCATTCTTGGGTTTCGTCATCTCTCCTAACAGGATTTCCATGGACCCCAGCAAGACAGACGCCATCGAGAATTGGCCCCGCCCACAAGACCGTAAACAACTTCAGAGGTTTCTGGGGTTTGCTAATTTCTATCGACGGTTCATCCACAATTTCAGTTCTGTTGCTTCTCCACTTCATTCTCTTACTTCATCCAAGTGCAAGTTCGTTTGGAGTAAGAGTGCTGCTGAGTCCTTTGACCACCTTAAAAAGGCCTTCACCTCCGCTCCTGTCCTCCGCGCACCGGACCCTTCTCGCCAATTCATTGTAGAAGTGGATGCTTCTAACTCTGGGGTGGGAGCCGTACTCAGCCAGAGAAACACTGATGAGAAGATTCACCCATGTGCCTTCTTTTCTAGAAAACTGTCTTCTGCAGAGACCAACTATGATGTCGGTGACCGGGAACTTCTGGCAGTCAAACTGGCCCTCGAGGAGTGGAGGCACTGGCTCGAGGGAGCTAAGGAACCCTTCGTGGTCTGGACTGATCATAAAAATCTGCAGTACCTCAAGTCTGCTAGGAGACTCAACCCCAGGCAAGCCAGGTGGGCTCTATTCTTCAGTCGCTTCAATTTTTCACTGTCTTACAGACCTGGGAGTAAGAACATTAAGCCAGACACACTCTCCAGGCTGCATGAGACTATGGAGGAGAGTCAAGAGGCTAAGCAGGTGGACTATGTGCTCCCCTCATCTGTGTGGATAGCAGTTTCCAGGCTAGAGCTAGAGCAGAGAATCAGAGAGGCCCATCTGCAAAGCCCCATTCCTGAGAGCTGTCCTAAGGATCGACTATTTGTCCCTGAGCAGCTAATATCTGAGGTACTATCCTTTTGTCATGCGTCTAAATTTTTCTGTCATCCGGGAGTCATTAAGACCCTAGCTGTGATCAGGAGGTGTTTCTGGTGGGGGACTATGCTGCAAGACGTAAAGGAGTTTATCAAGGCTTGCAGAGTGTGCTGTTAGGCTAAACCATCCCGTCGACCGCCCTCTGGGCTTTTGCGGCCCCTCCCGGTTCCTCACCGCCCATGGTCCCACATATCCATGGATTTTGTTACTGGTTTACCCTCTTCCAATAACCATTCTGTCCTCCTCACAGTCGTGGATTGATTTTCTAAGATGTCCCACCTGATACCACTTCACAAACTGCCTTCGTCTAAGGAGCTGGGAGCGGTTCTGGCCTGTGAGGTGTTCCGTCTGCATGGTCTACCTACTGACATTGTGTCTGATCGAGGACCCCAGTTCATTTCTAGATTCTGGAAAGAATTTTGTGGTCTCCTGGGCATCACAGTAAGTCTCTCGTCTGGATTCCACCCTCAATCTGATGGGCAAATGGAGAGGATCAACCAGGAAGTGGAGACTCAGCTTCGTATGCTCTGTGAACATGATCCCTCTTCCTGGTCACAGAACCTTCCATGGGTGGAGTATGCCCTCAACTCTCTCCCCTCTAGTTCCTCAGGTCTGTCTCCCTTTTACACAGTCTACGGTTACCAGCCTCCAGTCTTGTCCCTTCAAGAGAAGTCCACTAGAGTTCCCTCTGCTCATGCCTCTGCTTTAAAGTGCCAGTGGGTATGGCGTCAGGCCCGCAGGGCTCTTCTAAAGTCTTCTGCTTTTTGCTCCAGGTTTGCAAATCGTCGCAGAGTTCCGGCACCCACTTACATCGAAGGTCAAAAGGTCTGGCTGTCCACCAAGGACCTTCCCTTGCGGGTTGAAAACCGGAAGTTAGCCCCTCGTTTCATTGGACCCTTCCCAATTTCCAAGGTGATCAACCCAGTGGCTGTCTGGCTCCGCCTCCCCAGGACTCTCAGGGTTTGTCCCACCTTTCATGTGTCTTGTGTCAAGCCTGTCTTCTCTTTACGGTTGGTTCCCTCCTCCAGACCCCCTCCTCCCGCCCGGATCATTGATGGGGGCCCCGCTTACACGGTGCGCCGCCTCCTTCGCTCCAGATGTTTGGGTCGGTCCATCCATTACTTGGTGGATTGGGAGGGATATGGACCTGAAGAGCGCTCCTGGGTCCCGCCTGACACATTTTGGACAAATCCCTTATCAGGGAGTTTCATCGGTCCAATCCTGACCAGCCAGGTGGTTCTTCTGGAGCCGGACCTTGAGGAGGGGGTACTGTCATGATTCATGTTCGGTCCTGTCCATGCTGTAATTAGCACTCATTGTACTCACCTGCTATGCCTGATTGCTTACCTGTTCCACCTGGGCCTCGTCTTACTTAAACACCTCTCAGTCTCCGCCTCCCTGCCAGATTGTCGACAGCTTTCAGCCAGTAGAGATCCAGCGTTTCATGCCTTGCCTCCTAGTGTTTCTTCGACCCTTTTCAGGCCACGGTTCTTCCCCTCCTGCCAAGCCCGCTACGGATTCCGTTGTTTCTGGATTTCTGGACCCTGACTCAAGCTCTGCCTCACGACCACCGAATATTGCCTATTCCTCAAGCCAAGTCTGCTCTCTCTGCCTTCCCGTGCATTACCTCTTGCTGATTATCGTCTGGCCCCTGGTGCCGCGTTTGGATTCCCTTGTGGAGACCTTCTTTGTTTCCTCCGGAGCAGCTACCAGGTTCCGAAAAACAAATAAACTTGTTTTTTTTCCTTGACTCACTTCTGTGTGTGGTTGAATTTCCGGGTCTTCCCTGAGTGTCATTACAGTAACAGCAGCATCAAGATATGTAGGTTCACACAAAAGTTCCAAACATGTCGAAAATATACTAACAACAACAAGAACAATAATATACTGTATAAGATTATAACAGAAAAATACTGTGCAGTTATTACAAATAGAAATATTGTACTCACGATCCAAAGAATGCGAAACCAAGAAGGATTACTTTTTTTTTAAATGTACATAATGTGCATGTGTATTGAACATTAAAAAGACAACAGACTATGTACAATATGGTATATCAGTGCAGTGCAGAAAAACTGATGTGGATTAACAGCAGAAATGTTATTGAAAATGAGTAAAAACAAAGTTAATGATTGTGCAAATGCCAGTATAGATGTAAACACTTATTGATTTTGTTGGGAGCGGTGATAGTTATAGAGTCTGACTGCTGCTGGAGGAAGGATCTCCTATATTGCTCCTTTGTGCATTTAGGAGGCAGCAGTCTGTCACTGAAGGTGCTCTCCAGCTCAGCAACAGCTTCATGCATGGGGTGGGAGACATTGGCCATCAGTGATGTTATTTTAGCCAGAGTCCTTCTGTCTCCCACAACCTACACTGGGTCAAAGGGGCATTTTAGCTGGCCTTCCTGATTAGCTATCTAACCAATATAGTCCCATAGATGATGGCTGATGCCACTACAATGTCAAAGACGGTCTTTAGGAGCACCCCCTGCACTCCAAAAGACCTCAGCCTCCTCAGCAGGCAAAGTCTGCTCTGACCCTTCCTGTAAAGAGCATCAGTGTTATGAGTCCAGTCTAGTTTATTGTTCAGGTGAACACCCATGTACTTGTAAGAGTCCACAGTCTCAATGTCCACTCCCTGGATGTTCACCGGTGTCAGTGAGGTGGGTCTGGGTCTGCATGTGTGGAAATCCACCACACAGCTTTTTGGTTTTAGATGCATTGATTAGGAGGTGGTTTTGCTGGCACCACTCCACAAAGTCTCGAGTTCACCTGTCGTCCTCACCTGTGATGAAGCCAACTATGGCAGAGTCATCAGAGAACCTTTGTAGATGGCAGCGTAGGGTGGAGAAGTGGATGGAGAAGTCTGCAGTGAAGAGGAACGATGCCAGCACAGCAGACCCCCATACTGCAGACCAGCCTGTATGAGACAAAGCCTTGTGTCCTCACATACTGTGGGTCCATTATCCAATGGTGGTGGTCAAGCTCCATCTTGTTCTGGTTGGATGGTGTTGAAAGCATATGATGTGCTTCCAGGCTTTCCCAGGTGCGTTAGAGCACAGAGTAAGAGGTAGATGAAGAAGAAGAATGCCTTTATTGGGAGAAATTACTTTTTCAGTACAACCCAGGTGTCTGAGGCTGCAGCCATCTTGGGAGGCCCTGCCCTCCATCCTGTCTTGGAGATGGACAGAGCGGGGCTTGAACCAGCAACCTACCAATAACGGGATGAATTCCTGTCACCTTTACTGCCATCGCCCCAGATGGCATCATCCACCCTGATGCCAGGCTGCAGCAGAGGCGATGAAGACCTCACCAGATGGTTGAGGACCAACCTCTGAGGGGTCTTCATCAGATGTGAAGTTAGTGCCTCTGTCCTGTAGCTGCTGAGGTCCTTTGGATGTTTGGTCTTTGGCATCGGTACCACACAGGAGGTCTTCCTCAGTTGTGGTACTTTCCCCAGCTTCAGACTCAGCATGAGAACATGTATCTCGTGATGCCACACAGTTTATATGTGCAGCACCTTTGGAGCCTGGGGCCAATCAAATCTGGATCTGCGGAGCTGAGAGGTGTGAAGTTCCAAGAAGAAAAACAGGAAGCCGTTAAGAGTGATGGGGGTAACAGCAGGGGAGACTGGGCTGAGGTAGGAGTGGGTGAGTGGTCAAACCTTTTAAAGAACTGGTTCAGGTCATTCACCCGCCCTAAATGGTGGGTGAACTAACCGATCCCCCAGGTACTTATAGCCTGGAGGTTTGGTTTTGGCCTGAGATGGTCTTTAGGCATCTCCAGACACCACAGATGTTGTTCTGCTACAACTGATCTTCTATCTTCTTTCTGTAGATGTTCTTTCCATCCCTAAATTGGTATTCTTCCATGACCTTCTCAGTCCTCAGAACTAAATACTATAGAAATCTTTGAGAAGACTTGAAGACAAGGTTGAGTAATAGAGGACAGAGGACTCAAGAATAATCTTGCGACATAATTGTGACACCAGGGATTTAAAAAAAATTATAAATTTGGATATTTTTCTGTATTGAATAAAACTAAACATTACATTGATTTGAAATAATTTTATTAGAATGCCTTGAGGATATTAGGTGAAGTACTTGTTAGGACTTCACTAAATTATATCATTATATCATATCATTGCTTTATACTCCCTCCCTTAAGTCTGAGTTTTTCTCAGGACTTCTCAGTAGGGATGCACCGATATAAAAATTTGGGCCAATATTAATATCCAATGTTAAAATCATTGTTATGAAGATAACCAATATTTACTGATATTACATCTTGTTACCCTTTCAATACCATGAAAAAAAACACCACAACACTGACATTGCTTCTTTGCTTTAGTTAAACACTCTAGAATCCTGTGCTGCATTACTGTCACATGCCCAAACAAATACCACATGGACAGCCACCAACCCCTCCAAAAACACAAACCTCAAATAAACATTAATTATTATTTATTAATATTGGCCCAGTTTTATGTATGGAGCCAATACCAATATGTTAAAAAATGACTAACATCGGCTGATAACGATATTAATGCTGTAATATCATGCATTCCTAGTTCTGATGATGGGGGAAAAATACCTAAAAAGATAGTTTTTATTTCTTTTTATTGATAAATATACCTTTTTGTGACCCCTTTTGGCCAGGTGTTCCTGGTCTTATCACAGCAGACATGGTGAAAAAGGGTGCAGCAGTTATTGACGTTGGCATAAATCGTGTCCTGGACCGGAACACAGGGAAAGTCCGGCTTATCGGGGATGTGGACTTTGAGGGTAAAACAAACAATAAGATTTACCAGGATTGCCTCAGCAGAGGAAATATCTTAATACCTTTACATCAGCTGCATATCCTGGCAAATAAAGAGCATTGCTTAACACCATATCATGTTTCTGATTTTTTTTTTTAGGAGTGAAGGAGAAAGCTGGTTTCATAACACCTGTTCCCGGAGGTGTGGGTCCAATGACTGTTGCCATGCTTATGAAAAACACTGTGACTGCTGCCAGAAATGCACTGATGCATTAAAACAGCATACACCCTTCATTTTAGTTTGCAGTACAGAGAGGTAACGGCATATGAACGTGCAATAACCTGCATACATTTCAGTACACACTCAAAAACAAACCCTTATGCTGAACATTAACACACTTTTATTTCAACAGCTATGACCTCAAGATTTCATACCTGCCTGGAAACCTACTTGATATGTACTTTGTTTATATCTTTATTTATTGTTTATTTCATTAATGTAATTCAGATTTTTCTTTTTTACATGTTAGATTAATATTTTTTCTATTGCAGTGTTTTGATTTATTGAATATGCATAAAATTGACTGGAAAGAAGGCATAATAAAAGTGAGTTTAATGTCAGTGCCACAGTGCCCCAGGTTTATTTTTGCATTATTAGTTTTTAATTTCCATATACATTTATATTGCATTCCTTTAAAATTTGTCTAAATGTAAACTTTTTTGACCAAACTAGAGATATTACCTCGTTTTATATTCTAGGTGAAAACTAGAATTGTGTCACTCATGGTGGCAGCATGTTTGTGTAGCTCTATGATGTTAGTTCTGATTTGTTATTTTTGTAGACTTTTGTTTATAATTTTTGTGGTGGAGGTAATATCTTTTTTGAACAACTATTCCCTCTGGTTTTGGATGCTGTGCACTTGGAAGAATTTTTCTCTTTCTTTTTTACTTTCGGACAATTGTTATTGTCCAACTGTAGCAACAATGTGAGTTTTTTTTTTTTTTTTTTTTTTACAACCAGGAGCAACTGATTAGCATCTCATAACCTCAATAATACCTGCACTACAACCCGTGATCCCAGAGGAGTTCAAAAGGGAGGCTTCATGGAAGCAGAGCAGGACTAAAGAGTAAAGAGAGGGAGGAAGTTCAAACCATCTCTTCCTTTTATCGTAATGGGCAAGAATCATATCCCCGACTTTAGCATCTCTCTGTCCAGCTTTCTAACTATATGGACAGACTGATATTTAAAGAGGAGCAGCAAAAGCAAATTGGGTGGATTAGCAGTGCTGTCATCCAAGAAACTCTCAATTGAAATATCATCTCTGCTGCCTGGATATTGAACTGTTAGCATGTCATGACAGTCATGAAAATGTCATACAGCAACAGTGTCTTCAGTCAGAGGTATCCTCTGATTTATTTTAAGACTGACCACTGCCAGACATCCTTCCTGCCAACAGGATCACCATCTATAAAAACTAATCAAAGATATTGGGTGATAAGATTTAATTTCCCTTTGGAAAGTATTTTTTAAATTGAATTGAATTGAAGAAGGATTACTGGTTGTGCAGAATCAGAGAAAAAAATGCATTCTATAAAAAATAAAGCTGTTCAGAATAATAACAATGTGTGCAAAAGGTGAGAAAATGGCACCATATAGCTTTGTGGCAGACCAGGCACACCATATACAGAGATTACAGGCCTCCTTGCAGTTGCCCCCTGTTTGAATCCAGGGCCTGGGCCATTTGCTGGATGTCTCCCCCATCTACCCTTTTTCCTGTCCAGCTACTGTTAAATAAAGGCCACTAATGCCACAGAAACCTTTTTAAAAGCTCAGACATTTTATAACAGCTTTTATTTCACACACACAAAAGCATTTGAAAGACTGTGCTTCTGTTTCAAATCAAAACATAAAGAAAAATGTATCAAATAGGTTCTCCATCTAGGAAAAAGAGCTAGGAAAAAAGAAACATTCAAATATGTTCTGTTTAGACTGTAAAAAAATGCTTGAAGATTAATCTTTCCTATGAATCAATGATCCAATATTTATGTGTATAACCATTGTTTTTCTGATCTGCTTCACATCCTGTGTTTTAATGGAATCAACCTACCTGTGCCTCATTCCAAAGTTGCTCTGCTGCTCTGTGTTTTACCTCAGAAAAATCATGTTTTTAAGTCATCCCATAGGTTTTCTGTTGCTCTGTGGAATCAGACTGGATACTCCTGAACTTTAATCTTGTTGGTCTGGAAGCAAGATGCTGCTCTTTTACTGGTCTGTTTGGGGTTGTTTTCTTGTTGAAAAACCTCTTGAAGTATTTTGATGAATTCAAACTGATCCATGATTCCTGGTTTACGATAAATAGGTCCAAGTCAACAGTATGAAAAAAAAAATCCTCAGTTGATGGTGCCAGAGCCACTATTCTTAACAGTGTTCTGGGGGTTGAACAGAGTGTTAAGGGATTTTCTGACCAGCTGTTTGCAGCCCCTATTCTCAAAAACATCAGCCTTGTTATCATAGCTCGTTCATTTCTCTATAGAACAGTCAATGTGTTATTTGACCAACTGTGACATTTTCAACGTTTTTTTTTTTTTTTTTTTTTTTTTTTTTTTTTTTTTTTTTTTTTACAGCAATATATTCTTTTCTTGCTAACTGCTTGACATCATATAGGCATTTTTTAATTGTTCCAGTTCTCACAGGTGATTCTAGACCTTGTTGGATCACCCTGGAGCTGATTATTGACTGAGGCTTTACCTTTTTAGTAATTCCTTCAAACACTGGGATGATAGTTTTCCAATATCATCCACATCTTTCTGGATTTGTTGTCCATTTTTAACAATTTTAGGTCATTTTAGCTTAGCTGCCTGTCATTTTCTTCACTTATCTATATGTTTTCATCTCCCCAAACAATGTTTTATTAAAAGTACATAGTTCTTTTGAGCAATTTCTGGGCCACCTTAACTTTTTCCAAGTTGTAGACAGGAAAACATTATAACCATTGTGTACATTATTTGTTGCTTTTGTCCTTACACTGTGTGCACAATTATTAGACAAGTCATATTTTTGAGGATTATTTTTATTAACCACCAACCACAGTACCCTTGGTTAATCCAAAATGTTAATAAACCTCAAGCATGAATGTTTAAGAAAGTAAAAGGGAGGTTTTGGCTTTCTTAGGAGAATATCTCTATATGCACAATTATTGGGCAGCTATTATTAGTGCTTTTCTGGACACTCAAAGATGCTTTATAATGAAATCAGTTCTTCACACATTCACACACACATTTACACGCTGAAGGTGGCAAACTACAGGACTGTAACCACGGCTGCCCTGGGGCAGTATGACAGAAGTGGGGCTGCCACACACCGGCCCCATTGGCCCTTCTGACCACCACACGGTGGTGAAGTATCTTTCCTAAAGACACGACAGACAGAGGGGCTTGAACTGGCAACCCCCAATTATCATCCCAAGTATTACATAACTAAATCAAAATCACATATTTTTCCACCTTTTTTATTTTCATCTGTTGAAGTGAGAATTACAAATAGCTCAAAACTTTCGAATAAACATTTTTGACAAAATTAAAAAAAAAAATAAAAAAAAAAAATAGTGACCAAAATGACCACCCTTTTTCTCAGGTGAGAAAGGGGACCATGTCATACATTTTTCATCTTTAATGCCTTTACTGGCTGGCCACGCAGAGGAGTATTTGGATGCATTTGATGGAACCTTATTCTGCATAAAAATCTTTATCTGTTTGATAGATGGAAACTTCTTCCTGTACCACTGTTTGAAGAAAGTGTCTTCTAAAACTGGCAGTAGGTTTGGGAGTTGATTTTGAGTCCATCTTCAATCCAAAGAGGTCCAGCCAGCTCATCTATAATAATACCAGTCAATACCAGTACCCCACCTCCACCTTGCTGATGTCTGACTCGAAGTGGAGGTTTTCGCCCGTTATTGATCCACCCACAGGCCCATCCATCTGGTTTGTCAAGAGTCACTTTCATTTCATCAGTCCATAAAACCTTCCTTACCTTGACCATGTGTCTGAGCTCTGAACATCTTGTACTTCTAGGTACTCCAGGTAGGTTGCAGTTATAGAATATGACATAACTGGAAGATAATGGGTCATTGGTAGCTTCATGCTTGATTCTTCTGAAATCCTTGGCAGTTAAGTTGCATCTTTTTGTCTTAACACATTCCTTAAATCCATTCAACATTCAAGTTTATCTGGCTTGGAGTTAGACAATATGCCTAAAAATGATGATATGGTTAAAATACGCACTTGTCTAATAATTATGCACACAATGTAAATAAGCACCACCAGATTTTCACAAAAAGAATTACATCGCTAACTGCATTTATTTTGAATATTTTCCTTTCAAGTAATGATTACCTGATGACTATTGTTTGTTTGTCTGTATTCTGGACATGTTAAAACAGGAACACTATTCAATGAGTACATTAACACTGTAATTGCTAAACTGCAACCTGCATCATAAAAAGGATGTTTTAGGGAAGTCCTAAAGAAAATTCAGATACTACACAAAGGATGACCCACCCTGGTGACTGTAATTATATGGTTTCACAATACTGGAAAATTGAAACCAGCCTGAGACTGTTCAGCTATTTTCTCCTAACTTCCTCTCTCAGGAGAAAGGCCCATGTTTTAAAATGTAAAGCTAGTTTAAGGAACTCTCAGTAAAACAAAATGTGTCTCCAGACAAACATCTCCACACTAGTCAAATGAGGTATAATAAATTTTGTGAATCTCTGAAATTTGGTTACTGCTAATTCTGGACCATACAGTATGACTAGGTATGTATTAATGACTACACTGATCTCCAGCTGCTTTTAAATGTAACTTATTTGGTGTAATTCATTATATAAACAGTATATAACTTAAGAGGTTTGACATATCAGAACTGGCACACATTTTCTAGACTTGGAAAGGATACCGACAAAAAGAACTTTGCAATTGGAGTTATGTCTTTTAAAATTGTAAAATCTTCAATGGAATATGACAGAGGATGTTTAGCTTAAGTGACATTAAGTTATTTAAAGGTCTTTGCACATCTTTAAAGAATGACTTTAATTGTTTTATCTGTTGCTTCTATAATGACAAGACATCCAGCCAAATTACAATAGCGTCTAACTGATTTAAGCTAAAAATGTCAAATCTATGATTTCTATGGTATTCTGAGAAGTATAAAAGTTTTCTAAAATTAAAAAATGTAAGTGTTTTCTGGGTTAGAACATTTATTGATGACAAATATAACAGAGTATAGCAAACAGCAATGTATCCATAAATGATCATTTTAATCTATAATAGCTGACAAAAATCAGAATTTGAAAAAAATAAAATAAAATCTGTCAAACACTGTAAATGGCATGGATAAAGCTAAGTTTAAAATGTACTATAGAAATGAGGAGCATATGTAATTGGACTGATTTTATATAATGCTCTTCCAGGCATATAGACCACTTAGAGTGCTTTATATTAGATTACTCACAAATGTGCAAACATTCATAAACTAATCAGTAGACAACTCGGGATTAAGTGCCTTGTCCAGAGGAACATTTAAATGTGGCAGGACGAGGCAAGAATCAAACCCACAACTTTCGGATTGCAAGAAGTGAGAACTCAGTGCAACCCTAAAGCACACATCAAGTATTCAGTTTTTTTTTTGTTAAACATTGTTTAATAAGACTTAAAGTCCATAAACCAATCTCACCAAGACATATTCCCTCTGCCATGTTGTGGATGCAATAAATATTTCTTTAAATTACTTTAATGTAAAAAAACAGCAACAAAAAAGATTTAAAATTAACTTAAAAAATCAACTAAGCTGAATATGGCAACGTTACATTTGAAATGTGAAATGTGTCAAAACAATAAAAATCATTCATCTAACAGTGCAACTTTTTGATCATCCATTAAAGAGTATTAAGAATGAAAACTGACAAAACTGGGTAAAAAAAAAAAAGAACCACACATTTTCACCTGAAAATCTTACTGTTATCAAAATAAAACTGAACTTCTTTTTCTCCATTTGTAGAGATAAAACTAGTTTGGTTATACCAATATAATAATCACTTTTGTTCTTGAAAAAAATGCATTAACATTCGTAAGAGGTATACAATTTAAGTCCTTTCATTTTAGTTTGTTCACACACCACCAAATCACAACTAAAAGTGATTTCAATCAACCTTAATGAGAACAACAACAAAAACAGAAGTAATCTACATATTTAGTTTAATTAATTTCAGTTTCTCTTTTGACCTCTGAAATCAACAAGCCATTTTTGTACTGACATTGCTACTCACTGAATATTTTCTCTTTTTGGCTCACTCTCAAGGAATCGAAGAGATGGTAGTGGGTGAAAATCCCAGTAGAGCAGTGGTTTTTGAAATAGTCGGACCAGCCCAGTTGGCACCAATAACCATGCCATGTTCAAAGTTACTAATATTCCCTTTCTTTCCCATTCTGATGCTTGGTTTGAACTGATGAGTTGTCTTCACCATGTCCAGATGCCTAGATGTGTTAAGTTACTGCCAGGTAGGCTAGGTAGTTAGCCTTTAATGGAAATAATGGAGTCTACCACCACTGATAGGCCAGTACAATAGTTGGTTACCATGGAGACTAATCACAGGCTGGTGAATTCCTTTACATTCAATTCAGTTCAGTCTCTGACAAGTAATTTTGGGGTAATTTTTGCACTGAGCAAGTATAATTCATAATTACAGATTATGAATTGTAGAATTAAACCACAAAGTGGTACAAACCACCGCTAACATCAAACAATTTCACTTGAATTTTTCAGTTGTGTATCTACCCCGCCTGTTGTACACAGATCCTGTCTGCACCTGTTGAACAGAAACACTGATGTAGCCAAAGACAAGAATCTAGCCAGGAACTTACTCTTGTAATCTCATCTTTGAAGAAACTGAGGTGTTTACAACATGTAATTGTCAGTGGCACTACCACTAACAAACTTAAAAGACTGCATACTTGAGGTAAACTCTCAGTCTGCCCACAGGCTTGCGTGGGTGGTTCAAGAGAACACCTTAAAAAAGGGAGCCTTTGGGTGAACACGTGACCCGAGCACCAGCACCATCACTAGCACCTACGCCAGCAGTCAACCCCACAGACTTTGCCCCTGCATGCAGAGGTGAAATGCAAATGAATAGGATGATGTGGATAATTTTTTTTCAGGAGGAAATACCGCTCTTTTTTTTTTTTTTTTTTGGTAGATACTTGGCAGGTCTTTGATTGGCTCTGAAACGTCTTCAGAGGATTGGAGCACATTATATAGTCTGAACAGAAGTCTAAGCAGTCAGAAGACGATAAGCAGAAAACATCACAGTGACAGAAGACAAGATGTTCACACAAAGACAGATGTACCTAAAGAAGCGTGAGTTTCTAGATTTTTTGTGATCTGTACTTTTAAAATAATTACTTCTTATGTAACTGTACTGTGGCTTTTAATTTTGTGCACAACGGTAGTTCTTGATTTTAGCAACAGAGCTGAAATTCAGCATTTTGGTGCATGGAAGTAGAACATAGTTATTGAGAACTTTTGAAACAGTCTTTCTAACCACATCTGCAAGTATGCAAACTAAACTGTTAATGCAGTATAAACTAATATTAATTCAAATGTCTTGTTATTTTCTCTCAGCGTTCGCTTTCACAGTTACAATGCTGCTTCTGCTGGCCACAATAGGAAAGTCTGAGGTGTTGAGTGACAGCACTCTGACCACTGTGTTGCCCTCTCTCTTCAATTCGTCTCTGACAGACCAGATCATCAACAGTAAGTGTATTTTGTTTTCAACGGCTGGAAAAATTATTATAAGACAAAAAGTCCCAAAAATAAAATTTTGATGCATTTTTTTATGGACACAATTTAGAAAAATAGAAAATAATCTCATTATTTTCATGATAATAATGAATAACTGACACAGAATGAAAGTATGAAAAAATTGCATTAAATCACATACTTTTAAGCTATTTTTTTTGTTCAGTTTACCAGCTAAAACTGGTTCTATTTTGTCTTTTTTTGGTCTTGTTAAACTTTTTCATTATTTCAATATAACGTTAAGAATAGAATAGAATAGAAATATCCTTTATTGTCCCACAATGGGGAAATTTCTGTGCAACAGCAGTAATGTGGCAGTGACAGACAATAACAGAAAAACAGACTCACACAAAGAATATGAAATGTATATAAAAAAACAGAATAAAGAATACCCCCACCCCCTAGAAAATAAAAACCCAACACCATCAGCAGGAAGGACTCTCTATTTATTTTTGACTTAAACATGATTATTATAATGTTCCTCTCTGCATCTTTTTCTGCAGGCACCATGGGCCAACCTAAGGTCCAGCATTTAGTTAGTCCATGTGGAGAAAAAAATGAAGAATACTGTTTAAATGGCGGCAAGTGCATGTACCCTCAAGACAGTGAGCAACCTTCCTGCGTGTAAGTATACAACTGATGACCCTTTTAATGTATTAACAACAGTTTTACACATGTTGGTTCATGTTTGGCTTAGGAATGCACTTTTTTTCTTCTATACAGTTGCAAGTCTTCGCACAGCGGGCCACGCTGTGAGATCTTCACTGATTTGACTTACAGACCGTTAAGTGCAGACAAGGTGATTGCTATCATCTTTGGGTTGATCATGGTTTTCATTGTTCTAGCTCTTGCCATCTGCTGCTTTGTCAAAAGGAGGTAAGTAACTGTGGGCTCTGATAATGTACATTTAATGCAGAACCAACATGCTTGCTTGTGTTGAGGCATGTTAGAATGCAAACATTAAATTTTACATATTTGACATTTGTCGATCAAGATTTACAGTCTTTGCATTCTTATTTCAGAGTTAAAGCTTATGTTTTTCAAAACAAATTTTTAATCATGACATTTTATTTTGTTTAATTTTTCCAGATGTGTAACATCAGCACCTCTGATAAAAGCCGGTGTATCAGAGACTTCGGTGTGACATCATCAACTCCTCTTCACAGCAGTTCCACAGCATTTGAACTGGATTATATTTCATAATATAAAGCCATGTTTTACACTTTTTTTTTTTTACTTGAGATACACTGATTTTGAAATAACATGTTGTAATGTGAATGCTGAATTCTGTTATTAATATTAATATGTCCATAACAGTATTTTCCTTGGAAAAAATGTGGCAAAATACTCTATTTATTCTAATTTTATTTTGATTAAATTATTTGTCTTCTTTTTTATTTAATGTTTTGTAATAAAATATATAAAAAAGATCTGTTTTACAAGTTTTATTTTGAAAGCAAATACATCAGTGTACATTTAAACAGTAGTTAATACCACAATGTTAAACATTCACTCTTGCTATTTAGCATTTAATACACAATTGTTTGTATAGATTTTTGAGAGTACTAATTAATCCAAAGAAAAACTGTGAATAAACCACATTAAGGAACAAAACACTCCTTAAAACCAGATCAAACAATTTTTTTTCTTTCAGTTTAACAACCTGAAAATGTCAAGTAAAAACAGACTAGCTGTAAGCTGTAGATCAGTCTTTAAAGCTATGATACACTGTTTAGGACTCCAAAGCTCAATGAATGAACCATTGTGTGTAAGAGATGTATTCATTTTGCAATTCAATGTATTTAAATGGCACCATTGCAAACAATTCATAAACACAGATTCATAGTCAATTACACACAATTTGATCCTAGTTATAAGACAATACAGCAAGTTATGACTACATGCTCACCATGGGCAAGGGGATGATGGCTTGAGCTGTACTCCTAAACTCAGTGATCAGGTAAATGGTCCAGGTCAGCAATAGAAGAGATAGAAAGGGCAGAACAGATCCAATATTCTTGAGGCAGTAATCAAGATCCAAGTACATAGGGCTAGGTTCAGAACCAGAGGCAGATTCACAGAGCAGACAAGGAGCAGACAAGGGCAATGGTCAGGAGACAGAAAACAAGCCAGGTAATAAATCAAGGACTTGGACATGAAAATCCACTTGAAGGCTGCGACAATGGTTGGCAACAGATGATCTAGCACTGAGTAAGTGCAGAGCAGGAGTATGGGGCATAGCAGGGAAACAGTATGAAGCATGGCAGGAATTAAGGAAATCATGACATGTTCACAGATGCTCTTCCTCTAATTTGACTCTGCATGAACTATTTTTTAAAGCATAGACAAAAATTTAAGAATCTAAATAAGCAATGACTTGCAGCTATAATAAGAATATAATAATCCACTATTTGCAAATTGCAAATAGCAGATATACAAAGTAGTGACTTAAAAAAGCTAAATATAAATGCACTCCACACTTTTCAGATCATTATTTTAGATTTCCTTGTAGTAGAAACTTTTGAAAACAACTGATCATTTTTCAAAACAAAAGGAGATTAAAAGTGGTTTAAAACATTTTTTTATTCTGTTGTTAAAGTAAAGACTTTAACAACAGAACAATGCATTTGTTATTTTTAACGTAGATTTTTAAGAATAATGTAAGCAAGAGCTGAATTTATACATATTCTTTCTAGAAAATAAACTTGCATGTGCTTGATTTTAAACAATCAACAAAAAAAGCTTAAATTTCAATGAAAACAGATTGAATGAGAAAAGTATGACAGTGCAGTGTCATGAAACGACTGTATTTCGGAAATGCGTTGATGTGAGCTCCCTGCTTGGTCCTTTGAGGTATAAATAATGTAAGTTACAGGAGTCCATTACCACACCCACCCATGCCTCATGACTGGGCCCCGCAGGGTTTCACTCATCCTCTGGTTAAGGAGCCTCAGCTCGCACCTTCTTCTCTGTCTGACAGACACTTTGTCAAGTTGGAAGTGCCTCTCTGTAATAACCCAGACAAGCAACGGCTCGGAAATGCAGACCAGAAGACCCTCGGCACTCTTATCCTTCATCGGTAAAGTTTGTTTTTATATAAATTAGAGGTTAGAGGTGTTTACAGCAGGATATTGTTCTTGGTTTGGGATGGCAGGCAAGTTAGAACTGAACAAAGGGAAACAAGTATAACAGGCTTTTAATCAGCACTCCTTAAACAGTTAAATAGTATGGTAACCTACATCCATACTTGTCTTTATATTTCACTATATCAGCTGTTTAGTAACTTTTATTACTAAAGAGAAGAACTAAAATTTCCAGACTTCTTACGTCAATGAAAAGCTGTTTGTAGACTGTTCTCTGCTTTAGCCCCATTTTCTGAATGCCAGATTATCAGAATAGTATAACAGCTTTAACATATCCCTTTCAAAAACTCTCCTATTTGAAGAGCCTAATGCTGTCTTACTTCACTATAACTAAACCTAATTCCTTGTAAGGTTCACTTGAGTTTAAAAAATGTAATAAACAAACTGAATCACTCTAAAAAAACATTTTAATTATAGCAGTTATTTTCAGTGATTAATTGTGTTTTGGTACTTTCATAGGTGCTTTCAGACAAAATTGATTTTAACTTCAAAATCAAAATGGCTGCTAATTTAGACTTAAAATGGTGGTAATTTCCATAGTGCAGAGTTTTCTATAGTGCAGAGTAGACTAAATTTCTTTTAAATGGGTCCCAGAGTGAAAATTTCATTTTATTCATGTGGAAAGTGAACATGTCTTTTGTAAATATACTGACTTATCAGCCCAACCTCTAACTTGACCTATAACCCAAACATGTCATACATAGCAACAACAATGGTGGATTACATGTTTGTCTTGTAGTTGATCCAACATACAAGATCAACTACAAGACCATATGACATGGACTTGACTTTATCGTCACTCCAAACCAAAGACTTCACTTGCACTTTGTTGTTTTCCATTCAATGTTTTCTTGTTGCGTCTACCACTAATGTCAAGTGGTTGCTTTATGCGGATGATCCACACTCCATGTTTGGCGCCAATTACAGGTTTTGGGGAGTAAAAATAGCATTTTGGGCCATTCTCTGTGTTTTTGTGTGGATGAAAACATTTCTGGAAATGGTCCTGTGTAGATGTTGGTATAATTTTTTCCCAACAACCCATTTTGGGAAAAAAAACATTTCCGTATGGAGGACAGGGCATAGGTCACTGCTGTGTTCCCCTCAGGCCAGCAGAGAGCCACTCAGAGCCCTTTTTTTTTTTTTCTTTTTTTTATTCCCAAACAGCTCCAATGCAGAACAGAAAAAGGCTGGATTTTCTTTGAAAGTAGTAACTGTGAATGCAAAAGAAAATGAAGGAATAACAATAACATCTACATTTTCCCTTAAAGTGCATGTTCAGGACCATTCTTAAAGTGCATCAAAGTACATGGATGGTTTATTAATGCTCCTTTAGATTCCACATTATATTTGCCAGTGTTTTTGTGGGTCTGAAAACATTTTCAAACTACTGAATTTGTCGTTCTTGTAAACAAGGGATTGTGTTGGGGCCCTAATTTGGCCAGCTGACTGGTAGTGCACAGCAAAAAGAGGGGGTGGAGCAACACTTCATTGCTGTATGCTTCATACAGCTGGAGAAAACTGTGCTCTCTGCAACAGTTTCTTTGGTGCCTTTTGAAAGTCAATAAACTCTAAGAACAGGATGATGGAAGATTTTAGCTCCAGCATTTGAAACTTTTTAAAACCCGCCCATGCCCAATCAGAAATAGAGGTTATACTGGCGTTTAGTTTCCCAACAAAATGTAGACATGCTACAAGTTTCTGTTAAAACTCAAAATAGCCTCTATAATGGCGAGTTAATTGATACTTTATTTTATCACAGTGAGATAAATGATTTCCAACAAATTTTTTTTAGTTAATGATGAAGCTCTTAAATCAGGGATGCATGATATAGCTGCATTAACATCAGCAACCACCGATGTTAGTAATTTTTTTTAACATATCGGAATTGATCTGATAACCAAAACTGGGCTGATATTAACATCCAGTGTTTATTTCCATCTTCTTGCTATTTGTGTAAGTGTTTCAGGAGGGGTAGGGGAAACAGAACAGGACTATGGAGTGTTTGACCGATGCAGAGAAAGAATGTCAATGGTGTGGGGTTTTTTTCTGCAATGTCAAAAAGGAAGGAAAAAATATGCATTATATATATTATTAGGAAATGTCGGTCATGGGGAAGACAGGAATATTAGTATTGAATATAGATATCAGCCTAAGTTTTGAAATTGGTGCATCCCTATCAAAAACTGTGGGACTGAAAAGCAAGCTAGCAAACATGTAGCTTTCTTTGGGAAATATGACCTTGATGTTTATTCTTATGTGAAAAAAAATCAATCAAACTCATTCAAGGAAAGAAAAATTTACAATGTTTCAGCCATGCATCTCTGATTGAGGGTGCACAAAGATCCTCCGCTCAAATGCATAAAAAATAATACAAATAAAAGTCAATGAATTGCACCATACTAAGCTTGTGTGTAATATCTGTTAGATTTACTAATTAAAATGAAGGCAAATATTTTGGTCCTATTGTTCCCAACCCAAATAAAGAGAGGGTTCTGGTTGTGGTTCTGAGTAGAGCTATCCTCATTTTGATAAACCAGAGATCAGTTTTAGAGAAAATGCTACCTTATTTTTTGAAGTACAAAGTCTGAAATGGGGCATAATTCTTAACATTGCAAAAGTGATGTTAACATAAAGATTAGTAAAATAGAAAAGCACTAAAACTATGACAAATTTTAGTCCTATGTACTTTTGTCTCTTTGCCTTGCTCTGAGTAGCTGGTATTACTCTGTTAATTCAAAATGATTTTGCAAAGGTTGTTATTTGCTGCAGGTAACATATTTACTGGTTGAAACCTCTAAACTTCAAAAGAAAATGAAAAAAGTAAAATCGAAACTATTCCTTAATATTTCAGGATCTTCTGAATTTTACTCGCTGAGGTTTACGAGAAGACTATAGAAGGAAAAACTGGAAACCATAATTGGATTTGTTGAAGGTTTCCAACAAAAATAGTTTCTTTATACATTTCTTCCTCAACTAATACCATCAGGTGACAAAATGGATCATAAAATAAAGATAATTCAGGTCTTTTTAGGTATATTTTCACCCAGTTTGACAAGAATTTGTCACTGATAACTAATTTATATGAATTGCAAGCAAGTTTATTATCTTACTGATTCTATAAAAGACAGATTCTTTATTTTTATTTGAAACTGAAATCTTGCAATCCATAATGTCAGAGAAATTGATTTATGCATTATATGAACTAGTTTTGGAAAATCATTCAGTTAATCTTCTTGGATTAGTAAGCATTGATGTCTTTAGAGAGAGTCATTCACTTTTATTCAAATGAGGTGACTAAAAGGTGATGAATCAGAAAGGAGTAAGCTATTACTATTTCCTGGACACACCACTCAACCTAGTTACAAAAGCCCCCAACAATCAGCCTTGGTTTTCTTGTTGTACACAGAGAATAACATCTATGCAGCCTACAAAAAGAGTTAAGTAGACAGTGTCTTGCAGTTAGTGTTACCAATTTCATATCCAGACACATCTTAGATTTAGGATCTTAGATTTTTCTAACCTGGCTGCTGGAATGTGGGTGTCCTTACATGCTGTGTGTTATGAAGCTCTGCAGGTCGGTACAAGCATGAGGGCCAGGCCATGCAAGCTGCTCCACGTCATCTCCTACAGCTGGCAGGCGCTTGAACGCTTCTTACCAAACTAGGTTATTTTCCTCTGTCAGCTTTTACTACTCTTGAATTTTTGCTTAAAGGTGGTAAAGAGTCTTATCTAAACAATGCCAGCAAAGATGACTCAAAACTGATCACTGTGGTCTAATCAACTTAATGAGATACTTTCTCACAGGTGGTAAATCATGTCAAGTCAAAAAACAAGTTTCTACATACATACATTGTTTATAGAAATGGAAATGATCTTTGTTACTGTAAAGATCTGTTTTCAAAATAAATGTAAAGCTGTAAAAGAACACACGAGAGATTTTAATGATAAGTAAGTCGAGGTGTTTATATTTACATCACTTTAAGGTTGTAATACAGACTTCATCTTACAGAAAAAATGGTATGTGTTAAAATGACACAAAACTTGTTCTCTTGTACATTTTAAAGTATTTTACTGGTTGAGTCCCTAAAACTCTTTTTAGTACAATATATGGAAAAATGAATAAATATTACAATCATTTTCTTAAAAATACCCGAGTCCTGCAAAGTAGTTATTTGACATCAGCATCTTACCTATATTAGCTAGATCTCCAAATGTCCTTAGTTTGGAGAAGAAGATCGATTTTTCTGCAAATACTCAAACTAATGTGTACTCAGTCTGGGGCCTGTTTCACCATGGATTTCTGTAATCTTAGCTGAAATTACCATATTTTTACAGCAGTTAAAAAAAAAACAGTATTTATGAATATTTAAATCAGTCACTATTATTCTCCTTGGTGCTGGGTACTGACAGAGCTGTAACTGTTGACATATTAAAGGTTAACCTGGCTTCACATCTGCTCCAAACCACATCAGTGCACACCCCCATTGATTGTGATATTTTGGATTTATGAAGGACAGCTCACATTTTCCAAGGACATGAGCAGCTCAAATGGGGATTCTTTACCAGCCAGACTCAGCTTAAAAGGGGCTTATTGTTCGGCCTTTTTCTATCTTCTCCAACCATTGACCAATATTGTATTCAGTGGCCAAAGTGCTTGAATGAAGGTTTGTAAATGTGTCATTTTAGAGCTGCTATGCCATTGTTGAGAGTAGTTATTCTAAGACGACAGAGACCCACTTCAAAAATAGTTCTTCCTGAACAATTACCTATAAAAATTCAGAAGAACTGAAAAATTAAAAAGAATTTTAAAATTAATCTCTTTATTAACCTCAAACATGATTCTTCTTTTAACTAGCGCGTAATCATTGCTGTTTTTCATCAACAGGTGTTGTGCTGATTTGGCCGTATGTACTCACCAAGAGTATTTCACCTAGACTGCAAACCACAGGGAGCTCCTCTCTAACTGCAGGTGATGACCATTAAAGCTGATGTACAACTTTTTCTGTGTTGATCTGGATTTAACTGATCACATGGTAATCCTTGAACATAGGTCTGCAAAATATTTCTGCAAAGGTTCTTCTAATGCATGTTAGTAACCAGAGAAATGTAGCTAGTAAAATTAAAATTAGAACTGTGGCAGTTTTTTGATATAGATCACAGGGGTATTTGCCCAGGGCAGCATTTAAAGAGGATTGGAGAGAGGTGTGGGGGTAGAATAGAATAGAAATATCCTTTATTGTCCCACAATGGGGAAATTTATGTGCAACAGCAGCAAACATCAAATAAAATTATATAACTTTTCAGTCAGTTGTGCCCTGAACATTTTTTCTATTGCTTTCATGTGCCCCTGTGATGAAACAATAAAATTAACTTACATGCTTTGTGCTGGACTGCCTTCATTCTATCCCACCGCATAATCTTAGTTCATTTTCCATATTTTAATTTGTTAACTCAAGGCAAATGAGGAACTTGTGCCAAGCAGCATTCATATGAAAATTGCCATTGATCTATAATTTTTATGGAGTTCATTTCTAACATCTCATCTTGTGATACGCAATAATCCACAACAAATTGGTACAGCTTATATCAGCAGAACTATAAATTAGGTAAATAAGTCCTTAACTGGATTGTTTTGTTTATATTTCATCAATATGCGTTGTCCTTTTTATTTCTATGAACCACTTGGACAACATTCAGTGTACAAATGCTATTAAAGAAACTAGGCATGTATAAAAGAGTTACTGGGAGTCTTTGTGTGACTCCTATAGAGACTCTTTTTGTTTTGAATATCTTCTGCTCTTGCGCATGGTCCAATGTTTTGTCTTTTGGTGTCTCAGGTGTTTGAGCCTCTTTTTAGTAAGAAACATAAACATTACTCAGATAAAGATAAGTAGTATTGATGTGTCTTGTACATCTGGTTTCTTTTCACATCATCCACCACAAATATGACGAGTGGTAAGTGTCAACGTGTGAATGTAAATGACGCTGGCAACACGAGTTAGACTTATGTCTGTTAGACAAGCGCCACAAACACTACTGTGAACTGAAAGAGCATTTTTATGGTTTAGGATACTTTTAACTTTTACTTGAGTAACATTATTTTGAAGTAACACTTCTCTTACTTGATTAAGATTTCTGACTATTCTACCCAGCTTTAGTTACATGACTGAGAAAAGAACAAGTATGTTTTCACCCCAAAATGGACCAAACACAAACACATTCGTACAGTTAATGTTAAAGTAAGACTTCTTGTTCTTGTTCTAAAGCTATTTTCTGTCTCCCAAACCCAGTGTGCCATTTGAAGGTAAAATTGATAAACACTTGACAGAATAAATTCTCACCAGAAGTACTTTTCTCTTTTCTGGGGAGTGAATATGACTCAGTAGGTGGAGTTGCCTTTTTACAATTCAAAAGTTTTGATTCCAGCCTCCTCCTGCCAAGTTTTCTACCGATCTATCCATCGGTGTATGACTGTGTGCATTTTTCTGAGTAGATTTGGATGAATGTGGCTCTAGTGTAAACCGTATGACAGGAAAACTGTTGTACAAACCTCACAAACCAGTAGATTCATAGGGTTAGGGTTACACAATCTCTATGTCTGCTGGCAGGTCATTGATTTTTTTTTTTTTTTTTTTTTTTTTTTTTTTTTTTTTTTTGTTGCCTAAAGAAAGACCTAATCCTTATTAGACCATTTGTAATAATGTTACAGTGGATCTGCGTATTTATTAATAAAGTGTGGAGTATTTAACCTGATTGGACTGACAGGGATTCTGATCACAAAATAAGCTGTTGCTGCTGTTTCAGGTCAGGAAGAAGAGCACCCTCATATGACCAAACGTTCGACTACAAGCTGCGAAAGCAAGTTTGACAACTACTGCATGAACAATGGCAAGTGTATTCTGCTGGTGGACTTCAAAGAACACCACTGCGTGTAGGTACATGTGTTGAGTGTATGTGTGTGTGTGTGTGTGTGTGTGTGTGTGTGTGTGTGTGTGTGTGTGTGTGTGTGGGTGTGTGTGTGGGTGTGTGAGTGTGTTTTTCCTGCTCCTTTACTTTGTCACAGTCCCTAATTAATAGGTGACACCTCTGTTTGTGTTGCAGGTGTGAGAGGGGCTTTAACGGCCCAAGGTGTGGCATCCCGGAACTAGTTTCTCGGCCAATGGGCGAAGAGCAAGTGGTGGTCGTCTTGTTCTGTGTGACCCTGCTGATGATTGGTCTGGGTGGGGCTTTATACTTGTTCTACAAGTGGTAAGGTGTTCATCTGTGAATGAATGAGTTTAATGGTGTGTTACTTTTGATCTCTGAGAGATAAAGGCTAAAGGCCACAGGTAACAATTAAAGCTGATTATGAGTCACAGTTGAAACAACAGTTGACTCAGATGGATTCAGACTGTTAAACAGACACATGAGAATATACAGTATGAAAGCAGGAGAACCTGAAAAAAAAGGAAACGCCAGTGGTTCTCTAACATCTCAGTTCAGTAAGTTCCCCTTTAGAAGAACAAACTTTACAAGCCTGCCATCTCAACAAGACAAGATGGCCTCATCATAGTTCTGCCTGTTATGGACAGGGGCCAGCCATAAAGTTGACAGGAAGATTAATGGAGCTAAATATATGCCAATCCTGAAAAAAAAAAAACCCTGGAAAATAATTAAAAATGTTATGGGGTGGATGTTGACCTTCCTGTTGGAGAACAACATGAAACATATAACCTAAGTTACAATGGAGTGGTTAAGACAACACAATATGTCGATTTAGAATCAACATCAAAACATCAATATGTGCATTTTCTCAACAGGAAAGAACTGCTTGGATGCAATGTTTAGTAAGCTATTATATTTAAGGCACGCTGTATTAACATTCTTCATGCCAGTAATGTATTTGGCCATTTGCCATTTGCATAGTTTTTGTCTGTCTATGAAACCCCCACCTTATATAGATTTTAATGATCTAACATCTGAAAGAGAGGAATGATGACATTGTAATGATGAAAGCAATCAATAGTTTGAAAATGTAGAGTTATCCCAATTAATGTCATTTTCTTAATATCTGATGATACTATTGCAATTATATGTTTTTCTAATGCAATCCATTCAGTGTGACTTTAACTATTTTGCAAAGAAGAGTGGGTAAAAATGTTAGTCTCTAAATTTGCAAAGCAGGTAGAGAAACACACTAAAAGGCTTGCTGCTGTAATTGCAGCTAAAGCTGATATATATTCAGAGGGACTGAAGACAAATACACAGCACACTTTTGAGATTTTGAATTGTAAAAACATTTGTAAACCATATAAAACCACATGCTCACTAGTTTTCCCAAAACATCAAAAAATGCAGGTTCCAGCTATTAAAAAGCTCTTTCTCTGCAATGTGTTGATAATGAGTAAGTCCTTTTTTGTTCTACATTTACCTTAAATACTGGTAATCATCTCCAGGCCTTCCAGTTTCTTATTTAGGACGAGTAGTTGGCTCCCAGCACTAACTTTGAGAGACACTGAATAAGAAACAAAAATTAAAGGATATGACGACCTCTAGGGACAAATACCACTAATTACAGGGGAAGGATTCTATATTTTGAACCAAGTTTACAAAAAATAACTGAATAAATACAAAAGAAACAATTTCATAAATAACAAATAATCATATTAGACACAAAAAAGTACACAAGCTAAACTAAAATATGGATTATTTACATGAAAATACATCTTAATAAGATGAACCATAAGGTCTGCATGTAACCCTGATGCAGCCTACTTACTTTAGTGTAAAAAAGTCCTTCTCTAGCATCCCACCTCCTGTAGAAACATGTCATAACACAGAGTGAGATTACTCATGCCTCCAAAACCCTTATTAAAGAAGGTTCAAATGATTTTTAAAGCACTGACAAAAACAAAGTCGGAGATTTAATAGATGCCTTTCAAAGGAGAATGAATTATATGTTGCTTTTTACAGGTACAAGAGGAACAAATTCCCAAGGCAGCCAAAGCGGCAGGGCTACAAAGGAGTCCAGATGGTTTAAAGTGCCGTGCGAACAAACCCCCAAGGTGGCTGATGCTGGATTTTTTTTCTGCTTTCTGAATAAAAACTTGACCATACAAAGATGTTTCCAGACAAGCCTACACTTTAAAGTGTTGCTGTATGTTTATCAGGCAGACAAACCATCCCGTAGAGATTAAAATATTCAAAAGAGGGCAGCTCTTTGTGTAGTAGCAATTGTTTTCCAGCTGTACTGGTTCTTAGGTTTCGGCACCTGTTACACTCAGTTTGAAAAGATGAATAGTGAGACGAACAAAAAACGGTTTCCAGAAGGAGAAGCCACCCACATGAGGGCAGAGATTTCACACAAGATGATCAAATGAGATGGGTAAACTGTGTGAAAATAAAGGAATTTACAATAATCTGTTTTATCTACAGATTTAAAGTAGGAAAAGAGTAAAAATAGTCTTGTTCTGCCTCTTTTTTCCATTGTAAACATTTTATATTTATTTGTAGCTTGCTTTAAATTGTATATTTATTATAGACTTTTGTCACGGGGCCTTTAGTTTAGTTCAGTTTTTATAACTTATTTTAAAGTGTTAATATATAGACAGAAATATCAGTTTTTAAAGTGCTGTGTTTTATGAATTTAAATGTTACCTGACTTTTCACCTGATCTTATTTGTGTCCATGTTGTGTCCATGTTTTCAGTTCAACAACATAGCTAATGTTCTCACCATTTTTACAAGTTTTCATGCAGCTTTTTTTTTTTTTTTTTTTTTACATCTCTGCATAACGTTCTTGCAATTGTATGAAATATCAGCTGTTTGTGCGGCATGAATCACAATTTTAATAAAAATATGAATTGATTCATTTGTATCATTTTATACTTAAAAATTTTGCTTCAATTACTGAACCATACTGATGTTTATATTTTCTTTTCTTTTTCTTTATTTTAATTTTAAGGAAATACAAAACAATTTTTCTTATGTATTTTATTTTATTTGCCCCAGACTTTGGTTTAAAGGCAGCAGTAAAAACAACTCATTTTATGTAGTTTAGTTGTTTTGTCTTAAGACAGAAGTAATAGAAATTCGCTTTGATCATGTATTTTTTTCCTCGTTTGTCCTAAACTTTAGTATAAAGAACAATTTTAATTTGATGTGTCTTTTAATTTTAATTTTCTGCACTTTATTCTAAAGTCAGAGGTCAATATAATTTGTTCACATTTGATTTTATTTTAAAGTTGTTTTTAGTTATAGTATGCATCCATTTATGATGCAGTTGTGTCTATAGGGTATCAAAGATCATTGGTGTTGAGCTCAGATTTGTGATTTTATCCTTTAAACACTGACATTCTTCCAGAATCCTTTAGTTATTTAGGATATTTAAGTCAAGACAAGGCAAGTTTATTTGTAATACATTTAAGCAACAAGGCAGTTCAAAGTGCTTTACATCATGAAAACATAAAAACATCATAAACACATCAGACACCGGTTGTGAAACCAGTAACAAACATTACATTTTATCAAGTGCCATCAATAAAAACATCAATACACATCAAATATGTTGGTCAATGTTATTATGGGTCAAAAGCTCTAAACAGGTGGGTTTTTCGCTTTAATATGAAGGAACTTAGTGTTTCAGCTGTTTTGTAGTTTTTTGGAAGCTTGTTCCAGATTTGCGGAGCATAGAAGCTGAAAGCTGCTTCTCCATGTTTGGTTCTGGTTCTGGGGATGAAGACCAGACTAGAACCAGAACAATATAGATATTTGACTGCTCCTCTAATTAGTAATGACAACATTCATTTTAAAGTGACCAGTTTCCTGCCCCAAAGTTAAGATTTAGTTTATTCCTCAGCTTTTCAAAATGGCTGAGGTCAAAACATACCAGAAGTCTAATGTTAGCCTACTTTATCCAATCTAAATCCAGTTTGAATGAGTCTTTGGGATTAAGCTCTCAATAGAAAGCTTAATTGTGTCCAACTTTCTGTGATTGTTGAGTTGAGAAGAAGCTGAAAAGTTTTGAGGTAGGACCTTTAGCATGGTGATGGTGACATCATGCTAAAGGCCCCATTAAATTTAAAACTGTTTCCATGTGGCAACTGACAATAGTTATTTTATTATTATTATTTTTAACAGCTTTAACCTTTTGATCAGTCTGAGTCTTGGAGGTCATTATTAACCAATTTCCTTCCATCTGAGGCTGGCGTATTTGGACCTGATGGTTGAAACTTACACAGTGATGTTTTAAACGAATAAATATCCCATAAGAACATCAAAATTCTTGGTTTACAAAGAACAAAACAGGCTAACATGAAGCCAGTGGAACTGACCCAACCTCAAACATTTTGAAAATTTATGGAGTATGTTAATGACCAGGTATGCGCCAGGAAGCCAACCAAATGAAGTGAGGTCAATCAATTCTGATAAAAAAGTGGACAAATACCTGGACAGAACCTTGTTGATGGCTACAAAAAGTTTCTGGTTTCTCTTCAGTATTCTACATGGCATTTTAACCAAATATTAGTGACATGTATCCATATAAACATAAACTTTTAAATAGTTTACAGAAAATCTCCAAAAATTCAATCTTGAGCTCCCAATTCTGTTTTTTTTTTTGTTTGTTTGTTTGTTTGTTTGTTTTTTAAATCAAAATTGTTTTATAATCATTCCACTTTGAAAAAAGAAGGTCTTAAATGCATTTTTCAAAGCAATAATATGATATTTATGTTTCTGGTAGTTCACTGATAAAGAGTTACTTTCACATGCTGCTAAAATATAGTATGCTTTACACTGTCAGATCAATAAAATATAATACAAAAAGGGGAATCCAGTCAACTTTCTGACCAATCAACTTTCTGACCACCAAGTTTATGATATGTGTAAGAGATGTAAAAAGTTTTAGTTGCTAGTTAAAAATAGATTTTCCCCAAAATTACAAAGGAAACCTCTTTAAACCATTACAAACAAAAACTTTAGTGATGAAGTTGCACTTAGGACTGTGATGGGAAGTTTTGAGTAATTCAAACCTTACGTTTATTCCAAGAAAAACACTTGGGGCTCATCTAAAGGGGTGGGAGGACTGCAGTCAGAAATAAAACTAGAGAATTCCAGTGACAGTACATGTGCAGAACAGATGGTAATACTCCAATGAAAGTGTCCTGCTCAACATTCTTCTGTCAATTGTTATTTTCTCTATTCTGCACAGTAGACTGTTTGTTTGCACTGTTGCCTCATAACAGCAACTTTCCGGGTTCAAATCTGAGTTCCGGGGTTTACGCTACTTCTAAATGCACAAATGGGAATGTTATAAATTAGTTTTGAAATCATGGGAAATTTTACACAGTATGTCCTCAATCCATTTTGGATTGGGAAAAACTGAAAGTCCTGAATTGGGCAATTAAATAAGTTTGAAATTAGAAGCTGTAGCACTCCTAAACACTCCAGACTTCAGGACATAAACAAATTATTTTGATACAGTAGTATTGCATAGTTTCCAATTTTTTTGTAGTGCAACTACATGAGAGAGTTTAACTAAAACCTCTGAGTAAATAAAGTCAATACCATGTGGCTTGTGGCCTTCTCACACCTTTCGACTGAGATCTGCCTTGCTAAAGTTATCAACGATCGATTAGAACCAAGTTAATAGTTACAGTCTTTTGCTTTGTTTTTGGAGAACAGTCAAAATTCTAAAATACATAAAAGTCTGCTTGCAGAACAGTTGTGATCTAACCTGTACTGTCCTGTGTTGCAGTGTTAGTTAATACTGATTAACTAACAAATACAAGATTTAATTCTCTGCACGTCGATTAGTACCTCTTCCAAAGTCAATGAGCTACGATTAACACTCGACTCAAGCCTCTTCATATGTTCTCTGTGCAAATGACTTGCAGTGGTGACACATAAACATTAACTCGGCTCCTCTGTTAAGACATACTTAAAAGCACATCAGCATGCACTAACACACTTAGACCCACAAACACACCCACCTGCTGGCTTCCGTTTTGCTCTAAATATAAAACTTGCGGATCAACGCATCCAGAATTCAGAACTTGTTCTTACCAAATTATTGCATAAATAATAGTAGGTTGTTCATACAATGAGTAATGTTGTTGGTGGAAGGGAAGCCTCATTAAGCTGCATCCTTGCGTGTCCTTTGACAAAACAAATCCTTTCACGTGTAGCACGAATGCAATTGTTTTGCAGCTCAAAACTGGTTCATGTTATGTCTTCATGGTATTTTATTATTATTATTATTATTTTAGCAGCATGAGAGTAAAGAGTGATGTTTTAAGCACCTCTGTCCAAAGCAACAACTTAAACAATCTCAAGCATTCTAAATTCATTTACGGTATTATTTTTCACTTCTGCTGTCAGCAAGTCTAACATCCTATTAATCCAGAGCATCCATGTCATGCACTGTAACAAAACTTTGTCCCGATATTTTTGTTTTCAAATAATCAAACATACTGACTTTGACGTAACAGCTTTCCCTCCAGTGTTGTTATGAAACTTTTTATGCTTTCCTTGAATGTCTTGATAACTGCTGAAATATTTGCCTAAAATATTCCTACAGACATTGATAGTAAGTGAAAAGCATCACAATACAATAAAAAAGAAATGAACAGAATTTTGATCATAAAGAAATTAACCTAATTATAAAACTAAAGTTATTTTTAAAGTCCGAGCTGTATTTTTATAAATTCCTAATATGTAGCTCAAGTCTTGTCTTGACATCCAAGAGTTCATTAATAAATAATCACATCTGTTCAATAAACAATGCTCTTGAAACTAAGGCTTGCGGCAAATCGAAGTCGTGCTTGCTGGTAACAGTATAGTTGCTATCTAATCAAATTGTTTGTGGTTGCCAACAGCGATTGCTTACTGAGTTGCTTACTAATTAAATTTGTACTTGTTCATTAAATGGAATATTGGTTTAGTGGAGGATTTGTATCAGATGGTCTTGAAGCTGTGTACAAAGAGCTGGTGGACAGCTTCGTGGCATGGTATGGGAACAATAATCCTGAATGTGAACAAAACAAAGGAGATGATTGTAGATCTCAAGAGAAACAGGGTGAGGTCAAACCCTGTTTCCATCATGAGAGAAGAAGTGGAGGTGATGGAGAAGCACAGGCAAGGCAAGTTTATTTGTATAGCACATTTTCAGCAACAGGGCAATTTGAAGTGTTTTATATGCTTAGAAGGAAAACAAAACAACAAACAAGCAAAAAATATTACATTGGTAAAGTAACTGAAAACAATCACGGTGTGTTGTTGAGGTGAACACCGAGGTATAAATACCTTGAGGTTCACATGGACAAAAGACTCAACTGGAGAAGAAACAGTAAAGCTTTCTATAAGAAGGGACAGAGAAGACTACTTCTTGAGGAAAATTAGATCCTTCAGTGTTTGCAGCAAGATGCTGCATATCTTCTATAGAAGTCGGTCTGTAATTTTAAAATTTTCTGTATGTTATTCAAGGTGACAGGGGCTGAGAATTTAAAGGACTTGTTACCCAATTCAGTTCTGACTTTTGAGACCTGTATCAAAATGATGTCCTGAGAGTGCAGACCATAATGGCTGAAATTACACAAAAGCAAGCAATAGTATATATGAAGAAGTCCAAGAATGCATTCATTGATAAAAAAAACAAAAAACAAACAAAAAAAAAACAGCCAGTGTGAGAGTTTGCGATCAGTTAAAAATGGACATTTTGCTGTAGCACACAAGGTACAGTGATGTTCTTGATAGCTACAATTAGTCATAAAAC
Organism: Anableps anableps; assembly: GCA_014839685.1. NCBI lineage: Eukaryota > Metazoa > Chordata > Actinopteri > Cyprinodontiformes > Anablepidae > Anableps > Anableps anableps. The sequence continues at coordinate 31,694,150 of CM026066.1, forward strand.
TCAGAGCACAGTGATGTATGTAATCCAATTTTTTCAAATGCTGGGCTGAAGAGTTAATGAATAGCAGATCTTCAAAATGCATCAGAGTGACAGTAGTTGAAGTAATCAGGTGCCTTTTGACTTGGTGTGAGAAACACCAACCAGTTTGTCCAATATGCAATTTAAAAGATAGATTCTCATCAATCAGAATACCGAAATATTCATAACATCTGACAACTTCATCTTCCACCCCTTGAACAGTTAACAAGCTGGGGAGGAGAGGTGGAAGCTGTTTACCATTTGAAAGTTCACAACCAGAACAGATAACCCAATCTTGTAGAGTTAATTCTTCAAGATGATGATGATCAACAGTATCAAATTCCTTAGATAAATCAATAAAAAGAGCTGCACAATATTTCCGGCCATCTAGGGCATGTTATACTGTGCTTTTTACAAAAACCTGATTGGTGCTGTGAGAGCAGACCAGTTAAATCTAAAAATGTTTTCAGCTGTTCCAAAACTTTGGAGAGTACACACAGTTTAGAAATTGGCCTGTAGTTGTTGCCTACAGATGGATTACCACCTTTAAGCAAGGAAAGAACATAGGCAGACGTCCATATACAGATAATCTTATTTTCAAAAAGAGTTAGGTTAAAGATGTGACATAGAGGTTCTGTTGTGGAGAGTGCAATCTTTTCTGCCATCATCTGTTCGGGTAGGAGCATCAGAATCATGGACTTAAAAAGGCTAAACAAGCTGATAAAGAATATTAGTGATGTTCTGGGGACTACTGTGGAACCACTGGAGATTATTGTGCAGTTCCTCGTAAAATCAAGAAGGTTGTGGACAACGCTGAGCATCCTATTCATGAGACTGTTGCACTACAACAGAGTATTTTCAGTCAGAGATTTGGTCAGATTTGCTGTAATACAGACAGCTACAGGAAATCCTTCCTGTTCACTGCCATCAGCATCTACAACAACTCCTTGAAGAAAATTGTATAATATGAGGTACAACAACATTTAATTTCCCTCTGGGATTGATAAAGTGCTTTTGAATTGAAAAATGTATTTAAATTTGTACTTTTTGTTTAAAGTTTTTTTCTTGTTTCATTTCATAGTCCAGGGTAATGGTTTCCTTACAAAGTGTTTTCGTCTTGAGGATCTGTTAGTTTATTCTTTAACCTTTACACCAGAGTTTTCAAGTGTTTTTGAGAATAAATAGTTCACAAATAAGTTTTTACCTTTTGGCTGTTAACAAGACAGCGGTGTGTTTACAGTGGGTGGCTGTTATAAGGCGCTTATATTTAGCCTTGCTCAGACTTTCCACACATTCATATCTGACATCTACAATACCATTCTTACACCTAATCCAAACAATTTAATTCCACAGCCATTATAAACAAAACGTCTCAGGAGATCCTAGGCTGTGGAATGAAGACAGAGAAGTTCCTGGCATTCTGAGGTGGTTACCATGGGATTCCACCGCAGCACGTGTGGCGGGACTGCCTCTCTCTACAGACACAACAACATGAGCAACACAAACATCTGAGCAGCTTCCCCACCCAAGCCTCAAGGTGTCCTCTTGGTTACCGAAGACTAAAATAGCAACACTAAGCATCCTTTTATCAAACCCACACACAGAAAATTCACACACAATAACACCAGAGGATTCTCAGTTGAACGAAACAAAACTCATGGAAATTTTTCACAACGAATCAGAGGAGATATATTGTGATGACAGATATAATAAAAAATACATAATACATAAAAATACATAATACATTAATTACACACAGTTTAATGTCTGTCATGATTTGTTACCACATTAGTGCTTTATGCCACATCACTATTTTTAAATCACTTCTCATCTTTTAACCATATATGCACATGGAACCAGTTAACAATCCCCTGCAATCGTAAAATTGCACTGACATGCAAGGAACTCACCTATGAAACTGTAGTATCCTTTTTTTAATTGCATGGTGTACTAATTTATCCTCGAATTTGTCTTTGGAGATGGGGACTTTAATACTGGTTTAAATGGGATGATTGGTGAAATACTTACACTTCTGAAATGAGTAAAGTGTAGCTTTCAATTACGTATTTTAGATATGACAAAATGGTAAAAGTGTGTTGAACTGTTATTCCAGGGTGATTTTAGCTTTTGTACTCACTCTTTGGTGAACCCAAAGGTCTTTTATCTCCAGGAGGATGTAAACTTGTTTTCTTTTTCTCAAACGTTTGACCTAAAGATTTCATTTGGATCAAAATGTAAACAAGCTCAAAATAATCTCTGTGACTTGAAGTAAAGAGGCAATTCTTCTTTTCATGCGATACTACACACCCAATCATAGAAAGTATTTTATGATCCTTTTTCTCTTATGACTAACTTTGAACCTTGTACGAAGTTCAGCCATGTCTCTGGGCTACAGTTTATCACTAAAACAAACATAACACATTGTATATGCAATTTTGGGTTTGAGTTTCATGTTTGGTCATTATTATTTGAAAATTGTCTCCATCCCCAAAATACAACAGCAAAATTTTTCCAACTTTCATTAGAATAGTTTGTTAAAATAGTATTTACACTCTTAAAGACTGTGTATTTGTTGCTTATTTGCCCCACTTAAAAGTGTCAAATCATCAAACACATTTGAATATAACAAAAAGATAACCTGAGTAAATACAGAAAGCAGCTATGATTTAATTTATTAATAAATCAAGTTATTCAAACAAACTGGGTCGTATGTGAAAAAATAACTGCCATTGCTGTGTATTAACTATAATGAACCATATTCTTTGGGAAACTGAGTTCAATCTTCCTAGCCACACCTAGTATTGATTACTGCCTGACCTGTAGAATCAAGAAATCCCCTAAAAAGAACCTGTCTGACAACATGAAGTAGGCTAAAACATCTAAAAAAACAAGCTACACATCATCCATTGATCTAAAGAAATTCAAGAACAGATAAGAAACAAAGTCACGGACATCTTTCAATCTGGAAAGGGATACACTATTTATAAACCCTTGGGGAATAAACACAGTGAGAGGTATAATTGGAGAAAATATGGAACAGTCACGAATCATCTCAGGAGTAGCCAGCCATCAAAATTAATCCAAAAGGGCATCAACAATTCATCCAGGGGGTTACAAAAAAACTAGAATGACACCTCAATCACTGCAGCCTTCACTTGCCTCAGTAAGATCAGTGTTCATGGTTCAACAGTAATAAAGAGACTGGGCAAAAAGGGGATCAGTTGGAAAGTCCCAAGGTAAAAAAAAATACACTGATGACCAAAAAGAGTACAAAGGCCTCTCTCACATTTGCAATAAAACAACTGGAAGATCCCGAAGACATTCAGGAAAAAAGTCTTTGGACTGACCAGATAAAACCGTCTGGGAAGGTTTGTTTCCTGTCCAAAAAACAAAACAAAAAAAGGTTCTTAGGGTATCCCGTAAAAGTCTAGCTTTAAATCCATTTCAGGTAATGAAACTACAGTAATGAAAAAAAGACTTATGGCAGTTGGTGCTGCCAGTGGTTCCGCAACCAGTTATTAGGTTTAGGAGTTACTTTTTCACACAGCCATTAGGTTTGGAAAGCTATTTTCCCTAAATAAACTAATTCAGCATTTGGAAACTGCTTTTCGTGTCTACTGGTTGTTTTTGTCTGATAATAGAAAATATTTGCTGATTAGAAACATCTACGTGTGACACAAAAAGACAGAAGAAATCTGTTTTCACCACATTTTAACTACTGAACTGGAGGTGTAATTAAGGCAGTTTAATGATTAGAGACTTGTGGAAGGAAATTTACCAACATTCACCAATCCAGTAACAGCTATTTCTGTTTTCTAATGGTGATGAGAATAGAGCCAGAATACATCCATCTGTTTAATTTGTCCCAGTCTCATTTGGTCTAATTATTCCCAGTCATTATTTCAGGACATATGCTGCAAAAATGTGCTACCCATGGCAAGTTGATCATTAAACACACACACATTTCTTGCCGTGTCACACACACTCACACCCTTCTCCCCCCCGGAGTTTTGTGGCAGGCGTTGGTCTATAAAAGCTGCACCTAGTGGAAGCAAAGAGAGCAAAGCACAAACTTCATCAGCAAGTGACTTACAGACATTCCAACACTCACTCACACACACACACACACACACACACACAGTCAGACATCACAGATTAGTGTAGGACTACCATACGCAACACACCGTCTTCCTGGGATATGAACACTCTCATCATCATTTCTCTGCTGTGCATCGGTAAGTCTGGACTTGTATTTAAATTCTATCTGCAGAAAGTTAAATCAGTAATATGGAAGGAGCATGTGGGTGAGAGAAAAATGTGAATCTGCAAGTGATGACTTGTCAGGGAGGAATAGAGAATTTCAGGCATTTTAGGTAAAAAAAAAAAAAAAAAGTTTGTTATAAACACTAATTATGTCACTGTACAACAGAAACAAATATTTCAAAATGTAAATGTATATTTAATAATTAATTATTCTTATTTATTAAATGCTGTTCCTCATAGGAGTGATTTATTTTTGAATGTGGACTAATTATCCATTTTTCACACTGGTCTCATTATTAGAATTATTATATCAGATCCAGCTGAGACAGAGTTTCAGGCTTCTCTTCACAGTGAACTAATCACTTTGTGTCATATTTCTATTCATTGATAACTGATTATGTTTAAAATAGCTTTTCTTCAGCAAAGTTCTCAAAATAAAGTATTTCTTATTTATGTTTACTAGAAAGCACAAATTAGTATTATCTAAATATTTCTGAGCTACAAGAGCCCTGTCTCCTTCTCACTTTGTCACACCCAATACAAGTGACTACAATTATGGTTGAGACACAAGTATTGGTCCAAGGGTACTTTCTAGGGCAAGAAAAACAGAAAGAACAGAAATCAAATAGCAAGAACAATTAAATGTTGCATTTATTGCCTACATTTTGCAATATTATTCTCTGATTAAATAGTTAAATTATATTTCAGTGTAACCTTAAAAATAGTAAACTACATACTTCTGGTTCTTATTATTGTCCTTTTACTTTTTTTCCTTTGATCTAACACTTGTGTTTGTGTGCCATTCTGGGGTTTTGCAGTGGTCTGCAGCGCTTTGGGTGCTCAGGGATCTGAGGACACATATTCAGGGGAACTGGCCAAAGTGACAGCCAATCCAACCTATGGGGAGGGCCAGCTTCATCCACTAAATGACGATGATGATAGTGGAACAGAAGACCTTTCAGGATCAGACAATGTGATCCCCCATGGTATGAAACAATAAATTAATTTCTTTCTTTGAGTGACATTGATTGATTTTTAGTGGGTTTTGCATAATTGATTTGAGGAATATTTGAAACCCCAGTATGAAACCCTTTAATATTCCATTTCCAACATTACAATTTCCTGTTCAACTTATTGTTTCCAGTCACAGAGCTGCCTGATAAAGATGAGAGAAGGAAGAGGAAGGGCAAAGGCAAGGGGAAGAACAGGCAAAGGAGCAAAAGCATCACTCTTTTCAACCCACAGCACACAAACATCACAAGGAGGCACACATCCACTCTCATCTCAACTCAAGATCCCTGCACCTCCACCCACCTGGGCTTCTGCATTCATGGCTACTGCAAATACATAGAAGGTCTGAAGGAGCCGGTGTGCATGTGAGTAAAGCTCAAAGCAAGTTTTAGATAAATACCCATCATAATAGATATTTATTTTCAACAAATATTTAAAAGCACCCATTGGCTGATCGGTTGTCTTTGGTCTGCAGATGTATGAAGGGTTACGATGGAGAGCGCTGTGGCATCCAAATTTTGGAGTCATTCATACCTAATCAGAATGATAATACTGATCTGGTGGAGACGGTCCTAGTGGTCATTGCAGTCGTCCTGTCAGTCATCAGCTGCTGTGCTATCCTGCTCATGACCTGTGCTCAGTAAGTTTGAAGGAGTCCCACTGACAGAAACACCAGCAGATAAATGAAACATTTGGATGGTGACAATATCCCATGCAGCAACCAGAGTTCAGTTTATGGTCATTCATGCAAGAGAATCATTTGTAAGCCAGTGCATGGCCCTGGCGAGTACAAGTCTGTTTATTTTCTTGTAAAAAAAAAATGCTGCTGGTGATTTAAAGTTTATTACAAACAATGGGTGTTAAGAAATGAGTTGGAAAGTTTTTGCTTACTCAGTTTACTATAAAAGATTGGGAATTTATTTATTAATTCCAATATATCAGGGGGAAAAAAGCAACAAGATACTAAAATTACCATCTTAAAAGATGAATCAAAAACTTTTGATTTTGAGTTCTTTCTCAAAAGAAAATACAAACCCTTCATTTCATAAAAGCAAGTGACAGTAAAAAATAGCTATCTTCACCATTAATAATTTAAAGCTATATTGTTGATTTTTTTTTTTAATGCAAATCTGAGACAAATTTTATTTGTATCATTATTTGCTGGTGTTTGATTGTTTATTCAGAGATTTCCAGTCAAGATACACAACTAAACCTGATAAGAGCATGATTACCATTACTGTCATCTGCAGGTATTTAAAATCATTTTTCACAAAACATGACTCCTGATTCCACCAGCATAAAACAAAAAAAATCTCTTGGCTCCCTTGAAACTATAATAGGGGAAGATTACTGACTACCATCCACACCCATGGATCCAAGCATAACACACATTACAATCCAGATATTCTGCCCAGAAACACTATTGGTGTGTGAATATGGTGCCGAATGAAAAAGCACTCTAACACACCCAAACACACCCAGACAATCCAGGTATTGCTCACCAACCTTCAAGGATGGACTTTTCCAGCTTCCGTGACTTGTAGTGAAATCTATAATTTCACCACAAATTAATGTCATAACAAGAATTAGTCATACTGAAATCCAGATTAACTATAATTAGTGTCAGTTTGTGACAGGTCCTAGAGTTCCTTATCGATATCCAACCGAGTTACAAGGATCTAATGAATGCTGGGCTGGCAGTCCTCCAGGATATTACACAGCAGAGCAGTAAATACTTTATGAGAATGATTAACTTCCTTAGATGGGATTCAAAGAGAAAGCAGAACCTATTTCTAAGAAACAAGTTTCATTTTCGAACAGAACATCTCAAAAGAAATATTGAGTTGGGGAAAATCATTCCCAGAACATGTTGCTGAGACCTTTTAATGTGATCAAAGCCATGTAGCTTGCGTCTTAGAATACATGACCTCTGCATTCATCTGACCTATAATTATAAGACCTATAATGTTTTTTAAATGTTGATTTTGAATGTCATTTGCAGTTACAGGTCACATAAAAACTTCCTGGCCTCCTATCTCAGATCTGGGTCAGAGCAAGAGAAACTCCAGAAACCCATGGGTGACATTGTCGTGTGAGGGCATTAAGTTACAAAGAGGTGGGTGTCATTCAGGTTTTGTCCTACTTGTATGTGTGCAAAGATGCATTGCAGTGAGCTTTTGGGAATTTTATGTGATAGCAGTGCATTGATTTATTGTAGATGACACATCGTTGTCAATTTTGTTTTTTACAAGTAACAGCTTTAGAAGTGTAGCATGAATTTGTATGCTGCTTTCTTTACTTCGATGCCCCTAAATAAAATCCAGCAGAACCAGTTGCATTAATAAAAAGGTAACTAGTAAACACAGTCCACCTATGGATGATTTAATCTCAGGATGACTCCACCTGTGAAGCTAAGGCCCCAGAGGTTAGTTAGGGGGCATTATTGAACAGTTTGAAACATCACACAGAACACTTTTCAATTCATCATCTGGAAACTGAAAAAGTATGGCAGAACAACAAATCTACCCACCTCAGCTGACAGGCCAGGTGATGAGAGCAATAATTACCGAAGCAGCCAAGTGAGCCACAGTAACTTTGGAGGAGCTGCAGAGGTCCACAGCGCATGTCAGAGAATCAGCTGAAATAACAACTAAGTTATGTATTCCAGAAATATGTCGGGAGGAAACCCATTGTTTAAAGAAAAGGGAACCCAGGGCTGGCGTGCTGCGGGGTGTCAAGTTACTCAAAGCCTTTAACACATATTGGATATGACTACTAGATTTCCTCCATCACCTGACTGAACTTGAGCTATTTTGAAGAAAAAAACAATGAGTAAAATATTTCAGTTTCTAAATGTGCAAAGCAGGCAAATAAACAACACCAAAAGACACAGGATTTTAATGCAAATGACAAACTTTTTAGATTTGTATTGGCAAGAAAAGCTAGATATATTATGCATTATTTTCCTTTCATATCACAATTGTTCAGTACAGTTTGTCGGACTATCACATAAAATCAAGAAGAATACATTGATGTTTGTGGTTGAGTCTAAATGTGGAAAAGTTCAATGGATATAAATGTTTTAGAATTATTTTGTGAGAAAGAGTTTAATATTTTAAACTGAGACAGTCATTAAATCTTCTGAAAGCTTTTCTAAGTTTAGGTACTGTTTACCTTTTCCTATCTAGCTGTTAAGCTATAGATCCTATAATCAGCTTGCTGCCCCCTTTTGATTTCAGAGTAACTACATCAAATTCTAAAAGTATCTTAAAGGAATTTAGCTGGAGTTCAGATCCTGAGTTTTAAAAATGAAACCCAGACTTTTACCAAACTTATGCTGTCCAATTCACTTAGGCAACTTTGCAGTGCTGGATGAAGTTTGTGTAATCACACCATCCTGTTTTTGCTGTGGTGCATGTTCCTGTGATGTATTCACTTCAAAGGTCTCTGTTAAGTCTGTCTAACCTCTTCTTACGTGACCCTTAAGCCAAACAGGAAGGAGTGGCGGCAGGGAGAACCTGTACACTGTTGTTGTTGTTGTTGTGAAATGCAGCCTGTTGCATCATGCAAAGAGGCATCCCCGCTGAGGGAATTATTCTGCATTAGCATGGGGTGTCTCAGCCTGCGCCGTCTCTGCAATGCATGCCAGCGTAAAGGGAAACCACATATCAGAGCATGCAAATTCACCCATGTGTCCAAACAATAACACTACTGACATACATATTGTGCATGTGTGGATCTTGCACACCCAAATAGATCTTGCAAGCAATGAATCTACACTGGCACAAAGACTTGTCAAGACTTTGTGATAAATACTGCAAAAACAAACAGAAAATGTATAAACATAAATATAACATTCCACCTTTCTAGCACTTCTTGTGTTTTCAGTGTAATGTAAAACAATGCTATTAGCATACTTGTCAACAAAATAGTTATTTACTTTTTCCTCTAGATATTTCTTTAACCTCTGATTTCTCTTCCTACAGGCAAGTGGCCAAATAAATAAGAAGAGGAGTCCAAACACTAGAGAGAGATGCAGATGTTGTGCAAAAATGCACAACTAGGTAGAATTTAATTTATTTAGAATGAATATTTATTGCTTGGAACCTAAAAATGTGTGTATGTTGTATTATTACAATTACAATGACATGTATTAGCGAATGCTGAGCATTCAGCTTTTTATTATTTTGTAGGTTTGGTTTTATTTATTGCATTGCATTTGTTATAGGTCAAAAAATTTCTCAAAATGTAACTAACTCTTGAAAAGTACTGGAATTAGATTTCAAATAAAGTATTTCAACGTTACATTAAAGTGTTTCATTGCCCACTTATATTCTGTATGAATGCTGTGTTTACATTCCTGTCTCTTGTATCACCCATGTCTCATCAGACCACTTATGAAAACAGTCTTGAAACTAAATGTTCAGTAGATAAAAACAACCCTGAATGAAGTTCTTTGAAAAGGCACCTCTGAGTAATTCTGATAAAAATCGGCGACCTCATATCAAAAGAATGATAGAACAAGCTGGATCATATTCGAGAAATGTGAAAGAAAGAAAAATCTGGTTTTTTAATAATGCTTTTTTTTAATATTCTAAAAAAATATATATATTAATTGCAAATAGGTGACATAAATTTTGGCTGTACTGCATGAATACTTAAGTGTTGATGATTTAAACCAAGAAGGTCGTGGGTTTGAATCCCTGGCATTGTCATTGACTGGCAACCTCTCCAGGGTGTACCCTGCCTCTCACCTGTTAACAGATAGGCTCCTGCAACCCTGAACAGTAAGCATGTACAGAAAATAGACAGATCATTGAATATTACTGAAGCCAGTTAATGATAATAAAAATGACTTGAAAAAGTTAACTCTTTCATCATCTCTAATGGTTTAAATAGCAGTCAAAAGGCATATTATTTCTTTAGTCTCAAATCAAAGCTCACGAGCAAAACAGAAAATCTGCTTTTCTTTCCAATGTCCTAAAAGTTTTGTATTCAGTTGTTTAAACCATTAAAATGGTCTTTAACCTTAGTCTGTATTCCTTTTACATCCACCAGTCAGAATTTCCAAGTTTCCAACTGGGAAATTAACTATAATCCCACTCCATGTAGCTTCAGAATCCAATATGGCTTCTTTGTGCATCACAGTGAAGATAACTTTTATATTCAGCAGTTTGCACATTTGTTGACTTGTACCTCTTTGAACCTTTCACCCAAAATATATAAAGGTAAACAAAATTGATCTGTTTGAGAAAAAAAAAACATTTTTCTGATTGTATTGCAAACAGTAATTAGAATTTTGACATCCATCCATTATCTTCAGCTTAATCAGAGGTCAGGTTGCTGGAACAGCAGCCGAAGCTGAGAAGTCCAGATTTCCCTCTCCCCAGCCACTTCGGCCAGCTCCGCTGGGTGAATCCCAAGACGTTCTCTGGCTAACTGAGAAACATAGTCTCTCCAGTGTGTTCTGGGTCTTCCTCTGGGTATTCTTCAGGTGGGATGTGCCTGGAACACCTCACCAGAGAGGCATCCAGGAGTACAACAACTAAAGAATGTAGGTAGGTTTCTGTAGCTGTTGTACTCCAGTTGTTCCTCCAGTTGTTTCTCTTGTTGTTGTACTTCCTATTGCCATAATCATTCCCATTGTCATAATCAGACTGAAGATTACAGCAATGGAAAATATCAGTAAATGATGCGTGCAATACACGTTAATGCTTAACTAAAAGTTATGGTTCCTTTCTGTTTTATCCATGACAAAACCTTGTGTGAACTCAAAAAGTGAAACTGAGAGGATTTATTCTTTCTTCAGAAAAAGTTATCAGTTATCTCTGTACAGATTCCTAAGATGTTTGTAAATTTATTTCAGTCCAGGACAGGTTTTTAATTATTTTTTTAATCTATCATAGTTACATTCACTCTACAGACTAGCCCAAACATTTAATCAGAGATCGAAAGATCTACTTTCCTCTGAAGTTAGATGGTAAGCAAAAGATTGTTATGCAGTCTGTCTGGGACAACAGACACCAAAACGATTCTAATCCACAAAGGAAATTTTGGGATGCTCAAGCAACAAACCAGTGTCTTTTAGAGATTTATTTGAAATTTACAAAATATATTACTTTTTTTTCCCTGTATAGCACAAAGTTAGAACCAATTTTATCTGAAGGCACTTGACAAGGAAAATAGGTGCAATTCACTTCTACTTTAATATGCAAAAATTAAATTTAGATTAATACAGTTTATTTCAATACAATCCAATAAGACTGAAGTAGTAACTCAGAAACAGTACAATCCAGTCAAACTGAGTTGATCATACTATCCTGATGCGGGCAGAGCCTTTTTTTGGAGTCTGTAGGTTTTCTTTGTGCTTTCCACAGATACTCTGGCTTCCTCTTACAATCCATCACTGTTAGGCTGACTGAGACGTAGGAGTGTTTATATTCATGTTGGTTTGATGTCTTAGTTTCTGTGTTGACCCTCTGATGAGCCTGAAACTAGTCCAAGGTGTACCTTCATTCTCATTTGCTAACTGCTGAGATGAATGGGGAGAGGATTATGGTATGTGAGTTTAGTTTTTTGTGTTAGTGTTTTTCCTTTTTTTCTTTTTGTTCCATGTCTTAAGAAAGTTTTCCGGGTGTTGTTTTAATTTGTCTTGGTTTCCATACAACTTTGTTTCTAAAGAGCACTCTATTGCATTCTATTGGCATTTTCTTCCATTATGCCCTTACTTTAAAAACCTGTCTCTCGTTCATTGTGTTAAGTGTTTCTGGCTGTATTTTGCACCTAGATTATGTTTCTAATATGCTCTGTGTCAGTTTGCCTCATTGTCAATTTCTATCTCTATTTTTTACGCAGGTGCTTGCAAACAAATCAGTTTGTACTGTCCAATGGATTCTAAAAAGGATTTTGAAGAGTATTAAATATTAACTGGTAGTATAACTCAAATATACTTGATGTTAAAATTACAAGCAGATTGGTCAGATATTTTTCTTTATAACTTTCTGGTAGACAGCAGAAATTATTGTTTCATTAATTATAAGTCATCCAGGTCCTGAAGAATCAAAGCATCCCCAGACATTAAGAATATCTCCACCATGTTTTTGTCCTCGATCATATGATTTTCTTCTTCAGAAAAATGCTGTTAGTATTACACAAAATGTAACAAGACCTTTGTTACCTATTTAACAAGACCTTCCAAAAAGTTTCACTTTAGCTTTGTGTGTTTTAACAAGATGGGCATTTGTGTTCATTTCAATCAGCAGTGCTTTCACCTTGAAATTCTCTAAGAAATCCAATTTTTGCCCAGTCTCTTTCTTGGATCAGGAATTCTTGTCATGGCTCTTAGTGATTTGTTAGTCACATTAGTTTTGTGTTCGGATCATTTTGGTTGTCATTTTTTGGTTTCTGTCAATAACAGTGTTCCATACACAAGTCACTCTTTTGTGCTTTGATTCCTAATTCTTTGTTGTTATTTGTGTATTTTCTTAGATTCTTTCTTTTAAGTTAGTCTTTAACGTTTGATTTAGTTAGATCGTGTTGTGTGTTGTTTGACCACTCTGTGGTAATTTTTTATGTTAATTAGTCGTATTCCCACAGTTTCTCAGTTTAGGTCCTCATTCATTGCGTTGATCATACTCACCTGGTTCTCATGTTCTACTAATCACCTCCTCAGCAGTTCAAAGCCAGTCAGTTTCATTAGCTCGTCATCAGATCCTTCCATTATCAATACATTCTCCCCCCCCCAGTTTGCCTGTGCTCCTTTCAGACTTGATTTGTTTGTTGGTTCCACTCAGGTACTTTTTCATTTCTTTCTCGCAGTTCGTAACATATTCCTATCTGCGCTTAGCTGCCATTTCCTTCATGATATACTGACCTTAGCTGAAGGAAGTGAGGCCATGCAGGGTGTTAGATGTTCTGGGTTATTTTGTGAACTCCTGAAAAGTTGTTGATGTACTCTTGGAATAATTTTGGTAGGCTGGCCACTCCTGGGAAGGGCCACTACTGTCCCATACTTACTTTATTTGCAAATAACAGCTCTGTATTCCCAAAGCCTGATAAAGTACTCTGTTACTGTTTCAGGATTGATTGATTGTCAGTGACTTTGCTTCCCATCTGTTCTTGAATTTTTTTTTAGATCAGCGCATGATGTGTTGCTTTTTGACATCTTTTGGTCTGCTTCATGTTGTCAGACAAGTTTGATTTAGGTGATTTCTGGATTCCTCAGGTCTGATTTGAAATCAGGCCTGGCTATTAAAACAATGCTGTTAATCACAGTTTTTAATTTAACAAAGGGGAAGATTATTTTTTCACGCTGGGCAGGGATGGTCTTTTTTGATATCATGAACATTTCAGTGTGACGAAAAAAGTGAAAAAAGAAGTAATCCGTAATGGGGCAGAATTTTTCACAGTGCTGTACAACTCACTTTTTAAAATTTGCTATCAGTTCTTTATATTCTACCCAAATTATTGTCCTTATTGAAAATCAGCTGAGTTACTTCAATTTAGTTTGTTCTTTAGTAGTTGTTTGGGATGCAATTCTTTGTTCTTTTCTCCTTGAATTTGTCTTTAGTTTACGTTAGTTTATTTTTGTCTGCCTGTCTCTAAATGAAACCCTCCTCAAGAATACATAACTTACGAAACAGATGGTTGTCTAATCATTTCATGGTTCACCCGGTACCACACAGAATGCACACTTTGAAGAGTCTATAAAGACTGACTCATACTCAAATACATCAACTTCCCACTGCCTTTATACAACAAGGTTTGACGCTGTGATTGTGCTGCGTCACAGAGGAGGGAGAAGGCGAGGCGAGGTGAGGTGGGCATCAAACACAGGTGATGCAAATCCAGGTAAACATTTACCCTGACATTGTGTGTGTTGTGTGCGATACAAGTTTCTGTGGTGAAAATGGCAAATGAAACATGCCAAAAAATACTCATGCATTCATCCATCCCACAAAATCAGTTAATTTGGGTGTGGCGAGCTTAGGAAGTTTCGGTGGCAGTGAGGTGGGCCCTGGAGGTTTTGTGGGTTACCATGGAGACAGTGTAAACAGACAGGGACCTGGCTGGTCAGTGGTAATTCATGAGGAGCTCAAATAAAGGACATGCTGGAATGTCATGGGTGTGGTAGTGTTTTTTTTCCCCCTCAACATGTTCAAGGGCTAGAGCTTCTTGCCAGGAAAAGTTTTCCTTTGTTTTTATCTCTAATTTTGTACACAGAATTTTATTTTGTAGCATTACGTTGGTTACCTTGCAGATATATTTAAAGGCAGAAGTAATCCCCTTCAAAAACTGTCTTTAATTTCTGGGTTTTTTTGGACTCTTTCTACTTTTTCCACTTATTTTCTGTTTGGTGTCTGATCCTCTTAGGTTAAAAATGTTACATAATAATATGACTTTTTAAAAACTAAAATCAAGACATTTTAAAAAGCCTGCAAAGCTGCTGATCAAGATCACCTTAAAAATTATAAGAAGGTTCTCTCAATGATCGTGAGATATTACAGTTAGATTAAAACTTTTGCACTGTAGCATACCTTTAAACAGCATCAACCCACTCCAGTGATACTGTATGTAATCTGCAGGTCAGATTTCTCTGCAGAGAAATGTGTTTATTAAATATGAAAGACTGTGGTAACTGTGCCACTGAAACAGATGTCTACAATGCAGAACAGAACAGAATTGGTAACATCTTAATATGAGCAAACAGTTATTCAAAAACAAAGCTTTAAAGTTATATTTTTGGGATTTAAACTTACTGTTACTGAGCTTTTAGGTATGTTAATTAATAGTACATATATCATTTCCTGAATTTACTTGCTGCCTCAAGTTTTCACAGAGTCAGTTGCTTTAAAAAGAAGTATTATAAGTCACCTAATTGTGAACAAGTTTTACAGGGAGTACTATACTCTACCTGTAAGAGAGCACCACCTAGTGTCTGGTAAGAAAACTCACTTTCACTCCAGCCCACCTTTACATTTTTTGCATTGGATTCAAGTTGTTGAACTACTGCTGAAATTTTTCACATTTTAGTTCAAAGAGCCAAACTTTATCTTATACTTTTTTTTAAAAGACATTTTTAGTCATTATTTTTCATCATGTATGAAAGACTTCTATTTTATCCCATCTTTTTCTTCATATTTTGGATGCTCTGTTTAGTTTGGTGTTTTGAGAGGATATTTAAAAGTATCATCACATCATTAAAAGACATTAAGTGAATCAATTAAATGTGACCAAATAATTGTTTACACTGTGCTTAGCCAGATATTGTGGATCCATTATTTTCAAAGAGCATCTTAAAAGACTGGGTTATTTTTATATTCACGGATGGAATGATAGCATTATAGGCCTTATTATAGACCCATTTTTGTGTGTATTATGTGCTATGTTCCATTGTTTGATTGTATGTTGTTGTACTCCTGTAAAGCATCTTTGAGTACTTAGAAAAACATGATACAAACAAAATATATTATTAATGTTATCATTTTCTATTTTAAGTTGCAACCCTCTCACTTCAAATTAAATCCATCTAGCTGACTTCATACCTGGAAAACACATTCTTCCTGCTTGATTGTTAACTAAATGAATTTGACAATCTGTGGCAGGACTCGACAGCTGCTGTTAACAGATGCTCGCCATCCTGTCTTACTGAGCTTGAGCTATTTCACAAAGAAAAATGACAAAAATGTCAGTCTTTAGATGTACAAAGCTGGTGCAGATATGTCTGTATTGCAGAAAAAGGTTGTTTGAGAAAGTGCTGACTTAGGCTGTGGCGAATACAGTTGCACACCACATATTTCAGATTTCATTTCTAATAAGATATATAAAATGGGTATTATTTTCTTTTCCTTAGATTCAAAATTATTATTAGTCTATCACGTGAACTGTGGTGTAATGCTGAAATAACAAAGTGGTAGCAAGTGTTGGTGGCTACTAAAACAAGTTCTCACAGAATCTACTCTCAACCACAAAGCGCAGCAAGAAGGTCATTCAAACGTATGAGAATAACCACAAAAAGAAACAACAATACATACACAATAACACATATATAAACACAGAGGAACAAGAACATCAGACAGACGGATGAAAAGAAAAAAAAAGAAACAAACAGCACATATAAAACCATAGAAATCCACAGCCAGAGACAGGCATGAAAAATGTGACAAACCTTTATCTGAATATTTAAGAAGATAAAATGGCATGTATTTTTCATATCTAATAGCAAAAAATAATTTCCTTAAAATTTTATTTTAAATGTAGATTGCCTCCTGTAAATCATATAAGACCTGCTCATTATACTTAAAGGAATAGTAAAGTAGCTTGAGCCATCAATAGTTCGCTCTTGAGCAGCTGGAGTTTGCTTGTTTTTGAGATGCATATTTTAATTGTGAGCCATGTCAAAAGCACCAGTCAGGTGGAGCTTAAAATATATAAAGTCTTTTTTAGCCTGTTTTGAATCAAAGTTCTTTACTTCACAAACTTTATTTTTCTAAAGTCATTAGAACTCCACTCTCTGACCTGGTTAGAAAACCCCTATTATCACATGCACTCAAATACTTGTTGACTAATATACAGGACAAAATTGTTGGTACCCTTCTTTTAATGAATGAAAAGCCTTCAAAAAATACTGAAAATGAACCATTGAAAATCAGACAATTGGCCATTTATTTTTATTTGCTGATAAAAACCTCTTCTCTTTTTGTAACTGTAATGAGTCAAGACCTCAGATTAATTACTGTTTGCTATTTGTCTGTATAAAATGTAATTTAACAGTAAAAAAAAACAAAAACAAAACAATAATCATAGAATAGAGAAAAGGGGTTGTAAGAGTTTACAAAGAGATTAGTTATTCAGTTTTAGGTGTCTTCATTGCCTGCTTGATCCACTTCAGATGGCTTTCTGAAAGAAAAGAGTAAACTCCAGGCTTCTTTTTTAAGCCACATAGCTTCCCAAACGCTGTGATTCCAGCGAGAACTTTATTGCATAATATTGGTCCTCCTGAATCCCCCTGACAGAGAGAGAAAAAAACGTGTGATGAGTGTTTTCAGAATAAATCAACCTCTATCTTAGGTATAAAAGGCTTTTAGGCCTGTTACCTGACAGGTGTCGGCATTGTTTTTACCATCTGACCCGGCACATAGCATGTTCCTGTTAATATACGGTTTTAGATTGTAATAATCTGGAGTGTTGCACGTTTGTCTGTCGATCACTGTCACATTGACAGACATCAGGACGTCAGACATTTTTTTGGCTATGTTGTTTGTTTTTCCCCATCCGGCCACCATACAGACAGAGCCGGCTGCTGGCTCTTTTACAACCTTTTTCAGCTTAAGACTTTTGACCCATTTGGTTTCCTTCACTGGCTTGTTAATCTGAAAAAAAAAAATGTGGCACAATAGATGCTGATGATCTGTAATTAAATATATGAAGTTAAAATATATGAAATATTAAATATAGTCGTATAGATCACTTTATTTGCTCGAGCAATCATTTTAGGCAAAAAACAGGTGGGGATAATGCAAAACTGCTGGAACTAACAACTAACAGCATAGTTTCCACCACAATAAATTTTATAATTTGCATTTTCTAATTTATAGTCAGTGTGATATTAAAGATTTCCTTATTTGGGGTGAAAACGTCTTACCTTGACCAACATGAGGTCGTTGACCTTTTCAGCCTCATCGTAGCAGGGATGAACGATGTGTCTTGACACATCTCGGACCTGCCTATATTGTTTTTCCTTTTCCTTTTCTTTGATGGAGTGCACCCCTAGCACCACAGTCTTAACACTGCAAGAGAAGAATAATAATGCCTAATTCACAACAGCATAAAGTGAATACAGTAATAGCTTGGTTAAACAGCTTACATAACTAAAAAATGACAGCTGTCAGTGTTAAATGAAGTACTTTGCCAGAAATAGTATGCTTTAAGGAAATATATTGTTTGTCAGGATTTTTTAGGTGTTTATTCAGATTTTATTTTTAGTGTCTAAGTCCATTGCAGCTTGACCACCTTAAAACACACAGTTCAATGGAAAGCCCCACCCAACAGCAGCAAAGGATGCTAGGAGTTTATACATTGAAATGCAAAAATTCTTTTTACTGTAGGACTATTATAAAGGAGGACAGAATAAAATATCTGAAACCAAATTTTCACTTTCACATTTGTTTTTGTTCAAGCATTACAACTGCGACACAGCTGACTGCTACAGGGAGTTAGACAAGTAGAAGTTGGAGGCTTTCATTCACTGTCTATGGTCAACTAATCCTGTTCAGACAGCTTTCCAGTCCTAACCAAGCAACAACCATGTACACTTAAAGCACACCACACACTGTGCCATTTCAAAAATCTTTAAGGATTTGCATGTATAAAAGCTGGATATAAAATCTTGATGTGTCTTTGGACTAAGAGTGCAAACTGGTGTATGCACCGAAAATCTACCAGTGAAAGTGATCGCAACACAGAAAAGTCCAAGCTAAGATTTAAACCATTAGACTTGTAGCAGAGACAGCAGTGTTTGTGCAGCTGCTCCTGTGAAGCTGTACTTAAAAGTAAATCATTAACTCAGGGGATTCTTTATGATGTGATCATTAAGTTTTGATCCGGGGACGTGATCATGTAGATCGTTATTACAATGAGTGTGTTCTGTAGATTTTGGAATTAGTGTTTTATTAAAACATGCTTTGATACTGGTGATTAAAAACACACCATGGCAAAGACAGATGTACAGACAGGATTCTTGAATGTATTAACTTGATAGTGACTGTTTATAGTTCTCTTTGGGAAAATGACCTCATTTGAGACTTAATCATGATCTTCTTTAGTCTGTGCAGAAAAAAATTTTGCCTTGTGAGTTTTGCATTCATACCTCTGCATCATTTCATGAGACTGCAAAGCCTACTATTCTTTTTGCATGCGATTTATATTGCACAGCTAATTAGACTTATTGGTGCATTTATTTTTTTTCATGCAAAATCAGTTGTGAGACTGTATTACTCAAATGTTTCTCTGAGAACACGCTTTCTGAAGCCTTGTGGTTTCTGTGCTTTCTTTAAATGAGTGACATTTGTTCCCATCTGTGTGCACATAGCAAATGTTAGAAATGGTCATCTGCTTAGACTTAGGTGTCAGAGATGAAACGTGAGTCATATTTAGCATGTATGACGCATTTTTGAAACGATAATCATGGCATGATGAATGAGATGGACTTTTGGTTTCTGTCATTATGTAAACAAATAGAACTTGTTTCAAACAAGGTATAGATTATACTTGTAAAGTTATTGCGTAAAATAAAGGACATAGGCTCTTTAATAGCTATTCGGAGCTTTCTTATTTTCAATCATAGAAAGAAAATCTGATGACGCAACAAGGAAAGGATGCTTTCAGTGACTCAGCATGCATACTCATTCTTACTTCGAACAATGCATGTGATCAGAGGGGAAAACTAAAAGTTAGCCTCCAGAGACAGCATTTTTAATTCTTTAGAAGAGAAAGATAAACAAGAAATCACACAGAATAGATTATTTGTTATTAATTATTAATATTGTTGGAATCTGCTAACTAAAAGCAAATACATAGGATTATAAACATATCATAATTCCAACCTTTTGCAGTGCGCTGCAGTCAGGACCCAGTTTGGATCAATTAATATTCCTCCACAGATTGGTGCATTTGACTCCAGAAGAGCCATGAAGGGCAATGAGTGGGGACTCACTTCTTTCCCATCAATAATTTCAGAACCATAACCTAACACAGGAAGATAAACAAAAAATGCTTTCCACAATAATTCAAAAAAATTAATAATTAGTATAGAAAAGTACATGATAGCTAAGGCAAATATTGCATTACTCACTTGAATTGACAATAAAGAAGATACAGGGGATGAAAGCAACGAAACCCCTCAGAGAGAACATTTTGTTTTATCTCTCTCTTTGATCTGGTGATGAACGTGCTCCTTGAGACAATCACCCTGCCCTTTATGTGTTTTTCTCAAAGGATGTGGTCTGACCATGGAAATGCATGAGTCACCAAAATGGACAAAATCATCTGCAGCACACTGTTGGTTTGAAGCCTGTGGTGACATTTACCAGTTGATCAGAACCGGGTTAGTCAGCCCTGATGTGGGTTTTTAAGATCATGCACATCAGAGTGGATGAGTGCAAACGTGAGAACCAACAGCTAAGAGAGTGTGTGTGTGTGTGTGTGTGTGTGTGTGTGTGTGTGTGTGTGTGTGTGTGTGTGTGTGTGTGTGTGTGTGTGTGTGTGGAGGGGGGAGGGGTTAAATCTCTGATTCAGATGTGCTCTCTTTTCAAAAGTAATGCACAGTTATTAGCTGCATTCAAAGACATTTTTGACCATCTGTAAGAACATGTTTGTGAAGTCTAAGTGTGCTGTTTTTGACATTCACCCTTTGTCATTTAAATATAAACTTCAAATATTACATAATGTTTTGAGACAGGAGTTTAGGTAACATTTGAACATGGCATACATACAGGATGAAATTAATAAGAGTGATATCTATTTTACATGTGAACAAAGGAATCACTAAAACTTTCTCCATTTTCCAGGAAGCAGGTGTCCTGATTAAAATGATTTAATTACCTCTTTCAGGCTTGTTTTAGGTGCCACGAAAAGTTTTATATTCCAACAGCAGTCCCTGACCACGATTAATTCCAACAATCCAATATATATTCCATGACTGCAGCGCTTATCTTTTCAAGGTTGCATGGCCACTTGTGCCTAACCCCACCTCTCATCAAGAAGTGAGAGGTGGGGTACACCATGGACAGGTCACCAGTCACAGAGACACACAGGCCACACAACCATGCACACACGTGCACACATGCACACACAAACATGCTGATATGACTACAATATAAGACTATGAAAGATTTATAGTTTTAAATTCATTAATTTAGTTTTCATAGACAGTTGTCATGGCTGTAAAGCATCAGAGTCTATGGTTTGTTTGTTTTTTATATGTAATTTGTCTGTACATCCATTGTTTGTAACAAAATTAAGGTTGAATACAAAAAGAACAACAAAAAAAGTGGTTAGGAAAATATAACTGTATCAGTCAGAAGAGTTATTCAGTTTCAGAGGTCAGTTGAGACGGTTTTCTGACAGGAAAGCATAAACTCTAGGCCTCTTCACTGATCCGCAGGGATCAGTGACGGATCCCTTGAAAGATGTGACTCCAGCTAGAACTCCATAGCACAATATTGGTCCTCCTGACTCACCCTAAGAGAAAGAAGAAATATGTGAAAATCATTTTAGGGTAATAACAATGTTTTAAACTTGGCTCAAAGGCTAATTTATCTGACAGGTGTCAGGATTGCTTTTTTCCAATTTGGTCCCACACATATCATGTTCTTGGTAATATAAGGTTCAAGGTCGTAATGTTCTGGAGAGATGCACTTTTTTATTTCTATCACAGTAACATTTGCAGACATCAAAACATCTGTTGGCTTTACTTTTTTTCTGGTTGCTCCCCATCCAGTCACCAGACAAACAGAGCCAGCTGCCAGCTGTTTGATATTACTCAGCTGGAGACTGCTGACCCATCTGGTCACCCACCAATGAAGCAAATGTGCTTCATGTGTTTGTCCAGCTGAAAAGGGAAAAAAGATCACTATAAGTATGAAACTTTAAAGTTAAAAGTTGAAATTGTTCACAGAATTATATGATAGACACAATATAGAGGCCAAGACCACTATCCAGATGTGAAAGAGTTTGAATTTTAAACCTATTTCAAGCAATTATTTGAGCTCATAAACTCAAAGGCAAATCATAGATATGAATGAAGACCACTGTTTGAGACAAGAAGAAGACATACTTTATTTTGTCAATGACTAAATCAAAACCAACTTTTAATTAAGTTTTATATTTTTTCTTGACTATTCTTCCAAAGCATATCTGGACATAAGCTTCCTCTTATTGTAAAATCTTATCTTACCTTGAGCAACATGAGATCATTAACTCCCTCAGTTCTATCAAAGCAGGGATGAGGTACACATCTCTTCACCTTACGGACCTGTTCCTGTTCTCTTTTCTTTTCTTTGATGGAGTGCACTCCAAGTAACATGGTGTTAATGCTGCAAAAGCAAAATCACAGTATAGTGTTTGATGGATTTATGGAGCATGTCTAGAATCCTGACTCTATGAAGGTTTACTACTTTATTACAAGTGAATCAATCTAATAAAATTCATTTTATAATAAGTGAATTATGATAAATTGACATGAAATGTATTTTAGGAATCATTTTTAGCACATTATGTTAATATTCCTAACATTGTCCAGCTTTTTTTTCTTGGAATAGGCCAGTAAGTTATTGCAAACTTTAAGGGCTGATCAAAAAAGCAGCAGATATTTTTATGGTGTGGGCTGTTTTAATATGACGGTTATTTAATATGGAAGCAGTATTATGTGTTTTCCAGCCACATAGTATAATCTTTTTATAGCACATTCAAGTAACTATGTTACCTTGAGTTGTTACAAAAATGCTGTATATATCAAATATGACTTAGAAGAAATTTGACTTCGTAATTTAACACCTTGAAATTGGACCTCTGTCTTTTTAAAAACTCCTGCTCTTTCTGAAACTCCGCCTTCAGGAAGTCATCATAATAGCACTCCTGTATTAACCCTTTAACAACGTTTTTATCAGCGTTTCACTGAGAAGTAGCTTGTATAATGAGTTCAGCAGATATGTATTTCCACCAGGTGTTTGCTAATTGCTGCTGGCTAGTCTGAAGGAGGTGAGTGGGGAAGTCGCAGGGGAGGGCTGCTCTGTGAAGCAGAAGCTCGGAAGCTTAGAAACCGCAGGAGATGGGTCTCAAAGGTAGAACTCGGTCAACCCAAGCGTTTTGCACAGCTGAATGGTTGCCATGGGAGACTAAAGGATTTCTCAAACATGCATGAAAGAATCAAGGCAACACTCCAGATATGTTTTTGATGAGGGAATCACATTATAACATAATGTAAAGCTCAAAAACATTGATTTTACATCATACTGCTCCTTTAAGTAAAAGGAAAATGATACATTAACATTTTTCAAAACTAAAAATCTGAAAAAGTGTAGGATGCATTGATATTCTATTCCCCTAAGTCAATACTTTGCAGAACCTCCTTTTTGCAATTACTCCTGCAAGTCTTTTAGAGCATGTATCTACAAGCTTTGGGCATCGTCATGCAAGCTTTAGCTGATCATTATTTGCAAAATACCTCAGGCTCAGTCAAACTGAATGGAGAGCATCTGTGAACACCAGTTTCAAGTAGGAAATTCTAAGATATTTTGATCTAACCCATCTAATTCTGCTTAAAGTCTTTCCAGTCTTTTGCAGGCTCCTACAATTTTTCTTCCAGGATTGCCCTGTGTTTAGCTCCATCCATCTTCCCACAGAATAGGGATTGATGTCCAGTGTTTGTTTTCTATCACACATAATTTTGCACATAGGCCTAAGTGCTTGTATCTGGTTACATCTGACCAGAGCACCTTTTTTCATATTTCCACCTACAAGGTGTGGGACAAACTGCAAACAGGACTTCTTATGGCTTTATTTGAATAGTTAATCTAACCACCCTTCATAAAAATCGGATTGGTGCAGTGTTTCCCTCTGCTTTGGGTCACTGCAGCTCCCCCAGAGTGATAATTTTGTCATGATTCATGTTCGGTCCTGTCCATGCTGTATTTAGCACTCATTCTACTCACCTGCTACGCCTGATTGCTTACCTGTTCCACCTGGGCCTCGTCCTACTTAAACACCTCTCAGTCTCCGTCTCCCTGCCAGATTGTCAACAGCTTTCAGCCAGTAGAGATCCAGCGTTTCATGCCTTGCCTCCTAGTGTTTCTTCGACCCTTTTCAGGCCACGGTTCTTCCCCCTCCTGCCAAGCCCGCTACGGATTCCGTTGTTTCTGGATTTCTGGACCCTGACTCAAGCTCTGCCTCACGACCACCGAGTATTGCTTATTCCTCAAGCCAAGTCTGCTCTCTCTGCCTTCCTGTGCATTACCTCTTCCTGATTATCGTCTGACCCCTGGTGCCGTGTTTGGATTCCCTTGTGGAGACCTTCTTTGTTTCCTCTGGAAGCAGCTACCAGGTTCTGAAGAGGGGGGAGAAAAAAAAACAAAAAAAAAAAAACAAAAACAAAAAAAAAAAAAAACTTTTTTTTTTTTTTTTTTTTTTTTTTTTCTTCTTCCCCTTGACTCACTTCTGTGTGGTTGAATTTCCGGGTCTTCCCTGAGTGCCATTACAAATTTGGTCTCTTGTCTGATTTATGCTCTGGTTTTCAGGTGTGCCATACTCGTTTTCAGATGATGGCTTGAGCAGTTTTGGACACTGTTTTATGACTTAACTCTGCTTTAAACTTCTCAATTTATCCCTAATCTGTTCTTTGGTCTTTTAGTGATGCTGTTTGTTCTCTAATCTTCTCTACCAAGTCTTCACAGAATGGCTGTAGTTCGAAATATCATTGCAACTGGCTGCACAGGATTTTATTTAGGGATCTCAAAGCAAAAGGGACTGGGTATAATTTCATCCTTCACTTATCATATTTTTATTTGGAAAAAATAAGAACTGTATATATTTTCCACTATGAAGTTGTGGTTATAATTTGACATAATGTGAAAAATTCTAATGGGTGAGTGCTAATCTTTTGTGACATTATATTGATCATTTTGAAAAGCTTTGAAAGCTTAATGTTGAAAAATAAATGCTTCTCAGAGAACAACTCTTTTCTGAAGTCAGGTGGCTTTTATGGTTTCTTGAAGTGAGGCTGCATCATGCATATAGCATTGAAAAAATAATCCCAGTTTCACTGACAACTTAGAACCTGGACTCTGTATTTTGGTTGCTGTTAGTAGGTATATGAATAGAAAACAGCCTAAGGTAAAATATAATACAAAATTTAAGTTGCAGTGGTTTTATTTTTAAAGGAAATGGAGATGGGAGACATCTGAATACTTTTAGTCTTAGACCAGTTTGAGCTCCCATGGGTTTTTTAATTTTTTTTTTTTTTTTTTTTTTTTTTTTTTAATAAATGAACCTATAAAAATTGTGGTGCACAAATTTCTAAAGATTTTATAGCTTCTACTTTTTGCAGTGTGCAGTAGTCAGGACCCATTTTGGATCGATTAATGTTTCTCTGCTGCTCAAAACAGCCAGTCATAAGGACCCGTAGTGTCTCAGCAATCCTCTCTGCCAGACAGGTGTGTGGCAAGTGCTCCTGGTAGAGAAGAAATTATGCAAGTAGTTGATTTATAAATATTTGAGCCATTTGTATAGATTCAGTTGAACATGACTCAGACTGCTATGGACTTTCTGAAGAATTGTTTGAACTTCAAACTACATAGCCCTAAAACTGAAAATGGTTTAGTCCATGAAAGGCAAATCAATAAATGTTGCTCATTTATTTCATTTTTGAACAAGCTTCATCGAATTTTTTTTTTTTTTTTTTTTTTTTTTATCATGGCTTAATGGGGGTAGATGTGTTTTTCTTGTCAATATATGTATACCTCAATTGAATTGACAAATGTTTAAGATGAATCAGATTGAAAAATGAAAAGAACTAATTGAAGTAGCTATATCAACTAATTAATTTTAATGTCTTTAATTCACTCAAATGTTTAAGATGAAATGTATATCAGTGTTTAGACAACTACTTTGGGGTGATTGTGGTTCTGTAATCAGTGGGTTGCTAGTTTAAGTCCTGCTCTTTCCATCTTTGTCATTATGTCCTTGGATAAGACACTTCACCCACCTTAACTGTTAGTGGTGGTCCGAGGGACCAGTGGCGCCAGTGCATGACAGCCTCCCCTCTGTTAGATTTTCCCTGGGCAGCTGTGGCTACTATCCAGTAACTTAACACCATCAGTGTGTGAATGACTGAATGTCGTGTGAAGTGCTTTGGGGTCCTATGGACTTGCTAAAGCGCTACATAGTACAGGCCATTTACTTTAGCTAAATCAACTAAAAAAGTTTAATTAGTCCAATTTAGACAAATAGTTCAGATAAAATACATTTTCCACTACAAATGACTACATCAAGCAGTTATGTTAACATATTGATGCAGATTAGCTCAACTCAAAGAAGAGTTTGAATTGAATTCTCACTTCCTGTTAATCTTTGACAGTTTAATAAACTAACATTGAATCAACTATACTGTACACTTAGACTGAATTTAATCTAAAATTTTGAGGCACCCTTGGAATTGTTCTTTTTGAGTTAAAACAAGTTACATTTTACAGTGTATCCACTAAGTCAAGATAGCGGTTTGTCAAATTGAGACCAAAACCAAAGTCTGTTTCTGTCACTGCAAAACAGCAATCCACCAAAACATTACAGCTGTTCATGAAAAGACTGTTATTAGAACTTTGCAATGTCATCACTGTTGGAGGGGTGTTTACTATGTTTAATTATGTGATACAGTAGAGGTCTATCTGTAGTAGAGCACAATCTGGTAAGAAATCACACTCAGAGGTGATTGGTATTGGCTACTCTGATAGTACAGGGCCAGGAAAAGTAGTAATTTACTCTTTAATCCTTTCACGTGGTTTTCAGAAATGGTGTTGTTACTGTAACAAGTTAAAGCTCATGTTTTATTTGATTTATTGTCTGTACATGTACATTTTAGCAATAGGCAGGTTGGAGGTTGAATTACAACGGGACAACAAAAAAGGGGTCGAAAAAGTAAAACATCAAAATTTAAATTCAACATCTATTCATTTGCAGGTGTCTTCATTGTTTTGTTGATCCAGTTAAGATGCTTTTCAGTAAGGAAAGCGTACACTCCAGGTTTGGTTTTGATTCCACACTCACGTCCAAAAGACGTAACTCCAACTAGAGCACCGTTGCACAAAATTGGCCCTCCTGAATCTCCCTGCAGAGAGAAGAAACATCAAATCAGTATTTTAGGGTAACGGCAACATTTTATATTTGTGTGAATGGTTGTTTGGCCCACTTACCTGACAAGTGTCGGCTTCCTTTTTACCATCCGACCCAGCACATATCATGTTCTTAGTTATATATGGATCAAGGTTGTAATAATTTTTTGAGTTGCACTTCATTCTGTCAATCACAGTCACATTGACTGACATCAAAACATCTGACATAGTAGTTGCATCTTTGTTGGTTTTTCCCCATCCAGCCACCATACAGACTGAACCGGCTGCTGGCTCTTTGACAACGTTATTCAGCTTGAGACAGCTCACCCATTTGGTTTGCTTCACTGCCTTGTGCAACTGAAAAATTAAAAAAATCACTATTATTGTATTACAATAAAACAATATCAAGATACTTAATCTTAAAAATGTACACAGACATAAGCTCACTAATTTTGCAAAGTAAACTTACCTTAAGCAACATGAGGTCGTTGATTTTTTCTTTGCTATCATAGCAAGGATGAGGAACACTTTTCTTCACCTTAAGGATCTGCCTGTACTGTTGTTCCTTTTTCTTTTCCTTGATGGAATGCACCCCCAGCAACACTGTCTTAATGCTGGGAAAGGACAAAAACACAGTATGGTTAAACGCAATATCTGACAAATAACTTGTGCAATAGGATAGTGATGTTTTACTATGTAAATGTAGTTGAAGTAATCTAATACAGTTAAAACCAGAAGTATTCATACACCAAATAAAAAGACAACTTTTTTTTTTTTTTTCCCTCACTGTCTGAAGTTAAATCAGACTGAACTTCTCTTGTTTTTAGTTCAGTTAGTTACCAAAATTATTTCTATTTCCTAAATGCCTCAATAGCGAGAGAGAAAATATGTCAGCGATTTATTAATTTAATTGATTTAATTTTTATTAATGTGTTCAAAACCAGAAGTTTACGTACAGGATGATTATTAATAATCAATGAGGGAAAGCTCAGATGATGATATCATGGCTTTGGAAATCTGATAGGTTAACTGACATATTTAAGTTTATTGGAAGCACATAAGAAAAAATGTTATTGTTCTTACTTTTTGCAGTGTGCAGCAGTCAGAACCCATTTTGGATGAATTAATATTCCTCCACAGTCTGGTTTGCTTGACTCCAGCAGAGCCATGAAAGGCAAAGAGTGGGGCTCCACTTCTTTCCCATTGATAATCTCAGAACCATGACCTAACAATATATCCAGAAACAATTTTTCACATAACAGCAGAAAACTGAACCCTTAAGGAGAAAAATGTCATTAATAATAAAATGACAGTACTTAGTAAAATATTACTCACTGAATTTGACAATAAGGAAAAAAGCACAGAGGATCAAAGCAACAAAACCCCTGTGACCAAACATTTCCTCTTATCAGCGTCTTTGATCTGGAGATGAATGTCCCCCTCACAATGCTCAATCTGCTTTATATGTGTTTTTCTCAAAGGATGTGGTCTGTCAATGGAAATGCATGAATCAGCAAAATAGGTGTGGTTGTGAAATGAGCTCAGATCCACACTGCCATTCTGAAGTGATAAGATTTAGAACTTCTCATGGTGACCAAATTATTCAGCAGCATTGTGGTGGAGGTTTTTAATTTTATTAGCACCATTCAGCTTATAGAGCCCCTGAGAAGAGACAAGAGGCAACTTTTTGCAAGGCCTCTATATACATCAAACCCTACATGATTATCAGCGATATTGCCAACTTAGGCACTTGTATGTTGTCTAAGATAAAAAGCATTTGTGTTTCCTCTAAGTGCGAAAATATATTTTATTGTTGTTGGGGTATAGAAAGACATCTGTTTAGCTGTAATGATAAGGCTTATATTTAGAGAGGGAAAAAACTTTTTGTATTAAAGTGTCATTTCATTTACAATGTACCAGGAAAATAAAGTTACTGCATGTGGGGCTCAAACCTCATTTAAAAAAAAACATCACAACTTTTTAATTGGAAACAGACTTGGGCACATCCATTCATTAAACTGTCATGATTTCCCTGTTCCTGTCATAGTTTATGCTGCACCTCTGCTCTGCCCCTCCTGCTCATCCTGCTGGCTGTTGATTGCTGATTGCTCCCACCTCTGCTGCTGCCAATATAAACTCCTGCTCTGCACTCACTCAGTGTGAAATTATCTGTTGTCATCCTTGGCACAGCTGTCTAAGTCCCTGTTTGTGTACATAAGCAAGAATGTGAAAAAGTTCTGGCTTTTATTGCAGAAATGGACTAACAAAATTTTCTTGAACAACTTTTGAAAAAAATTTGACCCCAAAATTTGAAAACTGTACACCTTTTATTAAGGCAGCCAGGTCTGAGTCCCTTTCTTAGACTTTATTGCTGAAGAAAGTACAAGGAAAAGAATTAACAAACTTATCTTGCATTTTAATTGGAAAATTAGTTACCCCTGAGTACTTTCAACTATGTGAATTGGGCCCACCGTCCAAAAAGTTGTGACACGACTAGCTTATGTTGTAGTTTGCATTTTTTAGATGTTTGATTCTGTAGGGTTATTCTCAGTAGTCAGAATCTTAGCTGCAGCAGTTGTGTTTTTGCCCACAAAGTCCTTGTGAAAAGGTTGTCAAAGTGAGACCGAAATCAAAGTCAGCTTCTGCCATCTTAAAGCAACAACCCAAAAGTTGCAGGATTATCTTGAAGAATCAATTTCCTGCTGGTCACATGGTCAAGATGAACAATGTCAGCAGAAACCTGTATGAAGTACTCTGTGGCTGCACATAAGTTGGAGATGTTGATGCTCATTAAGGAAGAGCCATTGATGTAGTAGGAGAGTGTCTCACAAATGAAGCTGCATATCGTCACATTGTAATAGTGAGAAGTCATCTGCATAAATGCAGAGATGTTCCAGTTTAGATTCACCTGATCTATGCTCACAAAATCCATGGTCACTGACTGAGGGGAAATGGGCCCTGGAAGATTGAACAAGGAGTTTTAGTTCAGCATTTTACTTCAATTCATATGACTTCACTTTATCTATACCTTACACACACAGAGAAAATATATATTTTAGCAAGAAAGTACAATACAAGAGCCTAATGGGAAATCAGTGAAATTAATTACATCAAAGAAAAATATTTAAATATCATTTATATCATACATTAAGTAACCTGGATAAAATGGTGTCTTTGTGATATACAGTTTTATGCAAGAAAGCTGGGGCAGGAATAATCAAAAAGTTCTTCAAAATAACATTTCATACCCTGACATACAATCATGTGCTGCTCATCACAAAAATGAGCCATTAGCCTGTCATTTTTCTCCAATATGGCCTCCAAACTTACACAGTGGCCCTCATAGGTATAGTTATAGTTGTACCAGTGTTTGTAGCTCAGCTGTTTTCCATTAGTCCACTTCCAGCCACTGCTCTACCTATGCAAACCAAGCCAAAAGCTGTCTTTTTTGTTGGGATGGCATTGAGGAGAGCAAAATATTCCTTCCCTGTGCTCAAGACGGCAAGGTCCGCAAAGTGGCTCTGACAGAACTCATGACCTTTGACCCAGGGCATGGGTTTTTGGATAAAGAAGTAACGTGAGGAGATCTGGCCTGCTGCTAAGCCATGCCATACCACTAAAACAAAAGACAGACCAAAGAACAAAATACTTTTCTATGAGTACAACATCTCATACATTTAATCTAATACGATATACAGTGATCTCTAATTAAGCAAAAGCAAATTGATTTGAACAAAGAAAATGCACAAACAAACACAAAAAGATACAAAATTACAATAAAGGCACTCAAATGAACTACAGAAATGTACCAAAAGATCTTGGACACCAATGATACAGAGAGGAGGACAAAACATGAAGTTTATTATGCATGCTTTTCTTTCTGTTTTAGTTAACATTAACAGCTGCAATAAGGGAACTCTGCATGTATTGCAGTCTATGCTACTGCTTTTACAGACAGTGAAGATATGCAACTGATTAGCCCTTTTTGAAAACTCAAGACTTGTTTGACATGATTATTGTTTGAACAATTAGCAATAAAAAACAGTGTATACATGGATGTATGCATGTATGGATGGCATGCAAGAGTTGCCTTAGTGTACAAAGAAAATTGCGTTGCAAAAGGCAACACATTTCGGAGCCCAATCTCAGTCAATGATAATGGTGAAACCTTAATGGTAACTAAGATGTTGCTTTAAAGTAAATCCTAAATAAAATACAAATCCCAGTTTAAACATTTGTAAAAATAAAAAAAAAATTGTATTTAATAGGAATAACTTCCAGAGGACTTAACTGGCCAGAAGATGGATACCTAAGACAATGACTGGGCCCTCAATGACACTGTTTGGTAAAAATATAAAGTAATGAGAAATTTCAGTACGGTCTGCTGCAAAAGTCACATACCATAATGGTATTTACCAGATTGTTGGCTATGTATGTATGGATGTATGTATGTATGTATGTATGTGTGTATGTATGGATGGATGGATGGATGGATGGATGGATGGATGATGATGCCATGTTGGCTTCAACGCTCTCTGGATAACCAAGAATCACATCAGGATCTTAAATGCAACAAAGTTGGATCATTGTTTAGTTAAACAGTTGAAAATTTACATCCTTCACTGGTCTTATTTACACATTTTAATTTCAAAACCTAATATGAAAAGAACGTTACAGATTACCACGTCCAGGCATAATTTGCATCTGAAATTTGCAGAGATTTCACAACTCATTACTGAGGATCAGTTTCTATTTTTTAAGAGAAAAAAAGAGTTCATTTATACTTGAAAAGAAATTAAATAATGAAGTGGACAAAGTTAAACTTGTTAAATGTACATACATGGTGCACTGGGCAGAGCTATCTTAAATCACAGTGTCATAGCGAAAATGGCCAGCTTCAAGAATTGGACCTGTTTAGTCTCACTGCATTAAACACATTAAGAAAAAAAGAAGTTTCAAACCACACCCAATAAATACAATGGCAGAGTACATTACATTACATTTCTTTACCAAAGTAAAGAAAGTTGTTATCCAGAACAGCCAGCTGCTTAAGTATCTGCATCTCATTGGGAAACATACAAAAGTATGTGTTTTCCTAGAAGGTGATATGCACCGCTTCTTTCCTTTTCCCAACAGCTCAATATGTGTTGTCTAGTAATCCACTAATTCTATCCAGGTTGCTCATGCTCTTGCCTCCTCATGTGCCTAAAACTCTCCCTGCTTGAGAGTTTTATAAAATGAGGTCAGTCTGCAGGATTATGCAAGAGATATGGGAAAAGGGAGTGTCCAGGATTAACATTTCACCTCTTCCCATAAGTTTTTTTTTTTTTTGTTTTTTTGTTTTTTTTTTTTTTTTTTGAGTTACTTTGTTTATATCATCAAACCAAACTATTATTTTTCTTACCCCGAAAACTAGTGTTACTAACTTGATCTCTACTCTACCGGATCACAGTGCAGCCCCCAGAAAATTTTGATAGGAGTGGTTCGATGGAGCCAGTGAAAATTTTAGGGTGGCAAGCAGTTTTCCAGGGGTGGCCACCTTTGGAACATACCGCCTGATCATGACTGTAAACCTGAAAACAATAGATTCTTATCAGCAAGTTGTTTGCAGTGAAAGGTGCTTGAATCATCTGAGCAACAATGGTGTCAATGCACAGCAGGAAGAGGAGGTGAGCTTTTAAGGGAACAGCTAAAAGTACTTTCAGGTAGCTCCACCAAGCAGTCTATTTTAGGGTTCCAGCAGTGAGAACAAAGGTTAATATAAATGTACTTTGTCATTGTGAAATCTTAATCTGAGCAAACATTGCACATCGAAAAACTTGAAAATTTCATGCAGGAGAAAAAAAAATGAACAAAACATATTCTGCAAGTTGACCAAAACCTGAATTGGTATAAAAGAAAACCCTCTAAAGAGCAAAAATGCATACCACACACATTATTAATTACATTTGGTGTGAGCTTTGCAGCATATTTAAGTAAGGTAAACACTACTATGCTAGTCATTGCAGGTTGTTTTAGCTGACAATGTCTTAAAGGCAATCTTTAGGCTATTGCTGCAACACTTTGTAATGAAAATATAAGACACAAACAGTGTGGGTTTTTTAAAGGAAGTGTCTTTTGTGCACTATACTTGTTGCATCACTTGCAAAGATTTTCACACTGCTTTCTGAAATTACAAGTCAGGAAACAGGTCGATAATAAAACAATCCACAATGCATAATGCAATTAATGAATTGAGTTACTAAAATAAATGAACTTCTCAATACTATTCTAATTTACTGAATATGACTGTATATTGGTTCATACAAAACAGCAGCAGGAAGACAGTTAGCTTCATGGTTATGTTTGGTGACAGCAGGTTGGTTTCCAGATCTAATTTTATTGTTAAAAATACAAATATAATTGAGGATTTAAAAGGTTTCATAAGAAGCATCAAATTATATATATATAAAAAAAACATAATTTGTATGCTTAAGTGACAGCACATTCATCATCCTTATGAAAAAGAATCATCATAAGCCCAAAATGCTCCTTATTCTGCATTTATGCTACCCTTAAAAGAATAAAAGTCAGGGATGTTTCTCTGTTATAATATTGTTTTTGTACTGAAATGTGTTACTGGAAAATGTATAGTCTTTGTTATGCAGAACAGTTCATGAAGGAAGAACTTACTTGTATTTTGTTCAGGCCAAATTTGCAGTAAATGTATCAGATATACAAAGAATTTTAGCAAAGGGCAAAACCCCCTTTCACACAAGTCCAATGAGAAAGAACATAATTACCATCACACAGATGTAGAGACTATCCCCGTTTTCTCTTCCAATGCATCTATAAATCTGAGCTGGTTTTTCACCTGCCCAGCAGCTCCATTTTCAAAATCCTTCTCCAATATCAGCCTTGTCACTAGTGCATTTCTAAAGCTTTGGATTCTTTATTTTTTTTTGTCGTAAATTCATTGACTGAGGTGTTCACCCACAGACTATCACTTATCCACCCTGA
Source organism: Anableps anableps (assembly GCA_014839685.1). Classification (NCBI taxonomy): domain Eukaryota; kingdom Metazoa; phylum Chordata; class Actinopteri; order Cyprinodontiformes; family Anablepidae; genus Anableps; species Anableps anableps. The sequence goes on from CM026066.1 coordinate 31,728,322, forward strand.
TCAATCTTATGTTGACTGTCTTCAACTCCTTTTGTCTTTTTGCTACAGCAAACGTCCTCAAATTACACATCGCAGCTTTTCTAACTCATGTAAAGTTTTCGTTTCATTTTTGATGCTTTTCTAAGACAAAATCACCCCACTTACATCTACTTGCCTATCTTCTTCACCAACAATGAAAAACATTCTTCCTTGTTTAATTAATATCTGCTGTTCAACTTTCAGGTCTATCTTCCCTCTCTTTGCCTTTCCTTTGCTTCTCTCTAATTTTTAAAGTAATTCTGTAAAAAGTGTCAATTGCTCCATATCTACTTTCTCAGTCTATAACCACCTCACAGTCTTTTTCATATTTAACTACAGATCCCAGAGGCGGAAGCTCTGGTCGGCTCCAGCTGAGAAAACGTGAGTGTTGTCAGGGTTTATGGCCAAGTGCAGAACTCGATGTGAATGACCTTAAAAGACAAAAACAGAATTACAGTTTTATCATTAAAATCCCTTAGTTGCTTTTGAATTTATTTAATGTCCATGTTGGAACATAATATGTAAAGCGAATCTTGATCACAACATGTTTCTTCCTTAAAGTTAAAAGGAAAGGGGGAGACAGGAAGGAAGTGATGACACATTGCTGGTCTATAGTTAGTTCCCCCTGCAGCAAAACACTATCAGACACCTAGAACAACATAGATGATAACTTAAAGGTTTTTTGGATTGCTAATGTTCAACGTTGCTGAACTGGCATTGGATCCTGATGACTAAATACAGCATAATCTGGTGATACACCCTTCATTTGTTTTATTTAGGACTATACATGGTGGCTGACAACACTATGTTTAAACAGTTACAGTACGTAGTTGATTATAGGATTATAGAGCCCATTTTATTTTTTCATAGTATTAGTAAATCTTGCTTGTGATTAAAAACACTTTTTTATATACATTATACAACTGAAATGGTAAAATAACAATAATTTCCATGCATTTCTAGTCATACTCACCACTCAAAATACACTAGAGCCACATTCATAAATGCACACATACACATTTGAACACCAATATATAGACTGACATGAAGCTGGAATCAAACCCACAGCTTTCAGACTGCAACATTACAACTCTACCAAATGAGTCACAGTTGCCCCAAAAAACATCTGATATTGTTAAACAGTCCACAGTACTTGTTGCAGATATACTTCATCACAAAGTTTTTCAATACATTTTCTGAGGAGGATGTAATATTCAGTATATAAAATTGATAATATATACTATTGCCTTCAAAGGTATGCATGCTTCTGTTAAAATACTAGGTTGATGTGATATAAAAAGTTAGACCACAGTAAATTATTTAAAAACTTCAAAACATTCAGGTCTACATACACTACTCACAAAAGATAACAGATTTGGCTTTCGGTGAAATTTCAGAGTGCACATAAAATGCACTATAACCTTTAGAGAGAAACTTAATTCGATCTTCTTCAAGCTTTTGAATGCAACTTTTGAGTCCAATTCTTCAGGGTTTCAGTACTTATTACATAACATGTTCTCAGATGAGGTGATGAACCACAAAACCACAACAACTTTCTGATCTCTCAATGCATCACTAAATGTTCTTGTTGCTCTTGATGACAGTTTGCATTTAAGCTGTCCTTCATCATGCTGTTCACATTATGAAACCATTAGACCACGGGGGCCCCCAACATTTGATCAACAGCTCTCCATTGTGAGGCTTCAAAAAGGATGTTCTCAGAGGCCAGTTGTCTCTGAGATAAGCCCCCTGTGTTTCCATTGCATGAGCCAGTACCAAATATGACTATTTGGTCCTGGCCTTTTGTCATTTAGGTTTTTCTTTACCCTTCAAATACCTCAGAGAACTGGTACCTCCCATATAACTGTTATGATTCGTTAATAGTTTCCTTTTCACTGAAGACCCCCAGCGATAATGAGTCAGTGAAAACCATCTCAAAAATGAACTCTCTTAGTGGGAGATGACAGATGTGCTATGCTGATATTACTCAGCAGTGTGATGATGTAACACACTTATTCCCATCAGGGTGGTGAAAATGTGTTAAACAGAAATGTGTGACTGCTTCAGAAGTAGAACATGCAATTTGTCTCATTAATCTTCTGACCTGTGAGTTGGCGGATTCGGCTGAGGGAGAGGAACTCCCAGTTCCAGGAGGTGATAAGGTTATGAGGAAGCCCATGACCTGTGACCAGACATCTTTTCTTTTTAGCCCATCTAAGACAACAGATCTGCGGATTGAGTTATTGGGAGTAAACCATGAAGGATTTATTAACATAACATAAATCATAATAAATATGATGACTTTAAGACAGGGGTGTCTAAAGTCAGTCCTCAAGGGCTGGTATCATGCATGTTTTAGTTCTCTCCCTAGTTCAACACACTTGGATCAAATGATGGCTCATTAGCAGGCTTCTCCAGAACACTTACATGCTGTGGAAGCAGTAACTGCCACCAGGGAGAGAACTAAAACATGCAGGATACAGGCCCTTGAGAACTGACTTTGGACACCTCTGCTTTAAAACATCACCACCTGTGAATTTGTGTTGAGGGAAGTCAAACAAGACCCTGATTGTGTGTCCCAGATTCTAAGTTGTCCATCTTTCCACCCTCCTCCTGTAGCAATCACTTTTCTCTGCCATGGACACCATCCTAATGCCTAGAGACACAGGACAAAAAACAAAACCCTTCAAGATAATCACGATGCACTGTCACTATGACTGTGTACATCATCGTTTGCCACATAACTGGGGTTCTGGGTTTAACAACATGAAACTGTTTTAATGCAGCAACAGCAGAAAAAAAAAGATTGGGCTTTACTGTCCCCAGTCAGACTTTCTGACTGACTGAATATCTTTGTATTTATCTATCTACACAGAAAAAGATTCAAAGTTATGAAAAACAGACAATTTCAGCAAAGTGAAAAGAGCAGTTTTGCTATTTTATGTCATTCTAACTGCAGTCACCTTAACAGCGCTGGGCTGTTTCATTGTTAGAATTGGCTTGTGGGATGTTTTGACCCCTGCAAGGTCTTCATCCCAGATATGGAGAAGGCCCTCTTTGGAGCCACTGGCAAGCCATTCGTTTCCCGGGGACCACTCCAGACTACAAATCCCCTCCTCCTGGACAGCTGCACCTATAACAGGAGTAGGAGCCCTTGGGTCCAGGTGATGGATGTGTCCAAGAGTGGAGCCGCTGTGAGATTGTGAACACTGTTAGACAATGCCAAATATATAATTTATCGAAAAAAAAACTTAGCATTATTGGTCGTTGTCTGCTTCTAATTCATATAACTTCCTGCCAATCCAACCTTTGCGCTAAACCAGTATTAAAATAATAAGGAAAGCAACTCAAATAACTCACTTTCTGTTAATGATACATGACTGTCCAGTACCTGCTGAGTAACTGCTGTTTCCAGGAAAGCGCTGACACTACAGACAGGTGTGACTGAACACGCCACATGCTCTGCTTGCGGTCAACATCCCACAACTGAGTGTAAAACAGAAACAGTGAGACACACCAAACTGTCACCCTGGTACAAATAAGTCTCAAACTTCCCCTCATGAAGACCACTGACATTTATGTGAAATGGTTTTATAGCTCTTAGCTCACCTGTATCTCCCCTTGTCTGTTCCCCGTGCAGAGAACTCTGCCATCCCAGCTCCAGCTCAGACAGGAGATGGACAAAGTCCTAAAGTGAAGCTGACTTGAATCTGAACTCGGTTGAAAGTGTCCCACCAGGGCACAAGTTTCTGAGTTCCACAGATAAATGGCGGAACCCAACGCTAAAGCAATCATCCCATCACAACTGCAGTCGAGAAGGTCAGTGTCTGAAAGGTCAAAGATGGGAGAAGAGATGGACAAACAGAGGCTTATGAACTCAGTTCATCAAGAACTGACAAAGAGAAGATTGTACTGACTTAGTTTGGTATTACAGAATAACAGAAGTCTATTTCCCTTTTCTGTACTCACAAAAAACAAAACTGTTTCAAACAAAGGCTGTCACTGCACAAAAAAGGCAACTTATAACTACAATAATGCTGCTGCATGCCTTTTACTAGGAACAAATAAAAAGAGCACATTGCCAGCCAAATGTTGTTTCTTTCCTTTTAAAGAGAAAAATGTAATGCTGCTACAGCTAATTATCTATAAAAAGAATTTTCTTTTATGATAAATTTCATAAATTTTTGCTAGTCTGGTTAAAAAGTTTTATTTGCTTTAAATAGATGCATTTTAAAATTACTTATATAGTTTAAAGACCAAAGGTAAGTGTGATTATAATTATTTCAAATTTTCAAGATCTAAAATATGATGATGTATATTTTTAAAGCTATTAAGCTTTTTAATAAGGCCCTCTTTGACCAAAAACAAGATGCAAACCCGTCAAACTGTGGTCAGAGACCATGATAGCAACTAGCAGTTGCACAGGCTGAAAAGAATGTCTTTTGAGCCACCGTATGTATTCAAACACTAAATGAGAATGTTCACATACTGAAATTTTACAAAAACAGTGTGCTACTGTTATAATATCATACCAGCAATTTGCAAATAAAGAATTTACTCTTGCAATGTTAAGTGCATTTCTGTTTTATTTGCATATCATGAACATCGAGAATTACAGCCTTACACATTTAACACACCATTGGGTATTATGAGTAGTATGCATAGCTTTGTTTCATGCACACAAGGTGTTTTGCATCTTTAGTAGTAGCAGCAATTTTCTGTCAATTATGAATAATTTGTGTTGCTGTGGATTAACAAATCACCTATTTTAATTTAGAGTCACAAAGTGGTCACATCAGTGTATACTTCTTATATACAGGTTTGTAGGCAAAATGTGTGGTTAAACTTCTAACCTCAGTTCATTAGCAGGAAAATCTGACTCAAAGTAGCATGTGAAAATGCCTTTTGCACAAAAGTTCAGTTGTGTATCTTTTGCCTAGACTTCAAATTATCTATGTATGTGAACAATGCACAGATGAAAAATAAAAGAAAACTATGAGAAATCAATACAAGAATTCTGATCAGCTGAAAATAAAATAAAATAAAATAAAATACTTCCCTTCCCATCTGTTAAAAGTATTCTTTCTTACAGTAGTCATTTAGCAGGGATGATGCCCGCAAACTCATCAGTTCCTTCCCCTGCACACTCATATTGTCAAAAGGCTTTAACTCATGTGTTCTCTTATCAGTATCTGCAACAACAAAACAATGCATATACACATGACTTATGATGAACTTGATGATTTGCTTAATTTAAAGTACTGTATGATACATGTGAACCATTGTGTTTTTTATCAAGAGGTGATTTGAATGTCCTGTTACTTGTACCAAGGTTCTTTATATCTACAGAATACTTGTAGAAGACTTTTATTTAACATTTGTGATTAGCAACTACTAAAATATAAGAATGCAAGTCGATCTAAAGGTAAACACAGGCCCCAGCAGTTTCTGTTGCTTTACAAAAGAAATCTACAGCTTGATCAGGCTATTCCTTGTGGTTTTCTGATATAAAATTAGGCAGTATCTGTCTGCACATCACCAAAATGCTGCTATCACTTATTAATGACTTACCAGTTTGCTGGGAACTGCCATGATACTGATGTGCCGCTCTCCATCTCCACTCCACTTTCTGCAATTGTAATTATTATGATTACTGTTAAATATGTGTTTGAATTTATGTTTTACAGTGTGTAGATTTACTAATTGACTAGATGATTTTAGGAACCGGGCAGCACAAAGATGTTAAATAAAACACAACTGACCCAGTCTTTGAACAAAAACAGTACAAATACAGTTCAACCTGGAGAGACTCACACAGAGAAAGAGACAATTAGAGAGTTTTATTTGACAACAAAATTTTTATTTAAAGTTCATTGGCACTTGGTTCTTTTTCTTTGAGTGTTTTCCCAAGCATAGATAGTTTGGATGATGTTCCCATATACTCATTATGTCATTTATTCATCTTTTGTTAGATTCTCCAGTCATGTCCCTTAAAGCTAGATTATACTCAGATTATACTCATACATATATGATCTAAGTTTGGGTCCTTCAACTTATTATAACATGACAGGTCTGTCTAATCGAGAAACCTAAAGTTAGCCTGCTGTTTCCATTCCCAAATCAATTTTGATGTATGTTAGGGCTCACTGTACTGTTGGAACACCCAACTGAGTCCAAGTATGAACCATCAATCCATCATCTGTACCTACTTCTCTTTGCCGGATCGCCAGGTCTCGCGATCACTGGGTGAGAAGAGGGGTAAATCCTGGACATACACTCATACTTAAAGGCAATTTAAAGAGACCAATTAACCTAATGGTTCTGAACATGCTAACGACTTCACTTTCATCTGAGGGAGAAAGTTTGTGTCTTCTTTGGACCACAGGGAGGAGGAAGAGGAACTTGACTTTTTCACAGAATATCTGTCTCATATTATACTGTCAGGACATAGTGACAGTTTTAACAAATATGCAAAAGACATATTTTTATAAGAGTTACCTACTGCAGCTTTAAATCCATCATCAAGAATTCAGTGGAATATAGTACATGTGCAAATCTGCCTAGATCAAGCTGTCCTCACAAACTGAGTGACCAATCAAGAAGGAGACTAGTGAGAGAGGCCACCAGGACACCTATGACAACGCTGAAGGAATTACAAGCTTCAGCAGCTAAGATGGGAGAGACTCTGCATACAACTGTTGCCAGTCAAAGCTTTATGAGAGAGTGGCAAGCCACTCATATCAAGGAGACTCATGTTAGAGACTCCATGGTCAAGTGAAAGAAAGATCTGATGGAGCTTTTTGGCCATCAGGTAAGATGCTATGTTTGGCAGAAAATCAGACACTGCACATCACCACAAACACACCATCCCCACTGTGAAGCATGGTAGTGGCAGCATCATCCTGTGGGAATGCTGTCGGCAGTAGGGCCTGGAAGGCTTGGAAAGGTAGAAGGTATAATGAATGCAGAAAATATAGGGTAATCATGGAGAATAATTTGTTTCCATCTACTAAAGAACTACAGCTTTGGATAACATTAATTTTAAAGCAAGACAACGACCCAAAGCATCCAGCTAAAGCTACACAGAAATGGTTTGAAGACAACAAGGTGGATGTTCTGGAAAGGCCAGGTCAAAGCCCAGACCTCAGTCCAATAGAACATTTGTAGCTGGACTTGAAAAAGGCTCTTCACAGCTGATCCTCACGCAACCTTACACAGCTTAAACAGTTTCAAATGAAGAATGGAGTAAAATGTCAGGGTCCAGCTGTGCATTCCTGACTAAGACCTATCCACACAGACTCTAATTACTGTAAGTATAATTTTGACTAGAGAGAATATACAATAAATTTAAACTTGTACACCATATTCAGTTTTTTACTCAATAAGAGAAATGTCTTGAGGAAAGTCTAAGACCTCTGAAAAAGTCATTTGGTGCACAGCTTCATCACAAACCTTATTTGTTGCTGTTTCTGTGACTGCCCATCTTCTGTCTCCCACAGAGTGTTGTTGAGGTGAGTTTAAAGACAATAATGTCTGACTGCAATTGCCCACCAGAGATGACTCAGCCTCAGCTACAAAATGTTACAGAAAACCTTGATCACAAAACAGTACAGGAATTTACCATCTGTAAATGCATCTAAGAAAAAAAAAAAAAAAAAAAAAAAAGATGGAGATTGTTCATATTCCTGTAAACCAACATGAACTGAACTGAAACTATACTTAAACCATATGTCAAGACAAGGTTTTTAACAGCTGAGCTGCAAAGTTATGACACTGCAAACCATATGTGCACTGGTATGAGTCTTACACTTTCAGTGGTAAAAGTCTGCATCAGAAGGACACTGCAAGATGCACAATGCAATGAAACATTTATTTTTTCTAAAGTATACATGCATTGATGTGCTGGTGTTTTGTTTGTTCTTCCAAAGCTGTAATACTGGAATAATCGACAATGAAGCATTAACATGTGGGTATCTTTCATGCCAAATTCCATGTTTGAGAACATATATATATATATATATATATATATATATATATATATATATATATATATATATATATATATATATATATTCTCATTTTAAGCCTAATTTTGGTAACTGCTTGGTTTCCTGGTTCCATATAAGTTTATGTATTATGTTTATTTCGTATGCAGAAGGTGTTGCTGAGGGTTTTGTACCACCTTGCATGTCTTTTTGCAGGACATCGTGTGCTTGCTTGTGGTTTCTCGGTGAAGATTCGAGCTCCAGCCTCTGACAGACGCTGTCAAACTCAAAGCGAGGACTAGGGTGCCCCCCAGAGGGCAACGGTGTACTCGCAGCTGGACCTCCTCTGCCGCTCCCCTGGATGATCCGCCTCTTGAAACGTTTGTATGCGAGTTCATCGGCCTCGTTTTGGCCCTGTGAAGTGGAATAAAAAAAAAAAAAAAAAAAAACATTTGGCTTCAAAAAAATACATATTTCACAAATTTCATACTTTGACAAAAGTAACCATTTCAAAACTGACTACAAGTCCTCGAATCAACTTTTGGAGAGATGTTTCCGCTTGGAAATTTCACAATAAAATGCGAACTCAAAAAGAAAAGTTAGAAAAAAAAATCTCCCAAGAAAATTAGTAACACATTCTTTCATAACTTCAGCCCTGACTCATAGCAATAGATACTTAAGGTAACATCTGGGTCTTTATTTACAACTGATGGCTGATATTAAATTAGTTGCTAAAAGTGTGTTATAAGGGGCTGCTTATTGTTCAAATTCAGTTTAACTGTTAAAATTATCAAGGCATCTAAATCCCAGTTAAAATGTTAGTTAAAATCTTTAACTGAAAATATCCAAATTTGATATTTATATTCGTATTATTGATTTTGCTACTTTTTAAAAAGTGCAATTTTAAGGAAATATACTAGGTAAGGTGCCCTTAAACAAAGGATTTGATTCCTTGCTTACACTTTCATGTTTCACTGCTCTGTGTCATTTCATAATCTCCTAGTATATCACAGTACTTGTACTTTTACAGCACTATTACATCATAGTACTGAAACTCTCATGGATAAATGCAAAAGTTTAAATTTCATTTGCATATTAATGTGTTCCATCAGGGGTCAATCTTAAAATTACCCCCAGCTATCAAGGAAACATTAAGGATATTTTGTAGTTGTTTTGTTAAAGCTGTCAGGAGGTTGATGGTAAATTTCATTTTGTAACCTTTTGCATTTTAAAACAATCCATTTAGGGAATCTACATAGAGCTTTATCTGGATTTTCCTCAAGGCAACCTACAACTTTGGCAATGTAACCATTATGGATCATCATGGATGTTATCAAATGTTCCCTAAAGGTTAGCTGCAACTTTTCAGGGAAAATTTAAGTACAATTGTCCCAAGGTCCACTAATGTTTATATGGAACATTTACAAAGTGAGCTGAATATACAGTTAGCTGCAACTGTTACTGGCAGACAACTTTTATGGAACACACCCTAAAGGTTACCTGAAGTAAGGTTGAAATGTTAACAACATAATCCTGAAGGAACATTTAAGCTAAATTGTCCCAAAGTTCCCTGAAGATACAATTGAAAAGTTAGCAATGCAAGCCTGATGTAAGGTTAGCTGTAACGCTAACAATCTTTTGGAAACATTACCTGAAGGCTTCCTTAAGATGTGCGACATTTGCATTGTCATGCTCAGATAACCTTAGGGAAATGTTACATAAAAGTTACCTGAATATTGTAACTTTACGAAATATTCAAGGAATGTTCCCTGAAGAGTGGTTGGAATTTTCATAATATTCTCTTCAGGAAGCCTTGAGGAAACATTAAATCACATTACTAGTACATCTATAAAAAAAAAAAAAAAAATTGAAGATCATGAAAAAATTCTACTTTTTTTTCCCTTTTTCATAAAGTGATAAAGTGAAACTCATTAATTATATAGATTAATTACACATAGAGTGAAATACTTCAATATGGGAGGCTGTTGACAAATGTCCAGAAGACAGTCACTGACCCAAAAGGTCATTGCTGAAGAAGCTAGTTGTTGACAGAGTGCTGTATCCAAGTATATTCATAGAGTGTTGAGTGGAAGGAAAATGTATGGGAGGAAAAGGTGTACCAGCAACACAAATAACCGCACCCGTGAAAGGATTTTGTCAAGCAAAATCCAGTCAAGAATTTAGGGGAGCTTCAAAAGAGATGGACTGAGGCTGGAGCCAACACATCAAGAGCCACTAGTACTGATAAATCCTACACATGGACAATAAATGCTGCATTCCTTGTATTATGCCACTCTTGAAACAGGGACATCAGAAGTGTCTTACCTAGACTAAGGAGTAGAATGTTTTCAACATTTTTTGGGATGTTCCTGCAGTTTATAAGTTTAAACATGTGGCTCCCCCCCTAGGATTTTGAGGTCCAGGTTTGTGACTTTATCACTTGTATTTCTGAGTTAAGGGTACTTTTTTAAGTTTTCCAGTGGCAACTTAAAACTTTTGATTTCTGACTAAAGATTAAATGCAAAGTTATACTGCATTTTCCTGTTGGCTGTTTTAAAATGTTGTTATGGTTGTTGGTATAAAATGTTTGAGGACAACTTTTGGACTCCACACAACCTTTAAAAACTGTTGTTTCTTTTGAAGGCAACGAGTTTCCTGTTTCAGTGTGGGTAATTTTTTTCCCCCAGTTAACTTCACATTACTTTCATCCTCGGTTCCGCCCAGACTTTTCTGCAGGATTCCTAACTCCCCCCCTCCAAGATGGAGGCTCTCGGAGGTTATCCCACCAAGTCCTCCAAAGCCAGAATGAAAAGGTTTAGGGTTCTAGTGAGCATGACAGTCGGTGTGGGGTGTTTGTTCCTCCTGCAGACGCACCTGGTGAAGCCCAGAAAACAGAAGGACTTTTATTCGTTTGAGGTGAAAGACGCAAAGGGCAGGACGGTATCCCTGGAGAAGTACCGAGGAAAAGTATGTCCACATCATCACCAGGCGTCTTAAGTTTGGCAATAAATCTCTGCAAACCCTGTTCATTTGGAAATAGGGAGCGCGTTTTTTAAAAAATAAAAAAATAAGTTCCTACTTTCTTTAACATTACTTTCTGTGCAGAGTTTATTATAATCGCACCATGGTTTTTATCCTGTTAAGGCATCGCTGATTGTAAACGTGGCGAGTCACTGCCAGCACACGGAGGAGAGCTACAAGTCTCTGCAGGAGCTGCACCGGGAGCTGGGTACGTCTCACTTCAACGTCTTAGCCTTCCCCTGCGGCCAGTTCGGGGACACGGAGCCCGGATTGAGCCGCGACATCGAGGCCTTCGCCAAGTCCACCTACGGCGTGACGTTCCCCTTCTTCAGCAAGATCAAAATCCTGGGCACGGAGGCTGAGCCTGCCTTCAGGTTCCTCACAGGTTGGCAGGAAAACATGCCATGTCTTTTAAAGTTTCTGTTGCATATTTACAATTTCGGTCAGAAGTTTAAATACAGCAGTTGCTGATTTTAATTAATTACTTTAATTCGTTGGTGGAATGGTTGTACAATTTGCTTGAATTTAGTGTGGATTTTCTCTAGTCCACACATGATCAAAAAGGTACACATACAGGGTCAAACAGATGCATACATTTAGTGGCGCCTCCAAGGGGGTGCAGGGGGGGGCATGGCCCCCTCTTGAAAAATGTTGAATCTTGAAAATTACTATTTTTCTCTTAGCTGTGCCCCCGTAAAATTTTTGCTCGCCTGGTCTGGCCACCCCTATGGAAATTTTTTGCAGGCACCACCCCCGTACATTGACCCAGATCTTTAAATAAAGGGTGCTGATGGTTCTTTATTGAGTTTTAACCTGAAAAGACAGTGGCCGGTTAACTTTTCCCTAGTGATCATGGTTGATTGTGGTGGATAGTTTTTAAAACATACAAAGGATATGGAAACATTCACACAACCACTAATATTTGGAGAAATGTTACCTTGCAAGTTGCACCTTTTTCTAGCCATCAATGTTCTTCCAGCAAAATTCTGGCTGGATGTTTTACCACTCTGCAACATTGGAGTCCATTTTTATTGGTTTGTTTACTGGCATAGACCCAGGGTTTTTAAATGTCGTCCACAAATTTCTAATTGGACTGAAGTTGAATTGAAGGGCTATAAGAAGGAAATCCAGGAAGGTTGTTGTAAACCTGCTAAAATTGGTTTTGATTGGTGTTTGAGATCATTGTCCTGTTAGAACACCAAATTGTGTTTCTCTCAAAAGAAGGAAAATTTGTTAGAATGTTCAGATACAATCGAGAAATCAGCAGGACTAAAGCTAAACTTTAATTTGAGTTTGCTTGAACACCTGTCCACGGTAAAGACAGTTTTACATCACCAAGGACTGGGAAGATGTTGACCAAGAAATAAGCCTCTGTTTCAACAACTAGCTTTCCACATGGACAAGTGTCTTCTGAACAAAAGTTTTATGACCAAAGGGACAAAGTGGATGAACTCATGATTATTTAAGATACCTCCCAATTTGTCAGCTTCATCTCAGCTTACCAGCTAAATGGAAACAGGCTAACATTAAACTTCTGGGATAGCCTAACTTTAACCTTATTGAAAATTTTTGGATTCTGTTTAACAGCCTGAACACCATTGAAATATAATTAACTCATTTTCCCAAAAAGATTGATCAAATATTCATCCAGAATGATGCCACAAGCTTGTTGACAGCAGCAGAAGTCTATAATTTCTCTGCAACTTGCCAAGGGATCTTTAACCAAATATTAGAAGGGATTTATGTATATGTTTGAGCTTTTATATGTAATTATGACACTGTGCATTAGAGAAAATCCACAATAAGTTGCTCCTGGCTTTTTGTTTTGTAAAATTAAACTAGTGGGATAATCATTCCACTCTGGGGAAAAAAGAACAGTTCAAATAAATAATTAAAAATACAACATGAATGAGATTCACATCAATTATGCTTGTATTAAAGTTCATAGAAGACGTGTGTGTATTGTTTTACCAGAAAAGCTCACCACACACATTTAAACAGATTTTTAAAAAGCTGCCTAGAAATATGGAAATGTCCTTGTTTTTGCATAATTACATTGTTAGAAAATTATCTTTGTTTAAGACTAGATCATTTTTTATGTTGAAAAATGTATTTTTTATTTGTTGTGTTTCCAACAACCTGCCTAGGGATGTCATTTTGGTTTTCAAAAATAATCCACTCAAACTGTCCCCTGTTTTTAGATTCTGTGCAGAAAATACCAAAGTGGAACTTCTGGAAGTTTCTTGTGAATCAAGAAGGAAAAGTGGTCCGGTTCTGGAGAACAGACGAATCCATGGAGAGCATCCGCAAAGAGGTCACAGCGCTGGTGCGAGAAATCATCATAAAGAAACGCGGGGAGCTATGATGGCAAATACTTAGTAGATTTGGGACATTTTGCCACTTTATGTCAGATGGAGCTGTGCTGGTAAGGCCAGGAATGACTGAACTGTGAGCAGAGGGCGTGTGAGAGAGATCAGTTGCTCCAGAAACAAGTGTTTGTGTGTTTTGTGAGGGTTGGCCATTCTATTGGACAGTAACCACTGAAGATAAAGGTTGTCAAGCCCTCGAAGTATGGGCTTTTTTTTTTTTTTTTTAATAAAAAAAAAATCTCTCTACGTTGTGCTTTTTACAATCGTTTTCAAAAGTTTACAATCTTATTTTTTAAGATGAAGTCTGCCATTTCACCTCTTGGTGTCTAATTTGAGCCTCTTAACTGTATTGCATCCTTCCAACAATAAAATAATGTACCTCAAGATCATAAGTCTTTTTTCATATGAAAAAAATAACTGCTTACCTGACTTCTGCAATCACATTTTTTTTTTGTAGCAGCATAGAATGTATAAATGTGGACACAGTTATTGAAAGAAAATACATCCAATTTCAGTTCTAGGATTTCACGCCAGGACATTAAAACAATTATTGGGTTTTTAACATTTTCTAATGTTATTTAAATCTAACCTCAAGCACACAAAAATGCACAATATAATCCACACTGTCATTAAATTTTTAAATGTCTTGTGGTTCATTTAGATGCTACATTGTTAAGTCTTGCTGCCATATTCATTTTTGAGATAGCTTTTTTCTAGCTACCCTTCCAAACAAGCCAGCCTTGATCAGTCTTTTTTTCCAATTGTTTTGTCATGACCTTTAACATTTAGTCTGAGATAAAACTGTTTTTTTTTTTGTTGTTTCCAATTTCTCTGAGCATTGCACAATCTGACTTTGGTTCAAATCTGCAGGAAAGTCTTCCTGGAAGAACAAGTCTCTAAATTGTTTTCCATTTACAAGAAATAATCTTTCTCATTGCAGAGTGACAGACATCAGATTGATGGGGAATTGCCTTAAAACTTGTCCAGATGGATTGCCATCAATGTGTGCCTTTCTAAGGTCATTCCTGTTGTCTTTTCTTGTTATTGTGTTGTCACTTTCTTATAATCTCAACACCAGCAAACTGCCAAATCTCTTCCTTTATCGAGATAGCTGGTAATGATAAGTTGATCAAATGCAGTGATCAGAGGCACCTGTCTGCTGCATTTCATCTTAAATTTCATGGAAGCAGCAGCTTAGTTTTTCTACACACAACTTTTTCATTAGAGGCTTTATTTTTTATAATAATGATAGTGTTGTGTGTTTTTGTCTATTTGAGTTTAGATATAAATAAGTGTAGTATCTGGTATACCTGATTAGTTTTAATATGTCTTAACAGTTAAAACCCCATAATCGAAAGAGGATATACTTTCATGTTGATGTTTTTGTTCTTCTTTTTTAAAAATTGCAATGATCCCTGTGTATCCATTGGGCATTGCTCAGTGAGAAAAACAGAATAAGATATGAAACGACAAAAAGAGCTCTGAATTTAACCATAATGCAGATCAAAAGCGGTGATTGCACAGGGCCAAGACGCTGAGGATTTCTCGGACAGTTTGAGGGCAGCAGCAGGTAAGCTGGCACCTGAAGACCCAACCAGCTAACGAGACACTGCCTTCAAACCATCTGAACGGCACTGGAGATCCTTTACCCATATGATAAATGTGTGAAAACTCCTCCAGCATTTGCAAAATGAGAGCAAATGTGACTGTTAAGGTAGCAGAGCAGTGTGAGCTGAAAGAGAACTTGTCAGCTAACATTACACTGCCTCCGTACCAGTCACAACGAAAAGGTCTTTTGCAGCAAACACAAACTGGAACATTTTGCCTCCCAGTTTCAGCAGCAGGTATGTCTGACATCGTCTGATAGCATCAGTGAGGAGTGCAGCTGAGGGCTGTAGATCTGAGAGTAAGCAGCCAGCAGCAGAACACTGCCACACTGTCACCACCACCTCAGATCTCTACAATCCAGAAATTAAAAAGATTCTGATTTAGTTTTAATACAGTTTTCTCTTTTTATCTCACCTTGAAGGGACAAGGTCTTCTTTTCCTCCTGAAGCCTCTCAGCATCCTCCTAATAAAGAAGAGAAATTGAACAGTTCAGCTTATAATTCAAAACAAAAGGGCTTTCTACAAAGTTGAGCAGTAAGAAAGGTCTAACAAGACCAAAAGCTAGTAAGAAAGTAAATTAAAAGAGTCTATTCCAAAAGAACCAAGGAGAGGCTGTGGTTTGTTGAAAGTTTACATTTGTTGCCTAGGAGCAACAGCAGCAACAGATTAAAGAAATACACTGATAGGCTACAACTTCCCATATTTCAATTCCATAATTTGATCTACTTACCCACTTATTTGAATCTCCATTTGTGATTTTTTTTTTTTTCTCCTCTCACAAAGATCACTTTCTCTTTTAAACCCCTTTATCCTACTGAGACCCGGGTCATACCTGTCCTGGTGCACCTGCGGTCCCCTCTACTGCTCGAACTCCTCTCCTAAATACTCTTGCAGGGCGGACAACAGAGCGGGAAGCTCCGTTTTCTGCTCTGCCATTGGCGGCTAGGTCCAAGTTTTTTTTTTCTCCTTTAAGTGGCTTGTCTGGTGATGTCCTTTGCGTCCTTGTTTCCACTGCAACAAATAAGTAGACAAAGTAAAGAAAACAGCAACGCGGCAACGATTTAATAGAGGAGGCGGCAGCGTACTGTTGGTATGAGCAATCTGCTTCACTCTTATTAATCTATTCTAACCTAAAAAAATAATTACACGCCAGAAGAATTTACTCTTTTATTTGGACACCAATTGTCAAGAAAGAATGTAGAATCATTTTATTATTATTATTTTTTTTTTACTGTGTTAAAACAGAGTGAACAAGCAGTCTGTGCGAACAGAGTTGTAACAAGTATATCTGCTGTAGACGGTGTTATATGATGGTGTTTTACCACATGTAGTCCATATATTGGTGAAGAGGTGTGCGTCAAAAGGTTCATGGTATTTTTAGAGATAGATAACCCACACATATATTTTTATATTATTATTATGCTATTATTTTAATAAGACTGGCTTAAAAAAGAAATTTAAGAGAAGGAATCTCGTTGAAAAAAACAAAATCTTTACATTAAGCATTGCCCTACATGTTTAAATAGTCATCCTTAAATAATTGCTGTTTAGATTAAATTAATCTCAAGTTTGTGCAAAAATTCCATTTATAGTGTTAATAAGTTAAAGTACGTTTATTTATTTATGTTCCTACTTTAGTCATAAGGAAAATATAGGTTGGAAAATATCAAGACTTTTCAAATTATATAAATTGGCAAAAATATATATTTTAAACAACTACAAAAAATAAATATTTTCACTAACTAATTAACGCAATTACCACTTTTGGGTACATTTTTTCATTAAGATGCAAACAATTAATATCCCTGACAGAAAATTAAATTTAACTGGATAAATCCTGACTGTATGGCAGCTGTCAGAAACTGTAAGTGTGTTCTGTGGCCGCGCGGTTCACACCGTTTGGTAACGAGCTGCTGTTGTGGCGCTAACTGGGCTGAACGGCGCGAGCGGCGCGCACGTTCTCGCCACCTGCCACCTCCATATGGGCCTTTAAACACCTCGAGCTCGAGCCTCGGAGTGCGCGACAGGTGCGCGGGGAACCAGGCAGCTGCTGGAGCTCCAGTTTAACGTTCACAAACCTCTGCTGTTTGATTCGGCCATGTGAAACTTTAATTGAAGTAAACACTTTTAAAAATGTGTCAGTCGTTGTTGCTCCTTATTCCAAATTAGAATTTTACAATATTTTATTTGTGTTTTATTTGCACTTATTGGATTAAACCGTATTATATTATTAACTTATTGATTGTTTATTACAACTTGTTTCAAGGCGTCGTTTTTAAAATATAACTATTTTTCCATTCAAATTGATCTCTTAACACCCAAGGAACTACTTTTTTCTTCCTCCATCCTCTTTTCCGCAACTCTCTTTTGCATCCTCCTCCTGGTTGGATTTAATCACCAAGAAACTCACTATGTCTTCGTGGTTTTCTTTAAAGATTCGGTTTGGCACCCGCTTAGCGGGTCAAAATGGTCACGATCGGCCCAAACAAAGCTTGATTCTCTTTGCCTTTTACTTTGTAGCAGTCATTTGTTTTGCAAGCAGCTTCATGACTTGAGGCACCTCAATTATCACTGAACGTGAATTTATTCAAGTAATTCAATGCAAATGCGAGACTCATATAGATTTAGACACACGGAGCAATACAGTTATTTGAAACGTTTTTGTATGTTAATTTTGATGATTTGCCTCTTATGAGACCCAAGACCCAAATTTAGACTTGACAGTTAGCCAGCATATGCACACTGACAAGCTGCGCAAGGAGAGTGAGCCACAACAAACAACTGTTAAAGAAGCTGGCTGTATCACAAAGTGTTGTATCCAAGCTTATTATTGGAAAGTTGAGTGGAAGGAGAACGTGTGTAGAAAGAGACACACACACACACATGCATATATATATATATATATATATATATATATATATATATATATATATATATATATATATATATATATATATATATATATATATATGACATTTGATACAACTGTCGCATCCCTTGTGTTATGCTGGCTGTATCTCAAAGTGCTTTATTCAAACTTATGTGTGGAAAGTTGAGTGGAAGGAGAACATGTGGTAGAAAGAACCCCATATATATATATATATATATATATATATATATATATATATATATATATATATATATATATATATATATATATATATATATATATATATATATGGGGGGGTATAAGACATTTGATGCAACTGCCTTGTCCCTGCCTCGTCCCTTGTGTCACGCCCTGAACCAAAAACAGTATCAAAAGCATCCTAACCCGGGTTAAGGCTATATGTTTGCACTTTCAGGTGTTGCTTGGGGAAAAGTTCCACGTTTAGATGAAACACTTTGCAATCACTGTAGTTGTCATGCCAGGGCACTGATGCTGTGATTTTAGCATGTCGTCAAAACACGCATGCACTTTTGACCCTTATTTTCCACCTCACTAGATTCCACCTGATTTAGAAAACAGTAACCTGACAGTAACAGTAACCTTAGATGAATCAAGTGCACATGTAGGAGATATACAGTCCTTATCAGAAGTTAAACTCCACAGGTTAAGTAATGCACACAGCACAATGCTATCTGCCATTGTTTTTGTTGTTATTTGCGCTTGCATGTGTAAAAGAAACCCTGCAGCCATACATTCTGTGCATGTGCACACCTGTGGAGTACTTCACACCTCTGCGGGGGGTATTTCCAAAAAGTTTCACTCTGAGAACTAGTTTCAAAAAGTGCTAGTGTCTGAGACTCCAATTACTAGAGAGGAGTAAACAAGGGGCTGGATTGCAACAAAAACGTTACGATTTCACTGAAAACCGGCTTTGTGTAAAAGTGGCTGACAGAAACCAGGACTGGACTGTTGCTCAAAGTCCTCTTTTCATCTTCACTGACATGCTGATTTCATATAGCTTTAAAACAGTAGAATATGTAATCAGGGTTATCATTAAAACCAATAATTGTTTTCCTTTGTTTATAATGTCATGATTTTTATCAATGTTAAAAAAACTGATTAATGGAAGAGATTTGGGAACCTCTGCTCCCACATTAAAACTTTTATACAGGTTAAAATAATGGCCTTATTGATTATATAAACTGTACAAACAAAACCTGTTTAAATTTCAATGTTATAAACAAGGATGTTGGCTGTGAAGAACCAGGACTCAGGGCTTTTTTTCAAACCACACAGTCTCAGATTCAGACAAAAGTGAAGGAAGCCTCTGCGTCTTAAAGCAGGTCATGAGGTTACATTTGTTTCTCTGCTCAAACAAGGAGAGTTCTCAATGAAAAGTTTCTTCTAACTGCTTACACACCTGTTGGAGTTCACACACACACACACACACACACACACACACACACACAAACATATATATATATATATATATATATATATATATATATATATATATATATATATATATATATATATATATATATATATATCCTCAAGTGAGAAAAAAAATGCAAGTTTGTTCTTCAAAGTTGAAGCAAAACATTTTTATTTCTAGGCTTTTAAAATACATATTTTCCAAGAAAAATATGCAATGAAATGAAAATTTGTCAGATCTTGAGGCATGTAAACAAAAACAGAATGTAAACAGCAGATAGGGCAGTTTTATTTCCTTAAAGCGCCACATTTGACTGATTTAGCTTACAAGCTACCTGAGGAAGACATCATTTAATCATTTACAGATATCACTATAGATTAGGAGTTAAGCATTAACAGCTGCTGCCCACCCATATCTTTGTCCATTCTCTTTCAAATTTATGGCCTTCATTACAAGAGCCCCTGTTTCAGTCTCTCATTTCAGCGGTGGTTGGGAACCCAGCGGAAACGGTAACCCCCCTGCAGAGTCCTTGATGTAAACGCATACCCATGAGGAAACACCTGAGTCCGAATGGTGCAATGTTCTCTGACGAAGGTTTTGAAAGATGAAACATCTTCTGCAGACTCTGGTGCATCAACATTCACAGTGTTGTTGTTTGGTGTGGACATCTGCAAGCTTGAAAATGCACCATACATGCGTATCGTCTCTGACTGCTGCGGTGATCCTGAAGCGCTGCTGAGCAGAACAGCATTGCAGCGTGTGCTGATATCCCTCAGCATGTCCTCCACTGAGTCGGGCTCTGTTTCATAGCCTTCATCTAGGCGCTGCCTCTTGCAGGGACTCAGAGAGTTGTTTTCAGAGCCTGGCACCACCGGTTCTCCAGCATGAGATTCGTTGACTGTCATCAGTCTCTAAAAGAATCAAAACAATCACAATTTCAGATTTACATCAGCTGTATAAAGCAGTGTTTCGATAATGGATTCCTGAACGTTTTTCCTCTGGAACTTATTGTCCTGTACAAACACGACTGACACAAAATGCTATATTAAGCCAATGAGAAATGGCATCCTTCCTCTGTAAATCTCCACCTTTGGTTCAGGGTCAGTCCAAAAAGTCCTACCTCCCCCAGGGTTGTTTTCAGGATAGATTTCCACCAGCTGGTTCTTGCAGTGGGGAAAGAAAGCTACCCCTCTGGTTCCTGAAAAGGTTCTTGAAGTGGAAACACATCATAGGAGATGGGTTTTGGGCTTCTTTTGTACTCACTTCGAGAACTGAGGCAAGGTGTTTTGCTCGACTCGCCAGCTGCTTGAGGTGCAGGTTTCTTTCCTCAACAGAGTCCAGTTCTTGTTGTCTCTTGTGAAGAGTCTCCTGGAGCTGCAGACAAAAGTTACAAGATATTTTCACTTATGTTTTGGGGATTGCTTTCTTTGCTGTGATATCACTAACATGCATGAATAACCATGTGTTTAAAGGTGCATGTAGCAATTTTAAATGTGGTCCTAATCCACTGGTCTTCAGAACAACTGGTCTTCAAAGCTGATAAACAGCTGCTTATGACCTCCAGCCCAGCAGGGAGAGGACTTAAAGTGCTTGAGTTCTCAAACAGACTGTAGTGGTTGCTTTTAGCAGTGAAGATAAAGTCACTTTAATGTTCTCTGTTATCCAAACAGATTGTTCTTTAACTGATGCATTTCTGCTTTAACTTGTGCATTCTTGAAGAGGTACACTTTACACAGCATTCCAAATAAACGGTCAAAAAATTGTGAAAAACCAAAAAAATTGCAGCGCACCTATCATTGAAATGGGTTGTCTCTGAAACACTTTTATAGCTATGTGAATATCTGTATGAAGGCCATGGGTTTGAATCCCAACTTGTGGCCTTTCTACGTGGAGTTTGAATGATCACTACTGTGCATGCGTAGGTTCTCTCCAGGTATTTTGGCTTGTATTCTGTGTCTCTTTGTTGCCCTGTAATGGACTGGTGACCAGTCCAGGGTGTACCCAGTCTTTCACACAATGACTGTAGAAAATAAAACAATGGATGAATAGATAAATAAGTTCAGTATAAAATGCTTTTACATACTGCCAATTTCATAAGTGACAAGCTGTCAATAAAATATCAAAATGAAAAATCTACAGAAACTATAGATGTCAAAACTTTGTCATTATTTTAATCAAAAATTAACTTTTTAAAATTATCTCAGAAGGTTTCCAAACATCAAATATAACAGAATTTAAAATTCTTTTACAATTAAAAATGAAATTTCTTAAGATTTAGTCTGGTGGATAATGGGCTCAACTGGATGGGCCCCCAAAACAATTTTTGCACAGGGCCCAGTACAGTTTTTATAAACAAATTTTAATCATAGGAGGAGGGCTGGATTTAGGAGGACACAACTTTTTTTTTTTTTTTTTTTATCCAGTCAGATTAAAATAGATTAAAGTCAGGTGCATGTAAACTTCAAGGTTTTTAGACTTTTGTCCACAGGAAAATTTAGTTAAAAAAAAAAAAAAAAAAAAAAAAAAAAAAAAAAAAAAAAAAAAAAACTAAATCAGTGGTTCCCAACCCTGGTCCTCAGTGACCACTGTGCTGCATGTTTTAGATCTGTCTCTGTTCCAACACACCTGATTCAAATGTTTGCATGACTTTCAATTGTTGCAGAAGCCTGTTAATCACCTATTCAGTGAATTTAGGTGTGTGACAGCAGGGAGACACCTAAAACATGCAAGACAGTGGTCCCTGAGGACCAAGGTTGGGAACCACAGCCCGAAGGGGCACTAAACAGTTGGTCATAAACACTGTATAACCTCTACAAATGTCTGTATATATATAGAAAAATGACCCAAAATGTTATAGTAACTGTGCCAGGGCCACATGTGATGTTATAGCAAACTGAAGTTCACTGATAAAAAAGACAAAGATGAGGAGCATGATTTAAAGTTTGTCTTTTACAAATTAATAATCTATAGATTGTTAAGCTATTTATTCTGTATTTTTGCCCTCCCAAAAGATATGATGGACTCAAATTCAGCTTCATCCTTCACATCACGGAATGAAAGAAAATCAATAAAAATCTTAAAATTAGGTATTACCTGTTTGTTGATGACAATGGAGTTTCCTAAAGCCCTTCCATGGCACTCTGCAATGTCCCTCCATGAAACTCCATTCTGAGCTGTTTCTGTGGAGGGGTGAACCATGATGTCCTCTGGAAAGAAATCCCTCTGAGGGGTTAGAGGGGGTATAACACATCCCTGAAATGGGACAAGTTCAGACAGACAGCTTTCTCCTGTGGCAGTGGAATCTGAGAGAGGAGACAGATCGCCAAGGAAACAATGACCAGGAGTTCTTTGGAAGAAGGATGATTAGAGGAGAAGTCATCCCTCTGCCAGAACTTAGCTCCCTCACCTGTGATGAAATCCAGCGCATAGTCTCCATAATGCTGCTCATCTGGATCAGACTCATTCACCTGTTAGGAAATACAGCTGATCATTAACATAATGTGATTTGGTAACAAAATCTATAAAGAAACCATGACAGTTGTACCTGAAAATCCCACCAGTTCAAAGCAGGGCTCCAGGAGTGAATCTTGGTGGTCATTTTAGATGTGTAATGTTGTGCGGAGGGGCAGTGTGTGGAAAGAAACTTCAGGTGACGTGCTAGTGTTTAGTAGCCTGCTTGTCATGAGTAAACTACAATGCCATTTGTGCAGGATTCCAGCGTCCATGAGTCAAACATTAACAAAGGGGGGACTCAGACAGGCTTCCCTATTAAATGTTGGTGTCGGTCTTGTATCAAATGCAAAGCTAAACCAAGAGCCAGCAAATATTAAAACCAGATTAAATTCTTGGTGTTTTATTGTGTAGGATGGCTTTATTCTCACCTGAGAGCCAAATGAGTCTCTCTCCTGTCCCACAGCAGATCCACAGCCCTCCAAATCTCCCCATTCAATTGTTGCAAAAGCTGCAAGATAACTAGTGTAAAAAAAAAATAATAATAATACTTGAATGGTATTTGTAGTTCAGTCACAATATCAAAGATTTATGGATTACCTTTGTCAGCAATGCAGGGAAATTCAACATAAGCACTGACAGGACTGCTGCATCTTGGCACCGGGAATTTATCCTGCTGGAATAGCGCCTGTTATCAAAGTTTTCATTCATTATTGCACATTTTCCTAAAGAGAGAGAACTTTGCTTACAGTTGATCTCCTCCTACGCTGTCTGTTGGGCCAAGCAGTACCGAAAGTGTTCCTGTCTTTTTGCGTCTCCATCGTCAGCTCCATTCATCAGAAATTGACAGGGACATGATTTAGATTTGTAGCTGATATAGTCGACTTTCTCCCGGTTTGTGTCTCCCTGTGCCGCGGTTTCCCACTTCTGGTCCAATCAAATCTACTCGTTCGGTCTCCAGGGAGTGTCGGCGTCCTCGGAGATGAAATTAGTGCAGTATGGGTTTTTCTGTTTAAAACTGGGAAACGGTGCCGCGCAAAACGGCGCCATAACAGCGCCAGCAGGTGCGCACCGCAGCGCTCCTTCAATCTTCGGCCAACATCCCCAAGCTGTTAGGTCTCATTGCCCTTATGCACGATGCATACATGAAAGTATACCAAACATTTACTGTGACAATCGAAATATATAATAGAGACTGTGTAGTATAGGCTAACCAAAAGATGAATATGTGACATTTTTCTTTTATAATATGCTTATATTGTGCCTTCGTTTTTCATGTGTATGTTCAGTCCATTTGCGTAAATACACGCCAGAGCTCGTTGTCCTCGAAAAACGAAGTGGAAAGGGGGGGAGAAAGCTCTAAGAGCAGACAGTTCAGTAAACACATGTGACAAATGCCTCAATTAGGAAACAAACAGGGGGATGTCAATTGGTCCTTATAGCGCTGAAAGCACCTGTGTGGCCGAACTGCCACGCGTAATGGATTAGCAGATAAAACCGCGAAATTGCCTGGGCTGTGTTGGCACAGTTTGTCTCTAAATACTGCAGCTAACAAAAACGATGAAGTGCCGACCTTCAGGAAACAATAGCCAAGGAATCACTACTTTTAGAAAAGTGTTTATTCTCTGTGTTGGTCTCTCCGGCTAAAAGCCAGCCATTTATTGCATGACCCTATCTTAAGTGGTTTCTAAGATTTGTGTTAGTCTGGTCGTGCAGAATCTGGTTTGAAGAGATCATTATTGTTCTTTTCACTAGTTTTAATTGTCCTTCATTTGTTTCGTACAACTCCAATGTATTTTTATGTTATGATTCCTTGCACAGTCTGAAATCTAAATATCTGCAAAAACATTTGGGAGGAGGGGGGGTCATATGGGGTGTTACTCTTTGGTTCTCTTTTGGCAGGGCGAGCCATTCTGTTGGGATGGAAAGCTCCAAATCCATTGCCTTTCAGGCGTCTTGTGTACGTGTTGAACAGATTAATGGTTCTATTAGTGACACATTTGAAAGGATCTGTGGTGCTTTTTTGACATGTTAATGACTCTCTGTGATTTGATCCGTCTGGTACGGGTTAGGTTTTCTGTTTACTTTCAGCGCAGGATCATCATGGCCAAACATGCAGCCTGGCAGCGATTGCCACCAGCCAGACGAAACGTCTTAACTTTCACAGAAGTAAATGTGTGACAAGTAGAAGGTTATTTACGTGAAGCGCACGGGAAAAACACATCCATAACCCCATAAACTTTTTCAAATATTACAACCACAAACTTTAATTTGATTGAAATTGTATGAGCTAAGCCAACACAAAGTTGTGGAAAATTATAACAAGGACGTAAAAGCTCTTAGTTTTCAGATATTTATTTGTAAAAACTTTGGAAAGTAGCAGCTCTGAGTCAATACTTTATAGAACCATATTTCATTACATTCATTCAGATGCAAGTCTTTTGGTGTCTAACGGTTTTGTACAGACAGATTTTTTTTTTTTTTTTTTTTTTTTTTTTACATTATTACATACTAGCCCCAGTCAGATTCAATGGAGAGCATCTGTGAACATCAATTTCCAAAACTTGCTAAAGTTTCCTTGTTGAATTTAGGCCTGGACTTTGATTAGGCTATTCCAAGGCTAGAGTAGGTTTGATTTAAAATCCTTGTATTGGGTCTCTGGTGGTATGTTTATGTCTGGCTGAAAGGTGAACCTCACCCCCAAAGTCAAGTCTTCTGCAGCTTTTAACAAGTTTTCTTCCATAATTATCTCTCCATCCAGTTCCCCATTACCTCTGATCAGGTTTCTTGTCCCTGCTTAAGAAAATTATTCCCCACAGCATGATGCTGCCACCTTTATGCTTCAGCAAGGATGGTGTGTTTGTAGTGTTTCCCATCATTAGTTTTCTGACACATATGGCATTTTATATTTAGACCAAATTCATACTTGGTGTCATCTGCCCAGAGTGCCTTATTTTGACCGTATCCTCTACCATATCTATTTTAACTGTATCCTCTATGTTGATTGTGACAAATTTTGAATAGGACTTCTTATGACTTTATTTCAACAATTGCTTTTTATTTTATCCAGCGTTGTATAAAGGCTTGACAGCATGAGTACATGATCATCTGTTATCCTTTTGACAGACTGCACAACCTGAGCTTTGGATTTCTGCATCTCACCGCCAAAGTAAAAACAAACAGTTTTTTTTACACACTTTATTTCTTAAAACAATCAATAAATAAGATACAGAGGTACATGAGGGATTTTGACCCTCATGAAAGAGATGACAGAAATGTCTAATTCCTACAATATAACAGTAACACAAATAAATAAATTTAATACCAAGTAAACCTTTAGTGGTTGCAAACATATGACTGTCCATGAGGTATTTATACAGTTCATGTCTATGAAAACAAATTATTCTTTACTCCAAAAACAATCGCAATAGACTAAAAGAAAAATTTAGAATTTGGCTTTTTTTAATCTTCTAGGTGATGTTTTTTTACATCACTGACATCAACTTTAGAGTCTCCTGATTCAGTGACACCAACAGCTTTAGGTTGTCTTTGCATTCCTGCACCAGATTGTAGTCCTGACCTGGACACACCTCCACTGTCAAACATTCCCCAGGACTAAAGGCAGGGTTTTCACAGGGCTGGATACACACCTGCTGTGTACATAGATTTTCTCTGAAAAAGTCCGAAGGGTCTTCCAACAACTCCATGTATCCCTGCTTTGCCAAATGGTGTTCGGTTTTCAGTAATTCACAGGCAAGTCTCAGGGCACAGCAAGCAGTCAGAGATGGTGGGTATTTATTGAAAGCATAGTCTGCTAGAGTCAGCTCACATACTTTCTGTGCAAGCTCACTGCACTTTCTGATCTTTGCTATCTCTGAATTTACTCCTGAAAACCTATCACTGCTGTTGTTCTTCATCACAAACTGGGTAGCCTTGACAAGGTTGGTGAAATAATCCAGGAAGAAGGCCAGGGTGGGCGCGGCGAGGCGGAAGTTAAGGCGGAGGAGGACGAGACACTCTAGGTTGCAGAACTGCTCCTTAGTGAAAGCATCGCAGCACAGAGACAAGAGGTAGCTGACCGATGGAGAGCGCACCTCCACCTACAGAAGCAAAATAGAGATGGGGGAAATCTGAATGGAGTCAGAAGGATCTACTTCCGAATGATTTCACTGAAGACAGACCTGTTTACTGGCTAAGAGGAGTGCAGTGACACCCAGAAGCTGGAAGCAGTCTGTGGCCACTGGCGTGGATGTCAGGAACCTGTCCATGATGTTCACGGTCAGGCAGCAGCACTCAAAGGACAGACGGAAGTGTTTATGGACAGGGATGAGCCAGCTCACCAGCTTACAGCGGGCGTCTGCAGTCAGCTGGAATCAGCAGAGAACAGACAGAAGTCATACACTGCATGAAAAAGTACTCGCCCCTACATATTTCTTGTTTTTACTTATTTTTCACACGTTTCAGATCAAACATATTTTAATATTAGACAAAGATACCCAATGCAGTTTTAAAAT
Source organism: Anableps anableps (assembly GCA_014839685.1). NCBI lineage: Eukaryota > Metazoa > Chordata > Actinopteri > Cyprinodontiformes > Anablepidae > Anableps > Anableps anableps. The sequence continues at coordinate 31,755,612 of CM026066.1, forward strand.
GAAGATTTTATGTATTAAGGGAAAAAAAATCATCTTTACCAATCTGGTTCTACATTTGACGAAAAAGTAAATGCCTTTTAAATCTAATAATTGCTTGTGCCACCCTTACCGACTGCCATCAAAGTGCTTGCAGTAACTTGAAATGAGTCTTTAAAATTGCAGTGGAGGAATTTCAGCTAACTCTTTTCTGCAGAGAGCAGAATATTTGATTCCGTCAATTATGAGAAATCATTCTAAAGGACCATTTACTCCCAGGTGTAACGGGCTGCACTCCTTCCAATAGGGAAGGTTACCACTCTTCCATGTTATCTCCATTTGTGGATAATGGCTCTCATTGTGGATTGTTGGTGTCCAGAAGCCTTAAAAATAGCCTCTTAACTATTTCAAGATAGATAAATGCCAAAGATTTTTGAATTTCTTGAGACTGGGAAAAGCTGCATTACTTTTTGAGATCTTTTAGCCTACTTCATGTTGCCAGACAGGTTGTGGTTGGGCGATTTACATTTCTGGCTTTAACCATGTCTTGTAGAAATTGAACTAAAATGACAAAGCATAAGAAATCCATGGGGGGGGGGACTTTTCACAGCACTGCTAACCCCTGAATGATTTTTATATGTTCTGTATATTTTGTCCTTGTTTACTGCTTTTACAGCAGGACATGTTCTTGATGCATTGTGAGAATCTCTAAGAAACTGAGTAGACGAAAACTAAAAGATGACGTCAAATTGTAAGTTAAGAACTCATTATTGAATTATGGATATTATTGCATGTGTGCAAACAAGTCAGAATAAGCTAGTTACAGATATTTTCTTGATTCTCATTCATCTGCTGTAAATAGGTAAATAGGCTATATTTCTGGTAGCCTACTTGTGGTTGACGTGCCAGGCTTTGGCAGGGATGAAACTGCGACTCTTTCTCCCTCTGAATCCTGAAACCGACGTCTCCGTACTGAAGGTACCAGTGGGACAGCTGTCCATCAGCGGACTCTGGTTCCTCTGACTCCAGATGGCGAGCATTTGTCCGACAACGGGGCGGATTGGGAGAGGAAACCAGGTCGTCCTCGAATCCAGAGTCACCCAGTTTGGACATGAGTCTCTGTTTTCTGTGCCGAACAGTCTGCTGAGGCGGTGTGAGTCTTCTTTTAGAAACTGAATCGTCCTTCCCAAATGACACCATGTCAACCTGTCCGTCAGTCTTTAGGACTTTAGTGCAATAACTTCTCACAGCGTTGGACGCTCGATGGAGAGTTGTGCCGCTTGCTGACGTCACTTTTCCCGGGGTATTCCCCGCTCGTTAGGTTCGGCGTTCTTCTGTTGCTCTGGCAACCGTAGCTCAGTCTCACCTTCCCATGTTGGTTTTAATTAACAAGCCTTGAGCCATGTGACAATTCTAGCAGCTGCTGATTTTAGGTTATTCAGCAGGATAAAACATGAAACATATTTATTCACAGAACATATACAGGATACAAATGAAACAAACAAACAAACAAAAGTCTATTTAACACCAGCATCACATTAAAATAGTCACTGCACGTTGAATATTCCTTTCAATGTAAAATTAGCAAATTTTGAGGAGTGAACAACTGAGTACAGTGCAAGTAAAATGTCATATCGTTACCAGCTGTAATATATGTAAAAAAAATTATAAATCACATCATAAATATAATTATCTTTGTGAATATATAGGTCAAGTGAGTAACATATATCGTTCTACTTCCCCATTTTAAAAAAAACATTTCATTGCATTTTTATCGAGAATAATTTTCTCTCATGATTTGTCAGTTTAATTTAATGTAATTCAGTTGAACTTTTATTAGAATTTCTTGTCTCATTATTTTCCTATTACCAGAAATATGTTTCTTTTACGATTTACCTGTTTTATTTTATGGCTCTGGATCATTAGTCTTATGAGTTGCCAGTTTATTTAGTTACACTTCTAAAATAGATACTTTTCTTTCATTATTTATCTATTTTATTGTATTTTATTACAATGTTATCAAAATTGTTGGTGAGATGCAGCATTTATCTTTATTTTCATTTTATTTACGTTAATGTTGTCGGGACTATTTATTTTATTTTATTTTTTTATTTTATTTTACTTTGAACTGTGTGACACTTCACTTTAATGCTCTTGATTAAAAAAAAAAAAAAAAAAAAAAAAAAAAAAAGAGAGAGAGAGAGAAGAAAAAAGAGGAAAAAAAAAATAGCCTGTCCTTGTCCTTTACGTCATCTTTCAAACTCAACAGCAAGACAACATGAACTACTTGACAAGTATGTATCGTGTTTACGTATACAGTATATTTTAACAACAACGTGAGTTCTTATATCTGTCTGTTAGCAAAATGATTCATAGACAACAAGTGCAGAAGAAAAGAAAACGCAACCCAAAACGTAACATTAGCCTTTGGGCTAGCTGTTTAGCAATCCTAAGTGGCAAGCTAAACATTAGCAGCTAACATTAGCAATGTTATTACGATCCTGCGGTGAACGCTGTTACATTTAACCAAGACTTCTGTTATTTGTTATTTGTTGGTGTGGTTTAACTCGATGTAGTGGTAACGGGAATACATGCTGCAGACGCTGCTAACTTAAGCTAACAAAACCCTACAGTCATTGGTAAAGGACTCACAGTTAGCCACGTATGTTGAACCGTGTTGCCTAATAGAAATCCATCCGAAAGTAGCAGCCTTAATGTATGGTTTGTTGGTCGATGAATTTTGTTTTACATATTTTTGATTGACGTTTCTACGCTTGTCAATATTTCCCAGTAAAAGTTTGTTAAGCTTAGTTTGCTTGCACTGATGCAGTGTAAATACTGAATTTAAGCGGATATTTAGTTTTAGTCTAGTTGATTCTTCTCAAATAACTACTAATACGTGAATGTTGTTTGTTTCTTTTTAAATATAGGGTTTTTTTTCTCTCACCGAAACCATTTGTAAATAAAAATTATCTGCCAAAGTCAGAGGCTTTGGAGATGATCTTCCAGACATAGGCTTTATTTAGGCTTTTTATCACACAAATACTATTGATAAACACAATATCTCTAAATGACTGAAATTGCTAAAAGGAAAATTATTACAAGACAGAAAATTCAGTTTCTATCGATACAGAAGCCACTCCAGGAATACTGCTCAATTCATGAGTGTTATTTGAATTGTGTGTCATTTTCATTCTGTTGTTGTTGTTGTTGTTGTTTTTGTACTGTTTTCTTTTAAAAAAAAGTTCCAGAATTTTATTGTGTAGCTTTTATTTAAATACTGTTGTTTATTCTTACATTTTTTACACCTTGGAGCATTCAAAAAAACCTATCATAATTACATTTTATCCAACAGTTATAGCAAAAGTGAATCATGGAAAACTCAGGCAGACCCTATAGGGAGCAAAGAAGCAGGGAGAGGGGAGCTACGGCTTCAGACAAGGGAGAAAGTTGGAAAATGCAGGACCAGGTTCGTGGACATAACTCAAGATCGGAGGGAGGTCAGCAAGGCAAGAAGAGCCAGGGTGGTCCCTACAATGCAAGTCCCAAGAAGGGAGGCCTGGGACCTCTGGGCTATTCGCCTGGTGGATTTAGAGGTGGTCAAAGCCCCTCTCAGAGAGACGACCTCCGATGGTTTTCAGGTCCAGTGAACAGCGATTTCAGTCAAGAGGATATTTGGAGAGGACATTCACAGCAGCAGGACTGGAGGAGGAGAACCCAGGGAGAAAGTCCAAATGAGTATGGAATGAGAGTGGACACAGATGACACCGCTCATAAACCTGGTGAGGTGTTTTGGAAAAGAGTTGTGTGAGACAAAAAAAGAAAGCAAATTAAAGCTAAAATATGTTGAAATGTGATAATCATGTTGGAGTGACACAAATTAATGACTTTAATTTTTTTATGTTGAAGGAAGAAGACGGAGGAAGAGAAACAAGAAGAAAGGTTTGGCTGAAGAGTGTAAGGGCCTTGAAATTGAAGAGTCTAGAGTCTCAGTTCAAGACCTCCAAAGCATACGACAAGCAGAGAGAAGACTTAAAAGAGATGAGATACACCCCCTAAGGAAGGTACTGACCGTCAGAAACACAGTATTTAAACTATTTTGGAGGTGCCTTGAAGAATATTTTTCTAGTGACTTTTGTTTTTATTTGACTTAGAATTCCCATAGCAATCCTGGTGCACTTTACACCTGCGCTTTGTGTGATATTCCTTTGGAATCTATACCTCATGCTTTCAAACACATCAGAGACAAACGGCACAAGAAGAGGGCTCGGGTAAGAAATTATTTTCGAGTACTAATGTTAAATAACAGTTTACAGTACAGTGCCTTGCAAAACTATTCAGACCCCATAAACATTTTCACATTTTATGATGCTACAGCTACAACCCTCCATGTATTTTATTGAGATTTCAGGCAAGACTAATATGAAGTTGAACATAATTGTGAAATGAAAGGAAATGATGCATGGTTTTCACATTTTTTCCAAATAAAAGTGTGACACGCATTCAGATTCTGCACTCTTAAATCATATCCCCAAATAAATCCATTGAAACCAGTTGCCTCAATTCAGCTCAGGAATACTTTATCCCAAAGGAAAATTAAATGTTGTCATAACTCGCATCATCCAAGTATCTTCAAAGAGTTGTTGTGGATGGTGATGTCCTGGACAGGAAGGATCTCCAGTAGCAGTCAGTCTTGCAACAGATCTGAAGAGGCCTCTGACAGAAGACTCTTGCTGTATGACAGTCTCATGGTTGTATGAGATGGTGAAAGTTCAATACCTGGCAGCAGAGATGATATTCCACAGTAACATATTCTAGATGACACCAGTAGATGTTGGCAAGCACTGCTAAGCCACCTCATTTGCTTTTGCCACTCCTCTTTAAAAGAGGTTACCTAAGCAGAAGACACAATCCACCTGCGTGTAATTTAATCTCAGTATAAATCGAGCTGTTCTTTGAAGGCTCTGCATCATGCAGCCAAAGAGACACACTTTAAAGGTCAGAGATACATTTTTAGAGATGTTTTAAGGAGGCTTAGGTTATAAAAGCTTACATCAAGCTTTGAATATGTCAGAAAGGACTGTTCAGCGAGAAAATAGATGCTATGGAACAAGTCTTAACCTATCAAGATATCGCCATGCACCTAAACTGACATTTCAGGCAAGGAGAGCATTAATGAGAGAAGCAGTTAGGAGGCCCATTGTAACTCTGGAGGAGCTGCAGTTCCACAGCTCATGTGGGAGAATCTGTCAACATGACAACTGTTACAAATCTGATCTTTTATGGAAGAGCAACAGAAAAAAATGCTGTAGTTGATAGAAAGCGTTTAAAGAGTCCCATTTGCAGATTGTGACCAGTCAAGTAGGAGGGTAGCAATTATTTGGAAGACCATGCTCTGGTTGGATAAGACTAAAATGGATTTTCATTGGTCTCACCAAAAACTACATATGGTGGAAAACACTGCACATCACGCTGAACACAACATCCATATAGTGAAACAAGGTGGTGGTAGCATCATGCTGTGGAGTTGCTTTTCTTAAGCAGGTTCAGAAAAGTTAGTCAGAGCTGATGGGGGAAAAAAAGATCAAGCTAAATACACTAACTAGATGAAAACTTGTTGGAGGCTGTAAAGACTTGAGATTGGGGTGGAGGCTTCCCTTTTAGCAGGGGAACCCCCACACTGTAGCCACAGCTACAGTGGAATGGTTTAGATCAAGGTATATTGTTGTGTTAGAATGGCCTAGTCAAAGTCCAGAATTAAATCTAACTCAGAATCTGTTCTCCATCAAATGTTACTGAGCTTGAACTAATTTGCAAAGAAGAATGGGGAAAAAAATGTCAGCATCCAGATGAGCAAATCTTGGAGACCATACTCGCTGGGGTCTCCAGCTTCAGTCCTCAAGAGCCACTGCCCCTGCAACCTTTAGATAGAAATTTGTATTTGTAAAAACCATGTGTCATTTTTCTTCCATTTTACAATAATGAACTGCTTACCCTATAAAATACAATGGTGTTTAAGGTTGTAATTTGACAAAATGTGATACAGTTGAAGGAATGTGAATCATTTGGAAATCCACTGTGTAGGTTTTTAAAATAGCAGTACTTTACTGATACTTTACTGATAAAATACCTTTTTTTCTTCTGTGTGTTTGTGTTCAAAGGAGAAACAAGAGCAGCTGATGCTAACTGAGATCATGCCTCCTGGTCCAGAGCACATCAGTGCAGTGACTGCAGTTCTAAAGGCTGTTGTCCAGGATCATGGGATGAACGACCAGGATGTTTTGAGGAGAGAGAGTGTCGTTTCCGTCATGCAAGAGCTTCTACTGTCCACCTTGCCAGGTGAATCTTCTAAGGGCAAAGCTTTCATTTGTTGCTGAAATCAGTACTGACATGATGTTTTTGTCCTTACAGAAGTACTTGTATGTCACAGATCGTTGGGTCAAACTGCTTAAATCTTTTGACTAATTGGTGACAGTTTTATTGCAGTCTTTTTTTTTTAATCTCCTCATCTTGTAGAAATACAGCTCAGGCTGTATGGCTCATCTTGCACAAAGTTTGGATTTAAGGATTCTGATGTCAACATTGACATTCAGTATCCACCTCATGTAAGTAACAGTTTGTGAGTTTGATAGTTTATCTGACACATTGAATAATTGTAACATTTTCATTAAAAAATATAGACATAGTCTTGTAAAGCATGTTGTAATATTGCCAAAATAAAATTCATTCACATTTTGGGCTGTAGAACTCACCATATTCATCTCATTTCTTATTGTTTAAAGTTTTTGAATTGGAATTTATTCACAGATGCATCAGCCAGATGTCTTGTTGGTGGTTAAGGAGACTCTCTCCATGAATCGTAAGTCACCCTATTCTTTAAACCAAATCCCACCATAATAACAAAAACTATCATGCTGCTAATCTGCATTAAATGTTAACATATCTTCTGTTTTTTTTTAATATATATATATTTTCAGCTCTTTTTATTAATGTGGAAGCAGACTTTCATGCCAGGGTGCCTGTGGTGATCTGTAAAGAAAGAAAGAGGTTAGTGCCAACAGTTGGATTGGGTGAGATGATAACACATTTTGAAATTTGGATTAGCTTTAAATAAACAAACAAGGCAGTGACTCATATTTGTACCTTGTTAAAGTCTTCTTTGTATTTGGCAGTTGCCCTGTTTTTCTAATGTGTCGTACTTTGTGAAGTTGTTGAATCACCATTTTTTTCCCCTCCATATTTGACTTCTAAAGAACCAGGCTGTTTTCATGATCTTTTCAAATGATCTTAAGTAACAGCTCTGCAGATCATGTTTTTAAAAGATTTCTGTTTTACATGAGCATATTTTCTTTTCAGTGTTTCCTTTTTGTTGTATTTTGTTGTCTTTTTTCCCCACTCTTTTGTAAATGCCACTGTTGTGGAGTATAAAGCTGAATTCATGCATCTCGCAGTGTTGAGGTCCTTGTCGGCCAATGGCAGGTCTGTCTTTCAGACTCTCATACACATTTCTATTTTTGTAAGGTTGTCCCACAGTGCAAGTGATGCTTGCCAAGCAGGAAGAGCAGTAGGGTATGGCCTTTGGCTCCGTTCAGTTGTACAGACATGTCCGTGGTTGAATATAGCAACAGAAGGAGTATTTACTGAAAAACTTTACATAAACATCAAAAACATATAAAAGTAATGCTTCTAAGCGTTCTAACCATGTCGTGAGTTATATTTGAGGAATCTACTTCTAGACTTTCTTCTGCATCTAACTGAACTGAACTTTTGAGATAGTCATTGGCTTCTTTCTTGACTGTTGATGAAAACAATGGGTTTTCTTGGTTGTTTTTTTTTTTCAGCACGATCTTTGTGGTGTCAGGTCATTTTCCTAATGTATGTTAACACCGGGCCTCTTCAAAACTGATGTTTATATACATTTAAATATGCAGCACAGTTTTAATGATCCATTACGTAAATTATAGAGGCAGTAATGACATTCAACAAAACAAAAAGAGCCAACTGGGAATAGATACGTTTGCAATTTATTTTGTGTTTTCGTGGGTACAAAAGTTGTAAATATCTTGTGACAGCAAAATATAATTTATCTCAACAGTGGCTTAATCTGCAAAGTGAGCGCCGGAAATGAAAACGCTTTCCAGACCACCTCCTACTTGTCCGCCCTTGCCAACATGCACCGTCTTCTCCTCCCTCTGGTGTTGGGTCTCAGACGCTGGGCACAGGTATGTCTTCAGTTTATTCCAGATTAGCCAGGAAGTTTTTTAAAGCCAATACAGCAGACTTTCATGTTGATAAAACCCACCTTTTATTTTCTTCTTTTATGTAGATCTGTGAAATTGACCGTCCAGAGGAAGGGGGATTGCCATCATATGTGTTTGCCCTTATGGTTATCTTCTACTTACAGAAGCGTAAAGAGCCTCTCTTGCCCACTTATCTGAACCAGGGGGTGTGTTTTTCTTTACATTTCTTGTGGGAAATAAATAAAATCTGAAACTGATGTTTAACTCTCCTCATATGGTCTCTGTAGAAACTAACCCTGAGATCTCATTGTCTTTAGATTAAGGTGTTTTCACTGAGTAGGCTTTCAGCCTTCAATCTCACACATACTGATGAAGGGTATATTCACTGGACCTACAATGTCCTTTCCTCCAAAGAATCCTCACAGCCAGCAGAGAGCTCCACCATCAAGGGGAAGGTAACCATAAAAAGAAAAATTAGTTAATTTTAAAATAGTTTTGAAGATGGATAAGCTTTTTCAAATTGGATTTTTCATTCATCACAGATCTGCAAAACCTAATAAGAAGCATGGAAACAAAATCAGTGAAACCCAGTCTAAACATAAAATATAGATTGAGTTGATATTTAATTGTGGAAAATTGAAAACTTTTTGCTTCAAACAAATGAACACTTCAGAGATATTAATTTAACTCATGCAAGTTGGCTGTGACTTTCAGATTCCACTGGTGTTTCAGAGCCCCTGTCCAGCTGTGGAAGTTGGGCTCCTCTGGATAGAAATGCTTCGCTTCTACTCGCTGGAGTTCATCATGGCCGACAGTGTGATCAGTGTGCGAACCAACGCTGTCCTCTCGAGAGAGATGAAAGACTGGCCGAAGAAACGCATCGCTATCGAGGGTCAGAAGCTTTCTAAAGTTAACTGTTCTCATTTGTAAAACACATCATACAGTGTTTCTCAAAAAATGATCATAGTTCTTGAACTTTGTCAATTTATAACCGCAAATTTTAATGTGTTTAATTGGGATTTTATGTGATAGACCTACACAAGGTAGTACAGGACTGGGAAGTGGAAAGAAAATTATACTTAAAATCTGAATGTGTGGTAACCATGTTTTCAGCACTTCTAAGTCAATATGTAACAAAGGCAATTGACTGAATACAAGTTGTTGAACTGGATTTTATTTAGGGACATATCAAGGCTGGGGTGTTACATGGTGCAGTGGGCAGAGCGGGCTCCCCTTATACGGAGGCTACAGACCTCGATGCGGCCGTCCCCAGTTCGACTCCCGTCCTTGGTTCTTTTGCCGCATGTCTTCCCACCCTTCTTTCTGCCCCCTTCCTGTCAGATTACTGTCAAATAAAGGCCACTAGAGCCAAAAAAAAAAAAAAAAAAAAAGCATAAAGGAGGCTGAATATATTGCAACACATTTTTGATTTTGATTTTTAAAACATTTGAAAACCATGTATCCTTTTCCATCCATTTCATAGCCAAGCTCTACTTTGTGCTGGTCTATCACATAAAATCCCAATAAAATACACAACATTTAATAAAGTTAATAAGACCATTGCAAGGCTGTACAGAGGTCTAAATTCACCTCTAGTCCCCAAGGGGCCACTCTCTGCAAGAGCTGATTCAAATGGCTGAAACTCCTCAGCATGTCATGAGGACCAACTTTGGACACCACTTATTCAGATTCTTTCCATAGAGAGATTTGTTTTATTTTTACACCAGTTTAGATTTTTACTAGACTACCTTGATATTTGGTGTAGGGCTGCTACTAATGACTATTTTAGTAATCGATTATTCTATTCTATCAATATTATAATCATATTATCAATATGATTATTCGGATAAAAAATTTGGAACATTTTCCAGATTTTTAATTTAAACTCTTATGTTTTTTATACAATATTAGAAATGCATAAAAAGAGGTAACTAAAAAAATAATTAAATTCCTTTTTGAAATAGGAATATAAACATTATATTGCCTAAAATGCAATAATATGGCTTTCCAATAGTGAATTTGAAGCAGGTGAAGCTAAAACTGCCACTTGAGGAGTTTTGGTTAGAACATATTTACTGACAAAGGTTTTTTTGATCTTAAATGCAAAATGTATGTATAATTTTTACAGTTTTGGCTTAATTACTTCTCTGGGTGTGTTGTTTTTTCAGCAAATGGCCTTTTTTAGAGTCTATTCTCCAGTTAACGATTCATCGATTACTAAGTTAGTTGACGATTATTTCAATAATCGATTAATTCGATTAATCAGTGTTGCCCTAATTTGGTGGCATCTGAGCCTCTGAATGCTGTTTAACAATACTTTAGTCTGTTAGCTTTTTAAATTAATTAAGATTTTATCTGGAAAGTGGTACACCAAGGGGGTGAGGCATGGGATCAACTGGCTCACTTTTTATGATTTATTTATTTATTCATTCATCCATTCATTCATTTATTTATTTATTTATGTGTGTGCCAATTTACTTGTCCTACATAGTTGGACGGTTTTCAATGTCCTTTGCTGGCTTCTGGCTCTGCTCCCTTCGCTATGACAACTGCATCATAAAACTCCTGAAATTCTGTTGTGACTTTTAGTTTTAAGGAGACTTTAAGGAGACAGTTTGTCTCACATTTTCCCACCTCTTTAAAAATTTAATTTTACGAAATAAACATTTTGTAAAGGTTTATTACTCAAACGTGGCATAACACTGGGAAATTGTGCTGTTTTTCAGACCCGTTTGCTGTAAAGAGAAACGTGGCCCGCACTGTGAACAGCCAGCAAATGTTTGACTACATCCTCCACTGCCTTAAGACTACATACAAGTACTTTGCTCTTCCGCTCAATACCAACTACAGAGGAGAAGCCAAGCGGGGCCTTAACCAAGGAGCCAACGCTGAGGCTTTCAGTGGTCTGGCTGATTTCAGTCAGCTCTCCCTTCGGTCCCAATGTGCAAGCCAAACTCAGGGTCCAGATGATGGCCCTGACGACTCTGATTGCATCATTGAAGAAGAGGAGGAAGTTGAGGAATGCAGTGACTCTGACGAAGAGAGAGAGAAGGAAAAGGCAGACCTGGGCAAAAGCAGTTTCTCAGAAGATGAGGAGGATGAAGAAGAACAGGATGAAGATTTAGACATTGATATTCAGCCGCATGATCGACATCACTTGGACAGCTTTACAACAGAGGACGAAGACATTTTCCCAGTTGATGAGATTTCAGGAGAGGAACTTCTGTCTGACGAGGAGCCGCAGGATTTGGACACGCCTGGTTCTCTAGACGAAGAGGAGGAGGAGGAGCTGGCGCATGTCAGGCTTTCACCTTCAATGAGTAAAACTAAAAATGAAGGCACCAAAAATCAAAACCAACAGCAAACCCAGTTTGCTTATGAGTTTACCAAGCAAGCCTTTACCAAAGGAAAGGTAAGTTTGACACCATTTTATACTTTTATCATCTATAATCTTCACCATCTGAATTAAACTCGCTAATACTTTTGCAGTCACACATGGTGGTGTGCAGTTTGTGCAAACGTGATGGACATCTGAAGAAAGACTGTCCGGAGGATTTTAAGAAAGTGGAGCTGGATCCTCTGCCTCCGCTAACACCAGACTTTCTCCGTGTCCTTAACAGAGTATGCGAGCAATGCTACAGTAAGTACTGCGGTATAGTTGTTTGAAGGAAACGTATCACTTAGGTGAGCTTTACTGTACTTTTCTTGCAGGAAACATTCTAAGGTTGAGAGGTTCGAATAAAATATGAAAGGGAATCGGCAAGTAAAAGCAGAAATGTTTGCACGCTATTACTTTTCAATACCAAAAAAAATTCTGAAATGAAACGAAAGACAAAGTGTCCCCCTCCCCATAGATGGTGAAAGGGGACATGAAACAAGTTGTTAGTTTTAGAGGGCTTTTGTCCTTAATAAATGAAAGCATCACTTGAAAGCTGCTTTTGTTGAATGTTAAAATTTATTCCATTATCTGAAACATTTTAAGTGACAAAAAAACCAGGACAGAATAACTGTAAGAGGGCAAATACTTTTTTGCTGCGCTGCATATGTGTTTTTTTTTTTTTTTTTTTAAATCATCCAGTGTATGCAACAATATCTTAAATGCATTATTGAAGTTTTCTATTCAAGAATCCCTTTTTGTTTCAGTTGTTTGTTTCAACTTGATGCATGCCACATGTGCATGAGTTGGTATGTATGGATGATCTAACCATAAGCATGAATAATATCCTGAAATACTCAGATCTGCTGTATTTGTTTCAGGCTACATTCAGATTGAATATTCTTAATGTATTTGTGTTACTACTACTTACACTGGATTAATTTAGTGCTTGTTTCATTTAAAGAAGGAACACCTTGGGGGAGGTGGTGGTTAATGAGGTGTGAAATACATTACTTTGTTTTTGTCCAGTAATGAGTGAGTCCTACAATGAATCCAGGTGGCTTCACTGTTTGGTTAAAGTTACCACAAACTGATTTGTGTTTTAAATATTAATTATAAAGTGTTCAAACCTTTTTTATTATTATTATTATTATTATTATTATTATTTCTTTTTTAGTTGACTTTTCCCCTGATGACCTGGAAAATGGTGTAAGAGAGCTCATCCTTCAAGACCTGGAGAGCTTTGTTAGACGACAGTTTGCTGGTAAAGTGAACTATATTTTTCATCATGTTTTTTGGCTCTTTTTTTTTTTTTTTTTTTTTAACCAAAACTGGCATTTTGACCTGCCCCTCAATTACAGTCAATGTAATGTTTCCATAACTTTCAATACAGCTCTGAAACAAACTATGTACACCCCTGCGACTTCCATAGGAATTAACAGGGAAAGTAGCTGCCTGGTGCTGCTACTTAAGGCACTTGATCATCAGTAAATTTGACAAGCTTGATGAAATCAGGATTTTTGTCAGTTTGTTTATCTGGGGCATACAGGTGTGTGCTAGCACTGTTCTAAGGAATAAAGACATAAGTGATGACCTTAGAAAAGCAGATGATGCTGCGTTGATGATTTGGGCTTGCTTAACAGTCAGAGAACCTGGACACCTTGCAGTTATTGAGTCGACCATGAACTCCTCTGTTTACCAAAATACTCTAACGTAACAGCATGAAATCCTCCTCAGAATGTCTGACTAAGAAAGGAATCTGTGGTGCAAAGTCTACCAGCGAAAGAATGATGGGGTGTAGTTAGTTTTTCACACGAGTATACTTATAAGATTGATTAAGATCATTTTCTTTTTGGTCCATTTTTTTCCTGCACAGGGGCTCGTCTACAGTTGTTTGGCTCATCCAAAAATGGTTTTGGCTTCAGACAGAGTGATCTTGACATCTGCATGGTTTTGGAGGGAAAGGAAACCATGGATGTGAGTTATTTATCTGTTGGTCAGATATGCTGCTGGTAAGATTTTGTAGTTGTCAGTTTGATGTAATTTATTGTAAACCTCTTAAGTTACACTAATTAAATTCTAATTACATGTTGAACTTCTTTTTCTGGAGAAAGAAGCATAAGAATGTATTTTTTTTCTGACAGGATGTTGACTGCATTAATATCATTAAAGGCCTGGCAAGACAGCTGAAGAAACACTCAGGTATGACAGAGCAGAAGTGATTATATAGACTAGAGATTGATCAAGCTTCTTTAAGTCTTTATTTTCTTCAACTTGCAGCTGGCGTTTGTTTCACTTTTGATGGCAACGACTAACTCAGCTTTTCACCTAATTAGATTAACTTCCCATGTTACAGTAAAATCTCATCTTAAATCAAGGGTTGACTTTTTGTCTGATTTCATGAAGTTGAAGCTCTTCTTTTATGGAACGTTAATTAACATTGGTGGTTTATGCTAAAGTATCATCTAAATGTTGCTTTCTGAATTTCCCTACTGTGAGACAATAAAGGATATTTCTATTCTGTTGCCAGGTCTTAGGAACATCCTTCCCATCACCACAGCTAAAGTACCTATTGTAAAGTTTTACCATATTCACACTGGCTTGGAGGGAGACATCAGCCTCTACAACACACTGGTAGGAATCAGCTCCTGTCTTTTGATTATTATTTATTATTGTTGACAGGCCATTGAAAGCTGACATTTTTTTTGTCCTCCAGGCCCTTCATAACACACGCCTGCTTGCATCATATGCTGCCATAGACAGAAGAGTGAAGATCCTCTGTTATATCATGAAGGTTTTCGCAAAGGTGAGCATGCTTAACGTATGAATATGGTATCTTTTTTTCTTTGTTTTGACAGTGTCTCATTCTGTGCTTCCCCTCTAAAGATGTGCGATATTGGAGATGCTTCTCGTGGCAGCCTCTCATCCTATGCCTACACTCTCATGGTGCTGTTCTTCCTTCAGCAGAGAAACCTACCAGTCATCCCTGTGCTGCAAGAGGTACAGATAACATACTTTAAAATGCTCAAGTAAACCTTTTTGAGCTAGAATCTTTCATTTATATGCGTGTTGATTGTTTTGCAGATTTATGATGGCAAAACAAAGCCAGAAGTTCTTGTTGATGGCTGGAACGTCTACTTTTTTGATAATTTAAAAACACTGGTGAGAATGTTGTTTGAAGTACCTTGCAAAAGAATATACAGTCTATTAACTTTTTCACAACTCTAATGGATTTTATAGCTGTTTTAGATGATATACCATAACAGTGTTGTGCATCATTGTGAAGTAGAAGCTAAATGATGCATGACTTTTTACAAATAAAAGTCTGAAAAGGGTTATTTGCATGCTGGTTTGTAGAACCATTCCCTCTAATCACAGCTGCAAGTTTTTAAGAATATGCAATAGGTCACACTGGAAGAGGCCTGAATACATATATATGCAATACTTCACTGATTTTTATGTGTAAAAACCATGTGTATTCTTGAAGACCATGTATTTTGTTTTTTCCTTCCCCTTCACACTGCTTTGTGTTGGTCTGTCACCATAAGTATTTAAGTAATGCTCTGTTTGTACTCATGTAAAGTAGTGAAGTGGAACAGTTTGTAACAGTGCAGGATTTGTTATTATCTTCCACCTGCAGCCTTGTCACTGGCCACTGTATGGAAAGAACACTGAGACTGTGGGGGAGCTCTGGCTCGGCCTGCTCCGCTTCTACACAGAGGACTTTGACTTCAGAGAGCATGTTGTTTGTATTCGACAGCATGCCCGCCTCACCACGTTCAACAAACAGTGGACGTCCAAGTACATTGTCATTGAAGGTCAGTTTTACTGACACTCAAAATTCAAAGTTTATTGCTGGACTGTTCCTGAAAATCTCTCTTTTCACATTCCAGATCCTTTTGACCTCAATCATAATTTGGGTGCTGGTCTCTCCAGGAGAAGTATGGTCATTTTTTTTGTTCCCTTCTTTGTAATCTATATCTTTTTGCAAAGCTGTTACCCACTTTCATGATCTATTTTGTTATCCAAACAGTGACAAACTTTATCATGAAGGCGTTCATCAATGGAAGAAGAGTGTTTGGCACACCCGTGAGAAGTTTACCACCAGTGTATCCCAGTGAAATGGTCCGTATTGGAAATCTAGAAATCATAGTTTTAGATTTTATTGGTCTAAATTCAGCAGTGCTATTCTAATGCTGTGTGCAGGAGTATTTCTTTGACCCAGAAGTTCTGACCGAGGGAGAAGTTGCTCCAAACGATCGCTGCTGCCGCGTCTGTGGCAAGATCGGACACTTTTTGAAAGACTGCCCCATGCGCAACAAGTGGGTACAATCACAGCATGTTTGTTTGAGTCGATTTGTGTTTCCAACTCAAATGTTTGGAACGTCTTGTGACGTGCTGCATGTTTTGTCCCAGACCCAAGCACAGACGGGATTCGGAGAACAGGGCAGAGCACTTTCACGATTCAACAGAGGAATTCATGGATCCAGTCAGGTACAGGAATGAACACTGGAAGAAAAGAGATGCACTGGAGATTCGCTGCTGCTTCCTGTGTGGATCAAGCGCCCACATCAAGAAGGACTGTCACCTTTACAGAAGCCCCGCAGGTTCTTGGATGGATCTTTTTTTTTCTCAAAGATATTTTTATTGAATTTAAAAAATAAACAGGAAGCACAAGATGCACACAGGAAAAAGCACATGTATGGAAACTTCTCAACATCACAACTGATCAGTCTTAAAACAATTAAACTGAACACCATGCTTAAAAATTTCTCTATGGATTTGAACCTAGGTGATGATCTGGTGCGTTCAAACCGTTTCCCTGACATAAATAAATATTTCTAGCCAGTTTTTTAGTATAGGACCCATGTATCAATAAACCTTTGATTGAAAAGCCCTAGAGGATGCAGTATGGGTGGAAGACTTATATAATGTTGCAGAAACAATCCCCACCCCCTGCAGAGCTTACTATGACAATTTGTGACAGAGTAGGAGACCTTGTTCCAGTTTGAAGGGGAGATGAGATCCTTGAACCATAGAGTACAAGTGAGGATAGATTGTGACCTTCCATTTTATCGCAGTCTATGTCTTGCCTGAAGACAAGCAAATGATAATAAACTGTTTTTTTTTTCTTGGGAGAAATAAATGTTGGTATTTCCTATGATACCAAAAAGAGCCACTAGAGGGTTGGGTTTCATGTGGTGCCTAAAAATGAAAAACAGGGTTTGAAAAGTTCTTTCAGAACTTTTGAAGACAAGTATGTTCAAAACATGAATAACTGAGGTCTCTTTGCCACCACAATTGTCACAGCCAGGCATAACCTCTAGATTAAAGCGAGATAGTCTGGGATATCTGAGATTGAAGAAAGGAACAAACCTGTAAATATCTGAAAATATGTGCATGTGTCATATAAATGTTTTTTTTTTTCCTAGATTGGAGTAAAAGATCAAAAGGTATCGTTAATAAATAGGTCATTGAAACACACAATGCCCTTTCTGTACCAGTCATAAAATACTGGGTACGATAGAGAGGGTTGAAACTAGGGCTGGACAATAAATCAATAACAATATATATCGTGATAGACACGTGATCAATATCAATAGATAATATGTCCGATAGAATTTTCAATATGTAGCATATTCACTGAACTCCGATCCAGAACTGCACAGCATTCTCAGGGATGTAGGCAGAAGACAGACTAGCTGCTCAACCTCTCAAAGACAGCTAAGCTAGGTGAGTGGCATCAACTAACTTACTCACTCTTTGGTTACCTAGCAACAACCTGTTCAGTAACTTGTGCAGCATCAGTTTAAGGTTTCACCATGCCTCATAACTACTTAAAAATAAACGGTGTGGAGTGAAAACTGGATAAAAGAGGAAAGGTTACGTCACCAGTTCGGCAGTATTTCAGATATTTAAAACGAGAAACTGATCTATAATGATACGTTTTTCTGCCATATCGTCCAGCCCTAGTTAAAACTAGTGGTTCAACAGAGTAGTACTTAAAAGGGAGACATTCCCTAGATCAAAATGTTTTCTTATCTGAACGTATACCCTCACAGTATGTTCAGCTACTGGATGATTAAAATTAGGCTGGGCAGAGCCCCCACAGGTTCTGGATTTTTGAAGGTGAGCTTTAATCAGACAAGGGTGTATATCTTTCCATAATAAGAGTGATATGTCTCAAACCATAGAGCTAAATAAGGACTTCGGTTTGACGGTTGGTATTTACATTCACAAATATAAAAATCTAGGAAGGATATTTATTATATGACTGAAACTTTGCACCAAATATGGGAAGGGGACTACTGCGTTAGACTGTTTTTTTGATCTTCAATATAGAAAGAAAATTCTCTTTGAAGAGACAACTTTGTTTCCTTGTAATAACTCAAGTAAATGTATGGTTTTCTGTTATTTTAAATGGAAAAACTGGAGTACACTGACACCCCCCTCTCCACCTACAGGGAAGATCTCGCTGCTATGAAACCTGAGTCTATAACCTGAAAACATTCCTAATTTCAATCATTTAAATAGAAGTTTTGGAGTATCACATGGAGTTTCAAACTAGATGTTTTACTCTTGAGTATTTAGACGAAAAAAAAAAATGTAATTTGCTCTTCTGTAAATTTTGGAAACTCTTTATCTCAGAGAACGGTCGAATTGAGACACCAATGTCTGTGGAAATGGTGTGCATAGGAAAAGGTATCAAAAAGAAAGTAAAGAGCCCTACATTAAGTGTGGTGGAACGTTGGGGGGAGAAGTACATTCCTTTAGGATGGAGCTGGCACCAGATGTCATACCTCATAGTTAGACAAGTGGACTTGTTCATTGTGTCAGGACTGGAAGTAGATACATCCAATATGGGGTCCAACCAGCAAATAGTATGAGGAGTTAGGAGCCAAGATCAGGGCCGTTTCACAAAACTCTATGGTATCAGTGTTAGGAGCTTATACATTGGACAGAATGACTTTTTTTTTTTTATTATTATTATATAATTTTCTATAATTATGGTCTTTGAATATATTAGCTTCTTTATCTTCTTCAAACATTATAATTTATCAGAAATATTGGTTTTGTTAAAGTTCTTAAAATTAGATATATGCACAACATATTGATGAATAAATTAGAAAAGAAATGCCTTTCATCCTTTAATTATCTTAATGTGTCATTTTGCAGGTAATGTGAAAATGGAGAATCTTACATCCTCCTCATCAGGACACCTTAAAAATCTGAGAGAGAAGGAGAAACTGGTTTGTTTTCTTGAACTAAATCCAAAATCATAGTAAATATTTTTTATGATCTGCTGTGTAATCCTGTGGCTGTTTTTCAGAGCTTATCTGCACAAGAAGAGAGGAGGAGAAAGCAACAGAATGTAATTCTAAGTCCACAAGCAGGTATTTGAGTTTCCAGTGTCGTCTTGTGTGCCCCACATGCTATATTGCCAAAAATATTTGAATCACTTCCATTGCCACAGATATTTAAAATCCAGAATCCAGGATTGCAGATTGCAAACATTTGTGAAAGAATGGGTCGCTCTCCAGCGTCCCTCGACTTCCAGTGAGATGATCTCTTAATGCTTCAGCATGCCAAGACATTTTGGATACTTTTACACTCCCAATATTGAGCGAACAGTTTGAGGATGGCCCCTTCCTGTTTCAGCCGCCGCACCAGTGCATGGTTGCATGGATAGGCAAGGTTGGAAGAACTTGACTGACTTTTGCACAGAGCCCTGATCTAAAGCCAACCGAACACCTTTGGGATGAATTAGAGTGGAGACTGAGAGCTAGGCCTTCTTGTCAGATTGGTCAGTATTCCTATAAACATACTCCTACAGCCTTCCTTGAAGAGTTAAAGGTTGGCATAACATTTAAACCTATAGATAAAGAATGGGATGTCACTCAAATTCATAGGGATAGGAAGGCAGTCCAGTGAATATGTTTGGCAATGTAGGCCATGTGGCATTATTCTAATTGTATTGCTAATTTTATATAAGGTACCTCTACATTTATTATTTGGCTATTTTTAAAATATACTTTTGGAAGTTCTGTGAAGTTATGTTACAACCTCTCTGCTTGCTGGCAAAAGATGAGTTCATATCAATCTACTTGATCAGCTGCGACTTGTCAGTCTGCTGGAATAATTTCCAAACACCTACAAGTTCATGAACATATTATCTTCAATGCCGATGGACAGCCTGTCGCAGAATCCTGAAGTTTATTCCGCTCTGAGTGAATTGAAATATACATGGCGGACTGATGAGTCACAGCAGACTGAGCGTCCTCGGCACATGTAAAACGGCAACACATTTAACTGGTTTCTGGTATTTTCCCCACTGTGGGCGAAAAAAGGATATGTCTATTCTAAAGGTGTAGGTGTTAAAGGAATACAGAAGTTATTTAAAGAATGGCTTGTACTGCTCCCCTGATGTAGGCCAGCAAACAGCCCTTTTGGGAAAAAATATCTATAGACATTCAGTCTTTCCCACTTAGTTGTAAAAGTATTCTGCTCCTGGAGCTGGTGTATTCTGTGTTAAAGGGATTATATTCAAAAGATTCTTATCTTTTCCACTAACAGCTACTTTCTCATGCGAAAGTGTTTTATATTACAAGGCTTTACCTAAAAGTAGTCAGTTAGAAGATGTTTTCAGTAATTATGAAGGTTAACATACACTGTGTGAAGGAGCAAGTTGGGTAAATTGGGTGTAATAGTAAAGGATGCAGTGTCAAAAAAGACCACCTTAAAGTTGCAGTATGTAACTTATATGAAAAACAGGTTCTTTACATAATTGTTAAAATTATCATTATGTTGTTACAGTATAATATAAGACAGATAATCTGTGAAAAAAAAATTGTCCCAGTACTGACTGCAGAAATACACTTGTCAGTCAAAAACAACCAATAAGAGCCAGGAGGAGGGTCTCAGTGCTGTCAATCCCCCTCATGTACGTGCCACTCACACACACCCTTTTGCTCTTTGCTACAAAGTTATGATTATAATCATAACTTTATAATCATAAAGTTATGATTATTTTAGTTGGGCATAAAGATATCCTCAGTACAGACAACATAGCCTGCCATGAATGCTAATACTAGTTAACATGGCCACCAATGACTGTGAATAAACAGTTTTAAAGGAACAGAGTTGTTTCTTCTCCATTAGCACATTAAGCAGCGCATACGAGGGTGATTAACAACACTAATACCGTCCTCCTGGCTCTGATTGGTTGTTTTTGGTCGGGAGTGGTGCGTTTCTTTAGACGGCAATAGTAGCTCGGGGGTGGGGTGGGGTGGAGAAGCTCGAACTTTTCACAGATTATCGGTCTCATACCATACTGTCACAACATGGTGACATTTTTAACAAATAGACAAAAAACATATTTTTGTGAAAGTTACGTACTACAGCTTTAAGTTGATAAAGACATAATATTGGAACAAAATGTAAGGGAAAAACTTTCCACATCCTCTCTACCAAAGCCAGACGGACAACAAAAAAAAAATCCTTGGGATTTGATACGTGTACTACAGATATTACTGTTAATAGCTTCATAGAACCTTACTTCAAATAAGCTGAACTATCCCAGTAAGGAGAATCCTAAATTAGAGGAATCTGTGCACAACCATTAGATGTTTAGCTGCCTAGACCTTTAGCTGACCTCACAATGGGGACAGCTCTTGTTTTCAGACGTAACACACCAGCTAAGATTGATGTGCCATGTGCATTCATGATGTTTCAGCTTTCCCCTTTAGTCCAGCTGAATGTATGATGTATTCAATTCTGTTAACAATGTGTTTGAAATGGATGGTCTTTGAAAAAGGCAAATATTATTGCATTTTTATATTCTGGGTGATTGTCTTGTTTAGGTTTAGGGTTGGTGAGAGGAGAGAATGAGAACACTGCACATTTGCACCATTCCCAGATTCCTCCATGTTCCTCTGGACTGTGGAGTACAGTCTTACTTTCATTTTGGCTACATTTTTTCATCTTTGTCCTCCTTTTATTTGTTTTCTTCACTTTCAGAGAACATGATTTCTTAACTGATTTTTCCTTACTTTAGTAGTGAAAATAAACACACTGTGAACCTGTTTAAATGATGTGTGCATCTGCCCTGTCTTTTTTTTTTTTTTTTTTTTCTTTGCTTTGTCTGGATAAAATTATACTTGCAAAAATCTTAACATCTGCTTTCTGGTGTTGTCTTAGGCAGTTTAGCTCGTCGAAATTTAGGTCGTTCTGGTCCCAGGAAAAACCCAGAGGAGTGAGAAGGGCCACTGGATTCTCAGACCACAGGATTTCTGCTATTGTCCCTGGAGACTGCGTCCCAAATCTGGGGAAAATCCTTAAATCTGAATGGTACTATTGGGCCATGGGGTGCCCATTAAAAAGCCAAAGCCTGGACATCAAGACTTGAAGCCAAATAGGGCCTTTTTATGTGTGTATCCTCCTCAGAGGAGCTTTTAAAGCTTTGGTTTTATCAAGAGAAGCCATTATGCATGTCCAGTGTATTTGTTTGCATTCATTTTTTTTTTTTTTTTTTTTTTTTACTGTTATTCTTTACACTGCAGTCCAATAATAGCAATTTCAGATCCCCCTTCCAAATGCCCTCAAAGCTGGTGGGTCACACAAATACTAAAGTATTAAAATTGAGTTTCTGCTGAGATTAACATGAAGGAGGTTGATGATCTTTTCAGTTGGATTCACAAACAGTTTCAAACTAAAATCACTATGTTATGAAATGTTGCTCAGTTTGTGTTTCTCATCTTGTTGAGATTGAGATTTTTTATTGGGATTTAAGAACTAAACACAGATTTTAATGGCAATGGGGGTTTTTTGTAGCATTGTTCGTTTTGTTTCTTAACTATATATTTTAAATTTTCTTTATTTCCTGTTCTGCACTGAAGCCTATTCATTTCTATCCAAATCCCTCAGAATACTCCTTGAAGTTTGGTTTGAAAAAAGGCAAAAACGTATTTCATTGCAAAACTGCAACTTCCACTCACCATTTCACTGCTACACCATTTCTATGTGAGCACCAGAGCACAGTGGTGGAACTTCACTGTTTCTCCACACAAGCCTGGAAACATGATGACGGTGCAACAACACAGCTGAGGGACAATGTTTCATACCTGCACTGGTTGGGATTTTTAGAAAAACAAACCAACTGTTCCAGTCGTCTGTGTTCCCTGCTGCAACCCCCCCCCCCAACCACACGAGCTTATAAATTTTGTCTTTTTGTTGTGAGTGCCACAGATTGGTAGCTGCACTGTGAAGGTACACAGCCTTCAATTTTCTTTTGCTGCTTAGTTTGTCTCAAAGATTTCATTCATCGTTAATTATGGAAATTCTGCCTTTGTTGTTAATTTTTTTTCCTTTGAAAAATGCTTTTAGTTTCATGGTCAGTTCTAATTTTAAAAATTATTTTATTGCCAGTCTTGTATTTGTGTTAATGGACTCAAATGATCAAAGCTTTCATATGTCATTAAAGGGGTGGTGACATCACTGTATAAACAGTTTCATGTAGTTGATATTGCTGCATATGTCAATTTTCAAAAGAATTTCATTTAAAAAAAAAAAAGTCACCTTTTTGTAGGGGGTTGTTTGTTTTGGCAGGCCAGATTTCCCTCCTCGGTAAAAGGGTTGGGTACGGGATTGATATGCAGCTCTTCTTAGTTGACTTCACTCTGATTGGCTACAACCATATTTGGGAAACTCTTCAGTAAAGTGCACTGAACATAGTCTCAAATTGGGGTTATAATTGCGTGGTACTTCCCAATAAATGAACTTAAGCCAGTCTTCTCTGATTCTCTCATCCATCAGGAGTAAGTGGAAACTTCCATCTGTCTTTAAGCGCTCTCGGAAATAACAGCTCCATTTTTTTAGTAGCCATCCTCTTAAGTGGAGTAGCCAGACATGCTACCGCAACTAAGCCCTAAAATTAGCCAGTGGATCTGCTGGGGGGAGGGAGGAAGGGAAAGGGGAGGGCTGTTTGCTTGATGGTATGCTCTAATTGGAGAATATGAATTATGTAGAAAGATCAACTGTTCTCTGATTCGTCCGTTTTTGAGCAAAGAAACAAAGCCGACCGCCTATGAGCAGGGCTTTTGATACCAACTTGACATTCACACCGTGTCATCAGTGCACAACAGATCCTATTATCAGTGGCGGAGCCAGACTTTTGTCCTTTGGGGGGGGCAAGGCATGTCCCCCACATTTATCTTCCCTGTTTGTGGTGTATAGCACCAATGACTGCACAGGAATGCCATGGTGCTGTTACATGTCAGGGCAGGCCAGTGCCCCTTGGGCCCCCCTCTAGCTCCACCCTGCACATTATACCCCCAAAACCACAGAAAAATGAAATTTGTTGGCATAACCCCTTTAAGGCATATTGATCCAGACATGATAGGCTGGCTTTCAATCCATTTTGTCTGGGAAAAAATAAAGTAAACAAAACATCAGTTCATGACTGTGTGAAATGTTTCCTTTTTGTGTAATTGTCAAATATCAGTATATGTGCATTTTTATGAAATATTTATATAAAATGTGCCTACTATGTAAAACTTGCTCAGATTTTTGCCCTGACAAATCTGAAATTGTTTAGTAATAATTAATTTTGCCAATTTGGTACAAGTCATATTCAAGAAAATCTAGAACATTAATTTTGCATTAGGTGGAGATTTTTAATCATTTTTCATGTGCACCATCAAGTCTAGGATAATGAAAGACTAAAGTTTAGGTGTCAAACTGTTTCACAATTAGTTTTTAACCTTATCATTTACTTTGTGCCCATTTTCTTTCCCCTGATATTGCCATCGTCATGCCACTGATCCCCATTTGAATATTTTTTTTAATTTCAAGGCAAAAATGAACTACTTTACAGTTGTATTTTAGGAACTTAACTGTCAGTTCATCCATCAGCTGTAGCTGCTTATCCTCGCTGGGGTGGCTGGTGGCTATTCCCAGGGATTATTGGGCGAGAGGCAGGATACACCCCACACAGGTCGGCTGTCCATAATAGAGATACGCAGGACAAATAACCATGCATGTACACACACACACACACACATGCTAAGGGCAAGTTGAGAAACTAATTTGTTCTTGAACTGTAAGAGGTAGCCAGAGTACCCAGACAGAACCCATGCAATCACAGGAGAAACATGCAAACTCAATGCAGACAGGTATTTGGACCCTAAACCTTCTTGCTGCAAGGCAAGACTGCATATATGTTTACCTTTTGTACTAACAAGGATTTTATTATACAGACATGATAAAAGGTACAGTTACATCTTTGCACATTTATTGCTTTTGCTTCAATGTACAAAAGCAATGAAAATGTTTTGGTCCTCCTCAATTATCAAAATTAGGTAAATGCTACCTCATTAGTTATAGTTTAATGTAGATTTATTTGTAGGTCTTTCCAAAGGGAGGGTAGCCAAATAACACCAGCAAATCTACAACAAAATGGGGGTTCATTGGGTTTGGTAAATTATCAAATGTCTCAATGTCATGGCATAATCTCGTACTGATTTTTATTTAATCCCAGCATTTAATTTGAGCAGTTTCTCAGTTGAAACAAGTACTATTACTTGTTGCTACGTACTTTTTTTTATTACTATTTTATTGTAGAATTAATTTGTAGTTGATTTGTAAAATAGAGTTGTTTAAAACTGTAGATGTCAAATAAACAATCGCCGTACTCCCTTGAGGTTCCATTCATTGGGAGGACAGGGGCGGAGCTGGGACATAGTTAGGTCGTGATGGGTACATTGCGTTCCGAACGTTATGTTTTCGGCACGAAATCCAAAAACAAAAGCTTGAAAAAAATGGCGTTCACCGGGGTTTGCCGTTAAAATAATAACCAGAACATTCTGTATGAACACGAGGAATTAAATAAAAATTGTTCTCAACACAGTATTGCAACACATAAGTAAAATAAAGAAAAATAGGATGTTACAGAACATATAGCACATATTAGAAGGAGGTTACGTAACTGAAAATGACGCTTATATTTCTGGACCTCTCCCCCGTTTCTCATTGGCTATTTGGCCGCCTGTCAAACTCTTAGCCAATCATTCCCGGAATTTCTTGCCTCTCCTTCTTGAGGGACGTTCTCTAATTCATTTACACGCCTGCGCAAGCTAATGTTATGATTTTCAACAGTATCAACATGTCTGCCTCCTTGGTGCGAGCGACCGTCCGAGCGGTCAATAAAAGAAAGATTTTACCCACAAGAGCCGCTTTAACACTGGTGAGTTAAATATTTAGTTTGTAAAGTTAAAAGGAAAACGCGTCTTGTTTCCTTTTGGTGAGTGTGGTTTTCGAAAAGTGCGGCGTTCAACCCTAGCGGCCGTTGATTTGGTGTCAGTTGTGTAAGTTGGTTAAGTTAGCTAGCTATCAGTGAATCACTGTCCCTACTGTTGGTTCTTTTACCAAAGTGTCACTATTTAATTTATTGGTAAACCGCTTTATCATGGCTGATACATCTATAAACGTCCAGTTTCTTTGTTTTTAAAGTTACATTTTACTCGTCAGCGAAATCAATCCGTATAAATTGTTGCTAACTTAGTAGCCGACTGGTTATACGCATCTTACACCAAACCTGATCTTTGATTAAACCAACGGTCCTCAGATTAGATTAATTTCTAAATGACTGCAACACATAGAATAGAAAAAAACGTTATATTAAATTTAGCTAAAAACTCAATGGCCATTTACTCCATCTGCTGATATCAACGGCCAATCTGGTCATTTTAAACAAAAAACAGGAGCTTTTTAAATGGAAATCTGCTTTTGCTTTTAACTTTGAGTCTCTACTAAGCTTTATTAGTTTTTGTTCGTTTATATTTTGCTTAGTCTTGCAGCGACAGGATGTCAAGCAAACTAGCAAAAGGAATTGAAAGCATGCATATGCCGCAGTAAACAAAACCTCTCTCAAGGGAATAGCCTAGATGTTTTTCAAGTTTCAAGAAACCTGGACCACAGATTTCAAAGGATCTTCAAGACATCTGGGTCAAATACATTTCTGGCAAGTAGCAACAAAACAGATATCCATCTTCTACTGCTTATCTGTGACAAGGTCAAACAAAGACCCCTGACTTCCCTCTTCCCAGCTACACCCTCAAACTCATCAGGGAAAAGTCTGAGGCATTTCCCTGCCTGACCCTGCGATTTAATCTAGCAAATCCTGTCTCTTCCCCAAAGCCGTCTTCCATTTGGACATGTCGAAAACAGCATCTTTTCCAATAGATTTGTTCATGCAAATTTCAAGAGTTATGTGTATGTGTGTGTGTGTGTGTGTGTGTGTGTATATATATATATATATATATATATATATATATATATATATATATATATATATATATATA
This sequence comes from Anableps anableps, assembly GCA_014839685.1. Lineage (NCBI taxonomy): Eukaryota > Metazoa > Chordata > Actinopteri > Cyprinodontiformes > Anablepidae > Anableps > Anableps anableps. Next base: position 31,782,560 of record CM026066.1, read on the forward strand.
TATATATATATATATTTTTTTTTTTTTTTTAATTTATTTATTTTTTTTTTAAGTATCACAGGCTATTGAGCTGATTTTAAAAATGGAAATTACTAGAACTTCAACCTGCAGTATTAAATAAAAACAGTTTTAATAGGGAGCAAGGATTACAAATCCAGCAACTGGAGCAAAGATATCACTTGTAGACTCCCCCGATGGTAACACATCTTCTACTGAATCCCCAAACTGCCACTACTGACTCTTTTTTTTTTTTTTTTTTTGATGTGGATAAGCTGGGGTTTTTGTTTTTTTTTTTTCCCCCCTTTGAACTCCCGATCGCTGAAGGCAAGTCCACCCTGTGGTGAAAACTCATTCCAGCTGCTTGGACTCATTCTTTTGGGTATTACCGGGTACACATGACCAAAGGTTCGGAATGCAGAGCGTCTGGTAAATTGAAAGCTTCATCTTTTGGCTCAGCTCTGTTCAGCACAACTGACACTCACGGTGCAGTGTCCACATTGCTACAAATGCTACACCAAATCTACTTACCAATCAGCCAGCTATATTCTACCCACACTTCTACACAAAAGCCTGGGATGCATAATCTCCCCCACTTTAGCCATCTTTTCATTCCCAACCCAAAGCATGCTGTTCACTCTATTCCATCTGAAGAAAGTAGAGTTCACATATAATTTCCGTACCATCTTTTCCATTAACACTTTGCAGTCATTGCTGTAGCTGTACTGCACAGTCTGGCAGGTGTTGTAAATGAAAGTAGCTGATCTTGTGTGCTGTTAGTAATATTGCTGAAATATAATATTTTTAAAGCATTAGCATTTTTATTAATATTGGTATCTGTTAAAGGACAGGCTGCCTTCTTCAAAGTATCTGTATATGCATTACAGACAAAACATTTATTATTTATACTAAAGCAGATGTGATCAACTGGTTTAATGATATATTACACTCTCCCTGGTTATTTCTGCATTTTAAATTCAATTGAACCCACTTGCGCAAATGTTTGACAATTTTTTTGACAAATGTTTATAGCTTTTATTACTTTCTAAAAAAAAAATTATACTAACCCAATATTTAAAGGAGCTGAGTGTTTTACCTAAAGTTTTTGCATTGATGTAATTTGTCGTTGCGATGCGATGTGGTGTTAGAAATTGAATGGAGGAAAAAGTAAACTGTCAGTCTGATCACGGTTCGTTTGAAATGGGCGTGTTAAAACGTTGCTGATGGAGGAGATCAGCTAAGAGGCTCTGCTAACAGTCCTGCGGCAAGATAATGTGTTTGTCCTCCGCAGATAAAGTCTCCTTAAGTAGATGCTACGTCATGAGAGGTTGTTCTAGCCAACAACGGCAGATCTTGAACAAGAGGGTGTTGTTACTTAACCTACAAGGGCTAACTGGGATCTTTGTAATGATATGTTAGGAAGGTTTATTGAGGTTAACAGTTGCATATAATGGTCTTGGCTTTTTGTAGAAAAGCAAACAACACAACGGATTACCGAATTGCTTTTAAACTGTGTTCAGTGTTATGAAACAACTGCAGGGAGTGACACAGTTAGGTCTATTAGGGCTACAAGATATGAGATTTCAGCCACTAGAATCTTTTTTAGGTTTGGGCAGCAAGAGGTAATGGAACAGGCTAAATGTTTTGCAGAGCATGAACAGAAAACCTAACACTTGTAGCCAACGAATTGATGCTAAGCAATCCCTTGTTTTATTGTACTTAGCGATATTGCGGTGACGACTGCTAATCCGTGCACTGTGCAGCTCTGGTCTGTGTATTTAAAAACAAACTGATGGTCACTCTTTAAGTGCTTTAAGGGATCAGCACCTTGTGGCTCAAATGTTTCAACTCAGACTCCCAAATCCCTTCACGTGATAGCTCGGGTTATTTTGATACACTGCAGGTGCAGGCTGGAATTTCAGACAGGTTCTAGTGTGTTTGTGTTATCTCAGTTAAATGGAAGGTATCAAATAGTAGAAAAAATTTTCCAAAGGTTTTTTTTTTTTTTTTGTATGCATTGTTCTTTTCTAAGAGTCCCAACATGTTCTGTAGCTCTATGGTTCACGTTTAATGTTCTGTTGATTTTCTTTTCTATAGACTCCTGCAGCTGTGAGCAAAATCAGATTGTTGCTGCAGGATAAGCCAGAATATGTGAGTATATAGAATGATTCACTTCAACAGTTTTGTTTTCTTCTGAGTAACTGTTTATCTTTATTGTGCTCTGTTGGGCTGTTTGATAAACTGATTTTGGTTTTATGAGTAGCTCTTTATTTTTTTTTTTTTTTTTAGTTAAAAAGAAGCAACAAGTTTCTCAGATTGACTGAAAATTGCCGTAGTTATTTCTGTTTTTAGGAAATACAGTTTTATATTAAAAGTTTGATTTCCTTAAAGAAAAATCCTGAGTCATGTCTTCTGAAGGAGACTGCAGTGACTCAGTAGATCGATTAATAGATTTTAGGTCAATATGTCATTTGTTTTCAGAAGCACTGAGACAAGAGGATTAATATTTAGCCTTACAGTGTGTAAACTTTGAGGATTTGAAATGTGCACTTTTTTTTTTTTTTTTTTTTTATAAATACAACAATTCAGTTTAAATTCAGGAGGTTTTGAGTTGATGATTGTTGTGTTAAAATATCTTGTTTATATATTAATTATAAAAACAAACCTGCACTTCTTTGATCATTACCTCTTTATTCACCCTATGTCCTATCATATTTGTCAAAAGTGTGTGTTGATATGTTTTTGCTGTATCATCAACAGATTGGTTTGAAGGTGGGAGTTAGAACACGTGGCTGTAATGGACTGACTTATACTCTGGAATACACAAAAGAGAGAGAGAAATCGGATGAGGAAGTGCTCCAAGATGGTGAGCGTTTTCCTTCGTCATGAACCAATCAGAGTCGAGGCTGCAGAGAGAAACTGAGCAAAAATCCGAGGCAGCTTTTCTGGTTGAATCATGGCTTGAAGATGGCCTGGAAACAATGATATTATCTGGATGATCTGTTGTTTTGTGTCCTGCTGCAACAGAAACACCCCAAACATTTTTTTAATGTGGAGAATATATACATAAACATACATAGAATAAATAATTTTGGCTGCATGATATTACGAAATTATTAGCTGACATTAGCAGTTAGGCTAACTCCCTGATTTCCTCATTTCTGGTTCTGATCTGTCATTAGGAAGCTGAAAACACTCTCTGTGACCTTTAACCCAATCGTCTGTGTCAGTTGTATCTGCTGCAGCGAGTCTTCATTTAACAGTTTTAATATGAGATTTATTGTATCTGGAATATAACAGTCAAGATATATTTAAGTGCAATATCCATATTGCGCATACTGATGTTGCAAAAGTGATATATTGTGCCGCCCAAATATGTAAAATTTTGCTGAAAATATTGTACCTCTGCCTGAATTTTCTTAAAATTAAATTGTTGTTGGGTTATAATAAAGCAAATACACAAATAATAGATCAAATCAAAAACAATCAGCTGATACGTGCTTAATGAAATGTTTCAAAGAAACTACAAGGTCAACAAGTACAAAGCTTGTGATAAGGAAATCCTTCTGCCTAAAAGTCTCCTTTAGAAGCTCACCGGAGGCAGTTCAAAGGGTTTAGATCTTTCACCTTCTAAAGAAAGAAGAGACCTTATCAGTACATTCTCAATTGTTTGAAGAGGCAACTCTTTTAACAGTTGTGGATCTTTTTAAATTCTAAAAAAAACAAACAAAAACGCAAACAAAATAACAAACTTTCTCCATCAGTGTGGTTAGGTTTTGGACAAAGAATAGCAAGAATTTAATCTGCTGAAATGCAAATCTTTCTTTGTCGGCCTGCTCAAGTTCACTGTAATGCTATGAAAATGACACAGTGACTGTGCTTGTCACGTGTTTCCTCCTGTAAAAGTTCGACTGAACAAGCCAGCATGGGTGCTCCTCCATTAGGTTTAACCAAAATGTGTTAGAAAACACATTTACCTACCGTTTCTCTACAGCTTTTATAAGTTAACGCATCAGCACACAACAAAAGTCATTTGTATATTTTTTAGTTTTTGAAGAAAAAAACCTCACACACAACCAAAAAAAAAACTACCAAATAAAACAATATGTTTCTGTTATGGAGAACTGGCCCACAGTAACCGATAGTAGTACATGTAGAGTTTTCAGCTGCAGTTTCTTTTGGTTACAATAAAAGGTGGTTTATTGTTTTCTTTCAGGTGTGAGAGTGTTTATTGAGAAGAAGGCTCAGCTCACCCTTTTGGGAACTGAGATGGACTTTGTGGAGTCAAAGCTGTCCAGTGAATTTATTTTCAACAATCCTAACATCAAAGGCACGTGTGGCTGCGGAGAAAGCTTCAACATCTGAGCATCAACGAGCCGCCATCCCTTCCCGGCTCAGTACCCCGTCTTTTTCTCGAAAGACCGAGAGACTGCCGACGAGGAAGTTGGGTGTGAGGAAATCTTCAAGATGTGGGCACCACTCACTTCCTGCCGCTGCTCTCCCTGCAGACCATTCACACATGCGTACCAGAGCAATTCAACTATGCATTTTTGTTTGTCCTAGAAGGTTTCAAAACAAACTGTAGTCAAAACCAGAAATGATTTTAGGTTAAACTTCCTCTTGTGTTTAACTGTTTTCAGTTCTGTCTTTTACGAAAAACATGAGAACCCCAGAAGCTAGATGCTTTTAGTCTACAGTCTTTTTACACATAATGTTTTCAGTCAAATCTTACGGTAAATGCAGGAGAAAACGGTGCAAGAATGTGTTCTTTAAATCAGAGAGCTGGAGAAGTTTTGGTCCTTAAAACTGTTAGGGTTTAGGATGGTAGTAAATATCCCATTTCCACTGAAGTCCAGACATTAAGGCAAAGCTGTTTGATAAAAGCACTGTTCCGCAGTGTCCTGTTCTCCAGTCTAATCTATGAAATAACTGGAGGAGCTTGAGTGTGTTGAAGCTGTTTTATCAGCTTGTACATTGCTATGTATTTATCTGTTTGTAAATAGAAAAAAAAAACATGTAAATTCCTTGAGCAACAAATACGCACAAAACAAACAAACGCACAAAACATGTATCCCTCATGTAAGAAAGAGTACACTTGGAGGTTCTGGTAGTTAGTTTTAGCCTGATCAGAGCAAAGATTGTTTATGTTGACTGTGTGCTCTTAAAATCATAAACCTGTGCAATATGTCTGTGTACATATAAATAATAAAAATTAAAATGATTCTCCTTGTACCGTTTCATCTGCAGATTCTTTTTATGACTTTAATAGATTGTCGTGTACATTTAGATTAATTTCATTCAGTTCTTTTAGGATTTATTTTCAATTATATAGCTCCAGTCCCGTTTTACTAGATGAACTGGTTTGATTTATATCCAAACATATGGAGTCCAATTTTGGTCAAATTTGGTCCAGTTACAAACAAATTCAACCTAACAGTACATTATACTCAGATTCAGTTGGAAATTGAATTGATGAACTTGCACCAGTTGATCATCCCGGACAAGCATCAGGCCACAGTGGAGAGAAGCTATTCTTTTAACAGGAACAAACCTTCAGCAAAGCCAGGCTCAGTATGAGCAGCCGTCGTCTCAAACTGGCTGGGGGCTGAGAGGACCAGAAGGAGACTGAGGGGGAAAAAAAACCCCACAGACGCACTTTAGTCAGATGTACCTTCTATGCGAAAGAAAAATAAAAAAAATAAACATGTTGCTATGATCATTTAAATTTTGACTAACTGAATTCATAATATCTCGTTTTCCTGAGCTGTCATCTTGTTTAGTTGCTGAAGGAGGGCCTCCCTTATTTACATTTTGAGATTGTCAAGGTGTCATGGACGATCCAAACAAGAATGGTGATTCTAAAAGCGGAGAGTTTTATAGGATTAAGGTAATTAAAAAGTGTATTTTCTATATAAAATAAGATGGAATTTTCATTCAGTTTTAAGAATGCTCAAATGAATGCCTTTGACCAAACAAAATACCGAACTCTCGTCTGAGTTATCTGTAAGGTTTGGCTTTTAAACCTGCAGTTTGTGACCTGCTAACTCTTGTATTCAGTTAAATTTGAAAGCAACAAAAAAAAAAAGCGTTATCTGAAAGATGATCAAGTCACTTTTGCTATTAAAAAGCTAATTTTTAAGTAATAATCACATTTTGTAGTTTTCAAATTCATATGACCTGATGGATAAGGTGTCCTACTAATGGCTCCTTCAGGTAGTTCCTGTTTGGGTGTTTTCAGTTTTACAAGGAAACTTGATGCTTTTAGCTGGTTATTTTACTATGCTGGTCTCAACTCTAGAGGCAAAACACTGCATGAAAGTATGGAATAATTTCTTATTCCTTAGCATTTTGCGTCTGAGGACTAAGATTTCTTCTATTCTGTTGTAAGGGTTGTGAACTCATTAGTTCTGATTTTCTGAAGTTCTTTCAATATTTTTTATTTAGACGGTTATCCTGATAATCGCTTTCTGTTCAGGAACGTCCAGTCCCATCATCTGATAATTTTTAGGGAAACACATTTGTTTTATTATCAACTTAATCTCTGAATCATTCAGGCATCAAAAGGCTGTTTACTCCAGGGATGAAGCATTGTTGTGTCAATACATAACAGCTCATAAATAAAACTGTTTTAGATGGGCTCTTTGGGAACTTTGCCTTTCTTAAAGATATATGTTTCCATTTCATCGGGTGAATTTATAATGAAAGCTAAAACAGGTACCTAATGTTTTAGAACTGATGAGGTGAGCTATTAGCACTTTTCTGATTGTGTCAGATCTTAAGTTTTGTTTTTCTATTGAAGACATGTCTTTTAAATTGTGTTACAGATATATATATATATTTATATATAGATATATATTTCGAACTAATTCCTTTAGTGCTCCACTTTTCCTCTACTCACTTTAAGTAGATGCGATACAACATGCTTTCACGATCAGGTTCAAGGACTGTGATGAAAATAGGTGAGAAAGCAGTCAAGGTCTAAAGAAATGCCTGAAGAAAACTTCTGAAAGACTTTTACAGGGCTTGGAGAACTACTAATAAAATAATTTTCAAGATAAAAAAAATGTAACTTCTCAGAACTAAACCACAAAGAAATGAAAGGGTTTTCTATGTCCTGCAGCTTGAAACACACTTGCTGTTCATCTTGTAGTGAAACTTGGTTCCTGTTTTAAACTTCTTTTCTCAGGTGTCAGATTTATTGATGGCTTTGGCCGAAAGGAAGCCACCACGTTGTGACATCTCACATATCGATCCCAGAAACATCAGCAGCACCCTGTCCATCCTGAACCAACGAGGGAGAGGTGCTGGTCTTCGATCCAGAGCCGTTCTGCCTAAGAACATCAGTCAGCTTTCCAGCTGTCGGTTTACGAGGAAAGATTATCTGAGAGAAACCTTTCCAGGTTCAGTACCTGCTTCCATCTCTGCCATGACATATCATGAGGGGCAACTCATAGCCTGTCCTTTTTGCACTGCTAAAAAACAAGTAAAAGATGCGCCTTAAGCAAATGCAATACCAGTTAAAAAGAAGAACAGCTGCACATCATCAGTGTGACACGTTGGTTCAAGGACTCATTCAGCGAAATTTTGCCAATTTAGTTAGCCTCCCTTAAACTCCTTAGTGCTTAACGAGCATCAGTAACCTCCAAAAATCCATACTGTACTGACTCTATTACTTTGCCACCATAAGTAGATCAAAGAAAACTTTAGTCTTTTGGTTATTTGAATAAAGGACACATTATAATTATTTAAGATCAAAATAGGATAGAATGAAGCAATCCTAAAATGTACAGACTGTCCAGTATGGCTTTGAGCAATGTGAGTTGTATAATACTAATAATAATTAATGACCACCCAGGAAGCCACATTAAGATGTAAAATGTTGAATGTATGTATATTCAGATTACATGAGTCAACCTTCAGTGAACAAAATTTACTCTAATAATATAACCAACCACAAGGGGACCTGCAAGAGCAGCACATGTATTGCGAAAAAAATCATGGCGTGCTCTGTTAGTAATTTGCATGATGCTATTAGTCATGCATTCCACAAATTTGACCTTTATGGATATGTGGCATCCGTATGAAATCCATTGTTGACAGAAAACCATAAGAACTCCTGTTTGCTTTTTGTTGCTTTTCTGGTCAGATGAGACAGAAATCGAGCATTCTGGCCTACATGCAAAGCACTGAATGTGAAGGAAAAGTAAATCCAGACATTACCCTGCCTGCGTTTACCAGCCCCGTTGTGAACTATGATGGTGGCAGTATCACACTATGGGAAGGCTTTTCTTCAGAGACTAAGAAGCTGATCAGTGGTAATGAGAAGATACATGGAGCTAAATACAGGATAATCCTGGAAGAGAACCTGTTTAGAGTCTGCAAAAGACATGACACTGATATTCATTGTCCAGCAGGACAACACCACTAAACATCCAGCCAAAGCTTCAATAGACTGGTTTGGATCAGAGCATATTTCTGTGTCACAAAGGTACAGTAGGAGCTTAGACCCATGTACAACTCAAAATCTTTATAAAGATGTTAAAATTGATGTTCACAGATTCTCTCCTTCTAATCTGACAGAGTTTTAGCTATTTTGCAAAGAAGCGTTGGAAACAATTTCAGTTTGTAGTTCTGCAAAAGATTTGCAGTTGTAATTATAGTGAACAGTGGTTCTGAAAAATATTGACTCATGTCATGTAAGTATGTATGAATGTCACACTTTTCAAAAATTTCTTTGTAAAAAATGTATGTTCTTTTGTCTTCACAATTTTGCACTGCTTTTTGTTGGCCTCACATTGGTATCATATACACTCCTCCCAAAACAGACAAAAGTTTGTCACGTGACAGCCTGTGAGGAAGTTAACAGTCTATGAATACTTTTTACAAGACACTGTCTTTAACATAAAGGGAAGCACAATAACTACCCTTATGTGACATCAAAGTGAGTAAAAAAGGAAATCTGTATGTCATGACAGCTGAAGGAGGTTTATTGTGAAATGTTGCCCAAGGGAGTGGCAATCAATCTCTACAGCTGGATCCTGATCCAAGGCCTATGAGAAAGCAATTCTTCGAGGCCTTCGAGTATTTCTGGTGCTTCGAAGGATCGAAGGTGCATAGCTTTACTTACCATATAAACAAACGTTATGACAGAAAAAAGACAAACACTGAGCTGCAAACCTGGAAAATATTTCCTGTACAACTGGATATTGTTGCAGTGCTAACAAAGAAAACTCAAGCAAGAAATAAATGTACCCACCGAGAAGTAGTCTCACTGAATTCAGTTTAGTCTGACATTTATTACTTCCATCCATCAGCCCTCATTTAAAATACTTCAGACACTAAAAAAAATAAAAATAGCAAAAACATTTTTGGTGAAAAGTCTTGTGATGAAAGACAAAAATATTTTTAAAAATGTGGAAATCCTGTTATTTTCAATTGATAAAATAAAAATTTTGACCAAAATAAATAACGTCTTTTCGAAATAACAAACTGAGACACAAGAACCACTATTTTCAGATCTCACTTTTTCACAATATCAAACTTTTGAAACCAATACCTGCAGTTGGTAAAGTATATATACTTGAACAGTGCAAACTGCTTCTCGTGAGAAGACAAGATGTACTGTACTGTAAATTCACTTGCACTCCAAATGGGAAGGCATGCTCAGCAGGTAGAAAATAACACCAGAACAATGCTGCTTGTAGGTGTGTCTGTTGCATGTTTGGTGTCAGTTGTTCTTCTCTCCCTTATATGATCAGAGGTGGGTTGGGAAGCCAAAAATTGTACTCAAATAACAGTAACTTCAAAATAATATTACTCAAGCCAAATAAAAGTATGGTAATGTACGCCTACTATTAGAAGAAGTTTTTTATTCACTCAAGTAGCTGTAGCAGAGTAAGCATAACTCATTACGTCCAACCTTTGGCAATTACCTATTCACATAGGGACAGGTTAGTTTGAATAGTTTATTTTCCTTTACTAAATAAAATCATCTTTTAAAACTTTTTTTTGTATTTCCTCATGTTGCACCAGAGGAGGTGCACCCTTTTCCACCTCCATGCACCACCTGGTTCGTTTCTCTCCAGTTCCGAGACCCAACCAATAAAACCAGCAAAAAATTTACCTTGTGAAATAATAAGAAATGGTTAAGTATAAAATCAAGATTTAATGCCAAAATGATCAATATACAGAGTATACAATGAAACAGATTCAGAGTGACATTCACGTTCGGTACTGGACTCCACTTAACACATCTTAAGGATGAACCAAATGAAGCAATTTATCTACGCCTCACTCTTAACCCTCCTGAAGGGTGTCATCCTCTTGTATCAGTTTATCTTTGACTATGTGTTGTTCTTTATGTGATATCAGTTATGTTTGTGTAAGCTGTGGCAGTGAGCGGTGCTGCAGATAAGCACTTAAGTAGGGCAGATATATTTAATTAGAGCAGCTAATTAGAGCATTAGAACAGGCCACAAAATCATACATCCATAACACTCAAGCTGTTTTTATCTGATATTAACATTTGTTTGTTTGAAACAACAAATTTGACAATAAAGTAATAAGAGAAACAATCTTTAAGCAGGCAAATACTTCATTTATGCACTACAAAGTTTATTCTGGAGATGAGAACTTTCTGTTCGGTTGCAGGTTTAAATACAAATGCTGACAGCAGATATGTCATGTGACCATTCAGGAAGAGTTAATAGCTTTATAGCCTCTCATGAGATTCACGAGCTGGAGAAATCGCTAATGTTTGTCATGTTTTTGTGTTGGGAATGATGCAGCTAGTTTGAATGCTTGAACAAAACATGAACTCTGCAGATTCTAGGATAGTTTCAGTGTAGACTGGAAGTATGAGTATGATCATGTTGAAATGTGGTCAAATTGCTGAGCTCTCAGATGTGTGAAATTTTATTGGGGGGTTAGCCTATTACCTGTATGAAGGTATACAGAAGTTTTATAAAGTTACAGTTTCAAAAGTGCTAACATTTTCTGTCATAGTAGTCTAGCAGTTAAAAACATACAGTATTCAGTGCAATAAGGGCTTGAAAGCTACTTCTTAATTTTTTTTTTTATTTTGTATTTTGGCTTAAAGATGTAGTATGTAACTTTTACAAAAATATGTTTTTTTTAACATATTTATTAAAACTGTCACCCTGTCATGACAGTATGTTATGAGACAGATAATCTGTGAAAAGCTCGATCTCCACCATCTCCTCCCTGAGCTACTATTGTCATCTGACGAAATGCACTGCTCCCGACCAAAAACAACCAATCAGAGTGAGGAGGAGTGTCTTAGCGCTGTCACTCAACTTCATTTACTTGCTGCGAAATGTGCTAATGGCAGAGAAACAACTTACTGTTCCAGGAAAACTGTTTATCCGTTGTCATCGGTGGCCATGCTAACTAGCCTAGCCTCTAGCTCTGAGTAATTGTTTCTAGATAGCACTGGGAGAAGGCAGAGGAGCTAGATTTTTTTCACAGATTATCTGTCTCATACCATAGTCTCACGACATAATGACAGTTTCAACAAATATGTAGAAAAATACTTTTATAAGAGTTACGTACTACAGCTTTAAGTCCTTGTATCAAAATCAAAATAACAATAAACAAATGTTATTAGCGTTGGTCCATAATATTCCTTCAATTAGAAGCAAATCTTGCAATCTGAGGAAAAGTTCCTACCACCTGCACGTGGCAGAAAACACTATCAGCGGCTGCTACCAGATTCCTGAAGGGGCAAGTGGTCAAAAGCCTTTGACTGACCATAAAAGACATGCGGCAAGACTTGGGGGCAGCAGATTCTGACAGTCAAGTATCAGGAAGTCCTGGGAGAAAATGTTATTCTGTCTCTGAAGAAGCTGAAGCTTGAGCATCTTTGGAGCTTCAACCAGGACAGTGATCTCAAGGATATCTCAAAGTCCACCACAGCTTGATTTAATAAGTCCTTGAACATCCTACACTGGCGACTAGAGTCAGCTTGAGTTCTAATTAAAAATCTCTGGAATATTAATGAACTGCATGGCTTAGTCCATGATGAGTGGGCTAAGATTTCTGAGGAATGCTGCCAGAAGATCCTCCTTGACTATCAATAATATTTCCTTCAGGTCATAACAGCAATAGGGTGCACTACTATATACCAATGACAACTGTTATAACAGGGTTGAATCATTTTGAGGCTGAAACAGTCATCAGAGGCATAATTTTGAGTTTAATTTGGAGAAATCATACTTAATATTACTTTAGTGGAACAATTTAAATTGTTGTTTGATTTTTTTAAATTGCAAATCAAATATTATCTTTCAATCATCTTTTTAACCATTTATGTATTTTTACATTTGAATCACATAGAAAACAGCTTTAACTGTTATTATAGTCACACAGCACTATTTTGTGTCGTACAGTGTACAACACAGTATAAAAATCATAGTTTGTCTTTTACACTTTTCAAATTCACCTTAAAAATCCAGGTCAAATCAAACGCCAAACTTCTTGCACATAGTTTTTTTCCTTTTCATTTCTACAGAAGCTGAGAACAAGTCTCACTTTAAAGTCAAATAACGTCATTGCATTTCTGTTCAAGCCCCTCCAATTATATAAAAGTTTATGTCAATATAAATAATGCATGACACAACCTCCATTTTTATACAATTCAAATTGACATGTCTGAGACATAATTTTATGTTGTTTACAGTTCAAAAGTCTTCTCCAATGACAAGTCATTGTCTATCAATACATAATGGAAATTTTCCATGCTTTCCTTTCCAGCTTTACATTGATGACAGTGTAATATTTCCCTTTATTTCTAGAAAAGCTCTAAAATGAGAAAATGTGCAAAGCAAATAGAACAAAGTGCACTTTTTTGTTCCTTGAACATTATGACATGGACACCCTCATTTAGAATTTTTATTAAAGTTTATATCAGCTTCCTTTTCAATATCTTACAAGAACATTCATGCTATGGTTCAGCTTTATTTAATCTATAGGACAGTGGAAAAGCCATAAACTGAGAAGCCAAGCACTTCGAATTCTTATAACTGTTGCAATCCCGTACATTTATAAGCATGTTTGAGTTAAGACAATTGAGAATGTGTGACTGAATCAAATTACTGAAGTTTCCAGACCTGGACAACTTGCCATAACTGAAGGAACTGTGAATTCTGTCTCTACCAGAAAATCCTCCTAAATTAGAAAATCTGATCATCAGCCGAAGAGCACTTAAGTTATGCAGCAGAACAATGAACCACAAAATACAAGGAATGGCTCAAAATGAAGATTTTTAGCAAGGCCCACTCAAAGTCCGGACATAAATCCCATTGAGGTTCTGTGGTGTGATCTTCCATGCATTGAAACTCTTCAGTGTGACTGACTGCACAAGTGCTTCATGGGAGTTGTGGCTGCCATGGGTAGCACAGCCATTTGGGATGTTTAGGGGTCAGTTACTTTTTCACAGTCAGGTTGCTTTGGATAGCATTTCCCTTAACAAATAAAATCATCATTTGAAAACTTTGTTTTGTATTTACTTTATCTTTGTCTGATATAAAAATTAGTTTGATTATCTGAAACCTTGAAGTGTAGGGACCCCCCCTCCCCAAATAGAACTCTGTAAGGGAAAAATACTTTTACACTGTACTGTACAATAAACACTATTGCACGCAAGACTTCTGAATAATCTCTTCTTTAGCACAAAGAAGAGGGGAATGTATTATGAACAATGACCGAGACGCACTGTTTCAAATGCTTGAAGCGACTCTGGCTTGATCCCATAGGTAGCAAAGGGTTTTTCCAGACATCCAGTGAAGAAGAAAAAGGGTCATCTTTACATAAGCTTTGTGAAATAGCTCCAAAGAGAAATTTTGCACGCCACCGATCACTATTGTAACTTTATTTCATTTGCAAAGGCGGACCACTTTCCAGATGGTATTTGCACAACACTGTGGATCTTTGCCTCACAAATGATCATTAAATCCATTATGTGAAATGTTATAACGAGAAAAACCCGTTTCAAGGCACAGCAGAAGCCTTACTGCACATCATCCACAAATTATGGTGTCATCTGATCTTCATTTGGCTCGGAAATTTTGGAAGTTCAGAATGATTCAACAAAAGTCAGTCAAATATGTAGATATAAATCTGAATTTGTTTGGATTTTATTTTACTGACTCACTCAGATTTGCACTAACTGATGCTTTTTTAAATTGGTTATGTTTTTATTTTTTACAGTTCTTGCGCTTAACTTGCAAAATCTTCTGTCACATTCAGTGCGGGCATGCACCAAACTAATAAAATATATAGTCATAAGTTTAACGCAGATCAATCTTTGAAAAATACGGCTACAATTACGTTAGATTTAAACTTTGGGCCTTCGGTCGTTTCTATAAAGGATACGGTTTGGGAATTTACCAGATTCCCCTGAACGCCTCACTTTACACAAGCCTCGAGCAGTGACAGTCAGGCGAAGCTCCTTAACTCACAGCACCGTGAAAACTAACAGAAGCAACATCCACCATCTGCAATCAGGAGCTTCTTTACATCATGGAGCAGAAGCAAACCATCAACTTTGGAGCTGGACCTGCCAAACTACCTCAGTCTGTAAGTTTGCAGCTGCACGTTTTCTTTGTGTGTGTTTGAAAATCTGCGGAAAAGATGCAAAAATATACGAACTAGTTTACAGAGATATCGGTCTTGTTTGTAAAGATCTTTCAAATTTTGTTTGAGCACGTTTTTATTTTGCTGATGCAGGCTTATAAATGTTGTTTTTTCCGTGTTGCAGTGTTTAATGTCGTCTTTAAACCGTGTGGTTTAACTGAGGATGCTTAATATTTTTTATGTGAAATCGGCATTTTCCCTCCGTCTCGTTATGCAGTTATGCGTGAAAAGGGTTGTTGGTTTTGGTGCCTAGCAGATGGTAGCAGCTAATCAGGCTGAAAACTGCTTGCTGAGTTGCATCAGCCTTCATTCATTCATGTGCAAGCCTGCTTCTATTGTGTTTAACATCCAACCTCTAGATGGCAGAAAAAAACAGCTTGTTCAAAAGAAGAAATCATAGCACAGACTTACCCAGCAGCAATTCAGTTTTCGGTCAGTGTAAAATATATATTTAAAAAAAATCTGCAGAGGCTTCGCCATTTAGTTAATTTTAGTTAGTAATAATAATAATAATAATAATAATAATAATAATAATAATAAAAACCTAAATATCTATCTATCTATCTATCTATCTATCTATCTATCTATCTATCTATCAGATAGAAAGATTAACACAGATAGGAAGATCTTTATCGCAAGATCTCAAGAAATCTATTAATATACAGAGCTGTTTATAGACATAGATAAGCATCGAAGGATCCATACATGAGACAGAGATTTAGAGTGCTAAATCTAGAGAGAAAGAGATCTATTGAGCGATCTAGAAAGACATGGATCTATATAGTTCTAGAATAATCTGGATGGATTGATAGGGATATATTGATCAAAATCCATGAAGACAGATCAATGGATAGAACTATATAGAAATAGATCTAGATAGACAGATGGATGTATAGAGCTAGGAGATGGATCTAGTTCTTAGGTTCTAGGTTAATATTAATGGTTAGATATACAGAGATCTAGACAAAGAGATTTAGATATAAATATATGGAGGGATTGCTCGAAAAAAGATACGGTCTAGAGAGATTTATGGGGCTAGAACGAGGTAGGTAAGTATAAAGATACTTCTCTGTAGAGAATGACAGATACAATTTTTACATTTATTTCAGTTAAATGAGAAATATGCTGACTAGTGGTTTCTTAACTCATTTACATGGTTTCTGAACTCTATAAACCATATTTTTTTTTTAGGAAAAGGAAAAAAGGGAAGCTACAGTGGCAAAACTAAAAATGGAAAAAAAATCTGTTGACATATGTATGGTGTTTGCTTTTCAGAAATTGTACTCTTGCTTCTTCAGTGTTCATTAACTCCTAAACATTGAGTTCATGGAGACTAAAGTCCATGAACTCAATGTTTAGGAGTTAATGAACACTGAAGAAGCAAGAGTACAATGTTTAATAAACATTGAGTTTATTAACTCCTAAACATCCTTAGTTCATGCAGAACTAAGGATGCAGAAGCTATCCTTAGTTCTGCAAGCTTTAGCTTCGAAATAAATATACAAGTACAGGTAGCGATGACTCTCCATAGCATCAGGAAACAAGTGAGCATAGTTTCAAATCCAGTATTGAGGAAAATATGAATGGCTTCATCAGGTTCAGATTTTTCCTCACTCATAAGTTTGGAGGTGAACATTTTTTTTCATATATACATAAAATCTTCAGATCTTCAGTTAATAGAAAGCAAAAAACAAAGTTCAGAAAATGCTCATCCTTTGCTGATATTTTAACACAAAAATGTTGAATTATTGTAAAGTATTGCAACTACAGTTATAGCAAAACTAGAATTTCAAATTCCACACAAAAATGACATTATTTCTTTAACTTTAAAACCCAAAACAGAAACAAAAAAAATGAATTATTGTTTAGTTTTATGTTGGGAAAATAACATCAGTTTTAAAGTCTGCTTCTTAGTAAATTCCTGTTGATGTTTGTAGCTAAGGGTAATTTTTTTTATAAGCCTAATGGAGATTATTTTCCACAATAAAGGTTAATTTCAACCCCATGACAAACTTTTTTCATTGAAATCAACATGTTCTAATTGCTGTTTTCTAATACATACTACTGCTCCTGAGTGTAGATTTGCATCTAACTGTTTTCCAGCTGTCAGAACTTTATTTTTACTAAACATGTTTCAAATCTGTAAAACAGTGATCGATATTTGTAGTGAAGAGATGTTTTTTCTGTGATGTGTTGCAGGTGCTGCTTCAAGCTCAGAAGGAGCTTCTCAGCTACTGCGGCCTTGGGATTAGTGTTCTCGGTGGGTAGGAAAACCTCATTGAAGCATCTAATACTGATCTGGGGTCAGAATATGTCTGTATTCTGGTGTGAATCTTATTGAGAAGAACATTGAATGTGCTGTGTTTTATTCCTTCTTAAATCAGAAATGAGCCATCGATCAGCAGATTTCAGCAAAATCATCAACAAGTCAGAGAGTCTGCTTCGAGAGTTGTTGTAAGTGAATTTTTGTCTCATTATGATTAGTATTCCGTCCGTTCTTACATTTTTTTTTTTTTTTTAGTTTCTCAAACTTCTCTTTTGATGAAATATCCAAAAAGTTTATACTAAATTTTTATTAATTTTTTACATGAAAAATGACCAAACTGTGGATGTTTTTATCTGAAAACTGTGGAAGGTTGACATGAAAGATATGGAGGACCTTAGCCCTTTCTTCACAGGTTTTGCTTTTTACAAAATGAGACCTTTGAAAAAACTGACGTGCAGATGAATCCTAGATATAAAAAAAAAAAAACAAACAAACAAAAAAACAAAAATTGCAATGCTGTCCAAACATTGATCATTTAGTTTTACATTTCACTATATCAGCTGCGAGCTGCTGCTTCTTTGTGTGTAAACTTGAGCTTGGCTAGGGTGTTGTAACACAGTGACTTCTGTCTCCACAGAGATATCCCAGACAACTACAAGGTGTTGTTTCTGCAGGGTGGTGGCTCCGGACAGTTCAGTGCCGTTCCCCTCAACCTGATAGGTCTCAAAGAGGGCAGGTGCGCCGACTACCTGGTGACCGGCACGTGGTCGGCTAAAGCTGCAAAAGAAGCAGAGAAATACGGCAAAGTCAACGTCGTCCACCCGAAGCTGGACAGTTACACGCGTATGTGTGTATGACAACACTTCACGATGTCTGCATCGTGAAGTGTTTTCTCAAGAAAAAAACAGTTTAAAAGAATAGCTACAGCTCTTACCAGTAGGTCATTGTCATTCAGGCTGCATCAGGAAAGAGCCTCAGAAGAATCTGGCAGCATTTCTGGCATGTTGCGTAATCAACAATAGACCCAACCATCAGTGAAAACTCTGGAATGAAGTTGCTTGTTCCACATGGTTGTGTCTTTTGAGCTATTCAGAGGGGCTTTTTTGTACAGTTATGCTTGTAAACCGTTTAGATCCTTGTGAATGATCACTATTTAAGCAGAAATATTCAATTCAGCTGAATTATGTTGCGGCCATTAAAAAAAAATGGTATGGAATGACACTTTACAAAGCAAATAGTTCTGATTTCTAGTTATATAGAATCCAGTTTAGTCCAAATTCAGTCAGTCTAATTCTTTCCTGTACAATCCAGACATATAGTGAGAATTGCTTTCACACAGTCTAATTTAATCTAATTTCTAACATGATACAGTTAGATTCAGGTGATCATGCAAACTTTTAAAA
This sequence comes from Anableps anableps, assembly GCA_014839685.1. NCBI lineage: Eukaryota > Metazoa > Chordata > Actinopteri > Cyprinodontiformes > Anablepidae > Anableps > Anableps anableps. The sequence continues at coordinate 31,800,878 of CM026066.1, forward strand.
CTTACTAGACTTCCTTTGATGAAGCACAGCAAATTGCATCGAGTTGATATCTTTACAGTAACCCCTGATTGGGAGCAAGCATGTGGTGACAGTGGAAAGCAACCACTCCCTTTTTCACAAGAAGCTTTCAGCAGAACCAGGCCTGGTTTTAGAGCCTATCTTTTGCAATGGACTTGGGTTGAAAGGAGAGGAAGAAGACACAGAAAAGACAAATAAAACAGCGTCATGTATGAAAGAAAAAACTGAGAAACATTAAATAATATCAAAGACTTCATTTAAAAAGTCATAAACATGGCTAAAAAAAATATTTAAATGAATTAAAAAGGCGTATTTATTCTGCAAGATTTTTAAAGAACTGTGCATAAAATCTTTCAGGTTGTAAAATTACAGATTCAGTTATTTCACAAATTGAACAATTTAACAGGAGTAAGTCGAAGTTCTCCAAATAAAACATTGATGCCCAACTGAAGTAGTTAAAAATCATCTGGAAATCCCAGGACGTTGTTTAAAAACGACTTGTGGGCACATGATGGATAAACACAACATTTTAACAAAGTTGTTTTAGAAATTGAAAGAAAATGCTGCAGTCTGAAATAAAAAATATTACCTATTTGTACAACACAGTGGTAGCAGTTTTATAAGATAGGAAAAAAAAATAGTTGAGCAAAATGTAGTATTTGATAAATTTCATAGAAGTAAATCATATATGGAGCTTGAGTTTGAGACATGTTCAAGTTTCTTTTACTGTTTTTACTTTATTTTCATTTATTAAATGTTATTTTTCACTTTTGCCTCACCTAATTGAGTTTGTTCATATTTAAAGAGTTTAGCCACTACTTTGAATAACTTTGTTAGTTTCGCTTATTTTTTTTGCTTTTTCTGCGCCTCCTCCAGAAATTCCCGATCCCAGCAGCTGGACCCTGAACCCTTCAGCATCTTATGTGTACTACTGCTGCAACGAAACAGTCCACGGTGTGGAATACAACTTCACGCCTGAAACCAACGGGGTAGTCCTTGTTAGCGACATGTCCTCCAACTTCCTGTCACGGCCCGTGGATGTTTCAAAGGTGACATCAAAACACATTTGACTTATTTCTCCCTTTCCATGCTAGGCTCTTTGACAGTGATGAAAACATTATTCATGTTTCAAGTGACTGTAACCTAATGCATTCTCCTCAATGTACTACTGGCAATGTGTAGTTTGGGCTCATCTTCGCTGGGGCCCAGAAGAACATAGGTTGTGCTGGCGTTACAGTGGTCATCGTGCGAGAGGACCTGTTGGGCCACGCCTTGAAGGAGTGCCCCATTGTGCTGGACTACAATGTGCAGGCTGAAATGAACTCCCTCTACAACACTCCTCCATGTTTCAGGTACATACTTTTCTGTTAACAGTGTGAGGATGTATCATCCACTACCTTGGTGCCGCACACAGATTTGCACACAAGTCTAGTTGAAGCTGACTTTAAACAAATGAAAACTAGCCAAATTGTTTTTGCAGACAGAATCCTTTATTGTCTGTTGAGAATAATGCAGATGGAGTGAGAGAGATTTACATTCAAGACAGGGAGTTAGCTAACAGCAATAGTAGATTTAACATCTTTTTTTTTTTTTTTTTTTTTTTTTTTTTTTTTTTTTTTTTTTTTTTTTTTTTTTTTTTTTTTTTTTTTTTTTTTAAATTTGTCTCAAATCCTAATTATTGGCTTCAGTATCTACATCATGGGTCTGGTTCTGGAGTGGATCAAGAATAACGGAGGCAGCGCTGCCATGGAAACACTCAACAAGCAGAAGTCCTCCATGATTTATGACATCATCAGCTCTTCAAAGGGTTTTTACGTGTGAGTACTAAAGCTTCAATATAAAAGTAGTATAAAATACTACATGTGTTGCATATGTAAAATGGACCTGAAAGAGATGAGGTTAATGCTGTCAGTGAACCCGTTAAACTATCATGAAATTTAGCACAAAAGCTTAACTTTGCTGGTCTCAGACACAACCCATTACTCTGCACCAATTCCACTGAAAGATTTCTAAGCTGAAATGACAATAAGTACTCTCTTTTTGGTTCCATGTGATCGAGGGATAGAAGCAGCCTCTTGCTCCCAGGTTTTTGTGCAGTTGTGTCTACCAGTTGGGAACAAAGTAGAGATGTTTAGTCATAATGCACTGCACCACATTGGGAAAAAAAAAAAAACAAAAACAAAAATAGCACAAATACCTCATATCAGCTGTCAAACACAGAATTGTATCACCTTGCCCTCATTGAGCTGACTATGAACGCCTCTGTATACAAATGTATTCTCGAGTCAAAAGTGTGCTTAAGCTTGGTCTAAAATGTCCAAGATGAGGAAAAACTCTCGATTTAAAAGAGGGTAAAGTTTCTTTTTACCATCTCTGCAAATACTAAATTTAAATAAGTGGTTCTAAAAGTTTTCTTTTCAGACATTTGTCCAAATTTTTTAAGGCTAATGATCAGTTCAAATTGCCTTCAGAGTAAGAATTCACTTTCATGAAATTCGTTCTTCACATAACGATTTCACATAACCAAATATAGTTGACCATTAGAGAAGAGTAAAAGTTCTGAAATGAAGAATAAAAACTCAGTATTTGTGTGGTCTTCCACCTGGTCAGGTGTCCTGTTGACGCTGCATGTCAGAGCCGCATGAATGTGCCTTTTCGTGTGGGGAAGAAAGAGGGAGATGATTCCTTGGAGAAGAATTTTCTGGAGGGTGCATCCAAGCGTGGAATGATTTCACTGAAAGGACACAGGTCAGTTATGCAAGCGCCCACCTCATGTTCCACGTTTACATTTTACCATTCTAACTGAAGTGAAACTATTCACATAAAGTTTTCTTTTTTTTTTTTTTTTTTGGTCGACATAAACGTGAGTGTTTGTCTCCCCCTGCAGGTCAGTGGGAGGGATACGTGCCTCCTTGTACAACGCAGTAACTCTCGAGGACACTGCAGCCCTTGCAGACTACATGAGAGATTTCCTCAAAGAGCACCAGTTAACCAACAGCACTTAAAAGCAGAAGTTGTCACTTTGTAACTGAAGATTTTCAAAGTAAATATTGAAAATTAAATGTCTTGAAAACAGTTATTAATTGTTCCTAATAGACTAAACCCACTAATGCCAAATTAGTCTTATTTACATGTATGTGTTTTCTTTAATTATTTTTGTTGACTAATACTGTTTTTTATGTACATACTTAAGGAATTCCCAGTACTTGGATTTCAATAAATCTAATTTTGAACTTCCCTTCATTTCATGGCTTTAAGACTAATATTGAATAATGTCTTTGCTGAGTTTCTAATTATAATTGCTGCTAAATGTTTAATATTTGCAACTGCTGAAAGGTTGACAGTTAAGTTTAATTTCTGATGTCTTTAAATATTTAAGTAATTTTAAAACAAGCTATGCTGTGCTGTAGGTCAAGTAACATTACTACATAAGACAGGGAATATGAAAGATAGTTAGTGTCACCACCAGCATATTAGTGTCACCAAATCAGCATATGACCCCATATGTGGATTTATTTCAAGAAGCCATATTTGATGAGGAAAAAGAAGTCCGAACAGCCTTAAACTAATACTTTTTATTGAAGCTTATTTCATTCAAATGAAGCATTCAGTCTTTGTTTGAGGTATCATCATGCCACCGTGATTTAATATTTGCTCACGTTTTCTTACAAAACTTCTCCAAATCTATGATTGTGAGGACATCCCTTGTTCACAGCCCTCTTAAAAAAATGAATAAATCAGTTAATAAAATGTTTTTCATAGGACCCTGTAAATCCAAACAGATCAACAATTTTTACCAAAAAATCAATGCAACGTGTCTCAGTTTAATGATAAAGTACGCAAATTAAAGATAAATCAATGTTCGGTGGACTTCAATGCTTAGAAATTCAGATTTTTGTATGTTTTAGAAACAGAATAAGAATAAGGTTTGGAAACTCCAAACTTTTTTCATATTCTATGTTCTTATTTCCATACTTATACAGACCTAAAATGTAATAAAAGCGTATTCCAGATTTTTCAAAACTGCAAACCCTGCACAAAATCTAGGGATCATCATGGAATCAGACATCAGCGTTTAAAACTTAAATCTGCAGTATGTAACTTTTATAAAAAAAAATATTGTTCTACATATTAGTTGAAACTGTCACTATGTCATGACACAATGGTATGAGACAGGTCATCTGTGAAAAAATCGAGCTCCACTGCCTTCTCTCAGTGCTACCTAGAAGCAATTAATCAGAGCCAGAAGGCGGGTCTTAGTGCTGTTAATCACCATCTGAGGGGCGCTGCTCATCATGCAACAGCCTCTCCCCACTTCCTCTCTGTTGCGTTGCAGCTAGCAGAGACTGTTGTGAATACTCAGGCTTCCTCCCAGTACTCCCAGTACTATTTAGAAACAAACAATCAGAGCCTCAGAGTCTTAGCGCTGTCAATCACCGTGCCTGTGGCTGTTCATCCCCCCTGGCTTTGCTGCACTTCACAGAGTCTAGGCATGGCCACCGATGACAATGGGTAAATGGTTTTTCTGGAACAGTAAAGTTGTTTCTCTGCCATTAGCACATTTAGTAGTGAGTAAATGAAGGTGGATGACAGCGCGAAGACCCTCCTCCTCACTCTGATTGGTTGTTTTTGGTCGGGAGTGGTGCATTTCTTCAGAATGGCAATAGTATCTCAGGGAGGAGATGATGGAGATTGATCTTTCCACAGTTCTGTCTCATAACATACTGGTCACAACATGGTGACAGTTTTAATAAGTTTAAAAAAAACAACTTTTTTTAAAATTAAAAGTTACATACTGCAGTTTTAAAATCTATATCTAAATCAACCTCGACGATCTTAAAAACATTGCCTGAATAAAGGGTTTCTTATCAATACACACAAAAATGGTAAGTAGCCTGTACTTGTATAGTGCTTTATCTAGTCCAGAGTACTCCAAAACACTATACACTACATTCAGTCATTCACCCCTTCACACATACGTTCACATGCTGATGACAAAACGACTGGTGCATGATTTTATTTTTAGTATGATTGTTGTATTTGTGTCTGTAAGGGCTAACCAGGCAGCTGCAGGTCATTCAATATGTTGCTGCAGGAGTTCTGACCAATACCAGGACCATATTACACTATGGATAAATCATTGCACTGGTTTCCTCCCACCCAACATTTACATACGTGACCCATATGGGTAGAAAATGGGCTGAAATGTGGGCCCCCAATGTCGTTGACCGCTGCTTACTACAGCTTACCTATAATGGTCAAATATTGTTTTGTCAGTTCTTTTCTATCATGTCTTAGCTTTTTAGTTAAATTTGCATTTTAACAATTTCTCTTTATATGAGTCTTATTTTTATTTATTTTTTTTACTAGTGTTCTTTTGATGTATTTATTACGTATGTTGTATTTTTGGTGGAAATTTTTTAAAAACATATCACCTAGCTGACAAGTAGAATAAACAATTCTAACCATTCATGTTTTGCTAACAGGGTGAAATCAATTGTATTTGCACCAATCAACCGCTAGGTGGAAGTGTTAATCCAGAAACACTTTTTCCAAACTGCAGAAGAGATGAGGAACTGTGTTTTCACAGATGTCAACTTGAGTTTATTTCATTTAATTAGTCCCTTTGTAGTCTAACATTTATATATAAAACATTACTTATGCAAGCACATCTAACAAGGTTATTAGTATACATAGCCATTATATGTTCAGATGAAGGATTTCAATAAAAAAAAAAAAAAATTACCTGAAATGTTGATACAAGACAGATTTTCATGTTGTTTTATGAAAAACCTTCATAGTTTTTTCTTTATTTTATGCCAACATGCAGCCAAAATCACACAGATTTCACACTGTAATGGAGTTTAGCTCACAACCACTGGCAAAAATGTCCTCATCAGTAGGGAGAAACCACAATCATCACTGAAAATATGCTCCCTGCTTTACAATATTTTTACTTTTTTTTTTTGGAATAAAGCTCTCTCACAGTCAATTGGCACATAAATGCACCCACTTTCCATACACAGAAGCATGCTGTTAACAGATGTTTCTGTGACGATATCAGGAGATGTGCATTTTCAGAAGCAAATATAGTTCCTCAGTAAATTACTGCTTTTCTACTGGTGCAAATGGATGTACGGCAATAAAACATGTTGGTTTTGTTATTCTAACTCAAAGCTCTTATTCTAGGGCAAATTGTATAAAACAACACAATGCATTGCAAAAGATTGAGATTGTAATCCATGATGAAGCACAAACAAGGCAGCTGATCTTCTCCACATTGATACCAGCTGGTGACCTGAGGAGAAATATAAAAAAAAGGTTCCATTTTCTTACTTTCATTTTAAGATGTAATAAAACACAAGGTAAAGTTGATCCAGCAGTTATTATTTTATATAACATCCCAGATGATGCTTTCCAAAAAGTAATTTTGACTGTTAGCAAATATCAATACCAAAAGCATGGGGAAAAAGGCTGACTGCTGCTGTTGACTGTGGATCACAAGGGAGAGAGATGTTGGTCCTGCTGTGTGAAACTTTGTGTGCTGAAAGGCTGACATGTTCCACTGCAGGCAGATATCACTTAATGCCTGAAATCTTTGCGTTAAAAGACATCCTGTATCATAATTTTCTCAAACGTTCTGAGGCTTATGTTACAGTCATCCTAAATTGTATGTTTAAAAATGTTTGTGAGTCTCATCAGCAGCAGCAGTTTCTTCATTTTGCTCCTTTTAGCCATCAGGGAACTTTTGAATGCCTTCTCTACTGATTTGCTGTCAGCATATTGAATATAACATCTAAAAAGATATCCTTTTTTTAAGCTAGTTTTTATCAGGCACAACTCAAAATGGTTTTGCCTTAAAATGAAAAAGAATTTTGAATGTCAAACTAAAGACTAAAGTTTGAATAATTTTGACTTATAGGTGTTTTGGGTGTTGTGGATTACTGAACCTTATGTCAAAAAAGCCTTTCTTTGCATTTGCATATATTACCCAGTTTCACCATGTCCAGAATCTAAAAGCTATTTTGCTAAGAAAACTAGATAGAAGCTGAGACATTATTTCTACAGATTAGCCGTTTAAGAAGTTTAATCAGCATCCTTGTATTTTCTTCTTACTTTTTTAAAAATTTTAATTCACCAATTACTGTATACTAAACAAACATTAGTTTGTTAGTAGTAAATAGAGGCATTGTTCTACAAAATAACCAATTAGATAAGCAAAGAGAACACACAACAAGAAATAAAGAATGAAAGAAGAAGAAAAAATATTAATTAAAATGGATATGTTTGAGACAAAGACAAAACACAGAACATAACCAAGTGGTGTCACAACTAAAATTAATTGTTTAACACGTGGGTTAAGATACTTTTTTTCCTCTGCTTCTTGGCAGTTATTTTGTAATTATAATTGTTCTTACTTTTTACAACCAAGATCGTGTTATTTCTTCATTTATATATCCATGTCTTGCTTTGTGGATTTGACCTTAGTTGCAAAACTGCCAACATGCCCAGGTATGGCCATCCAAGCAAATTCACCCTAAAAGTAGATCGCAAGATGCTAAAAGAAGTCTCCTAAAACTCCTAAACTGTCCTCACAGGACCTATAGCAGGCTCTTTCTACTGTTCATGTGAACATGCATGATTCTGCAATCAGAAGCAAACTGCACAAGTTTAATTTTTACAAGAGATATTTGCAAGGACAAAGACCTGGAAAAAAAACTGAACTGCTGGAATAATGTTCTTTGGAAAGTTTAGTCTGAAAATGGAATTATTTGGACACCGGAACAGCTGGACCTGGCCAATGTGACTTTATATAATCTCCTAATAATTATACCATGTATCAGAGGAAAACATGAGACTATTAGTAGAAAAAAAAAAAATCAAAGCTGAACTACAACTGGACCCTGCAACAATGACTCAAATCCACCAAGGACTGACTGAGAATTCAGAAATGGAAATTCCTGGGCCGAGTGAAAGCCATCATCTTGATCTCTCTAAAATCCTCTGGAGTGACTTGAAATGGACTGTACAAAAGCAAAAAACAAACATCTCACAGCAGGAGTGAGACAAAGTTCATCACTGACTATTAAGATCGCAGCTCCTAACATTTAACATAAAATGCATTTCATGTGAAATATGTTGCTTAGTGAGTAAGATAATGTTACATTTGCTGTTTAAGTGCAGTTAAATCTGTTTCTCTTTTGGAGGTAAATAAAAAGCAAGATTAAACATCATTTAATAATAAACTGAAGAGGGAGTGTCCTATTTTTTTCACACGACTGTAACTTTCCAGGCAGAGTAAAAGCAGTAAAAAAATTGAGCTGCTTAAAGTGATTAATAGCAATCAACCAGCAATTAAAACAGTTATGTTAATATATCTGGAAGCTCATAGTTATATGGAAGAAACAACGCTTCTTGTGGCTGTGCCATCTGCATTGCTTAAGCTGATGACCAGCAAGAAAAATATTTCTATCTTTGAAGATAACTCAAAAAGTCCTTCATAAAGGTAATTTCACCAGTTCTTTAATATTTGAGCAGAAAGATTTTTGCAAAAAAAAAAAAAAAAAAAAAAAAAAAAAAAAAGCTCATGTCTTCATACAATATACTTTCCAATCCTTCAAAGGAACAATGTGTTATTATGTCTATAACACCAGCTCTTTATACTCTAATGTCAGCCTTTTTTATTCTGCCAGGATATCTAACTAAAAAAAAAAAAAGAAAAACCCCAGAAATGTTGTTCACGATGCTGCTGCAGATCCACCTCAAAGCAAGAAAAAAAAAGATGAAAGATAAGAAGGAGCAGAGAGGCTTTGAAATGCGAGCGGGAGTTAAAGCAGAGATGGGAGGTTGTGACAGGATTGTGTGGTGATTCTCGGCCCGTCAAGCCCATTAATGTCGAGGTAATGCCACCGGCGAGCAGCAGTAAGACTGTGATAATGAAAAACACCGGGGAAGACAATATCAAATGGCTCCTCTACATCCTGCAGTGGAGATTAGTCTACTCCAAAGCAGGGTGGCAGAGGCACAGGAGGCAGAGGCAGGCTTTAGTGCTGCTGATTGAGTCTCATGTCAAGAGCTCCATGCATGCAGCACAAAAAGTTACCGTGACTGACATTCTTTATGCAGCCAGAGACCCACACACAGATTCAGCTCACACTGCCTTGGAAGCTGTTTTGTATAGATACAGTATTCTGCAGGTTTTAAAAGGAACATCATAAATCTCTGAATGTACCCTTGGTCCTGATTTTTTCCTTTTCTGTGCAACTGTTCAGAAGATGTCCCAGTTTTCCATTTGATATGATTCCTACTGACAGTTTATGAATGTGCAACACTTTTTAATTTGAAACAACTGTCTTTGTGTCCTTCAACTTATATCAATGTTTTTTTCACTGACAGGATTAATCTTTGAGCACAGCTTTGACGTATTAGAATATTTTTAAATATTGCAAATTTGTACTTGTAAAGACATGTTGTAGATATGTTTTCATGCTGAATATAAAAGCCAAATTCATTCTTCTATATTAATTTTGGTTTGCTTCATGTTACTGCTGGTCACTGGCACAGTGATATCTTAATATCTGTTATAGTGTGAGTAAGCAATGTTAAACTATATTTATATATCAATGAGTCTCATCAGTTATCAGATATTACTCTGAAGCATGGATTTTCTTCCCATGCTTAAGTGGTCTCTATAAGATGTAATGACATCCCTGCATTTTTCTCAGGATTAAGATTTGTTTGGGATCTGCACTAATATTAAAAGGGGAAGATTATAGGAAAATTAACAGAACCTTGGAATGATCCAAATCAATTAGTAATCATTTTATTCTTAATCACACTAAAGTCTACTTACTAATGATTACATATTAAAAAGAAACCTAACCAGATCTAAAGAACAAAGAACTCAATTCTAATCTTCAACTGCTCTTTCAGCCTAAAAGGAGATGACTTGGGAGGAACTCAAAGTTTCAGAACCACCTTTGATCCTTCAGCTTTTAACACCAGAACTGCCACTAAAGAAATAAATGAGCATCCCAGTCTTACTTGTTTGGTTTAAAATTGAATTGTTTTCTCTCTCAGGTAACCAACTAGATTTGTGCAGATCATGCCAAGAGATGGGAGTGTCCCACTCTGGGACTTGGGGTATCGTAATGTGGGCAGAAAGACAACTTACTTACAGAGAGTTACTAAGTGATGTGCAGCACACATCCTAGATGTGGAGAAAAAAAACGATATTCTTACAGGAACTTCACACAAAAATGTGTCTGTACTGAGTAGCACAATAATTGTATAAGGTGGGGGTTTTTATCACTGTTACCTTGCTGCAATAAGATCCTAGGTTCAAATCTCAATCTGAAACTTGCCGCACAAAGTTTGCATGTTCGTCTAGTGCATGAGGGTGTTCTCTCTGGGTACTCCAACTTCCTCCTACAGTCTAAAAACATGCATGAAGGGTAATCAGATTTTCTAAATTGTTTCTAGGTCTAAGTGTGTCCGTGCATGTCTGTGTGTGCTGTTTGTTGCACAAAATGCAAATACTTGTAATTTCTTGCCTGGTCCTAAGATTTTGATCTGGAGTGCAGATAGTGTTGGTGGTCAAGAAGACAGCTTTTTCATTATTACCACTGTGGAAGTCCTGTTGTTTATCGTTGATCAAAAAACTGGATTGTTTAACAACATATCATATCTGACTATTGGTGAGCATGCAACCTCTTTTTGACCTGAAAGCACCTCCAGAGTTATGTAACGAGTAAGTTATTTTCTACACCTAAAGTTAGAGAGGATGGATGGATGAATAGATAGATGCTAAATAAGGCTAACATACTGAAGGGCTGAATGTAGTTCTGGTCGGTGAATATAACTAAAGCTAAACCTTGAGACTGGGAAGATGTTGTAAGCTCTTTTTCAACCTCTGAGGTCAAATTTATTTTCCATTATACATTTTGGTAAAGAAATCCCATTAAATCTTTTCCTCTTGACCATGTGAGCCATTGTGGTTGGTTTAATTGGTTTCTTGGTTTTTTCGTCTTAGTTATATGACCACACTTGTGCCTGATGTGATATTTACCCACTTGTTTTTGTTTCAGCTTCTGAATTTATTATCATTGTCGGTTTTCTCATTAAACTATGTTACTATCAGAGTTGAACAGTCTCTTTCCAGCCTCTTTTATTATTCTGTGCCCTCAGAAACCTGAGTGTCCTTTATGCAAGAGTTCATTTAAAGGCCACTCAGAAGAAAAATACATGAAAAATGAAAAAAGAGCTTGAATCAGAAGGACACAGCTTTTTTCTCTGCATTTTTACATTTGGTCTTCCATCATATTTTGTTTTCTAGTTTGCACTTTCTACATCCGTCTTTTCCCATTTAACTTCATTTGCTTTTGGTCATTCTTCTGCCTCTGTTCCTCATGTCCAATTATAGTCTCATTTCTCTTCACTCTCTGTTCAGTTTCTTGTATCCTCATCATGTCTCTTCTTCCCTGTAACACCTTTTAATAAATTTCTTTCCCAGATGAATCTCCTTCCCATCTTACCCTTTGTGTATGTATGTGTGTGTGTCTTTATTCGCTGTAAACTCAATGCTCCATGAGGCTAATCTTGTTAGCACCCAATGCACCATGTTCCGCTAGCTCCTCTTAATTGCTGTTGTGTTATTAATGAGTGGGGAGCGGGGAAATCGCTCTTAATTAGCTTGTCTCGTTCAGCAGGCATCTCCAGTGAAGCAGCGGCGACGGCGCTCCGGCACAAACACGCTGGAGATAATTAAAGCACTCCTCTTGTTGGAGTATTTATCCAAACCAAAGAGCAACAAGCCGTTCCTGCAATTAGCCTTGTCATTCATTAGCAGCAAAGTGCCATTCATTTAGGTGTCAGAGTACATTGTCATTTTGCCATTTAGTCACTCAGAACCACTTGTGCTTTGATTCATATGAGAAAGTCATGGCATGGCCTCACAGTGCATTTGACTGAATCACTGATAAGACAAGGTGATTAATTTGTTTTAAAAAATTGAAGAATTTACATGATGCAGAGATGTTCAGTGTACTCTAAATACAGCAGTTCAAGTTTAGTCAACACACAAAGTGATAAGTTGTTATCCAAACTAAACTGACCCTATGTTAAAAAAGTCAGGTTAAAATGACTACCATCAAATACTTGCAATAACTGTTATTAGCCTTTTGCATTGCTGTGGAGGAATTTTGGCCACAGCATATTAATCACAATTAAGTTCAGACTTGATGTATTGCTATTTTAAGAGTTTTTAGTGTTCTTCATGTTGTCAGACAGGTTCTATATTTAGAGTTATTTCTTGATTCTGCAGGTCAGGCAGTAATCAGACCAACATATGACCAGTGACATTGCACCAAAAAATGATGACAGGTTTTGGATGATAATTTATTCCTACTGTATTTGTCTGATTTTTTATGAAACCTAAAAGAGATTTAAAAAAATATCACAATAATCTAACAACAGAATGCAGTCAACAAGAAACATATAGAGTATCTATAGTGTATTGAACATTCAGCCCAAGATGGCCAAGAGATCACAAAGCATAAAAGAATAAAAAGCAAGATGAGGAAGTCATACAAAAGTAACTTACTTTAATCTGACCCAGGAGCACATTGTAAAATTGACACCCAATATTACAGCAGACATGTGCTGGGTGTATCTTATACATTACAGATTCTTTATAGATGTGAAAGGAGTTGATATTGCACAGTATGCTTTGATTTAATTTAGACCCACGTAAAACACATTTTTTGACATGCTAAATTACGTGGCAAATTAAGAAAGAATTACTGCAGAGTTCATGAAAATAGCATCCTAGAAAATACTAATGTTGGTTAGTGTCATATGTAGCTTCCAGAGCACATAGGAAAAGTTAGCAATCATCCTCAAGCTTTTAAATGAAAACTAAATTGTGCATTTATTGGAATATCTACCCACAAATAACTTGATGTTTACCTGACTTGCTGTTTGCATACAGATGTTTCAGTAGTGGCTGAAGTCTAACTGCAGAGCAAAAATAACAGCAGGGTGTAACATTTGCTTGTGAGGATGTGGATCTCAACAAGAAATTGGGTGGATTTCTCTTGAGCAGGTCTTGATTACTTTTAAAGAAATGTTTGCACCGCTCTGGTCTTTCATGATGAGCCAACAGAGTCTACATTCAAACCCCCACTGAATTATAATATGGATTGTGACAAAAAAAGCAAGATCCTAAATACAACAGGCTGCAATTAGCTTCCTCCATAGGATGGCCTAGCCCAGTCCCAGTGACAGGGTGAGGATCTTCATTATTCAGGGAGAACTTGGAATAGATCTTCTGCAAAAGAGGAGTCACTTGAGGTAGTTTCGACTTATGATCAGGTGCCTCTCTTTGGAGTTTGTCCAGTCACATGACACTGAGAAGAGACCTGGGAGCAGGCCCAAATTTTGCTGGTAGGAACTCTTTGGAAACCCCCAGGTCTCCCCTTAGGACTTGGAGAAAGTCACTAAAGAAAGAATGTGTGGGTTTCCTTCCTGAACCAGTTACTTCTTCTGCTTGTTCTTGAATAAGTGGTTGACAAAATGAATGGTCCACTTTATGAAGGACAGTTCAAGGGGCTCTGATATCCTAATACAAGCTTTTCTCCAATAATTTCAGAGAAATATTTAATACACAGAAGGATTATGATCTTATGATTGATTTGCACCAGAGGTGCATTCTGACTCTCACCAGTTGACCAATGACGACAGTCATCAGCCACCCTGCACCCTTCAAGCATGAAGCAGGAATAGAAAATGGATGGATGGACGATTACTTGTAGCTCAAATATAGACATCTTTCACTCCTCCTCTATGAGGTTGTTTTTATATCCTTTGGATCTCAGTCCTAATTAGTCCATAATTTTAATAATTCTAAGGCCTTGTTCTCACTAGCATACACTCATTGTTCAAAATGAAATTGTTCTCTATGTTTACACCTGTCATTTATATTAACTTTAGTTTATGGTGAGAAAAACATCTTTTTGAACAGAATTTACTGTGAGTGTAGATTTGCTTTAATATTTTGGTCACTTAGTGACTCAAGACTTACTCAAGACCGGTCTTGGTCTCCAGACCACATGGTCTCGGTCTTGTTTCGGACTCCACCACATTTGTACTTGGTCTTGTCTCGGTCTCGAACATAGAGGACTTGGGATTTTTTTTCAAGATCAGTCAAGACCACAACTGTGGAAATATCACTAAATTGCCAGAATATTGTCCAATTTATTTGTTAACATCCTTGCTTTCATTGAACGCAAAATGTACTGATTCAAATCCAAGCAATAACATGACTCATTGCTAATTACATGTTTTTGTTGCCGCTGTCACTCTTCCCCACCCCCTTTCACTTGCATGTGGCAAAGAAAGTGAGCTGTGGTTGTCTGGGAGTGGGAGAAGATGTCTGCCCAACCATTAGAATAGAAATATTCTTTATTGTCCCACAATGGGAAAATTTTTGTGCAACAGCAACAAAGTGGCAGTGACAGGCAATAACAGAAAAAACAGACTCACACAAAGAATATAAAAATATGTATATAAAACAGAATAAAGAAATCATAAAGACTATATCTGTAAAACAGCATCCAGAAGAATGCATACAGCAACATGTAAATTCTGCAGTGCTTTGTTTTCAGAGACGGTGGGGACTACATCCAACTTTTATCATCACTTAGAAAGGAAGCACAACGAAAGGTAAGCTATGTGGAAGCAATGTTAAAAAACTGTCTCTGTACTGAGTTACTGTACGGACTTGTTGATCGACGTGTCGCACATGTCCAACAACGCTGTGACCAAAGTCTGTAATATAGTAATATATGAAGGATCTGATTCTTATGAACAGCTATTTACTGTGAACTGTAGGCTTGTGCTCTTTGTCTTCGTCAGCTGTCATGGTGGCAGGCATATGTAGCTCTGTGCATTACCTGGCTGCTACACTGATGCAGGCTTCATGCAGCGGGAGAGAGGGTGAAAAAGTCATGGTGCGCTCCCTTCTTCTTGGTTGCTTCTCACTTGTTACTACTTGGTAAATCTTTATAGTTGAGTGTTGTTTACCGTTAGTGCTTTGCCTCAAAGCTGCAGTATGTAACTTTGATTTTAAAAAAAATATTTTCTATACATTTGTTGAAACTGTCACTATATTTGTGACAGTATGGTATGAGACAGATAATCTGTGAAAAAAAATGGAGCTCCTCTGCCTTATCCCAGTGCTATTTAGAAACAACCAAACAGAGCCAAGAGGTTGAGTGACAGCGCTAAGACCTTCCTCCTGGGTCTCATTGGTTGGTTTTGGTCGGGAATGGTGCATTTCTTCAGACGGCAAAAGAGGCTCAGGGAGGAGGTGGAGGAGATTGATCTTTTCACAGATTATCTGTCTCATAACATACTGTGACAACATGGTGACAGTTTTAGAAAAATATGTAAAAAAAACATATTTTTATAAAAGTTATACACTGCAGCTTTAATAGTTGTATTTAATGGTGCAGAAGAGGAATTTTGTTTCTGCCAAAGCAACTTAAGTCCATTTTTTTCTTCTACTATTTGTTACATTTTTTATTTTGTTCCTGTATTACAAATAGCACTAAAAAATTTTTTTTATCAATACACACAGTTTTAAAAACACATGGGTATTTTACATTCATATTTTGAAAATCTATATTTTATAAAGATACATATTTTTATCTGTAAGAACATATTGTGGGGTTTTTTTTGTACTTAATACAGATGATTCAACTTTTTTTTTGTGAACTCCAACTACAAAAACAATTAATAAAAAACTATATTTGGGATAAAATGGCTTGTTAAATATTAATATCAAGGTGTTTTAATGGGGATGCTGATCTTTCAGATCAATTTGACATGCAATTTTGATCGTGTTTCATATTTTATTGTGTCATGTAGTGTGGGGCACTGGTCTTGGTCTTGACTCAGTCTCGCCCTTCCACAGTCTTGGTCTCGACTTGGTCTCCGACCCTAAAAGTCTTGGTCTTGTCTTGGTCTTGATACACTCTGGTCTTGACTTTGTCTTGGGTTAGGTGGGCTTGCCTACAACACGACTTGTATATATTGTTTAGATAAGCCTTTCCTTGCAGCAAAATCTGGAAGTGGACTCAGTAACTCTGCAAAACTAACAGGAGAAAAAAATATGTAATTGTATTTGGCTTATGGAGTCTGCATATGAGTGTGAGAGTACCTGCCTTTGTCTCTGTGTGACCCTGACATGTTCATGTATGTTGAGAGACCAGTGACAGCCCTCTAAGACAAATTTAATTTGCACCTACAGCTCAGTGAGATGAGGGAGGGATCTCTTATGAGGCCCAACTAATTGCTGCCTGGGGATCTGTGTTCACGTGTGTGTTCTTGTAAGTGTGTGTAGTGTAGTGTGTGTTTCCCGGCTGTCTCTCTGCCAATATAAACAGTTTGGTGAATATTTAATGCATGTGTTTATCTGTGTGTGGCTGTCACTGTGCGATAACAAAATGTCAGCAAAGACAGAGGAGTTAATGAGGCTTTTTTTTGCTACCAGGAGAGGATTGAACAAGGTGCACACTGCTATGTTTGGTGTTTTGGTGTTTAATTATGACTGTGAGGAGGAGTCTGTGCAGCCCCAGTGAACAGTAGTGAAACAGATACCAAAATACCTTTTAAGTTAGATAAACTAATAATCAGTTTACTTAAAAGAATTAACAATTATTTGGGATAATTGTGCATTTATCTCCCTGTAATCATAACTATCTAAATAGTTATTTAATTACTTAACATTTTGGGTGCAACAATATTGAGATTAATATTTTGTCACTAACCTTTCCAAAGAGGAATCTTTTTAATTTTGTAAATGAAGAACATAAAATATAATGAAATGTAAGGGGTAACCACAAACAAAGTTAATTAAATTTTATATGTTTATCAAACCCAAATAAGAGTATTTAGTCACTGGAGAAATGTGAGATAAGAATTCATAACTTCAACATTTTCCACCCAGAACCTCTGAGCCACGTTGTTTAAACTTGTTTCATACTTGCATTCTGTAGGTTTAAGTAATATCCCTGTCATACTTTGGTATTATCTTGGATCTTGTCTTGTGTTTTAAAGTGGTACAAAGATACATCGCTTTAAGTGATTCACAGCAGTGCCTTTCAATGCATCTGATACTGATTTGATCTCTAGCTGAGTCAATCTGCCACCGAGTTTTTAGAGAAAGTCTAAACTTTCTTATATGATCTTCATCACTGAGGGATACCATACAGTAAATACTCCACATAGGCACCCGTGCTACAGAATTTATAGTGCTGAGAAAAAGTGCTGCCCCTTCAAATACTTTTTGCTTTTTTTCCACACATTTCTGTCATATCTTGTATCTGTTAGACTTTTGCTTCTGTCATTTCTTTGTATTGATTTCTTATTTGGCCCAGTCTAGTTTATCCCTTTGGTTTGTCCAGTTCTTAGTTTGAGTATTTCCTTTACTTTTAGATTATGTTTGATTATTTCAGTCTTTTCTTTGTTATCCCAGTTATTTCCTTATGTCTAGTTATTCCAAGTTACTGTTAGATTCTTTTCCTTGCTCCCGTGTTACTCTCCCTCGCCCCCTGTTGGCATTCCCTCTCTCTCCTCAGTTCCCCTCTGGCTCATTCCCCTCACTTGCAAACATTTAGCCAGTCAGCCCCAGTCATTGTTCCAGTATTCACCCTCATAGTATTTAAGCTCCTCTCTTTCTTCTGCTCCTTACTGGTTCCTCCTGTTTGCTACATGTTATTCTGCCGGTTAGCTCCCTGTTGTCTACCCGTTTCCTTGCCCAAGTTTTTTTTCGCTGTTGTGCTCAGTTTTGCTCCACAGATTTTTGTTTTTGCTCTGGCTTCCTGCATTCCCCAGTGTTTTTGTAAGTTTTTGTATTCTTCATTAAGTCTTCAACGACTACTCGCTGCCTCTGCCTCTCTGCTTTTGGGTTTAACACCAACCACAAATCATGACAATTTCATTGATAATGTAATGTGTATTTTCACATAGGGGCAGGTTGGTTAGCATTTTTCCTTTTTTCACTATTCCAAATTAAATCACTTAAATACTGCTTTTTGTATTTACGCAAGTTGTCTTTGTCTGATATTGTAATTATTTTGAGGATCTGAAGCATTTGAGTGTGACAAGAAAGCCAAAGCATACTAAAGTTTTTAGTGTTTGCTTTGTCAGATTTTTAAACTACAAAATTGCTTTGTGTATTTTTATTTTACTAATGTACCTTTACTGTGCTTGTTCTGGAGTTTTAGTCTGAACATGTATGTTCATCTTAATTTACACATACACTGGCTTTTTTTTTTTTTTTTTTTTTTTAGACCCAGGGCTTTGGTGGTATCACATGTTAATGACTTAGTTGTGGGGAAACATATGATGTACATCTGTTATAACAGGTTTTAATTTACTTAAAATAGTATCTTGCCTGTTGATTTGTTAGGGATGGATACACAATTGGAAGCATAAAATATAATGAACATTTTTGACTAATCGTACAGTTATCACTCTTAGTGAATTTAGGTGATTTCACTTGTAAAGACTCCATAACAATGAAAGATGACAAGCATAAAGCTTGAAATGCAATTTTCCGGTATAAAAAAGTGGCACAGCTAAAAAAAATGCAACATTTAAAACTTTTATAGGCTCTAGTTCTTCAGTAACTCAAATTCCGTGTTTTACAAAATGTTATGTTGTCAACACATTAAATACTTTAGCATACATAAAAAGCTAAAGCTGTTTATAATCTGAGTTTAGAAAATAAGACTGGAACAGAACAAAATAACCCTGCATAATCTTATCACATTAATGTTTTTATACCTCTCCAAAAATTTACCTGTACATATATTCTGCCTATTACTGGTGTTGGATTTGTTTTCATTTTTGAAATTTTGCCTTGTTAAAAAGTTGCCTGACACAACAGCTTGTGTTTGAATATCTGATTAAAGTGATGGATAAAGTACTGTCAGGGGTAAAACTTTTTGTTCTGCGTAATCTCATCTGATGTGCTGCTGCAGTGTTTCCTCTGTCTCTTCACGCTCATGTCCACAGCAGGCAGGCTCATAAATTGGCCAGCTAAGCCTTTCATAAAGTTTAATAAAGCGCTGTTTCGTGGCTCAGGGGAGCTGGTATTAGTGACGAGAGCCACTGCTGCCATTCCTGCAAATCACATCATCATAATGAGGCTGTACTATGGGAGTGTGACACCTCCTTTACCACCCACGCATCCAACCACATCCCCTCCATCAGCTTTGTTTTCTTTATCGTTCCTCTGACACAATGGGATGTCTTCACTTCACAGAATTTTTTTCCAATGGGAATATGGGGATTTCGCTGTTTAAACGCCGTGGCCGGCTTGGACAGGCTAGGGTTATTTCTCATTTAGTAAAGATCACAGACGCTGTAAATGCTCCGGTGGCATGCCGTGAATGCCAAGGCCGGCGTGATTGGCAGCTTGACGGCAGCGGCAGCATTTGCATGGCATTTAGCTGGGCGGGCAATCACCACCCCTTACACCAAGGTGGGTAAATAAGATGACTTCTCTGTTCACACAACGTACCCACGCACGAACACACACAATATATGCTTATGTGCTCACTCACGCAATCTCACTTCCTCAACAACATCCAACTATCTTGGCCTGCCAAACCTGGAGCCTCTCATAATTGTTTGGCATTTAAGCAGAGGAAAAGGGACATCTAGTCATGTGGGCAAGAGGACCACTGAAAAGCCTGAGCTTCACATTTACTCCTCTGAGGTTGTTGTTTGATAATGATTAGGCAGAGTTGCAATTTTCCAAGGCTCAAACAGGTGGAGGATACAAATTACTGCAAATGCAAAATCAACAATACCTTTTGGATTTGAAAGATAAACCAAGATTTATTATATTAATCCAGGAAAAAAAGCATAAATTTAATTATAAACTCTGGGTGTGTAAATAATTGAATAAAAACATTTTAAAAACTCATTGATTTTATTCAACCTTATATTATCAATTCCTTTTCAATAACTGTGTGTGTTTTTCTTTAAGAGAACATTATAGGCTAAATTGCAAGGAGCTAATTGGATTTTAATTCTGCCATTAAACATTGCACAAAAGTTGAGTGTCCCTCTGGTATTGTGAATTTAATCTGACTGGGCTTTTAAACCTCTGTGTATTACCAATCAAAACAGCATATCCCTTCCAGTGATGCAAGTATTGTTTGGACAGTTGCTTTACCTGGACAGGATGGGAGAAGTGGACAAACACCAGGTTGCATAAGCAAAAAGCAGGCTGGGAGCAGATGGGTGAAGTGATTTATTTAGCTAGAATGTATATGAAGAGACAGAAGTCAGATGATAGGTATCAGGTATCAAAGTATCCTGGTGTGATTAAACTCAAACTATGTGGTGCAGAATGAATCCCCTTCTTAGATATTACATAAAAAAATTTTCTTTTCTCATTTAGACAAAAGAAACCCTTTATTAGTATTCCACACAGCTTTTTGTGCAAAAGTACATGCAATTGTGGTAAACAGTCAGTGCATGTGTAATCATTCCAGATTCTGTTCTTATTCTGTTTCGGATTTCTCACAACATGTCATAAAGTCCTAACAATTCATATTACTGTGAAAATATGAAAAGCCTGCAGTGATTATTTGAAGCCATTCCTGTTTCACAGCTAAAATTGCACACCAACAAAAACTGACTCATGCCAGATGAGCTGTGTCCAAAGGCACACACTATTTTGCCAAAAGTATTTGCTCCTCTTCTTTTATTATATAGTTTTCGTGAACTAGCTAGTGTGGTTTGGATCACTGTGACAAGTATGCTTGAGCTTAAAGTCACAAACCAACAGCTAGCCATGCTATGCTAAAGAACAGAACTCATGGTTCTGTCAATCAGTCATCCAGTCGTTTAGCTTGTGAAGCACCAAAGTAGCCCCAGACATTCATAGTACCATTTTGTATATGATGCAATTTTCCTAAAACTCTGTGATAGTTTTAAATCAGATGTAACAGTACACACACTTTCCAGCATGTTCCAGGAATAAGCAAAATGTTATTTTGGCAAAAATATTTCACTTTTTGTGAAAAAGTTGTTGTTTTGTTGTTGTTTTTGTCTGTTTTTTTTTTTTTTTTTTTTTTTTTTTTTTTTTGGTTGGGAGTGACACCCCATGGATGCCATTTTGACAAGTCTCTTCTAACTGTTGAATCGTGAATTTGGACCTTAACTGAGGCAGTTGAGGTCTACATAGCTGTAGATGGTGTTCTGGGTTTCTCTGCACTTCCTGGATGAGTCTCTGATGTGCTCTTGGAGTAATTTTGATCAGCCAACCAAACCTGGAAAAGTTCTCCATTATTCCATGTTTTTTTTTTTTTTAATTTTTCCTGAGATAAAAGCTGTTGTTGGTCAGGTTCTATTTAATTTGTTTCTTGACTTTATAGATCTGGTAGTAATCAGGCCTGGTTGTAGATTTTAAAACTGAAACCAAAACATTGGGTTAATCACAGTTAATTCAGGACACAACAAGAAGGAAAATTACTTTTTCATATTTGACCAGGTTTGAGAAATGCATTTGTATTTACTCAGACTGTCTTTGTCTGATATTAAAATTTGTCTCATGATCTAAAACATTTACCGTGGATGGAGAAGCAAATGCAGAAGAACTCTGTCAGGAGGCAAATAGTTTTTGCTTAATTCTTCATGACACTATGGAAATATGTTTTTTCTTTAGTCTGGTTATGATTTGTTATTCTTCATACATGTGTGAATTTATATTAGCAGGAGTGGTAGCAGTGAAAGAGGTAAAAACCAATTTTTATCACAACATAAAACATTTCCATATCTTCACACGCCAGCGACTTCTGTGTCTAAAGTCATTAACTTCTCCCCCGTCTTCTTATTTTCCAATATTTTTTTTCTTTCCAGCTGCAGACACATTTACGCACCGTCCCTCAACTTTTATTCACCTGAAATGATTTCGAAATGACATTACCGGTGACAGCAAGGCAATAACAAAAGTAGAAAAACTTCTTTGAAAAACAATAAATCAATAAGCCTTGCCAACACATCCTGTTACATTCCCGACTCCTTGACACCTGAAGCTCATTAAACAGAGCCTAATGTCAACTTAGAGGGAGGAGAGTACACAGAGGCTTGCCTGCGTGCAGCCTATCATAATAAGAGCTACTGAGTAACCTTGATATATTGTATATACTAGAAATAAATATGATTGTCCTTTAATCTGATTTTATTATTTTGGGGACTCCCGCTGGCAAATCTACTGAGGACTGATAGGCTGTAATCTTATTGCAAGGTAGCACGCTGTGTTTCATATCCCCTTCTTGATGGTGTTTTGTCATGTCAGGACTATTATTGTTCCTATTGGTATATGTGTCTCTCCATTTATATGCAGCGGTGTATATAACCTAATAAATTGAGTTATTGCGCATTCTCCAGCATCTGTCTCTGTTTGTATCTGTATGTGTGCTTGTTTGCATGCACCCAAAGGTCCCTCCATGTTTTTTGGATCCAGGTGCTAATTTCACCTCGCTCAGCATGCCGGCCTGCTTTGAGGGGGTTCTGCTCTGTTTATGAAGCAGGCATATTGACCCAATTTGTGGCCTTGGTGCATTTTCTCTCTGTTTTTTCTTTTTTTTCACTCTCCATCTCCCTTTTTTTCCGCCTGCCGGGGCATATTGCGAGCCTGCATGGTTGGAGAGACGGGAGCGCTCATTCTGAACTAAACGGCACACGCATCATTGAGCAGCATTACCGACCTCTCCCATCTCATCACTCTCTCAGGGTACTGTGTGTGTCTTTGTGTGTCCGTCCATGAGTGTACTATACGTGTCCGTGTAGAAGGCCTGTTAACTAGAAGGTCTAATAAATCAAGCTGTCTGTCCACAGCCTTCTCCCCTCCTTCGCTCTTACTTATTCCCCCATTACTCCTCCCTCCTCTCCACTCATCCCTCTGCTCCCGCTTTCTCCCTCGCCCTCTTCATCCCTCTTTTCTTTATGTCCTGTAATTCTTCTTTTAAAGCTCAGGGGGTGGTGTTGGAGGCATGACGTGCCTCCTGATAAATCATTGTCTCTGAGCAGAGCAGGAAAACATCTGCAGATCAGCTTACAGCCTTCTTGTAGGTGCTCTGTCGATACGTAGAAATCAGGCTCTTGTTTAGCTTCGTGCTTCCATGTGCATGAGGGCATACATGTGTTTGAGCTACTCTTGACCGTATATTACATGCAACTCGATTGAACATGCATGCATTACAGCTGAATGCTGAATGCGGCCTGGGGACTGATCTCCCTGTCCCGCTGAATGGTGGCTGATTGAGACACATGGACTGCCTTTGTGCCCTGATCTAGTTGCCATTGATTACCTATCAGGGTTTTTGATTGCATCCTGGAAGTAATTCTTTTAAATAGGCCCTAATGGCCTCCAATCTGGGCTGATGACGACCTCAGAGAGTCCAATCGCTGATCCATTTAGGCCCTTTCAGACCCCTGCACATACACTCTGCAACTCTCTCTCTCATAGCTCAGCCTCCAATTTCTGCCGTCACTACCTCCCTACCTGCAATTCAGCAGCGAAAATCTCACAACTAAATACAGACACAGACAAATTTGTTGCCACCCACAGTAGATATGTATAAAAAGATTTAAAACAAATTAATCTTTTATGGCAGCAGCATAATCTTACTGTAAAATTTTTAAAAATCCAGTCATTAATTTTGGGGGTTTCGTGGTAGGTGTACACAAGGTAAGGGATCTTTGACCATTCCTCATTGCTCCCCAGACTGTGCAAAATTCTGGGTCCTCTTTTATGCTGGAACATAGATGGCCATGGTAAAAGGGTGAGTTTTTGTTTGGTGAAGCATTTCTGGATTGAGTGGATAAGCTCTTTGGGTTGTTATTCGGTTGAAAAACCTAACAATTTTTTAAGCACTTTTTTTTCTCTGGCTGAGGCCAAAAGATTGTTATTTAAAATGTTTCTCTATTTCAATAAAAAGCCCACCTATGGATAAATGTTGCAAATTAACTTACGCTATAAGCACCCTATCATACAGGCATGGGACTGCTGTTTCACTCAGTTTGTCTGTATTATAACAAATAAACTTTATAAATAAATAAAAAATTAGTTCATGGTGCCTTGCACTCTAAACAAGATTCCCAGGATCTTTAGAAGCGAAACAGATCTATTACATCACAGATCCTCCACCGTGCGTGATAATGGGCAGGAGGTGCTTTTTTTCATGTTCATTCTTTCATTGCATGCAAAAGTAACCCAAATCCACTTTTTATACCCATTTGTGACCAATATCAAATTTTCATGACACTCTGAAAAGCACAAATGTTTTTGTTTTTTTTAAATCAGAGCCAGCCCACTTATGTGATCCTAAATAAGATACATATCTAATGTTTTTTTAAATCAACATCAGTCAGAATTTACATCACTGAAGTGTGACAGACTATCTTTTTTTTAACCAAAGGAGACAGGAAGCAGCAAGATTGAATGTGAACAATGGACAAAATGAGCATTGCAGACACAGTAGATGGAGGTAGCCATAATTTTGCTGGCTCCGATTCTACAACATCTTTAGCATCCATATTGATTCTGTGAACCTGCTGCCTGTGATGTGATGTCTTCGTCTTGGCTTGCAGATCTCTTCAGAGCTGTGGATTTTTAACACTAAAGTCTGATGACAGTTGCAATCAAATTATAATTTGTACAACACTGAAAAGAAATCAGATCTCGACTTACTATCAGAATTGACTATGAAGACCTGCAGTGTGAATATAGTTTCAGTTAAGGTCCCTCTAGAGTTTAGTGAACTCCATATGTTTACATTTCTTATGGTTGAACAGAAAAGACTCGCTCCTGGTATCACTTCCATAGACTGGTTGGCTTGTAGAAACAATCTACTGGTTGCCATAGAGACATGATGACCCCCCAAGATGTTAACAGTGTGTGTTGGAGATTTTTTAATGACTTCCTTTAGAGTGGTAGGAAGATAAATCAACTTTATGTATAAAGACATTAAAACAACAGAGTTGACCAAAGTGCGGTACAATTAAAGAAAAAAAAAAAAAAAGAACAAATATAAAAGACATAAAAATAGTAAAAGCAAAAACCAACATGTTATTAGTTGCTTATTGATATTAAAGGAGTAAAATTAAAATAAGGTACACCAAAAGGTACAAACAAAATAAGAGAAATAGCTACATAGCAATCCACTAGCTAAAGGATATGAGCCTCTGTGTCTGTGTTGTTCCCCAAGTAAAAAAAAGAAAGTTACAGATTACAAATGAGATGTTCTCAGAAATCTTTAATCAAATTATTAATGTAAAGTATAAATTTAAGAAAACAGTTCAGTTACTGTTATTTTACAGGAATTGTTTGGGGTACCGATAACTCTGCCACCAGTAATTTTATTAAAAATGATTATTTTTAATGTGGGACTATTTCCCCTGTCATGAAATATATGTATTCAAATTAATAGATTTTTCAAATATTCATCATGAGAACATCTTGCTGCAGTAAATGAATAATCATTTTAAGGCTTTTTACGCATTTTTACCACGGTTGCTAACAAATGTAGTCATCACTAAATATTTTACAAACCTTTTAAGCAAGATTAGAGAAGATGGAGACAATTGCAAGAAACCAAAATAATTGATAGAGTGAGGTGGGTTGAAACAGAAAAAGACTGTAATCTTGCTTTTAAATAAAAAAGATTTAGTTATGAGAAAAGTCCTGGTTTCAGACCTGAGAAAAAGGGGAGAAAATGAAGTCTGGGAGAATGAAGAGGTATGACAGATCTGTTAGGGATAAAGGAGAGAGGAGACGGGAGGAGGACTGCTTGTCAGTCTGGCAGGCTATGTTATTATAGTCTGAGGGTTGGATGGAGGCACGGTAAGGAGGCGGAGGAGGTGGTAGTGGTGGTGGTGGAGCTGAGGGGGTGGGTGGGTGGGTTGTACCAGACAGGAAGAGGGCTCGCCGTCTAATCCTCCAATTTTCTTACATTACTGCTCCCTCCTCTCTCCCTCCCTCCTTGCTGCCAGGCCTGTCGACAAATGAAACCAGAGATAGCGGCAGGTTCAGAGATTGACTTGAAGGAGTAAAACACACAGAAAAAAGACAACACAAGACAGAGACCTTGTGCACCTCAAACAACATAAATGTAAACTCCCGTGACTCAGTTCTCTGCTGCTTTGTGCTGGACCAAAGGCACAGCGGTAGGATTTGTCAAAAATATGTACAGACCTTTACAATATTCATACCCTTTGAATGTTTCATATTTAATCATGTTACAAGCAAAAACGTTGCTGTATTTTGTTGTCATTTTATGTTATTGACCAACAGAAAGTTGCATGTTATTGTGAAGTAGAGGGAAAAAGAGGCATTTTGCAAATAAAAATTTGAGAAGTGTGGCATGCGTTTGTATTTAACTCCCCCTGAGTCAATACTTTGTGGATCCACCTTTTGTTTCAAGAACAGTAGGAATATTTTGGGGTATGTCTTTGCCACTTTTGCATATCTAAAAACTGAAATTTGCTCAATTTGCATGGTGAAATAGCTTAAATTCAGTCAGATTGGATGAAGAGACTCTGTGAACATCAGTTTTTAAGTCTTTATACATGTCTTAAATTGAGTTTCAGCATTTTGACTGGGCCACTATTACATATAAATATGCTTTGATCTAAACTAGAGTTACAATAAGACTTTTAGCTGCTTCTTCAATAAATTCTCCTTTTGCTCAGTTTGTCATCTTAGGTAGTTTTGTGGTTGTTCCATACTCTTTCCATTTTAAGATAATGGATTTAACAGCGCTTACTGTGATGTTATTAGATAACCTAATCCTGCTTTACACTTCTCCACAACATTCTCCCTGAACCATCTGGTGTGTTCCCTGGTCTTGATGATGCTGTTTGTTCACTAATGTTCTCGAGCAAACCTGTGAAACCTTTACAGACAAGCTGTGTTTATACCAAGACTGAACAACACAGAGATAAACCCTACTCACCAACTAGGTGACTTTTGAAATCAATCGGTTGCTTTGACTTTTATTTAGAGGTAAAGATGTCTGATTTCAGATGCATGCAACACTTCAGATTTTTGTAAGAAATGTGGAATGCATTTTAATTTTCCTTCCATTTTCACAATTAAACCCACATACAATGCACTGAAGTTTGTGCTTGTAATGCAGAGAAGTTCAAGTGGAATGAATACTTTTTCAAAGTACTGTGGCTGTCTTATGTAGAGATGGCAGAGTATAAACTTAGAAATTTGATTGTATCAACAGCTCCCTTCACTCAATGATAAACTGGGTAGTGTTGTTTGTTGTCATGTCAGGCCTTGTTTAATCATTACTCAGTTTTCTCTGTTCATATTTTATTCTAATTCAGAGATGTACAGCGCTTGGTTGACCTTGCACTGATTTGATTAAAAGCTGCTGTTGATTAAAGCTGATTTTAAAATGGGAAATGAAGCTGAGCTTTTAGAGGAATCAAACTCCCAAATTTAGAGCAAAGATTCAACCACTTACACTTGATTTTCTTGCACTTTTTACATCACATTTAGTGCAACACATCATCCTCTTTAAAGTGGCTCCAACTTGCTTTTCTTTTCTCTAATTTCAGTAAACAAGTTGACTTTAATTTTGTGTTTTTATGTCGTTTTTTTCAGTTTGCACATCATCTCTCGTTTTTCTCCTCAGACGTCACTTTGTGGTTTCCATTTCTCCGCCCTCCTGACTGATTTGCATTCCAGTCCCTTCTCATTGGGTGCAGGCAGGGCCCCCTGACTGAGCGGGACTAATTTGCCATGTTAATGAGATGGCTCCGACAAACAGAGCCAGCTGGAGACCAGAGTAAATGATCCTGTCATCAGTCAAGAACACAAACATGGCTAACAGCTAATTAGCTCGCGGCAGTTTGTAGAGGTGACATTTTGTCTGATCTGTGCTGCTGTGGAAGAGGGAGAAAAAAGAAAAAAAAGAGAGGAGCAACAATAATAGAAATAAAGAAAATGGAGGGAGGACATTTAGCTTGGATTTTGTTTTTCATCTCATTCTCGCAGCGTGCAGTGTAGCGTCCACACAAGCACACCGCCCATAACTTGGCTGCTTCCTTTTGTACTGCAATTTGCAATGAGGATAAGAGCACGTATGTGCCATCAGAATAAGGGGAGAAAATATGCTAAGTAGACAATCAGAGGTGTACCCCCTAGTGTGTAACAGCCAATCATGGCTGTCCCAGTGTGTGTCACCAGCCAGCAGGAGGCAGAATTAGTCCTGGTTAGCATCCAGAGCCCTGCCGAGTGCCTGATTAGTCTTTTAGACTGAAGAGGAGACAGAATGTTAAAAGTCCATCCGCCTGTCTGAGGCTCTTCTGCGCAGCAGACAAAAGGACTTTTTATATGTGAAAGAAAAGTTATCAGCCACCCTGCAGCCTTATGAATCTGATACTTTAAAACTGCACAATAATGACCTTTATCTCGGTTCCATGTGGTCTTAGGGATGGGAGTTGAATTTTAACAAGGAAAAGCATCGTGATAATGTCGGGGTTTGGTTTGGATTTAGAAAATTCTTGTGTTTCATGTTCATTCAAGTTATTGCTTGATTTTCTTAATATTATTTTTTTGTTTGCAGTACTCTGATTTTGTCATTCCCTTGCAATAGTTTCTAAGTTCCAGGCTACACTTCTTCAAATATTTTATAAACTGGTATTATGTATCACTGTGAATTCAGTCAAAACATTATAATATCACTGCTGCACTAGCAGCAGGCAATAACATTGACAGTTCCAGCATGAAAATTCAAAAGAAGGCTATCCTGAGCATGGCTGAAGCAATGGATATAATAAAGATTCTCTTAAAACAGCTTCAGCTTGTTTTTTCTTTGACACTATTTTCCCCCTTTGTTCTTAGTCATTAACTTCCTCTACTTCGATCTGAGGTTTAATGGAAACAGAGAAAGGGAAAAAGAGATGTGGAAAATCCCATTGTTCTACTGTTGTTGTGGTAACCTACTCAGAAATTTATAGCAGGGACATGCAAAATGTGCCTCCCCATTATTGTTTCCAATAATCTCTGAATATGAATACTTCTTACACAGAGTTTTGAAATTTCCCTTTTTCTTCACCAGAGAAATTGTAAATTTCTGTGAATGGTAGAGACAAACACAGCGGAAAATAAATCTGTTTTACAAAATAGTTATTTTGAAGTGGATTCTCAGGCCAGAGCTACACTTCTTAAGACATTTTCTGATATTTTCTCACCCAATTTTTAGTTGCATAGTCTTGCAATCAAACATGCTGATGATGAATATTCTGAGCATTGCTAAAGCAATGGTAGGTAAAAATTCTCTCAAACAGTTTAACTTTGTATTTACCTTGACACAACCTACCCTTTCCTGTGAGACCTTGTGAAAATGTTGGCTGAAGCTGGTAAGAGAGGGTCACTATCTGCTGTGAAATGATTCCTGTATCAGTATGGACTATGAGGACTCAGAGAGGAAGAAGCCATTACTTCAGAAGCAACATAAAAAGCTATATTGCAGTTTACAAATGCACAAAGGACCACAATTTTAGGTGACATTTCCTGTGATCTGATGAAAATAAAATTGGGGTGTTTGGCCATCATTGACCATTGTTACATGTGAAGCTTGAGAAGACCATCCCAGTTGTGACATACAGGGGTGGCAGCATCATGTTGTTTTGATTTGTTGCTACTGGAGGGACTAATGGACTTAACAAAATAGATGAAATGATGAGGAAAGAACATTATGAGAAAATACTGAAGTGACATCCAAAGACATCAGACAGGAAGTTAAAGCTTGGGCACAAATAGTCTTCCAAATGAACATTGACCCAAACATATCAACAAATTACTTATAACATGGTTTTACTACAACAAAGGCAATGTTTTGGAGTGGCCATCACAAAGCGTAATCTCAAACCTATTTCAGCAGAGATGAAAAGATGTGTTTGAGCAAGAAGACCTACAAAACTGGTTCAGTTACACCAGTTCTGTCAGGAGGAATGGGCCAAAATTACAGCAAACTGTTGTAGGCTTGTGAAAGGAAACTCAAAGAATTTGACCCAAGTCATACAATTTAAAGGTAATTCTATCAATTAGTGAAAAATGCAGTTCTGAATTTGAATAAAATAAAATATTTTTAAAAATCTATATTTTTTATTTGCTAAATTCCATATTATTATGAAATTTAGCATAAATTCCATACTTCATATTATTATGGAATTTAGCAAATTGGCAAATAAAAATCAATTTAGTGATCCTAAGTGACTGAAGACAGGAAAAGATTTAGTCTGATTTCTGACAGAGAGAAAAAAAGTTATTTTTTTATACAATGTATGTAAATGTCTGGTTTCAACTGTTTCTGACGACTATTCATGAGAGAAGTGCATTTTTAAGCAGGAATAAAACTACAAGCATTTAACCTTTTAAATAGAAAAAGTGGCATTCATTATTAATTACTGCATTATGCTGGATACTCACCATTATGTAGTTTGATTTGAACAACAATGAGACATTTAAAGCATGTACATATGGAAAACATATACCTATACCTGCAGTAAAACATGTTTTAGGTTGCTGCAGCTTTGATAAGCTCATTTCATTGTTAGAGCCCTAAAGATTTCAATTTACAGATGTTCTCATTGTCTGTGCTTCCCTGGTAATTGCTCCTCATCAAGGTCCATCTATTTTTTTCTATTTTCAGCATCTTGGTTTGTAATCTTTTGCTCCATGCCATTTCTTTTTTTTTTTTTTTTTATCATCCCCACTCTTGCATCTTTCCTTTTGTAATGTAATAAAGAAATGGAAGCAGTTTGTATGTTCCTTCAGGGGGTACTGGATGACTTTGAGCACCAGATGCTGATGTTCCCCCCCGAGTCGTTAGTGAGATGGAGGCAATCTTTAACTGTCTTCAATAAAAACACGCGCATCTTCACAGACACCCCCACACACACACTGTGTCCTCACACTCAGAGGCAGGATTAACCTGCTGGTTGGAGTGTAAATCCAGCCCGGCTCTGCCTCCTCCTTTCTGTCTCCATGTCTGAGGAGGCCTGGTTATCCCCTCACACAAGCTCCACCGTTCAAAGAGGTGGCCACTGGGGATTAATGACGTGTTAAAGGGGCAACCACGGGGGATTTAGATGCAGCTTGCTGTAAAGATGAGAGATTTAACAACACGATCCAATGGTTAATGCTCACTGAAGTGAGATTAGCTCAACACTGAACCCCCCCCCACACAAAAATGACAGACAAGTATTTTTAATATCCTTACTATTAATTTGATTATAATTTTAGAGCTAATTTGTGATGTTAAAAAGAAAATGCTTTATTGGTTGTAAATATACCTGCATAACTTTGCTAATGTGTGAGCTTTATTAAACTGTTTGTATTTTCTGGTAAGATAATTTCATATGGTCAGTTTGTTTTTGTTTAATGAAAAGTTATATATTTAATTCAGATTTCTGAGTATATAAAGAGCTTTGAATTGCATTTTTTTTAGTGAACTGCAACTGAGGATTCATAATAAACCTAGTCTAGTCTGATCTGACAGTGTGAATATTATTCTTTGGACATTTTGTATTTGAAAGGGTTTGATAAATTAAACATATCTACTGAATTTATGTGTAGTAGTACCAGGATCTAACCTTGCCCCTCCTTAGATATGAAAGACTTCCTTTCTCCAGCAACTGATTATTTTTGTGATATACTGATATAGTAATAAAAATAGCAGATGTTTCAGTCTCTTTTGGTAGTGCCAGCAACGTTTAATTGAACAAGTTTTACATAGCTCTCTGGGAGATGACCTAAGCAGTTATTTTAGGCTGAAGAAATCATGTTATTATGACTACTATCAATGAGACGCGAAAGCTTATGTAAATAATGCCTAATAATATGCCAATAAAATCTCCCAAATAGTTTAGGTTATTGGCCAAAACAACATTTTAAGCTTTTCTGAGCACAATAAATTTCTTTTGTGTGTATGGTGTCAAACCTTTCTGTTTTCATCCAGTTGTTTGGTTGATTAGAAACTTTTTTCTATAGAAAAGTAGGTTTCAGAAGCTACAGATTGTGGGAAGGGAGGAATACTCTGTATAATATTTTGGCAAATGCAGATGTATGTCAGGATTCAAAAGCTTCTTCTGTACACAATACAGTGCAAAAGTTATCACTCACTTTGCTTTTAAGGAACTTGGTGTTCTCACAGTCTTTTCAATAGTTTTTAGGTTTGCCAAAGGTCCTTGAAAGTTTTTTTCTTTAAAATATTCTGAGAAATTTTCAATCCATCCCCTGAACCTGACCATGACAGCATAATGGGCACCGTTAAGGAGTGTTTTGTGGAAAAATGTCTGCAGCAGATGAACAGAATCTTAAATTCACATCTTTAAGTCACAAATAAACTACAACACGGATAAAACTCTTCTTGCTGATTGAAATGTCTGATTTCTTTGTCTATTAAACTGTGCTGTTGTCCAGGACTTTTCATAGATTTAGCAAAAGAAAAATGAGAAGCATTTTGTTCTTTGTGACTATCTGGTTCTTCCCTTGAGCTTAGGACCGTTTATGTTACCACATGACTTATAAAGTGAAAGCAGCATGAAAGTAGTTGTAATGAAATATTTGCCTTATCCAATTTGTCCTTTCACACTGGAATGTTTCAAGTCATCAAACAAATTTGAATGTCTGTCATGATTCATCTGTTTTCTGTTCTTTGCCATGTTTTATGCTGCTCACCTGCTGACAGCTCTTTTGACCTCTGCCTGCTCCTTGCCTGTTTTATGAGTGTCTCTGATCTCAGCTCTAAACCTTGCCTCATGTACCTGGACTACAGCACTACAGATCTTGGATTTGTTTTGCCTTGCCTACCTACCTTGTATATGACCTGAACAGTTTCTCTGATTTACATTTATCGGATTGTGAATAAAGGAATCCCTGTCTCCCCTGTGGTCTATTCAGTGGTCAAGAAAGCACAAGCTAAACCACTTGCCTCTCTTCAGAAGGATCCATGGACCATGATGTCATTGACTCTGGGTTCAAGTGTATAGAGTTACCTTCTCTATAAGGTCCTGTGGGTGAAACAAGCCCCAGAAAATGGACAGTTTAATACTATTTTACAGTTAAGTTTCAAAAGATCAAAGTTTGCTGTGGTCTGTTTCTTGATCCAATACTTTGTGTAAGATTGCCCTGGAAACCATCTTCGTCAGGTTATTGATTGCTTTCTATTTCTAAATCCCTTTAAATTTTTTGACTTGAGTTTTTGCTTTACAAAGAAAGGTTCAAGTGCTGATACGGAGAAGAAGCAGTTGATTGTTTTGCACATTCCATTTGTTGTTAAGCATCTTTTAACCTTTTCTGGGTTGTGGTCTGAGCTCTGGGTCTTGCTCATACTTAGGTATACTATACTATCAGGTATTATATATGGTAAAAGGATCTGAAGCACACCATTAAACCAACTTCTGGATGATCCAAAAGACTAAAAGGAAGGTTTTGGATTGGCTTTGTCAAAGTTTGGACTGATCATCTCATCTATCTTAGTTAAAACAATTCTGCAAAGAGTGGGACGAAATACCTAAACAGTGATGTTAAAAGCTAATCACTAGTTATCAGAAAACACTTGATGGCAGTTGTTGCCATCCTAGGCAACCACAACAGTCATCGGGCTTAGGCTTAGGTTATTAGGTTTATGAGGTACTCTGTTTTTTACACAAGGCCAGATTGGTTTGTTTAATGATTTTCCATAACAAATGAAATTATTTGAAACTGCTTTTTGGATTTACTTAGGTTATTTTTGTCTGATATTAAAAAAAGTTTGATCTGTAAGATTTAAATGTGACATCAAACGCAAAACCAGAAGAGGGGACAAATACTATTTCACAGTGCTGTAGATTAGACGTATGGGGTTTAAATGAACACTATAGCATTCCTCTGAAAATGAGTGGGAAAAAGTCCAAAAGACCAAAGAATACTGTGAATGACCTTCAGAAAGTCAAAAGAACTTTTAAACAAGACCACTAAAAAAAATTCAAAGAAAGACCAGGTACTTGGCAGAAAATAAGATTAATAACTCAACACTTGCATTGTTACATAACTATAAAACAAAAAAGGGTTATGATAAATAACAAATAATGTAGCATTATAGATCAGAAGATCCTGCTGACAATGACCTTTGTGAAGGTTATCTGAATGAAGATTAAGGTAAATGTACGAACATTGACATTAAACAAATTCTCCAGGTCCTGAGTCCTCATGACCAACTCTCTACCATAACCCATGTCAAGCATGCTTCCTCCCTCTTAATCCCCCTCTCCCTCGATAAGGCACTGTGCACTTCTCTTACAAACACATGCACACATCCAACTCGCTTCCCATCTATCCTCAGAATCCTCTCCCTTGCAATCACCTGCGCATCAGCTGCCAAATGAAGTTCCTCTTTAGAAAAAAAAAAAAAAAACTAAAAAAAAACAAACAAAAAAAACACTCGGCTGTCGAATTGTCTGCGTGCCTGGCAGCAGCGGCAGCTCTCGTGTTGAAGCCAATAATCCAGCATCAGAGCTTCAGGAGCACAGAGGGCCGTGATTGACAGGACTCGATATGAGGCCCTCGCCTCACTTGACATTTGGGTTTCATAAGGTCTGGAACAAAAGGCAGGGGCAAAATAATCAGAGTGGGGCGCAGGCAAATAAATCTGTTTATTCCTCCTCACCTGCCCCCTCCCTCACCTCTGCACCTCCTCTGCTCGTCCACATCAAGCCTCAGCCCTTGAAGGGGAATGAGGGAGGGCGCAATATTACCTTTTCACAGCCTTAGTGGATTCACGCACCGCGACAGCAGGTCACTTTAGGCCCTGTGCTTACCTGAGATATTAGTTTGTATGAGTGGTAGATAGAGATGTGTATTTGAATGGCTGCAGCGCTGTGTGTATGTGTGTATAACGCTGTGTATGTATGAGGGAGAGGGAGAAACAACAGAAAGGACAGAGAGATAGAGGCAGGATTGATGTGGAGTCATATTGTGGATTACCATTGGTATGCTTGTGTGGATGCAAGAAAAAAATGTAGAAGGATAGCATGCAGTACTTCAGAGGTCTTGTTTTATAAGAAATTAATTCAGTAAAAGAAATAAAGTACAATCCAGAAAAAGAAGATTTAGACTTTTTTTCTTTGGACTTATTTAGTTCTTCTAAATGACTGACGGCAGCATTTATGAGAGCTGCTGACCCAGCAACCCTTTCTTTCATCTCCACACACTGAGCATAAAGTAAAAGCCACAAATGCAAGCAGACTTACTAGATACACTCACTTCCTGCAGTTGAATGAGGAAGCTGTAAGTGTCCTGGTTGTATTGTTTCACCTTACTCAGCAACCCTAATTGGATTGTAACACTCGAAAGACAAAACACTGCAAAATGTGCAGTAACGTGTATTTCGATTCTTGGTATTTGGAACAAGTATTTTACACACACGGCTGCTTATATGTTATATTTTAAGCTTGCAAAGATTTTTGACAAAAACCCATATTATGCACATACACATATGAGTCAGATTGAACAACTCTACAGCAACACTAGGATGGTTATGTTTAAATAAGCCCCCTATTAAAGCATTATTCAGCTGATATGTAACACAGTTGCAGCTTGAATAAACTACATTTAATAATTCTTTTAGGTTTTATGAAACAATCATACTCACAATTTCAAAATCAACCTAAAGTAGGAATAATTTACGTTTACCACTGTTAAACTTGCAAAATGTATTAGGCAATGTTTTGGTCGCTTTGCTTCATCAGGCAAACACATTACCATGGTTAAAATCTGTGCAATAGGAAGGGGTTTTATGTATCTTACCACTAGTATCCAAATGTCAACACAAATATATTTACAGACTACATTTTTTAAAGACCATTTCAATTTACATTATATTGTAGGTATAAATGTTAAAATCTTAATGTACTTTCACTAATGACATTGTATACACTGGGTAAAGTACTGTAAGTTTTGAACATGTCAATGTTTATCTCACTAAATATATTTCAGATATTTCTACAGACATTAAATTCACACCAGATGTCAGTAACAACCCAAATAATTAACACGAAAAAAGAAATCAAAACAAATTAGTACATCAATTTGTGATGTGCAAATTAATGTCACCTGGTTTATTGTTAACTGACAGCCTATAAAAAGGTTTCTCTTCACCAAAGACAACTTCACAAAAAAAGTCTTAATGTTGCAAAACATACTAATGGCAATAGTTACAGCTGAACTTCTACTTCTGAATGTTCCAGTGGGTGATGTTGGAAGTAGAAATAACTTTCTTTCAAGATAAACCTGCCACGGCCAGGTGTGCCTCGTAAGACTTCTGGAATAGGAGCCAAACAATAATCAAAATAGTTGTCCGAGAGTCAGGAGGACCACATAGGGCTTCTAAAAGACCTGCTAAGAGCAGGTGCAGTTTCCCCAACAAAATAACAAGTAACTCTCAATCTCAATGGTCTGTATGCACACTCACTGCACAAGATTCTACTAATGAAGTAAAGGAATGCATGTGGAAGCTTGTTTAACATTTACTGCAGAAGATTTGGACATGCTAGGGAAATACTGGAGAGAAATTTTACATGGCTAGATGAGGGTAAAGCAGCACTATTTGGATGTCATTGCACAAACCATGCCAAAACACACTAGTGAACTTTTTTGCTTCTTCTTATTTTTAAAAATATTTTTGAATCTAATGACCTATAATTATAAGTAGCTTTAAAAGAAGAAGAGCAGAGAGTGAGATAGAAAACATACAGTGAATAACCTGGAGTTGGGTATGAAACTGGAGACAGCAGCGTTAAGGTCTCATAGCCGCCTGATATGGTACCCGCTCTAACACTGAAGCACGTCATACCCACATTCTTGCCTTTTCAAATATAAATAAAGGAAAATCTTTAAAAACAGAAGATGGTTGTGCATCTGACCTTAAGATATACCAGTGCTTTTTGAAAAGTGATTTTTATCTCAGACTAAGAAGAAAACTGAAGATCAAGTGTAACGAAAAACATCTGTTTTTACATAGTTTAAGTAAACGCAAAATAAACCAATTTTTTAGTACAGTATCCATCAGAAATGTCTTTTTACATGCATCAAACTATGCTTTTAACATACCCAAGTCCACTAAAACAGAAAAAATAGCTGTTTCTGTAAGTTTTAGACATTTTATTGAGTTGTAACTGTTTTTGTAACTAACTTTTCAATACCACAGTAGGTGAGGACCTAGCAAAGCAGAACGGAAGTGAAGCAGCTAGGGAAGCTTTAATGTGGCGTATGTGCTTACGAGTACTTCTCAAAAAATTACAGTATTGCATATAAGTGCAATACTTCTTACCAGTCATCTCAGAAAGTAATATTCATATATTATACTAATCAGCACACTTAGAGTGATATATTCCAAGCCTTTGTTTCTTGTAATTTTGATGATTATGACTTACAGATCACAAAAACCCAAAATTAAATGTCTCAGAAAATTAGAAAATTGTGAAAAAAGGTCATTAAAGGAAACTCATGGTGTCATACCCTGAGCCTTTAAACAGTCTCTCACCCTGGGTCAGTAGGCTACACAGACAGCTACTTAAGACTGCTGACTTAAAAGATGTCCAGAAGACAGTCATTGACACCCTTCACAAGGAGGATAAGCCACAAAAGGTCATTGCTGAAGAAGCGGGTTGTTCACAGAGTTCTGTATCCAAATATATCACCAGAAAACTGAGTAAAAGGAGAAAGTGTGGTAGGAAAAGATGCGGCAGCAATAGGGAAAACCGCAGCTTTGAGAGGATTGTCAAGCAAAATCCATTCCAGAAGAGCTACCACACACAGATGAGTACCAGACATGGTCTAAAAATGTCACCTTCCCCATAAACCATCCACTACTGAATCAGAGACGACATCAGAGGGGTCTTACCTGTCACTTTGCTGCTGTTGCACAGAAATTTCAAATTACAACAAAGGATATTTCTATTCTATTCTATTCTATTCTATTCTATTCTGTTCTTACCTGGGCTAAGGAGAAAAGGGACTGGACAGTTGCACAATGGTCCAGAGTCCTGTTTTCAGATGAAAGTAAATTCTGCATTTCATTTGGAACTCAAGGTCCCGTGGTCTGGAAGAAAAGTCCGCGTTGCTTGAAGTCTAGAGTGAAATTTCGACAGCGAGTGATGGTTTGGGGAGCCATATCCACTCACCTCCTGAATCCTTTGATTTCAGGACAAGGACTACCATGACAGAACTGAAAAAAGTGCCTTATTTGATCCAAAATCGTGTTGTTGTTTCTCTGCTCCTCTCAAACATCCACTCATACTGAGTCTAGTTCTGCTGGAGATCTCTTCTTGTTGAGAAAGAAAGAAGAAAGAAGAAAGCCATTAGAAGTTTTGTATAAATGTTTACCACAAACCATGTGGGGAACACAGCAAACAAATGGATAAAGGTGTCCTGGTCATACAAGATGAAAATTGAACTTTTTGGTCTACTTGCTCTACACTTCGTGTGCTGGCTGCATTATGCTGTAGAGA
The DNA here is from genome assembly GCA_014839685.1 of Anableps anableps. NCBI lineage: Eukaryota > Metazoa > Chordata > Actinopteri > Cyprinodontiformes > Anablepidae > Anableps > Anableps anableps. Next base: position 31,839,491 of record CM026066.1, read on the forward strand.
TGCTTTTCTTCACCAGGAACAGCAAATCTGGTCAGAGTTGATGGGAAGATGGAGGGAACTAAACACAGAAAAATCCTTGGAAGAAAACGTGTTGGACACTGCAACAGACTTGAGATTGGGGTGAAGGTTCACCAACAGCACAGTTACCCTAAACAGACTCAAAAGACAAAAAATTAAGTGGAATTAAAATTTTTTGCATGTCAGTTTAGTTTAATATTTAGTTTGGATTCTGTTGTCATTATTAGAAATTGATATATTTCATAGTAAACTATACATTATTTACTGTGTTTATCTACTACAATTAGGCATGTGACTTTCTTTACATTGTAAGTAGGACAAAGAGAGATTATAATTCTTAGAAGGAAACACTAATATTTCATGTGAATACTTTTAACATTATGAACAGCACTGATTTCATGTTTGCATTTCCAACAGTGTAAAATAATCACAGTGGAACCTAAAGCCACCTTTCAGCAACAATAATTCTTCAAATGTGAGTAAATACAGCTTTTCCCCCGCTGCACTCTACGTGATTTATGCCAATCAAGCAGACTGGGATGAGGTTACTGAATGAGAATTTAATTGCCAGGTTACAGGTGCAATCTGTGGACAGAATAGCGAGCAATTAAACAGGCAATTCAGTTAAACAACAGGGGGTGAAAGCACCATCAGGCATTTCCAGGCCATATGGTCACTTCTGGTTTAAATTGTCTATAAAAAACAGATAAGCCAACAGATAGTTTTTAGATCAATCCCTGTCACAGCCTCTTCTCTAGAATGAGCCCCCCACGTGGGGGTCTGCATAACGCGAATCATGTCGGGATGTGATTGGACAGCTTGTGGATGACAGGCAGCAGGATGTGGCACAGTGCTCACTTTTTTCTCGCCATTGGCTGTGTTTAATCACCGCTCCTCCTTCAGACCACACACCATTGGCTTTATGGAAGGTGGGGGGGCTTTGCGTAGGAGCCGGGAAGTTGTAGTTCTTCACGGCACATGCACATCTGTAGGGCTTATTATCGACTAATGTGAATTAAACTACACGTCCCGACGTCACGGTGTGCGGGCTCCTGTAAATGTGAATATGTAATTGCGCCCGCACGACTGGCTGCTGCTAAATTTGGCGTCACAGACAAGGGCAGGCTGGTACAGTTGGTTGGTGAGGTGGTCTCTTGCTCGGATTTGAAGCGTAAAAGGAGGCTGGAGGAGATATACTGATTAATGCGCGACAACGGGGAGGAACCTGCGACGCTCAGCTGTGGATGAGCTGTGCCACGATGCGCCAAAAGTTGAGGCTTCGTAGGGAAAAAAGGAAGAAAATAGAAGATTTGTGTTAGTTTAAAGGGATTGTTTTGAGTTTTATGGACAAGGAAGAAGGAAAATAATCTTCTGCCTTGTTTTGTTGTCAAAGGATGTTTCTACTTTTTACAGGATCTGCTCTCAGCCCGCTCAGCTGCTACTGACTGACCCTTTACGCACGGGAAAAAAGCGCCTAACGCATTTCTTTCTTTTTCTGTATATATTTTTCTTCTTCTCGTGGATGAACTTTACGACGCCTTTTTAATGATTCGAGATCTGAGCAAGATGTATCCGCCGGCACGGCATCCGGTAAGTAGACAACAGAAGCAGAAAGTGTCAAAACAGCGCTGATTAACTGCAGCGCGCCCGATGCGTAATCAGTTGACACACAGTTTCCGTGCCACCGCGCGGCCACACTAACAATTGAGCTCATTGTCCAGATTTCTGCAGCTGTTTGTGTCTTTGTGTGAGTGTGTGTCCACGGGTAAAAGTGTGAGGAGACTGAGTGCGATCACAGAGGTCCATTGTAAAAAAAAACAACAAAAAAAAAAAAACTCCAGTCCTGCACGTTGTGTCATGACACTGAACTTTGGTGGCTCAGTTCTTGCTCTCTCCCCCCTCCTTTCCTCACACGCTCTTTGATTTCGGGTTGAGGTACCACACCAGCCGGGGCAGCCGTTCAAGTTCACCGTCACCGAGTCCTGTGACCGGATCAAAGAGGAATTTCAGTTCCTGCAAGCTCAATATCACAGGTGAGAGTCTGCAAATAACGCAGAAAAGCTTCACATCATAATGCGTTCTGCTTTTTTTGGAACTGCACTGGAACAGACAGAAAAGGAAATTATCAATTAAAATGTATAAAAATAGATTTCTTAATTCTTTTATAATCAACAAGTTTGACTTTTTGACCACTGGTAAACTAAAAATAACACACTGTTGCTGTTTGAGTTAAAGAAACCTGTTATTTGCAGTTTTATATCTAAAACTTATCTCATATGACATTTTGACCAGCATGACTGGTCTATACAGTCCCGTACAGACCCACAAAACTGTAATCCACTGTGTATTCTGGCACCCTTTGACACCAGTTTGAGCAACAGTAGTTCATCTGTCAAATTGGACAACACAGACCCCTTACTATGTTGCTATGTTGCCAGTTTCACCGCTCTTCCTTCCTTGGAGCACTTTTCATAGATACTGAACTCGACAAAGCGTGAACACCCCATGAGCTGCAGTTGTGGAGAATAACCAACCGATCCCCTTCTGAACAAGCAGTCTGTTATCCATCATTTTTTATTCATTTGAATTCAGGACAGAAAAGGCTAGTTTCTAAGAGTTAACTTGATTTATTGCAAGCCATTTTTGAAAACCCACCCCTGACCCCATATATAATATAATGACACCGAAATTGTATTTTGACTTGCAGTTTTGGTGTGTTACCCCAACATTACCAGTTGCCCCCTTCTGTCTACCCCTTGAAAACTTTCTGGAGCTGCTGGCTCTGACCAAGGCATCTAGCCATCACAACCTCACCACTTTTCAGACTCATTCAAATTGTTATGTTTGCCTATTTTTTTCTGCTTCTAACGCAGATCACAGTTGTAATTACAATGTAAATGTGTTTAATATTGCCTATCACAGTGGACTATTTGGATGCAAAATTTGCCAGGATATAATATTTTAAGTCTCATACATTCAAGCTCTACTAGTCAGTGCTGTATTAAGCCAGTTGGATGTGGTCTCCCTGTCCTTCACACCTACACCTGACGTAGATTGTAAGCCGAGATGCTAAAGCTATCAAGAGGAATAATAAAAAGACAGAGTAAAGAACATCTAGGATTAATCATGACAATATAAATAATATTACAACATGCTTTCTTGATATTCAAAATTCAAACTTTAAGGACAAAAACATTCATTTCCTACCTAATACAGCCCATCTAATAATAGGAGCCATGATGAGGAGATAATTTATATTATTAACTTCATTGGTCATAATATTATGCCTGACTTGTTTATATTAGATAAGTTTAAGGGTTAAAAAAGTTTGACAATGACTTATATCATGCAGTCATGCATGAGTCATGCAATATGACCAAAATGTCTGAAAAATAGATGATGCAATGACATGAAATACCAGACAGAAAGTAGGTTTTGGTTCAGGTTATGACTGATAATTAAAACAACCTCAGTTTGGCTGTTTTTAACATCTTAAGATAATATGTAAGTGCTCTCCTCCAACAGTCTATACAGAGCTCATTCATACGCTGGTGCTGTACTGTATGATCCCTCCGTTTGTCTCAGCCCTGTCTTTTACCAGTGACTAACCACAGGTAAACCCCATTGACTTTCGTCTGCACGTCTCTCCCTGCAAGTGCAAGTGGTGTGAAATACTGCTTTACCCGACATGATGAAGTGTGAAATACGTCGCCGCAGGGCAGGACCATAAAGCACGACACCAATGCATAATAATCGCCCACTTCTGGCCACCTTGTAATTGTTACCCGGTCTCTTGGGGAGATGAACCAGGGGTCCAGTTTTCTGGTCAATCCTGGGGCTTGAACGGGCTGAACCGAGGATAATAAGCTGCATGCTTAATGCTGCAGCCGCCCACATCAAACGTTTTCAACATAGGGGGTTGGTTTGAGAAAAAAAAAAAAAACATAAAGAGACTAAGGATGGATCACATTGGAAGTCAGAAAACTACAGATCTTTGTTCTGATGGATGTTTTATTTCTATTTTGGATCAGGGGCCCTAACTAGTCTTTGGAAATCTGGAATAGTCTAGAATTTGAGTTAAGCATTTTCCAAGTCTGGATAAGTATGAAAAAAATAGAATAGAATCCCTCTAGCCCTCCATCCATTCAGGCAGCCAGCCAGCCATTTAATTTTATTATTTTAAAATAATGGCTTAATGGCTTAAAAATGGCCTAAACAATGACTCAGAACCCAGGTAATTTGAGTGTGAAAATGTATAAAATTTTGGGATGAAAAGTGTGTAGGAGCCTGGTTGGCTCGATTCATGATTCTGGTTTTATAGTAAAGTTCAACTCCTTAAAGTTTCATTCAGAGAAGCTGATGTTTACAGTTGTGGTACAGTATCTTAACATTATCATGCAACTGATGATCATCTCATTAGCTGCCACTTAAAAGCTTTTTGTGGCTGTAAATAGAAGATAACCCATATGCCAAAACATTTAAAAGACTTAAACTTTTGAGTAAAATGGATCCTCGTTATATGGTTACTTTTTTGTTGATGATGCAGTTTTGACTTCCTCTCATACTGTAAGAATTTATGATGAGGTCTGTGCGTGTGTCCATTGATTCAGTAATTACTCCTCTGCACCTGCTGAGTAAGGGCCTGCATCTGCAGCAGGAAGCTGTGGTGAGCCACACGACTCGTTTTGTTGTGTTTTTGTTTTCTCTCTTTTAAGGTTGATCTTAGATTCAGATTTACACATGTTTCTTTACAAGCGCCATCTTATGTTAATTCTTAGTTTAAGTCCCTGGATCATGTAAAAATGGATGTTTCAGGTCTATGGAGAGTTTTATCTGACATAACATAACATGACATGACATGACATAACATGACATAACATAGCATAACATGACATAAGATAGCATAACATAACCTTTTTCTTATTCTTTTCTACCAGTCTGAAACTGGAATGTGAGAAACTGGCCAGTGAGAAAACTGAGATGCAGCGACACTATGTAATGGTGAGTCTGACTGCAGCTTGTGTTCTGACTAGAGCATATGCCACAAGAAAGAGAGTGACCTTGCTTTCATCTGTTTTTTTTTTTTCAGTACTATGAAATGTCATACGGGCTTAACATCGAGATGCACAAGCAGGTAAGATGCCTTTAAAAAATGCAGGAAAAAAGCAGTGCTATGGAATCAAACAGCGATTTAGTTTGTGTCAGAGGAGCATGCATGACTTTAAGAGCCGTGCAAATTTTGTTGTAAATGTGTAAATACCAAAAATAGATCAGCATACCTGGAATGACACAAATAGAAGTCTCACTTTTTGGGAGAGTTTGAAAATGGTTAAGCTTTTATGCAATCTGTTATTGTAAGTTTATTGGCACTTTAAGTTACAGCATAATATCTTTTATTACCTTGCATTATTCTCATTTTAACATTTGACGGCTGTGATTGTACAAAAAACCGTTCCAAAGTGCAGGGTTCATATGCAGTCCAAGAAGGTCTGGAAAGACTTATTTTTCAATTCTAAATAAGAATGAGAAAAGAAAATGACTGGACAGAAAAGTATTTAGATTTTCAGTGCAACATCTAACATGCCCAAAATGAGTTAGGCCAAACAGATTAAACTGATTGTTTTAGAAGTTTACTCCCAGCTTTGACCTGTGTCCCAAAATATCAGATGTTTACTTTTCTGCTTGTCAAGTCTTGAGTTTTACATTTTCAGCAGAGTTATATAGAGAGTTAGAAATCATCAGTGAATGCATGCACTTGTAGATGTTTTCTGCACAGATTATAATCATTATGCACATGTCAGACAGATAAAGACAAAGGGGAACTTTTGGATTTAAAGACTTTAAACTCATTAGGAAAACAGCTGGTTCATTTCATATCACCCTTGCACTCTGCTCAACCTGGCCACTGGAGAAACATTTGTCAAATTTAAACTGAACCTTTGGATGTATAAAATGAAAATGGTCTAAAAAAATTGCCAAGGAATCAGATTTTTTTTTATTTTTTAGTCTAGAATAGTTTGGAGTTGGTAAATTTAAAATGTGTGGAAGTATTAGATATTATTAGATGATGCAGGAAGTCGCTTCACGTTTTTTTTTGGTTGGATCTGGGATTATTATCTCTTATATTTCATAAGAATCTATTGGCCCAAATGGGGAGTATATGGAGATGTTTATCTTAGTAACACCTTAGAGATAACCTACAATACAAGTACAGTAAATATTTTCACAAAGACTGGATGTTTGAGAAGGTGCCCCCTGGAGAGTTATTTGAATCTTTCATTTGAAGGCTCAGTTTTCTGCAAATAAAACTGAAGCAGTCTAGATGCTTGGCACTAGCTGATTATTCATGATTTCATTTGTTCATCTGGTGTACAAAAAACGTGTTTGTGGCAAGCTTTATAATGACATTACACAATAAAAAAGATGTCATAAAAAGTCCTCTGACAATATTAGATTTATAAATGAGATTTGAGCAGTATTTCCTGTATAGGTCATGAATATACTTAACTGCAAAGATAATTCACTATGGATTAAGTACATGGCTATGAGTTGCTTTGCTTATGCAGTAGGTAGAACATGGAAGAAGGAGGGGCCAAGTTTAACGAGAGAATTGACCCTGAACTGGTTTAAGTTCACTGAAATTAATAGAACTTAATTGAAACATTGCACAATTTGCTGGTATAACATGTACTTCTAATATCATAAACTCATCTGTTTCTAAAGTTAAGTGAAGTAAATTGTTGAGAATGGGAAGCTAAGGTTAACAGCAAAGAATTAATATGAAAGAATGAAAAGGCTATGACTCACCATTACTCTAGAATAATGCATTAAGCTTAGTTTGAAATAAATCTGGTGGAACTAAAGATGAGGAAGTTTCTTGTATTCTGAGCTACTGATGTGTTGCGCTTTCCCTTTCTAAGCAAATATATAATGTAAAACCAAAGTGTAGTTATTCCTCTGGGGTTCATTAAAAAAGCACAACAAAACGATGCATTAAATTTTATTTTAGTGGGTTTCAGGAAGCATCATTTTAGATTTAATCTTTGAATGTAAAAAAAAAAAAAAAAACAAAAAACAGCTTCTACTATAAAGGCAGTTTTTTTGAGGATTAAAATTTGCCATATTTGTAGAAGAAAAACCTACAACATAAACATATAAACAAATATTCTATAAAGAATTCGATGCAACACCTGTTCTGTTTCATTTTGTCTTGTTTGGTCACCTGTGGAGGCTGATAGCCATTTCACATGCGAATAAGAATTTCATCAGTTTAATTGAACAAGATAATGGGCTGAAAAATGACTGCAGCCAATAAGGATTTGGCCTTTAACGAGCCTTTGCATTACTGATGCTTTTTTTTTTTTTTTTTTACTTTAACACGGAGGGTCATTAGCATAAATGTCTGTGTTAACCACACATCAGCTGCCACAATAAATGGACCACAGCTAACCAGACACACATTCATTTCTGCATAAATAGTGTGTATGTGCGTCGGTTTGAGAAGACGTGATAAATGCTTGGCCTTTGTCTTGCTGTCTATGTGTGTCCCTCTGTAGCTATACAGCCTTTTTGCTGTGTGTGTGTGTGTGTGTATGTGTGTGTGTGTGTGTGTGTGTGTGAGTGAGTGTTTAACAGCCCATACTTACAGCACATGTTTACACAGTGTGGATGTTTTCGTGAATGTGTTTGTCTGTCGGCACACTTCAGATGTTTATTCAGTTTTGCATTCACTATTTGTGAATCTGAGCACACTGGGTGTGTATGCGTTTTGCAGTTTGTGTTTACTCATGCTTCAAACGTGCACACACATATACAAACACACACATACACATGCAGCTTTTTTACTTGCACACTAATCATAGTTGTCGGATGAAATATGGGGTGTCTGCTATAAATCCCAGCCGCCTGCTGCTGTTTGTGCACGCTGCACGTGCTGCTGTGTGTTGTTGTGTTTGCATGGACAAGACAGACAAAATGAGAAGCGGTAAAACATGGCCTGCAGCTCTGTGTGGTGCCAAATGATTTCTGTCAGGAGAGCGAATCCCTAATTTTTGCCAGCAGTCTGTGGGTTCATGCATCATGCGGTTGTATGTGTGTGAGCTTTGGAAGAAAATTATTTTGACTCTTGCTCCAGCATGCCTGAGTATTACTGTGTGAGTGTGTGTTAGAAAGCATGTGGATCATTGTGTAGATGAATGGATAGAAGAGACCGAGGTGTTTCTTTGGTGGGCGGGTATTAAGGCAATCAGCCACCTCTTCCAAGAGAGTCGCTAATATTGCTTGTTTAGCATTTTCTAAGGGTAATAGGCCCATTGATTTTTTGGCTCTGCTCCCTGTTTTATTTACACAGAAGGGCTCTAGTGACCAGGGGAGAGAAATGTACCAAGGCTCGTTAAAGAGAAATTGACTCGTAGATGGAGGAGAGGACAGGACGGGTAGGTGGGGAGGAGAGAGGAGGAGAGAGGAGTAGTGCGCACAGGACTGAGAGAGGACAGCTAATCAATTGCAAATTAGTGAGGCTGAAAGAGAAATAAAGCAAAGCACAGGATGTAAGGGGGGAAAAGGAAGGAGGCACAAGGACAAAGTGGTGAAAGAAGGAAGTAATAAGACGTTTAGATACTGAAGACTGCCAGAGATTTCAATTATTTGTGACAGGTTATTTTACTGCAGCAGATAGGCAACCATTTGTTTCATTGTGAGGTTTGTTCACACTGGGATTTGGAAAATTTTGAAAAAAGTCAAAAACTGAAAGCAGATTAGAGTGTCTGTGGTCAAAATATTGATTTTTAATTAATCATTTGGTTTACAGTTTTAAAACTCATTCCTAGACATAGTTTGAGTAACTCAGTCTTGTACTGTTTAGACATACAATTTAAAGACTTTTAGACTATTAAACTACATTAGCATTGTCAGTAGGTGTCATTGGCTTATTAATATGATAGGGACATTTATGAAGCAAATTTTTAAGAGATATACAGTGTGCTTTATAGACTTTTTTTTCCTTTTTTGTCCACCTAAATGTTAGATCACTAACTTTTAAAGATAAAGGTCAATAGAGTAGATACAAAATGCAATAGTTTTACTTATCAAACCAACTTGACACTACTATATGCGAAAAAAATATTTGTCTTCTATACCTGATAATCCATTTTGTCATCTTTGTTGGGAGCAACTGTCAACAAGTGTTTGTGATGGCAATGAATCCTCCACATCGCTGTGGATGAATTTGGTCCCCGTTTTCTTGCAGAACTGTTTCCATTCAGTCACATTTGAGGGTTCTCAAGCAAGCAACCTTGTTAAGGTCATTCCACAGTATCTCAGTTGGAGTCGAGGCCAGACTTGGAATAGACACTCCAAACCTTTTGTTTTGGTTTCTTTTTGAGCTGTTCAGAGGCGGACCTGTTGATGTACTTCTGATTATTACCCTGCTGCAGAACCCAGATGTGCTTGAGGTTAATGTCCAAACTGATGGCCAGATAATCTCCTTCTAGATTTTCTAGTAGGGAGCATGATTCATGATTCTATCACTTACGGCAAGTAAGATCCCGCTTCCAGATCCTGAAGTGGCATAGCAGCCTCAGACAGTCACACTACCAAAACCATGTTTGATTGTTTATGATGTACACCACATATAACAGGACACAGACCTTCCAAAAAGCTCCACTTTTATCTCATCAGTACACAAATTTTTTCCTAAAGTTTTCAGGGATCATCATGATTTTTGGTAATTGTGACCATTGTTTTTGTATTTCTTTTTTGACCTCCTGAATAAGTAATTGATCTGCTGTTGGATTAATTTTGGTAGGCCCTCCACTCTTGGGAAGGTTCACCACTGTTCCATGTTTCTCTGTTTGCCTCAAAGCCTTAGAAATGGCTGTATAAGCCTTTCTGGACAGAGAGGTGTCAGTGACTTTGTTTTAATGGATCAGATAATGATGTGTTACATTTTGAGATCTTTTAGCCTCTTTCATGTTAGACCTATTTCATTTAAAGCTGCAGTATGTAACTTTGCATTGCTCCCGACCTAAAACACCCGATCAGAGTCAGAAGGAAAGTATTAGTGCTGTCAATCACCCTCGTGTTTGGCAGCTAGATGTGCTAATGGTGAAAAAACAGCTTACTGTTCCAGGAAAACTGTTTATCCACCGTCATCAGTAGCCATGCTAACTAGCCTTAGCATTTATGTCAGGCTATGTTGTTATAATCCAGCTCTCGCATAGCAGAGAACAGAGAGACAGAGCCAATGGGTAGTCTTGAGGATTTCATGAAAAAAATGAAGAAAAAAAATTACAAAAACCACAGGGAGCAAGAGCAGAACAAAAACACTGGACTCCAGAAGCAAAAATAAAGCAGGGTTGACAGGGAAAATAACGGGTAAGTAACAGGTAGATAACGGGAGGATCCAGTGAGGAGTAAGAACAAGAAAAGGAGCTTAAATACTGGGAGTGTGAATGCTGAAATAATGGTCTGAAGCTGATTGGCTAACAGCTTTCAGGTGTGAGGAAAGAGAACTGAAGGGAGACTGAGGAGAGAGAATAGAAGCAGGGTGTGAGGGAGAGTAAATAGGGGAGCAAGGAAAATGAATCTAACAGTAACAGAGGATAACTAGAGACAAGGAGTAAATAAACAAACTAGAATAGGTAAGGAAAGACTGAACTAAAGTAAAACGAAGATGAAACCAAATGAAACAATAACACTAAATCTAAACCTAAACAAACAACTGGACTAACAGAAGGAATAAACTAGAATGGGGCGATGAAAATAAATACTAAATATAAAGAACCATTCAAATAACAAAATAACTGAACTAACAGAGGGAATTAAGAAATTAATACAAAGAAATGACAGAAGCAAAAGTCCAGTACAACAGTAGATCATGACATGACCAGGCTGTTTATTGATAATTATTTCATGTTTGTGTTAATCTAATGAAATGAAATGACTTCAGACTTATATAGCGCTTTTCAGAACTCTCAAAAACACTACAATGAAATCTGTCATTCCCATTCATGTACAAATTCACACGTTGATTTTGTCACAAATTACGAGTTGAACACTGGGTGACTTAGTGAAACTTTGAACGTTACAGCTGATCAGGAATAATAAATTAAAAGGTTGAGGAATATCAATGTCATACATACTCTTTTTTTTAATTGTGGAAGTTGGGGTTCAGTCACTAAAACATTGGTAATGGATAAAGGACAAGATTAAAAACTTACAAATGGCTGCCTGATATTTATAGTTGTTAAAACAAAGGTCACATTACACCATGGTGTGGCATGTTCATATGCAGAGGCTCAGCCAGATCAAATACAGAGCATCTGTGAATATCAGTTTTCAGTTATCAGTTGTCCTGCTGGAAGGTGAACCTCCACCCCACTTTCAATTCTTGTGCAACCTTTAACTAGTTTTCTTATAGGACTGCCCTTTATTTAGCTCCATACACCTTCAACTACTCTGACTAGCCTCATGGCCCTTCACACATACTGTCTTGCATATAGGCAAAAAAAATTTACTTAGATTTCAACTTACCAGAGCACTGTCTTCCACGTGATTACCATGCACCCTTCTCGGCTTGTGGCAAATTGTAGATGAGACTTCATATGGACTTCCTTATGGCTTTTTTACTGTCACTCCTGCATGATTACCCACTACTGTGTTTTGGTCCATCACACAAAATCTTCTTAAGACACATAGTTATAATGTTTCTGAGTGTTCAAAGGGGAGGAATTCTTTTGCAAAGCAGTTTCTGTTCTTCTACAAGCCTGCATGTTCTAAAAACTGACATCTGTTCAAAAGAAAAGATAGATGGAAGGTCAATGCACTTAAAATAGCACAGATGGCTTGTTTTGCTGTGTCACCTACAAAGATTCATACATTTGTTATTGATTTATTATTAATATTGTATAGATTATTCCGGTCATTATCGCAGATAATTACAGTGACATTAAAGAGGCATTGCTGCTGATGTGACGGTCCATTGGGCTATAAACTGTGCTTTATGGGGCATTTTTCTTTGTCCCAAAAAGTAATTTTTGGTTCACAAAACAACAACGAGGAACTTTACGTCATAGTAATGTGAGAATTTAACCTCTGTGTTTAGGATGAGACTACAAGTATTTGTTATATCTCTATAACCATTGTTTTTTGTTTCCTCCATCTTAAGTGTCTTAAATGTTAAAATCAGAAAACATCTATGTCACAATAACAGCAAAATGAATCTTGACATTAATGAGTTAAATTGCAACAATGACTGCTCAGAGACAGTTTGCTTAGTGCCTTTTATATTTCCTCTTTGTCCCTTTCCACTCTTCTCACCGCTTCTTTCACACACTCACTCACACACACACAGGGTCACAAGGGAATGTAGACTTTATATGGTGAGGTCCATTAGGTGTATTAGCTGGTGGTGAAAAGTGGTGCTGATGTGGTGCTTACAAAGCTCCACAGGGGAGATGGACATTTGATCTTGTATCTGACCCTGTCTGACTCCTGGGCTCCTGCCTGATCTAATTTCATTGTTGTTAGGAGGTAAAGTGGGACTATTTCAGAATGTTCTCCGTGTTTATGAACATCATCGTCACTGCTCACTGTATTTTTACTGACAAGTGTTTGTTGATGGCTTTCCCGCCTGTTATAGATGAAGAAAATTCTGTAATCCAGGAAATTATTTATTTGTTTAAGGTAATTTAACCAAAATGTAATCACTTTCACCTTTAAAATATGCATACTTTTTATCTGTAAACGACTCAGATTTAACTCACCAATCCTTGCACCTGATGTTTGATATAGAACTATTTTTCAGCCTGTGGAAGAATTCTCCAGTGCCTCACAAAAAGGGTTGAAGATAAATTCAGTTCCCATGATGTAACCTCAGAGGCTGTTGCAGCTTGATGTGACCATAGAGTCCTCTAAACAAGCAATATGCTACAGAAATCAATCTGCTTTGTGTCCTAACCTTTTGGAGTCTCTGTTCAGCCTTTTCTGATTACACATTCTCTGTTGAGCCAGTGACAGGTCCAGGTCAAAGCCGAGTCCTAATTATTTAAAAAAAGAGGAAAAAAGGAGCGTGGATTTTCTTTCTCCTTTTCTTCATGTGTCCTTGCAGTGCAAGGAAGCATGTTGGCCAAACTCCCTGACATCCCTGCACTCCGGCCTACTGTCACAATAGTTTGCACCTGGTATAAAATGTCAGCTGTAATGGGTTGTGTTGCACAGTAGAAAAATCATCATTTGCTTTTTTTTTCGTCTGTTTCCACTTTTACACCAACATTAAAAGATAAGCTCTTCCAAAGAAACCACCTTGATGCTCAGTTATTGGTGAAGCGATCTGTATCACACGTAACAGCAGTGTAGCGTTGTTTAAATACTATATTACTACTAAATACATCAAAATAAATTTAAATCATACCATTATTGATCTATGCAATAAGCATTATTATGTTTTCTAATTATGTATTTGTATTTGTGTATTTGTGTTTGACTCTGCAAGGACAAGAAATGTAGAGGTATAGAGGATGGATGGATGAAGGCATTTTTTACATTGCTTAATGGGTGGGTATTATATAAAGTTGACTTTTTTGAGCTTTATACCATGTTATGATATCATTCCTTTGTCATAAACATACCTGGATAGTTGCTTTGATTCTTTCATGCAAATCCTTGAATCGCCCATGGCAGCCATTCAGGGGTGCCTAAACACTTTCTCATACTATGCGCCAGCTATTTACCTAAAGCTCTGCCTTGGAGCTGCAGTCCCCTGGCCGAGCCCCAGAGATCACCCCTCCCCCATGCCTCCCCTACTCAGCTCCACCAGACTAGCAGCAGCAGCAATTATCAAACACCTGATGGAACTGCACATCTGCTGATCTTGTCATACAAACTACTTCTCAGTGTAATGCTCCTAAGAACGGTTGTAAATGGCATCATGGACACACATTGTTGTGATGACATGCTGAAGGGGGAGTGTTGGAAAGAGTAGGAACTTCTTAAAGAGACAGAGGCCAATTTCAAGGCGTCAAATTGTAAAGTCAAAATTCTTTTAAGTTATATTTGAAATATACAGCATTTTCATAACAGCCAAAGGTAACATTGTTATTTGATTGAGCTATAAAATGGCACTACGTGCCTGGAAAATACATAATCCCCCCTCCCTTTAATTATCCTTTTGGAGATGCCCTTCTCATTTCCTGTCAGCAACAAATGTCTTGGTTAAATGAAATTAATGTTAGATCTACATTTGCCAGGGGTTTGAATAATTTGGGGCTTAATTCTATTTGTCAAATTTACTGATTTGTTTGAAGTTTAAGCATACCAGTTGAATTTGTTACATAAACCTTCTAGCAGCGGACTGTCTGCTTGTTCACAACTGCCTTCTTTGGAGATATCTTGGTCTTAAGAGGGAGAAAATAAAAGCCTGTTATTTCTTGTGTTTTTCAGACTCATTAGGAGTTTAAAAATGTTGAATTGCCATAGAAATAATAAATGAAATGAGCTCTACAAAGCAGGAAGAAAAAGCTTCAGCACCATCAGGAAGCGTAATTGAGTAAAAGAGTAATTATTTTGAGCATTCAACCTCTGTGGGACTAGAGAGCATGAACAATCTGAAAATGTTGTGTTGCAAAATACTTTTCAAAAATGATTTACAAGACTGTCTCATTAAATATGAGAAATACTTTACTTTCATTGTGTTAGACGAGCAAAATGCACTTTATTTCTCCCAAGGTTACCACAGAGTGTCCTGATGGGAAAAAAATACTACATTGTTTATAGTGGGCGAACAATTTTTTCCCATTTGCATCATGTCATTACATATAAGATCTTTAAATAATTCTTATTTAGAAGTTAGAAACAGTAACTATGGCGCCAAAATTAGCCTTCTTTCAAGTAGCCGTCAACTATCGGTACAGTGCCTCCTTGAACATCCATTTAGCTTTGCATTCAGCAAAAGCGGCATCACTTGCTCCTTTTTCCAGCTGTATAAATATTGAACATGGCCAACACTTAACACCAATGTTCCCTTGAGCAAAGCACTTAAACCCCAGCTAACAACCTCACTGGAGAATCACAGAGGCTAATATGTACGGGTGAGTTCCCCGGTGTGCAGAAATGTGAAGAGGAGTCAAACTGAAAAAGGGCATGTGTGCTCAGCACATCTTGCCTGTATAAAGATTAAATATAAAATGAAAATGTCAGTGTTTTAAGGTTTTCTCTGAAAGAGAGTATGCCGGTTCAGTTCTACATTATTAGTATGTAAGAAATCATTTTTTCTCTTAGTACCCCACCACCAGGCACCATAAGACTCTGTGATAGAGGGTCCTCAGACAGCCTGTGGTGATTCAGCGTTTAATGTCTTTTTTAAAACTCTTAATCAAAATTAATTATTAGTATGTTTTGTTCACCAGTGTATGAAGAATAAGCATGTGCTACTGGTTTTTTCTGTTCTCACGTTTCTTTCCTTCTCTGAGCTGCTCTAGTATTGACAGACCATATCGACTTGTGATATCACTATTTTTTCTGGTATATAGTGCATTATTGATGTGATACAAAATCACAGTTAAATAGGCTATAATGCTATAGCAACATACAATATCACAAACAGTGCTCTAAAAATAGTACTTTTTTTTAAATCAAAAAACTACTTTACAACACTACATTACATTGACATTAGGCCTGAATCCCATTTCCTGGTTCATCCCTATGACTGGCACTTCCACTCCCTTGTGTCCCTTGGCACTTTATTCAGAGAAAGTTTAAATATTCCTCTCAGAATTGGGGAAGCCTTTCAAGAAGCATGATCAGTTCCCACTATTTTCTATAAAGTAAGCGTATTTGACTTGATATTTTGCAAGCATAATATTTTTATGCTTGTTGAGGAAGAACAAAAAATATGATGGCAAAATGTACCTAAGTGTTACAATATGTTTACATTTTTATTCATGCAATGTCAGCATAAAAACTGTGCTGTGATGGAGTTCTTAGCTTTGCTGCCTTGCAGTTAGAACCTGGGTTTGAATCATGGCCTGGGGTCTTTTTGCATAGAGTTTGCATGTTTTCTTCATGCATGCATGGTTTCTCTCAGGGTTCTCTGGTTTCTTCCCACAGTCCAAAAAGATGCCTGTTAGGTTGACTGGTCACTCTAAATTTCCCCATGGGAGTAAGTGTGTGTGTGGATGGTTTTATTTTGTCCTGTGTTGGCTTGGCAACCTGTTCAGGCTGTAGCCTGTCTTTCGCCCAATTTGTGTAGACAATGGATGAATGGTTGGATGGATGGATGGATCAATACCATCAAAAATATTAACTGATACTTTACTTAGCTATTCAAAACTAGCAGAATTTACTAAGTACACTAATCTGCAAACTTATTTGAAGTATACTCTGTGCTGTAAGTGGGCCGGTAGGCAGTGGTACGCAGTACCACCACTTCTAAATTTTACTCCTCAGCATACCAGTACTTTTTGACCAGCATTCGGTGCATACTGGTAGTTTTACTGGTGCTGTAACAGGTGTTATGTGTGTGTTTCCCCATCAATATACTCCACCTAAATACAGCTGTGCATCACACAGGCTGCAAAAAAAAAAGTGTGAGCATGTTCACTCTTGCCTGTAAAGGTTATTTATTTATATTTATTATTACATTTTCAATTTTATTTAATTTTATGCATTTATTTATTGTGTTATGGATGCATTTAGTATGACCTTAACGTAATTCTGGTGGTGAGGGGGGGGGCACCTTTCGAAAATATTTTTTTAATATAAAACATATTAAACTAATACAGAGGGTAATTTATATGTATGTTAGAATAGGGTAAAGTATTTCCAGTGACAATAGACAGCGTTTACTGTATCTTTTTGACCTTCAAATGCCTCAGCAGCCTCAGCAGATGGAAACTAACATCAGATCAACAAAGCTTGTGGTCAAACAAGAAGTCTCGCTTTACCATAAACTGTACCTTTGTGTCCCTATCTGGTGCATTTTTCTTAAAAACATGTTTGTTCTTCCTTTAGTGAAGTTACTCACAGCAGGTAGAGTATCCAAAAGTTTTACTCAAGTAAGAGTAGTGATGCTTCACAATGATATTGCTCAAATAAAAGTAAAAAGTACAATGTAGTAAAGCTACTCATAAAATGACATTTTTTTTCCAAAAAGTTACTCAAGTGAATGTAACTGACACTTTGAATTTGAGTCACGTGGATTTGATTTAGAACTTTCTTTATTCATTTTTGTACATTAAACTACTGATCTATAGATTGATAGATCTGAATAAAAATATTACATAGGTTTTTGTCCAATATTTTCATGACATTAAGGGGAGTACTGACACTTATTTTTTTTTCCACTTAAAGCACTGAGCATACTGATGAGCTGACAAACTGTACATACTCAGCACGATAATGTGTCAGTTGGGTAATACATCAAAATACATTAAACTATAAGTTACAATGTATCTTTCGTTTTTGTTCTTGCAACAGTATATTTTGGAGAAACACTGCTATTTTTCTCTTCATTTATTTACATTTGGCTTGTTGAGAGGAAAAGCACCAGCAAGTAGTAAACTACAGATGTTGTTATTAGTTTTGTTGATCAAACATTTCTATCAAAATCCAGCTGTTTGATCTTTGGTATTTTTTTTCTGATGAGGCAAGGCAAAACAAGTTTATTCATATAGTACCATTCATATACATGGCAATCCAAAGTGTTTGCAGAACATCAAAGGAAAGACAGACAAAAATAACAAACACAAAAGCATTGCATAAAAAAATGCTTTATGATTATTTAACAGTGATACTAAGCATAATATTAATCAGATCAAATCAGATTAGACATAGGAGTCATTAAAAATATGTTAACTCTGAAAATAGCTACATTTGCCAATGTGTTTGCAAGTAGAGCTCCACCCCCTTCGTTTCTAACTGCTCCTCAAAAGTCTCCCTTTTCAAGGGCTACAAGGCTAATTACCTTTAAAGATCCACCTTTAAATATCTCGAGAAAATCTTACAGCATGGAAAAAAACTATTTAGGAATAATAACTCAGGATGCTAAAGGAAAACATTTAAGAAATTTAAGGAAACATTTAAGAAATGCAAAGAACTGTTCCTTCAGATGCGAGTACATAAAAATGCACTATGTTCAGGATAAGTTCAAGGCATACATGTGGAAACTTAGAAATTGTTAGATAGGCAAAATGTCTACTTCAACACAGATTATGATTAAAATATGTTTTTGCTCTTATGAAACACAAGTGACAGCCATGATTAAAGGCATTATATTTCAGAGACCAGGATTCATTCATCCATTGTCTAAACCTGCTTATCCTTGCAGGCAGCTGGTGCCTACCTCTAGCAGTCATTGGGTGGGAGGTGGGGTACTCCCAGGGCAGGTCACCAGTCAATCACAGGGCAACACAGATACACAGAGGAGAAACAACCATGCACACTCACACTCATACCTAAGGGCAATTGGAAAGACCTAACAGTCATGTTTCTGACCCGTGGGAGGAAGCTAGAGTACCTGGAGAGAAACCATGCGTGCACAGGGAGAACATTCAAACTCCATACAGAAAGACCCCAGGCCGGGATTCCAACCCAGGACTTTCTTGCTGCAATGCAACAGTGCGACCAACTTCCCCACTGTGCAGCCCAGTCTGGATTCATAGTTCAATCAATTATGGCAAGTTGTCCAGGTCCTGAAGCAGCAAAGCAGTCTCAAACCATCATCCTCCCAACACCATGCTTGACTATGGGGCTGATATATGAGCAAAACTGATATGTTCTAGCTGGCCCACAGTTTGGTCAAAGGTCCAAATGCCAGGTTTCAACAAGAGTTTACCAATTAATGCATTAAAACTCAATCTATCCTTTCCTTATAATCATTGTTTGACCCCACAGATCAGGACTGGAGGAGGAGATGTTAGCCAGACTGTCACGTAAAGTATTTCGACTAGATTACAGACTAAATAGAAACAGAATAGAAATAGAAATATCCTTTATTGTCCCATGGGGAAATTTCTGTGCAACAGCAGCAAAGTGGCAAAGTCCTGAAAAACTGAGCTATTTATAGAGCAAAGTTTTTGAATATTTATTATTACATTTTTCCCCAATACAATTTTGTAAATTAAATATTTAATCAAATAAAAGCACGACATAAAAAGTGGGGATAGAGTTCAAACTGTTCACCATAAAACAAACCACACTGTTGAAAAATCTGTTAGATATTTTAAACTGCAAAAGTCTTTCACAAACTAAGCTGTTCAGCCAAAATATCTGGAATTTTTTTTTTTTTTTTTGTCTTCTTTTTTTGTCTGCAGTTCCCACATTACTTCACCTTCTGCAGGTATTGACACTATATCCTTCATCCCAGTTAATCACAAGAGGAAATACTGCCCAGATGGAGCCCTACGTTGTTTGTGTTACAAATAAATAATGTGATGTTCATTCTCAGGTGCCTATTAATATGCGTTTCTGTTCTAGTCTTGTCTGTTGTCTGTGTTTATGTTTGGATTTGAGTTGCACTGGTAGCACTCCCTTTGGGATGGTGGATCAGGCAGTTTCCTGTTAAAAAAAAATATCCCACCTGATCTGGAGGAAGTAAGTGCTGTATAATCTTTAAAAGCCAAGCCTCAGGTTCAGTAAAAACATCTGATGAATACAAAGAAGGCTGTAGGGGGTGGGGTTGCCTTTGCTTCTTGATGTGTGTCTGGGTGTTCGTAAAGTTGTGTTTATACGTCTGCTGTAGCTTTGCTTGTGCTTCTGGCTGAAGGATTTATTTAAGTGTGCGTTGGGGGTTTGCTGTCGCTGCCTCAGGGGAAGTCTGGTACCACTGATACCAAAGTTCACCTCTTCAAAGGTTATGTACATGTAACAAGGTTAGAGATGTTGCTTCTTTTGTCAGACTGAAAAAAATAATTTATAATAGGTTCTTTTGCTCTTAATTTACCTGATTAATGGGGCAAAAATAAAATCATTTTTTCAGACAGCTGTTAAAAAAAACCTCAAATAATGACAGGTTTTTAGGAGGGGAATTTCTTTTTATAAGTGACCTTTAAGATGCCATGTTAATTGGTTTTCTCCTAGCGCCACCATTTAATGAATTCAATAAAAAGTACAAAAGGAGAGTTCACTTTTGATCATGATTATGTTGGCAGAAAAAGCTGGCCCAAGGCAAATGCAAACTTAGCCAAAGCTCTGGCCCTCCAGAAGGCCCCAAGGAGCTCTTGAAGGTAAACACAGTATAGACCTCAGAACTAGTTTGTCTGTTTGTTGTCAAGTGTATCAAGAATGAGACAACAATTCATCTGTAGTTTAATAATTTCTGTTGCCTTTGTTTGAGCTGAAGGTCACATTTCATGCACAGTGTATCGTTTTAAAACTAAATCTCAGCAATTGCCAGTTTTCTGTATAGTTTTGCTAGCTCAACCAACTGAACTTGCCCCCTTCTTTACCACTCTAATGACTCTGTATGTCAACGAGAGTCAAAGAAACAACCCCGCACAACCCAGTTAATTTACATCTTGCACCATCTACAACAGTGTTATTTATTCAGTAGAGATTGTAAACTGACTCATGTAATTGTCATAGTTTTTTTATTATTCCTTGCAAAAGTATTTGTACCCCAGAAAGTTTTTAATACAAAAAAAGTATGTCACTGGGAATTTTTGTGATATGATAACTAAAAATAGGCAAACTTTATTTTGGGCTCCATGCTTCTCTTAGAGAATAGAGGCTTTCTCTTTGCACATCTTGCACTTGTGTAGTCTCTTTCTGATTGTATAGGTATGCACCTTATTGTCAGAGCCTGCTGTTGGTTCCATGATGGCATTTTATCATATTTGGAGACTTCTTTTGGCATCTTGCCGTTTGCGTCGAGTGTGAATTTGAAAGTTATTTTAAATGTCCTCCATTTGTACACTATTTTGCTTATGATGGAATAACTGATTTTAAATTGCTTGAGACTTCTTTAAATCCTTACCAAACTAATAAGGTGCTACAAACTTGTTTTTAAAGGCCTAAAGCCTCTATTTTAATCTTAGCATGTGGGTTACTTTCACTTCAACAGTCAGGAGCACACAAAATTGAATGTCTGAAGTTTCAACTAGACAAACATCTTTTAGAAAGCTTAGTAAGGATGTTCTCATTATGTTCATCTTATTTGTTATGCTTATATGCATTCTTTAGTGGAAATAAATGTGGGAAGTGTTCTATCTTATTCCTCACCAGAAAGGTCTTTTCTTCTGTTTTTTATTGTTTTTATTTATAAACTCATTTGTCATGTTTGGTCTTTAGTCAGACTGTGGAAGAGGGGTGAACTGAAATGGTAAAAATGGTTTATGGCCTTTACTTGTAAAGTTCTTTATCTAGTCCAGAGTACTCCAAATCACTTCACACTACATTCTGTCATTCACACACACATTCACACGCTGATGGTGGTGAGCTAAATTGTAGCCACAGCTGCCCTGGGGAAGACTGACAGAAGCGAGGTTGCCATACAAGCGGCGCCACCGAGCCCTCTGACCAACACCAGCAGGAAAGACGGGTGAAGTGTCTTGCCCAAGGACACAATGACTGAGATGGACAGAGCAGGGTTTCGAACCGGCAACCCCCCAGGTTACAGGACGAACTTCTCCTCCAAAGACTTACAATTTGGCATGAAGAAATCAGGAACTTCATCCAGGATGAGTGTACTGGACAGTATAATTAAAGAATCTAGCAACGAACAACGAAAAAACTGTAGTTTAAATACTGAGGCATGGTGGAAAATGACAAAGAAACCACATTAACTAATCAGAGGAAATGTGGTATAGCTGTGGCAGGGAGAAAGTATGGAAACTAAGCAAGGGAGACTAAACAACACAAAGGGAAATGAACTAAGATTCAATAAAAACCACAAACCAAAGGGAAGAGACTAACACCGATCCACGAGAACTAAATCCAAATGCACAAAGAACAGAATAGTTATAACAGAAAAAGTTACAAACTAAGAAACTAAATACAAAGAAATGAACTACAATGGCAACAACTTACTTAAACACCAGAAAGGAATAATAGCATCACAAAGAAACATCCAGGAAATTATCAAAACACAAACAATCAAGGATTGTGACACCATTCAATAAATTAGAGTACTAAAATAAAGTTCATTTATTTCATTAACTACGTTTAATAATTGAAAAAAAAACCAAAACATTTTTAATACAGAAATGGGGGCTTCATGAAAAGTATACTCAACAACTGCTTAAAGGTTGTTATTAAAGGTTAGATACTTTAAATCTGAGTCTAGTCTCAGTTTCACAAATGAGTCTCACAGGAATGCATATTTCAATTTATTGAATATGAATGTATTTTGCTGAAATTTAAAAAAAAAATTAAATAGCTATATGACAAAATATGTTAAAAAAAACACACAGGCTGTTGAACGGTGTCCTAATTCTCTCCCTTGAAACCAGACAGTGTTTGCTGCTAACTTACTGAAGGCCTCAAAACTATAGTAAGTCTAATTTACCACTTTTGTGCAGCTTGTGGCCCAGATTGACATATTTTGTCAGTCTAAAAGGTGTTGAAACCAGTGTGCATCTAGTAAGTGTTGATATTTAATACATTCAAAGCTGCTAAGGTAACACAGAATACCTTGATTGCAAAAAGCCGACAGCTGGATTTCAAGGCCAAAGATGGATTGCTCCAACTCAGGAATGATGCTCACGTACTCCGATGAAAATGCACTTGACTTTGAAAGGGTGAAAATGTAGGGAGTGTTAACATTATTTCATAAAAATGGAGCAGATGAAAGCTTCATCCCTCATCATTCATGATGTCTGTTATGTGTGCACTACAGTATTTGTAGTGCACACAGATTCTCCTCTAGAGGCTTTTTACAGTTTCAAAGACAACTTAATGATGGTATTTGTAGTAGTGCCAACTGCAATAATTTGGGCGGTGCATGTTATGAATGTGATGATAATTACAGAGTGGTTGTGTATTTTGGTTGTGGCAAATCACCGTTTTTTTCTGCAGTTAAATGCACACACTTGCTTGAGATGTAAACATTTACACTCCCATTCATGTTCGGATGATCATGACACCCAATCCAAATCTACATCTTCAATGAAAGGTTTTGCTTTATACAAAAGCGATGTCTCCCTTTGCATTTCTGTTTTTGTCACATTGATGAAAAGCTTTTTTGTGACTGTTATTAGCTTCTTCCAGAACTCATTCCTAACCCAAACTGTGTGGGTGCTACATTGTTTTCTTTTTCTCTGAAGATAAACTGTTTGTTTTGCCCTTCACATGACAAGAACCATGAAGAGGGCAAAGCTACCTCACAGTTTTTTTTTTTTGTTTGTTTTTTGTTTTTTTGTTTTTGTTTTTTTACAATATTTGACTAAAACACCTAATGCAGATTTGGGAGGCGGTGTGTAGGAGGGTGGGGGCATTTTAGAGAATACAGGTCAAGCCATCCTCAATGGTAATTTAACTGACAGCTGTTTGATTGTGGGAAAAATTCTAATTATGATTATTTTTGGTCAGTGTTGAAATCCTGAACAGTTAAAACTCATTGAGTTTGGAAAATTGTATATCTGTTCCACTTGAGACATTGAACATAATATTTTCCTGATACACATCTTGTTGAATACATATCTAATTTATAATAAAGGGTTATCTGTCTAATTAAAATATCTTTAAAAT
This sequence comes from Anableps anableps, assembly GCA_014839685.1. NCBI lineage: Eukaryota > Metazoa > Chordata > Actinopteri > Cyprinodontiformes > Anablepidae > Anableps > Anableps anableps. The sequence continues at coordinate 31,863,188 of CM026066.1, forward strand.
CCATCCATCCAATAATACTATATTGAAAATAAATTTCATATTTCATATTCACTTTTATATTATTCATATATTATATTGTAAAAAAAAATACTAACAATATATAAAAATTAATAATTTATTGCAACAACTAAGAATAAAAAAACCAAGTAATTTCAACTATTAAAAAATGAGCTTGCTTATCAGGTCAACCACAGAAAGATCCAACTCATTTATTTAAATATTGGAAAATATAATAAATAAATTCCACTTTCTCTGGTGGTTGGTAATTAATCATTCAGAGATACAATTTTAGGTCATTCAAATACTTTTTGATATGTGTCTGTGTCTTAGAATGCAAAGCGTTTCCACAAAAAGGAGTTGACTAACTTTTTTCCATGCTAAACACTGCATCTGCTGTTCCTGCAGCTGCTGGTCTATCTACCCATTTCTCATTTTATGCTGTCTATTTGCAGTTTTGGTTCTTTAATTCTCGACTTTCCTGATGTATGAAATGGTGTCATCCATGGCGGGTTGGCTTGTACTGACCATGTGTCAATTCATGAGGTGTTTCTTTTTTATTATGTTTTTCATTGATCATTGTAGGATTGCAAGTATTCCTCCCTCCTTATTACTAGACTGGATGCCAGAACTTGTCACTAGTTCTATCGTCCTTCTCCACCCTATACACAGGATCCGGGTATCCCATCGCTATGATGAACCAATACCTCACCATGAAAATGTTGTGTATGTATGGGAAGTGTATTGCATTCTTTATGCAACCTCTCAAAACCTCACAAAGACATCTTCTAGGTGATCTTTTTGGGGTTAGTGTTCTTTAGAGAGCTTTAGGTCTTGCAGAGTGAAGAGGGGCTATCCAATCAGCAGCCCCTAAAGTGGCTAATATATATATATATATATAAGACAGTAATGAGGGTTCCCAATCATAAACCTCATGGATCTCATCAGTTGAACTTTAAATGAAGAGGACGTCTTCTTGTCTGCTGTTGAAGTTGATGATTGTTTTCTCTGCACACACCCCTCTGTCTTACAGGCGGAGATCGTCAAGCGGCTGAATGCAATCTGTGCCCAAGTCATTCCCTTCCTCTCTCAAGAGGTAAGAGTCAAAAATGCCTGTCACTGGGAGTTAAGGAAGAGGTGGGTGAGAGAAAGAATGGGAGGGAGAAAAGACGACAGGGGGAGAATTGTGCGGAGTACTTGGAGGGAAAAACAGAAAAATACACAGACACACACATAAATGCACACACAAACATGCAGATTATCCTAGGCTAATCCTCCCTGCTCAGGATAGGTAGATATACTGTGAACTTATCAAATGTCTCCCACTAACATATGCAGGAGCCAGCAGTGAAGTGTGCGTGAAAGAAAATACTTTTTTGTTAAAATACATTTCATTTGTGTGCATATACAGTGGTGGGTGTGAAACGTGTGCTTTATACAGTGTGTTTATTATCCAATCTTAAGGCGTGTGCGCGTGTGTGTTTCGGTGATAAATCCCCCCTCTAAGGAAGTAACAAACTGTGTGTGTGTGTGTTGTGTTGAGGGGTGGGAACAGCAGGAATGAGTGAGTTTAGACTCCGAAAGCTCTCCTCCAGATTAGCCATGGATTAGGAGGCTTTAGGAGGGATTAGGAATAATGGCATTAGACTGTGGTGCTTCTACATAGCCCTCAGGCCCACAGAGAGGGGAGGCAGGGAGAGGAAGCTGCTTTGTGTTGGTGCACAGCCTTGTTGACTGTGTGCATATGAAATGCACCACAATACCACTGCATATCATCGTTATTATTCAGCAAATAAGATCAGCTAAGTCTTTGTTTTTATTTTTATACTTGCCCCTTTTTAAAATATTGTTCCCCAGTATACTTACGATTTTCAGTTGTGTTGTTACAAATTGTATTCTTCCTAAACATACTGCAGTACAGTTCTACTCAGAATGTTTCTACACTTCTTCATTTCCCACAGTTCAAAGCACTTCTCTTATGTGGGCAGGATCTACTGTTTACTATTGCTTTGACACAAGACGTATCCCACCATTTCAGCATCTTCATTGCACCACATTGGTCTGGCAGAAAACTGAAAACAGGAAAAGCTAAACCCACAGTGTCTTGCAAAATTATGCAAACTTTTTATATTTTGTCACATTACAGCCACAAGCATCAATATATTTTTTGCGATACACCAACAGAAATAAATAATTAAAAAAAAAAACTAATATCCAGTGCAATCTCTTGCCTTAAGATGTCACCTAATCTATAAATAATATTATATTATGGGGCAGCTGCAAACCAGCCAAGTCGTATCTGTCGAACTAAACCTAAATGTCTGGGAAAGAGAGTATTAATAAGAAAAGCAGCCTGTTGTAACTCTGGAGGAGCTGCAGAGATCCATAGCACATCTGTTGACAGGACAACTGACCTTTATGGAATAGTGACAAGAAGAAAGCCATTATTGAAAAAAAAAAAAAAAAAAGCCATAAGAAGTCCAGCTTATAGCTTACCACAAACATTGTATGGGACAAGGCAAACAAGGTGGCCAACATGCTAAACCAGGGGTGTCCAAAGTACAGCCTGGAGGGCAAGTTTGAACCCACCAGTACATGCGGTTGATCCAAATGGACATTTGGAAAAAATATAACAAATTTAGGGCTGAATGTTCACAGATCCACAGCTTGTCAAAAAAGGACACATCCAGTGACTTTTACTAAAAGTCGACTTGGTCGCGCCTGTTCATTAAAGTGTGTTTAATACAACAAACATTTTTTTAAAATAAGAAACTGTCATGTCCTGTACTTGTTGCTGAGAATATACAAAAAACATTGCTGGACCAAGAAAATACAAAAAAAATGACCCAAACATTTCAGGAAGTTTTTACTTGATTTATAATACAGATCTACAGTGATTGATGTGTGACACAGAGCATTTTCTACAAACATCAGACTATCTTGTTTCATTAAAATATTGTCTGTTTAATTTATATTGTACAGGTAAAAAATAAATAAATAAATAATGGGGGAAATATTCTTACAATTTCTTACAAGAAAAAAAAGTGGCCTGCAAGAGCTTTCAATGTAATGATTCTGGCCCAGGTGTGAAAACATTTGGACACCAATGTGCTAAATGCTATGTATGATTTAAATCTAACGCTGGACATCACCCTAGACACCATGCTTCACCATGACGAAGCATAGTGGCAGTATCTTTCTTTGGGAAGGCTGTTCTTTAGCAGGGAGAGGGAAGTTGGTCAGAATTAGTGGGAAAATGGATGGAGCTTATTACAGGGGAATCCGGGAAGAAAGCTGTTTCAGGAGACAAATGATTAAGACTCTGGAAGAAGTTCTCCAGCAGGAAAACCCAAGATAAACAAAACACACAACTAAAACTACAACAAGAATGTATTAGTGTTAGAATGGCCCAGTCAAAGTTCAAAACTGAATCCCATTAGGAATTTGTGACTGGACATGAAAACTGATGTTCACAGAGATGCTTCTTCCAATTGGAATGATCTTGAGCTATTTGACAAAGAGTAATGGGCAATAATTTCAGTTTTCATATGTGTAAAACTTGCAGAGACATATCCTTAAAGACTTGTAGCTGTAATTGCGGCAAAATATTCCATCAAATTCCACATCAAAGTTTGTGGTTGCAGCATGACAAGATGTGGAAAAAGTGGTGTGGATACTTGAATACTGAATGTTGTATGTACAGTATTGTTTGCCTAAAATCAATAAAGTTTCCACTGATATCCAAGATTTGCATGGGCTTAGATGGCAAAGATTATTATTTGTAAGATTTTAGTTTGTAATGTCCATTTTAGGTTTGTAGTTATTAGAAGTAGAGATGAGAGCATCATAAAAGCTATTTGAAAGTATTTATCAGAGTTTTGGATCTTCACTTGTGTGCGTGTCACGTTCCGGTAGGTTAGACTCAGGGAGCTGACGTGTAGCTGAACTCGATGGTCAAGTTCATTTCCACACCTGATAAGCTCTTTCATCTCTGCTTTACTTTGATGTTCTGCGCTCCTGGATGAAGCTTCCTGCTCTTTCTCTCTGTCTGCATCTGTCTTCCTCTCTCTGTACACTTTCTATGACTATGTACTGCTTGCTGTCTCCCATCTTCCTCTCCCTGCAAAAATGTCTGTTACTGTGTGATGAAGATGTGGAAGCTATTTTGTTTTGAAACATTTGAGATGTAGTAGCAACCAAAACATAAACTAACAACCAAAACCTATAGGGACCCAAAAGATCAGGGTAAACTGTCTTCAGGATTCAATTAAGAAGCAAATACTTGACTTCACTGGAAAGATAAAGCAGGATTTTTAATCACTAAGGAATGGACTCCTAAAATACATAACTTCAGTCTATACCTCAAACCAAGGGATCAGTCAATATAAGATTCTCATAGTATGATCATTTTTAATAAAAAAATGTCACAATATTTACACAAAGTTTCAAACAATAGTATATAAAATGTTGTAATTGTTTTTATTTAAAACAGAAAAATGGTATAACCATTTGCTAGATGGTTATACCAGTTAATGTTATCTGTAACATGGAGTTTTATTTACATTCTAATGTATAGAGACTTAAGTAAATAAACACTTCCACTAAATATAATTAGCAGGTGATGGAGAGTGTGTTATTCAATGCTCCATGCAGCCAAAAAAGCTCCAGTCACTATGACACTTTGTGTTTTATCTCATTAAAACTATTTTTAACCATAAGAACGGTTCCTCCTATTTAATATCTACATGCTCCCATTAGCTCAGATTATAACAAGTAATAAGATTAGTTACCATAACTACACAGATGATACACAACTTTATATTACAACGTCACCAGGTGACTCCGAACCATCCAAGCACTAAACAGATGCTTAGAACAAATCAGCACGTGGACGTGCCAAAACTTTCTCCAGCTGAACAAAAACAAAACTGAAGTCATTATCTTTGGACCTAAAGAGGAACGATCTAAAGTCAGCACGCAGCTTCAGTCATTACAGCTAGAAGCTAGTGACCATGCCTAAAAACTGGGTGTAGTGTTGGACTCGGGCCTGAACCTTCAGAGACATATAAAAACAGTTACAGAGTCAGCCTTCTATCACCTGAAGAACGTTTCCAGGATTAAAGGACTAATGTCTCAACAAGCGCTAGAGAAACTCATCCATGGGTTTATCTTTAGTCGAACTGATTATTGCAATAGCGTCTTCACAGGTCTGCCTAAAAAAATCAATCAGACATCTGCAGCTGATCCAAAATGCTGCTAGTCATGTTCTCACTAAGACCCGGAAAATGTAGCACATCACCCCAGTTCTTAAGTCCCTCCACTGGCTCCCTGTAGCTCAGAGAATAGACTTTAAAATACTTCTGTTAGTTTATAAATCACTGAATGGCTTAGCACCAAAATACATTAAAGACCTGTTGTCATTGTATCAACCTTCCAGACCACTCAGGTCTTCTGGTTCTGGTCTACTCTGCATCCCCAGAACCAGAATCAAACATGTAGAAGCAGCCTTCAGTTTTTATGCACTGCTAATCTGGAACAAACTCTCAGAAAACTGCAAAACAGACGAAACACTAAATTCCTTTAAATCAAGGCTGAAAACCCACCTGTTTAGAGCTGCCTTTGATGAGTAGTCTGGAACATAAATCTGCAAACAAATCCGGGTAAGATCAGCTTGGTTTTCCAAAGGGTGAAAGTTTGAGTGTAAATCAGTTAAATAAAGTAAGTGAATCGTTGATCGATGTTTTTGCTGATGATTTTGATGATTTTCATGTGTATTTGCTAGATAATTTTGATGATTTTGCTCAATGATTTTGATGATTTTGCTGTATACTTGATTGATGTTTTTATGATGTGAAGCCATTTAAACTGCCTTGCTGCTGAAATGTGGTTTATACATAAACTTGACTTGACTTTTTTTCAGCCACTTACTCTGGATTGGCAAGACTTTAACTGCTTATAACATTCTCATGAAACCTAATTTCAAAAATCCTAAAGTATTCCTTTAATAGGTAACTTTCTCTTAAGTGTCTTGGAATATTTTTATTTTAAAGGCAGTTTCCTGGTTGTGTATCCATAAAATCTGTATAGCAGAGGTGGATAGTGAAGCCAGTGCTAAAGGAATACAAACACAGATTCATTCAAGTGGTCACCATTTCATTTTATGGGTGTTCATGTAGTTGTAAAATAAAGGGAGATTACTTAGAACTATATTAGCAAATGATCCTCATTTCGCATGAAACTTATTACCCTATTAAGCTATTTCCTGTAGAGTCAGTGATTTAATTTGTTAAAGTCTTTTGAAACAGCTTGTTGCCTAGTTTGTAAGTTGTGTTCGTCTTTGGAGTAGCAGAGCCAGTATGTAATTTAGTGTCAGTGAAAGTTTGTTTCCTCAGTTTTTCTCCCTCAGTTTTTTTAAAAATCCAAATATCTGTTTTTTTTTTTAACAAATCTGTCTCTCTCTATGTCAGTGAATTTTTCACGGAATCTCTCACTGATATTTCCTTTCTGTCTATCAGCATCAGCAGCAGGTGGTGCAGGCAGTGGAAAGAGCCAAGCAGGTCACCATGGCTGAACTCAACGCCATCATAGGAGTGAGTTTAACGCACAGACACACATGCAGATGGAGTCAATAAGAAAGATTCAAAAAGGGCTTTAATGCTGATGAGAATGTCAGATGGATTATAATATACAGAACATGGAGATCTGAATAGTGGTGAAGAACATGCACAAGGAATGATTTAGACAGATGCAATGATAACAGGACACAGGGTTGGCTTCAATTAGAGGAATTAAAACAAAAATTAACACGAAATAGTACATTTTACCAGGATTTCTGTGGTGTAATACTTAATGATTTTCAAACGTACCCTCAGAAATCCACTCCATATGCCATTCAAAGGGATTTATTGGTCAAAATCAGCTTATATAAATCTGTCCCACGTTTTGAGGGAATAAGGCAGTGATTTTATGCAACACAGGTCAAGCTTAAGTGTAAGTGCTTCAAGTATCATGTGCTGCCACTGTTATGCATTTTCATCCCCACATACAAACTGTAATCCATGTTTCCATATGTGGATCAGCAGCAGCAGCTCCAGGCTCAGCACCTCTCCCATGGCCATGCCATTCCAGTCCCACTCACGCCCCATCCAGCAGGTCTGCAGCCCCCTCTGCCCCCTGGTGCCAGTACTGCCAGCCTACTGGCTCTGTCATCAGCTCTGAGTCACCAGCTGCCACTTAAAGATGAGAGGAAACACCACGAGAACAACAGTGAACACACAAGAGGTAAGTCTGACTCTGTGTGGCTCTAATGATGAGTAATGCTGAATAAATCTAAGAGAACATCTGTTTTAATTAGCTTTATGATATCTTTTTTTTCCTGTCACATATACAGTGTCTTAGTATTTCTTTCACATGGCCTCACATTAATGCAGACAATAATTTTTTTCCTGGTTTATGTCAGTTAAGATTACCAGAATGATTTCAGTTTATTTAAATACTGGAATGTTAAAAGTGAGAATTTCTTTGTGCTTGTTTATTTTTTTTTTATTTTTTTTTTTTTTATATATCATTTTAATTCAGATGCTTATATGCTCTAAATACTGTGCCTTTAAACAACTTGGGAAAGCTCAGATGATTTTTTTTGTGGCTTTGCAAGCTTCAGACATTAATTAGTTATTTCATCAGATACATTGTAAGGCAACAAGTCAAACACATTTCTTCCTTGTGTGACATCATGGAAACATGAAAAGAAAGAAAAGAAAGAGAAATTTTCCATTTGCCAGAAGGAGCTGCATTCATATGTTTAAACAACTGTTTTAGAATAAACAGCATTGGAATGTCCAGACATCATACCACCATTTATTGGTGCAAAACTTATTAACCTCTGAACAAAGGCAAAACTTTCTTGTGAAAATGCTGGCAGAAGCTGGACAGAGTGTCATTAAAGTGTCATCATCCTCTGTGAAACGATTCCCATACTATCACTGACTAAAAGGCCCCTCAGAGAGGAAGAAGCCATTACTTCAAAATCAACATAAAAGGAGCTACTGTGGAAATTCAGTCGTGTAAATGAGTGAGAAAACATGAAGATAAAAAGAGAAATTTACAAAAACAGTAGACTTATAGTAATCTAAAACTATAAATAGTAAGCAATTAAATATAAAAGTGTAAGTTACAGTATTGAACTAAACCAATGCCATTTTAACTGGAAGCACTAAACCACCATGTTGTCTTTTTTTGTCTTCTACACCTAGACCAGCTTTGATTCTTCTCTGATCTAACTTTTAGCTTGAGTATTTAATTACTGTTCTTGGAGTATATATGACTATGTGTATATGATAGAAGCTGTGCTTGCCACCACTTAATTACTCTGTTGCAACAAGGCTGTGAGGGTGTTTTACTGTGCATTCGAACAGTTAATCCTGCCCTTTAACTGCAGAACAGCTAACATGAGCTAATGAAGCAAGCACTTACATGCATTAGGAGAAAAATCAATAAAAACGCAATGATGCATCAGAAAATTGATGCACCTATGTTGAGAAGAAAAATATTTTCCTTATTTTCTTAAACATTTTTTGAGAATTGTATTGTATTTTTACATTTTAACCTTACAAAGTTAAGTATAGAGATTAATCCTGATTAATCACAGTGCAAGAATGTGATTAAACAGATTAAATTTTTTAATTGACAGCACTATTATTTACACATCTTCACCACGGAGAATTGACAGTTGTGAAGGGTGCTATATCTAGTTAAATCTGCTTTGTTTTATTTATTGGACTTAAGGTTGTTGAGTATAGCTCTTTATCGTTTTGCTTCAGTCTTTACTAAGTATATATCTCTCTCTCTCTCTCTCTCTTTCTCTCTCTCTTGCCTTTCACCTTCTCAGACAGAGACTCAGTTAAGGTAAGTCCTTTTAGTCCCTATTACCCTCATAACAAGAACACTCCTAAACTTAAAGATTTGTTTCATTTGAGAACACACATCTGTATGTCTAAAGATAGACCAGTCCATATTAACTTCACATAACCCTTGTCCACTCACTTTCTGACATTAAATCAGACTAAATCTTTCTTGTTTTAGGTTAGTTAGAGTTATCAAAATTATTTCTCTTTGCTAAATGTTACTATAGTGAGGGAGCTTCCTTTAAAGGTTTTGGGTTATTCCTTTGTTTAAGCTCAGAATTTCACATACACTAAAATTAATTTCACTTTAAACAATTTGGAAAGATCCAGATAATGATATCATGGCTTTCTAAGCTTCTGATGGGTTAATTTACAACTTGAGCTAAATGTAGGCACACCTGTGATTTTATTTGGATCCAGCATCACAGATACATTGCTTACTTGTGTGACATCATAAAAACTAGTTTAATTAGCTGAGATATCGGGAAGAGAATTCTGGACCAACAGGATTTAGAATGGTGTTCTCAGAAAACCTGACAACAATGTTTCAACTGTGAAGTTTGGGGGTGGCAGTATCATGTTATGTGGTTGTTTTGCTGTAGGAGAGACTGAGGCACATAACAAAATAGATGGCATAATGAGGATGGAACATCACACGGATATATTGTTGTAAAATCTCAAGACATCAGTCAGGAAGTCAATGCTTGGGTACAAATGGGTCTTCCAAATGGACAATAAACCCCAAGAATACTGCCAATTGATTACATTTATCTTGTACTGGTTACACATTGCTAGATCTGAATAATAAAAAGACAGTTTTAAGCTTCTTTTTTATGCATTGCATAATTTCTCAAAATTCATATATTTAAGAATGTGGTTTTAAAAAAGAAACCATACGATAAATTAGGACAGAAGCTGAGCAGAGAGTAAAAAAGATGAGGTTCAGGAGCAGATCATGGTTACATCCATTGAGTGTCGTAATTAGTCCCTTAAGCGGCACAGACCCCCCCCTATCCCTCCCCCACACACACCCCCAAGGAAAACATTTGGTTTGTTGAATACTCAATGAGCAGATTAGCATGTGTTTATATGAGCAGGCTGAGCTCACATGCTTGAACACACAGTTTAGAGACATTGTGTGTGTGTGTTTTACGATTAGAAGGAATGTTTTTAATGTTTTGATGCTATCTCCTGTACCCACCATGTAGCGGATCCTCAATCACACACACACACACACATGCTTCAAGACTGCAGCAATTAGTAGGTGTGTGTGTGTGTGTGTGTGTGTGTGTGTGTGCGTGTGCACACGCCTGCGCATGTGTGTGTTGGTGTGTGTGTGTCTGTCTGTGAATCTGAGGTCATCAGAAATCAGCAATAAAGACAGAGCAACCAGAATGATAAATTCCTTTCATTAGCACTCAGTGTGGAATCTCCCTCACACACATAAACACACAGAGATGCTCTTTGACACGGCGGCCTACAGTCACTCCATGAAACCAATAAGCCGTTTGTCAGTGATCTTCCGTTGCCTTGGCTACAGTCCACAGAGTACAGTTTGTGTGAATTGCATGAACATCTGTGCCTTGATGTCCTTGGAATTAGGTACTCTCATGCTGATAAAGGTGTGCGGGTATGAAGCAAGAGCCGAGGTGCATCTGCGGACCTATTGTAACCTGTACAGGCAGTCAATTAAGCAGTCATGGTGTGTTCAAGGACAGAGCCTTCTGAGAGTGTTAGTTGCTGTTGTAGTTATTAGTATGAGGATAATAGTTCGTTCAGGGATCAGTTATTTACACCATTTAATTTACTGTGGGGTATTTGCAATGTTCCCATTCAGTCTCAACCATGTGCTGAATTTCCTTTATGTGTAACAGATCTGATTAAAATGATTTAAATGGGCATGAAATCTTTATTGATGAAAACTAAAGATGTACTGATATGAATTTTATTTCTAATTTATGATGTCCACTTTTTGTTTAGGTTAAATTAATTCATTAGTTAGTTTTTTTTTTTTTTTTTTTTTTTTTTTTTTTTTTACAGGGACAGTGCATATGAAGAAACCAGTTAACTGAATCTGCCAGGGTTAGCCCAAAAGGCTATTTTTATCTGTTGTCTTCAACCAGGTGTCAGAGAGTCACCCTAAAAAACAAAATACAAACAACATACTTACATGATAAAAGGATAAAAAACAAATTCTATTTATATCCCACCATTGTCTAAAAATGACAAGATAAAAAAATTAAAAGCTATCATTCATATATCATTCATATCCGTCCATGTATTGTATTAACCCACCTATCAAAACGGCGTCATGTGGTTGCTGCTGCCTATTTTCAGCGATCATTTGGTGATAGGTTTAGGTACATCATGGATAGGTTACCAGTTCGTCACAGTTTATTATTTTCAGTTGTTGTTTTCAACATAAAACACTATAATCAGCAAAGCCTTGACCTGTTGATGTCTCTTTAAGAACTAGATGACATAAAAGCAGCATTTATGATATTTTTTTAGTCTTATTTGGAGCAGAAGCAATGTCAGGCCAGGTGTGTGAGAGAGCATTCACTACAAAACATGGTTTTACTATTATTTTAAAACATCCACAAAATGATTATGGAGTTCTGCTCACCCTGCTAACTGTGTTAGCACAGCTAGCAGAGTGAGCATTACTAAAACATCAGCCTTAGTGTGTATGTTCTTCAGAATGTAGCTTCTTACACGAACTCTAAAATTTTCAAAAGGTTGCCAATATTTCCAAATACATCAGATGTTAAAAGCTCAAAGAGAGAGAGAAGCTTTTCTGTCTCTATTCAGCCTTACTCTTATCTGCTGAAAGCCTTGCTCTCTCTTGCTCTGTTGCAGCCTGAATAGACGACAAAATCTCAGTTCATGTTTGAGCACCTCACTGATACCGAAAATAAAAGACTTGAGTCTTTTTTGATCAGTGACAGTGTGGACATGGAAGAGCGATGTTGTCAATGTGATGTGGTGCTTAGGTAAGGTGCATTCACTGATCGGAACAAGATCAGACCCATCTTCTGTTAGTCAAATCAAGCTAAAAATCATCTGATTCTTGTCACCAGCTGATTTCTCTGTGCATCTCTACTGGAACACATTACATCTTTTGGTTTGTGTGGAAACAGCAATTTGCAACTTACTTTTCAGTTTTTGTTATTTTTTCCCCCTCATCTATATTTTTGCTTGCAAACAAGCTTTACAGCTGCAGTCCATTTCTCTTTGTCAGTGCTGAGATGCTCTTTTATAAAGCTCTGACTGCAGCATGTCGCCTTGCCTTCCATGCTGGGCTGGCTGCAGAGAAAGAAACAAATGAACAGGCCAAGAGAGATGGATTAAACCAAATAACTACCACCCAGACTTCAAAAGCTTCTGGGTTTGTGCAGAACTTTGTGCAAAATAAAGGTGAGAAACACAAAAAGCAGATCTTTTGCAGCCTAATTGGTTGAGTGACTGAGGTGACATCTGAGCTTAATCAAAAGGAAATAAAATATAATTGGACCACTGGTCACAGCTTAAACATTGTAGTTTGGGCAGCAACCCTCTATAGTATTGGGACGCATTGGGTAGCTCTCTTCCATCAAGGTTAATTGTGCCGTGTATTAAATCTGTGTTAGCAACCTGCCAATTGGGGATAAAAACCAACATGCATCTGTTTGGTCAAATCAAACTAAAAATCATCTGATTCTTGTCACCAGCTGATTTCTCTGTGCATCTCTACTGGAGCACTTTCCAAAGCAACAAATACGATCTGTGGCTGTGTGTGGTCCCTGCTCAGCTTTAGGGGCAAATGTGGGGTGATGATTCAGGGGACAGTTCTAGGTGAGACTGATTGGCACATCTGTGACGCATATTTGCAGGGTTAGTGAGTGTGCAGAGACCCAAAGACATATCTACCCCCTGTCTAAAGGATCTAAGGTCTTATCGAACAGTTTATGGAAGAAAACTGAAAACAAGAATAAAAGTAATGACATCTTTGTACATATTTCTGTGTGACGGTCTGCTCTGTGTAGCTTTTGAAGTAGCTGGCGGTTGCTTTTCTGAGTTGTTCTTAAGGTATCTGTCTATCACCATGTAACAAAGTCACATTTAGGGATGACATTATTACCGATTTTAGTGGTTGCTATGGTAAAAGTTTTGTTGGTTACTTTTACAGTTTTAAAAATAAAACATGATGAAAACATATTTGGTTAAGGCACTTTTAAAGTCACAGACAGCTCCACCTGGTGTCGACAATTGCTGTACATGCAGCTAACGTAAACTCACTCAACAGTTGGCAAATTTGCTGTCTGGTTTGTTTTCCAAACTTTTTACCACCTAGTCAGATATATTGGACAAGTTGTATTGCAGTCAAGCATTTAGTATTACTTTTCAAACCAGCCAAAATAATAATAATGCTTTCTACTTGAAGAACACTGCAGAAACGTTATCCGTATTTTCAAAGGATTTTTACAAAACCGCAATAATATTGATAAAAGTGATGATTAATACAATGTTAGTGATACTACATTAGCATTTTGCATGCCCAGTTGATTCGTATAAAAAATTGCCAGTTCCTCCAGGTATCCTATTGGGTTTCAAACCAAAAGGACTTGTTCCACTTTTTCTATGCACTCACTAGCCACTTTATTAGATATATCTTGCCCTAAAATCTGCCATAATTATTCCTCAAACAGATTTAATGAGGTGTCCGCTGGAAATATCACTCCACAGTCTCATAACTGGATCAAATTGATACTGCAGACTAGCAAAAGCTAGCACATCCATGATCAGAATCTTTCCTTCCACCAAATCCCAAAGGTGCTTTTTTTTGGGTTGAGATTTGGTATTTTTTGAGGCCATAAGAGTTCAATGAACTCTGCCTCTGCCATGCTCAATAAACCAGTTTGAGAAGGTTTGAAACATTTGTGTCATGGTGCGTCATCCAATTGGATTTAGCCATCAGAAGATGGGTACTCAATAGTCATTAAGGGATATGGTCAGCTACATTACTCATTTAGGCTGTGGTTTTCAAATTATGCTCGGTTAATATAATGTATTGGACTAAAGTCTCAGCAAGATCTTGAGAAACTCATCCATGCCTATCTTTAGTCAAATTGATAACTGCAACAGTGTCCTCACAGGTTTGCCTAAAATGTCAATCAGACAGCTGCAGCTGATCCAGAACGCTGCTGCTTGTGTCCTCAATCAGAGAATACATTTTTTTTGTTTATAAATTACTAACTGGCTTAGCACCAAAATACATTACAGATCTGTTTTCATTGTTTCAACCTTCCAGACCACTGGTTCAAGTCTACTCTGCATCCCTGGAATCAGAATGACACATGGAGAAGCAGCATTCAGTTCTTATGCTCCACTAATCTGGAACAAACTCCCAGAAAACTGCAAAACTGCTGAAGCCCTGAGTTCCTTATAATGTAACTGGAAATACTTTCAGTGATTCAACTACTTCAACTCATTTAACTCGGGGTGATGGTGGCGATGTCCTGTAATCTGTGAGTAGCTGGTTTGAGGCTCTGTCTATCTCTGTTGTTGTTTCCTTGGGTAAGACACTTCATCCGCCATGCCTGCTGGTGGTGGTCAGCATAGCATGGCAGCCTCACTTCTGTCAGACTGCCTCAGGGCAGCTGTGGCTACAATACTGGAGCTTGCCACTGTCAGCGTGTGAATGGGAATGACTGAGTTCATTGTAAAGTGTCTGCAAGTGTCCAGAAAAGTGCTTTATAAGTCTGATGTCATTTCATTATTTCGACTTTCAAATACTTTATACTTTATAATACAGCTCAATAGGGAGTAATAAGATGCTGTACCTGCAGGGTGGGTTGGTTGTCTTACAATCAGAAAGTTATAGGTTTGATTCCTGCTTTATCCTGTCACATGTCGATGTGCTGCTGGGGAGGAAACTTAATTTCAATTGGATACAATCTGTGTATCACTGTATGAATGTGTATGCATTTGTGAGTCTGAATGGTTGAATTTGGCTCTAGTGTTAAGTCCTTTGAATGGTGTGTTTAATTAGAAAAGGTTGATATAATTTCAGGCCATTTATCATTCATGTACTTGCAAGGTGTTGCAGCTTTTGTCAAGAACTAAAAGAAAGAAAACAGATCAAATCACAAAACTTATATGTCAGTTAAATTCATGATTTGTACAGATTATTATAGTCAACATCATTGATTATGTTGATGAATCATGGCAGCCCTAATTTAAGTTAGGATGGATTAATCAGGATTGGCACTGATGTAACACCCAAAGAGAACATTCTTTAAGTGAATGAAAAGGAAACAAGAGGCCACAGATACCATTATCAAGAGTTGCAGAATCAATTGGATACGGGAGGTAAATGTAATTATGATGTCAGTGAAAATTAATACTTTCACTCACCCACACCAAAGACTTTGTCACAGTCACAATGCTTGCTCAGCCAGCGGGGCCTTCATTTGTCTCCACAGCAAAATTAATTTGCTTTGATGTTTTTGAAAAGAGCTAATTTGCAGGCTAATTAATCTAATCAGCCTGAAAAGAAGGCGACAGAGAGCGATGGCTCAACTTGCTCCTCGATCACTCACGAAAGGACACACGCCCATACACACCCACTGATATCTGCAGATTATTTGCACATCCAGAGGACTAAAATGTAAACAGGAACAAGTCTCCACACACACAAACACACACAGCCTCACTGCCCCCCCCCCCCCCGCCCCTTTCTCCCGCTCAGAATCGTTGTCATCAACACTTGCAGCACGGCAAAGGGCAGTGAAAAGGTTACAGGCGTGAGTTAGTGGAAAGGTCGAGCTAAAGGTCTTGTTTTATTTTATTTTTTTCTTTTCTGTCCAGTGTATTCTGGGTGAGCAGCGCCTCCTGATGTGGGAGAGGGGTGGTGGGGGGTCTCAGCAAAGACATTCAGAGAAAGAGGGACTATGTTTGACCGGCCTTAGTTTGATCTCTGCTTCTCAAAGAATATTAATTTTTCAGTGACGATATTTAAAAGATGCTCGATTAGGAATAAACAGCATCAGTCTGGTTGCTGCACACGACAGAGTGGAGCAATCAGTCTGTTGAGGATGCTGAACTGTTTTGTTGTGGTAAAGCTGGAACATTTTGGCAGACAGTGAAGTTGATTTTTAGATGATTTCGTATAACTTTTAATGATACCATCGTGAGGCAGTGAAATCCCAACTCGCCCACATTTTGTTTTGTATGGAATGTTGTGGGATGGATGTAAACCATGTGGGAGAGACCCACTTTTAATTTTACAGTTCAAGCTTTCAACAGCTTTATTTAAGCTCAGAATATTCCTTAGCTGCAACAGGAAGAAACCCAGTAAACATGTCAGTGTCCTATGAGTGCCATTTTGATTGCGTCCCCATTTGCAAAGAATTGTAAAGAGAAATCCTAGAAAAGGGAATCAATTGTCAACACCTTCTAAAAGCTTCTAAAGAATGACAAACCTCTATGGTGTCTTTCAGTTTGGTTTCCAGCACTGTGACTGCCCTAGTCAAAGTGTTCAATGATATCCACACAAATACAGACTGTGGAAGAACCACAGTGTTTGTTCTGTTGGACCTCAGTGCACCATTTGACACTGTTGACCATGATATATTATTGAAGCAACTGGAGAGCTGGGTTGGACTCTCTGGTACAGTACTTGATTGGTTCGAATCCTACCTAAAGAACAGGGATTTCTTTGTGTCAATTGGCAACTTCTCATCGGAGCGGACAAAAGTCACATGTGGAGTACCCCAAGGTTCAATCTTGGGACCCCTCCTATTTAATATCTAAATGCTGTTGTCATGGTATCAACCTTCCAGACCACTTAGGTCTTCTGGTTCTGGTCTGCTCTGCATCCCCAGTACCAGAACCAAACATGGAGAAGTAGTTTTCAGTTTTTATGCACCACAAATTTGAAACAAACTCCCAGAAAACTGCAAAACAGCCAACACACTGAGTTCCTTTAAATTGAGGCTAAGAACCCACCTGTTTAGAGCTGCCTTTGATTAATAGTAAGTGGAACATTGATTAATATTTTTGAATTGTATTTGCTTAATGATATATGCTTGATGATCCTCATGATTTTGATGCATTGATATTTGCTCGATGATTTTGATGAGTTTCATGTATATTTGCTTGATGATTTTGATGATTTTGCTGTATACTTGATTGATGTTTTTATGATTTGAAGCACTTTAAACTGCCTTGCTGCTGAAATGTGCCAAACAAATAAACTTGACTTGACTTAAAATTAAACCCAACACATTCATTAAATCACCTTAGTCTCTCATTAAGTTATTTGTTGTTTGTTCCTTGTTCAAATTCATCTTCCTTTGTGCAGACTGGCTGACTAACTTCATGCCACAGACACCAAATATTCAAAACTCTCTGATAATAGGGCTGTTATCTGTGTAAAATTGACGTTGGCAATTGATGTTGTGGTTCTTGAGTCCGTTTTTGGGGTGCTCAACAGTCTGAATACTCTTCTAAATGTGTAAAATTAATTTACATTTTACATTGGTTTAACATTTTTCAATGTTAAACCAATTAAAGTGCATCACATAACGGAAATATGACTCATCTGGACTCCAGTCAAGTTGTTTTGAGCGTTTAGAGACAACGACAGAGCAACTGGTTCTTATGGATGTTTTTAATTTATTTTTATTTTTTGCTTTGCTAGTAGGGCTACACAGTATATGACAAAAGGAGACAATAAAATAACATTAAATAAAAATGACAACATATAATCTCTAACCAAAGCAATCATGTTAACAAATGCATTACTGAGCAACATAACTACATTTACATAGCTTAATTGAAACAGAAGTAATTGCGATTACTGAAATGAAATGGAATAAATGACGGGCAGGGAATCTGAATAACAGAAGTATTTGTTGTTGGAACGTTCCATAGTAAAAACTTTAAATGTCCCATTCAAGATACAGCAGCCCAGTTCTACAGTGTTTTGTAAATCAGTCTGGCTGCAGCAGACTGAAACGATACTAGTCATAATGCAGAGCATACGGCAAGAAAACGGAATCCCAAAATATACCAACCAAGACTATTTTTCTATCTTGTCCACTCAGTTGTTTGAATCATCTACATTTATAATGACATTATGTATCACATAATATATATTAAGAATTCCCTGTATTAGTGCAGAGTACAGTTTTTGCTATTTTTAGGGGAACATTTACAAGCACGTCTTCTTTGTTTTGTATTATAGTTGGTTAAATTACACAGTAGTTTTTAAACGCCTCTATCACTCCTCTTTTCCAAACATTTATTGGCACATACAATTGAAAATCAAACTTCATTTGGTATGGAGCACCCTTCAGTTAATTACAACCCAGGTAAAGATGTGGATAACTCTTTAAGTAAGTTCATTTATTATTATTTATAAATTATTTATAAATTATTTATATTATTATTTTATTACAGTGGCATAATCTAACACAGAATTTGCTGCTGCTCTCCAACAATGAGCTTTGGAGATCTTTTGTTTTCAGTTCCCTAACCATCCTCGTTATTGCGTGGTGGCAGGATAAGATGGGGTCCTTGTCCAGCCTTGTTTTGTCACAGTTTCAGTTCCAATTTTAGTTATTTTGTTAGCAGATATTCTTTTTTTGTAATAATTTCCCGACCTATGAAAATCAACACACAAAACATGAATGGCATGTTGGAGACACAATACAAATTGATTTAGATTGTGGTGGTATAATTAAATAGTCTTCGTCTGAAACTAAGTGTTGATTACTTAAAATATTTCAGTTAGAATTATAATATCTTTAATTTGTTTTTTAGCATACAAGAATCTGCTTAAAAGCCATAATAAGAATTGATATATCATATTTTATTCTACATAACACATCGGGTTTATAAGTGATAATATAAATTTTTTTGCTTATTTCAGTTTGTTTTCGTGTTCGTTTTTTGTTTCAGAGTTCATCTGTGTCTCCTTCAGCCAGTTTCCGGCCCGGAGAGAAGCATCGGAGTTCCAGCGATTTTTCATCCGACAGCAAGAAACAGAAGACAGATGACAAGGAGCTGACCTCCACCCGCTATGTGAGTGACGAGTTTAAATCCTCCTTCTCTTAGCAGGTGAGATGTATGATTAAATATTTTATCACTGAAAGAAGAAATTGAAAAATTTATTTCACGGTTCTTGATTCTGCTATCACTACACTTGGTTTTCAAGAACTGGGAAAGGAAATAGAGAAAAGATTGGGAGATGAAAAGCAGGTTTACTTGTAAAGCCACCAGCTTTCAGTTTATCCTTTATGTTTATAATATTGTCAAAGACAAAAAGTGAGAGCAGACTGATTAGAAAAGATTGTGAGGCCCTATTACTGTGTATGATAAAACTATATTTACTTTTTAATTTATTATTTAATTAATTTATTACACAATAAGTTACATTTCTGTGTGAATCCCAGGAAAGTGATGGAGAAAAGAGTGATGACAACTTGGTAGTAGATGTCTCCAATGAGGTACTGAGCAGCTTTTTTTCTTTAGATGTCATGTTTTTTGTTAATTTTTTCTAAAAATTGAACCTTGTTTCCTTGAAAACATCTGTGCTCACCCACCTCAGGATCCTACGTCTCCTCGAGGAAGTCCCACCCACTCTCCTCGGGAGAACGGATTGGACAAAAGTCGCCTGCTAAAGAAAGATGCCCCCCTGAGTCCTTCTTCTGTTGCCTCCTCCAGCAGCACACCTTCATCCAAGTCCAAAGAGATTAATTTGGTGAGTCATTGGGGGAATTATTGCCTTTTGATCTGATTAAATTCTTTTCTCAGGTTAATTTCCTTTTATTTTAAGCTATTTATATCAGTGTAAACATCCCAAAGAATTAGTGTAACTAAAGTACAGGGAAATTTGTAGAGAAGCATTTGTTGCTGTGTATGAATCTGGAAGGGGGTCATGAGAGTATTTTCAGTACAATCTGAAGTGTATCTGTCTAGACTGAGAATAATTATTCACAAGTGAAACATTTTTTTCCAATCTTCCCGGGAGTGGACATTCCAGGAAATTTACCCCAGGCCACACTTTGGTCAGACTTTCTCAATCCACTAAAGGAGTCTAGAGTCAAATGAATGAAGTCCAGTCTTTAACCTAATTGAAGTGATGTGATGGGACCTTAATAAAGCTGTGCAAAAAAAATATCTGCAAACCTCATTTAACTGATGCAGTACTTAATGTGGGAAGACAATGTGTAACAATGTGAGAGGCTGATGAAGCCAGGTTATTCCTGCTGAAGGCGGCACTACAAACTATGAGTTTGTGGGTTTTTATTTAGTTTGCTACAATGTTTCCTTCTGAAATTCATCTTTGCTTCATAAATCATGACTGTACAATTTATTGTGTTTTTTGTACAGTTGATATTAGATTTAAATAGTTTTAGAACTTCTTAAGAACTAGATGGCCTTTATTATGTCCTGATACTTACACCCCTAAAGCTAAATGAGTATATACGTTTTCTTTACCATATATGTATGTGGGTTTTGTAATAAAGAGAGCATAGTTGGCATAGTTTTATTGTTCCTACTTTGGTTGTGAATTTCTTTGCATCCCACGAGATGTAAATTTACTTTTTTTTTCATAATTTGCTTTTGTTTATTTGGTATTTTTGATTTAGAATGAAAAATCTACAACCCCTGTGTCTAAGTCCAGCACCCCAACATCCCGTTCTGAGGCCCCCACACCCAGCAGCACCTCTACCCCTGGCCTGAGGCCTGCACCAAGTAAACCCACAGGAGCTGAGCTGCTGGGTGAGTCCTGATCATAGCTAATCATAAAGCATCTTTGCAGCAACAGGAAGCTTATGGGAATCACAAGGAATCACAAAAGACTTTTAATACCAATAATAAGCCTTCCTCAGATTCTACCCTGTAATGTTGACTAATTACTGTTCAACATACAGTTTGAGCTTTGTAATGTTTTCAAAATATTTATGATCTTATTTTTTCAGATTAAAAACAAAATTTGGAGCAAGAAGTTAAAATAATTTGATAGATTTTTTTGTAACTTCTAAATATTACATTTCAGAACTGAAAAAAACAACTCATCGATATATGTCTGTTTCTGAAGAAGTAGACTGTTCTTTTATGTTCAAGTTTGTTTTATTTATTAATTTAATTAAAAAACTAAATTTTAATCACACTTTTAAACTGTTTTGCCTAATGTTTTTTATATTGATTTGATGTCTTACTAAAACTTGTTCTCATACTGTTTCAGAAAATGTTGTAACTTCTGCCTTTTTTTCTGTTTTCCAGCTTCCGGGCTCCGGACACCGCTCGCAGTGCCTTGCTCGTATCCTGGACCATTTGGAATGGTTCCTCACCCTGGCATGAACGGAGAGCTGAGTGGAGCGAGCGCCGCCTACACCGGCCTGCATAACATCTCCCCACAGATGAGCGCAGTGGCTGCTGCTGCTGTAGCGGCTTATGGACGCACGCAAGTGGTACCTTAACTCTCGCAGAAACATACATCCTGAATTTGTATGTGACACATTGAACATTGTTCAAAATTCTGACTGGCTGTTGAATGAAATGGAAATTAATCAGTTATTTTTTTTATAATATTAAGAACTATCCTTCAACTCAAGATTTCATTTGACATTGAAAGACTTAAATAGCTGTAATCAATACTTACAGTAAAATTCGTATCCAGATCTCCCATCTTTTCTATTCTTGGTTGTCAGCTTGGATGTTTTTATTTAAAGATTTTTTGCTTCGAAACTGATGACATTGTTGTATTGTTTTCTCTTAAGCTTCATTGTCATATTTTTCAAGCAGCTCAGCTTTTCTTAGAAATAACTTGAGTTACAAAAGCATTTCAGAGTGGTGTGTAGTTGAACTATCACATTTTTACTTTGTTTAGGTGGGATTTGATCCTCACCATCACATCCGTGTCCCAGGCCTTCCTCCCAACCTGTCAGGAATTCCTGGTGGAAAACCGTAGGTTTCCTCACCTTAGTTTTTAATGTCAGAAGTACTCCAAGAAGTACACATGATTTTGTCTTTATTCTTTTCTGTTCGCTTTCATTTCACTCTCTTTCTTATTTCTTGCCATTCTTTGTCCCCTCCAGAGCTTATTCCTTTCATGTGAGCGCTGATGGACAAATGCAGCCTGTGCCTTTTCCTCCAGATGCTTTGATCGGCCCCGGCATCCCACGCCATGCACGACAGATCAATACTCTCAGCCACGGAGAGGTGGTGTGTGCTGTCACCATCAGTAACCCGACTCGTCATGTCTATACTGGGGGCAAAGGCTGTGTGAAGGTGTGGGACATCAGTCATCCGGGTAACAAGACCCCTGTTTCCCAGCTGGACTGCCTTGTAAGACCTGTGCATTGATCCTTATATTCCAGACAGAGTCAGTAAATACATGTAATACAGTGTTTTTCTGTTACTTCAGAACAGGGATAACTACATCCGCTCGTGTCGGCTGCTTCCGGATGGACGAACACTAATTGTCGGGGGTGAAGCGAGCACTTTGTCAATTTGGGATTTGGCTACACCAACTCCTCGGATCAAAGCAGAGCTGACTTCATCTGCACCAGCGTGTTATGCTTTGGCCATCAGCCCTGACTCCAAAGTCTGCTTTTCCTGCTGCTCTGATGGAAACATAGCTGTATGGGATCTTCACAACCAGACTTTGGTTAGGTAGGTGGCTACAGACTGGTTTTGGACAATTGCTATGCACTTTGTTGCCAAAAGTATTTCCTTGACTGAACACCTGAACTTGAGTGACATCCATTCTGGAGCCAAAGGCTTTAATATAATGTCAGCCTACCATTTTCAGCTTTTATAGCGCCATCTCTTCTGAAAAGGCTTTCCTCTTAAAATGTGTTAAAATGTGTGCTTATGAGGATTTTTGACATTCTTTCTTAAGTGCATTTGTGAGGTCAGAGACTGATGTGGGACAAGAAGGCCTTGCTTACAGCATGTCTTCTAATTCTTCCCAACTGAGTAGAACTATGTTCCAGAAACCACATTTTCTGTGCCAATGCTTGCAGTCAAAACTGTTGCTCATTGATGCTGACTTCTGTAGCAACTCTTTTAACCAGAGGCCAGCATACTGAAATTGTAGAGGTCTCTATCCATTGTGCTATCTCATGAGCATTTATTCACAAGGTATGGAACAGATGTTCTTTTTTTTTTTTTTTTTAGATTTGCTGTTAACTATTGTTAAATAGTATGGATTTATTTGTGTGTGTTTCTCTGCAGGCAGTTTCAGGGCCATACAGATGGAGCCAGTTGTATAGACATCTCTAATGACGGAACCAAACTTTGGACTGGAGGTCTGGATAACACCGTTCGATCCTGGGATCTGAGAGAGGGCCGGCAATTGCAACAACATGACTTTACTTCCCAGGTATGCAGGAAACTCAAGAATAACCCTACACCAAAGGGATACTTATATACCAAGTTATATCTATTTGTGAACCTTTTTATGCTTATATTTCCATATAATTCTTTATAGCAGTTTGGAATTAGTTCAAGTCACTCACTCCAGAACCTATGCAAGTTATTTTACTTTGTGAAAAAAGCTTAGTTATGAGCAAACATGCTGTACCAGTAGCTTATGCTACAGGTAAAGTAAAAATGTCACAGACTGGTAAGAATTGTACATCACTCGATGAGTCCTTACCAATTGCAGCGTGTATGATTACTGTCTCTGCTTCTGATTTATTGCAGTAATTTACAAGCTCAGTTCACAGCGTTTAACCTACACTAAAGGCCAGACGGTTTTTGCCATGCCCTCAAATACTTTTAATGCTGATAATACTTGCAGTTCGAATTCCCTTTTTTCAGGCAAGAAGAAATGCAGCAATAACAGACCATTATTGCAATTTTCCTGAATAGGACCCATTTCACAACCTCAGTTTTGCACATGAGGGTGTGAGTGTGCATTAAAGAGATTTGAGAGAGAGGGCAGACAAGCCAGGGAGCAATATTGCTGACAAAGTTCTATAGCTTCACAAATTTATCACTCGCTATTTCTAAGCTAAAACAAATACCTGTGTTTAACAGGTTTTTCACATTTATACAGTCTATTCATGAGCACAGTTTTAACGTTACAATGCTGAATGTTTTAAATTAAATACTACATATGATTAAATTCATCATCTAAAGTATAACTTGTTACTGTCTTTAAAAGAGGACTTTGACTTTGTTGCAGATCTTCTCTCTGGGCTACTGTCCGACAGGCGAGTGGCTGGCTGTGGGGATGGAGAACAGCAATGTAGAGGTCCTACACGTCACCAAACCCGACAAGTACCAACTCCATCTGCATGAAAGTTGCGTGCTCTCGCTAAGATTTGCTCACTGCGGTAAGAGTGCAACATGGTCAGGGGGACATGCTGTCATCAAATGTAGTTTCCTTGTTTATTTTTTGATTTAGACCCAAAAAGGTGCACACAGGATGCTTTTTAGATGTGATAACTAAAGATGGATGAATACTGGACTGTTATTCAGGATTGCCAATGATTTGAATTGGTTAGGCTTAAACATTTATTTGTTCACCTAGGTGTCTTGCATTCCTGAAAAATTAAATGCTATTAGGTGTATGTAAAAAATAAATCTCAACAGGAAACTGTTCCTTCTGAGACTTGAAACAAGAATACCACAATTTATTTCTCAGAGTAAGAGTGAGTAAAACTATTTTAGCTTGATAGTAAGATATAGACATAGGTTACTCTGAAATTTATGCCCTAAAGCACAATTACCCTGAACCACCAATCGCTTCTATTTTTTTTTTCTGTGTTTTGATTACCACTGCTGTTTATGCAAATTATGCTGACTGACTCTGGGATGGTTACTCCTTCTGTATGACAGGTTACCGCTTGCAGGAGTGCTGCCAGCTGTGTAAGAGGGTAAAAATAAAAATATCACCTTCATTAGCTTATGGTGATCTGTGGGTGGAACTTCTTGAGGCTTTCTTTCAATAATGACTTTCTTCTCACCAGTCTTGAACCAACACATCACTAATAGTTCACAACAGAATCTTCCACCTGAACTGTGGATCTCTACAGCTTCTCCAGTAACATTTGGCCTCCTGTGCCACACAATTTCCGTATTCTGATGATAGATTAAAGGGACAAAGGAGTTCCTCAGTCTGTTAATCCTCCACTTTGGAAGGAGTTGCCTCCCACTGAACATGTTTGTTTGGCTGTTTATGACAGTGTGCTGAAGGTGACTGGCATTGCCAAGAATAGTCAGGAGTTTCTGCAATGTTCTCCTGTCTCCCACTGTTGCCAGAGAGTCCAGCCTTGTGCCAAACACTGAGCCGGCCTTCCTGATTTGTTTCTCCAACCTGGAAAAATCTGCCTTAGAAGTGCTCCCACCGCAGCATACCACAGTATATGATAAAATGCTGGTGACAACAGACTGAAAAAACAACCCCAGTAGCTTTCCACAGATGTTAAAAGACCAAGAAGTACATCCTGGTCTAGGCCTTCTTGTACTGCTCCATTGTGTTGCTCATCCAGTCCAGCTTGTTGTCCGGCTTGTTGTAAAGTAAAGACAGACAAAAAACAATGTTAGACAACACAACAACTCACGTAAAAGAACAAACAGCTTATGTTGTGTTGAAGCACAGAGAAAATTATCTTCAAAAAGAATTTCAAAGAAGACAGAGAAGTTGTCTGCCTAGCACAAAGAGGCAACCAGTTCTATAACTTAGGCAACTGCAAAAGCCTGATCACCTCTGAGCGTCAGTGTTGTCTTTAGAACGGCCAAGATCAGCTGACCAGGGAAACATGCAAGACATGGTAGCTGTTGAGGACTTGAGATGGCCACACATGTTCCATGAGAATGAATGCTTTTGGAAGCCACTGTAAAACAAATACAGGAAAAACATTACTAACCAGCCAGTTGCAAACCTCCTCAGACACAAATTACATGAAAGTCTGGTTTGGATATGTAATTAGGCACCTTCAACAATTTTCCTGGCATTTGCTAAAAAGGACTCTATAGCCCAACAACATTTGGTCACCTTGAATTCTCCAAATTCAAGGTGAGAATAAAAGAAGCCTGGAGGTGCATAGAGAAGAAAAAAACACTACTCAAATGTGAATGTTAACAAACAGAGGATTGATTTTATGTGTAAAACATTTTCTATGTTCTGTTATGTTCTTTGCAGGGAAGTGGTTTGTGAGCACAGGAAAAGACAATCTACTCAATGCATGGAGAACCCCATATGGAGCCAGCATTTTCCAGGTGAATGGGCCAAAGTGTGCCACCACAAATGGATCTACAGGAGCTTTATTCATAGAGAAATACATTGGCGCATAATGGAGCTAAAGAAAAGCATTTCTCATTTAGACTGTTAGATGTACAGAAAATATTTTCTCCTTATCATATTAGTAGAATCTGTCCCTTTTTTACATATAACCATGTTTTTTTTCTATCCCCCTCCCAGTCAAAGGAGTCATCCTCTGTGCTGAGCTGTGACATCTCCATAGATGATAAATACATTGTGACGGGCTCAGGAGACAAAAAAGCGACAGTCTACGAGGTCATCTATTAGGAAAGCTGGACTAAAAGGTCATCCTTGCATCTGGGTGTAAAGTCTCCATCATCAGTGTAAAATTTTGATCAAACCAAACAGAAATACTTTCTGGGACCATGACACTTTGACCTCCTGATTCTGGCTGGTTGAGGATCAAAATACACAAAGCACAGATATTTTTTATCTTTTTATTTTCATGTGCCGTTCTGCTGGTGTAAGTATAAATGAATGTCCATGTGAACTAAGTCTGGATTGGCCAGATAACATTCCTTTATCTAACATTTAACACATAAGCATCTCTTATATTTGATTGTTTACAGCATTTAGACATATCTAGCTTTAACCTTTAAGTGGTCTGAATGGCACATCTTTTATAACAAGTTTTTATTGTAATTTCTGCATAGTTTCGCTGCCTGATTGCACCTCAGAGAGTTGACTCATGCCTTCAAAAGGTTTGAGACAGAGAGGGGTAGCAATTATGCAGATTATCTGTTTTTAAGCAATTGCAGACACTGACCAATTTTTTTTTGGCTCTCCCAATAAAGATGTGTAAAAAGCCTTTAAATCATTAAATCTTTTATTGATCACATTAAAAGAAAACAGAAAAATCCAACCTTTAAAATGAGTGAATTTATTCAATCATGAAAGGGGATGTTAAATATATATTTTTTTTAATCAAAATCATTAGTGACACAAGGTTCCCCTCTTAGTCCTTTAGTGCCTACTGTTAAGAACAATGAAGGAACTGTGATACTGGGGCGCCGTTTCTGTTTCAAATACCCTGGAAACCTTGTTACAGCCATGGCATATTTGACTCTTTGAAAATACAAAGACATTTTAAATTTAAATCTGGTTGAGTCTTCCAATAATGGTAGAAAAAATGTGTCATTACTGGGTCATTCAGGCTGATATTAATCCAAAACATAGATGTTGTTCACTAGGCACAAACTGAAACTTCTTCTATGACCTACATCCTATAGAAAACCAGTGGGTAAACTGAAGAGATGAAAGCAGAAAAGAGGACCCAGGACTCCTGTTGATCTGGAAAGTTTGTGCAGTCAAAGATGTCTCGCCCTCACTGTATGTTTGAACCATGCAACGTTATAGGGGAAGACTATGGTCTGTCCTATTGCCAAAAGGAGGTTGTACAAAGTGTTGACAGTAGGGGTATCAATATTTGTTTGTTGGTGACAAATACTTAGATTAAATGTTGGATTTTTTTCTGTGTAAAATTATGCTACAGCAATAAAAGATGAATTCATTTTAAATCAATTTTCAAATTTTTTTCATTGGTGCCAGCAAATGTATTTTTCTGTATGTAAGGGGCTTTTTTTGAAAGACAAGATGCTTTTAATAACATGAGCTTTAAAGGCAGTTCATATTTTTTTTGTTGATGCATTTTGTTTTTTTCACTTTTCACTTTTAAACCTTTACACATTTTCTTAAATATTTGTCAGAAAAGCCTTCCACATGTCAGAAACACCAACAGTTAATGTCATTACAGTTGCATGCTGAGAGGTGCTTTTTGTTGAAGCCATCTAGGAAAGTATCCTCAATATCTTTGAGCTCCTTCAAAGAGAGGCAACATGTTGAACAAAAGGGGGCCTGACCTTCAAGGTATAGTTTGGGAGAGCACACTAAACAACGCACTAATGAAGAGGAAAAAATAAATCATAGCATAAAGACTTATATTGTAAAGACTGGTTTGTCTAATCCAAAAAACAAGATGTCTACTGTACAGAGGTGTGTGATGTATTTAAACTGTATTATCTGCACTCATTAAACAAACATGGTATGTAAAAAACAATTTCTAAATGTTCTAAAAGATTTCTTTTTGCATTTGAACAGCTGAGGCTTATTATTTTATGTTTTCTGTTGTTTAAGATGCAGCTTTGCAATTTTCTGTATTTTCTACCAGTATTCCTTTTTATTTTTCCTGCCTATTCCTGTAAAACAGCTTGAGGAGGAAAGTTCTTGCACATGTGTGTGTTTTGTGTCTATATTTCGATCTACAGAGATGGCCCTCAGTGTCCTCACTCCTGACTGACCATTGCACTTGGTCACTGACTCCCAGTTTGGACTCCTGTGAATGCTCTTTCATTCTACTCTGATAGTTTTTCTGTAAAACTGATTTATTGGTGTTTTGGAGGTCAGCCTTCTCATTTCTAAACTTGGTTTTCTGGTCGTGGACTTTTTTGCTTTTTGTACCAAAAAAACAACAACAAAAGTGGTTGTGATCAGACAGGATTTAACTGAGATTTAGTTCTGTTAGCTTCTTGTAAAAAAAGAAAAAAAAAGAAAAAACAACTCAGTGCCTTTATGATACTACGCTTCTTTTTTTCCACCCTGCTGGTTGTTCAATAGTATTCAGAGCTGAAATATAACCTTGTTTTAATATTTTTACTATTATAATTATTAATTTAACGAACTATGGCTGTTCCAGTGTCAGGACGTACATAGAGGTAAAATTTGTATGCTGTAGTTGGACATCATCGTCTTACCAATTGTGATAAATCTTGTCAAGTTTGAGTATTTTTAAGAAATTTTAAATGTTCATCATAGATTTAAGCAACAACATGCAAATTTTACTTTTATTTTCTGGTTTTTAGTCTATGTGGTGCAAAAAACATGTAGACTAGCAGCAGATTAAGTCATCAGAACACTGGAGATTATATCAGTGGTGTAATATCTACATGAGTCACTGAGGTAAAACATAAAATTGACAAATATGACTCAAAACTGTTTTTTTGATTTATGTATCTCTCTTGTTTATTCCCCTAAACAAGCCTACCTGAACTATCTAATCTTTTAATACGTAAATATAAATCTAAACATTTTAAAAGTGTGGAAATTATTCTGCAAGTATCAACTCATCTTGTAGTTTCTGAGGAAGTCCTTAGCCTCTGCACAAAAATATTTCACAATTCCAGTCAGACGTTTACATACACTCATCATTTGCATGAATGTCATATTAACTTCAGCCGTTATAATGATTTTTTTGTAGTTCTTTCAGTGTTCTAGTAACTTTCAGTTTATGATTGATAATGCTACAATTTCTGTGATTTTTACAAACAAGAATTTGTTGCACAAGTTTGTTTCTTGTGGATTTTTTCACTAAGTGAAGCACATTACAGTATATAGACGAAGTACACACAGGCTGATGTTTTAAAGACCCTATTCTGCCAGCTTTAATGATTTTTTCACTTACAGCTTGTTTAGAAAATATCTATCTATCTATCTATCTATCTATCTGTCTGTCTGTCTGTCTGTCTGTCTGACAATTATTAAAAGCCCTAAATTATTAAAGGAGGGCATTTGTGCCCATGATGAGAGTATGTAAACTTTAGGAACTGTGCATCAAATATGCCTTTTTAAGGCATAATTATTTCTGGCACAACAAAGAAAAAAGGTTTTCTTTTGGTAACAGATAAAAGGGAAGACATAATTTTTTAACTTGTGTTGATAGGATCTTTTTTTACTGTAGGTACCTCAGCAGAATTGAAAAGTTTAACAAGTTTAATGTTATTGACCAATATTTTCTGCCGTTTTTCCCACAGTCTTACATACAGACCAATATATATTTATATATTTTTTCTTTGCCTTATACAGTTTCTTTTCATTACTTGCAGCTGCAAACTTAAATTTAAAACTGTATTGTTCACATCACTGTCACTGAATTATCTGCTTTTCATCAAATCATCATCAGATTGTCTGTTAAGATGGATTTTATTTTCTTTTTTCCACCTGAAAACCTGAAATGTGTTATGTTGTGCTCAACATAAAGATACAAACCTGAATGTTATCCTTTTCATTTGAATA
This sequence comes from Anableps anableps, assembly GCA_014839685.1. Classification (NCBI taxonomy): domain Eukaryota; kingdom Metazoa; phylum Chordata; class Actinopteri; order Cyprinodontiformes; family Anablepidae; genus Anableps; species Anableps anableps. The sequence continues at coordinate 31,893,425 of CM026066.1, forward strand.
CTACATGAGCTACACTCGTATGCCATAAATTAATGATGTACAGAACACTTGGTTTGACTGAGTTCATGAAGGTGTTACAACGTGACTGTAAAAATGTAATTATTTAAGCTGAAACGGCGAAAAGAATCCTCCTGTCACCAGTTGAGCTTTTATTCTTTCGGTGTAAAATGCCTTCTCTCTTTTCTAGTCTGTGGTTGATTTTATTAAATTATTGTGTGGATTATTTTGTCTGAGTTTCTTTATCATTTTCAGTACAAAGTTTCAGAATTTAATTTCTTCTATTCTTATGGTGTTTTCTGAAAATAAATTTAAATTCAAATCTCAAATCAGTCAAATTGATTTGTTTGATTTTTTTAAAGCAGCACAAATTTTTAGATATGTTTGTATTTTCTACCATAAAGACAGCATATTTAAAAGAACTGTAATATGAAAAAAAATTAGAATACACCATTAAATATTTAGTTCTTTTAAAGCAAATATACACAGTACCTACCAATCTCTAATCTTTTATTATTTATCTCTGAGAAAGAAATTGATTTAATTACTGCTAAACACCTAAAAATAAACTTTTTCATTTATTTATTTTGTCAAAAGATAAATATAAAGATGATATAAAGAATGATTTTATGTATTTAATATAACTAGAGCAGCACAGAGAGAGTACAGACAAATAGTGCATTTCAGTGGAAACAATTCATTATAGAAAACTTTGATTCGACTTTTATTAACAGTAAATAGTTATGATTACCTTGAGAAAATCTTTGTCTTTCACCACATCCAGAGACTTAGTGTCACCATTCCCATCCGTCTCCGTCTTGTCTTTGGGCAAGACACTTCACCCACCTTCCCTGCTGATGGTGGTCGGAGGTCCCGGTGGTGCCAGTGCATGGCAGTCTCATTTTTGTCAAATTGCCCCAGGGCAGCTGTGACTACTATCCAGTAGCTTGCCACCATCAGCATGTAAGTGTGTGTGTGAATGGGTGAATGACTGAATGTAGTGTAAAGTGCTTTGGGGTCCTCTGGACTTGATGAAGCGCTAGACAAGTACAGGCCATTTACCATTTTTCTACTATTTTACTTATCTGTTACTGTCATGGAGGTCAAACTTATTTCATATTACAGGTTTTCTCAGTCACTTTGGTGCAATTGCCAAATCATTTTTGACATTTGCAAAACAGTAAGTGCATTTCTCAAAGCAATTCGTACAAACAGCAAAACACCATGGATTACCTGGAAAATCCAGTCTCTTTCTCAAAATCCTTAGTTCATCTCTCAAAATTAAATATCTGTGTCAATGAACATGTCAGTGCCTCAGAATGACAAATCCTTGTTTCAGTGTGTTCGGATAAGACAGTCAAATTGATTAGCCATGTTGTCAATATAGCAGTATACTTTGAAGGGATGCTCTATTAAAGTTTTGATGACAAGGATTGTAAAGTGTAATTGTGGAAGATCAATGCCAAGAGACTGGACAAGATTCACATTTATGCTTTTACTGTAATTTGACAGATAATGTCACTATGATACCAAAAGGAAAATACAGCAGTGGAGAGCACAAAGAAAAAAAAAGTATAAATGGAAACATAAGACAATCTCCTGAAGAAAACTGTAAATGCATTGCTGTAGGAATTACAGTGCAGTCTTCTCACATCTCCTCATATTTATGTCTGTTGGGCCACAAACTCTCATCCACATCACAATGAATGTCCTCTCTGGCGATGCAGCGTGGAGAGAATCTTTTACGAATGAGGAGTAAGGTGAGGCGAACTCCATCAGCATCCTGTTGAGGGCCACAAACAATTTCCTGACGATGTTGGAGGGATGGAAACTGGCACATGTCTTCAGCCTCTTCTGCCTCTTCGTCTGTTTTGCCTCCTAACTCCTCTGCCACAGCCTCACTCCTTTTCCTCTTCCTCTTCTTCTCTTTGGCTGTTGACCCTGCCCAAATCCTTGTCCTTCCATTGTTGGAAATGCAATATTGTGTTGTGTTCCAGCTATGTACACTATATTCTTGCCAGATGATTGTTCATGGCACCTTTGAGCTATTTCAGAAAACTGATTGCTCATCAGTTGATCTAATGCTACACATTTACCAATGCTGGAGAAACTCAGGATTCTCCTTGGAGCAATTTATCAGTTCAGGACAGATTTAGAAAAAAGTCTAATGGAAATATATGGAAATATGCTTGACATATTGTGTAACCTGTTCAAGCATTTTGCATGTAAAGACTTATATGATGAATTTATGCTTAAATGTAGAGATTAAGACTATTCAACAGAGACCCATATAATTCATTTTGATCGACATGACAAAAACAACTCTAAATGTAGGAAAAAGCAGAGAATTGCACATAATCACTTGTATGATGTACAAAAGCATTTGCCACCTGCTCAGAGGAATCAGATTGTGATGTGCACAAGTGACACAATGATTTGAAGATTTAATAAGCAGTTTTGAGAATTTAAAATCTGTTCTGAGAAATGCACCAAAGCCACTGAGAAAAACTGTAACAGTCTTGTGTATTGTTGTCATGATTGTTAATGTCAAGATCACATTTAGTTACTGTTGGATTAGTGGAGCAAACAGCATGACTGAGACTCCACTTTACTGAAACTGTTTTTTTATTGTTTATTTTGCTTTTTAGATAATAAGGACAGAGATAAAAATGCATAGAGCTATGTACCACCGGAGTGGTGTGTACAACCCATGAGCACAGATTTACAGATGGGACTTTGACAAACAACTGACAATTCATCTGGCTCTTTTTGTTTAGAAATAGCTCAGCAACATCTTAACTTCCACTGACTGAAAAGCATACCGTCCATGCCTTAGAGCAGGTGTATCAAGCTCCAGTACTAAAAGGCTGGGGTCCTGTAACTTTTAAATGTGTTCCTGCTCCAACACAGCTCAATCCAATGGCTAAATGACCCCCGCAGCATAGTTAGGTTCTACAGAATGTTTTAAAAATGTTTTTGCCAATACTCAATAATGCCAGCTGGTTCATTGTTAAGCATTTGTTTAAAGGAAATACTTTGATTTGAACCATCTCCTTAGACTGTAAGGAGATGGTTCAAGACTGTAATTTTCTTAAATTACAGTCTTGCCAACTTGACAGTTAATATTAGGTCTTTGAGGTCATTTGTTGTGTTTGATTATAGCCAAACATTTCTACTTTGGCCTCATCTGTACAAAGGACATTGTTTCATATGCTTTGTGGGTCCAGTAAAACTTCATAAATTTAAGTCATGCTGGTATATTATCTTTAGAGCACATCTGTTTAGTCTTGTTCTCACCTTAATTTAACATTTAATGTGCTAAACTGATGCCTGTAAAGTATCAGATGGAGCTTTTGGACTATTCAAAATTTCTCTGACCACTTCACAGTCTGACCTTCATGTGGGAGGATTGGCAATTTTCTTAAGTGTTTTCCACTTGTAAATAATATTTGGGTGGACTTTAAATTGTTTGGGAATGGCCTTTTAAACTGTCCCAGATTGAGAGGCTGAAGGAATTTCCTTTCTAAGGTCATTGCTGATGTTTTCCTTCCTGGCCTTGTGTTAACACACATAGCTGTATGATCCAGACTGGCAAACCTCCTGCTTTTATAGAGATGGTCACCCTGATGATGATCAAGTAGTCAAGTACATTTGAATATTAGCACCTGGCTGCTATTTTTTCTTAAGTCCTGTGAAACAAGCAAGGGTATAGTTTTTGTGTAATGAACACTGTGGAATCTTGTTAAGCCTTTTGTGCACTTGAGGTCAGATTTACATTGTTTTTATTACACAAAACCCTGGAAAAAGGGAACACTTTTCTACATTGATTGCATCTTTTTCTTAAAGCATCCACACTAGTCTAATGAAGCTATGATTATATTATTGAAATTGATAATATTACAAAACTAAATAATTCAGTTGTATTCTCTTTATGATATGCAGATTGCTTTAGTAATTGGAAATCTTGATTTAGTCTCAAATTGTGTGTTGCAAAACATCATCTTATACATCATAGTTTGTAGGCAGTGAGGAGCAATAATGTTAGTTTGAGTTGACAAGTCATTCGTTAGTCTCAGTCTAACCCCCTATTGTAAACGTGTGCAGTGTTCATGCAGCACTGAACATTGGACTGGTAAAGTGGACTTAGTGATCTAAGTAAGGGCTGTGGAGGAGTATGCTCTGCCATTACAGTGAATGATACTCCTGCTGCAGTTCTCCAGTGAGCACTTTAAACAGCCAAAAGTGGATGAGAAGGAGGAAAGGTTGGGATGCAATGTGGGAACAAGCAACCCTACTTCAACAATAAATAGTAAGAGCACTTGCAGCATGCAAATTGCTCACTTTCCTGTCAGACACATGAATTGTATTAAACAAACAGGACACATGATTGCAATGTGTCATAAGCTTTGATGTTGCTACATATATGCTTATAGATTGGTGCTAATATTTTACAAATATTTTATTACTAACAAGTGAATTTAGTGCTTAAAAGTGTCAACAGTCTTGTCTTTTTGAAATCCCACACAACTGTAGTCATGACCTCACAGCCTGATGGAATAATGTTTGCAAAGTGCCACTTTACCCATTCCAATTCTCTTATAACCTCAGAGGGCTATCAAAGCAGCTCATTAATTAATTCACAGTTTTCAAACACTGACAGCACACTGTGGAGATCCACAGAAAAGCTACTGAGGAGGCAGCCAAGTGAATACTCACAACAGTTCAAAACATTTATAGTAAGTTCCCCTTCTGAATACATATTATGACAAAAAAAAATAATAATAACTGCAGCCCTACAGAAACTTTGTAATGTACTTTGACATTGCAGTTCTTTAGGTTAAATGTGAAAAAGACTAACAGGCAACAGTGCAACATTGCTTAACATGTTATCATAATTTATCCCATCAGAGTTTGAAAATTAACCCCAGAAACAAACATCTAAAAATTAGCTTTACCAACACAGTCAAACACATTATTTACAGATGGAATGGCGCTTTTACTTGCATCACGTGCAAGCTAGACTATTCTTTTGTGCCAAGAGAACAAGTCTATACATAAATGAATACCTGCACAAAATGCGCATGCAGTACTAGAAGGCCATTAGATTCCAAAACAGAAATATCAACTAGAAATGTTACATGTTATTCTTGTTCAGGAGAACCCAGAAGACAGTTAGTTAGTTTTCTGTTAAATTTAGAAAAATATTGGTTTGTCTTGTTCAGTATGCATAGAGTGCCAGTTTAACATGGGCTAGAGTAGGGGGCTGGTTCCCTACTGAATTCTCATTCAGGGGACAACTTAGATAACCAGGCTCCTGTTTTTAAAATCTGGCACTGATACGTCCCTCTTTCTACTGCCACCCTTGGCAACTGTCTAGATTGTCTATATCAAAAATGCTACTGCTTTCAAGTGTCTCTAAATGTTGCTTCCTGTGTTTTGGTCCAATGCCACGTCTTCTTATGATATTGTAAGGGATGTGTAAAAATACTTTTAGTGCCTCAGTTTTTTTCCTTTGGGCATTACTAATAAGAATTCTTCTTCTTAACCTGCAAGGTTATAAATACAGTTAAAAACAAATCAGGTGAATTGTGAAATCAGTGTTGTCAGATTTTCCTTGGTTTTTGAAAGAGCATCTTAAGCCCTATATTTATATACTTTTTAATTTTTTGTATTAAAAGATATCTTTGAATCATTCTCCTTTGGATTCTGCAAATCACTTCTGACAACTTTTGTCCTTGTCACATCTGACTTACTAATTTTCCTTCTCATGCTTCTATTTTCACTCTGCATCTTTGAAAAGAGAGGGATCACTGCAGACAGAAGATATCATGTCCTTCAGCTTATCTGATTTGAGGGTGATCCTGTAATGTGAGGGAGGCTTTGTGAGAAGCTTTCTAATTTAAAGGGGAAGCTTGCACAAAGGGTGATGTTGCTAGCATTTTTCATCCGTTCTAAGGATAACTGATGATTAATTCATTGCTTAGGCTTCTTGATGAGTTTGTGGCCATTAGTGAGTAGTGGGTAGGGAAAGCGGGAGGTACACTCTGTACATCTCTTTGATATCTTTCATTCAGGGCTGTGTCATACATTAATGAGCTTTGAGCTGTGGAACAAGCATCATTATCTTTTTCCAAAAAGAGACAGATAAGAGCTTTCTGATCCAAAAAGACAGAGGAGGGACTCACTCACACCGAGAATGCATCTGTGTGTTTGTGTTAATTAGAGAGTGATTAGTGAGTGACTCTTGAGCATTACAAGCTGCATATGAAGCAGAGAGTGGAAGAGGCTGCTTTTACCATGTTTATTTTTAACACTTTTTTTTATTTTTTGCTGAAACTGTTTTGATTGGATTGAACTAACTGAAAAGCTTCTGTGCTGTTACTGTAAATTAAGGTGTTTATATCTTAAATATAGCTTTTCACCTGTAGAACAAATCATGATACCTGTTTCAATCTATCTATCTATCTATCTATCTATCTATCTATCTATCTATCTATCTCTTAAAGATAAGCTTCAAAGTGCACATGAACGGTACCACATAAGGGAGCTCATCCGATTTTCTGGAGGACAAAAATTTATATTTTTCCTCATCTTTGCCTCTTTATTTGATGTTCTAAATCAAATTCCTCTGTTTAAACGTGTTTACTTTTATTCCTCACAGCTGCAGCAAAATGTTTTAATTGCATGTGAGAATATTACATGAACTTTACAGAAATTTGGCAACAATAAAACACTCATGAAGAGGACTAAGGGAGACTGGAATTATTAGATTCCATAAAGATCATAATTTAAGACAAGTTCTGATTTAAAAAATGGTTTGGATACCAAAATGATTTTCACTTTCCATTGATGTTTCCTGCAGAACTGTTGCATCACTTGCCACTTCCACTAAAAATCATTACCAGGCAGACAGACTTAAATGAGGCCAGTCCTACCAGTTAACCCTACTATGTATGCACATGCAGCAGAGCCTTTACCATCACCATCATTCCAGTTAACACCAGCGTGAAGCAGTACAGAAAAAATTTTCCTTGCTCACCGAACGTCCAAACATGTAAGGCTGAACCTCTTGCTACTCAAATGTAACTCAAATGTTTCAATTATGTTGAAAATCTGTGAAAAGTTGCTCATCTGCCACAGTGGTGACACGTCAACTGATCATGTCTATTATTGTGCATTATTGTGCTATTATTGTGTATTATTGTGGTGTCATCGACCCTAATACACATAGCAGAAATATCAGTTTTTTTCGTGGGTGAACTTTTTAAAAACTTTGAATTTTTAAAAATCTTTTCAGATAAAAGTATTGTCCAGCTGTGTTTTACTGACAGTGAACATTTGCAAGTAAAAAATGTGCCATTAGATACTATGTTTAATATGGATATTTTAAGTGACAATATAAAATTACTCAGCAAGAGTCAGAATTTCTGATTCATCCAAAAAGCTACATTTTTATTATTTACCTACTTTCTAGCCTTTTATGCAGTACACACTGATTTTTTCCATTTTTGTTTTTTTTTTCATGTAAAGTTTTGTTTTACAGCTCTTAACTTTCAGGATGTTAACATAGTGATCTTTATAAAAACTGATATTAATATTAACTTTGCTTTGCCATTTATGAACCCCTCTCTGTCAGGTTTTTGTGAAGTCATAACAAAATAAATGTAAATTAAAAAAATAAATAAATAAACATACAAAAAAAAGACCAACACCCCTGCAAAGGGATGTGACACTTGTCACCAAATGTTGCCCAAACAGTTTATGAACATTTTATACCAAAAGAATACTCTCTTATTCATGCCATTTGTACTTTTCAATCACTTTCTTGCTTCTCTGAGTTATTAAAGTATTTAATGTTTCCATTTATATCACGATAAAGAGGCTTTTTGTACAGCTACATCTATTCAGTCACTTCACAGCCACTGCTGCGAAGGGTTCAGAGGTCAAAAAAAAGTACAGCAAGCTGGATGAGTGAGAGGGTTTAAGTTCGCACAGAGAGTGGAGGATTGGATATTCCCTAAGAAAACAGGAGCAGCCATTTGAGTGGAGGTCACGGACATTTCTATGCATGCCAGTGGAATAGGTGGGAGTGTTGGAGGAGAGAAGCCTCTTAAAACCAAATGAACTAAAAGCTCTTGGTTTGAATGCTCTTCAGCCTGCACTCTGCCGAATGTACTTCAGCTCAAATAAAGCACTCAGGTCAAAAGAGATGAGTTTTTTTCCAAGCTTTTAGGACAACTCTGATTCCCACTTAAATCCAACTTTAGTCCCCATTTTTCGAACAAGAAAATGGCCTTTTTTTGTATGGATTGAAAGCTGCTGAAGCATGAAGTGAAATAGACTCAGAAAATGTTTAAAATTTGGTGTACTGACATTGTGGCGAGACAGAAAGGGAGATTATAATTTTAGTGTAACATGTGAAAGAAACACGATATAAGCCTGACTAAAACTATCTGTTACACCAAATGAAATGTAATTGACCATATTTTTCAATTTAAAACAATTTAACATGCAAAGTTCAAAGTTCAGAATCCTCCAGTTTCTCTTCTCTCCCCTTATTCCCTTATTAAGGTATTCAATTTTGCCCAAAACCACAGATTAAGATTAAAAAAAACTATTGTGCTGCCATAAAAATATGAAAATAAAGAACGTAACATTCCTTCCAGAAAAACAGCATCTTCATCGCTTCAAAGGATAGTAAAATGAGTTACAGTATTGATAGCCACTCCAAACCTTACCAAACACCAATACAAATTCTCATCCTAAAATTACATTAAGTTGTGACAACAGATTAACGTCATCGCATTATGAATAATTAGATATGATCAAAAATCGGGGCTGCATGGTGGGGCAGCTGTTAGAACTGTTGTTTTTCAGCAAGATGGTCCTTGTTTCAAATCCCAGCCTGGAGTCTTTCTGCATGGTTTTTGCATGTTCTCTCTCTATGTTCTCTGGCTTGCTCCCCCAGTCCAAAAAGTCCTAAAACTGATTAGGTCTGGGTGTGTTTTTTTTTTTTTTTTTTTTTTTTTTTTTTTTTTTTTGTCCTGTATTGCTCTGTGACGTACTGGTGATCTGTCTATGGTGTACCCCGCCTCCTTCACCTAATGACTGTTGAAGATAGTTACAAGCCCCTCTGCAACACAGTGAGGATAAGTGGTTTTAAACAATGGATGGATGGATGGTTAAAATCAGCTCAGTTGTAGTGCATTTTTCATTCCACATGATGGCAGCCTTGATCTGTAATTCTCTGAGTATAAATTCTCCACATCAGTCAAAGAGCATCAAGCCTTACTCCCCTCCAACAGTGAACAGTTGCATAAATGAAGCCATGAAGTCTTCAGCTCAGTAATATTTTTTACTCTCAAAGGGAAATCAGATGTTTTAGTTACTCTTCTTATCTAAGTTTCCTTAAAGAGACATTGTAGATGGAAAAGCCTGTGACCTAGAAGAATCCCATATAGCTGTCTTTTTTACAGTGAATCTAAAGAAGCTTCTGACTGAAGACAATCTGTTGTTGTCTTGCAGCCTTGGGAAGAGGATGCTCAGGGTTGTGTTCCTCATTTTATAAAGCATCCTTCTTTGCACATTCATTGCTAGAGGCCCCAGAATAGTTACCAGGACAAAAACACAATTCTTTAACTTCTTGTTAGGGTTTTTCAGTAAGTATGGGGGCTATTTGACATGTTTCTGCTTCTCTTTAAACAGGAGAACCCCTTTGTTTTGTTTTCATTCAAGATGACTTGGCTGTTCCATGCCATACCACAAAGAGGTCCACCAGCTCTCTCTTGTCCATCTCTGATACAATCCACAACTATAGAGTCATCTGAGTGTATCTACTAGTGACAGGAACTCTGATTTGTTTTCTCTGTCTGAGCTCTGCAGAGTGAAAAGGGATGGTGTGACTGTATTACCCTCTGGTGCTGCTGTGCTGCTGAACAACTTGTAAGAAACTTAACCCTTCAGTCTAACTAACTGTGATCTGTTTGTCAGGTATTTATTGACCCATGGGGTTGTGGAGGCACCCACCTGTTTATTCTGTAGTTTCTGGAATAGCAAGTTAGACTAGATTGTGTTGAACGCACTCAAGAAATAAAGAACATGATCTTCATAGTTCTATCTGTTTCATCCAGATGACAGATGGTTTGATGAAGCAGGTATATGATGGCGTCAAAACTCCACCTCCTTGCCAGTAAGCACATAGCAAGGTGTCCTGAAAGGTGCCTGTATTCTTGCTTATGTAGGCCAAAAAGAGTCTCTCTTGGACTTTCATGATATGTGATGTTAGGGCAACAGGTTTGTAGTTGTTAAGGACAGAAGACCTTCTGAACTCTGATATCGGGAAAGGTGGGTCTGGAGAAGAGGTATGTGATTCTGATCCCCAAGGGTTGGTGTTCTGCATGTTTTAGACTTTCCCCTGCTTAAACAAACCCAAATCACATCAGGTGAGCTCCTGCAGAACTTGTTTCAAGGCTGGGGAGATAAGTTAGCTATTTGATTCAGGAGTGTTAGAGCAGTGTATACTGAACTCTTAAAAAGGGCAGGAAAAGAAAAAAAGACATTGGGCCATTACTGGGTCTTTAAACAAAATAATTAGTATCTTGGAAAATGTGTGTCTCCACAACTAGGGGACCCAGGACTGTGGATAGTCTTGAAAAAATATAGAAGGAGGAATTATAGATGTTAACAATAGATTTGTCCTATGATGAGTATTGTATTGTACACCAATTAGTGTAAAATAGTAAAAGTTTTAAGACTGATGAATACATATTTTTATACAGTGTGGATTTCTTACACTGAAGATTCTACATTCTTTTGTAACCTTTAGTATCACAGGCAAGCCCTTTTCTTTTAGAAAGGAAATATGAGTATTTTAAATCAGACACATTTGCTGTGGACATTTGATATAAAAATACTTTTAGTTGTAAAATAATAATTTATTGACACAACTTAGCTATTAAACATAATTTATTGCTGTTTTTATGTTTTGACTTTTTCATATCAAAGACAGAATAAAGACTTGTATGTGATCTTAGTTTTAAATTTTATTTTTGAAATGACTTTTTATGATCAGCAGGTGGCGACGTAGAACGTTCCGTCCGACAACAGCAACCACAGAAGAAGATTGTCTCCACTAGAGCTAACAAGCTAGCAGCTGCAAAGTTAACATTTAGCCCCTTCGTGAGTTTTTAAAATGCTTCTCCATTCTGTTAGGCCGTGGTTGTTTCGATGCAAGATATTACCGCTGTCTTGTACACGGACTTACTATGCTGACAGAGTCGCTCGGCTCGGCTCCCAACCTGATAAACAGTCCTTTGAATATCAGGTAGGTTAGCCTTTTGCTAAAGTATGCTAGCCTAACTGGTGTAATAACGTAATGTTAGAGTTCAAACAGGTGAGGAGGAAACTCACACTAGACACCGAGGGTAGATCGCAAAAATGTTTACTAATATGCATAACTTCCAAGACTGTGTTTTATATGGTTAATGATGTATAGCAGAAACTGAATTTTAGAGGTCAGAAACCCCTAAAGCAATGTTTTAGCATTCTGAAAAGAACTTTATTGACGCTAATACAATTCCCCAAATTGAAAAGGAGTCAATTTAGGGTTGACATAAAATAAATCTTTAGTATTTAATGGTGCACCGAAAGTTAATAAACAAAATGTGTTTGCTTTGTCATTTAAAAAGCACCAGCTAAATCCTTCTGTAGAAATTTTTTACGTTGCAGTTTCAATGTTTATTGTTGTTATTTATTGATTATTTGATATAATTGCACTGAGGATAAAACTGTGCCCCAATTTCGTTGTGCTTGTGTACACTGTACGGAAATGTACAATGGCAAAAACGTATACGTATGATTTTTAGTTTACAGTGAGAGGATTTCACTTATGTGCATTAATATAACATTTAACTTGGTGTCGTGGTACAACACTAAAACTGACACTAGATGTCACCAGCAGACACTTTTTCTTATTAAGGTATTGTTCCATTATAAACATATTCACCAAGTAATCTCGTCCCACATTTTATTCTTGTATCTACATCCTTGCTATTTCAGTTGTCTTCCAAAAAAAAAAAAGAATTGTCCAATGGTGTGTACTTCACATAAAACAACTCCATTTTCATATTTTTTTGAATAATATGATTCAGTATTTTTATTTGTAAAAAAAAAATGGGTGTTAAGTAGTTGAATGTGTTTGACACATTGCATTTTCTGGGCAAATTTTCTGTAATAACCAATTGTTATTGTTAACTCTCTCAATCACGACCTCTGCTTATTGTGCTTGGAGTTTCAGACTGCTTAAGGTATTTTCCAGTTCATTTGGAGAAGCGTCTGGATTAGATTAGGTTCAAACTGTAGTATTTTTTGTAAAGGGGAATCTTTACTTAACAGAAAAATATAATTATAATCTTATTGCTTTACAGGAAAATTATGAGAGAATGAAAGTTTTGGTTGATGAACTGAGGAGCCGAACAGAGAAGATCAAGTTGGGTGAGTGCCAGTACCAGGGAGATTACATATTGTGGTGAAAATTAAACCTACACTTGAACTGTGTTTGTCCATGATTTTTGTTTCAGATAATACACTGCATTGTACAGTGATAGCAAGAAAGTTTGGAATCATTTGAATTTTTTCCATCAAAAAAAACCCAACCTTTTCTTTCTTTTCTGTATTCTTTCTTTCTGTAAACTCTATCAGATGACTTAAATGTAAGCTACACATTTTTGCATAAAAACCTATTATCAGTAACTGTCAGTCCTCAGGATCTGTCTCCGACTATGGCTGCGCTTTCAAGTTAATAGTTTTATAGGGCTAATTGATTATTGGAAAACCATTTTGTAATTGTGTTTCTTAACAGCTGAATAAAGCAGACATTTCCCCATTGTGGGATAATAAAGGAATTTCTATTTCTAAAGCAGTTTTGCTAATAAAGTAGCAAAAGGAAACTTGGCATTCTTTAGCTTAGTTTGGTATTTGAAACCTTAGTGTCTGTTTATTTCTTAAGAGGGTCAAAATAGGCAGAAAGAAAGGATTTTCTTTGGAGACCCACCAGTTTATTGTTGTGCTTGGAAAGGAACACTATTCAATTAAAAGAATTTGCACACACACTTAATTCTCTTACCTTGCAGTTAACTTCTCTCTTTATAGACCAGCATAAATACTTTAATAAAGATAGAGAATAGTGTGGAAGACACCAGTGCACAACTGTGCAAAAAGAGAAAGAGAGTGTGTCTTTTAATATGAAGATGCCTCACAGATGTTTGGCTGGCAGCTGCACTACTTGCTACCTCTCAAACAACAGCATCAGCACCACCAGTGGAAAGGGAACTTTAGGATGATGGACTTCATAACAGAAATGAGAAGAAAAAGCCAAATCTCAGACTGGCTAGTCAAAAAAACAAGAGTGTCAAGATGGTCAAAAGAGCACAGACACTGGACATCGATAAACTGGAAAAAGTTCTTGTGGACCCATGATTCCAAAGCCCCTTTCAGATCATAGTCCCACAATAAATACGGACCCATTAACTCCCCATTTTGGTTCACCTTCCAAGTCTATCATCTGAAATCATCACACGCTGTGTGTGCTTTTAGAGTATACAGCTAGAACTGCAGAGTCAAAGAGACTTAAAATGCGGCTTGCAGAATTCATCTGAGCAAAAAGCAGATGTGTCAGGAATTCCGCTATACCTGGCTCAGCTCTGTGTTGTGGTCAGGCTGTCCAAATACATTCGGTTTGTTGACAGCAAGCATCACATTCTGGCGATCAGGGGTTTTTTTTTTTTTTTTTTTAGATCAGACGAACACCGGTGTAGCATCAGGTGTCTCCGCTATTACTGACTGTGAAGCTGCTGCTTCTGCTGGCTTTGCTTGTTCCTCAACCTCATCTTACATCTACAGTTTACAGTGGTTACAGATTTGTAACTTCCTCCCCGAGGTAGATCAGGAACTTTCCACTGATTGGTACAGCATGGATTGGTGAGGTTCAGTATGCTATTTTATGATCCGGAGAATGTTTTCACTGCCAGTTGGGCTCTTACTAGGCCGGCAGGGTTAAACCCAAGCGCCTAATATGGCGTCATACGAGTGCGACAACGAACGTGATGCACTAGTATGTCTCATGGTTGTCTCAAGCAGTGATGTTTTTCTGTCCACCAATCAATGTACTGTTTTTTTGTGATGGCAGGAGCTCCACCCTAATCGTACCCTATCAGTGTCTCAGGAATGATGTGGTATGGGTTGGTGTGACATGGACTGCTTTTACAATGGAAACAGACAAAATTGCATACTGCACCGGCCCATGCCGTACCGCTTAGTTGAAGAGAGGCAATTGATAGGTCAACCTAAAGCCCCCATAGTGTACGGGATCTTATTGTTGATCACAAGGGATAAAAACATGTTTTTGTTAAGCGAAAGTGTGATCTGAAAGAGGGTCTTTGAGTTAAACAGACGAACATAAACGTTTGTGAAATGCAGAACAAATTAAGAGATGCAAGAACGGTGCTTTATACAATCAGCAAACATGGTGGAGGCAGCATCATGGTCTGGAGGCATGTTGGTGTTGATAAAATAACAGAGCCATATCCAGTATGAACAGCTCTTGATTGGAGCACATTTCATCTCATAACAGGGTAATGACCATAATGTTTCAGCAATATTGAAAGGATCTACGTTCAGCCAGAATTCTGATTGGAATGGAGTGGCCAAAACAGTCTCCGGATATAAACCCTGCTGAGCCGTTGTGGGACCAGAACGACTATATGGTATGAAGGAAAACTCAATTAAGCCGATCCATTTTGAGGGAGATGCTCCAGGAAGCAGTTACTTAAATCTCAGTCTTCAGAAACTGACCGCCAGATTGCTTAAAGGTCTCCAGTCCTTTATGTTTTGAGATAAGATCGAGGATTGAAGAACACTTCAATTCATCATTTTCATTAAAATCTTATCTTTTAACACTGACAATCCTTCACTGACCTGGTCCCTTGCTATATTTCTATTCAGACTAATTAAATGCATGTTTCCTTGGAAACAAGAACATTTTTATCTGATCCCAAAACTTCTGTGCAGTACTGTGCTTAGTCTTCTACCAAAACTGCTTTGAGTTTAATTATAGATACTTTAAGTTTTGTCTTAGGTACATGTAGTAACATTATTTAGTGGATTATCTTAATTGACTGTTTTTAAATCTCATTTTCTTTATTTTTATATTACAAGAAAAAAAAAACAATCCAAAAAGTCACAAAATAGTTATTAATATGATATTTTTGTTATTACTGAAGGTGGAGGAGAAAAGGCCAGAAAACTTCATATATCCCGAGGGAAACTGTTGCCAAGAGAGCGGATAGATAGACTACTGGATCCAGGGTATTATCATCAAACTCTATTAGTTCAATTTAAAATTGATGGCTTACACGTGAATTGTACGAACCCAACAGTTTCATTTCGTTATGTGGCTTAGTGTTCTAGGGAAGGGTTTAACTATATTTAGTGTTTGCTTCTGTTTCTTGTTTTTACAGGACTCCTTTTTTGGAATTTTCCCAGTTTGCAGGATATGAATTGTATGGAAAAGAAGAGGTCCCTGCCGGGGGGATGATTACTGGGATAGGACGGGTTTCAGGGTGAGTGCTATGAATATTTCTAACGTTTACCTAGATATTTTCCTTAATAAAGATCATGAGCGCATTCATTTGTTGACTGTGATAATATTAAGAAAAGTCCCAAGACTTTGTGCTGTTTCCAAATGAAATGCACCTAATTTACCCAATAATTTCTATCTTCTAAGGGTGGAATGTGTTGTTGTTGCAAATGATGCTACTGTTAAAGGAGGAACATACTACCCAATTACAGTGAAAAAACACCTTCGTGCACAAGAAATTGCCCAGCAGAACCACTTACCGTGCATTTACTTGGGTACGTTTTTCTTGATTCAGGAGAATGTGTTTAAACAAGAAAATCTTCTTAATACTAAAGTGTCAAAAACACATTTTTCCAACTATCTGCTTAAGAATTGCATGTTGTGTTCTGAAAATAATATTACTGTTGATTAACAAGAGAATATATTGTTAATACCTTAATAAAAGGTGCATAGATTTGTGGTGTTTTACAAAATTTGGCAGTTGATCTAAATATGCAGATTTTTATTGTTTGAATTTCCCGTCAGTGGATTCTGGAGGAGCCAATCTTCCCAGACAGGCTGATGTCTTTCCAGACCGCGATCACTTTGGGCGTATTTTCTATAATCAGGCCAGACTGTCTTCAGAAGGAATTGCACAGGTGAGGCTTTAAATATTGTATTTGACAGACTGACCATTAAAAATGAAGAAGTCATTCTTCTCTTTTTGTTTACCTTATTTGCATAGCTTGTTGGAAACCTACTTATCAAGTTGCCAGTTGCAATGGTTTACAGTCTGCTGCAGGTCTGTGTAGCAGTATCTAAAGAACAGATCATATGGATAAATTGTGTTGTGTTTTGGACTCAACTTTTTGTTGTCCCGAGGGAAACAGAATTCCTCTTGCCATACAGTTTGAAGTAAAGAAATATATTTTTATATTAATAGAGGAACAAACAGGGCAGTGTGTTTTCCCAAAACAGCAGCACTAAGAAAACACAGGCTTTCAGAGTTATTGAATTCAGCTCTTTTCACTAAATCCATTAAAGAGAAACATTGAATGTTTGACTCACCGTCCTGAATGGTCACTCATCAACAGTGTCTACAACCATTTCAGATTGCACTCTTATTCTGAGACTTTTGTTTTTTGTCTCATAATAACATTTTTGAGACCTTTTTTTTCTGTCATATTAGTTTGACATATGTTGTCACAAGATTTGTTTAATGCTATTAGTTAGAAACGGACTATTTTCAAAATCTGCATAGTAAGGCAGTGAGTGATTTTTGCTTTATTCACTGGCTTCTTATAAGCTTTTGCCAGAAAAAAGTGTAAAGAAAAAAAAGTTTAATCTCAGTTTCACATTAATATCAGCTTTTTAATTACTCATCCAAAAAAAGTTTTCTTCCTTTTTATAGGTTGCCTTTTTGTCTGCTAAAAGTTAAAAAGCATACTTTACCTTCATATTGAAGAATGATGCACGTTTGTAGTTAAGCTACGGAAGAATAATTGTTTTCAAAAATACAAAGTTTGATCTCGCACCCTCAAAAAAGTTGAATCAAAGCTGTGCAATCAGAACTTATTTGGAAGTCATTACTTATCCTATGAGAGTTTAAAGCCACTAGTGTGTGTTGTGAGTCATTTTGGTGATATATCACATTTTAATATCTCACTACAAAGTGAAACTCTTATGAAGAAAAATGATGCCAGACTCAAACTATTTTTCAGTGCAGGTAATTTTTTCATGGAACTTCAAGCAAGGTGGAGGAATGTTTCTGTATTAAAAATGCTTGGGTGGAGATTTAACTTCTTATTTTTTTTTTAGATTGCTGTTGTGATGGGCTCATGCACTGCTGGCGGGGCATATGTACCAGCAATGGCAGATGAGAGCATCATTGTGCGAAAGCAAGGAACCATCTTTCTTGGAGGACCTCCTCTGGTTTGAAAATTTTTCATTTTCATGTTTCTGTTGTACAAGAAGGAGATGAATGTTGTTAATTGTTGCATCCTCTCATTGCATTACATTTGATTTTGTAATTCCTACATAAGCTGGACCAAGCGATCATGGTCAGCATGACTGAGCAGCTTTTGCATTCGCAAAACAGGAACAAACCAGTTTACGCATCGGTTCAGTTCACCAGGAAAAAAGATTTGTTCTAGGGAACTGTGCTGCCGAACGTAAATCTTCTGCATAGCCATGCTATTTGTCCACTTTTACTGAGATGTTATGCATGTACTTAGAATAAAGATGGGAGTTGTTGCACTGATTTATAAAACAAGGATGCAGAGAAGGTGAAGAACACATTTCTTTCTCCCAAATGATAGATAAGTATCGTGCATGTTGGAGTAGATAGGACATTATACATGTACAATCTGCTACATTTATCTAAATTTGACTAAGACTTTAAGTGAAACATTTAGGAAGATGTTCTTTACTGTCTGTGCCTGTGCACTGAAAGCATCCTAAATGTTTTCCAACCTGATGGTGAGATGTTGTTTTGCAGTTATGGAAAGTGATACTTTATCTGTTAAGACCTGAAGCTTGCTGTGAGGAAACAATTTTTCATGTCTTTCAGTAACTTTAGCACCTGCTGTGTTTTAGAAGTCATAATGAATGCAGCGTTGGGAATAGGCAAAAAAGTACAAGTTGCTCATACATTCTGCATCTGTTGGGCATGCCTCTTCTAGCATGACCTTGGTAATGCTTACTTTTTGAATTAGAGGGCTGAACAGAACAAATAAAGACCGCTAATATGCTCTGGGTTAGTTTAGCCCTTTGCCAATTCATAACCTAACTTCCTGCTGGGACATTGGCTTTTTGTCCTAACTAATTCACTTTGAACTTGTAAACTAATCAATCCATACCTTGAACTTGAACTGTTGAGTTCAGTTGAGTCTTATAAGATGTGATAGATTATGATCCCTGATTATGCCAAAGTAACTCTGAGCAACCTCCTGCTAATAGATATTATATATTAGAGTTACATAACCACTTTTTTTTTTGGAGCAGACTATTAGTAGATTATATACAATTACTTTAAATCCTTGTACATCAGTGGACAAGATGGATAAAAACCATCCTGTGCCAAAGGCCAAAGCTGAAAAAGTATGAAATGGTGATGGGGAAGGGATGACTAGCATCCGTGCAAATTATGTAGAAAATTCCAATAGAGGATACAGGGTATTTTTAGTAACTTAAAATCTTTGAATTTAAGAAATCAGCATCTCTGCTTCATAAAAGGATGGAAAGTATTTCTGCTACGATTGCTTAATTTATGAAAACCTGTTTCTCTTACAGGTGAAAGCTGCCACTGGGGAAGAAGTGTCTGCAGAAGATCTTGGTGGTGCTGATCTACACTGCAAGTATGAACACAGCCTTTACAGTTATGTTAATAACATTGTTTTTTTTGCCATTGCACATATTCCAGAGATACAATTACTTAACTGTCAATTTAGTGTTAGTGTGATGTTCTCTGATTGAAATTATGTGATGCGATTTTTGTTGTTTGATAGCAAAAACATCTTGGATTGCATCGACAGCAGTATATTTCACCTGCTCTCGCCTTCATGATCATTTCTAAACCACTGGTTTATGTGTTGTAATATCTTCATTGTGATTGATTTGCTTCGTATTTCACAGAAAATCTGGTGTGACAGACCACTACGCCTTAGATGATAACCATGCACTCCATTTAGCACGGAAGACGGTCCGAAGTCTCAACTACAGGAAGAATATTGAGGTCAATCCAGTGATTAGTCTAATTGCTAATTACGGTCACCTAATTGTGCCCGAACTCTCTGTTACCTCTGTGTCTATTTTTTTCAGGTTACTGTAGAACCCACCGAAGCCCCCCTCTACCCTTCAGACGAGCTTTATGGGATAGTTGGAGATAACTTAAAACGCAACTTTGATGTCAGAGAGGTAAAAGCATGTCTACTTGCAAAACCTAATCAAGGGTGTGAGCTTAATGTTTCAGACTGCACTCCAGAAAAGATGATCTTTGATGAGATGATTTAACTTTAGGGCATTTGAATATGTGATAAGTTTTCTTTGTTTTTAGGCTTCTACATGGGAATATATTATGATCAAGTAAAAATCTTTCTTGAGCTACTCCCAGAATGCTAATTAGACATTACTTGAGGCTGAATAGATTTAAATGTGCTTAAAAAGGAGCAATAAAACAAATTATAACCAACACACAATTGTATGTTTTTAAGCTTCAGCTTTATAAAACCACACAGATAAGGCTTTTAAAAGTTCAGAGTGAACACTGTTGAGATGTCATGTTAAGGCTTTCAGTTGATTATGGCTGTTTGGCCTCAGTTTTTCTGTTGTTTTTCTTCTCTGGCTGCTCCTGAGCCTCTGATACTGGATGTAGACTCAGGAGTAGGAATTACTGTTAACTCAGGCAATGCCACAGCGTTTGTGGTGTAGAGCAGCACTGACAGTCTGTTTGGGTATCGGGAACAACCAGCTGCTCCTTTTTATTTACAGGGCTCTTGTTTTTTTTTTATCAGGAACAGGCAGCTCAACACAGCATGCAGCTAAATCAATTTAATAAGGGAGGTTACATAAAATTTGTGACATTATTGCCCAATGCAGCTTGGTTTTCTGCCTCAGGGCCTTGTTTTCTGACATTTTGTTACACACCTCTATGAGATGACACATTCATTCGTTTGCAGGTTATTGCTAGAATTGTGGACGGCAGTAAATTTGATGAGTTCAAGGCATTTTATGGAGACACGCTTGTCACAGGTATACAGTCTGATATTGTTTTCCATTTCTACATTACGGGAGGGGGTTCGCTACCAGCCTTACCTTTCAATTTCTAATTTGTGCCTTGTGCAGGCTTCTCAAGAATATTCGGATACCCTGTTGGAATTATTGGCAACAATGGAGTCCTGTTTTCAGAGTCTGCAAAAAAGGTACTTGTCCTTTGAAACTAAAAAATAATATGGGCATCACCTTGAAGAAAGAGCAAGTGTAACGTTTATACACCCCTGAAAATGTCAAGGCCTTAAAGCACAATCCTGAAGTGGTTCAGGGTAACCTCAGAGATTCACTGCTCACGATGAATACCAGTATGTTTTGTTTCTTTTGCGGAAGCTTTGGTGTTCATAAGTGTTTTGCATTGATCCTTCACAGTCAAGCTGCTATTATTATAGCATTACAGTTTAAAACCACAGGACAGTCATAATTGTCATTTTGCATGATTCAGTTAACTTTGCTTTGAGCAGAGCTGAACTTCACAGCAGGATTAGAAGAAGATGAGTCAAATCTGTTATAATACACCAATATGTTTTTCCAAACACATTTTAAATTAGATTACAGGCTTAACTTGGAAAAAATGATTTTTTTTTTAAATTCTATTTCTTTCTGTCGGGTCTCCTCTTGACAGGCTGTCTCATCAGTGTAATTACTGTCAAAAAAGGACTGAGTGTTTTGTGTGGAGAAGGCACGCTTGGAGAGCATATTCAATGAAAATCAATACAGCACCTGGTTTTCAAGATGTATTTATGAGACACACTGTCATTGCTTTAAAACACGCCTGGGCTTCAATTATACAAGGTGTTGGGTGATTTAAAAGCATATCTGCCAGGTATTTGTGTGAATGAAGAGAAGTAAAACAGGCAGAAAGATGACCTCAGGAGAAGGCTTACCACATAACAGCTTCTAATTGTCTTCTTTATCTTTTCTTTTTTTTTTTTCAAGTTTGCACTTTTCAAAGCACGGAAACCTTCCCAAAAAAGAATCCCGTAAAAATAATGCCCAAAATAAAGCATTGGTGTTCAAAAACATGGGAACAGTCTTTTATACTTGTTTGGCTCTTTAGGAGCTTCTAACTCCTCTGTTTTCTAGTAACACTTATTTCTTGATTTGAACTGACCGAATACTTATAAATTCCAAACCAAAATACTTTCTTACCCATGCAGCTATTTCCTGTTTGAACTGTTTTTATGTCAGATGTAGAAGAAAATTAGAAGTGATGCCAGTAGCTCTGTTTTCAGGGAGTTTTCCACTTGGGTTATTTTGTATGATTTCAAGCAAACTGTCCAAGCAACATGCACAGCCTTTTGTGCCCATTCGTCCATCCATCCGTTCCTCCATCCATCTGTCCTTCCATCCCTCTGTCTATCCATCCGTCTGTCATCCATCCGTTCACCGACTGGTCCATCCATCCGCCTGACCTACCACCCATACATCAATCTGTCCATCCATGTGTCCATTCTACCACCCACCAATCCATTCATTAACACGTCCATCCATCCATGCATCCGTCCATCTGTCTACTTGTCCATCCACCAATCTGTATTTAAAGACCACTCTAGGAAACTCTTCCATAAATCTGTTGTGAAATTTTGTAATAGTAGTAGAAAAAATGAGGAAGAAAAGGTAGAGAACTATAGGAGCTTCAGTCTGGAAAAGTCTGAATTTCTGACTTGAAAGATGTGCATTAATCCTGATTATAGGAAGATGTGATGCAGACTGGTCAGTTTTAGCAGGGCTATTGTTCAGATAATACCTCAAAATAATTTGTTGTGTATGTATACATGCTTTGACTTTATTTGTTGTTTTATATGTACACTTATACTTGATACAGCATCTTATTTGAAACCCGTATTCTTGTTCATCCCTTGAGATGCCAGGTCTGTTATCTTAATATAATGCAGATACATGGCTGAGATTTTACCTCTTGGCAGTTGTCTCCTGTTAGTAATAACTACATGTTCTAAAAAATTGATTTCTATTCAGGGAACACACTTCATTGAATTATGCTGCCAAAGAAACATTCCTCTGATCTTCCTTCAAAACATAACAGGTCGGTGCAAATTTTTCCTCCTCTTTTGGAATATTGATACACCAACAAAGGCAAACCATTCTCTTTTTTTTTCTTTGTCCAAGGGTTCATGGTGGGAAGGGAATATGAAGCAGGAGGTATTGCCAAAGATGGAGCTAAGATGGTCACTGCTGTTGCCTGTGCCAATGTACCGAAGATTACAGTTATCATCGGCGGCTCCTACGGTGCAGGCAACTACGGCATGTGTGGAAGAGCGTACAGGTATAAAGAAGTCTCTTGCTGTGTTGGGTTTAAAGATTTGTTGCAGAAGCAAAAAAAGTACAAAATGTTCCCTGTCTGGGACTGGTGATTCATGTGCACAATGCTTCATTTGCATAAAAGTGGAAATGTTCCTTTTTTATTAACAATGGCAAAGAATTCCTTCTTAGATTCACTATAAGGCTGAAGAAGTTTTCAATCATTTCTCAAATTTTTGCCACATCTGTGGTCTGCTTTGTTATTTTCTTTGGTAATAATAATACATTTTATTTAAAAGCACATTTTAGATCAATCAAGGACATTGTACACATCAACTGCTGTAATAAAAAACAGGATAAAAACAGTACACATGAAAAATCGCAAGGAATAGGCAATAGTCATAGTAAGTAAGCAATCTTAAACAGAGTTTTGAGGTTCTGGGATTTGAATTTGGGTTGAGTTTGACAATTCTTTATTGTTTTGCAAAAAAAAAAAAGTTTTGATAATGTTGTGCCCAGCTATTTATTGGGCTTAAAGAAACATTTCTTTTCTGTGGTCTGTCGTTCCTACGGTAGGCATAGGAAAATATTAATCTTATTTCATATCTGCTAAGTAAATTTCGCTACAAATCATACGTTTATTAGATATGACACACATTTTGCATACACAGTTGGCTTTATACAACATTTATGCTATTATGAAGAAGCACTGATCACATTTTTGTGGCCGATTTCCAATTTTTACTTTGACCTGCCTATACAGATCTTACCTGATTTTGATTTTCTTTAAGAAGATATAAAAACTGAAAAAACATCAAGGAACAGCCAGAAACAAAAAAAAGGTAATGCAAAAATAATTGTTTTTATTAAACTTAATAATAAATCAAAACAAAATCTTGAAGACAGTAGGTAGTCATCAAAAAAAAAACAACAACTTGTAAACCATATCAAATTTTCATAGTCTCATTAAAAATGGAATCACAAAGAGGACCAAAAACACCACATGAAGAAAATGGGCCATAAAGCTTCACTTCCAACCCATGTCAGACAGACCTCATACAGCTAAATGGCCAGGGATGGAGCTCCTCCTCCAGCTTTATGTTCTGCCCAAGCATCTTCTGAAAATAAAATAGAGCCACACCCAAACCAAACAAACTAACATCATGCTGGGCTTGACAAAGAGGAGTCACTGTAAAACATGGTTTTACTGTTTTGCAACAACGGCAAAAGGACAACATGAGTGAACTGCTGACATGACCGAGCATGTTGTACTTTCTTACATTTTTCTGCTTCCTTAGGCTACATTTTAAATACCACTTAAACTGAGAATAACTAATTTTGACTCCTCTTCACTCAGTAACATTGTCCACAGTCAAGACAGTTGTTGATACTGCGGTCTAATTGCACACTATGTTGAGTTTCCAATCAACAGATAACTGCAGGTCAGTGCAGGTTGATTTGATTTGACACCAGTTGATTTCTGTGCATCTCTAGCATATTTGTGTATTTATGTCACTGCTGTCAGGTTGGTAGAATGAGACCAAAGTATGAGAAATTTAAGTAAACAGGCTATTTTTTGGTTAAACACTTATTTTCAGACACCCGTTTTCACAGTAGTTGCACCTTATCAGCTCAGAAAATATGTTTCCATTAAGCTACCACTGTTTCCCATTTGGTACTTCACACCGACCAGAGGCAGCTCGGTGCAGCATGGGTTGGTACCTCTTCACAGCAGGCTGTTGTCATGGAATTAGCTCAGCAACGGCTCCAGAACTCAAGTTTTTTGTTTTTGAGAATGTGGTAGCACTGTAAAACACTTGTCAAATGCCACAACGTAGCAGTGTAAAAAATTTAACTACAGAGCAACCACTCCAGCTGTAATTACTCCTCTTCCAGTTCGCAGCTGTTTCCAGCTTCTGAATGACAGAACAAACTGAGATCGGTCAGTCTAACATTGTCCTCATGGAAATTTTCTTTCAATCTGAAATTGTTATATTTTTATAACTTTTTACTGCAACGTAATGTTAGATTCAGGATGCTGAATTAGTGACACGAGTTGTTTTTTCAGAAGAATGCATGTATTTAACGCAGTTTTAATCTAAAATGCAGAAAATACACTTAATGCAATGTTTTAATTTCTTAAATACATTTTAAAAAATCTGCTGTTTGTAAATCCTGTATTTTATGCAATTAGAACTTCATCTAGATTTTTTTTTTTTTTAAACATTTACCATAAGTCCAAAACATATTGACAGTTTTTTTTTTGTTTGTTTGTTTTTTTTTTTACACTTGATTCTCCTTTAAAGGGAGGTATACAAGTACCATTTATTTCGGCTCTCTAAGCCAGTTTTATGTTTAATAATTTTTGTTGTTTAATATAAAAAAAAGATGTTTTAGAAAAGGCATTGAGATGCTCTGATAAAGACATCAAAATACTACAACCATGTTGTTTCTGTGCCACAAAAGCAGCTGTGTCCAGATGTAACTTGGTCAATGAAATCATGTTTCTAATTAAAATAAAGAAATATTACTCCATCCAGCTTATGAAAGCAAGATGGAGTAATCGCTATTGGTGGTCTGTGTTTCCAATGAATCCAAAAGAGAAAAAATATTAGGTTTTTAGCTAAGTAATTGTTATGTAACTCTATTACAGGTGAAGTTAAGTATTTGTTTTATCACAAGTCAAATCCTTGTCATGACATTCAGCATCATTAGCACATACTGCTTGTTTTCCTGATATTGTGCAGCACTAATCAAGAACAATGTCTGCTGAGCACCTCAAGTGTTCTGTTCAGGAAAAATGGAGAGACTGTGTTCTTGCAGATAAGCAACTAATTATATCTACCGTTCTACAGCAATTAGAAAGTGTAATTAAAACAAAGGGTACTAGTACCTGGGTTTTTTGTGATTCGAATGTTAAATAACTTTTTGGTTATAACTGAGAAAATGTCATAACATGCTTTAAAGTGCATATTGATAAATAAACAATTTTCATTTTTTGTTAGGTAATGGTTCAGGGTGTTGTTTTACTAATAGAGCCCAAATAAATTGATAACTTTTTCTTTTCCTCTCAGCCCCCGATTCCTCTACATGTGGCCAAATTCAAGAATCTCTGTAATGGGAGGTGAGCAGGCAGCGACAGTCCTGGCCACCATCACTAAAGATCAGAAGGCACGTGAGGGAAAGGAGGTAATACCTTGACATAAATCTGCCCTTCTCTGCAAAGCCATAAATTGGCTGTGGTTGATTTGCTGCCAAAAGAATAAACATTATGAGAGGCATATTTCTTTCAGTGATGGTAAATCACAACAGAATAAAATTATATCAGCGTTAAGTGAAACTGTGATGCCTTATCCAGAATAGTGCAGTCATTAAGTGGCTGTAATTAAATTGTCTCAGCTTTGCTGTTATAGGTGTATTAACAGTGCATTAATTGCTTCAGAATGACATATCAGTGCTATGGAAACTGGCAATTTAATGATGTGTGATCCATCTGAATGAAAAAGACAACACTGTTGAGTGCAATTTGTAATGTTCTTTTATAGCGCACTTAGTTGAACCTGTGTGAACAAAAATGCCTCAGAACTCTGTTGAAACTGACTCATAAAAGTATTCTGAGTCTTTGAACTTTTGTGGATTTTGTGCATTACAATAAGAAACTTAAATAAGAGAGATGAGGACAGACCTCTGTGGTCAGGATTAAAACCTGGTGCTCTCAGCATGAACTTGAGATCATTTCACAGCATTTACGCTGTAGAACTATATTATAGTGTCTTTAAAGTAAGCGGAAGTTTGTAACAATCAAAGATATTTAATAAAAACACCTGAGAGATCCATCCCAAAGGATCATAATTTCTTTAAAATCTGTTAGGTATCCACAGGATTTATGATTGTTTTTATTTGTGCCTCATAATATAAATGGTATAAACTCTATGACAGGTAAAGTTAGCCAAAATGATGAAGATTAGACTATTACAGATATAAATGAATTATGTTAAAGGAATGTAACCAGATGAAAATTTTTAGCCCTCTCCCTTCACAAAACTCCAGAACTTTCTGGTAAATGAAAACGCACCAGCTCCTTACCTGGACCTTTATCTGGAGTAAATTTCTACCCAGGTAATTTCTTTTTGTCCTTGTAAATGCAGTCAAAACGCAAATGGTTAATACTGGTCCCAGAAACTACCAGGTTCCTGTTGAAAACATATCTTATGTTCTTTAATAAACCTATTAATATTGAGAATCACACACATGTGGTTTCAGTTTATTAATTAAATGACTTTTGAAGGTGATTGGTTGCACTGGACTTTATTTTGGGTTATCTGAATAGAGTGAACCTAGGGATTGGGGACCACAACCCTGCGCCAATGGCTAAAATCCACGAATACTTGAGACCCCTTCTAAAACTGCTTATAACAGGCTATTTTAATATTTCAAGCACCACGTATACCTTAAAATGCATTAATATGTGAGGTGGAAACCATCTTAGCCTTACAGCAGAAGCCAGTATCCATGGTCTCTCTTATTTCCACTCTTGGGGGTACAGCCAGTCAACGCCAATGAAAATGAACAGCGCTTGTGGATTGGCTACTTTGCAAATGCCAGCCAATGGTGTATCAAGTAGCATTGCATCTTGGTGTTTTAACTTCCAAGGTTGCATTTTCTTTCAAATATTTTAGATATGCTTTACGAAAACATCAGCAAATTGGCGGTTTTCCGCCAATGATTATAGTTCAATCTGTGATGACTGAACTGCAAACAGCCAAGGATCACTGTAAAAAGCGTTAAATACATAACCATGTATCATTTCTTTGCAATTAACATCAGTGCAGTACTCTGTGTTGGTCTTTCACCTAAAAATCCGAGTAAAATCAGAAAAAGCTCAAAGGCTCTGAATAATGTTGCGAGGCACTGTACTGTAAGTCCAAATTTTTCACTGACATCCTGAAAAGGGGTTGCAAATTACCCAGTTTTTTAGATAAATGCTTTAGATGTTTTTCCAGGTTTTTATATAACATATTTATATCCATAATTTTTAGTAGCAATTGACAATTTTTTTTATTGTCTAATGGTGTCAGAGCTAAAGCCCACCCCTAATTATCAGCACACAATGAAGGCTGTGAAATTCACCTTTGATCGAAATCTCTAAAATTATTGGAGATTACAGCAAATTTATAAGGTCATAGTGCAGCAGAACACCAAATATGTGGAAGTTTTTTTTTTTATGTTTTATGAAGTTTTTTCTTTAATTTCTCTTAGTATTGGGAGAATGTTTTGTTTGAAAGTTTTTCAAAATCACAGCTTGCTCCTCTCATCCTTGAAGATAAACTAAAAGCGGTGGGAAGCTATTGCGTATGCTCAAGGTTTTTCATTACTATTATTTTTTTTTCTCTCTAAAAGAATTGGCTCAGTATTTCCAAGCCGACGAGAACAGCGCTCATGACAATTGAAAGGGCTGTGTGTTTTCAGCTTTACATTTCATCTTCACCTTCAATAATTCAGACCAACCTTTAAAACGCCTCCAGCCCAGGCCGTCATTGCCCTGTTCTGTTTTCACAATTTATTCACAGTTCACAGCTGAACAAGAGGCTGCCATGAAGGAACCAATTGTCCGTCGGTTTGAAGAGGAAGGCAATCCATATTACTCCAGTGCCAGGTGAGATTTGGTCAGGGCACATCACATTTATAAGGCAGGAGCGTACTGAAAAAGAGCCGTGTACTGCGCATTGAGTCCATTTATGTCTTTGTTATAGAGGCCTACAAGCCTCATATTCTGCGCCCTTTGTCTGTTTTAAACTGAGGCTGCATGATGCTAACAAAACTCCAGTTAATTAAACTCCTAAAAAACAGCTCAGTTCTCTGCTTTGCAGAAAGCACAATGTTTAGATCAATAGGATTAAGAACATTTGGTTCAGACTGATTGGTGGGTATTGGTTGAGCCTGAGGGAAAGCCTGGACTTAAATAATAAACAGTGCAAACACTTTAGTATTTGATAAGTTTGGAGTTTCCAACTAGAGAATCTAGAGAATCTTTTCAGACATGGTATTAACATGGGTACTAGCTGATTCATATGCAAGTGTCTGAATAATCAGATCACAGCCACAAGCACATAAACAAACAAATGGCCACATTCAGGAGGCTGTCAGCACAATCAGCTTTAAAATCCCTCCTCGGTGGGATTCATGTTCTGATAGAGCAGTAAATCCTCATTTTAATATCAGACTGACTTTATTTCTAAAAAAAACATGCTCTGGTGATCCATTTAGTGTTGTTATATTAGTGACCCACTAAACACTAATTATTTCAACCACAACAGTTGGTAATTGGCAGGCATCAGCTGCACACTTTTATTGCCCACATACAGGTGCATCTCAATAAATACATTTATGATTAAAGTTATTTTTACTTCAGAACTACCTACTTAATTCAGAAAACAAGAGTCACTCCTTGCATACACATTGATGCACACATTAATCCACTTCAGGTTTTTGTTTCTGTTAATTTCATGAATATGTTTTTTAGCTAATAACAAAAAAATCAGTTTCTCAGGCAATTGGAATATTACAAAAGACCAAATAAAAATTATTTTCAATACAGAAATGTTGTGGTAAAATTTACACAGGAAAGGCTACTACTGTGACAGTTGTCAGTCATTGAAATCCTCCATAAGCAGGGTAATCAACAATAGGTCATAGCTAAAGAACCATGCTTACTAAGTGCTTTCTCCAATTTTAATAGAAGGTTGCATGGAAGGAAAAAATTATATCAGTAAAAGATCTTAAACCAAAACCACAGCCTGGAGAATTGCGATTCAAAACCCATTCAAGATTGTGGGGAAAATTCACAACACATGGACTCTGGCTGAAGTTATTGTATTTCTCAGATCAATCAGTCTTTATCAAGTGAATATACAAATTATCAAAAGAAGTTTACTTGATATTCTAATTTATTGAGATTAGACACATGACTGTAAATCTCTTATTGTTGTTACTGGATTGACAGGGGACATTTAACAGCATAGTTACCAGAGCATGTGCAATCACCTTTTAAAAAATCACAAATATCCCACATTAGAGAAAACTCACTCATCCATATAGTGCCTTGATATCCACTGATGATGTTAGATTACAACGGGATTATATTCTTTTTTTTTTTTTTTTTTTTTTACCTTGGGATATATGTTGGTTTATGTAATAAAAATACTTCCCTACTCATGACTCTCAAATGCTTACATCTGCATCACTTCAGTTATATTTTTGATAAGCAGGCCAATTCTAAGTTATTTTTTTTCCTTTTCATGAAAATGCATTTCTTTCAAAAAGCAGTCAGCACTAGAAATCCAGCATCTTGAAGGGCACTCCTCTTGTTCTTCTCAGCCCTGTCGGAGCCAGAGAGCTGTAAGCAGCTGCTGCCTTGACTGAGCTGTTGTCCGTGTTGCTTGTTATATTAGACAAAAATAAGAAAGGCATGTTTTTACCTTGTATTGGTTGTCATTTTAACCAAAGGTACAGCCAAAAATCAAATTTGCATAGATATGTAATGATTTTAGTTTGATTGTAAAACTGTTCATATATTCTAAACAGGTTACATAAACATTACATTTTACAAAACAGTTTTTGCTCATTTCCCTCTAAGAATTCCACTATTATGTAATTTCACATTTCATAAAGTAAATGAATTTTACAATCTGATTAAAGCTGCAGTATGTAACTTTGCACCGCTCCCGACCTAAATAAACCAGTCAGAGCCAGGAGGAAGGTCTTAGCGCTCTCAGTCATCTTCATTTACTCGCTGCTAAATGTGCTAATGGCAGAGAAACAACTTATTGTTACAGGAAAACTGTTTATCCGTCGTCATCGGTGGTCATGCTAGCTTGTCTGAGTATTCACAACAGTCTCTGCTAGCTGCAGCGCAGCAGAGAGCAAGGGGAGAGCCAGAAGGGGGATGAGCAGCACCAATCAGAAGATGATTGACAGCGCTAAGACCTGCCTCCTGGCTCTGATTAATTGTTTCTAGATAACATTGGGAGCACTGGGAGAATGCAATGGAGCTCAATTTTTTTTCACAGATTATCTGTCTCATACCATACTGTCATGACATAGTGACAGTTTAAACAAATATATAGAAAAATGTTTTTTTATGAAAGTTGCAGCTTTAATTCTTTTTGGTTTTTAAAATAGGACCTTTAAAACTGATGTATTTGAAACACTGAAATATGAAAAAAAAATTAAGATTTCAGTATGGGATTTTGAATATAATTAATCCATAATAAGTTCTTTATCTTGGATGATCGTTTAAAAAAAGTCATGAAGAAATGTAGATATGATAGAATTTAAAGTATGTTCGATAGTGGTAGGAGTCTGTCCTGTAATCGGTGGGATGCCGGTTCTTAGTCGTTGTGTCTTTGGGGAAGACACTTCACCCACCTTGCCTGCTGGTGGTGGTCAGAGGCCCCAGTGGCGCCGGAGCATGGTAGCCTTGCTTCTGTCAGACTGCCCCAGGGCATCTGTGGCTACAAACCAGTAGCTGGCCACCATCAGTGTGTGAATGGGTGAATGACTGAATGTAGTGTAAAGCACTTTGGGGTCCTCTGGACTTAATAAAGCGCTATGCAAGTACAGGCCATTTACCATTTTAACTAAATTATGTCTAACAATGTGAAATTCGTTTTTCTTACAGATTGTGGGATGATGGGATTATTGATCCCGCAGATACTCGTCTGGTTCTGGGACTGAGCCTCAGTGCAGCTCTCAATGCACCAACAAAGAAGACCCACTTTGGAGTGTTCAGGATGTAACTTTCATGTAGTTTATAATGTAAATAGACATATCTTTGTAGAATAGGTTATAATGTGCAGAAAACAAATTTCAAGAGGAATCACACAACCTCAGAGGAATTAGGGCTGTAACTAGTTCTCATTGTGGGACATTTCCACAACAAAGTTGTGCCTTAGGTGTTACTATTCCACTGTAAATGTACTTGTACTTACAAACATGCTTTCTTTGTTGGATTATGTTTTATCACTTACTGTAAATGAAGATTAAAGGAATGAAAACTTCAAGTTTTAATTTTTTGAATATCTTAATAGTGCAAGGAAACATTTTCTCATTAGGGGGCACTATTTAGCCAGAAATAATACACTACGCTATGTTTAGTGAGACCCACTTGTTGTTTTTTTTTTATTTTTTATTTTTTGGGGGGTAGGGGGGCTGGCTGGCTGGCTTCCTGAACTCCTTATTTAATGCTTTCAGTTGAGCAAAACAGCAAAATGAGGAGCTTATAATGTATATGGTATAACTTTTGGTGTAGTTTCTGTAATTATTAGAAACCTTTTTTACATTTTGTTAGGTATTTATTTTTCTAGGCAATTTATTTTACTTCCATGCAAACCAGTTCACCCTAAGCCTCAGTGTTACACTAGGGATTTGTTGCATCATTGGATTTACTTGTTTGCATGGAGTCAGCTAGTTAAAGTGCTTAACTAGAAGCCCTTCATGCTCCTCTGTGAACAACTGTATAGTTGATGCACTAAGGCTGTGGAGAGGTTCACCTTGGAAAGTGAAAACAAAAATAACTGAAGGCATCATGTGGGCATGAGTTTATCTGTGTGTTGCCCACACTTCCCACCAGACCTTCATCTTCCTGCTCCAAATGTCACCGTAGGAGGCATTCCAAAATTTCACATCCTGGCTTCACAAATTGTGGATGTTCAGCAGATAAAGAGTGAATATTTCAGAAAATTCTTTAGCATGACGAAAGAAACCGACTGGAGCTGTAAGAAATATTGATTTGCTTTAGGAAATTATAGCAATTTTAGATCCATACTGTCTTTGCTATAAATTGTGGCTACCCCTAGACAGCAAAACGATCATTTAATGTGCATCTTCCAGGTCTCTGACAGAGGAGAGTTTGGCTTTCAGTCTGCTCAGAATATCTGGCAAGCTTTCGATCCGCTTCAGAGTGCTTTGCCTCCAAGGTTCACAGCCTTTCTTAGCGTATATTGGATTAAAAAACAGTCAAGACAAATGGCCGGACACATAGAGGAGCACTCTGAATAACAGTGATGTGCTAGACGGCTTATCTAAGAGAAAATAAAATGTCTTTGGGCAATTGAACAAAGATAAAACTAGTGAAAGAGATGAAAGTCAAGTGAGGCTTATCAAAGGCACAGCAGTGAGTGGCATCTCAATACATTACTGTCGTCAAAAAGATGATTTATTTAACTAAGTCAATTCCAAAAGGGAAACTATTCATTATACTTGGGAGAGATAATTTCAGCTATTTGATAATTTTGATGATTGTGGTGTATAGCTAATGAAAACTAAAAATTCTCAGAAACTTAGAATATTACATGAGACCAAATGTTATTTCATAGCCCACACAATCATGAGGAAGGCTACTTGCTTGATAGTTCTCCTACAGAAAGTCATTGACACCCGCCAGACAGGAAAAATATAATTGTTAAAGAACATGTTGGTTTACAGATTGCAGTATCCAAGCATTTGAATAGACAGTTGAGTGAAAGGAATAATTGTGCTTGAGGAAAGTGCAAAATAACAGGGATAATTACAGCCTTGAGAATTGTAAAGCAACTCCTGAAGCAGAAACATCATCACAACTGTCCAAACTAAGAAGAAAAATGATGGAACTGTCTCTCAGTGGTCCAACATCCTCATTTCAGAGTACTTTGGCCCGCAAAAGAACGAGTGGAGAGGATCCAAGATTCCAAATTATTTCAGGTTCAGTGTGAAGTGTCCACAGTCAGGGATGATTTAGAGAGCCAGATCATCTGCTGATGCTGGTCCACTGTGTTTCATCATGTCCAGAGTCAGTGCAGTCGTCTACCAAGGAATGTTGGAGCACTTCATGCTTCCTTCTATTGACAAGCTTTTTGGAGATGCAGATTCAATTTTCCAGCAGGACTTGGCTCCTGCCCACACTGCCAGAATGACCAACACCTGCTTTAATGACCATTGTATCATTGTTTTTTATCTCAACTAAACCCCAAATGACAATCTTTGGAGTACTGGGCCGGCTATGGCTCAGTGGGAAGAGCACCCATAATGTGTATATGTTCATTTCCAGTTTCCTTCCCAGCCACATGCTAGTGTGTTAGTGTGCCCCTGGGCAAGGCACTCAACCCCAAGTAGCCTACCTATCTGCTGATGTTGAATGCACACCTGTCTGTGAGTGTGGCTGGGAGAATGTGGCTCTAGTGTAAAGCACTTTCAGTGATCTTTAATACTTCTGTCTCTTTGTCAGTAGAAAGATGAGACACCTAACCTAACACTACAGACAGGCTGAAGGCCATTATTAAAGCAATCAGCCACAGGTTAAACAGAAATCAACGCTTGAATAACATCACTCAGACTCTATACAAGTTCTACTTCTGAAAAGCATCAACGTTTCTGTGATATTTCGATTCATAGAATCCACCTGTTAGAACTGAAGCGATTTTATCTGAAAGGGCTGGTTGAAAAGTATTTTGTGCCTCCAGCTGAAGTGGGATTTGATATTTTGTTTCAGCTGGATGCAGATAAGGGTTTTCTAGCTGAGCTGAATATTGTGCAAATAGTGAGTAAACCCATGTGTTGCTAAGTATAGTTGTGTTCAAAATACCAGAAGGGTGTTTTTAAAGTAAGTAAAGCTCAAAATTCTTGTGTTTTCATGCACATAATAATTAGAATACTTTTTGTTAAACTCAAAACATTAAGTAAAATATTTCTAAGTTGTTATCAATCTACAGAAAGTGAGGGAAGGGAGATATTATGCAGTTCAGACAATATCAGTGTCTACATTTTTCTTTGCAAATTTAAACATTTTCTGTTTAAATTTAAAAAACTGCTTGAAGATTTAGGATTTTTCAAAAAATTCCTTTTTTATTTGTTTCTGAGAACAGCTTCATATCTGTGTTGCATAGAGTCAAAAAACTTCTGGCATCTGTGAGGAGTTATTCCAGCCCCCTGACAAGTACTGTACTGATCATAGTACATTACACATGTCTTCTACATTGTAGTGATTGGTCACGCACAAAAGCTTAGTGAATCAGAAGAGCCGATTCCCCTTTTTTTTTTTTTTTTTTTTTTTTTTTTTTTTTTTTTTTTTTTTCATTTTTCCTGCTCAGCTCTCAACCTCAGTGGGTCTGCCCTGTTCACAGCAGAACTTTGTTTAGATTGGCAGCATGGGGGGGACATAACCAGCATATAAAACATTTGGTAACCCCAGATTTTAGGTCTGGTCAAACAGTTTATATTTTGAGCACAGCTGCATGTTGTTGTTCCAAAGGAATGTGTCAACCTACAGATTTAAAGAAACCTTCACGGTAATATTTGACTACAGCAAACATCACACCAGATATATTTGATGTCTGCTATGGAACGAACTGGCACGACTCAGAGAACCGCTGGAGACATCATGTGTGTTTTGAAGCTTTTAATACTGGTTTTCTGTTGAGGAGAAACATGACACAGGAGGAAATGTCAGCCTGTTTTCTGCGGGTTATCTGAGTGCAGACCCTTAATACTACATTGTAATAACAATCCTGTAACCTTAAAAGATTACTCTTGGCTTATGTTGGAAAATTTGATTGACATGCTCCCTTTTTCCTCTGATTAGACCTTTTGAGTCCAAAAAAAATTAAAAACTACCAACACAAAGCCTATTCCCTAAATAACAGTTGTTTCAGCCATTTGAAAGGTGTGTTCATACTTTAACTGCTTTATATACTTACTTTAAAGTGGAGTTTAAAAATTAGCAACAAGAAAGCAACACACAAAAGAGATATGAAACATCTTCCACTCTTTATTCTGTTTCAAAAGTAACCACGGCAAAGGTGTTGCTCCTCCTGTGTTACAGGAATCAGTACTACACCAGTTCTTCTCTTTACTAATTGCAAGACAAAAAATGAAAAGGAAAAATAACACAGTCTTAAATTATCTGGTTTCAGGTAATTTTCCATCCTCTTTATTGTGTAATGTATTCCATCTTCTGACCCATCTGTGGGGGAAGCCAAGCTATGACTTATTTATCTTCAAAAACCTGCTAATTTAGAGGTTTTTGCATTTGCATTGGGCTTGTTGGTGTATTAACAGGATTAGGATATATCTTTTCAGTTACTGATGACCACTGACAAGTAAAATGAAAACATTTTCTTTTTTATCATGAAACCAGAAAGTGAAGGGCAGTAAATTATCTAGCAAGTCAACATCTTGTACTCAAAGATAAGATGAAGTAAAAATTAATCAAGTTTAAGCTAGATGACTGGGTTATAACATTTCCAACACTGCACAAAGCTTGTTGAGTGTTCCTGGTCTGCAGTTTTCATCAAACCTTGTCTAAGTTCTCATACTGTTGAAGACACTGATGTTGTTTCAGGTAAAAAGTTGTTGCAGTTTGTTGTGTAGTGGGATGAAACACTTCCAACAAGTCAAGGAGCCCATCCTGACCTAATACCACCACCAAAAGCACCAACAATAGGTATGTGAGCATCAGAACTACACCACAGTGGCAGTTCTTGCATGAATGGTAACCTGTGTGTGATGCTTCAGGAACTGTGGGTCCTGCCACACATGTAGATGTTACTTTGACGTGTGTGATTGCGAAACCACGTGCACTGTTTCATTGAAACGGTTGCTGTAGCCTCTTTCAACAGGACAAAAGATTTGAAGAGCACAAGAACTAGTTTGAGGTGTTGACTTGGCCTCCAAATCCTCCAGATCTCAATCCAGTGAAGCAACTGTAGGAGCCGCTGACCAAACAAGTCCAATCCATGGAGGCCCCACCTCACAAGTGACAGGACTTAAGTGTTCTGCTGCTAACATCTTGATGCCAGATAGCAAAGCTACAAGGGTCTGGTGGAGTGAATGCCTCAAGGGCTCACAGCAGTCTTTGGAGAACCAACGCACTATTCAGCAGGTGGTCATAATGTTAGGCTTGTTGGTGAATATATTTCAAGGAAATGGAGGGTATTTTCAAGTCCTTTGGTTGAATTTTTCATTGTTGTTTCTTTTACGTATCAAAATCTCATTTTTATACTCTTATGAACTACAAATCATGTTTTTTTTTAAGCTGCAATCATCTGTACAATAAACCATTCAGGCAGACCTCATTCAGGAACTCATTTACTCTTCAACAAATCTGCTTGGATTGCTATGACTCATGGTGAGACGACCCTCAGGCCAGAATATGAGTAATTTTCACTGTTCAGCTCCAGGAGAGAGAGATTGGCTATTATCTACTACAATAATTTAAATCACCTGATGAAACGAAAACGAACGGGTAAAATTTAGAGTTACTTTAACTTTCTGAAGTTTTTAGTTCGAATGCACTAAACACCTATTGTAGATTACTCATGGTTCCTATACCTTGTCAGTTTATCATGGATCTTTATAACCACTCTTGCTTCTGTCTGGACCATTATTGAAGGATGTTGGGAGAAGCCATGACTGCAGCAATCCCTGTCTCCCTTGTGGTGGCAAGGGAGGTTAAAGTAGAAGTTTAGTACTCTGACGATCAGTTCGACTCTACGGAAGCTGAGAGCGGACATGTTACGCATAACCTTTTTCCTGATGGTTTTCTCAAGATAAAGAATTATCCCGATGGTTTTCTTGAGATAACGACTTAATTTTGAGAAAACAAACTTTGTTTTCTCGAGATCACGAGATGATTGATGTGTGTTAAACCTGATTCCATCATTCAAATGCATGCCACACCAGCGGGAGAGGACTTATAAATCTAAGTCATGGCATGCATGTATAATTCTGTGAATAAGTGATAGGTAAACCATAATGACACCAGATCGTTGGCCGTATGAGTAAACCATCAAGAAATTAACTCGGTATCTCGAGAAAATATCCGCCGTTATTTCATGATAATGATATAATTATCTCATTATCTTGAGAAAACTATTCTTTATGTCGATATAACGACATAAATAACTCGTTATCTCAAGTTAACCATTGGGAAAATAAACATGCAAGTGTGACTGCTCTCGGCTTCCGTACTGTAGGACTCAAATGTTGTAGGATTATTTTTTTTGCCATTATTTATAGTATATTTTTATACTTCTGCCCTGTGATAACTGTTTTGGGATATGATTATTTTATTTAATATTAGTGATTATTAGCCACCATGATAAAAGTTTAAATTCCATAATCATTAACTTTTTTATAATAAAAATATCAAGGATTAAAAACAATGCCTTTATACCCTAACACACTATCTGGCATGGACTTATACATGTTTGGGATAATGTAATTGCACCCAGTAATTTGTTAGCTTGTAGAACCACTTTTTGAAGGAATAATTTGAAGTCTTTGTTTCCTTTGTGACTCAGTCTCTTTTACATCATTTGAGGTAGTTTTCTAAATAAAGAATATTTAAGTTCATTGAGGTATACAGAGCTCCCTTAAGATCCCACCACAGCTTTTCAAATGGGTTGAGGAGTATCACCCATGCCCTTTCAGTGTGGTATCCTTGGGTTGACTGAAGGCTCTGAAGCTTGTGTTTGATCACTTGGAGCGACAATAAAGGGCTATATCTGTTTTATAAGAGTCTGGGCAAGCATTTCATCTCCAGTTGAAAATCTGAAATATCTAGACTGGTCAGATACTGGGTTGCCAATTTTCACTCTTCTGGAGTGAAATTCAGGGTTTTCCTTTTATTTCTCACTCCATCCAGACACATCTAGCTCCAAATAAGGAAACTGCCTGTCCTCAAAGCGAAACACATTTTTAGACAGCAAAGAAAGAAATGCATCTTAACAAGGGCATCAGTCTTTTACAAATGGAGGATGTTTAGAATTGATCCTTCTTACTAGGCAAATTAATATTACATCAATAAATTTTAGCTCTGTGTCTCTAAGTTTTTTTTTCTTTTAGTTCTCCCAAAAAACAACGCATCTCTTTACTGTAAATGTAAGGATATTTTTAATAACTAAATAGTAAGCCAAGTTCGAATTTTCAGTATTGAATTTGAGATGATCTACTCTGAAACGAGGACTTTACGGAAACTTTTCATAAAGAAAAAAAAAAAAGAAGACAGTAAAGTTGAGTCGAAATCACAGCTAAAGAAATATTTACACCTTTAGAGGGCTTTGTAGGAATAAGTCCACGCTAACTTTCTGTGTCGGCTCCCTGAGCAGGAGCCTGCATCCCGCCTTCGCTGGGCAGCTGCAGCCTCTGTAGTCCCCTCTTGTCTCCTGTGTGCGGTGGCCCGGCGGACGCTCCGGCGGTGACGAGGCCCTGTGCTGCAGTCCACGTCCGCAGCTTGCGGCGGACAGACAGGGCCCCTGGTCCAATGAAATCGCTCGACATATTGAGGTTGTCAAATCAAAGCCAAAGAGGAGGCGCCGGCCACATCGTCGTCGGAATGACGTCATGCACAAACAGCTGGTCGCTGGCAGATAATCAGAAAAAATGTAGACCAGCAGAGCGCCTGAGACCTGCAACCGGGCTGGAGCCCCCCTCACAACGCGTTCGGCTTTTAACGATGTTGCAGCTGAAGCGTCGGGGCTCGGGATGTAGCCCTCCGAGGCTCCTCTTGCTTGTTTACACCTTTTTCTGCGCTGTTGGAGGTGAGTGGATGTGTTTGTGCGTGCTTCTGCTGCCGCTTTGATTCGCGGAGCTGTTCCTTTTGTTGGTGGTGCTGAAATCCTCCGAGCGAGCAGCAGGACAAGCGGCGGCAGGAGCACCGCATCCCGGTTCTGGCTTAGTCGTCTGAGCATCCATCCTTAGCTCCTGCCTTTACAGCTGCCGGCTGATTAAAAAATAATATAAAATATTTTTCCTCAACACGAAAGAGGAAAAGATAGCTGACAATTATGGTTTACTATGATAAACGCTACTAAAGATGAATCGGTTATGAAACTAACACAGGGAGGGAAACACAACAGACTGGATGTTTATGTTGTTAACTTTCATTGTGTGTTTCATATGTATAAAGTACCGACATATGATGTAGATATGACCATAATCGTAGTTACTTTTTGTTTCCAATTTTATAATTCACCACCGACTTCAAACTTAAAAAAAAAAAAAAAAAAAAAAAAAAAAAAAAAGATAAAGTGGGAGTTTTTATGCTTGTATTTCTCTTTGTCTCATAATATAAGCAAAACTTGCAAAACTATATTCACTTCTAGCTGTTTTTCTAAATATTTTGCTTTATTGGACTTTGGAATCCCAGCCACCAGCATGTCATTGCTAAACACATTAAAACCGCTGTTCTGGATTCTGGGACAACAACAAAATGCAGGACAAACTGTACTTTTCTATGCATCTGTCTGAGAATGTTGGAGACTTGTTGCTGTTTTGCTCCATCAGTTTATTGTAACTTTTTCTGAAGACAGAAAGCTGAAAACAGCCTTTTCATTGTTATTTTCCTGAGATTTATAAGTAATAAATAGGGTAGAATCACTTGTGTTTGCAGTGGATCTGTGTGAATGTTGTCTGTCAGAGCAGAAGGTCTAGAAATCATTCTGACTGTGAATTATCTTCAAACCAATTGCTCTTGGTGGGTGTGAGCAGCAGGGTGAAGTCCACATTGTTGATGTAGATACTCATCTCCAGTATTCCCTCCCCCCCCACACATTACAATCCATAAAAGCAGCCTCTTTTTAAATCCCGCTGTTAAAAATTAAAGTTTGCAGACAGCCATGTGAGGTGTTCATGCATAAACCTCATGTTGAGATGACAAAAAGCAGGATTATTGTCTGTATTAAGCCTCTATTCCTGAGTAAAAATCAGTCGTAGGGAGGTGCTTCTTGAAGAGATTACCAAAATTCAGAAGCATGCTGCAAGAAAGCCTGTAAGTGCTCCGGTGCTTTTATCTTCTGATGAGATGTCTTCATTAAGCTGGCAAACAAAACATGCATATAGAGATGTTTATGGCATATTTGCAGCTCCATGTTAAATGGATCCTCGGTGTCTCTCAGGCTTGTACTGTTTGTTTGGATTAAAAATTTAAACTCTTTTGTGAATGAAATCCATTAAAAGTATGAACAAAAATCATCTTACTATTTTAAAATTAATTTTTAATGTGTATATGTTTTCACTTTGTCATGTTTTGATAGCTAAAAGTAAACACAAGGTTGTAGCTCCTGCAATGTCTCACATTTCTGAATATTGGCAGAGTATAATTCCCTTGTGATAACTTCATGTAGACAGAATGTATGTATGCCGATGGTGAGACATACAGACACACATCCGAGCTGCAGAAATTAATTTCTATCATCTTTTTGGATTCAACTGCAGCATCCAAAATAGCGCTTGCAGTTCACACAAAGAGGTCACATTTTGCAATTAATTTAGCATACAACAAAAAAGCACCAATTGAAAAGGTATAGGTAGGAGTCTGGAAAGTGAACAAAATGTATGCTGTAAGACTTACACATTTTTCAGTTTCTATAACCAGTAACTCACAGGGCCTTAAAAAAAATGTTCATACTGTTTGAAGATTTGTACATTTTTATCACATTACAGTCACAGACTTTCATGTATTTTATTGGGATTTTATGTTATCAACCCAAAGTAGTACTTCACAGAAGAGTGAAAGGAAGAAAGTACATGGTTCTCAAAATACTATTATAAATAAAAATCTGAAAAGTTTGGCAAGCATTTGTGTTCATCACCCCTTCAGCCCCCCAATCAGTTCTCTGTAGAACCACCTTTCAGTGTGATTACAGCTGCAAGTGTTTTGGAGTATATTTCAGCTTTGTAAGTATTTTTTACTCATTCATTCTTGCAGAATGACTGAAATGCAGTCAGACTGAATGGACAGTGTATGTGAACATAAATTTTATAAGTCCTGCCATTCTTAATTCTAACATGTGAATGTGCTTTGATCTGAACCATTTCAATGTAAGTCTAGCTGTATTGCTTGGGTCGTTGTCTGCCTGGAAGGTTGCATCCTCTAATATGCTTTCTTCCAGGATTGACCTGTGTTTAACTCAAGGAAATCCTCTCATCAACTCTGACTAGCTTTCCTTTCCCAGCTGAAGCCAAGCTTTCCCCTCCACATATGCTGCCACCATCACGTTTCACTGAAGGGAATATGTGTTCAGGGTGATGTGCGATGTTAGTTTTTCCATGTTTGCCATTTTTCCTTCATGGCTTGTGATAAAATGCAGGATTCTCCCTCCTGAGCAGTGAATATGTCCATTTCCTCCAGAGTTACCATCAGGCTTTTGACTGCTTCTCTGATTAATCCTCTCTTCGTCTAGCCTGTCAATTTAAGAGGACAGTCCTGTTGTCCTTATCACATTGTTGGCTTATCATAATAAAATGCAGTGAATTTACACTTTGTGTGATAGATGGGAGACTTGCTTTGCTCGGATTGATGTAATTTAAAGATTTCTGTTTAGTTGTGTAATCACCATCAATCACCAGACTTGTTCAAGATTTGGGAAGATTGGTGACTTTCTCCTTTCAAACATATTTCTATCAAATTAATAATCACTCTTCCACAGAATTTTGTGTAATTTTAGATATTGTAGCGGCGAAGAAAGAAAGCTTCTCTGTATTCCTGTTATAGGGTAGACAGAAAATATGCTGAAGAGTCCAACAGTGTTAGTGTCAATCTCATCCTTTTGCACTTTTGTCTTTGACCTCAGGCCTTTTTTCCCCCCTATGAAATCAAAAAGCAAAAAGGAATTTCACTGTGTAGAGGCTCAAACATAACCCAGAAAGTCCAGAAAAAAGGCTGGCACAAGAGAAAAGTAGACATTTTGGAGCTTTGTATAGGATTAGGCTTTAGTTTTAAGACCAAGTTTGCTCTACTGCTCTCAGTTTCCGCTTCCTTATTCTGCGTCTTTAGTATTCAAGGTTGCCTTCAGTTACTGTAGGTGAAAATCAGTGAACGCTTTGAGAATTGGTTGAAGAGCAAGGGGGTGGGAAGAGCAGAGAAAGGCCATTTTTATCTTCTTTTTTTTACACAAACATTAGAAAGCACATTCAGGGGAACCTTTTACTTTATGCATTGACGCATCAGCTCCTATTCAGCATACAGGGTCACTTTTCTTTGCTATCTTCTTACAATAAAGGGGGACAAATGAACACTTGTAAAAAAATATGCAGCCGCAAATGGGCACATTAGTACAATGAGCTTGCTTAGTGTGTTGCCTCGCTTCCTTAAACAAATTGGGTTTTCCTTTTTCATTTTTTTTCCTTTAAAAGATTTGTGACAAATCAAATTTTTCTATGATTTGCAAGCAATTTGCAATTCTCAAAAATGGAGAGATGTCGCCACAGCTACAGCACAAGAGACATATGCAAACACAAAGAGAAAAGGTGTTACAAATGGAAAACATTCACGGCAGATGAAAAATCAAGATGCCTTCTTGTCGTTCCCATGGAAATCTGCTACCTGTGCTGCTGTTTATGTTTATGATAATGTTTATGATATGCTTTATGTACTGGTGTGGCAGTAAACTGACTCACATGTAGTTACCCGCAGATTGTGCCCACCCGCAGGCTGTGCTCGGTGTCAGCCCATCTCATGTAGAAAATGTGGCAGATTACACCTACCAGATGTTGTGCTTTTTATGTGCAGAAACTTCTGTGAATGTAATCCTGGATTTTCCCTTGCACAGCATGCTTGTTAAACATATTCATCTTTGATTTTAAAGGCCATCAAATGCCTGTGATCAGAAATTTGCTGATTTAAACTTCTGAAGGTAGTTTTTAGGTTCAGTGAGGAGCTTGCTGTTGTGGACCTGTGTGGTAGAGACATAATATGTCACTGTTGTGTTTACAAGGATTACCCATGCACATATTCAGAACTTAGAATATAAGCAAAAAGTACATTTAACTCACTAATTCTATTCACTCGTAAACTTCCAGGTAAATACAGAATGAGTTGTTATGGAATTCCCTTTAAATATCTGCTGTCTTCAGTAAATCAGGTCAAATTACTTTATTCCCAATGCCACAAGGTCAATTAAGCCTTTTTCAAAAGAAAAAAATTCTTTCAGTAACAACTTTGTTACCTTTGTTGCCACCACGTAGACATTCAGAAAAGATTAATAAGAATAATGTTTTTTCACAGAGAAATTCAAGAAATCTACCAAATAGTCAGTCTTAGCTTACATTTTAATTCCATTTACTGAAGTCATGTGAGATCATGGTCATGGTAAAATAAATAGAAAATAACTAAAATTGTCATTGTGGTCTCATACCACACATAATACTGTGTTAAAAATAGTTTCCACTGGCTCCTTGAATTGTAGCCAGTGTGCTTTCCAAGAATTTACCTAG
The DNA here is from genome assembly GCA_014839685.1 of Anableps anableps. Lineage (NCBI taxonomy): Eukaryota > Metazoa > Chordata > Actinopteri > Cyprinodontiformes > Anablepidae > Anableps > Anableps anableps. Next base: position 31,937,313 of record CM026066.1, read on the forward strand.
TCTGAGTGAAAATAAAAAAAAAAAATGGAGAAGTTTCCTAATTGGGTCATTCTCTTCATCTACTACAGCTTTCTGTGCGTTCCCTGTGTGGAGGGGAGTTGGAGGCAGAACTGAATCACAGCAGAGAGTGGGGCACCAGATCAATGTAGCAATTTAAATGTTCAAGCTACATCTTCTTTTTATGAAGAGATTCTTAACAATGAAAAGGAACCTTCTTTTTGGAAGTGAGAAAGCTGAACAAAAAAATTAAGAAATATTAAATCTCTATACATATCTCTTTTGTACAATAGAGTTTATGCTTAACATGTATAATATTACCCCTTTTTGTCTTTTGCACCGTGTAGGGTAACGCAGTAGGAGTATAGCAAGCTATTAGGTGATTAATTAGTCATGTTATCTGCTCAGGTGGAGCCTGCACTCAGCTACTTTGCTCTTGTTACTTGCCAACTGTAGTTTCAAAGCACTGCAACCTTGTTATAGTCCTATAAGACAACATACTGTAAAATTCCTGACTACATTCAAATGCAACCAAAAACATTTTTTTACTTTAGAAAGTTTCAACAATGCCACCTGTGTTCAAACATGCTGAGGATGAGACAATGAGAGGGATCAGAAAACAAGAGGAAGAAACATTTTCCAGTGCAAATTAATGTTAAATAATAGGCTGAGCTGGGTCCTGCACCTTCAACTGTCACTTCTGTTCACTCTGCCTGCAAAGTTAATATCAGTTAATGTTTAGATGGATGCATGTGGTCTACACAGTTGTGTAGTTTGTCTGTTTAACTTGTAATCACAATGTCAGATTTATTGGAGAAGTGGCATGTAGTTGAGGGTCTTGCTCTCACATAAGGTGGGTTCATGCAACTGAAAAGTTAGGCTCACAAGTGCAACCAGTTAGTCTGGAGCTCTAATATTAGGATAGCTTGCTAATGATATGCCACAGGCAGATTGCTTTTGAATATTTGTAGCAATACTTACAGTATTATCATTGCAGCAATGATTTTAAAAAGTGGTGGTTTTGTTTTGGTCTTGAGTTGGTCTCAGGTCAGGTGGTCTTGACCAAAACACTATAACAAGTGGCGTATTGCACTCTGAGTTCCCACAGCATGGCTGAGTTTTTCATCATTGTAAATATTTCCAAATGGCTGAATTTGTGTTTTTATTAAGGGTAAAGTCTAGCTATTTCAGCCAGCTGACCATCAGGGCGGAGCATAATTTCTGGCAAGAGCAGAAGCTTTTCACTGTGCATGCAATATGAACTGTTTTCTTCTGGTACCAGTGTCACATTTTATGGGTTATGCCAGAACTTTTGAAATTGAGAGATTAAAGGTTAAAAAAAAAAAAAAAAAAAAAAAGTATTCAAGATAACAAGTACAAACAATATGGAAGAGATAGAAATTAATGCTTATGCTTGTTTTTTTTCTCCTCAGATTGCCTTTTTGTGACCGATTACTTCACCCGTACGCCTCGTAAGCTAAATGCTTTTAACTCCTTTGCCAGTGTGGAGTTGTTCCACTTCAATGTGCCTGAAGACACAATGATGGCCGTCTGGAACCTCATCACCTTCAAGGAGCAAGGGGGCACGTTTGGTGACAGCTGCCCAAACCGCAATGTGACAGTGTAAGACAATGACTTCAGAATCATCTCTTTCTGAGGGGACTGAGTGGATAATCATAAGCCTTTTACCTGTAGGCCGGGGCCTGCTTAAATCTGAGCAAGGTCAACTGTTGCCGGTAGCTCAGAATCATAAAGGAGCTGCTGTAAACGCATTAGCATTAGCATGAGCATGAGCATGAGATTTTAATATTTCCTATCTATTTCTATCATATTTTATGGTGAGAACTGCAAATTTTCTCATGTGTCCTGTGATCTTTTAATAAAAATGATAGACAATTTGCAGTTCAGTTTGAATTATTCATATTTTATACATACCCCATCTGTGCTCACACAGCCAAAGTGCCTACAGTGATGTGAAAAAGTGTTTGTCCCTTTACAGAGTGGACAAATTTTATTACCAGTCAAAAAAGCTATCCAAACCCACTTAGCTTATGTGAAAATGTAATTGCTTGCTTTGTTATTCATTAATTACCGGTGACTTAACCCTGTTTTTTCTGTTCTAGTTTAGTTCAGATACTCTAAGCTCTGATTTATAACAGATGTGTATAATTGAGAAATCTTTTAAATTAACCTGTGTTTTGGAAGGTCTAGAGCCTGTTACATTAGGAGCAAACTAACACAGGATTTCAGAAAAAGTTATTTCTGGCTGATTATAAAATGTTTTGAGTGAAAACAAAGGAAAAACAGAACAAATCTGTAAGGGGGCAAATACTTTTTCACCACACTGTATCTCTTTCTCATATATGGCTGTTCCCTATGTTGTTCATGAAAATGTTACTTAGTTTGATTTGTGGCTTTGCTATTAATAGATATTTCAGGTCAGGAGCTCCTCCGGTGATCAACCCCCTTTACACCCGCTTCCCTCGGGATACGGTCGTCCCGGGGTCCTTTGCTGTGACCCTGACCTGGACTCTTCCAAACCGAACAACTGGAGCGTTCAATGTGACGAGCCCTCTCCCCGGAGACTGGTTCTTAGCTGCACATTTACCCAAGGATGAGGGCAAGATCTCCGTCAAGGTGAGCCCGGCCATTTATCAAAGCTAACTGACTTCCCAGAGCTCCACTGACAAACACATGCTGTGAATAAATCTGCCTTGATATTGACCCGGCAGGCCAATATTGCAATCGCTGCAGCCTTGCAGTTAACATGGCAGAAATGTGGAAATCTCTCATCCAGAGTTTACTTTTTAAGGCAGCAAATTAAATGCTTGATTTACTCTTATGTTTCTCATTACTCGTCAGTGGTGACTGGTAACATAATTTTAATGAGATCAACTACTATTTTTTCTCATGCTTGCTTAACTCCCTTTTATGGATGAAAAAATAAAAATGTCAGTATGTACCAGGATTCGTTTTCCAGCTTGTGGTGCAGACTTGAAAGAAGCAGAACAGTATCAGAGAGTTTTACTTTATCTCATCCTGTTCTCCTATTTGGCTGCATAAACGCCTGCTGATTTCCATTTCAGGTGGTTTATTTGTGACCAGCACGGTGCTCTGTTGTGCTTGCTCTGTGGTTTTCACTGGCTGGCAAAAGTGGACCTAGAGCACACAATAATCAAAAATATCATCAGAAGTTGCCATCAACATCAAATGCACACGAGAATTGGTTTTCTTTGGAGGGCGTTGGGGATGTAAGACACTGTGGCTAAAAATGGGGAAAGCTTCTCATTTTACACTGTATACATAAAAATACAAAAATGTAACTTCATGAAGCAATTTTCAAGCAAAAAGTTGCTTTCAGTTTGAAAAGGAAATACAATAAATGCAAGCAGAACAGAGAGAATGCAGTCTGCATTTTAGGGACAGATTAAGCAGGGTTTTAGCTTTTGCTTCCTTGACTTATAAAAATTTCTGTTACTTGCAGCTGGAAATCAGAAAATTCACAAGACTGCTTCTGTGAATTATTTGACTTGTTTGACATGACTTCACAAACTATTTATGTTTAATATAACTACTTATTACTCAACATGTTTTTAATCAAAACTGTGTATTACTGTACTTATTCCATCATCGCTGCCAAGGTCTTTGATATAAAATTATTAATAAAATGACAGTTAGAGACTGGTGTGTCTCCTCAAAATGGAAAAGACAGGAGAACATGCCTTTAAAGTAAGGCAGATGTGTGTTGATCTTCATATGTTAGCAAGGGCCTTCTACTAATAACTACTACTTATTTACTATTAATCAATAAATGTTTAAATGAAACCATTGAGACAGAAAATTAAACAGTTTCATATGATATTCAAATATGACCCTGCATTGTATTTTTCTCTTTTCTTTTTTTACTCCCTGCTATTTATTGGGCCATTGGGTTCATTAAAGCAACAAGTTTTTGAATTTTCCACTTGATTTTAAAGAATCACACTAAAGCTTCTTAAACACATTTTTATTAGGGCCATTAAATAAACATTGTTGACTATTGTTATGTGCTAGCGCATTGCTACCTTAAGTAAGGCCTGCTCTTGTTGTAGTTGAATGATGGCAACTTACTTTATCAGGAACTTTTGCACTTTGAGATAACATCTAATTTAGTAGAAATCAGCCATTCTGAAAAGTGTACATTTTATTTTTTGTGTCTAGATTATTTGCTGAAGGTCTCCCTGTCTTAGGAAATCACTCTCAGAAACAGACGCAAACAATTTAGCAATACATTTCTATTTGTTGTTCCTATTTATCTTCATGCAACCATTACCATTACAGCCGAGCTAGTTGGTACAGGAAGTTAGAAAAATAGAGGCTTAAAACATTTTTGATTAACTACCTTCACATGGAAATCAAAGACTCAATAGATTGTGTATGATCAATTTATTGATGTATACACAACTATTCCTCTCTAGATAATTATTGTAGTAAGCATGTTTGGTTGTGCTCAGTATTGATATTGATGGTAACAGAGCTCCACAACCACTTCACAATAACATTGGTATTTACAACAGTCTTCTGATGGGTTTTTATCTAGAATCTAAAAGAATCTATTTTTTTCATAAACTGAGCTTCAAAAAAACACCTGAAAACAAATCTGTGGGTTTTGTTTCTGTTTATCTTCAAAGAAGGGTTAGCATTGTGACCTAGCTGGCTGCTGCAACAAGTAAAAAAAATAGAAGTTAAAAATTTAAGATTATCCATTAACTATTTTTCACACTGTCACAAGTAAGACTTGTATACACTTTATAGATCATTTAAATAATGCTTTATTGGTGGTGTGTTGTTCACAAACAAGCTGACTTGCAGACAAGGTGACACTTTTTCAGTTCCGGGCAGGGGCAAAACTTTATTTTGACAGGCACACCAAGCGACCAATCACATGTGATGACAGAACAAGATCTTACTCTCCGAGGACAGCAAGCGTAGGGGTATAGACCAGGTACACAGAATGGCAGAAAGCCAGAATTAAACACTGTAAACTGTGTAGGTTAGCAGGTCTAGTGTTTTCAAGTAAAACTGTTCATAATAAAAATAAAAATATGGCTTTTATGACAAGGCTTAATAAAAACATGCTTACCGATACTTATCATTCATCATGGGTAAATTAAAACAGAAATCCCAGAGATATGAAGAGCTACAAGAACTGGCACTTCTAAGGGAGCCATACCTCCTTTCATTATGCTTTACCCATACTCAGAATGTTCTTCTGAGCTTTGATGTTAGTTATATCTGCTCCGTCGCCACCTTCTGGTGTGACATAGGCATTATAATTTTTAATGATTAAAGTTCCAGAGACCTTGTAAACTTTCACAAATGGAGGAAAACAAGTAGCATAGCCTCAGGCTTGATCATAAAACCTCTAACAGGAATCAAACCTGTGCTGCCTGTGTTCCGGTAGCTGAACAAGTCTGTGAAAACCTAAAACATTAATGACCCATTAATAAATTGTGCACAGGAAGACCCTCTTATAAAAATTTAATTGGTGGAATAATGTGCAAAATTTGTTCACACCACCAACTGAAAGAAGCATCTTTAAAGAGTTGCTGACAGATGGGATTGTATTTAAGTCATTCCCACTCTGAAGTCAGTCCTGTCAGGCAAGCAACAAAAGTACATTACAAACAACAGAGTCAGACGTGAGCTGCAAGTTTAACATAAATCTTTAAGGTTGCATTCATTGCAGCACTGTTGCATGAGATTGCTCAGGTAACGCTGTGTTTAAACTCACTGTATGCCCCAGAGTTGACCCTGAAAAACGCACTGCCTCCGTGGGCATGTCTGAATGAAGTGGTTAAAATAATACAATTAGGCAGGATTTCTTTGGGGAATCGTGGTGATTCATGGCTCTAACAGAGTTTAAAATAACAAAAGAAAACCCCAGAAATTCTGGATAAAATAAATAACTTGCTGTCTATAGCTATGTAGATGGTCAAATTTAAAACTATTAAACCAAATAAAAAGCAAAACAACCAGACTTGAAAAATCCATATTGAATGAGTCTTAATTAAAACCCAGCTTGCTCAAGAAGACATTTGCTGCTGGTCAAGAGGACAGGCTGTAATAAATCAAGAGGTCACCCTGGCAGCTCCTAGAGTAATGACATGCCACAGTAATTGTTGCTTATGCACAAGGGGGTTAGTGATAAGATGATAGGAATGTTGGACCTCATTTTGCATTCACACCTGTTCTTTTAAATTGAGGTTCTTCTTTTTCCAAACACATTTCCGAGTGGATCATGTGTGCAAACAACACATAGACTCCTGGCTTTTAAGTCATTCTCTGTGCTTGGCTCATCTCATAGCATTAATGGTTCAGAGCAACACAAATGAAATAGTGGGTGTGTATGCTACGCTGTGTGGCAGAGAGGAGGAGGACAGAGTCATATTAATCCAGGAGGCTGACAAGCTTAATGCACACAGTCCATTAGAGAATTTTTGGCCTGAATGATACCTAATCTTCTCTTTACCAGGTTTAGAGGAATATTAATGAGAAAACCTCTGAAATACCGACTGAAACTGCTGGTGTGATGCCGTTTCAGGGTCTGTCTGAGGAATGCCAGTATCTGTTCCAACCACAACTCATTGTCCAGAAGCTGATTGGAATTTCGGTGCTTTATCCTGGATACTTCATTGACCAGATGATCCCGGTCCATAACAGATCAGCACTTTACAAGTGAGTCTTTTCTTTTTTATGGGATCTTAAAAAATGCAGGCATGAGGATGGATTGTATTTTCTTGCTTTGAATATTGCAAGAAAATGATCAAGGTTCACTATAATTTGGTTCATCCTGTTTTTACTGAAGGCAAAAGCTTAGGTGTGGTGTGTGAAACAGGAAACTAATTTGCTTATTATTTAAAGTTTTTAAAAAGTAGATCTAATTATTACTGTCTTATAGATCATTTTGTACATTTCTTTTTACAGATATTGTACGTTTAATATAGGGGATGAAAGATGCAACATTTTTTGTTTGATTCTTTGCCATTTCTTAATCTGAACAAAGAGATTAAAAATAGATTAAGGGTCAAACAGAAGGTTCATACTATTGTAGTAATGTTACAAACTCAACATTACCTTGATCAGGTTAAATGGATCTCATGTGGTTTGAGCAACAAACATGGCACGCTTGCAAAACCTTCCTGATGAAGGCCTGATCTAAGGGAGTGCATGTAGCTCAGAGTAAGGCAGGAATTGGTGTCCCCATGAATCACAAGTTCACCACAAGAGCCAGTCAGCTCTGCTCCTGATTGTTTTTCCACAGGGTGTCATCTTGCCTTCTCTGCACCAGTTGTTATGCTAAAACACAGACTTGTGTTAATTTTTCATCCTCTATTTCTACTGAACTCAAGACGATTGCTGCACAGTGGCATTAACAAGTTGGAGTGGGAGTGTGGGGCAAAGGGCTATAAATTTCTTACCCCCCCCCCCACACACACACACTTCCCCTTCCTGGTTAGAAAGCCTTGTATCGATAGCCGAAGTTCAAAACCTCCTATCTGCTGGTTTTTTATATTGGCAAATTTCATTTTAAGTGATAAGCACAAGAAAGGACGCTACTACAGTTGGGCTTCAAGAAAATGCTACTCTTTGTTGTAACAGGAAAGTAATATGATAAAAAAAAAAAAAAAAAGAAAAACTCCAATCAGGTTCACTCGAATATTATTATTATTATTATTATTATTATTATTATTATTATTATTATTATTGTTTAAAATCAGACTTTTGGGTTATTAAAAGATTTTGGAAGCACCCATGCTGCCTCATATGCATTATAATGGTATTTCAAGGCTGCTAAAATCAGCAGCATGTTCTTGTTTTGATTGATTTGCTGACGTAATTTAAAGGTACTTTGTTATTGAAAACCATTTTAAGTCATTGGATCAGGCCCCAAAATGAACTGATTCTTGCTAGACTATTCTTATGCATTGCTAATGGAGTGAGTGAGTCATTGTTTATAATTAGTAATATGCTTCACTCACTGCAACCCTCCTCTTAAATGGTGGATGTCCTTATGTAGAAAATACGACATCTATGAAGCAACAGAAGAGTCTAAAGAACATTTTACATATGGAGAAACATGACAACATAGACTCAGTTTATCTGCAGCAAAGAATTTAAAAGAGCTGTTTCTATTTTTCCATATCACAGCCACCATTATCAACTGTATTAGACTTAAATAAAGAAGTTTTAAAACCTTAAAAGAACTGCTGGATTGTAGAAAAAAATCATTGTCAAAGTTTTATAGTCAAAGAGTTGTTTATCTCATTGAGTTTGTAATCATATTGCATTTAAAAAAATGGAATATAGAAGCACTGAAATGTGTGGCAAATACTTTTAATCCCTTTTTGTTGATTACATTGTTCTCAAGATCATTTGGAGCCAGAATTGAAATTAAAATCTAAACATGATATCAAATTTAGAGGAGAAGCACTTTGATCAACATGATATTAAGATTTTTGTCGGACAATATTAATTTACATCGGTAATGTCCGACAGACAGTCTGATGTTTTTCGCAAACACTGATATAACACCTGCACCTATTTTTAGTTTCAGTAACATCATTGTGATTAACCTGATGTCACAAGTACCAGTTCTGCAAATTTTATCATTTATTTCAAGCTTAATTCAGATTAAACTGACTTTTAATCATATACGGTCACTAAAATAACATAAGTCTTCTGGCAACACTGAAACAGCTTCTGTGTCTGTCTTATGGATTGTAATGTTCTGTTCATGCAACAGATGTGGAAATTTGTCTCTGTTTGTGTCTGTGCAGGGTTTTCATTCCCAATTATATATCAAAGGTGAAGGTTCAGCTGGTAAATTGCAGCACCAAAAACAAAAGCAGCGACACCTGTCCCGTGGTGCTGAAGATGAGAGCGCGGGCGCCGCCGGTGCACAACTCGAGTGCCCTTGACTGCAGGGAGTGGAACCCGTGTGAATTAGTCACCCTCGTACCTGCCTGGGAGCAATGGTACTACATCCTCGTTGAGAGGTATCTGAGTAACTCAGACGTCTACTTTCGCATCGGTGTGCAAGTCACAGGTGAGAATGAATAAATGTGAACTAGCTGCATTTTTTTCCTCCTCTTATTGTAATGCTTTTAATTCTTTTAAGATTTTTGGGGGTGCTTATGATGAATCTGAACAATTAGAGGGCTTTATTTGATTATTTTCTTAGCTATATCAGTTAGTATTTCCTGTAAATAAGATGCATCACTTATATAATGGTGATATATAAAGTAAAAAAAAAAAAAGGAATATGTGAAAGAATGAACCTATAGCACAGTTTTCTTCTTTGTGTTATAGACCTAAGGCAGAAAATGTGGAATAAATGGCAGCTCAAACCTCAATGAAAATCAGAAATCAGTATCAGTCAGGGAAAACCTGATCTATGTATCTCTAGACTTAAAGACTCAACCTGCTGTTCATTCAAGGCCTTGTCATTTGAAATACCAGAGTATTTATTAGCAAAAACATCCAGTCAGGGCTTTAATTTACCTTTTTCTTTTGGAAGATTATACATTCATTTACTCTAACTGAACATTTAAGTTTTCCTGAAAGGATGAAATTTTTCTCCATTAAAGTGTAACTATTAATCCCAGGAATATATAACGATGTCTTCACTATTGAAGCTGGTGCAAAACACTTCTGAGTGATCACTAGTAATGTGCTGCTGTATCTGTAGACTAGTGCTCTGTGTACTGCAAATTGGTGCTAAAGTGTTTCTCAAAGTGATGCAAACTGATGCAAACCACTTTTGACTAAACATGAATTTGTGTCAAGTCAGTAGTGGGCTGAAGTGAAGTTCCTTTCATACTTGTGGCATGGGCACAAATATTAAGGAACCAATCATGTTAAATGATCTATGTTGCCATCAAAGCAGCATATTTGCCAAGAAAGCTCTTCCTTGGTGTACCAGGGCTTTTTTAAGTAGTATTTGTAAGTTTCAAAACATCTTAGTTCCATAATAACAGAAACGTTATACAAGAACCCTAATAATAAGAAAAGTAAAGACATAATTATTGGGGCTGTTGTATCTTCTATGGAAAAAGAGGAACAACGCGTTGGTGTGGATTCTCAATCATCCAGGACATGATAATCTTGGAAGTTTTAGTTGAAGGCAGCTGGATTTCTCTTGTTGTCTTGAAGACGTTTCACCTCTCATGGCTCAGTGGCTTCTTCAGTTCTGCAACTTAGGTCGAAAGTATCAGGCTTATAAGTTGGAGTTAAAAACAATCACACTGATTGCTAGAAGTCGTATTAGTGACCTCTATTGCCCTAAAAAAAACAAAAACAAACAAACAAAAAAAAATTGTGGCTAATTTCTGATCTCCGGCTTTAAGTAACATCATGAATTTTCAAAGAATCCGTTTTATCTTTAAGAACTGTATTAGAAGATATACGAACAGTAGTGAGCGCTTATTAATTATTTATACTAGGAGTAGAGGTGAAATCACCTCTCACATGTGATAGAACAGCAAAACAGGGTTTTACTTAGTTTTTAAAAGAAAGTCAAAATGATTACACATGCATTTCACATTTTAAACTGTCCTAAGAATCTTATGCAAGTGATTAGGATGATTAGCATGGCTGTGTATTTTCTCGAGAATGTAGACCTTCTCCAGAACAATTTTTTTAAAAGGTTGTCAATACTTCTGTATCCAGCACAGTCTGTAAAAGACTGAGATTTCTCCAAAGGAGAAAACTGAGTGACTTTGCTGTAGTCTGTCAAACCTTCCTGTTATCTGCTAAAAACATTTCTCTCACTCTCTCAAAGCGTAAGTGAACCACCGACTTGTCTCAACATGTAGAAAAGCAAAGAAATAGCTTCTTTCATCTCTGTTGTTAGTTTTTAAACAACTAACTTCAAATAGTTTTATTTGAGTCTTCTTTACTCAGTAAATATACCCACACACAAGTGTTATCAGGGCAACATAGTAGTGCCTAAATATGTTACATTCACTGATCAGAAAAAATGTACTTTTCATTTTGTGACTGACCAGTAAATGGTCAGTTGTGATTAAACTTATAATTTCCCTGTGAATCTAAAATACTATTGAATTTTAGATATTAACTTTGAAATATTTTGTTAACGTGACTATTAGAAAATTGTATGTGTATGTCAGTCGATCAGTGACTGATTGGAACTTGTCAGTATAGATACTGGGGGAAAAAAAAATAAAAAAATTTTTTTTGCTGTCCAGTGAATGCAAAAAAACCCAACCAAAACAAAAAAAGCTGAAAATAATTAAATAACATGCTCACATGGACATTTAATGTAAAAATCTGACAAAGGTTGGCAACATATATTTTAATACAAAAATCCAGTCACTTTCAATTGTTATTCTGCTATCTCTTTCAACAAATTTGCAGGCCACTATTGCATATTTTTATTGTGTGTGTATTATTCATGGACACTGTTTCCTGAATTAAAACAAAATGTAATCAAATTAGTTTATGCATGTCCATTGAAAGAAAACATTGTAAAAGGAAAATCAGTAGCCATCATGAAAATCCTGATTGGTGCATCAGATTTAAAATAGGCAAAACAAAAAAATTCTCAGATATATCATTAGGTATGTTGTCCTTGTACTATTTTTAATAAAACAAACCCTTAATGTTCAACAAAACTGTTTTTATTCTTCATTTATAATTGTATAGTTAGTGGTTGCTTGTTACAGCATGGAAATTTATAGTTTAGGTTTTCCATTAAAAACAGTTTTGGATGTCTTCCTTCTGCACACGTCACAATGTGTCATGAGACACGCAGTAAGGAAGTTGTAAAGTAAAAACTGATTTTAGGCATGTTTTTGTTGGAAAACTGAAGAAAGATTCTTTTAGACGATAAAGAAGCTTGTTCTAAAACAGTGCAGGATGGTTCAGCATGGACTGGGAAAAAGGAGGCTGAATCCATGGTTGGCTACTACATGCTGTTATGGAGTTTAGGACATTTTTTATGCATTTTCTACAAGGGATGGCTCACAAATCTGTGGGAAGTCCACTCCCATGTAGCAATTCTCCCCCTCTGTTCCACAACGTGCCGTGCACTTTGTGACCATGGCAACACAGACACTAATTATTCACACTCTGTCTCTCCTCCTGCCTGGCAGCCAGATCTTACTTGACCTTTTGCGTATTTGAATCGAAGAACACCTCAGGTTCAGAAGGGAGACCATCTGGAGTTCTCACCTCCTAATGCTTTGCTTGATAATATTAATTCTTGTTGTTACGAGCGTCCAAAATGGAAATGTACAACGTTATTTGAATTTGCTCCAGTTTAAAAGCAAAGTTGTTGGCTAGACAGGGCAGAAAAAGTAGGTTACAATTTATTATTTATCATTGTTGGGTATAGAGCTTTTTCACTGCAGGTGTCTCACCCTGGGCGATCGGACAAAGAAGAGAATTCATGTGTTATGCTATGTATGCAAGCAAAGTAAAGACATTTCTCTCAGTTATTCATGTCATGAAACATATGGTTACAACCTTTCTTTGTCTAGCCACCCACAAATACACTAACATAATCATGAGCTGTATCCTGCTTATTGGTCTTCATCATTTTCAGGAGCATGGGTTATTTGGTATTTTTAGGTGTGCTTCAGCTGCTCAAACGCATGTCAGAATCCTTCACGCTCCTTCAGAGACAACAGTATGCAAACGAGGTTGAGCTAGAAAATCCTTTGACAAATGCTTTTCCCTTGAGGACTGCTGGTATTTGATGCTTCCCAGCCAGTTGTCATCAATGGCCATTTTACAGTGAGTTGCTTTGTGTTGAAAGAGAGAGCATACTGTTTGCAATTACAGTGAATCTATGTCTCATTAAGAAGTAGTTTCAGCTCTGGAAGCCAGCTGAAGGCAATAAAATTTCAAACATTTTGTAGGGATTCTTCACAGCAGAAGTCATATTTCAGCTTTCTTCCCATTTGTGTTTGACATTGTCATTTAATTGATTGTTTTATTACACAAAATGTAGCTTTTATATTGAAACCTTAAAGCCAATAAAACATTTCCCTCAATGCTGAACTTATGTAGGAATGACTCTGAAGGCTTTGCAAAATACTCTTGAAATTTTTCCATATTTTTTTTACATTACAACCACATACTTCACTGTATTTCACTGGTATTTATGCAATAGACCAACACAAAGTGGTGCATAATTGTGAAGAGGAAGGAAAAGGATGCATGGTTTTCAATTTGCTTAGAAATATAAATCCAAGTTTGTTGGTTTTTTGAGGTTTTCTTTCTTTCTTTCTTTTTTTTTTTTTTTTTTTTTTTTACAATTACAGCTGTTTTGGGGGTATGTCTTTATCAATTTTGTTAATCTCGAGATTGATTTTTCCCCACCACATTCTTCTTAACTAATAGTTCAAACTCAATCATACTAGACTGCCACTCACATGTTCTACAGTGGGCGTGGTGTGTCCAGGGTGACATGCACAGTTAGTTTCATTTTTGTTGCACCTTCTTTTTTGCCATTTCCCCTACAAGGTTCATGGCTAACATTAAAGGATACTTCTTAAGGCTTTTATCCAACAACAGATTGCTTCTTGCCTCTCTTCTATAAAGGCTTATTGAGGACAGTACTAAGTAAGTTTTGGTATAGACATATTCTTCCAGCTGAGCTGTGTATCTCTGTAGCTCTTCTGGAGTTAATGTAGATCTCTTGGCCGCCTCTTTGATTAATGCATTGCTTGTGCAGCCTGTCAGTTTAGGTGGAATAAAACAGGAATAAAACACCTTTCAGACTGGTATTTGTAAAAGCTTATAAAAGTTATATAACTTTTATAAGCTTTTACAAATACAGTTTTCCTTCTGCTTAATAATTATGCTCCACTTTGTTTTGTTTCACATAAAATCAAAAATAATAGAATGTGACAAAAATGTGAAAAAGCTGAATGCTTTTACAAAGCACAGTAATTTATTCTCTTTGAAATTTTATCTTTTTCTGATCAGATTGCTCCAAACCCAGTTCATCAAAGGAGCGAGCACAGTCCAGCTCATCCATGAACATGCCTCAGTCTTTTGGAACAGCGATGGGGTTCTCCCTGTCTGACACGCTGCTGATGGCATCGCTGCCTGGCTTCTCCCAGAACGCTAGTCACCTGCACACCTCAGAGGACAGTATCATTTACCTCACCCCTACAGCAGACACGAACAAATGCTGGCCCATTCGCCCAACCTTGCGCAATGAGCTGGATACTTTCTCTGTGCACTTCTACGTCTTCTTTGGTCCAAACATATCCATTCCACCTGACCGGGCTGCTGTGTTCGCCATCAACCTTATGCCCGTTTTAGACAGTGGAGGGGTCCTCAATATGGAGCTCAAATTAAACTTGGTAAGTTCCGGAATGAAACATTTTACTTTGATTAATTGTTAATGGTCTGACTGTAAAATTCACAAAGAGCTGCAACCTCCTCCATTCTGTGACTGATTTGCTTCCGTTACTTGCTTTATTTTTGTAATGGATTTGCAAAGCAGTTTATACTAAATAGAGGAGCCTCCCCACCCTCCAATTCCAGCTGATGGGTACAATTTGCATTTATTTTTTTATATGGTCAAAAGTTCTTTCAGTTGGAGAATGTTTAGAGATAGAAAAAAACTATTTTACTTATTTTCTTCACATTATTATTCTAATGACCGTCCTGCCCACCTTGCTACTTTTTGTGTTTTTTCAATTTTATTTTTGCCCAACATTGACTGAGATGATTTAAACTGGATGGATGGATGGATGGATAGATGGATGAGAAAGGAAAATATTAATTTTGTTTTATTAAAAACACAGTTTTTAGAAAAACAAAATTACTAAAATTCTAAAACTGACATTTAAAGGTAATTGCATTCATTTACATTTTGGGAAAAGATGTGTAACAACATATGACAATCTTTAAAAGAGTCTTTTATTTATTTATTTTTTTTTGTCCAAGGGACATAGGTGAAGCCCCAACTGAAGGGACCCCAAAGGGTTAACAAAGAGCTCCATTCATTAACCTTATGAGAAATTCCTTAAAACTTAATACCAATTTATGACGTTGCATTGGCATATCCTAATAAATAAGTGATACTATCTGGATTACAAGACAGTGGAATGATGCATGCCTTTACCTGATTCAGTCAGGGATCAAAACAGAAGCACTGACTTTACAAGTACTGATCTTTACATCAATTTCTGAATTTGGAGCCCATTCTAACTCATATTTGCAAACATTTAGCACCCACTAATAGCTTTGTGCATATGCTCATGAATCTATTTTATTTTGCATGACATTAGATCATAAACAGAGGCCACATGTACAAAGAATGGTGTGGATTTCCTGATGAAACACTTAATTCAACAAAATGTGCTGCCAAACAACTCTTGATGTATGAAACTGTGTCTACTAATGGAATCAAGCACATTTTCTTCATCCATCCTAATCAACACAGAAATTGAGGACACGTAGGAGCATGCCTGACACCTTCCTTGCCACACCTGATTTAATATGCAAACATAAATAAATATGATCTGTGATTCTATTTTTTGCTCAATAAGAAAATTATGTTTAAATGATAAAGAAGTGGGACTTGAAATATAAATTGCCTTGCTACTACATGAAGTAAAGACACATTAATATCAAGGACAAAAAGTGCCAATATTGTATAGTAAAACACTGTTATAGTAAATGAATGCAGAAGTGTGCTGGCGAAAGAGTGAGAATGAGGTATTTCCACCTGTGGTTAACACAGAGGCATTTAGGGGTCTGTTAGAATGCACAAAAACTGTAGTTTAATCAGCAAAAAACAGGAATGTCACTCCTTTGAACCATTCATTTGTAATGATGCTATGAAGACACATTTATGTTTGCAGGTGCACGGGCTTTTAATGTCAATCTACCTGAGTATCAGAGGTATTTTTATTAAGACGATGAAATGAATTTCCTCACCAAGATCCCAAATATCAAATACTGTGAAAGCTTGGAGTATGTTTCGAACCACACTATTCATTAGAATGAATGACTGTTGAACCAGGCTACTTCTCAACAACATTAGTTAGTTACATCACATTTAACTTACGCATCAGTTTACACATCTATCCCATAATAGCTCACCCCACACAGCTAGTATGACCTGACTCAAGGTTGACAGGTATAGTTCCAATTCATCTGGCAGCACCCTTTAAAATGCCTCAGTCTGGTGCTCTCAGCAACAGAGGATTGCATGAGTACGGGCAGCACATGGCTTCTCACCTGGCCGCTCTCCTAGACTGGCTGCAGTTCTGAGCACAGTTCCAACACCATTGTCCTCGGAAACCTAAAGTGGTTGATGAGCTAATCATCATCTTGCACCAGAAAGTCCCCAGTCTCTACATACATGCTCTCTTTGCACCAAGCCATATTACATATACTTGAATAGGCTAAAGTTAGTGTTGCTAAATGTGTTTTCTACTGTTCTTTGAATACACTTCCATATCTACCCATGTAATTGCATACATGTGAATGATTTAATTGCATACACATGGATGAATTAATTGTTATCATGTGTCTCTGATGTGTACAATAATTGTTTTTACATAATTAACAGTTTCTCTGCAAACTCTCTTGGTGCTGAATAACTCTACAAACATGCATACACCAGCTGTGAAGTTGGTGTGAGACCGCACACATACCACAGCCATTGCTTCTGTTAGTCTGCCCCAGGGCAGCTGTGACTACAATATAGGTTACTACCATCTGTGCGTGAATGTGTGTATGAATGGGTGAATGACTGATTGTAGTATACAGTATTTTGGAGTCCTTGGACTTGATAAAGTGCTATACAAATGCAGGCTTTACCATTTATTTAATGATGCATCTGAAGCCTTGTCAAAAAGGAAATGTGCCACATTTTTACGTGATGACCACTTTGCACTTGAGATGCTTTTGGATGCACGTGTAAGGATAAACTTGCTGTGGCAATAGAAAAAGGCCACAACAAAACAGGCCCCAGAGTTTGGAGCTGTGACATATGTCTTTAATTGAGACCAAACAAAATGCAAAAATCTTCCAGATCTGATAAGTCTCAGGTGATCCATCTGTCAGATACAGAAGGCATTAGAATGCACCTGCAGTGCCTCTGAAGATCTGCAGGGAACCAAAAAAGCTGCCAGACAGAGTTTTAAACTTTTCATTCATAATAGAGATCAAGCCAGCAAGTACTGAAATACGCAAAGGATTAGGCATAAAACGGATATCTTTTGATTGTTTGGTTCAAAGGAATATCCTGACATTTCAGAAAATATCCCCCTTTTTTGCTTTCCTCCCAGGAGTTTGACTGCTATCAGATTCACATCTGTGCATGCAGAAAATGTATTGTTCAAGGACATTATTTAGCCTTCAAAAGTATACAGTAACTTGTCACCTTAAGACATAAGACATAATGACCAGCTGTTTACAAACAAAATTGGAAGGAAAATTAGTGATTTTCTTGAGTGAAAATCATTACATCTGCACCTTTGCATGTGAACATGGCAGGTTTGAAGTTGTTGAAATGCCACTGCAGCCTCCATGGTGCTTCTGTCTCCCTTCAGAATGTGTGATGGGCAAGGCTAAACACATCCTTCATCTCCACTACACACAGAGATGAAATTGATAATCGATCTTTTAGTCTAACCCCTGCCAAGAAGGTAAACAGGACTATTTCCCAAAATGTCAGAGACAAACACAAACAGAAAACATGAGGAAATGGAAAATAATTGACTGTCGTTAATTTGTTACTTACTTTAGTGACTGTGAAGTTGACTTTGCCAGTTGCAGGGAGATCAACACGCAGATTAGACTTCATGTTTTCCCTGTTAAGTCTGTCTTGTCTCTATGGTTATACATGATTTATATATTAATACATGATGAAGTTCATGTGATTCATTATAACTTTTTAAAAATGAACTTAATCAAAAGTTCTTCTGGCATGTTTTTTCCTTCAAACTCCACTGCAAAAACTCTACACAGGACCTGAATAATGCATCATGTTGCAGTTGATCTTTGACTATTATTTTCAGTTTTCAGCTGATAGCTCTTTGAGATTAACTTCCTTGTTGCTCAAAGTACTTTATGTGTTTCAGACTGCTAGTTTATTTAGTATATTTGTATACTGAGCAAGCAAATTAGGAATAAATTGTGACTTTGACAGGCTGCCAAAAACAGTCACTAAAGTTGCAATCAAAAACAGCTTCTTTGCTAAGATGTCTGTTGTGGACATAACACTGGTGCATTCCTTGAGCGTAGGAGCCTTTGTGAGTGAATGGTCCATAGACAACTACAAAAGAAGAAAAAAAAACCTAAAAATGCTCAGATATAACACAAAGGATGAATTTCAAAAGCAAAGTCTTAAAAGTCCTAAAAGGTAAAAATAAAGTTGAAGATTTCAATCAAAATCAGTCTCTTTGGAATCAGAATATACAGAAATTAGGAGCAACTGAATATTTTTGCACAGAACCATAATTATGCTTTATTCTTCTGGCTTTTCTTGAGAATATTATGTGTGGTATTTTTGCTTTGGACAAGCAATCTTGGTGCATTCCTGCTGCACTAAGAGCAAAGGGATAGACTACACTAGGACTTAAAGATGTGCAGGAGTGAGTTAGTAGATGGATTTTACTTCTGCAGAAGTCACAGGGACAGAATGTTGTGATGAAACCTCTTTGGTGTGATAGTTTTCTGAACTGTAAGATGTATTTTTCAGAGGCAGTGGCATGGTATATATTCTATGAACAGATTTCTCCCCCCTTGGCAATAATCTGTCTCTTGCTTGTCACAAGTTGAGAGTTTAGTCAGCAGCTGCTGGTGGGGGACTTTGGCAGATTTGCAAGTTTTTTGAAGATAAGAGCTGAAACTCTTGTGTAATTTACATCCACCTCTGTCCTAGAGAGCCTAAGGGTATGTATGGCTGTCATTTCCACTGATTCCTCAGATGGCAGACTATTGATTTAATCGCTTTAGAGCCAATTTTTAAACTTGTCTTTAGGTAGGGCTATGCAGAGGGAGAAATTAAAGGCATTGTAATGAGAACATTTATTTTGGACTACGTTGTCTTTTTTAAATTCTTTTCCCAAACTGTGATTATGAGGACCAGAGAGATGATTTTGAAACAAATTAGCAAATGAAGAACTATGGCACATTATAATGAAATAACGCAAGAGATTTTAAGAAAAGTTCTAGCAATGCAAGAAATCACACGTGAACAAAAGTACCATAAGCAGGAATTGTGACATTTTTCTAAATGTTCTCA
This sequence comes from Anableps anableps, assembly GCA_014839685.1. Taxonomy (NCBI): domain Eukaryota; kingdom Metazoa; phylum Chordata; class Actinopteri; order Cyprinodontiformes; family Anablepidae; genus Anableps; species Anableps anableps. Next base: position 31,956,592 of record CM026066.1, read on the forward strand.
TGTATTATCACCTTTTATTCTGTTTATGTCACATTTATTTAACCAAGAGGTCCTTTGATAGCCTGGTAAGAACCAGCCCCTTGCTCTCTGTTGAAGTTTTAAATGATTGGGTAGGATTTTACCCAATTGCTAATGTTTGGCCGCGACATATGTAATGCGCCAGCTTGAGGAAGCTTACCAGAAATTGTGTGCATTGTAAACAACCCTGTGGGGATTAGGGCCATGAAATCTTTGCCAGCAATAAAATGTCTTAAACATTCCTCTTGCTCCGTCTTTGCTCAATATTTCAGAGCCTTGCCAACACGGACTGAATGGCTTCATTTACTTCCTCCGCTACCATTGCCAAAGTACAAGCAGACTACAATTCTAAAACACTGGAGAAATCCAAGTCAATGGGAGAAAGCCCTGACTGTGCTGTGAAGTGAGATTCAAAGAGAGCGGAATTACGCAGGAAGGCAATGGCCAGGCTAGTCCTTTGACCTAAATGCTTTTTTTAAGAGAGCCCTGAAATGCATGTTTAACATCTGTATTATTGTAAGTCCTATTTTTTAAATATTTTATTTCACATTCCTGGGCATTTTATTTGTGGTGCTTTTGTGTTAATTTCTGTATTTACATCTTTGTATTCAGTTTGTCTCAGCCTCATCTTAACTTTAATAATTTTCTTATCTTTAACCAAAGTGAAACCAGCTTGTTAGATTTGTGTGGGTCTCTTTTTTTTTTTACGTAAATATCTCCTTTACAAAAGTATATACTATAAAAATCTTTCATTGAGTATGTTATTGTAGTAGAACAAAAAAAGAAATATCTTCCTGGAAATTAATCAACACGCTTTTAAAGACCTTTAAGTTATTTTCATTTTTCTTTCATCAATGAATACACATATAAATCCATTTAATTTTTTAAAGTGCTAAGTATTAACAGACAAAAGCTAATATGCAAAAAATGAAAACCAGTTGGGCCTTTTAGTTACAAAGACACAAGCTGTAACTATAGAAGTCCATCTGAGTTTGATTAGATGTGCAATTACAAATAAAAGAATGTTTCCTTAACTGGGACTAAGTCATGGGGAACACACACCAAAATATACTTCCTTTCAAAGGAATTAAAAGGGAAAGATATAGCCAAGTGCTGCTAATTATATACCCTTAGTTAATTGATCTTTAGTAAGTGTGACCACCTCAATAAAAGCTGGAATTTTGACAGTTTGCTGATCTTCAGCATGAAAGTGTGTGTTAACACAATGCAAGGTGAAAATATATCTGCAAGAACCCTAAAGAAGCAATTCCTGCTCCATCTCAGACCCTACAGGTATCATTAACCATATTAATGTGCAAAGTTGATCGTGGTCTAATCAGAAAAAAGATAGAACAAGTATGGTGTCTTTGGAACAGTTGCCAGAAAAGCCTCTTCTCTCTAAAAAGATCATGACTGAATGAACCACATTAGTTCTTGACAGATGAGACCAAAGAAGAGATGCTTGGTCACAGCAGCACCTCTGGCGAACAAAACAAACACAGCATATCAGAGCACAAACACATCATTCCAGCAGTCAAGCATGGAGGTAGAGGGTTGGGTATTTAGGTTATTTTTGCAACCCCAGGACTTGGGCACCTTGCAGTCCTTAAGTTGGATGATCTCATCTGTATACCAAAGTATTCGAAAGTCAAATTTGAGGTAATCTGTTCTAGTCCTGTAGCTTGGCTTAAATTGAGTCAATAACAAGATAATCACAGGTCAAGTAGCAAATTAATGATTCCTGAATGACTGAAAAAGAAAAGAATTAATGGGTCTGGCAAAATATAGACCTCAACCTTAATGAACTGCTTGTTGAATTGTTTACTTGTTGTAATATCATAATCATCCTGACATCCTTAGCAGACAATATTTTTTATATCCTAGTTGGACTACAATATCCTGTGAGAATAAAAGTAAAATCTAAAATGATGCATTTTTAAAAAAAATCTTTTTCAGTAAAGTGAGGTGAACCTTTTTGCCTGGTTTCATCTGCACACACCCTAATGGGAATTGTAGGCTGATACTTTAATCTCTGTTTTATCAAGTTTCCTGACAGTTTTCCTTATGGCACAATAAAATATAATTTATCTCATCTTTATTATTCGAACAGAGAATTTTCCCGAGGGGACTGACGTGTACCTTTATAGTGAGTAATAGCTTCTCTCTGGCCTCTCTACAATAAAAGCGTGACTGAGGGAGTACTGCATTGATGATTGTCCTTCTATGAGGGTCACCCACCTCTATAAAGAAACATCATGTCTCATTTTCCTGGACCTCATCAAAAGTTTACCTTGCTGACCAAACTTTAGGAATTGTGGTATACAGTGTAGACTATAGGACTGTGGATGCACTATTTTGCCAAAAGTATTCACTCACCCATCCAAATTATAGAATTCAGTTGTCATTGAATCACTTTCATGGCCAGTGGAGTATAACATCAAACAACTTTGAATCCAGATTGCTGCTACAAACATTTGTGAAAGACTGGGTTGCTTCCAGTAGTTCAGTGAATTCTTGTGTGGAACAGTGACAGGATGTGCGATAAGTTCAGCTGAGAATTTTTTTTCTCACTACTAAATATTCCTCAGTCAACTGTTAGAGGAATTAAAACAAAGTGGAAGCAAGCTGGAACAACAGAAACTCAACCACCAAGTGGTAAGCTACAAATAATCACAGAATGGGGTCAGTGGCTGCTGAGGTGTAGAGTGCGGAGAGGTTAGTCTATAGATAAAGATCTTCAAACTTCATGTGGCCTTCAGTTTAGCTGAAGAGTGTGTAAAGAGCTTCATGAAATGGGTTTTCATGGTTAAAGAGCTGCATCCAAGGCTCACATCACCTAGTGTAATACAAAGCTCTAGATACACGTGTTCTCTGGAATGATGAATTATGCCTCTCTGTCTGACAATTCAATGAATCAGTCTGGGTTTGGCAGGAGAACAGAACTTGCTTGACTATATTTAGTCAGGTGCAAAGTTTGGTGCAGAGGAGATTAAGGTGTGGAGAAGTTTTTAAGAAGTTGGAGACCGCTCCTTGGTTTTTGTTCAGCATACCAGAACATATGGCGTAATTTCATTTCCCCAGCTTTGTAGGAAGAGCTTTGGGATGACCCCCTCTGTTTGACCATGAATATGCAATGGAGAACAAAACAAAGTCCGTAACGAGTCAGTTTAGTGTGGAAGCTGACTAGTCTGCACAGTCCTGACCACTACCCCATAGAATGTCTTTAAGATAAATTAGACTGGAGACTTGAAGCCAGGCCTTCTAGTCCAACATTGGTGTCTGACCTTCCAAATGCATCTCTGGAAGAATGGTCAAACAATCCCATAATTACCTCTAAACCTTGTGGAAATTTCTATCAGAAGAGTTGAAACTGTCATAGCTGCAAAGGGTGGACTGACATTAAATTAAACCCTATGAATTAAAGGAACGGTGTCACTGAAGTTCATCAGTGTGTGAAGGCAGATAAGCAAATACTTTTAGTAATATAGGTTCAGTCCAGAATTTTTCCATTTCAAAATGTTTGAGCTAATGGGGCTGTTTGGCATTCAGTGCTTTGAAAAAATCCTATTAAACAAATTGTTGGAGGTTTTTCTGAACTATATGAACTTGATTTTTATCTTTCTCACACTCCATCCCCTGTAAGACCTTTAAAAGACTGTTGTATGCTTTCCTAATTTTACTTTTGTCCAGTGAACAAAAGTATTCACAAGTGATTGCAGTAAAGTGTAAAAGCTGCATAAGAAAAGATGTGGTGCACATCAGAGCTCAGGTGTGAGTCATATGCCTGAATGGTTTCAAATGCATTTTTTGTTTTATTAGATTAAAATTGCTTTCCAAATGTTGTTTTGGCTTTGTTTTTGTGACTTTCATTCACGAATATATCATTAACAAAATGAAATAAGGATTGGACAGATTTTCATCCATCAATTTATTCTTTTTCTGGATAAAAATGTACAATCAAATGCCTAGAAAAAATTACTCTTACCTATCAACAAAGAAATGTTCACAGTTTTTTATGACTGCTTAAATTATCATCATATGATTCATTAAATAAGACAGAGTTACAGTTTCCTGATGAAAACAGACCCTCATAAAATGTTTTGCAAAAGTATTCATACCCTTTAAACATTTCTAAAAAAATTTAAACAGTTTTATTTTCACTGAGGATAAATTACACAAGTAGAGTATTTACTAATTAGATGACTTCTCAAGGCAGTTGGTTGCACTGGATTCTATTCAGGTGGATCAAAGTGAAGAGGATTGTCTACTTGTGTTGTTTTAGTTGTCAGAATAGACAGTCATAATGTGGTTATTTTATCTGGAAGACCAGTATGTGGTAAACAAAGAATTCATTTCCACTTTGTCCATGTTCTGGTATTAGGTTATGTTGGGCTGAAAATTTTAAAAGCAGAATTGCATCAATTCATTCACCTATTTTCCTCTATTTATACATTAAAAGTTATTCTTCTCTTGCTTTATTCATGAAATTTCCTCCTGTTTTTTTTCCCCCTAATCCTAAAACCTTGATTAGTAATTTGGTGCTAGATGACACTCCAGACTAAATTATGGCTCTGCCACTCACATTCTGCCATCATAACTAACTGATGCATAATGGATCCAGCATATAAATCACACTGTTAAATGTGATTAATGTGGCTATGTTTTACAACAATGCTATAAAGTGCTTTACATGCACAGGCCGTAAATAATAAGCTAAGCAAAAACAAAACAAAACAAAAAAAATAATAACAGTAAAATTACAAACATGAATCTATAATAGGGCTTAAACCAGAACAAGAAATTATGGTTAATTAAAAGCAAATCACATAATGCCCTGGCAGCAAAGCTATTTTATGAGTTCTTTTAAATCCCCTTAAAAGAGCTGGCCTTTGTATCTGGATAGCACAGATATGGAGTGCTGAAGGTAGATAAACCTGTAAGACAAACAGAGCCTCAGAAGTTATCGTAAAAATCTTAATTTAGGCACCACACGGCTCTATAGAGCAGAGTTTCGGAACAAAACAGTTTCCTGGTTTAACCCACGCAGAGGGAGTTCAGATAATAACTCTGAGAAAGATAAAACTCGCCAAATAATCAGCTGCATCTTGAGATAATCTCGCTTCCTTAATTCCCGGTGTTTACCGGTGAACCAGGATGTTTATGGCAAGTGAAGAGAAGGGATTTCCCAACACATGATATTCTGTAAAGATAGGGTTCAACAGTTGATCAGCCCTGAGAAATTCTGACTCTGATATAAGCAGAATGCTTGCTGTGATGTACAAGGAGGTGGGTGTAAGTGCAACTTCTTAAAAAATAAAATAGGATCAACACCCTTTATTTGTATGTTAGACTGTAGCTTCCTTGTATCAATAAAATTCCATATTTGGTGTCAGACTTAATTTGGTGTCAGCTTCATTTGGGTAGGGTGAAAAATCATCTTTGGGTTTATTCGATGGATGATATTATGTAATTGAATCTTCAATAAATGATTCATTCATCCATTCATACATTTTTCATCCATATATCTGTTTGTCCACCTATCTTTCCATCTATCAGTCTGACCATTGATCTGTCCATACATCCATGCATCCATGACCTCATTTATCCATTCATCCATCAGTACATCCATCAGTCCAGCACTGTAGTTTTCTTGCATAAAGTTAAATGCACACTAAATTATAGAAAATAATCTATACATTTTTTTTCCATAACAGTGTAAAACCTCAGTCATACCTGTTCAGTTGGATTTAGGAATATGTTCCAAAATCAGCATTCTAATGGATGATGACTAGATAATTGTGTAATTGTATGGTTTTTTTTTTCTAAAGGCTCACCAATCATGAGCCGATTTACAAGAGTGCAAGGTGCCATATAAGATAATAATTTAAGATAAATTTATTTTATATGAAAAATCATCAAGTAAAATTTCTTCACAATTTTATCAGACATTTAAAGTGATACATGGTTTTTATTTTGTGCATTTTAGTTAATGTTAATTCAGCTGTTAGAGTAAAGCAACATTAATAATATTTAAACATGTAAAACAGTAGACTTGAGACTGCATCTGTCATTTATTGACAGCAGCTCAATAAAGGAGATCGGAGATAGACAGTCTCCTATCTTGCCATTTTTGTTAGCATATTAAACAATGCATATTAACCAGGTCTAACCACAAGGAAATTAAGCCAGTTTTTCAGAATATGAAGTCTTGTTCTCTCTCTCTGTGCTGCCTTTAATTAAGTCCTGGGTTGAATGAAGGAAGTGTATTAGAATCAGTGGTGTGGAATTCAGGATTCAAGTTTGTAAGCGTTGGATACACCCCTTTTAACTTGACATCATAGTTTTGTTTTAGCTTTTTCGATATCTAATGATCAACTGACCATTTGGGGATGAAGGTTAAATGCCCTGTAAGTGCTCTCTAGAGAACAGACAAATATGAACCAATTTAGAAAGAGGTGCCAAGGTGACTGAATCTTCATCAGAGTAGACAGAGCACCTGGATGGTGCATAGATGAGAATATTTTATTGGGTAAATGCTGTGATATTTAAGTAGCAGTTGCACTGATCCTGTTGCATATTCTATGGTATATATTTGGACATATTTGATATATCCAAAAAATCTGTGGCATCATGCCTTGTCTGGTGGCTAAATGATATATGCTATAGTATTAAATGCATAGGAAGGTGATGCTGGAGCCTTGTTTACCTCTTTCAGTCCCCTTAAAATGCAAGATATGCAGCAGTGTGAGAACATAGGTATTAAATAACAATTCAAAAATACTGTGATACCTATGCTTTGACAACAGGTGATGATTATGTGGACATTAACTGCATCTCAATTCAGTTTAATTTGAAAATACTTTATTAATCTCAAACGGAAATTACCTAGTGTTGTAACTCATTATAAAGTTGTTTTTTTTTTTTTTTTTTAAGTGTTATTGTAGATGCTAATGACTGTGCAGGAAGAAACTCCTGTAGCACTCAGTATTACTGCAGATCTGAAGAAGCCTCTGACTGAAGACATTCTGTTGTTGTATAGCATTCTTATGAAGAGGATGTATCCTGTAATCTTTTTCAGTTTATGAAGAATCCTTCTTTGTATAGTTATCGCCTAAGGTTCCAGAACATTCCCCAGAACACAGCCAAACTAATTTATCAGCTTTTTGAGCATTTTTAAGTCACTGGCTCAGATGCTGCAACCCCAACAGATAATAGCAGAAGATGGAAAATTCAAAAAGAAGAATGTCCTGAGTATCCAGGACCCCCATCTATTCGCGGTTTAGTATCCACAGCTTTGCCAAGTCACAAATTTTTCTGTGAAACATAGCTCCAAATTACTTCTGCCTCTGTGCAGAAGATTTTTTTCACAGAGCTTACCTTAAATCTTCCAAACAAAATGCAGCAGATAAACCCAGACATGCCTATACCCAATGAAACTGAAACCAAATTTGGGTGTTTCCTAAGGAAGACAAGCTCCAGAAAGATTTATAGTACCTCCAATGAGTTCTTGGTTTTCCCCTGGGCTTTCCTCCCAATGAGACCGGCCTGAAAAAACACCAAAACATAACAAAAATTAAAACCTGGTTACAAGCAGCTGAACCCTTTCTCTGTATCCCTGGCTGGGCTTACTCTTAGAGATAAGACAAGGAGCTGTATCAACTGCTTGTAACTGAAATCTTGGTCTTTCAGTCCTAATCCATTTATCATGACCATAGGTCAGAACATAGATTAACCGGTAAATCAAGAGCTTCGCTTATCGTCTCATCTCCTCACCGCGATAAATCAGAGCTGCAACACACATTAATGCAGTTGAGGCCCCAATCCCTGCTTCATCATATCATTACTCATGAACAAGGCATGCGATATTTTAAATAATGCCGCTTTAGGCACTGATTGACCCCGTACCTGTAGGAAGCAGTCCACTTTTTCTGATTGAGAATTATGACCTTTGACTTAGAGGAATTGACTCTAATTCTGGGAGGTCTACACTCTGCTATAAACAATCTCAGGTGTGAATTTCTGCAACCCATTAAACACTTATAAAGATATTTATGAGTTGTAGAAGAAGTTTGTAGAGGAAACAGTTACTCCAGACCAGTGTCTGGCAGACTCTTTCAGTTTTCCACACTTGAGTATTTCTTACTTAATTCTTCATCTTCATGTTCTAGGGTAGTGCTCCAATGGATCATAGGGGGGAGGAAGAGGAGGAACCATCTTAAAATGCCAGTGGACTTGATTTAGTTCAACCACCAAGAGAGTACAGGCCAGATGGTGACTTTAGGAAGCCTGAAATCTCAGCACCTGGCAAAGTGTTTATCATTGCATTAATTAAGAACATTGCCAGATCCCTGCATATACATTATGTTTATTTTCTGCTATGTGGAGGCGATAGAAATCTTATAAATTCTTGAAATAATTGCCTTAAGATGTCCCTATTTTCCTCTGGACACAAAGTAAATGCATTTAATGGCTTGAGACTTGTTCTATGATTTTCCTTTTTTTCTTTCTTTTTTTTTTTATCTACGACAAAATGACTTTTCTCTTTTTGAGGGCACTTTCCAATTCACTAACTTAGTTGGACAGTTTTTATATTAGTTATAAACCACTTCATTGCCTTATTTACTGGAAAAGACAGGAACAGCGTGACTAAGTGGAATTTTGAAACTTGTAAAGTGTCAGATAAAGTGCTTGAATACCCTCTGATAATTTATGAATCCATTCATTTTTTTACTGCTTTTATCCTGTTGCTTCTGTGCTGACACTGAACACTATTGCCTCCATTTCTGTTTCTACAGCATGAGCTATTTTACATTGGCATATTCAGCTCCCAACACCTGAATAATTCTTTTGAATTTCCTTTTAATGCATGAGCATGTTATTGTATAATTGATGCTGTGAGGAGATAAACTGCCAACATCTTCATCTAGGTGCCTCTGGCAGACAAACGTAGAGCGGTTTCACTTGATTTGTTAGTTTTAAAGTATACCGTTTCATGGCTGAGGAGACCAGAGGCCTGAGGTAATCATGAATAGTGTGAGCTCACCGGCACAAGGACAGCAGATGGTTGATGGTTTTATAGATGATTGGCATTTTCTTCTTTCTTCTTTCTGCAGTCTACGCTGAAAGGAGCAAATCTGACTGTGTTTGGCTGCCTTAATCATGGAATGCCTCTCTTCTTAAGAGAAAACTCATCGCTGAAATGTGAATCGGGTATGTTGGATTTCCCTGTGACAAAATATATTTTAACAATTTTGGGTTCCTACACTGTTTCCTGGTCAAGATAAGTATAGAATTGAACTTGGAAAAATGATCATCTATCATTTACATTAATTTGTTTGTTCACCATTCTGATCATCTGTTCATCCATCCATCATTGAAAATAATCAAAAATTTAATTCCTGGAAATGTAACTGAATTTTATACATGAAAACAATTTAAAATTAAAACAGCAAGTTATTTGTTTTAATTTTTCTGTGTTTGTGAAACTTAATAAGTTTAGAAAGCTTTGTTGGTTTTCTCTTTTTTCAGAATCGGTAGCTGGGTTTTTCCTCTCTGTGAACATATCCTCTAATATTACCAAACTGAGAATTCCCTATCCACAAACAGGAACATGGTACCTCAGTCTGCGCTCTTCATGTGCTACTGAACACGGGTAAGATGGCAGTGGTACTTCACTGCATAACTTAATACAGCTACAAAGAAATCACATCTTTACAGAGATGGTTGGAAAACTTTAGATGTGTTTATTTGCTTTCTTGACTTGACGTAGACATTTAATATCATTTTTATAGCTGTGGTCTTAAGATTTCTACCAGCTACTTCAGTTGAACTTAGCAAAAAGACTAGAAAAACAGGCCTGAACTGTTCTGTATATATATATCAGAATCCTTCTGACAACATCGGAGCGAGGTATCTGTCATCTGTTCCAGCTCTCAGCAGGAAGGTGAATAAACACATTTCCCAAAATATCTAACTGGGCTTTGAAAGTGGAAAAAAGTCTGTAAAGTGTTCTCTCAGGGGTATTTACCCAGAAAGTCTAAAAAAATTGATTTACAAGCAAAGATTCACTGAAATGAGCTGGTTGACTGTTGCTCATAAATTTTTGACATTCTCATAATCAGTTCACACCCTTGGTCCCAACACCCCACAGCAACCTCGATGAGACGATGTTTGCTCTGTTCTGCAGGAAGACAATCACAACACAGGATGTAAAGTATTTTTATAGCACATCTTCAAACAATTGCTACTTTGTTTACCACATTTAATAATTTAGCACTGTGATTTGGGAAGCGTGCTATTCTCCCATCTGTCGCCTAGCAGCACAATTTGGCCTTTAGATGCACACGACGTAGAAGAGCATTTCGGCGTTGTACATTGAGAAATGTAAACAGAATGATTCAAACATACACGCATTTTACATTTTCTCTAAATTGTTAAAGGTAAGCTGTCATTACTTTAATGCCATTATTGTTACAGGTTGAATTTCAGTATAAGAGGTGCAGACTGCATCTTTACCAGCAATAGCACAATAGGCAGACCAAACTGTCAGCATGTTGTGCTTTCTGTAAAGGGCACAGCTGTTATCGTTTGTGGACTAGATTATATCTTGTGATATCGAATGTTCTCTCCAGCCATTTGTGCTCTGCAGATGAATTCTATAAGTACACATTTCTTCTCTGAGGTTTTATTTTAAGTCAGTGTGAGAGACGTTACAGAAAGAAGATGGGGAAAAATTATGCTATAAAGTCATCCAACAAAATTATATCTGCAAGTTTTTCAGTGTTACACATGAAGCAGATTGAGCAATTTTACAGAATTTTTAATGATTAAAAGAAAGAAAGAAAATAATTTAATTAAATATTTAGTTTTTTCAGGACCTCTTGGGAGTTCCAGTTTAATTTGAATTACAGATAACAGATGGTGTGGTACATGTATTTATTTTCATTTGAGCCTAACTGAGGTTTAGAAATGGTGATAGCTTTCACATAGCTGTGTGTTATATTTCACACACTAAATTAGTCCAGGCTTGCTTCAGCTGAAAAGTGGCAGTGTGTTTGGTTCGTACTCATGATTATTTTTATTTGTTTAAGTCACAAATCAAAATGAAGTCAATTGAAGCTTTTATGAACGGACAGAAAAGTATTTAAAAGTAGTTACTTGACATTTGATTACTATCACGAAATTATGCACACACAGACACCCACATATATGCATAACATAACATGTAGTCAAGTTTATTTGTAGAGCACATTTCAGCAGCAAGGCAGTTCAAAGTGCTTTACATCATAAAAACAGCAAGCAAGTATACAAAAAAATCATCAAAATCATCAAGCAAGTATACAGCAAAATTGAGCAAATATCAATACATCAAAATAATAAAGATCATCAAACAAATATGCATCAAAATCAATGTAGTAATTTATTTTTTCACAGTACCGTTGTTTATTTCTAAAAAAAAAAAAAAAGAATGAAAGAGTGATATAAATTTTATTTTAGCCTTGCAACATAACAGCTAATAAAATGAAGCACATACATTAATTGAAAGTCCCTTAGTCACACTTGCTGAAAAAAATAAAATAACTGTCAACACAAATTTCACACTAGTGACAGCTCCATTTCTCCTTTGCCTGCTTGTGCTCCCTCTCCCCTCCCCCCAGGTTTGAAGAGTGCACCAATGTAACCGCAGAGGTGTATATGCGTGCATACCTGACTCCATGCATCAATGACTGCGGGACATATGGACAGTGCAAGCTCTTGCGAACCAACAACTACCTTTATGCTGCATGTGAATGCAAAGCAGGTAACAATTTATGTGCAGGAGCTGCTGAAGCACAAAGCATTCTCTGTGTATTTGTCAGACTTACTCAAACTACTTTTTTTTTTCACTTGCTTTGATTTTGTTCCCACTGTGAGCTAAATTCAGATTAACTCATCTTCGAATGTCTTCTTTTGATTTGATTTTAATGTCAAACTCAGTCAGCGGCAGACAACAGCAAGTTGTTTTAACATAAGTGTGGAAATAATTAATGCATATCTTCAAGAATCCCTCCTTGTTTATTAATTAGTAATAAATAGGGAGGAAATGCATGACCATTAATGATATTCAATTTTAGATAAAAGGGGAAAAATGAGGTCATAATCAGAAATTATTTGCTGTAGTTAATTGTAAACTATATGATGGAGAATGACAGAAAATGGAAAAGACAGCCACATGGGGTTGGACAAGCCATTTTCCAGAACTGAACTAACAATACTGCAATTAAATGGTAGGTACCACTGTCCAATAGGCCTTGTATTAATCTCTTCCTATAAGCTGTTGATGAGACAATAAAACACTCTTAATTACGAACAGCTTTTCAATAAAAGATGAGCTTATGAAGCCAAACAAAGCCTGTCCTCAGAGGCTTTTTTAAAATCCTGCCTTTGATCTTGTTTTATCTGAGCCCACTTCTCTTCTATTTAATCCATTGTCATACTTCATGTGTGCCTCTGCTTCCTGGCAGAGCCTCAGCAATCAACATTTGCCCTTGGCCTGTCTTAACTCAGCAAAACCTCAGTAATACAGTGTCTTGCGAAAGTATTATACACCTTGAACTTTTTCGTGTTATACCCTAGAGCTGGGCAATATGGACAAAAATAATCATCACAAAATTTTTTTATGTGCAGAATGATTTTAAATGTTTATCACAATCATTACCAATGAACATGGTGCCACTTTTAATAAAAAACTAAAAAATATAAATTAACATGATCAACAAGTAATTACATTTATTTTTAAAATGCCCTTAAGCACTCTGGGACATTATGGATTAGACTGAAAAAGAATGAAAAACAAAAAAAAAAAACACTTTCTCAACTAACAGTACTTTGATTTACAATTTCTATTTACAGTTTTGTATGGGAATGACGTGTTTCAGTACATAGATAAAACAAAGCAAGTCAAGTTCTTAGGTTTCAAACTCTTCTTCTTGTAAAAATCCATTCATTCATCCATCTATCAATCCATCAATTGTCTTCCACTTATCTGAGATCGGGTCATGGGGACAACAGGTCCAGGAGGGAACCTCAGGCATCCCTCTCCCCAGCGACATCCTCCAGCTTATTCTGTGGAAACCCAAGGCATTCCCAGGCCAGGCAGGATACATAGTCCCTCCAGTGAATTCTGGGTCTTTCTCAGGGTCTCTTACCAGTGAGACATTCCCAGAAAACCTCCATACGGAGGCACTCAGGGGGCAACCAAATCAGATGTCCAAACCACCTCAACTGACTCCTTTCAGTGCAGAGAAACAGCGGCTCTACTTTGAACGCCCCCTGATGACGGAGCTCCTCACCCTATCTCTAAGGTTGAGTCCAGCTTCTCTCTGGAGGAAGCTCATTGCAGCTGCTTATATCAGAGATTTTGTAAAATGTTTGAAAAAAGGTGACCCCACATAACCAGACCCAAAAACCAGAAGTACTGTGAATTGTCATATCTTAACCTAAAAACAGACAGAAAAACAACCAAACAGAGCTAGCCCTTGATGACGATCTATTGTAGCAAAGCAGAGATAGTTGAAAATAGAAGGGAATTCACTCCAAGAGGCTCTATTGTGCAAGATAAACAACTTCACACAATTCTGATGTTCCTGAAAAAGAGCTGCTGCTGCTGCTGATAATGATGCTGTTATCAAGTTATAAATTTTTCCTACATTTTAAGAGATGCGCAAAATTCAAAGGAAGAGATTTTGAAACGGCTCGTTTCATCTCTCATTCAAATTTCTTCTCTTCCCTCCACAAAAAGATTAAGACTTTCCCAAAGTTCATCTAGAGTTTAACACAACTTAATGACACAGAAGCTCCTTTTGATCTCTCCTTTCTGCAGTCAGGCTACAGCTCTGACAGTGTGTTTGTCTAATAGGCTGGAATGGCTGGGGCTGCACCGACAACTCCGAAGCCTACTCTTACAGCTTCCAGCTCCTCTCCACCCTCCTGCTCTGTCTCAGCAACCTGATGTTTGTCCCGCCTGTGGCCATAGCCATTCGAAGCCACTACCTGCTGGAAGCTTCAGTCTACATCTTCACCATGTTTTTCTCCACTGTGAGTGACTTTTAAATGATTAAACTGTTAACTGAAAGTACTGTTAAAACCATACAATATATAAAAAAGCACATAACCTTTTTTTTCTGTGCTCACTGTCTGACATAAAATATGACCAACCTTTTCCTGTTTTAGGTCACCGAGCAGTGCCAAAATTTATATTTGCTAAACATGAAAATATTGAGAGTGAGTTTTTTTTTTAAGATATTTTTTTTAATCACTTTTTCAAATTTAGAAGTCACATGCTCTAAAATGCTCTCACATCCACTGCTTACTCGTGTGATGTCATGAAAAGATCATAAGAAATCAGCCAAGATATCAAGAAGAGAAGTGTGGACCTTTACTGGTCTGGTTCTTCCTTGGGAACAATTTCCAGATGTCTGGAGGTGTCATGCTCAAATTTTCAATCAGGTTTATGCATGTATAAACAGCATGAGAATTTCCAGCAATTATACTGTTGGGAAAGAAGACAAGTTATGTACTGCAGAGATGAATAAATGTGAAGAAAAATGTATCAGCCCTAAAACAAAAGCAGAACATCTTCAGAAGAAATTGACTGAATCTGAGAGGTGATTATTATCTGTAGTGAAACGAGTCCTGTACCGTTGGGGACTGAGCCCACTCAGAAAGAAAGAAGCCATTATTCCAAAAGTAATTTAAAAAGCCAGAGTACAGTTTGCAAATGCATACATGGATAAATACATACATTTACAACATGTCATGTGGTTTTGATGAAACTAAAATTGAAGTGTTTGACCATATTGCCCATTGTTAAATTTGGAAAAAAGCATGAGAACACCATCCCCAACTTTGAAGTATGGGTGGCAGCATCATGGTGAGTGGGTGTTCTGCTTCAGGAGGGACTTGTGCACTTCTCAAAATAGATGGCATCGTGTGGAAAAAACTATATTTGGGAATATTGAAGCAACATCTTAAGACATCAGTTCAAATGGGCCTTTCAGATTGAAAATTAGCCTAAATATAGCACCAGATTAGTTACAAAGTTGCCTAGGCAACTAACAATAAAGTCAATGTTTTTGTAAAGGCAGTCCCATAGAAATTTTGAAGGCAGACCTGCAAAGGTTTGTGTGAGTAATTAAACCTTCAAATTGGACTCAGTTCAGTCCTCTCAGGAAGGATGAGCCATTCAAAAGGGTTTAACCCATGGCATAAAATTTAAAAGCCTAGTTTGGTGATCTTAACTGACCTAAAACAGGAAACATTTAATCTAAAGTAAGACAGTAAAAAAAGATTGTGTGTCTTTCAACACAGTGTATGTAAATTTTTGGTTTGAAGCATATTTTTGCATCCGGCCTGAATTAGAAAAAAATCAGAAATTTCATTGCTGATTCATCTTCTGCCACTTTTTAACACGACATGGAAAAACAAAATCATTTAGGGTTAGTGTGAGGATTAAAATCAACATCATAGAATGTGTTTCTGAGGTTGTTTCTGATGCACATAAACACAAGTGATGCATGCAGGTAATTTCATACAGTTTCTAACAATGGAGTCATGCTGTTCAACTGATTGACACTTAATGATAGTCTGGGGCAAAAGCAGTGATGATGACTGCATTATGCAAGCGCTTAAACCAAAAATGAATTATAGTCACGAATAGGGTTGTTTTAAAACCAGGACCAATTTTATACATGTGATAAATACATGAAAGAATCCAGAACAGGAAATGTGTTTCGGAAATGAGGCTCAGTGGATAAAACAAATTACACAACATAGAATTTTATTATTTGCAAATCACTTAATGCAACAGTTTATTCATGCCTATTATATATCTAGAAGTAGATTTACTGATCTTGTTGCAATTATTAAAGTGGACTTCCTTCCTCTGCTATTTTCTTGAATAAATATCCTTTAATCTTTATCCACCTAAAGTTCTTTAAGCCCAAGGCATTTCTTTCTAACATCAGAAAGACATAGTGGAATCCATGGTCAGGCTTACCATCCTTGAGGTACACAGATGAGTTTTTCTTTCAAGTTCCTATTGAGCGCCAAAGCAGAATATATAGGTTGTGCCTATAAAAAAATTGCCTTCTTCTCTATCAATGCAAAACAGCTTATTCTGCTGTGGACTCTTGTCTTGCGCTTCTGGTACTCCAGGTGCTGACAGTTGTCTGATTGGAGCCTGATTAACAGCACTTGTAAGCATAGACCCTGCTAGAGAAATCAGTTGGTGTTTGCTCCAAGAATGCCAGGTTTGACTGAACTTGACAGGACTTTTGTTATAGGGCAACCTTAAGCTGGTGTTACAGCATTATTTGGATTGAGCCCCAGTTCCATCTCCTACTTAAAGCACTAGTTTCATATAGCAAGGAAGATCAGTGACAATCAGCAGCCCAAACAAACAAAACACCATAAGAAGACTAATTCCTCACCCTGTCACCACTAAGGAACTGTAGGCAGTCTTCTACAGATTACAGTTTACTGGATGTCCGACAGCTCTCTACCCAGAGAATCCAGAACAGACTGGACACTCCAGGTCTCATAGGGCTGCTAGGAGACGTGCCATGACTACCCTTTGCTGTCGGGCCTGATAGCATTGTTGTCAGCAACAGCTGGAACCTGATCAGCATCGTTTCTCAACCCACAAGTGGATTTCCTAACAAATGTGGCACACTTTAAGTGAAAAAGCAGGCTTTCTGGTGGAATAGAATTGATTTTATTTTGTATTTTCTGTATAGGTGAGAAATAACTGGTTACTAACTATGACACATGGATGACAGCAAACCTATTCCAAAGTGTTTCACCTTAATATCCATCATACACAATGCAACAAGCAGATGAGTGCTTCACAGGTTGGTAGAGTGGCCATTCAGAGCAGATTGCACTAAGCTGAAAGAAGATTGGCCCTCTAGTTTCTGTTTGTACAGGAAATGAATACTGTTAAGCCCAAAATTATTTATACCTCTGGCAGATTTAGCTAGATCTAAAATCATTTTCATTCACCCAAGAAGTTTGTTTCTGATAGGAAATATGACAGGCATCTCTAAAAAGGTAACAAAACAATATAAAAGGAGGACAAATTAAAATAAATCTTAGTTTATTATTTTATCAAATTCTAATCATGTACTTAAATGTATTTTATCAGGATCTTATGTGATAGACCAACATAAAATAGTGAATAATTGTAGAGTGGAAATATGTTTTCAGTGTTCTTACAAATACAATTTTAATTAGTGTGCCAAGAGTTTGCTTTCAGTGGGTCTAATTGTGACACTTCTAAAGAAAATCCACTGCAACCAATTAGCTTTGGAATTCAACTAATTAGTCTGCCTGTATGTAATATAATCTTAGTATAAATGTCACTGTTCTGTGAAAGCCTCAGGTTTGTTCGAGAACATGTTAGTGAACAAACAGCATCATGAAGACCAAGCAATACAGCAGACAAGTCAAGGAGGAGGTTGTAGAAAAATCTAAAACAGGATTAGATTATTGAAAGGAAATAGCACAATTTCAAAATTACTAAGACATGGTCATCCATCTAACCTGACAGGTTAGATCCTAGAAGTGGAAATGAGGCTTGTAGTTAGTTTTAAAGATTTTCAGAGATCCACAGCTCACATCAGAGAATCTATTGACTGGACAACTGTTAGTCATGTTGCATGACTAACAGTTGTCCAGTCAACAGATTGACTCATGCACTTTATGAATCAGGTGTTTATGGAACAGCATTAAGAAAAAAGCTTTTGTGGAAAGCCAAACAAATGATGTTTAAAGTTTACCTCAAGCCATGTAGAGAACACATCGAAGAAGTGGAATAAGATGTTCTTAAGCAGTGACAGGTAAGCTGGTCAGAACCAATGGGAAAAAGTAAATGCAGTGAAAATCTGGAGAAATTGAAAAAGATTGGGGTGGAGGTAGATCTTTTAGCCAGACAAGGATTTTACACAGCTAGAGAAACAATAGAATGGTTTGGATCAAAGCATTTTTAATGTGTTAAAATGGCCTAGTCTAGGTTGAAACCAAAATCCTAATTAGAATCTGAGATGAGACTTGAAATATTATTTTGACCCTGGCATCCAGTCTGATTCACCCTGGAATGTTTTGCAACGGAGAATTTACAAAAGTGTAAGTCTTTAAATATACAATGGTGGTAGAGACATACCTCAAAAATGTACAGCTCTACAGTAATTTCCGGGAAAGGTGATTCTACAAAGTATTATCTCTAAGGTGCTGGATTCAAGTTTATGGTTGTAAAATGACAAAATATGAAAAATGTTCAAGGGGCATGAATATTTTTGAAAGGCTCTGTTGGTTTTCCAGCAAAAGGATTTATTTTAAGAAACTGAAACCATATGGTTAGATCTAGCATCCAGTTCAGGTCTTTCTTTTCTATGCTCTGGAGAAATTCCTTTGAAAAAACTGACAAAAGCTGATAAATTACAGTCCAATTTCCTTTACAAAAGGTTTATTAAGTGTTGCAAAGAACTTCTGGGGAGCTTTAGAAAAGCAGTTCATGCTTTGTTTTTTGAATTGTCATCAAACACATGCTAGAATTTTATTTTGTGAAAGTAGAGTGTGTCTATCAGACGGTTCTATCAAGAGAGATGAAATTGATTTCTGTATGTTATATTTAAAAACCTCAGAGTACAAAAACATCTATAATTCAATTCTTAAAAAATCAAACAAAACAAAAAAACAACTGGTTGATGGTGTAACGACTGCCTTCTTTGTCTCTTCCCAGTTTTACCATGCATGTGACCAACCTGGTATTGTGGTCTTTTGCATCATGGAGTATGATGTCCTGCAGTTTTGTGACTTCCTGGGGTCACTTATGTCAGTGTGGGTCACAGTTATTGCTATGGCAAGGCTAAAATCCATCATCAAACAGGTATGTTTCACTGTATTTCTTAATAATTAATGAATAACAACTAACTTCATGGAACAATAGTTTGTCAAAAACAGTTAATTCATATTTTTTTCTTTTTTTCATAAAAGTGTTATGTATTATGTCAAAAATGCTACAAAACTGGGAATATTTTTTTGTGGTAAAATAAAGCAGTACTCTGTTAAGGAGACTGCTCAGTATTAGCTATGTATAAAATGTGATTAATATTATTTTGCATAGCAATCTGATCAAACTGATGTGAGATATGACATGCACTCACTGCTGAAAATGAAACCAACTATAAAACATTGGGAGGAATTGGGTAAATCAACAGAAGGTAAATCATGGCACATTATTTAGTTTTGTCTTCGATTAATTACATACATCTTTGGTTAATGTAAGAATTCCACCTCAGAATTCCAGTTCCTAGAAACTAAATTAAAACTGGTGCTCATCTACTACTCTTCCTATCAAGTCTGTTTGATTCACACTTTTGAACAGTTCTGATAAAAAATGCATTTGATTCCCTAAATTCAGCAATTATGTTTTCATGCAAAATATGAAAATGGCTTTTGCAAACCTTTTTTGATATTTACAGAAAAATGTATATTGTTTTTTTGTTTTTTTTTTTTGTTTGGCACAGAAAGTTTTTTCAGACTTAGGTGACTGGTGACTCTGTCAACTTAGGGTTAGACTGTTTTTCAGTATTAATATCCTCCATTGTCATTTATGCAAAATATATTATTGAAAGATATCTGTCTATCATTGCAGAGGTGTATTTGGGGGAATAGCTTTTTCTATTACTTCCATAATTAGACAAATAAAATGAGACACAACAGGATAGTTCATTAAATGGCTTTTGAGTTTCATTATCAGACACAGCACACATTTATAAAAATTACTACTGACACCGTTAATGAAGAAAAAAAAAAAAAGACTCTCGTTCCTAAAAGTGCAGTAAAACCTTCGTGAATGAGAAGCCAGAAGCAGGTCATTTATCACACCATGTATTCAGCAAGCTAAAAAATGTAGAAAAACATCACTTTTATCTTCTCCCATTGATCAGGCATGTTTTTTACACCCTCACAGCATGCCTGTCATCCTGATGTAAATTGCAGTAACAATGTGAAATCTTGTAATAAAATTCTTTGACATCACTACAGTATATGCATCAGGCTACCTTCAGTCTAGTTCTATGTGAATAGCATGGTAAGTCAAGGCAGAAAAGTAAGTTTATTTCTATAGCATTATTTGTACTCAAGGTAAAAGTGCTTTATAGTAAAATAAAGAAACAGAAATAAAAGAATCACACTACAAAGACAAAATGCACTAAAACAAAAATATGCATCACATAAAAAGAAAAAAATGATGAAATTGCATATTTAAAGGCCATAAATAGCTAAGATATGATCAAAATTATCCAGTAAAATGCATTTAGATCCTGAGTAGTAACCGGAGGTAAACAGTAATATTTTCAGTCCTGTTTTAAAGAAGGCAACAGTTTCTGCACATCTCAGGATTTCAGGGAGTTGTTTCCAGAGCTGTGGAGCCTGGAAACTAAATGCTCCCTCCTATTATTTAGTTGTCCTCCAGGAAACACCAGATAACTGGTCTCTGATGATCTGTTGGTTCTACACTTGTCATACCTGACCAGCAACTCAGAAATAAATTTAAACCTTAGATCATTAAGTGCCTTACAGACAATTAACACAATTTGATATCATATCCTATTACAAACAGAGAGCCAATTCAGTGATTTAAAGATTGGTGTGATGTGATTTATTTTTCTATGCATTTTGCATTTCTTATAGAGAACATAGAAAACACATTTGGCAAAATATTTACTGGATACAGCAGATTTTTTAGAAAGGTTCTAACTTTGCTGAAGAGGTTGGAATACTTGTTTACTCTGAAATACAAATAGACATAATGTTCTCTACATTATGATCTACATAATTTTATCTCACACATAGACTAAAGAAAAAAATATGTTTAAAAAAATCACCTGCTAAAGTTAGTCATAGTTTTCAAATGCTTGCTGTGCAAAACATTATACCGTTTTTCTTTTCTACCCTTTAAAGAGTAACACAAATATAACAGGTAAAACCTGCGGTAATGTAGCTTGATGGCTATAATACTGCTGTGCGCAGCAATAGGAAGGGGAGGAGCAATTCTACCTTACTCTATCCTCTATGCAAGCGGAGAAAACTGCAGTTACATTAAACCATATAAAGGATATGACAAAAAGTTTGGTTGAATACTACAGTGTATCTTGATACTGGTAACCAATCCATGCCTTACCTTCTCTATTTTGATGCTTTATACTATACAGATATATTGTGCTCTACTCCAGCATTGTTTTCTGTCATTTTAAACAGAAATCTTCACATTTACATTCTCATGGAGCGTTCACCAAATGTCATCAACTTTAGATGCTCTAATTGGCTCAGGTATTTATTGAAACAGACAAGCAGTCAGTCCTTATAATGAAACAATGTTTTTTGGACAGATTATTAAATATGTCCAGTTATCTGTAATCAGACCCTGGATCACAATGCACTCCACTCTCATGTTCTCTTGTAGTGTCAGTGGGTGATGAAACAACTAAAACCCAGAACAAAGAGAGATTAGAGTTCTCCAGAGCTGTGTATAAACAAATCTCACATATGCCTCCATTCTTAGTTATAAATTAAAAGATCAGATGCATTAGAATCTGCAAAGTGTGGCACTAAATTCTCAGCTTGTTGACATATTGCAGAGAATAAACACTAACAGGTGCACCTTCTCCCTGGGTCACCCCCTGGCTGCACACCAATATGGAGCAGTCAGAGGGGAGGTGTGTGAGTGTAAATGTGTGTCCCTGTCTATAAATGAGACAGAGAAACTCAGGGGGGGGCGGTGGTGGAGGTGGAGGTGGTGAGACGGGGAGGTGTGAGCGGGGGAGAGTATGAACATCTGCTGTCCTCTCGGGTTTTCATTTTTGCTTAGTTCTGCAGTATGCAGCCACTAATCAAATCGCACATGTCAGGACTGGCAAGAGGAACTGTGCACGCTTGTGTACTTGAAAAGAGACAATGTGTGTGTGTGTTTGTGTGTGTTTGTTTATCAATGTCTAGGACTGCTGCAGCAGTAGAGGGTAAAGGACCTTACATTTTCTGTGTGCATCAGTGTGTGCAGCTCATATGAGATTCACAAAGCCCTAAAAGTTCCCACAAATTTGTCAGCAGAATCTCTTACCAGTCTGCAAAGAGAAAGAGCTCTGGGTCATTTGTTAATCTCAGTTGGCTAAAGGTTACTAGTCAGTGTTATTAATTTGAAGGAAAATAATAGTAATCTTTGCTGGAATAATGAAAAGGTTGTTTTGACAAGAATATTTGCTGACCTTTTGTTACTACGGTTCAAGAATGATGAATAATTAGAGAAGATTAGGCAGATAATCCGATATTTATCAGTCTGTGTGCATCCTGTGTTTCTTTGTCCACCTAACAGTTCTGTTATTGTTAATAGAGTATGTTGAAAAAATTTTGAATAACTTCTTATTACTTCTTATTTTCCTTACAAAGAGACACTTTTTGCAGTCATTTAAAAGGGTCTTGATCAGACGCTTCCCAGAATTTCTGAAGCTCATTACAAGTTTTCACTTTGGCTGCTCTTGTACTTTTTTTTGTCCAGTACTTTTAACCAAGCATGCTTGCATTGTTCAGTTTATTGTACAAAAATGAGCCACTACAGCAGATGAACAATGTTTAAAGTCATGTCTTTTAGAAGAAAAGAAAACAATCCTTTAAAGACATGACAGGACCTGAAACATGCATCGTCTTTGAACTGAACCCCAGAAGAAAGTTTTACTTCTTCTTTGAAGCAGAATTCAAAGAAATACCTGAAAGGGCCAGACTCATAGTTATATAAGAAAGTGCAAATTATATACATTTACTGTAATTTGTGCTAAAAGTAATATCTGAGTTGAAGAAAAAAAAGTAACGCTACAATACATATCATCTGGGACATTTTTCTAACATTTCACTGTGCTCATTCTTTAAGAGCTCAACAAATCAGTTCTTTTATTAACAGTCATAGTAGCAGCCAATAATAGAAGAAGATCAAAAGAGCATACAAAACCAATAAAATCAGAGCAATGACTCACCAAAGGTTACACACACATAAGGTGTCTAACATTATTAAATTCTTAATTAGCTCCATGACCCTACATTTAATAAATAATGTGATTAGCCTGAAACCTGTGCTGTCCATGTTCACACTTATTAAATTTTAACCAACTTTGGAACATCTTTTACCCATTAAGGCAGTGTGCTCTTGCAGTGCTATTTCCTATATTTAATTCACACATGCATGCTTCAGAACATATAACTGTACATTGTTAGGCATGAAAATATGGGTTTCTGATAAAAATAGACAAACGCCAGAGTGTGTTCGCTCGTCTGTCACAGTGACTGATAATGATTCATTACAGTAAAAAAAATCCCTGCCTTTGAGCATCAGTGCATTCATGCCTGTATATACAATGCATGCATTTTTTGGCACCCCTGTATGATCCAGCAGTGCAGTATGACTGATGATCAGGGCTGCACGGAGTCCTCAGGCTGCACCGCACAGCTCTTTTTCTCCTTGGTTTGTGTCAATTAGTCCTATTCTCCTGCAGGCAGGTCATCCCCTCCCAGCTCCAAACTCCCTGGTTTCTCCTCACATTGTCCACCACACACAAGAATGCAGGCTGAAATCTTCCTGAAGCCTGTGTATACAACATATTGATCCCACCCCCTTTACTCTCACTTCATCTCTTTGTTATCCTGTGGCTTTATCTAAAATTGTGAATTGGGGAAAACGAGAATAAAAAACAACTTTTACTACCTATAGCACAGGTTCTGGTATTAGTATTTTGTTGTTATTGTTATAGTGGATCTTTGACTCTTACAGTCTTGTGTATTTATTTAGGTTCTTTAAAATGAGCTTTTGGGGCTTGACCTCAACTTAGTAGAAGCCAATGCCTCACTGATCAAACTGATGATACATTTGCCAAATAAGACATTTTAGCACGCTCTTTATATCTGTGACAATCAGTTATGGTTTTTAAGTGGCTACCCATTCTGAGTTTTAAAAGATAAAGAAATACCACAGCAAGACAAAAAATGACTAAAAGAAAATGCAAAATTACCACAAATGGATAGAGAATGATTTTATTATGCAAAATAACCTCAATGGAATGATAAAGGACCAGATGCATCATCTACATAAATCTCATATTAAATATGAATGGTTTTTTTTTTTTCTCTCATCTGACCATAAAATATTTCTCTGGAAAGTATTTGGCTTTCCCAGGTTGACATTAAACGTATTGGATTGGCTGTTGGAATTGTGGGTTATGTTCAAAGTCAGGGACATGTCAGGAAACCAGTTTAAGCGAGTTTAAAATTTATGACACAGAGACTTTATCCAGAGAGAATTAGGCCAGGTCCTTGATGGCTACAAAAAATATGTAGCTTCTTTGCAACTTCTGAAGGGACATTTACTAAATACTGTATCTCAAACTTGTGGATCTAATTCTCGTTTGTAAACTGGACTTAAATTGTATAATTTATATTAAACCCACTCTTGAAAAAGATATTTATGCCCACAATGAAGTAATTTATAACAGAACTTTAATACATTTAATTAAAACTTGATGAAGACAGAAGATAACTTGAAGGAATGATATGAAAAATCACCAGATACATCACATTACTCCAATTATTAAATTACTAGAAAAAAGGTAGCGCAAATTCTCCTCCAACCCTCCAAGGATACCCTCTGCAACCACAACAAAGATGGAAGCAAACCTCTTTATTTCTCATTGTTTTGAAAAATTTTGGGACATTTACTGAAATATGGGGCAAAATATTTAATAAAAAGTTTCTTTGGCTTTATACATTATTATTATTATTATTATTATTATTATTATTATTGTTGTTGTTGTTGTTGTTGTTGTTATTATTATTATTATTGTTTTAATGGTGTAAAGCAGCACAGTAGAACTTCTCTGTTTTATGTACTTTCAAAATCTCATTGAAGCAGGAAAAAGAAATTCGGTGAAAGCAATTTTCTTGCCCAAATTACAAAAAATTACAATTCAGACGAATCAATACCAGAAGAGCCGTGCAGTTGCCTCACGACACAACTATCCTTGTATTTATTGGTGATGTGATGATTTGGACAGTGTTTGTGGAAGATAGTTATTGATTCATGTGTGTGTGTGTGTGTGTGTGTGTGTGTGTGTGTGTGTGTGTGTTTTGTTTTTTTGTTTTTTTACTGTGAAGGTGCTGTATCTGCTGGGGGCGATGTCTCTGTCCATGGCTCTGCAGCTGGACCGTCACGGTCTGTGGAACCTGCTGGGACCTAGCCTGTTCGCACTGGGTATAATGGCTGTGGCATGGGTAAGGAGATTTCCTATATGTACAGTTCAGGTTTAGAGCATTTCTCATTAAACAGAGTTTGTTTCCCTATTATATTTTATTGTATTTAGTAGAAAATGCTAAAATACTTGTGATCAGATGGTGTCTTTTTAAGGGATTACAAAATCTGTATTAAACTACTTAAAGTAATGCTTCATGTAAAATTATTTGTTCAAAAAAAAATTTCAGAAAGCCACACAGTTTGTATCCTGTCTTTCAGATTCAAAGTTATCTAAACATAAACCCACGTTTCTGAATGTTTTACAAAGAGGTTTTCCCAGGGGATGAAAGACAATTTTAACACATCTGTGCTTAACATTCACAGCTGAGCTAGTTCAAACATGCAGACAAAATGTGTCTTCTGCGCAGTCTTTCTAATGTTCCATGTGCCAGAAGGTGTAAAAGCATTTAATCTGTCATGTAAGCCAATTGAGAGCTAGAACACACGTGTGTGTGGATAAAAACTGGAGAGTTTCTGACCGACGGAGCTAGTTTATATTAGCATGGAAGAGGCTTTAAAAGTTTTTCTGCCTGTGGGGTATTAGTCATGGCTTGTAGTTCCATTATAACTCTGCGTGTACTTTCACTGACTCTTCGAGTTATAATGTGCTCCCTGAACTGAGAAGATAAAAATAATAGTCTTTCAGGGAGGATTCTTGAAAAAAAAAAAAAAATAGAGCCTTTAACACCAACTTCCCAGATGTGAGTCTGAAGACAAGTTTGTTGTTTCCTTGGAGGAAAAGAAATGTGTTGAATAAAATGTGGGAGTTTCATTTATGAGAGTTAGTTTACTGTTTGCTGAAAGATCCCTTAAAAGATACAACAGCATTTAAATCCTCTCTGCAAATGTGTGTGTTTGAGTACAAAAAGGAAAAAGTATTATAATTCAAAACAACGCATTTAAAGTGATATCTAATGTATTATTTTTTTCACAAAATAAATTAATAAGAACATTAAAAGTGAATACAGCTACATGAGTTTTATTCAAGATAAGTATCTTAAAACTTTTTAAAATTGTGTTTCTTAGCTGGCATCTCAAAAACACCTCCCCCTCCCCCCGGTATGTGCATTTTTGGTGGTTATATGTCAGTACACAAAGTCCAATAAACCCTCATATAAAAATAAAACTGATCCTTTGTCATGTAGGTTACTTTACAACTTATTTACATCACACAACAATTCAGCCATATTTTTGAATATATTATTAGAGGGTCTCGGTGGGAAGACCTACCAGAAGTTGATAAATTACATCATCACCTAATTTACACATCTGGTCATGTGCATGTAATTGTAATATTCACTGCATGAGAGAGAAACAATGCTGTGGGAGAGGCAAACATTGAGTAAATATCACCC
The DNA here is from genome assembly GCA_014839685.1 of Anableps anableps. NCBI lineage: Eukaryota > Metazoa > Chordata > Actinopteri > Cyprinodontiformes > Anablepidae > Anableps > Anableps anableps. Next base: position 31,983,334 of record CM026066.1, read on the forward strand.
ATAATATTCATAGAGCTATAAATAAATGTTCCTTTTATTGATTCTTGAAAAATCCTTCCTTCAAATAATTCAAACCCTCCTCCTTTTTTCACAACATATAACCGGTAAAAGAGAAAAAGTACTAATTTGGAGGTTTTATAATCATCATTTTGCTTTTTTTTTTTTTTTTTTTTTTTAAAGTATACTTTTACCAAGTCTGGTCTGTTTTTTAATCTTATAGTGCACATAGAAACCTACAACAAGCCCCAAAAACAATTGTAATACTTACAATTGGTGAGGAAATCACCAGGTGACAAATGACTGTGTGTAATTTCAACTTTACAATTTTTTACAGCATGTTTACAATGTCAGCAATTATTGACATGAAGTTGGATCACTCTGGCAGGTCATATCTGACCTAGATACTACGCCTAAGTCTACAATTTCACAATGGACTGTTGTTACGTTTGGTACAGTTTTGTTCAGATGAACGTATATTTCAATGTGAAGATACGCTGGTGAGCCTGCCAGTTGTATCAGTCCAACTCATCAACTGATTTGGCAGATCAGCTGATTATGAGCCTGGGATCATTTTCAAACAACTGATAGACCCGGAAAGCACAGAAACATACTATCTTTGATTGTGCTGCACAAATGAAGTCTGATGTAAAAACCAAAGGTTAAACTCAGTTCCTGGTGGTGCTAAAGCAGATCTGCTGCATGAAGACAGGGCCACCTGTGAGTGCTTTGAAATGAGGTATGAGCCCATGGCAGCAGCTATTTCTCCTTGATAAGAGAATATGTGAGTTCTTACCAGATTCCAAAAATACACCAAAAGTCATGAGTTGCTTTTCTGTAGACAGGTTGCCAGAGGTATCTGAATTCTTGTTGAATATAGCGGCAACCTAAATTACTTGGCAGCATTGGGTATTCGCATCCTCCATCTCCAGTATCTGTTTCGATGACAAAGCCAGAGAAGTCCATGTGTAGCCAGTCAAAAACAAAAACACAGCTTTGCTTTATCTGCAGATGTACATGGTGTGTGTGTACATGAATTAAAGCTAAATACAGATGGGAATCTTTTTTCGATGAAACTGAAGTAGTTTCTAAGGAAGGAGCAGTTATGTAGTCATGAGTGACTGTGGAGTGTGTTGTTTGAAATCCTTTTCTTTCATATGTATTTTATACTTTGTGTCATATAGTTTTATTGTTAAATACTAATTGAGGGCAAGCATACCCTAGGCTATAAATATGACACTGAAAGTCCCTACAAAATTAAACTTATAAACTAAAGTAAGTGGACATTAAAGCTAATCAAAGTAGGTGATAGTTGCTATAATATGCCATCAAAAAACTGTATACTGCAAAGGATCCTGGGGTTTAAAATCAGTCATAAAAAACTGATTTACCCAACACAAGCAGAATCCTCTATTTGGCTGATTTTCTTTAGGCGCTGGCAGATTTGTAATTTAATTATAGATGCCTTGTTGTCATATGTTATTTTAGAAATATAAACTGCAAGCATTAGCTTTTTGGATATTGTGACAAGCTCATCATAATAAAAGTCTAAACTCTAAAATAGCATTTCTAATCTTTCCCTGACAAATGAGAACTTGCTACAAGACTGAACTCCTTACAGCAACGTCTCTATAAAAAAAAAAAAAAAAAAACTAACTTGGATCTGCTGCTAATGTCGTAGGTTTTAAAGATAAACCTGGGCAACTGCTTTGATTTCTTGACAGTTAATAATTTATAGGCTGTCGGCTGAGAATGTCTGCATTTCAACAGTCTTCCCTCTGCGCTGCGCCTCTCGGATTGAGCGCCACACGTTCTCTACAAGAGCCCTTTCATTTCAGCTTGTCATGTTTCTGCAAAGCTTGGCATTCTGAATGCTCCCAGACACCACCAAATTAGATCAGTGAAGCGGAGGGCACAGAGCGTCTGCTGCTGTTGCTGCGTAGGGGTGTCATTAGCAGTAAGAGGAAGGGGAGCGGTTCCGATCAGTCAGTTCCAAAATATCCCTATTTTTCCAAACTAAATGAAGTATCTGACTGGAGCGTGAAAAGACTATCCCAGTTTAGAATTGTTTGCTTTAGCAAGAAAAATATGCAACAGTGAAGGGAACTGAACAGCAAAAATAAATTTGGTTTTTCACTTCACACAGATTATTAGTCTTCAATCTAAACTGTATTCTGTATAATAACTTAATCACAGCCATTTCCTGCAAGAGTATTTGTAATTATTTTTGCATCTAATGAAGAGTGCACATTTCCCTTGATAATATTGCAGTGTTTCATGGTAACATTTTCTGAAAGATCTTTAAGAAATGCAAGTAATCAGTGTTCAGGAGCTGATGCAAATAGAGATGGAGTGAAATGAAATGCTGAAGTGTTTTTGTACTGTGATTGTGGCGCTTCTGGGAACAAATGAGCACAATCTGTTGATTAAAACAAACAGAGGCACCATATCCAGTTACTGCCGAAAAGAACATGAGCATAGATGACAGGATAGATGAGGGACTGACTTTCAAGTCAAATCCGTCTGCTGATCAGTCTGATACACTTGATGAGGCATACAGACTCCTCAGAGTAACACAAGTAGAGATTATTAAAAAATCACAGTCCCTCAGCTCCTCAAGTTAGAACCAGTCCTTAACTAAAATCCCGCTTTAATTAGGTCTAAGTTCCAAATCCAATGACCAGTGTCTGAACTGACCACTCTACATGAAAAGTAATAAATAAGGGCATTAACAAGTTCATTTATGCTTTTTGTGTGTTGCTCATATGTACATTGTCCTCAAAAATTATTAGCACCCCTGGTGAAAATGTAGAAAAAGCATATCTGTCTGTCTGTCTGTCTGTCTGTCTGTCACTCACTCACTCACTGGAAATTTTACAATAATCTAACCTTTTATTGTTTCATTTAAATGGGGGGAAAATCATGTTAGGAAATGATTGATTGCTTTTACCAAAATTCCTGATGCTACACTTGTCAGCACTTGTCAGACAACACTTTAAGGGTTCAAGACCGAGTGAAGACCAAGACCAGTGTTTTAAAATCACTTACACATAGCTTACCTTTCTTTGTGCTTCCTTTTTAAGTGACAATAAAAGTTGGACGTAGTCCCCACCGTCTCTGAAAGCAAAACACTGCAGAACTTACGTGTCGCTGTATGCTTTCTTCTGGATGTTGCTTTACAGATATAGTCTTTATGATTTATGTAGCTGAATTTCATTACTGATGATTTGGCACACATCTTCTCCTGCTCCCAGACAACCACAGCTCACTTTCTTTGGCGCATGCAAGTGAAAGGGGGTGGGAATGGGTGACAGCAGGAATTAAAACATGTAATTAGCAATGAGTTACATTATTGCTTGGATTTGAATCAGTACATTTTGCATCCATGAAAGCAAGGATGTTAAATAAGCTGGACAATATTCTGCCAATTTAGTGATATTGCACAAAGGAGCATTATAGGAGATCCTTCCTCCCAGCAGTTGTACGACTCTATAACCATCATTGCGCCCAGTGTGTTTATATCCAGCTAGTATCTGTGCAACTTTACTGTTGCACCGTTTTTTATTGTCACTAATTATAAATAGTCTATTTTTAATGGTCAAAGAGACATACACATCTTGTACATTTTTATTAACCAAACCTGTTGCACATTCCCCTGGACTGGAGTATACTTTTTATAACTACACAATATTTATGTTGAAATTTGCCTTACTGTACAGTATTTTTATTCTTTATTCTGTTTTTATATATATATTTTATATTTTGTCTTTGTGTGAGTTTGTTTGCTGTTATTACCTGCTACTATCACTTTCAAGGATATTTCTATTCTATATTTACACAGTTGTGGTCTTGACTGGTCTTGAAATAAAATCCAGTGTTCTCAATGTGTGAGACCAAGACAAGATCATGTACAAATGTAATCAAGTCTAAAACGAGACCGAAACCATTGAAAAGTGGTCTCGAGTCCAAGACTGGTCTCGGGTACTACAACACTAGTAGCAATATTTGTGTAGAGTACAGCTTTTTGTATATCTTTTTTTGCATTTAAAGTTTCGACTAAACTAGAACTGATATTAATGTCAGAACAACTGGCAGCCCAGGCTTTGATTTGATCAGTTTCAAGAAGTCAGTAAAGTTAAAAAAAAGTTCAGAATGCAACGCAATGCAAAGAGGACCAAGTAAGTAGATTAACTGTTGTTAGTTACACCAGCATATTGTAATGCCATGAAAAAATGTGGACACTCCATTAGATATCCATACCGTTATAATAAAATGTTCACATTCCAATGTCTAATGTCATGTATTTATCTCTGGCGAACAAGAAATTTAATTTCACCAAAATGGCCTTGTTTTACTCATTAAACCATAAACATCAACGAAAAAGCTGTTCATGGCTAACACTTAAAACTGCATTTTCAAGATCTTATGTTGCCCCCTGTGGTTGAAATAACTTCACTGAGACATGAATTGTAGCCATTTACCAGTCTCTGACTTTGGACTGAGGAATGTTTACCCCACTCCTCACTCTCAGCTGTTTCGATCTTTGAGGGATTTCTTACATGTAAACACCATGCATTCTCAGTGTATCCTTGGTGAATTTACAAGAATATTCAAGGTTGTTGTCATGTTACAGGTTCTAGTTCTGCTTCAGCATTCATTTTTTACTGATAGGCTCACATTCTCTCTTACCTCTAATACTTGGCAGAATTCATGGTGGACTCTATAATGGTGACCTGACCAGGTCCTGCTGCAGCAAAACACCAGCAAACTATGAGCGTATTCACACATGACACATTTGGTTCACTTTAAACAGACCAAAGTTCATTTTCCCCATTGGTCCAGACCTTTTGTGCAGGTGTGAATTCACTCATATGAACCCTGGTGTAGACCAAACAACCAGTCAACAATCCAGTTCCAAATGAACTCTGGTACGGTTCACTTCTGGTGTGAATCTAGACCGGCCTTGATCCGAACCAACTACAGGAAATTTACGTCTTTTTGGACTTCATGAGCCACAGTTGCTGAGCATTATGGTAAAAATGAGGCCTTCAGTGTTGCTAATGCTACTACTGAATGTACTGAAATATACTTGGTCCACTGTTTTCTGCTTAGCAATGCTTCTGGCGACATATTGTGGGTCAGGGTCAGACACAGAGCATCTCGTCTCATTCAGCTTGCAGCGCCCATTTGCCGACGGAATTCAAAATTAGAAATATCTCATCGCGAAACCTGTATTATATGAGCTGCTCTTGACATTCAAAATGGTAATGCAGTCATTACAGCATAAATGTGCACAACAGAAATACAGCAAGCAGAACTTCCATAGTTTGTTTTTACGGGTCTGTACCCTGTCCTGCCCCCTTCATTTCTGTTGAACAGGAGCAATGATCTTCACCCACGTGGCTTTGTTTACAAATTATAGCAAAATAGAATAGAAGAATATAACAGAAATATCCTTTATTGTCCCACAATAGGGACATTTCTGTGCAACAGGAGCAAAGAGACAATCAATACAAATAGAAACACACAAAGAATATAAAATATAGAAAAACAGAGTAAAGAATATAAATACTGTACAGTAAGGGCAAAATTTCAACATAAATACATGTGTAGTTATAAATATCCAAAGGAATGTGCAACTGAGTTGGTTATTGTAAAAATGTACAAAATGTGCATGTTCTATTTTCTATTTCTATTCTATTCTGAAAAATAAGAAAAAAATAGCAAAATGTAAGAGCAAACTGCACCAAAACTCTTCTGTGACTGACTATATAAACTTCTGTGTGGACAACACCATCCCTACCAGAACAGTGAGATGCTTCCCCAATAACAAACCCTGGATCACCAATGAGCTAAAGGAACTGTTAAACAGTTAAAAAAGAGCCTTTAAGGAGCGAGACAGAGAGTTATTGAAGAGTATACAAAAACAGCTTAAAGTCAAGATTAGAGACAGCAAAGAGGTGGATAGGAAGAAGCTGGAGAGTAAACTGCAGAGGAAGAATATCAGAGATGTTTGGTCTGGGATGAAGAAAATCACAGGCTTCAAGCAAAAAGGGGATCAGATAGATGGAAGTCTGGACAGAGCAAATGAGCTGAACACATTTTTCAACAGGTTCAGTTCAGGAACAAGCTCACCATCCTCCCCTCCTGCCCCCAGCCAAACAGACACCCCACCCTCCTTTGACCCCCAGCTTTCCTGTCACACCTCAGATGTTCTATCTTCCACCTCAGTCATGGACTCTTCTGCTTCCACTAGTTTGTCTTCAACCAAATCAGGAGATGCTGCTGCTCCCTTTGCCTCCCCCTCCCACTTTTCTGTTTCAAGAAGTCAGGTGAAGAGGCAGCTGGAGAGACTGAACCGGAACAAGGCTGCAGGTCCAGATGGTGTCAGCCCCAGAGTCCTGAAGGCCTGTGCAGAGCAGATCTGTGGGATTCTGCAACATCTCTTCAACCTTAGCTTGACCCAAGAGAAGGTACCACTGTTGTGGAAGACATCCTGTCTGGTTCCAGTACCAAAGAAAACTCACCCATCAGTCATCAATGACTATAGACCTGTTGCCCTGACATCCCACATCATGAAGGTCTTGGAGAGACTCCCGCTGGCCCACCTGAGTAAGCAAACTAGCACATATCAGGACCCCTTGCAGTTTGCCTATCACCGTGGAGTTGGAGTTGAAGATCCCATTATACACCTGCTTCAACAAACCCACTGTCATCTGGACAGGGCAGGCAGCACTGTGAGGATCATGTTCTTTGATTTCTCCAGTGCATTTAACACAATTCAGCCTGATCTGCTTCGTCTGAAACTCCAGAAGACTCGGGTGGAGGCCTCAACAATCGCCTGAATCAATGACTGCTTGACAAACAGACCACGGTTTGTGAGACTGAAGGACTGTGTGTCTAGCCAAGTGGTTAGTGGCACAGGAGCACCACAAGGAACTGTATGCTCATCATTGCTTTTCACTCTATACACTTCAGACTTCCAGCACAAGTCAGACTCCTGTCATCTTCAGAAATACTCAGATGACTGTAGTGGTTGGGTGTATCAGAGATGGACAAGAAGCTGAGTGCAAAGAGCTGGTGGACCATTTTGTGGCATGGTGTGGAAACAATCATCTCATCTTGAATGTAGATCATTGATTTCAGGAGAAACAGGGTCAGATCAAACCCTATTTCTATCATGGGAGAAGAAGTGGAGGTGGTTGAGGAATATGAATACGTCGGTGTTCATCTTGACAACAGACTTGACTGGAGACTCAACAGTGAAGCCGTCTACAAGAAGGGACAGAGCAGACTGTATTTCTTGAGGAACCGAAGATCCTTCAAGGTTTGCAGCAAGATGTTGCAGATCTTCTATAAGTTTGTTGTTGAGAGCATCATCTCCTCTGCCATCATCTGTTGGGGCAGCAGCATCAGAGCCAGGGACCTAAAAAGGCTCAACAGCCTGATAAAGAAGGCTGGTTCTGTTCTGGGGACGACTGTGGAACCTCCGGAGTTGATGATGCAAAGAAGGATTTTACATAAAATCAAGAAAATTATGGACAACCCTGACCATCCTCTTCATGAGATTGTCATTGGAAAACAGAGTCTCTTCAGTCAGAGGCTTCTTTAGACTGGTTGTAAAATAGACTGCTACAACAGTTCTTTCCTGCCCACAGCCATCACCATCTATAAAAACTCCTTAATTAAATGAGTTACATCAACATTTAATTTCCCTTTGGAATAAATAAAGTATTTTTGAATTTGAATTTGAATTTTGAATTTGAAAAGAAAAAAAAAAGTCTGCTTTTGGTCTGGACCAAACATGTGGACCAAAGGACTTTCCTGGTGTGAATTCACTCTGACACTTCCAGTACTGTGGTTTACAGATAATATGAGATTCTTGACCTGGAATGGTGTATTTAGTTTATGCCAGACCTGTTCTCTGTTCTAGGACTTAACCTTCTATGAGGAATATTCCAGAAATCTTGGTTCTATCTTTCAGACTTAATTCTAGCACTTTATGTTTTTCTAAGAGAGCAAAGTTTTCTCCTTGCACACTTCCAACAAAAGATAAACTTGTGTAGTTCACTCTCACTTCAACAGTCAGGAGCAAGCCAGACTTGGAAAAAAAAGTTTTAAACATGACAAACATCCTTCAGAAGTAGAGATGATCTAAACATATGCACCTTATATGATATGCTTGGTGAGTTTTGAGTGAGAATGTGTATGAGGGTGCTCTCATTTATATCTTACCATAAACTGCAGGTTTTTTTTTTTATATATTTATGTAAAATTACATTTTCTACATTACTGAAACTAATATAGAAAAAAAGACAGACAAGATTTTTCTGTGTTTCAGATTCACAGAGGTATATTTATTTCAAAATACTACTTATCTGCACAGTTGTTAAAATGTATTTTATTGATTTAAATTAATATTTGCATTTTTTGCAGATTCAACCAAGCGTTAAAATTAAAATAACAAAACACAAAATATCACTCAGTACACTCTGAATATAGTTCTAAATAAAGTTTATAGCAGCATTAATTTAAATATATTTGATATCTTATCAGACGGTGCGGACCATCCGCCGCCGGCGCTGCTACCCACCCACCTGGAAGCGCTGGGTCTTCTTCCTGTTCCCCGGCACCATGATCGCCACATCTGCTGTGGCTCTGTACGCCTTCGTGGAGACAGAGGAGAACTACTTCTACATCCACAGCATCTGGCACATGCTGATCGCAGGGAGTGTGGGATTTCTTTTGCCGCCTCGCGCCAAGCCAGACGCCAAGGTGACCCCGCTGAAGCGTAAGCGGGGCTGCGGCTATCAGTTGTGTGTGAATGAACATGAGGAACTGGGCCTGGTGGACCCAGGCATCATAACCATCAACAGCATCTGTACCAGCTGATAAACTCCACATTCACAACTTTTTACCTTAGAGACACTTCATTGCCTTCTTTTACTGCAGAAATTCACACATGGAAATTAAGCCACAGAACTTTAAAACAAAGGAATAATAATAAAAAAAAAAAAAAAAAGTGCGTAAATTCTAATGTGACACTGAAATTCCTTTTTCTGTTGTAATGGTCATGGTAATTATGATCAGTATGTAATTATTATCTATAGTTGAAGTTCTGCTGAATTGTGGGTGCATAGTGACACACTGTTGTTTGTGAATATGTATTTAAAGTCAAAGCTGAAACACTGCTGCTATTTGACGGTGACTGTAAATCTGCTTCTGTTGGTTATTTATTGCTGGTCTTGTAAGCAGGCCAAATACTGTAGTGTGGGAGGGTGCGGGTTGTTGGTGAATGGCGGACACGGATGGACGTCTACCAAGGGCACGGCTTTTCTGAAATTCTTTTAAGATACATCTTTTGCACTGAGACACAAAAGTGTTAGTCTGTAAATTTTTATAACAACGATGGGCATCACAAATGTAAAACCTAGTTGTCATGTGGAATGTTAGACTGTCTTTTGCAACTGCAATGTATCACTTTTACACGAATGTGCTGATTGTTCTTAGAGGAAAAAAAATTCCAAAGTTCCTGAAAGAGAAGAGAAAAGGCAGGAATACTTAAAAGGATAGTTTTTAATGAGGTTGTAAGGGTAATTTGTCAGTATCTTACCTATAGTTAAAAACTTTCTGAGTGACTTCAGTTTGGAGAATTATTGAGAAATTTTCATGGAAGAGAAGGACCTTTACAGAGTGAATTTTTCATCAGTTCCAATTGCAAACAAACAGAAATGTATTTTTTCACCCCTGTCACACTTGCATATTTACCTTGAATTCAGATTTGTAGCCATCTGATACTGTAGTATGTGTAGTCATCTGAGACAGGCTGCAATATTTATTTTTTTTTGGCATGTCAAAATATCCAGTACCACAAGTGTCACAACTTTGACATGCAGTATATACAGCACATAATCACAACTGCTAAGGAGCTGACATGTATTCTACATCAGTGATACATTATAACATTATAACACAATAACATTACTAAATGTCATGTTACATGACGCCAACATTATGTCCGGCACTGACAGTTTCACTTACTTTGTCATGCTGTATGCTTAAGGTTACTGACACAGCAGGGAACTTGGACCAATTTTTTAATTCATTAAACCTTTATCTGATCACTTGGGTGCATTAGAGTATTACATTTTCAGCCCAAGATGGTCATGACAATAGGTATGGGGGGGCGTCACAACTAAATTTAACTTGCTCTACTCTATTATTTACACTTTTCATCCCAGTACACATTGAATATATGTAATCGGGCATTCCACAAATGATACACATGCTTTACATAGGTCACAGGACTTTACATTTCACATGATGCACTTTATTTCTTTACATTTCTATCCAGGTAAAAATTGGTTTTAGGTTTGTCAAAATACAAACAGTACAAACAAAGAAACAGTGCAGCAGCAGCTTAACTCATGTGCGCTCCTCTAATTTATTACACTAAACAGCTAAATTTGATGGAATTCAGTAAAATTGTCAAACATATCTACTTTTCTTTAAAATGAAATGCTAACATTACAGAATGGATGGCTTTATAATGACAGTGAAATTAAAAATGTGGGTCCACTGGAGTCTATTGAGGTATTTTGGCCATGAAGGTGTCCAGAGGGAGTATCTGGCACCACATCAAAAAATACTAATGCAATCAAACTATTTTGCTACTGTTCTTTCAAGTATTCAGAACTCCAATTCCCACAGAAGCCCAATGCCCCTCATATTTATTTATTGGAGAATAATAAAAAATTTTAAGCTGTTTTTGCTTTTTTTGTAAACAACAATTCAAATAATTAAAGTGGCATTTAAATTCTTAAAATCCTGACCATATTTTGTTTGGTGAGTAGGTGTGACGTTATTTATTTTATATATATTTTTAAAAAAACAAAGAAGAAAGAATATAGTTGTATCACAATTTAGTTATGTGTACATTTTTTTTTTTTTTTTTGCCAAGAAGGTGTTTAGACATACATTAAGAGTATAAGTAGCATATTAGAATGAAAGATACTGGATTTCAAAAACGTTCCTAAAAGAAAACGTCTTTTCTAGAGATTTGTTGAAATTGTATTTTTTTAAAATCAGTTTAAATTAATATTTGTATTTTTTTTTATTTGTATTTTTTTAGGCAGAAAAAAGTATCACTCTGTATATTCTGAATATAATTTTTTTTTTTTTTTTTTTTTGCCTTTCAGACATTGCAAACAATCCTTTGCAGATGTTGCTGTTTTGCTGAAAATCTTCTTGCCACAAGCTATTACACAGCCAAAATGATCATCATAAATTAAAAAAAGTTGGAAGAAATATCTAAGCAGTGGGCAAATGGGTTAAACTTCTGTCATATGCAAAAATGACGATGTGTAAAACTTACAATTAAATATTTTCAAGAAACCACTTTGAAAATGTAAAGATTTGAATTATTTTAAATAGTGGAAATATCCTCTGGACATCCGTGCGGATTGGCTTAGCTTTCAGCCTGGCTTCCTCATGAGAGTTTCAACCTGATTCTCCAAACCAATAATGATTTGATTTTGACCACTTAAGATGCTGACTACTTATACCTACTCCTCAAAACAATGCTTCAAAAACAAAAACAAAAAACAGACTATTCCTTTTAAGAGACCTCAAACATAGACCTCTCCTCCCCACTCTTTTCTGACAGGACCTCTGTGACACCACATTCATGAACAATAAATGTTTTCTTTCTTTGCCTCAGTATCACTTTGCTGCTCTCAAAGCTTTTAAACGCTGCGCAACTGGTGAAATCTCTCACAAAGACATCATATTGCCATTCCTGGCCCTAATGGATGCCAGTGGTTCTCAGACAGTGGGATGAAATGTTGTCAACAGCATCCTCTCAGGAATAGGGCAGGAGTGGAGATAAATAATTCTTCTACACAAGCAGCAGTCTGAAGGCAGTTTCAGAGAATGCTGTCGATATGTGGCTTTTTTTTCCTTCCTTTTGGAAGAAAAAGCAAAGTTATGAGACTTTTATGAGTCTCTGCTATATTCCCCCTTGGTGTGATCCTTCATTTCTTGTGCGTACCAGATAGTTACGAGAGTATTTGAGAAAGGATGAAAGGATTTATTATTTTAGCGATGCATATCCTCTGGTGCAAGGTAAATGGCGACTGTACCTGGACTTGATGTCACACATGGAGGAAACAATGGCTGTTAAAGGTATAGTTTGACATTTGGGAAATCATGCTCACCCTCCCTCATGTCATGGAAGGCTTGCCATTGCTCTGCCTTTTGTTAACACAAAGTTACAGCTAGAAAAAAGCCGTTAGCTGAGAACAAAAGACTAGAAACTAGGAGAAACAGCCTGGATCTGTTCAGAAAGAACAAATGGAAATCTTAGAGGTATGGTTGCTATAGTTTCAATTTTAACAAACAAATAAATGCTGGAGTGGTATCGATTTCCCTCGGCAATAAAGTAGACGAGCACATTTGCCAAAAATGTCAGTCTATTTCCCAATTGAATAACAAAATTTATTTTTTTTAAAAATAAGTGTTACGGTTTTTTAAAAATAATTTAGCAAGTATTTAAATGCAAAGCTATGAATAAGTCACACACGCATACTAATCTTTCAGAATAAATAGCATCCTTTTTCTTTTCGCTTTTGTAAGCAAAGAAATTCTTCCTGGAATAAGATGCAGGATTACTCCAAAGCCACCACTGCTGCAGCTAATTACACCAGATTTTTGCCTTGTGTTTGTCTATTCAGCTTTGAAAATATGACAGAATCAGGTCACATGAGGCCAAACAAAGTTCTTATGTTTACTGCTTTTTTCTATCAGTTTAAAGATTCCTCAAGAAGAGAAAATATCTGCAGTGCATGGCTTTAGCACTAAATAAGAAAGAGGCTATATGAGTAATGGTAAATGCTTTTCATAAAATTTAGATGAATCATACCTTGATATCATTTGTAATATTTTAATTTACTGGGGATTATGTATTAACCATAGCAAGGTACATCCCACACAATTTTGCTTTCATATGCTCATCAAAAAGAAATGTAAATTAGCTCTCTCTGCTATTTTTTTTTTTTTTTTTTTTTTTTGGTGCAAGCAAATAATTGAAGATGTATGTATAAAATGATCATGTCAATAATAAAAAGAGAAAAAGGCAGAGAAATCGAAAATAGAAATTCAGACCTTTAAACCAGCTTAAAACACCATGAAAGTGTATTTATTCTGTATTTCTTTGTGGTGTCCATAAAAAGCAAAGTAATGGAAATTCCTGTAATACAAAACTCAGTATTCTGAATGGAGAGTGCACCCCTTGGCACAAATAAAAGGCCTGTAACTGTGCCTAATGAGACAAATCAGACGCAAATGACAAGGATTCAGATATTAAAATTTCGAACAGTGGATATTACTTTAGTTAAACCTCACATGAAATCAAAGCAAACACCTTTGTATTCATGGGTTCTTCTCTAACATAACACGATTATTACTCCAAAACATCATACATAACATCTCAAGAGCCTTTTCAGCTGGACATTTTGCATTTGAATATTTTCTGTGGGTGACTTTGCTGATTTGAGCTGCTACTGATGGGCTTCTACTGAGTTGAAACAGAATACCATACATGGTTCCAAAACACAAGTTTGTATAGTTTTTACCTGATTTGATTCTTGGTACTTTACACACCGTTTCCACATGTTTATTGGACTTATTGTCATAAGAATAATACTCCAAAAATAGTATGATTCATGTTCATGGATTAATTTCCTGAGCAAAACCAGCTTTAGAGGAAAAAACTCAACATATTACAGAGCCATAAAAATTCTTGAAAGGTTGAAACAAATTTCACTTCGTCTTTGGAGGCAAGTTTCTCTGCAGGGTAGTAGTAGCACTACTGTATATGAATGATGCCATATCATTCAGAACTGAATCATTGGACTGTCTATTGTTGCAAAAATCATTTCCAATAGGAATGTGTAGAATGGATGTGCAGCCATTTTTTAAATAATGTAGTTAGCACTCTTATTTTCCCCAAAGACCTTGGAGAAAAGTTGCTAAGATTTACAAAATAAACAGGCCAGATTTCATGTTTTGCCATAGGTTTGTGACAAATTCCATCTTGGTCTTAAGGGGTGACGTGTATGCAACATGCTTATTGCCATGGGTGGCAGTTAGTCAGCAGCTAAACCATTGAGGTAAAAAGGTCAATTTGAATGCCGGCAGTTTTTCAGGTAAGGAAATGTGTCCTCTGTCAGTACATTTCTCTCTCTAAACATTTTCCTGCATGGTTTTACATCCAATAGTTAGCTTGTTTTTTTCTAAGTGTTTGATCCAAGTGAACAGCAGACTGTATGTCAGGGTTTTGTCTTCCCTCCCTAACACCACATGTGGAACATTCTCTTGAAGTGACTGCATAATACAAGACTATTTTATTGAGAAAAATAACTGCAGATGGACTTATATTGTTTGAGTGGTATGATAAAGCTACGTATGTCCCTGTAGTGCTTTAAAACCCACATGAGTAAATTATGGAGTGATTATGTGTAGAAAAGTGGAACATTCAGTGGCTTCTGTCCACTGTCTGTCTGTTTTACACAACCACTGCATGTCTTGGTAAACTAAAGTTTCTGGGTGACACGTTTATTGAGAGAAAAGGAAGTGCTGACACACATCAGTATTACAAAACATTGCTGGTTAGATTTGCAGGAACAAAAACAATTTGTCTACCTGAACATGGCAAAAATGTAGGTTTTTAATTGACCATTCTTATCACCAGTGCTCCTTTGCCACTGTGGTTAATAATAGACAGACTGGACTCACTCCAAAGAGCTTTTAATTTCCTATTTAGGGTGCTGGTTTTTTAGATTTCTAAGATGCTGCCCTCAGACATTTCTTCTCCCTTTTTTATCCTCACCAAACAAATTTTTACATAAACTTCCTTTATGAAGTCACATGAAATTTGGAGACTTTTATGATTATTATATTGTGAAGGGTCATTGTGTTTTCACTGATGTCCTTTTTTGGGGTTCCAAATATAACATTTTCACTTTAGCCAACTTTCAGCTGGGTTCTTTGCTGCTTTTTGTCACCTTTCTTTATTCCATTATTTTTTTGTATACATTTCTTGACTTCAAACATGGAAATAAATATAACTATTGTGAGGTACAAGCCCAAGCACAATTGGAAAAAAAACACTAAGAGATTATGTTTGAAAAATAAAACAAATAGTAGAAAATATAGGAAATTAAAATAAAGCACACAAGAACTGCAAAAAAAAATGGTGAATTCAGCCTCAGTCTTTGTTCTGTGTACATCCTAATGATTGAGAACTTTTTAGAATTTAATAATTTTTAAGACAGTAATAACAAAAACAGGAAAAAAAAACTGATAATAAAGTATAAAGAGTCATTTAGAAACAGGACTTAATAGGGTCCAAAAAGTCTCTTAAAACATACAGAGCTTCAAACTTCTTAGAATCCTGATCTTTGTGTAATGAAATGACTTACATAGCACTTTTTCAGGACCCTCAAAGATGCTTTACAATGAAATTAGTCATTCCCATTCACACACTGATGATGGCAAGTTACTGGAATGTCATCACAGCTGCCCTGGGGCAGTCTGACAGAAGCAAGGCTGCCATATCGTGCCATCGGCCCTTTTGACCACCACCAGGAGGCAAGGTGGTGGTCACCATTTTTGTTGTTGTGTTCTTGCTTAAGAACACAACAACAGAAACGGCCAGGGGGGGCTTGAACCGGCAACCCGTCAACTGCAGTGTCTGTCGCCACTATCACCCCCACAAAACTCCAGAATCGCCCATCTCTGCTTTGATCAGCTGCTATTATATGGTGCTATGAGAGCTCAGAGACATGACATGGTAAAAAAACATTGAAACATAACCACTCCAAACAATAAATAGAATTAAAACATATAGATTTACAAAGAGGTTTCATAATTTTGTGGAAAAATAGAACCTAGGTGTAAATTCAAACTGGAAGACTCTTCCCAGTTTCACCTGGATCATTCAGGCACCGCATAATGCACCTCAGCTGCAGCCCATCACCTTTGGACTACGCCTCATTGTTGCCAATCATTGTGCATGTCTTTGCTTATAAGGCTCTCCATCCATGGCTCCATCTGCTCCCAGTTCTCCATCCCTTCTCCACCTTCGTTTTCTCACGACTCCATTAGGCATCCTTCATTCGGCCTACACTCCACCACCAGTGTCTGGGCCCTGGGGGGAAGACGTCTATAATCCAAAACCTAAAACTGTTCATCCATGTTCATTGCAAATCATAGTGTATATGTCTTCTGCCAGGGTCAGAGTGTCAAAAAAATCTTTATTCATTCATGTCAGTAAAACTTTTTAATTGCTGCTCTGTTTTTGTGTGAATCCCTCCAGGTTGAAATAACATTTGAAGGATTTCTACTGGAGCAGATTGTGCTACAACACAAAAGGATACATGAATAATACTTATGAGTCTAGCAGTCTAAAATCTAAGAAAATGACATGGAGAAAAAAATCAACTCCCTGGAGAGAAACCCAAACACTAAACAATGCCAATAAGCATTTGACTGAAGATTTTCTGCAAAGGAATAAACTCACCTGTTTAGCAAGAATATGGGCAATACTTTGGCTGTTTTAATTCATCTGGCCACAAGAAGATCCAGAAACACAGTTACACTTAGTGTAATGCAATCATTTTCACAGTTTTATTCTTTTGCCAATTAACATCACAATATGTGGGCTTGAGATATAAATAGATTTTGGTCTTCTTAACAGAGTGCTGCAAGCACATTCAAATAATTTCCTTTGATATTTTCTTGGTTGCCAGTGTAGTGAAAAAGCTACAGCTTATCTTATCAAAGAAACCCCATGATCAGTCAGAGGTGACTGGCTCCTTGGTTTCGTTCTAGTATTTTATAGCAGACTTCAAGAAAGTGAGAAAAAACATATTGTTCTATCATTTGGAAAAATTTTAATAAATTAATATGAAGCCAAGAAAACCAAGCAACTTGTATGACTCTAAGAATGTCTTCAAGATATTTTTTGGGCCAAGCCAGAATGAATTCTTATTTTCTGCTTTTAAATTCAGTCAAGATAAAGCTTGTTATCTTTTGACCATAGCATTATCTAGGAATTATCTTTTACTCTGATCAGCCACCAAAAAAACCTTGGATTTTTTCCCCAAAACATGTATTTCAACACATATATATGTAAAGCAAGTTTGTTTGTTTATTTCACCTGCACAATATTGCAAAATCTAAAAACTTTGCCTCAAAAGAAGCAGAAAAAACACCAATCGAATTTGCTTCTTTTAGGCGAGGCTAAATGTGTAATGATTGATTTGACAGGAAATCATGTGTGGAATTTACACATTCTTTTGCTCTACAAATAGTAAAAAGGTTTGTAGAGCAAATCTTGAATTTTTTTCTCTTCTTGCTTCGTTTATAAATATCTTTCACAGGTTTCAGATTATTAAACCTATTTTACTATTAGACTATGAGTACCTGAGTAAGTAACCCTAGAGTGAACAGGCATCTGCTACAGCCAACTAAGTTTTCAAATATGATTTCTTTAATTAGGGTAAAGAAAGTTAATCAAACCAGCCTGGCCTGGCTTAAGAAATAATTACTCCCTAAACCTAATAGCTAGTTGTGTTACCTTTGGCACATCCAGCTACAACTAAGTCACTGTGGAGGAATTTTTGGCCCACTCTTCTTTGCACAATTGTTTTAAGTAACACCCTGTTTAAAATCATGCCACAGCATCTTCGAGGGATTTCAATAGGCCATCATGAAAGCTTCATTTTTTTTAGCCATTCAGAGGTGATGCAGATGTGCTTTGGGCCATTGTCCTACTCCATAACTTACATTAAACTGGTCAAGC
Source organism: Anableps anableps (assembly GCA_014839685.1). NCBI lineage: Eukaryota > Metazoa > Chordata > Actinopteri > Cyprinodontiformes > Anablepidae > Anableps > Anableps anableps. The sequence goes on from CM026066.1 coordinate 32,001,194, forward strand.
ATTCTCTTTAAGGATTTGTTGTTAGAAAGCAGAAATCACAGTTCCAACCATAGGTGTAGTTAGACCTTAAAACATATTTGCAATATCACCAGATCTCATTATATATATTGGAATTCTATATGTTTATTAAAAAAAAACCCCAATTCAGTTCAATTCAATTTAGTTTATTTATATAGCCCGCATTCACAGGACATGTTGTCCCAAGACACTTTACAAAAAAAGTCAATTCAGTTAAATCATACAGACAGATTTCAAGTCAAGGTCATGCTTTCCAAATAGATCCTGGCTATCAGACAATACTGTCAAGTTCAGTTTATTTTTCAAATTAAGTAAAAAGTTTTCTACCTAAGGAAACCTAACAGATTGGAGGAGTCACTGACTTGCAGCATTGACTCCTCCTGGATGAGCATGTAGTGACTGTGGATAGTTGCTTGCATTGTGTCACTGACTTTGCAGCAACAATCCCTCATATGCAACATACTTGTAAGGACAGCGGAGAGTAAAAATACCCTTTAATAGGATGAAACCTTTAGTAGAAACTGGCTCAGTATGAACTGTCATCTGCTACAACCAACTGGAGGTTTGAGAAGACAGAGCATGCACACATAAAAACAGAAGCACTGATTCAGGAGTACTTTCTATGTTAAAGAAAAGTAAAAAGTTAATGCCAGTAGTAGCTCCTTTAGTGGTTTTATCTAGGTAGGAGAAGCACAGAAACACATCAACAGTCTATAGTGTGAAAGGCAATAGCAGTAAAAGCTTGGTCAATCGCTATATCTAGGAGAGACAGGGTTAAACACTGACAGACAGGACAAATTGTATTATCTATAGAAGAAGAACATTAGTTTCTTGGTGGTATTAGCCCAGCTGATGCCCCCATCCAAAAAGGTGTCACAGCTAAAGAGAATGCCAGACCAGATGTAGCTTCTATGAAGAGAAAAAAAACAGAGAACATAAGGTTAAAGGTTGAAATAACAGAAAAATAATGCAAAATTGGGGAGTAATTTTAAAGGTCTAATTACAGCTACGTTAAAAGCCTGTGGTTTACTAAGGATAGATTAATCCTATCTAAAATGGGGGTCAAACATAAAAGTTGATGGTTTGGATGAAGCTAATATTTTTGATCACTCAGAAAGCTTAACTGAATCAAAACAGTCCAAACACAGATCAGGTTCTGCAGTTGCTTCCAATGCTCCCTCACTTACTGAGGATGAAGTAATCATGTTGTGGGGGGGATACCAGTGATTTTATTTTTAATAGAATGGCAAAGAATGGTCTTTTTACATAACAGTAGACTGTTTTTCCAGATTAGGTAGAACTCCTTTTGATTTGTAGAGCACAATTTTCTCTCCAATTTCCTAGCGTTGTGCTTTAAAGTATGCAGCTCTGAATTAAATCTGTGAGCCAGCCTCCTACGAACAATTGCTTTCTTTTCTTTTTCTACATTGCCTCATGCCACATGCAATGAGGAAGTAAAACAGTGAATAGAAACATCAGTTTGTAAAAGGGTATAGATTAAATTTCTGCCATTGTGTTTTCTGAGATATGAAGGAAGTTAACAATGAAACGGATTCTTTAAAAGCTGTTAGATCTACTATACTGACATTTTCTCTCAGGTGTGGCATACTATTTTAGATTAAACTCAAAGGTTATTAAGGAATGATCAGACAGGACAGGGTTATAAGAAAATACTGTTATTTGTTGACACGCAATGCCATATATCAGCACAAAGTCCAGAGTATGAAAACAAAAGTTAGTAGGTCTGTGGATGTTTTGAGTAAAGCCAACTAAGTCTAAGATGACATTAATGGCTAGATTTAGGCTATAATTTTCAGTGTCAACATGAATGTTAAAATTCCCCACTATATTGACATTATCAGTATTTACCATTAAATCAGATCAGAAATCTGAGAATTGATCTTAAAAATTGAGCGTAAGGGGCTGGTGGATGAGAAATAGCTTTGGGATTTGGATAAAAAAAACAATTCAAAAGAATTGTAGCTACTAATTGGTCTGGGATTTATCAATAAATTTGACTTGCTACACCTCCTCTCCCAGGAACATGAGAATTTAAATAATTAGAATGAGTTGACTAATTTATGCGAAAAAATCCTCTTGCTGCAGCCAGGTGTCTTTGAGACTAAATACATTAGCCTGATTATGCTTAAGTCATTAACTAACAATGTATTAAAGGAGAAAGATCTTATATTTAACAAACCATATTTAATTGTTTCATTTTTCTGTTCAATCAGAGCAGTTTATATTCCTATGGGGTTTTCATGATTCGCTCTTTTAAAATTAGTTTTTAATCGATTTGATTTTGGCCATGAGCAAGACACTGTCTCAGTGGGATAATGGGTGGGTAACAATAGACAAGCTAAGGAAGGGTGTGTTAAACTACAATTCTGCTTCCAAACAAGCAGTTTTTTTTATTTGTTTTGTATTTCATATGATAGGTCCACTGCACAAAACCTGCCACTATGGGCTTTCAAAAACAAACAAATCACAGACGGCACCGCAGCAGGTGACTACATGGCAGGTGATTGTTCTCAAAGTGTTGCAGATCTGTAGTTGAGCTGTTATTAGATACTTTTTTCCTCAGTCAGTTAGAGTGTGGCTGACACTGGTGGCAGAGAAAAAAGGCTTCTCCTGTTCAGTAACACAGAGATGAACTTCTTCCTCTATGGAATAAGATTGAATGGATTTTACCCAGCTCAACTTATTAAAGGTGGTCTCAAATGTTTCTGTCATTCTTTATGAAAACAGTAGAATAGAAATAGAAATAATCAATATCAATTTCCTCAGTGAGAGAAATTTAAGTGTACTAGCAGCAAAATGACAGGCATGTCAAAACATGTAGATTCACCCAAAGGAAAAAATATAAAAACAGAAAGAACTAAGAGGCTGTACAGTAAGGGCAAATTTACAGCACTTAGAATTTATCTTTTTAGAATAGATGAATAACAAAAGATCAAGAAAAAATAAATGAAGCCTAACATGACAAAATAGAAAATAGAAAATAGAAAAAAAGAAGAAATGTGTGCGTGATATATTAATAAATCAACTGGAGAGCTGGGTCGGACTCTTTGGTACAGTGATCGATTTATTTGAATACCCAAGGAACAGGGATTTCTTTGCGTCAAGAGACAACTTCTCATCAGAGCGGACTAAAGCCACATGCGGGGTACCCCAAAGTTCAGTCCTGGGACCCCTCCTATTTAATATCTGTGGGTCCCACTAGCTTAGGTTATAACAAGAAATAAGATTAGCTACCATAACTACACAGAAAATACACAACTCTACATTACGATGTCACCAGGTGACTCTGAACTCATCCATGCACTGAACAAATGCTGAGCACAAATCAATGCGTGGATGTGCCAAAACTTTCTCCAGCTGAACAGAAACAAAACTGAAGTTATCTTTGGACCCAGAGAGGAACGATCTAGAGTCAGCATGCAGCTTCAGTCATTACAACTTGAAACCACTGATCAGGGCCAGATTCACAACCAGTGATGGATGTGTTTATGTTTTTATATTTTCATGATGTAAAGCACTTTGAACTGCCTTTTTGCTGAAATGTGCTATACAAATAAACTTGACTTGTGTATTTCAAAATATCTTAAATTACCTTTTCACCTCCTTCAAAGATGTTAGGCTTTCTTAAAATCTTTTATATTGAAGGTCTTACAAAGTTTTTATTTGTCTTTAGCTGCTTCTTCACTCATTTTCTGTCCAGTACTAGTACTATATTTCTGGCCTTAAATTGGACCCATCTATTTTCTTTCATAAAATGAGGTAAAATGATTGATTTGTACCTAAACTGTCACAGCTTGTCGGGCAGTGTGTGCTTTAAATATGAGTAAAGCAGAGAGTGAACAACCAAACATAAGTCAGGCTTAATAATCTAGATAAAGGGGGAAAACCCTGCAAAAATCTGAAAGAGAACCTGAGAAGCATCAACCATTATTCAGTTGATATTCTTTTTGTGGATGTACCTGATTACCCTGAATAATTTGTATGTCAGAGTTAGTTAGGAAAAGGGCGTAAAACATGAATCAGTGGATCAGTACATATATAAAAAAAATGAAGAATTTACAAAAAAACAAAAACATATATAACGCAAAAAATTAACACTTTTACAAAGTAACATCACAGTAAAGCCTGACTCCTCTACAAAATAAATTACAATGATATTAAGGGTAGTTCAGTGATGAAGGATTTGTTGAGTCTTATTTGTGTTGAATGTTTTGGTGAGGTCTCTACAAAAATAAAAACTATTTTTGTTTTTAGGATCAAATCTGACCAAGAACAGAGAAGCTTAAGTTAGTGTTTAATTACTTCATATGAGACATTAAGTGAGAATAGGTTCTGAGTTTAAGAGTAACTTTCAGACAGAATCAGCCAAGCGTTTTTTCAATATCACAAATTGTTAGAATTATTTAACTTAGCAAAAAGTTGTTATTTGTCCTTAACTCATGCTAATAAGAAAAAGGATAAATAAAAGGACTGTACACATTTTTGTAATTGACATTTATTCAAAAACCAAATGTATAGCTTGATGATGGGTCCAACACATTCTACAGACATATTCAATAAATTAGAATATGTGTTCTGATGAGGTTCGTTTGTCAACTTAAATGTACATTTTGAAATCCTAAGTTTTTATGGGCAACAATACTAATCAAACTGTCAAAAAAACACCAAAGTATGCCAAAACTAAGACACAATAAACATTAAACTAGCTTTAAATGAATCCCCACATGTCACAGGCCAGCTCATGGCCCATAACAAAAATGAGGGGAGACAAAGGTATTGGCCAAATCAAATGGTTTTATTTTTTAAAAAAATAATCAAAACCCAAACAAAGATAATCAACCCAAAACCAAACTGGAACAAAGGACTAAAAGAGTTTACCCGGAGGAGAAGAGAGAGAGAATGGTTAGTAGAACCCCGTTTAAATTGCTGAGCCCAGGTGATTCTAATTGCTCAGGCCCACCTCTGCCTGCAAGAAGAACCACCCCTGCAGATCTAAGGAGGGGCTGTGACACCGTAATCAGGCTAATAGACAATGGTTAATGAAATTGAACTAAGCTTTCCATAAAATGTAATTTATCATAGTTAATTTAATTTGAATGCTGTTTTTCTTGAATAAATTAAATCCTCATTCAAAAACAGCTTTATCAATCTACTCAGGCTCTCTTTGTCTCATACTAAAAGTAGTTTGATGATCTGACACGTTTAAGTGTAAAAAAGGATTTTAAATTGGGTAAGAGAAGAGTTCTGTAAGAGGGCAAATAATTTTTCACTGCACAGTAAATGGCACATTAAAGATGTAGCCTCACATTTTACCCAACAGACTGCTTTGTTCTCAGACTGCATTTTGCGCTTTGGTTCTTTTAGTTTCTAAAGGTGGAGTGGTAGACTGAACCTTTAGTTGTCAGGATCCTCTCCTATGGAACCAACTCCCAAGTGAGACAAGCATTGTTTGTTCTTTTCAAACTGGGCTCAAAACTTTTCCTTACTTTTTTTTTCTTTAAAGTTTTTTCCATAAAAGGCTTGAGTAATGCCATCCATTTGGAACATAATTCCCACAAGGCACTGACCATATGTCCTGTCCAAGTCTGTAATTTTCTTTTAACCATTTGACCACCATTTCTCAGTCTGGGGTTACAGGGATGTTTGCAACTGAAGAGCAAATGAAAGTTCCCAATTTATCATTTTTAAAGCATCAGTGTGATAAAAACGTTGTTACAAGGTATTAGTGACTTATTCCAAATATGGCTGTAACAAAGATAAACTGCAGAAAAATCTACTTTATTGAGAGCAAGTGGAAGTTTTCACCCAATCATTTTACCCAGGCTGTGATGAATTTGAAGCCAAAGAACACATTTGATTCCCAATGTCTGTTTCTCATTATTAAACATGCTGGTCAATCTGTAATGGTTTAGGCAACCATCTGGTGAAAGTCATCAACTCCAGTGTTTGTTCTGCATGATTGCATAGCAACCAGGAAATATGGGCTCATTTTGGCTGACCAGATGCACACCAGGGTGCAAATGTTTGTCCATAATTATGGAAAAAGTTAATTAAGAATAAATTACATGCTGAGAAGATCGGTGCAATTACAAGTATAGCAACTGATGATTTTCTTTGCTCTTTTGCCAATCTGTTGATTTTCTACAAAAAATTCAGTTCAACTGTCAAGGGGAATGGCACCGAAGTGCCTAATCAATTTATTACACAATATATGTGATCTTTAAATAACAACTTGCCTCATTGGCCTCGTGAAAACGTAAAGTTATGTACTAAATATTCATTAGGGATTATTCAGCATTTATGAAGGATTAGGGAAAAACCCAACACCAGTGATAAATTTGTTGTAACTAACTGCATATGCTCCTGTAGATGGGGGGGAGAAAAAGAAACTCAACTTAAAAAATACAAGAAAAGCAAATAGCTCAGACACTGAGTGGAAAGTGAAAACTGTTTGGTTTTATAATTTTTTATCATTCTGCTGCAGGTTAAATACAGAAGTCTAATCAGAAGCATCAGTAAAATCATGGTTAAAAAAGAATCAAGCTCCTCAAAAAAAAAAAAAAAAAATCTATTTAGTTTTACAGTCTTCAGTTTTATACCAGCCAATTCCCATTATTACTCTCAATTGATGTAATATTTACACAAATCCTTGCTCCTTGTTGTACTTTTCGGGGGGGGGGGTTATTTTTATTTTTACCTGTATTAAAAGTTGAATTATTATTCTGCTATGGTGACCTTCTGGAATTTTGCTTAATTTGTATCCTTTAGCAATATTAACAGCACAGTTCCAGGAACTGTATTTTTTGAGCCTGCTGGCTTGAAGTCTTCATTGTTATTTGTAACAGATAGCTATACATGCTTTATAATAATCAACACATTCATAAAATGTGCTGAAATCTTTTTAGGAATAAAAGATGCCAAATGTTCATGGTAGCCTAACCATGTGCACTCACATGCGTCCAGCCACCAAAGCAAATGGGTACGAACCTACTGCTGGATAATTACTGTGTGAGTAATTATCTTTCAGCTTGCAACAACTTATTAAATTGCTACTCACTTCCTAAACAACAATGTCAAAAGACACATCCCATAGCTGTGGCAGAATTTACCAATATTTTATTTTAACTCGATTAATCATCAGACTAAGCCATAGATTACTCAATATTAAAATAATCGTTTACAACAGCGCTATAAAACACACAAGGTTTTATAGGGTTTCCTAAATGTTGGGCTTTTTATATAACTTTGCTTTTGAATGAAGGTAATCTTTTACATACAAATCAATGTGTCAGTGTCACTTTAAATTTTTGCCTGAATGTATTGAAAGGTATTGAAAAGAGAGAAAACTGTCAAAAATGGGTAGGCCTGAATATTTGGCTTTATTTCTCCTCTCGGGCTCTGCTCTACCCCTCCTACAGAATCCTGTCAGTACACAGTGGACCCAAACACATCAGGCAGACAGCCGAGGGTGTCTGATGAGACCAGAAAGGTCATGCTACATTTCAGATGCTGTGTTGAGGGGGATTGGCTGAGTGTCGAAGCTGCGAGATTTAATAAAGTCTGTCGTGGTTTTATGCAACGCATAACCCCCACACAGACATCTGTCACAATCAACAAAATGATGAAGGGCTTCTGACACAGTAAAAAGCTGAGGGGGTTGATGGTGTGCTGATGATGCTTGGAGTTTAAAATGAAAAGATGCTGCAACTTGTGAACTAAAGGCAGTTGTCCTTGTACTCCAATCTCAGATTTGACAGCTGCTGCAGAAGGACCCGGGCTTTAATTATCACTGCTCAGCATCAGCACAGGAATAACAACTAAAACATAAATAAGGGTGAAAAAGAAAAGTTTCTTCTTTTTCAATGGCTATTTAATTTTTCTATTCAACTGAACTGGCTACAGTTAACATTGGCATGAGATGAACGACATTAAAAAAGTTGAGAATAACCTACAGGGAATTGGCCTAATTATGTTGCAACTACATAGAATATCAATTTGTACATTATGCTGTTCTGCCTGCAGTTTAAGTCTATTATTAAAACTGTCATTAAAAATACTGTCTGTTGGCAGTTTGTTTATACCCATAGTTATTAGCTGATTGGAACAGTAGTGATATTCCAAGCACATGAAAAGTAAGTTGAGCTATAACCGCAGCTAGTGATTTTGCACCATTGTAATTTCCTTTCTTGGTAGTTTGGGCAGTTTTGTACAAAACACTTTCTGTTATGAAATGAAGCTGTTTCATTCCAACACTTGATCAGTTCTAGGGCTGTAATGGTACATATGTTATTATCATAACTTGTCAATTTGGTACACACATTTACCAAACAAATACAGGGCAGTTTTATACTTGAACTCTTGCAAAAAAAATTATATGTGGAACTACAAAAGTACATAATGCAATGTTTGGAGCACAACTTTAAAAAGTGACACAATAACAAAATGGAGAGGACTCACAGCAGTCACTAAACTTTACTGTTTGGTAACATTGAGGTTTCTCATGCAGCTAAAGTGGAGAAAGAAAGGTGTAGCAAACCTAAAACTAAATAACTCCAAATGAAATAACATGAAGCTGAATGTAAACATCACTGATACTGGAAAAAAAAAAATCCTACTGTCCAAATCCATCCTTCTGCAGCATTTAACCAGCCCACAGTGCTGCACAGCATATGATGCAACAACACACCGGTACGGTCATGAGGAATACCTCTGACCAGAGGGGATGTCATAACAGCTGTGCTTGTATGGTGCATTCAAGTATACTGGATTGTCTAAATAATAATAAGGGACTCCAAAATTAAAACCTCTTTTACTCACAAATGTCTGTACAGTCTTATTAAAAAATTCTAAACCACATTGACCATTTACAAGTGGGTTTATTGTTGTATAATCCATCCAGTCAGGTGGCTATATCCACTTATCCTTTAATTAATAATAATGATGTAAAAAATCCAACCAAATCTCAAAACATTTATATTGTGTTCACTTTTTGTTTTCTTCATTGCAGTAAACTGGCAACATACCAAAGAGAGACTTTAAAATTAAAGTACCCAATCATGATTTTTGTGTGCTGTTCCACCCCTAATCAAGTTGAATCCAACAGGGAGAGGTTTTACACCATCTTTGAAAATGGGGGTTTTAAAGGGCACATATCATTGCTCATGTTTCTCCCCCTAAATTGCATTTAGGCTCACAATAGTTTAATTCATTTTCATGGCTAAAATCAAAAATATATTAAATAAATGCATGAAAGAAAAAAGGTGAGCAAAAGGCAGCTGAGAACTCATCTGAAAACTGCCATACATTTGGAATTGCAAACTTAGGCATCAGTGCAAGACAAGTTAGTACAGCCAATTTGAGTTCATAAGCTGACAGTTTGTCTGGTGATTATCCAGTGAGGATGAAGAAGACAGAAGAAATGTTTTCAGAGCAGTAGCTCTGAGTTCTAACAAATCAACACCCAATGAAGCCATTTAAAATCACCAAGTGACAAGTCCAGTCTGTCTCTTGGTGTTGTATTAGGTTAGTGATAGTATCTCTGTTTGGTTTTCCAGAACGATGTGGTGGAGGAGGGTGGACAGTCAAGTGAGTGAGTGATATGTGATCTGGGTGAGTGGTTCCAGGAGGGTAGCCAGGGGAGCAGTGATGAGACTCACAAAGGGGATCCTGAAAGGGCTCTTTGGTCAACAAAGGAGGTGAAGAAGGCAACACTGGGAGCCAGGAATGGGACATCCACTGGGAGTGACGCTGGCAGACAAGGAGGAGATTCAGGAAGGTAAGCACCGACTCTGATACAAAGAGAGCAATAGAGCAGCTCATCTGATTAACACAAAAGACCACTTCTCTTGAAGCTCCTCTTGACTAGTCCTGAGGTAGCCTGGTAAAAACCAGCCCCTTGTACTACACTGTGCTTCGTATAGAGGGTCTGGCCTCCCGGCTATTGAGAAACGATTGCTTCCCAGAGGCGTGGACTCTGTTGAGGTTTTAAATTTAACGCAATTGCTAACATTTGTCCGTGAGGTATATAACGCGCCAGTTTCATGCTGTGAAGCTAACCAGAAATTGCCTGCGTTGTAAGCAACCATCCTCCACTGCAAATAGAGAAGTGCCAAGCTGAACAAGTTGCCTGTTGATGTTAACTCAATATTTGGAAGCGTAGCCAACACGGACTGAATGGCTTCGTTAAATTCTCCGCTGTTATCGCTAAAACTACAGGCAGACTACAATTCTAAAACAGAGCAGAAAATTGACATCATTGTTCACAACTTCTTCTTCTGTTCTATGATTGACCCAGTTAAAATTCTACCAGAGGAATCCAAGTCAATGGGAGAAAGCCCAGACCGAGATGTAAGTGAGATTTGAATCGAGCGGAAAAGTGCAGAAGGGGAATGGCCAGGCTAGTCCTGGTGAGCTTTAGCTGGAGAAAACACCTAACTGTCACACCCTGCAATGAAGGATGGTAAGGGAAAAACACGCATACATGAACCCACTCTCCAGCACACAGCTCTGTGGTTCTGACAAAAAAATGTTGTTTGGTTATACAATAGTGCTCTCTTACTCATTTGGCTCAGACTAAGAGAAAAAAAGATAACAGAAAAAAAAATCTTTGCAGCTAAAGCTAATGATTTTGGCCTACTATGCAGGAGTAAAGTACATTGATTTAATGTGAACTGCTCACATTGACATTTTATGGTGACAGAGGCCACACAGCAAGTAAAAACTGCTGTGAAAGAAAGTATTTTCTCAAAATATAAATTTTAGGTCCATAGACAATGGTTGCCTCAGGAGTCTGGCAGTTCCATAGTAGCAGTGGCATAAACTGTGCTGTTTTTTTCCCTGAAGTTCAAGATGTTACATAATTCATCAAAGAGACTGTTTTTGGCTGAGGAGTAAAGTATCCCATTTACTTCCATAAAGCTAATCAAAAGTACTCTCTATATTGTCAAAGGATGTACTCACAACATCCTTTTTCACTTCTGTTTGAAAATCAATGGACAGGCCACTTGTGATCAATTTGGCTTTCATAATTTCAAGATATCTTGGTGTTCTTGCTATAAAATACAATTTATGCGCTCTAGAGTAATTTTCTCTAAGTTACTCATAGTCTACTATAGAAAAGAGTGGTTATATGAGTACACATTAAATATAACAGCAGGAGGTTGCAGGATCATTCAGTTTAATTAGGGTTCATAGTCTGTCCAGTTTTGTAAGAGTTAATGGGCCCAAACGGGAATCAGAACCAAATTTAATTGAGAAAGGGAGCACATCAAAGTTAAAACAGATGCAAATTGACTAAAACCCACGATGAGGGATTTGAACCCAAAAGGTGAATAAGAAAACAAAACAATTACAAAATTACTGATTGTATTTTACCCCAAATATTTTTTTTAATGTGAAACCAATTAACAAGCAAAAAACTTAGAATTAGAACAATAGTGTCATAAAACCATGAAATGAAACACATCCATGACAAATTTATTGTTATAAACACAAATCTGTCATATGAAAAAGACCACACAGTGATACATGTATCATGTATTTAAATTCAGTTAATTGAAATCAGTGACTGACATTTACCTCCAGTGAGTTGGATCTCTTTCAGGAGTGATAGGAAGTCCCTGCATAATTTAAACCCATGACATCTGTCACTGCTCTTGAAAAGCATGTTGTCGTTATGCAGAGGACTAAAGATCTCTTTAAGGCCTTCAGAAAAGCAAAAAGTACTCTAGGTCTCCCCATGAGACTGAAAAAAACATTTAAAAGCACTTCAGATTTGTTATATCACTCAGAAAAGTGTTAAAAGCCAAAGAGAGTCTTAAATAATTGCTTTTTATTCAGAGATTAAAGCCCCAACAAACAGCTAAAATTCAGAGTTGAAAGAAAGCAAAAGTCATGCTGCTGTATTTTTTAAAAGATTAACATTTTGGATGTTTGGATATGATCACTCAGGGCTTAATTCACAAATAAACTGGAATGTTCATGGTTTTATGTACCTTTTTAATTTCTTCAGAGCTAGTTTTATTTACCACTGGCCTTAAAACATAAACATTTAAAACAGAAAGACAACAGACATACCAAACATTTTTAACATGCCTCCAGGGTGATTGGACTGACAGAAAGAAAAAAAAAAAAAAAAACAAACACTTCTCAATGGATGTTGTGGGTCATTTAAGATCTGTGTTTTCCACCGCTGTGTTTCAGATGTCATGTTAGTGTGCTTTTACGCCACTCATTTTATATCTGTGTACATTTTGAGCTTCAGCTCTGCCAAAAAACCTCCACACAATTTAAAGCTGGACTGCTTCAAGTTTGGTCAGAAAAACCAGTTGTTAGTTGCCTTGGAAACAAGTGCCTATAAATTTGGTGGCCAATGCCTCTGTAAAATCACTAAAGATAAGGGTGAGTTTCTTTGCTGTAGAAATCAACAGCGTGTCCTCAGAAGATAGTACTAAAATTGGTGTTCATACTGAAATGTTATCATGCCTTGAGAAGATGCATATAATAATAAAGTATATATCTGTAACAAGTAGGCTTAATTATCAGAGGCATTAGTAGCCAAAATATACATGTGTTTAGCCAGTTTTTATTAGAAAAAATGCTAAATTGCAACCAAATTAAGGCTCATACTTCAAATGCAGTTTACTGACTAACAAAAAGACAGGATCTAAAACATGTTTGAATATGGGCATGGAAGAAAAGTTTTTCAGCAATGTGGGCCTTACTGGACTCCTGCACAGGTGCTGTGTAATCTGATACCAAATTGTTAGCAGGAGTTTATTGAAGTTCTTTAAGCTTTGAGGTAGGGCCTCCATGGTTTGAACTGGTTTGTCCAGCATATCCCACAGACACTCAACTGGATTGAATTTTAGAGAATTTTGATGCCAGTTCAAAGCATAGAAATCATGCTTCTCAAACTTTTCCTGGGCCATTTTTACTTTATGGCAGGGCCTATAAGCCATTAGGGAATTTTGCTTCCACCCAGACTGTTCTGCAGCTGTCTCCATATGCAACACTGTGATGCACTGTGTATTCTGCCACATTTCTGTCAGAATCAGTGTCTTTCATGTTTTGTGGATTAGTAGAACCCACATCCAAACAGGAAAAACGCACATAGCAGAGGGAAGATATAATGATAAATAAACTAAAGAAATTACCACCAGAAAAAACAATAACATGGGAATGAGGACAAGAACAACAGTAGAATCCAGCAATGAAACAAAGAAAGCAGAGAGCTTAAATTGTTTGGAGATATGATTAGTGACATGGAAATCAGGTGAGTAGCAAAGCCCATGTAATCATGACAGCATTATCTTTCTCAGCAGTTTGAGCTACACTAGCTTATCCATTGAATCAGACCACATGAGCAAGCCTTTGTTCTCCTTGTCCATCAATGACCTTTGCGGGTGACTTTTGATATTGACCACTTAAGGCCTGGAACAGCAAACCAGAGCTGTAGTGTTGGAGATGCTCTGACCCAATCAAACTCATAATTTTACCCTTGCCAAACTCCCTAAAATTCTTGTGCTTGTTCATTTTTCCTGCTTCTAACGTCAAGTTTTTTGAAGGTCAATGTTTTTGAGAGCAGTCAAAGAAAATGAAGTGTATGGCATTGTGAATATTTTCAAGAATTAAACCAACACAGACTGGACTGGTTTTGTGATAACAAAACTAAATAGTGCAAATATTTCAGTAGTAGTTATCTAACATTATGTGAATGTGTTTGAAATAAACATTAACCAAACAAAACTTTAGAGAGAAAATGATACCCCAGGCTCTAACAGCTGCCATGTGGAAGAGATAAATTAGCTATCATTGGTCATAACATTATGCCTGAAAGGTGTAAACATCCCTGGCATTGGTATCAATGATTCAGCTCTTTATAATCTTGGAGTAACTACTTATAATAGCTTTTGATTGCCAACATTGATGCATATCATCAGCAAAATCAATACTGAAGATTAATGAACAGTCTTAACACAAATTGTTTGCTAGAAGGCATAAAAACAAACAAAAAACAGTTCAGAAAAGACTGTACAAGTTCTGAAGAACTGGTTAATAGGTGTTGTAAACTCTCCTTTTCTAACTTTGCTAGCTGTGCCGCTGTGCTACTGCACGCATTTATAAAGAAAAAGAATAGGAAGACATTAAGCTCCAGATATTAGTATGTTTTTTATATAATTGTTCTCACCTATAATTGTGCTATTTCTAATAGTGTTTTAATTAGCATCTGCTTCTGAAATTATACAATGTTCCTAGTTTCTGTTAAGTTTGCTATTGTGTTTCTATTGCAAATAAACACAAGCCTTTTTCACACATTCCAAAATACAAACTTTTATATCTGAGTATGTGTTATAATGTCCTATTGTGCTGTATTTTTGAAGCCTCCTTTCACTTCCATTTTTCCATGCATGTTGCTGTTAGACTGTTGCAGTGTCAATGCTCTCCCACTTGATAATAGCACATCAAATCCCCCACCCTCCCTGGGTTTTTGGTGGTTATTTCACATGATGAGAGGCATCTGGCCTCCCTGTTGCTATTAGGAGTGTTATGAATTATGCTAAACAGTCAAAACCATCAGCACACCACATGTAGACTTCTGCCAGCTGCTGTGTGTTATGAAATTATGGAAATCATTTTTTATTATATAATGAAAACTGGTAAATTACTTTTAACAAACTTTGTAACCAAACTTTATACTCCTCAGGCAGTTATGAAACAATATGTAATCAGACAGATTAAATCTGCCATTTATTTCTACACTTATTTTCATTAACTAACAAATACATTTTAAGCAAAATTGTATACCCATCATAGTTTTATTTATTTACCCTTGCAAATGTCCAAGGTGCCTCAAACAGAAGCAAAACACAGACCCTTGAAGACTCCAGTAAATATGACAAACATTTTTTTTTTCAGGCTGTCAGCGGTAGCAGTCTCCTTTTGGACAAAGACCTCTGATGTCACCTGCACTGTGATCTTTTCAAAAAGTGTCTGCTACTCATATCAGACTCTTATCTCAAGCCAGTGGTCACTGAAGCTGTATTTCAAGTTGGTGACATTCAAGTGGCAAGATGTTTGAAGTTTTCTCTGAACTTATTCTAATAAGAAAAATATTTATTACACCATGACTGATAAAAAGCAAGAAAGACTATATACAAGAAAATATTGGTGACATTTGGGGGAAAAAATAATACTGTATGGAGGTGTAGACCAATATAAAAGTCTTATGCATGATGATGTAAAAGGTAAATATAACAGTTTTATTGTATTAGTTGAAAAATGCAAAGCAA
Source organism: Anableps anableps (assembly GCA_014839685.1). Classification (NCBI taxonomy): domain Eukaryota; kingdom Metazoa; phylum Chordata; class Actinopteri; order Cyprinodontiformes; family Anablepidae; genus Anableps; species Anableps anableps. The sequence goes on from CM026066.1 coordinate 32,016,523, forward strand.
AGAATGTAACATGATCTACTTGTTTTATTTAAATAGAAATGCAACATTGACTCCTACTGCTGCTAAAACAATAAAAATAATGATTATTTCAGTTACAATAATATCTATACAAGAGTTAAGTTAGAATATAAAACACCCACCTGATTTAGCTGAAGTTTTCAAACTACCAGGCTTATTGCACACTAGTAAAACAAGTTTATATGAGCCGGATAATTAGTCTGGCCATCTGTTGAGGTAGCTTATCTGCAGTGCTGTTTTTAGCTTTTCAATTTTAGGCTTAAAACAGGGTTGTCCTAATGAAACTGAGGGGAAATATTTTAAAAAAAAAAAAAAAAAAAAAAAAAAAAACGATTTGTAAGCAATGGGAAACATGTAGGAGCCCTCCTTCAGCCACTTCCATCAGAGCTATAAGTGAAGTTTGTGGCTGTTTAGGACCCCCTGCTGGCCTGGGGGTTCCAAGAAAATTTGAAAACGCTCAGATAGGTTGACAAATGTTCCAAATGCACACATACTGATAAAATGAATATTATTTATGTTGAGAGAGACTGAAAGTTAATCAACTAATTTCCACTGATTGAGCCGGAAATGATTTAATTCTGTCTTTTTTTCCCAAGGTTATTTGTAAACGCATCATTAGACTTGTCCCCTCATTCCTCCAAAGAAATTAAAAATATATAATCTCTTTTTACACATAATAATGTATCATAATTCATTTCTTCCAAGTTTCAGTAAATTATATATGGCTGATTAGGCCTACTGTTCAATAAACTAGTTTAACTGAAACATTAAATATTGTTACCTATAACCTTTATTCTTACAGTAAAAAATTTAATTAACAGACCCTGAAATTAATCAAATTTACTGTTTGTTCAAGGAAAACAACTTTCCAGTCTTTCCAGTATTCTGTTAAACATGCATTAAGCACACTATGTTACAAATTAAGTCTCAATCCCCCAAAGTAAATCCTGTTTCGGACATTATAAAACTGCTCTGAGCCAGCTGAACAGCAGTGGGCAGCAATGTAAAACACTTCAAACCACATGATTGATAAAAAAAAAAAAAAAAAAATTCCCTTCTCACCCTCCACGGGTGGTCTTTCTCAACCTCTGAGCTCGGGTCCTCTACCAGAGGCCTGGGAGCTTGAGGGTTCTGCGTAGTATCTTGGCTGTGCCGAGAACTGTGCATTTCTGGACTGAGATGTCTGACATTGTTCCTGGGATCTGTTTTAGCCACTGCTCCAGTTTGGGGGTGACTGCCCCGAGGGCCCTGATGACCACAGGCACCACTGTGGTCTTCACCTTCCAGGCCTTCTCCAGTTCCTCTGTGAGGCCCTGGTATTTCTCCAGTTTCTCGTGTTCCTTTTTCCTGATGTTGCAATCGCTTGGTATTGCTACATCCACCACAACGGCTTTCCTCTGTTGTTTATCCACCACCACGATGTCCGGTTGGTTCGCCATTACCATTTTGTCTGTCTGGATCTGGAAGTCCCACAGGATCTTAGCTCGGTCGTTCTCCACCACCTTTGGGGGTGTGCCCCACTTTGATCTCGGGGCTTCCAGTCCATATCCTGCACAGATGTTTCTGTACACTATGCCCGCCACTTGGTTATGACGTTCCATGTACGCTTTCCCTGCCAGCATCTTGCACCCTGCTGTTATGTATTGGACTGTCTCAGGGGCCTCCTTGCACAATCTACACCTTGGATCTTGTCTGGTGTGGTAGATCTGTGCCTCTATCACTCTGGTGTTTAGGGCCTGTTCCTGTGCAGCCAGGATGAGTGCCTCTGTGCTGTCCTTGAGTCCAGCTTTTTCCAGCCATTGGTAGGATTTCCTGATATCAGCCACTTCAGTTATTTGTCGGTGGTACATCCCATGTAGGGGCTTATCCTCCCATGATGGTTCCTCCAGCACCTCATCCTCTGGTCCCCATTGTTTGAGACATTCGCTGAGCACATCGTCGGTTGAGGCTTTGACCTTGATGTATTTATGGATCTTGGATGTTTCATCCTGGACAGTGGTTCTCACACTCGCTAGTCCTCTGCCTCCGTCCTTACGGCTCGCGTATAGTCTCAGGATGCTGGATTTAGGGTGGAACCCTCCATGCATGGTTAGTAGTTTCCGAGTTTTAACATCCATGGTCTTTATCTCTTCCTTTGGCCAGCTTATTATTCCTGCAGGGTATCTGATTACTGGCAAGGCATAGCTGTTTATCGCACGGATCTTGTTCTTGCCATTGAGCTGGCTTCTCAGGACTTGCCTTACTCGTTGGAGGTATTTGGCTGTGGCTCCTTTCCTTGTGACCTCATCGAGGCTGCCATTTGCTTGTGGTATTCCCAGGTACTTGTAACTGTCCTCAATGTCTGCTATTGTTCCCTCTGGGAGTGAGACCCCTTGAAGCCAACTACAAGCTAATTGATATATATATATATATATATATATATATATATATATATATATATATATATATATATATATATATATATATATATAAAATTTTTTTAGTTTTTTTTTTTAGTTTTGAAGCTATAACTCTTTAAATCTCTGATACTGGAAAATGAAACCAGTGCCTGTTTGCATACTTCATTAACAATCATGTAGGGTTGTCTCAGTAACGAGTGCAATGATAGTTATTTTTCTTGTATCCATGCATTAGAAATGCTTGGCCATGGTTTAGTTTTCACTCAATAACAACTCATGGCCATGCTGCTGTATATTTTCCACCAAGATCTTCTCAGTTAAAGGCCCATTATCCTTTGACAATCCCTAAGGCTTTGAATGTGCTGGTGTGTTTGACCTCCAAAAAGAGGGAAAACTGATAGTTAATCGAAAAAAAAAAAAAAAAAAAAAAAAAAAAAAAAAAAAAAAAAAACTTCCCTTGCGTACTTGTGTATCTACCTTGAAATTTTTCTCAGACGAGTGCGTCTCTAGCCAGCAGTACACCACACAGTAACTATGTTCCATTTTGTTGTGGTTCTGGGTTGTCATTAGTCTTGATGATTGAATGGTTGAGGGTGCTTTTAAATTCTGAGCTATGTGTTTTTCTCCTATTGTGCTTCAAGGGAAAAGTTTGAACTTGTCTGTCTAGCCGAATGGTTCAAAGAAAATAAAATTAACTCTGGATCATTTTGACATGATGTTGTGTTCTTTCTTAAAATGCACCACATCAAATTCTCACTCTGTACTCTTTAATGGCACACAGACAGGTGGGGATTTCAGTAAATGCGCTGTGAATCTGGTATGTGTATTTGTGTGCATGTTTGTGCACTGCTGCCACCAGTAACTATGCTTTAACAAGCTCCACAGCAGTGTACAGTTCCACTCCCGTAGAGAGGAAGACCTCCTTATTGGCTCATTCTTTGCTGTGGACCTGCAGACTTCCCAATTAGGGGCTCAGAATATTGCTGTGGGAGGTGAGGGACAAGGGAGCCCAGGAGGCCAGGTCAATCACTGGGTTGCGTCTGGCCAACTCAGTGTAGCTTGTTGCTGTGGGGCCCTTGAATGGAGCAGGTGTGTGTCTTTACACTGGAAAAGTGTAATGTTTTGTGAAGCGAATTTCTGCCTAGTTTTTGACAGCTCGGGAGATGTTTTTAATCATGAATCAGGAAACTGCTCTCACTGACAGTATGCCAATTCTTAGCCTGAAGCAACATTTTTCCAAGCTGCAAATTGTTCCATCTTCTTGGTTTTAAAATAGAAATACAAATTTGGCTCAGTTTCACAGCATACATATCCTTGATCTTCACGTATTCACCTGAAATTAGCTCTCTGAGGATGGTTTGCAGGTAAGACGTCTGTACAGGGTGTGACATCTGCTTAGGAGGAGCAGGTGCAAATTATGCAAAGAATGAGCCAACAACAACAACAAAAAAAGTTAAGTAGGAGGGGAAGATAAAAACGAGGCCAAAACATGTTGGTATGCAGCTTAGGGAGATGATGTAAGCCATGACATTACACTGTTGCAGTTGACAGAAAAACTGTGACAAAATGTTACTTTCATAGAAACCCAGATTGCACAAGTTTCTTTTTTTAACCTGACAAATCCATTAAACCTCTTTTGGAATGTAATTACTCAATTTTAAAAAGTTGTGTCTGCTTCAGACTGATAAGCATAATCTTGTGTATTATAAGTTCAAGACAATTAAGCATCGATTTCCATTTACCATTCTGACATACGTGCCTCATTTTCTCCCTTCAATATAATTTGCATAACTTTTATTTTTAAATTTTTGATGTAACAGCAATCTTGATGAAGGTTCCTCGATTAAGGAACAGTCAAACCCATCTTGATTAATGTCAAGAAAAGATCAGAGTTTGGGTTAAAGCTGCAACTCCATTAAAATTGGAAATGGTTGGCACCTTGATTAAAATATAAATTACTTGGTGATGTACTTATGAACACCTGCAGACATCAAGATAATTGTTCACTGCAAACAGCAACTACACAAGTGTATACAAGAGATTAGAGGTGACCTAGTTCTGGATATCCTCTGTACATGGTCATCAAAACAGTCTGACTTTTAAATTGTGGGATTTTACATATGATGTATAGTGGGGCAAATAAAGTATTTAGTCTGCCACTGATTGTGCAAGTTCTCCTACTTAGAAAGATGAGAGAGGTCTGTAATTTTCATCACAGGTACACTTCAGCTATGAGAGGGAAAATGAGAAAAAAAAATCCAGGAAATCACATTGTAGGATTTTTAAAGAATGTATTTGTAAATTATGGTGGAAAATAATTATTTGGTCACCCACAAACAAGCAAGATTTCTGGCTCTCACAGACCTGTAACTTCTTTAAGAAGCTCTTCTGTCCTCCACTCGTTACCTGTATTAATGGCACCTGTTTGACCTCATTATCTGTGTAAAAGACACCTGTCCACAGCCTCAGACAGTCAGTCTCCCAACTCAACCACAGCCAAGACTAAAGAGCTGTTGAAGGACACCAGGAAGAAAATTGTAGACTGTGCACCAGGCTGGGAAGAGTGAATCTACAACAAACAAACAAACAAACAAACAAACAAGCAAGCAGGTTGGTGTGAATAAATCAACTGTGGGAGCAATTGTAAGAAAATGGAAGACATACAAGACCATTGATAATCTTCCTCAATCTGGGGCCCCACACAAGATCTCGTTCTGTGAGGTCAAAATGATCATGAAAACGGTGAGCAAAAATCCCAGAACTACACGGAGGGACCTGATAAATGACCTGCAGAGAGCTGGGACCAAAATAACAAAGGTTTCCATCAGTACCACACTATGCCAAGAGGGTCTCAAGTCCTGCAGTGCCAGGCATGTTCCCCTGCTCAAGCCAATACATGTCCAGGCCCATCTGAAGTTTGTCAGAGAGCATATAGATGATCCAGAAGAGGACAGGGAGAAAATCATGTGGTCAGATGAAACCAAAAAATAGAATGTTTTGGTTAAAAACTCAACTGGTCATGTTTGGAGGAAGAAGAATGCTGAGTTGCATCCCAGGAACACCATACCTACTGTGAAGCATGGGGGTGGAAACATCATGTTTTGGGGCTGTTTTTCTCCAAAGGGGATAGGACGACTGATCTGTGTTAAGGGAAGAAGGAACGGGGCCATGTATCATGAGATTTTAAGCCAAAACCTCCTTCCATCAGTGAGAGCATTGAAGATTGAATGTGGTTGGGTCTTCCAGCATGACATTGATCCCAAACACACCGCTCGGGCAACAAAGGAATGGCTCTGTAAAAAGGATTTTAAGGTCCTGGAGTCGCCTTGCCAGTCTCCAGACTCCAAAGAAAATTTGTGGAGGGAGTTGAAAGTCCGTGTTGCCCAGCGACAGTCCCAAAACATCACTGCTCTAGAGGAGCTCTGCACTGAGGAATGGGCCAAAATACCTGCTACAGTGAGTGCAAACCTGATGAAGACTTACAGGAAATGCTTGACTTCTGTCATTGCCAGCAACTGTTATGTTACAAAGTATTGATTTGAATTTTTGTTATTGACAGAATATGTATTTTCCACCATAATTCACTAATTCTTTAAAAATCCTACAATGTGATTTCTCCCTCATTTTGCCTCATAGTTGAAGTGTACCTATGATGGGAATTACAGACCTCTGTTATCCTTCTAAGTAGGAGAACATGCACAATCAGTGGCAGACTAAATACTTTTTTGCCCAACTGTACTAATAAAATGTTCTGGTCTTTATCAAGTGACTATTTGAATCTAATTTTTTGCATTCATGTTATGAGGTTACCTCTGAGCTGCAGATTTCCACCTCTGGGCATTGCTGAGCAGGCTGCAGTTCTCCTAACTGGCCAGTGGTGTATAAATTGGATTTTCTAAAGTGTTGTGGATGTGGGATGACAGGGTAAGGAAGAGGATTTTTTATTTTTTTTTAATTTTTTTTTTTTTTAGCAGGGAGGTCAGGGGTGATAGGTATTCTTAATGGCTCTGTATGCTATATGGCAATTTCTGGTACTTCTTACATTTAAAGCTCAGTAAATGTCAGGAACTTTTACAATGAATTTACACACAAAACCTAATTAAAACATTTAAAATGAAACTAGGAATTGGATATAGGCCTACGTCCAGTCCCAGCTCAGATGTACACCTATGTCACTTCACTTACATGATTGAGCTTGAAAAAGGCATCAATGTTCCCCTCTCAGGGGTCAAGACTCACTTTTTGCACTGGTTTCATTGTTGTGCCTAACTTTTTTTTTTTTTTTTTTTTTTTTTTTTTTTCTTAGGTGCACCAGCACAAAAGTTAGGTGCACCCAAATTTTTGACCGCATCGCATTAACATTTTACAGGTTGACTTTTTTTTAAAAAAATCACTGTCAAATTAAATATTGACCTGTAAATGATTAGTTAACAATCTAGTAAACATAAGTTAAACTTGTAAACAAAGTTGTTTTTTTAAAGAATTACTGAAAGTGTTTAAGAGCTTCTATGAGCTGAGATTTAAACGTCTCTATAAATGAAATAAAATAAAATCTAATTATAAGATGTTTTAAGGGTTAAACATCTTATGAACATGTCAAACTAAGCATTTCATTACATTCCAGCCATTTTTCTTTTGAAAAATAATTTTGGACTTGAACTTGGTGAATGGAAGTTTTTCTTTTGCAGCATCAAACTATATCATCCTCTCAGCCTGTACTGATGATCTGTTTACTGCCATGTAATGTGTTTTATAGATGCATTGTGCAAGTATCATGTCAAGGTAGTTATCCCTGACAGAATTTGTTTCCCTGTATCAAAAACACACATGGAACCTTTCTCATTTCCTGCCTACTTCTTGATTGAATGACTTTAGATCTGCCAGAAGTATGAATAACTTTGGGTGTAACATTGTTCAATTTTTATTTTACCACATCTTATTTAAAATGATTCATTCATGTGGCATATCTAGCTACAAAAATATTTTACAGCAACAACTGACAGCAGTTTTTAGTGATGAACCCAGGAAAGTGTTTTGTTTCCGACAGATAAAACTTTTAGCAACATGCAACAATCAGAAACAGTAGGACTTTTGTAGGACAGCTTGAAACAAACAGAGCTGTTTACTTGTTGTGAATGGCGTATATTGAGCGTAAATATTTATAAATTGAGTTTTCACAGATCTGAATATCCTCTTATGAGGCAGATGTTCTCAGCTTGTTGGGTAAAACATCACTATCTTCACGTCTAGTTGGTTAGGCTCAGCCAACTGGACCTGTGCTTCCTGCCCATTGTGCACCCAATGTGGGGGAAAGAAATAATTAACCTTGGCACCACACTCATTTTTGGCTTTGCTGTATCTTAGTCATTAAAACTGGTGAAGCCACTGTCTTGGAATGTTAACACTTCCCCCGTTGAATTTCAGTGGCTGTGGCTTGGAGTTGATCGTATGTGGTTCATTATCTGATATCGTTTCCAAACCAGAACTTGACATAACCTGGGATGTCGAGAGCTCTGTGTCAGAGCATTGGTAACTTTTTGGAAGGCTCAGATCTTAACTTTTCTTTATTTTCTCTCCTCAGTCATGTTAGCTCTGCTCTGTTTACCTGACTTGCCTAGCCTACTCACCTCTGACTAGAGGATACGGAAGTAGACATGAACACTGATGGCTAAACCATGGCCAGTCAGAGGAAGGATCCTGCCCTTCACTATCTGACTGGCTTGGACCACGATATGGACCTAATGTGTGTATGTTGTGAACCTCAGAGAGACTTTCAGAGGCTTACGTACCAGTTGTACTGGTGCAACCATAGGTTGCACCAGTACAACCTGAGATTTTTTTTTTTCAGGCACACTATTGAGAAATGCAGTTGCATTTGTGACCAAATTGTTTTTTTTTTTTTTTTTTTTTTTTTTTTTTTTTTTTCTTTTTTTTTAAAGATACATGATTAGACATAAAAAGATGAGTTTAGAAATTAAATATACATAGTTCCTGTAGGATTATGCAAGATGTCATGCATAGCCAACCCTTTTCAAACATTCAAACTAAAATTCAGCCATTGCACATTTTCAAATCTTTAATTGTGACCCTGAAGCTTTGCTCTTGTGTAGTGAGCACAGCATTCTTGAGTAAGACTGGGTTGGATGTAAATAACAAGAATGAATATCTGACTTCATGTCAAATGATGATCCATGTATAGATTAGACATTAAAAATAATAGTCCTTATAAAATGCACTACTGCTTGCCATTACTTGGTGTTTGGGTGGCCTAGAATTTACAGCATCATCCACATAAGAGTCATACTAGCTTAAGTTTTTAAATTCTTGCAAGCTAAAACTGAAGATCCTGCTTAAAGAGGTAAATATAGTCACAAACTTCAGACAAGTTTAATTGTCTCACTTTATAAACTGGTGTAACTTAGCTAAAGTGCAGAAACAGTTATAGTCTTGGTTCACTTATTTACTGAATAATCTCCTTCTCCATTTTTGCAATACTGATAAGAGTCAAATCCAAATTTCCATGGTTCTTACCAGAAATGTACTGATTTGGACTTTTTTGGTCCCTGACACTCATCTGAATATTTAAAAATTGGCGTTTGCTGTTAACAACCTTTCTTTTAAATGCCTCATTAAAATCATTGCCATCTATATGCTCAAAAACTCATTAATTTAAAGTACATATGCATACTAATAACAAACAACATGGTTAGGATTGATGTGATTGTTCAGACTCTGGTTTTCTTGTCAATGACAGATATTTTGTCCCAAGAAGAGTTTCTACTACACATCTTTGTGTTATTGCTTGACTGAATCAAAAAGTTGATGCTTTAAATGTTGTGACATCGATTGACTTGTGTTTCAGCTGCTCTCTGCATACAGTATCTCTCTGCTACACTGACAGCGGTCAGAGCACTGCTGACATAGCAGGTCACAGGACAGACCGGAGGCTGCAGCAGCAAATACGCTCCCTCTTTCCCTGTAAACAACTGAATGTCATCGTAAAGGATGAAAAACACATTTTACTGTTAGGGAAGACCCTGATCCAGAAGATGAACAAAATAATGTAGACAGCTTAGAATCCAGTTTGGCAAGCTATGGACACAAAAACAGAGAGTGATCTTTAAAAGTGGTGGCAGAAATTCCCAAAAACAAGCAACAATTAGGGAATCTAATACCAATAATGTAAAAATACCCTAATCTTGTGATTGTGTCGGGACATTCTTTGCTCTGCTGCATGAAATTTATACAAAAACACTGTCTTGATTAGGAAATGCGAAATAAATCTCTCCAGTTTCCTTTGTTTAAACAATGCACAAATCAGCTGCAAACCAAAACTGAAAATGTGACACATACTGGAGAATTACACTAAAAAAACATTATCTGACCAGAGCTTGCATTAATCAGCAGATAGCACATAACATGCAGACATTTAGTTATATTTTACACCAAGGAAGAGCAAGCAGCAAGTATATAGATAATTTTACTTAATCTGCAGCCATAATTAATATAGGTGGAACCCAGGGGTGCATCCTTGGTTCACTTGGTTCAACGTCCACATTTCATTCATGACTGCATTACAAAATATGATAGGGACTGCTTCATTAAATTTGAAAACAGGAAAACAGGCAAAGATTTAGAATAAATAGAGGTCAGAGAGAAGTGTGTGTTTGTGTGGATCAAAAAGTGGTAAAGAAAAAGTGAAGTTGATTTAATGCAGTGATGAAGCCACTACAACAGAACAGAACGACAGATTGGTGCTAGTGGTGCAGATATAAAAAGCTTATTTTTTCACACTTAGCTCTGATATCCAAGGACCCAAATGTTCTCACAGTGTAGCCAAAGTTAACGTCGAAGCAAGGTTTAACATTTAAGATTTAAATGTCTTTGTACATTGTCAGTAAACTGTGCTGATGAGGACCATGGCTTTGTAAGAACAGCCCATTTACCAGCTGTGGAATTCAGCTACCATCTGTGGGTGCCACTTAGGCATAGTGATAGGGAGGCGGTCACAGATGCAAAACCAACATGACGACAGGCTGATCACCTCTCTCACATCAGGGTGTGCTATTACTGGGAGAGTCACGCGCACTGGGATTCAAGTAGTTTGAAGCACACCCACACTGAGCAGCCTTTGAATTTGCTGCAGCACTTCATTTACTGATAACAAGCGAGTGAACTTTTACATTTAAAAGATCGCTTTTATTTTTAATTTTTTTTGGTACATTCATATTTCCTTAATATACATGACATATCTTTTTTTAGTATTGTTTGGTAATGTCCTTAAACATGACAGCTGATATTGGAGGGTATATACCATATTTTCAGGAAAATAAGTTGCAGTTTTTATTTATAATTTGGCAGGTCCTGCAACTAATAGTCAGGAGCAACTTATGCATGTTTTCTTTTTCCTCTTTATGACACATTTTTTGACTGATGCGTTAAATATTAATTCACATTGACGGACATGAACCAAGCATTAAACATTAGCATCACCAGTAATGTGAAGCTAATCATGGGCTGAAAGCATGGTGGCCAGAGCTGGAGGAACAACTCCACGGTTGGGTTCTTAAAGAATGTCCTGTCGGTGTTCTGATGACCTATGCCACCTGGTCAGCTTTCCTACCGTAGCATGTCTAGCTAGCTAGCTCTATCTCTCAGTGCTACCTTTTGAAACTGCTAAAACAGCTGTTGAGGCTTGTGAACAGTGCAGTTACGTCTTCATGCCCTTGTAGTTGCCAAGGAAATTAATATTGACTTTGCAGGTGAGCCTTCTTGATGTTACCACTTAATGCAACATAACCGCCTCTCTATCACCCCATATTTAGTGCATGCGTCTCTGCCCTGCTACACATTTGCTGGTGGAGCAGAATTGTTTCTGACCACCCTGATTTAGAGCATAGACATCAGTGTGTCAGAAACTGCCAGTGGACTTCCAAGCCAAAATCAACAATTTCTATATGTTTGTTGAAAAGAAACTGAACGCAGTGTGTCACCAGATCATATCATTAACATGGACAAGGTCCCCCTCACGTTTAACAAATTCTAAATGCGACTTATACTCCAGTGCAACTTATATACACTGCTCAAAAAAATAAAGGGAACACCTAAACAAAACAATGTAACTCCAAATCAGTCACACCTTTGTGGAATCAATGTCACCAGTTAGGTAGTAACACTTATTGTGAATCAGTTTCACCTGCTGCTGTGCAAATGCAACATACAACAGGTGGAAATGAGAGGCAATTAGCAAAACAACCCCTATAAAACAATGATTCTGCAGGTGGTGACCATAAATCATTTCTCTGTTCTTGTCCTTTCTGGTTGAACCTTTAGTCACTTCCAAAGGTGTTTCAGAGAATTTGGCAGTACATCCAATTGGCCTCACAATCGCAGACCACGTGTAACCACACCAGCCCAGGACTTCCACATCCAACATGTTCACCTCCAAGATCATCTGAGACCAGCCACCCGGACAGCTGCTGAAACATACGGTTTGTACAACCAAAGAATTTCTACAGAAACTGTCTCAGGGAATCTCATCTGCATGCTCATCATCCTCATTGGGGTCTGACTAACTGCAGTTTGTCATTGTAACTGAATTGAGTGGGCAAATGCTCACATTGAATGGCGTCTGCCACATCGGAGAGGTGTGCTCTTCATGGTTTTCACTGCCCAGTTGCCCGGTTTTCACTGTTCAGGGAAGACGGTGTGTGTGTGGCGTCGTGTGGGTAAATGGTTTGCTGACGTCAACACTGTAGATTGAGTGGCCCTTGGTGGCAGCCAGGTTATGGTATGGGCAGGCATATGTCATGGACTTCAAACACAGGTGGATTTTATCGATGGGATTTTGAATGCACAGAGATACCATGATGAGATCCCGAGGCCCATTGTTGTGGAATTCATCCACGACCATCACCTCATGTTGCAGCAGGATAATGCATGGTCCCATGTTGCAAAGATCTGTACACAATTCCTGGAAGCTGAAAACATCCCAGTTCTTCAGTTCTTGGATGGCCAGTATACTCACCGGCCATGTCAACGATTGAGTATGTTTGGGATGCTCTGGATCGGCATGTACGATGACATCATGTTCCAGTTCCTGCCAATATCCATCACCTTTGCATAGCCATTGAAGAGGAGTGAATCAATATTCCACAGGCCACCATCAACAACCTGATCAACTCTATGTGAAGGAAATGTGGTGTACTGCTTAATGGCAAATGGTGGCCACACCAGATACTGACTTTTTTTTTTTTTTTTTTTGCCCCCAATAAAACAAAACAGCACATTTCAGAGTGGTCTTTTATTGTAGCCAGCCTAAGGCACACCTGTGTAATAATCATGCTGTCTAATCAGCATCTTGATATGCTACACCTGAGAGGTGGGATGGATTATCTTTGCAAAGGAGAAGTGCTCACTATCACAGATTTGGACAGATTTGTGAACAATATTTGAGAGAAATGGTTATTTTGTGCTTATAGAAAATGTTTCAGATCTTTCAGTTCAGCTCATGAAAAATGAGCAAAAACAAAAGTGTTGTGTTTATATTTTTGTTCAGTGTGTGTATGTATATATATATATATATATATATATATATATATATATATATATATATATATATATATATATATATATATATATATATCCACCTCAAATTCCTAAAATTTCACCTAAATAAACTGTTTTTCACTATGCCATGAGACGACACTGGTTGTGAATTGACCCTATATAAATAAACTGAATTGAACTGAACATCAATTTCAACAATATGTACAAATTCAGCTAATATAAATACTGAAAACTTGTTTGAAAAAAATGGCTAAAATGTAATTAATAATGCAGTTTTTGCTCATTAATAAATTAGGACACCTCTGTACTTATTTCTATTTAAAATGCATGTGTTAAAAATCAAGCAAACAGGCATGTCACATCAGGTGTACATAATGAGAATATCATTACTCAGCATTTTAAAGGAGATTCGCCCTGTTTAGACATTTAGTATATGCTAAGTTTGCCATAGACCAGGACTTCTGAAATAATGTAGTTCTTACAGATTAGTTTAAAACAATATTATTGGGCACCAAAACAGAGGACATGTTTGGTACGAAACCTCATACTAGCTGTAAAGTTTTGAGGTGGAAGTATCATGGACTGGGGTTTCTTTGCTCCAGTAGGACCTAACTAATTCACTATCACAGAATGCACCATGAATTCAGTCCATCAGAGGGTCCTGTAGAAAAACGTGAGACCATCTGGAAAAAAAAAAAGTTCTGATGTAAAACAGAACCCTTAAATTTGAGAATGACTAAAATCATACAAGGACTCTCTGAGAATTAAGCAATGAACATGCTAGAATGGACTTAAACCCAGATCTTGACCTCATTGAGTTTGTTGAGGGCTGACTAAAAACATGCAGTACATGAAAAAACCTCCCTCAAACATCTTGCTACTAAATGTCAGAGATGGCTAAAGGAAACATGTCACTGTAGTTAATTCAGCTAATGGCAAACAGACAACCTATTGAAGCTAAAAGTTAGTAGACCTTAACTTCAAATAAAATAACTTAAAATAAGATTAGGTGAACAATTCTCTATACTGTACATGTCAAAGTCTTTCTTAAAAGAAATGATCCTATGATTGCTGATCGCTTTAAAATTCTGAAAAAAATATTTAAAATAATCCATGTTTAGTGTACTGCAAATATAGATGTATTTAAAACTTGGGACTATTGTGACTTGTATATTTATTCATTGGTCAGGATATTGATCCAAAACATATGTCAACAATATGAAAAAAATATTCAGCAAAATCTACTCTTTTTCAAGGCCACTTCTGTCAACACACATAAGTCCTACCTATAGACAAGCTACAAGGATGAGGTGAAGGGAAGAGAGTTAAGAGAATACTCAAGAATGGAGGAACCAGACAGATTGTGCTAAAAGGAAAGGTCACAGATCCCTCTGACTATCCGCAAACCTTTTGAAATGTTGCAGAACAAGACTAAATCCTGTCCGATTGGCAAACAGCCTGGCTCACAATTACTGCTGCCTTGGTGATTTTATGAAAAACAATTTCATAATATGGCCTTTTTCCCCCCATTCATAAAAACGTTATAATGATAGGATGTGTTATTCTAAACATTTGGCTTTAATTATTTTTTTCAAGGATTTTCAGACGGGAGCCAATAAATGCAGAGTGTACTCTATAGCCAGTAAAGAAGTATAAGGTTAAGCATCTTTTTCAAACAGGCCTTTTATGTCAGCTTTGGTTATTGTTTGCTTGCTCGCTTGAACACTTTGCTTTTGATGAAACCTTTCTTGAACAGCATGGGGATGTGCTTGGGGCAGAGTCTGGTTGAAAAATAAATGATGTTCACAGTAAGCTCTGGTAAACAAGCTGAATCTAAAGTCACTTCTCTCTTTGTGGAGTTAACCCTGGAGGAAAAATCTCACCTTCTTATCCATGACTTTCTTCTCTCTGAGCAAAAAAATTAAATATGAACTATACAAATTAAAGTCCAGATTTTTGCTGGCCTAATGCAGTACATTAGTTTCTTTTGCCTGAGCTTGGGTATCTTTTTGATAGTTTACTTGAAACTTTCAGCATGACTGTGAAAGCTACATATGGACATGGGTTCTTTCCTGATAATTGGCGCCTATAAAGGTTTCACCTTTAAAGATTTTTTTTGTTTTAGCAGCAGAAGTAATTCTTGCCCCTCAGATTGCATGTGAAGACTGTTCATATGGTTACTAAAATATAGACTCACTGCTTATCTGCAAGTTTTAATTGACAATTATTTGTTGAACACAGCTGACAGCCTCAAATGAGGGTGAAGAACTCCTAATTAACTTTTTTTTAAGAAAACGTGAAATATTTTGCAACCTAAATTAAAGCATCAACAACTGCATCTGTGTATTTTATACACAATTGGAAATAATATTTAAAAAAATCTGATGGACTCATGTATAAAAAATAGGTTAAGTTATTACTCAACTCATTAGAGTTCACTTCTGCTGAGTGAATAAATTCGCTCCACTGTGAGCCGGTTTGACATGTTTCTCACCCAAGGTGCTGAGTTGAATGTAAAACCTGAGCCATGTTCACCCTCTTTCATGTAACACTCCATGTAGTCAGCTCACTAATGAGCTCCGATCGACTCCACTGCTCAGGCAACTCTTGGTGGAATAAGCAAAGACAGATAACAGGCAATTCCCAAAATGAGAATCAGTTCGCCGAACCAAATTTACAATTACCAATAAGAGATCTCCAGCGATCGATAAGTGAGAGGTCTGAGCTTGTGCCAAGAGGCATTAAATTGATGCAACCACTAAAAGACAGATTCAAGGTGTGAATGATGAAGCATATTAATCCCTTATTTCTGAACTAACCAAATCAAGCTCACATTTTTTTGGAAAGACATTATATATTGCTTTTATGAAATGAGAAATATTACATGTTTCATAAGAGACTGCGTCAGATTAAGGGAGATAAAGTCAAATCCAGTTAGTGGTTGGTTCTGCAGCCTGTCAGAAAGAAATGGGTGAAAGCCAATCATCTCCTTCTTAGAAGCCGGCCTTTAAATCGCTTCACAAAACAACTTGAGGAGTAAAAAGGAAAGTTTTATTGGTGAAAACATTATTACATATTTCTATTCAGTATTGCAGAACGAATCACAAGGTTTAAACTGCATGGTGATATAAAGCCTCTTTATAATCAGATGTGTACAGGGTTGTTCATGTGGTTCTGAAAAAGTTTTTCAAATATAAAGATGTATGAGGATACAGGTGAGTAATGCTTTTAACATGTATATCTCAAGAGGAACTATGTCACTAAATGTGGGTAGTAAAAGCATTGTGGAAAGAGTTAGATAATTAGGCCTACTTTTTCACTGCACAGAAGTTTACATACACTCATCATGTGCATAAATCTCTTTTCTTGATTTAAGGATTTATTTATATCTTGTTTTAGGGGTGAAATCATTGTATAACACCTATAGTAACTTCAATGAATTGCAAAAGTGAGCACTGGGGACACAAATTTGCTGTATCCACCCAGGCATTTTGCACAGCTGAATGGCTGCCATGAGAGATTAAAGGATTTCTCAAACATCCATGATAA
Organism: Anableps anableps; assembly: GCA_014839685.1. Taxonomy (NCBI): domain Eukaryota; kingdom Metazoa; phylum Chordata; class Actinopteri; order Cyprinodontiformes; family Anablepidae; genus Anableps; species Anableps anableps. Next base: position 32,033,058 of record CM026066.1, read on the forward strand.
AATCAAGGCAACACTCCAAGTATGTTTTTGATGAGGGAATAACATTATAACATGATGTAAAGCTTAAAAAAAATCGATTTTACATAGCACTGCCCCTTCAAAGAATTTAGAAATAATCCTCCTTCAGGACTACTGGTACCAAAACTTCCCCTAAGCATGATGCAATCACCCACATGCTTGGCAGCTGGTACAGTGTCTTTCAGTTTGGAAGCCTCACCTTCACACATCCAAGCATTCTTCTCAGGGCTCTAGAGTGTGACCAATTTTCTTAACAGTGCACCTGGAAAAAAAACTCAGGTTACATCAGTGCAACCATCTGTTTCCAGTTAACTTTGCCTCCAACCAAGTAGATGTGAAAATAGTGATGTTTTAATCAACAAACCAAGAACGTTTGACTAAGAAGAGGACAATCACGTCTCTGTAAACTCGATTTATAATTATTTACGCTCAATATACATCGCTCATAACAAGTAGACGTCTCAGTGATCGTTTCAAGATGTCCTATAAAAATTCCTATTGGTTCTAATTATTTAATGTCACCAAATGTTATCTGCTGGGGAAAAAACACGATAGAACATTTTTATAGCTAGATAGACCCATTAATTAATCATATTAAATACAAAATTTAAAAAAATGAAAAAAAAAAAAAAAAAAAAAACTGAACAAAGTTACTCCCAAAATACTTCTGGCAGATCTAGATTTAAAGTCATTGATCAAGAAGTAGGTAGGAAATGAGACGGTCCTGTGTGCTCCAGATGCAAGGAAACAAATTCTGTCAGGGATAACTGCTTTGGCACGACACTAGCAATAGTGCATTTGTGACTGGTTTTCATACATTTTGCATTGCATTGCAGATTGAGATAATATAGTTTAATGCTGAAAAAGAAAAACTTCCCTTCACTAAGTTCAAGTCAGAAATACATTTTCATAAGAAAAATGGCTTGAATGTGGTGAAATGTTTCATTAGATGTTCATAAGATGTTTAGCCTTTAAAACGTCTTCTAATTTAGATTTTCTTTTATTTAATTTATCTTGAGATGTTTAAATTTCAGCTAATAGAAGTTCTTTAAACACTTTCTGTAATTTCACTCCAAATAAAGAACTTTATGTTTACTAGATTAATTAATCATTTACATGTCAATAATACCTTGATTTGACAGTGATTAAAAAAAAAATCACCATAAAACTGTGATGTTAAATAATGCGATGTGGTTGAAAATTTGGGTGCACCCAACTTTTGTGCTGGTGCAACTAACTAACCTATGTTAGTGTAAAGCCCTGTTTCTTGAAATTGTAACTGAATAGCTCAATTTTTGTTTTACCGAATCATAAGAACTGCTAACTTCCTTTAAGGTTTAAAGTGTCACTTTCTTAGTTTGGACCCTTGTTTTTTGTAAAGAAAATTACCTTCACTGTGTCAGACACGGTGCCAGTGATGGCCCAGCAGTTTCAGACAGACTCTTCAAAGCGCTACGAAAATAAAAAACAAACAAACTAACAAAAAATTATGAATAACTTTAGCCATAACAACGATACTATGACTGATGTGGTTTCCAAGTACCTTTATGCTCCTGTAGTTTCAACAATTTATTTAATAAAACACAGCCTTCATATTTCACATTTGACACAATCAAGATTTAAATGTAAGACAAATCATTTTATACAGCAATATATAAAACAACCATCTTTGCACCAAAGTGTTTGAAATCAACAAAAAAATTTAGATTTCTTTAAAGTATTATTGATATAATAAATATCGATAATAGAAAGAGAGTCAAAGTCAAAATTAAAAAAAAACATTCAAATAAACTGTATCTCTAAATTAAGGTTATTTCTCAATTATTTAAAAGCTTTCTGTGTTTCTAAATGAAAGGTAATAAGATCTTGAACTGTTAAGTCTTTCCTGAGTCTACAAAAAAATTTCAAGCATTTAGTTAAACAAATTGGTCAATAGCAATTTCATAGACTACCCTTGTTTTGAAATATTGTGCTGCTGCTTGAGTGAATAACAGCTTGCTTTAACAGTTCACATCCAGTGGGTCTGTGCTTCACCACATAGTTCAAACCATGCTTGAGCTAAATTTTAAAAATTTCTGCCTGAAAATCCTTTCATCTAAGTGTGACAGTTTGGGTTGTCTTATAGACCCTGGAAAAGAGGTGACACATCTGTGTAACTTTTAAAGTTGAAGTATTTCCTTTTTTTAATCTACAGTTTAGAAACTGCTCCAAAAAAGTTTGGCAACAACTCCTGCTCTTAGATCTTTACTGTGTTTAGTGGATTTTCCCTTTGTTCTGAGTATTGGTTCATCCAGTGAGTGTTGTCAAACAATTCCTTTCCATTCTGGTAAGGAGAAACATGCAGTCTATCATCATCAGTAATACCAACTTAAAATCAAAAGATCTTACAGAACCTCCAGCACCAATCATTAAAACTTTTGGGTAAATTCATATATTTGAGCCTAAATGTTTAATTTTGATATAAGAAAAACCTTAGTAAATTTAGTAAAATTAAGATTTAGTAAATTTAAGATTTAGGTTTTCATTCAACCAAGAAATTTGTTTTTCATAGAAAGAGATAAAAGAATGTCTCAAAATGAAATTAAACCAAAAGAAAAATCAGTTTTAGAAAATATAACTCTGTTTTTAATTCTCTTGATTACCATCTTTTTGTTTTTTTTTTTTATTGGTATTTTGATCATTTATCTTTGGCAGTGAACTTCATCTCTTTGAGGTTGAAAGACTCATTGCCATCACTCTAATCTGTAGCTCTCTCCACAGATTCTGTATCAGATTTATCAGATTCAAGTCAAGACTCTGATGAGGCCAATCCAAAATATTATATATATATCTACAAGAGACAAGACAAGTAGCATCCTAAATGTTATATATATGTATCTATATAGACATATATATATATGTATGTATGTATATATATATATATATATATATATATATATATATATATATATATATATATATATATATATATATATATATATAGATAGATAGATAGATAGATAGATAGATAGATAGATAACTTGAAGAAAGAAGAAAGATTCCCTTTTCCCACCACAATAAAAACACTGCAAAGTAAGTACTGAAGGTGGAGGGTGAATGAAGAAAACCAATGATAAATACATATTAAACAAAAACAGAATTGTATTTTTCCTCCCCTGAACTGTTGTTTAAGTCTTATAACAGAAAATTTAGATGAAGTCCTTATATCATACAGATCAAACGCTGTTCCTCTAACTTATTCCTGATAAATCCACATCAGCAAATATTTAAATGATTTGCAGACTTTTTTGTCTTTTAACTTAACCTTAAATAAGTTTCTTCCTTGTTAATCAAAAAATCTGTCTGATAATTGTTTCTGACTCTCAGCTCTCTCTCAAACCCATCCAGAAAATTGAGCTACAGTTTTTCATAATTCAAACAGAGCTCAGAGTTTCCAGTATCAACACTTAAGCAAAATTCCAACTCCTTAGGGATGTAAGGTGGAACCTGTAGTTAAGACTATGCCAGGTTACTTATTAGCAGCTTATAGTACCTCGGAGCGCCAGTGACTGAAACCATCTTAAGCATAAGAGTGTGGATGAGTAGGAGTGACAGGACTTTCTAGGTCAAGGAAAGTGAATCTTGGGAAAGCTTTTACCTAGAGCGAGACGATTTGCTTATCTCGAGTTTCCACAGCTATAATCACATTGTCACTCTGTAGGGCTGTCCTATTTATTGGCTTTTCTATTCATACAAACAGCAAATTACCACGAAAAGTAATCATCCTCCTAAGTCATAAAGTAAGACAGACCATGAACCTTGTTACTGTCTGTTTCTTAAGAAAATCCATCTTTTTAAGAGTCAATGTTTTTAAAAAAAAAAAAGGTCAGCTCAAAACTTTAAGTGGCTGAAGAAGGAAATGGTCAATTTTTTTCAACACATTTTACATATTTGTACTGTTTTCATGTGGATATCTTTTGGATGCAGTCCAAACAAACACAGGCCATCTGTACTGGAAACATCATTTGGTCCAAAAGTGAGAGTTGAGTGACTGTCAGTCTGTGCCAACCCTATTATTATCTGGAGCTCTGCCCAGTGTATTTTAGGATATACTTCAAGCCATCGCAAACAAGGAGGACCATGAATAATTTACAGTATAGAAAGATTTACCACAGTCAGAGCATCACAGCCATCCTTCATTTTTACTGTCTGATTCACTTGTCATTTGCTGTTGGAATGAAATGGAAAAAGCGTCTGCAGCGCTTTTGCATTTATTTTCACACTCCCTCAGTCTTGAAACACAGATAAATTCAGAATTCCTCCCACTCCCTGTTTTATTGACCACAAGCGCATATTTTATTGCAGTGAGGTTTTGTTGAGGGCAAACCACTGTTAGTGAAGGAGTCTATGAAGAACAATTAAAGCTGGATGACATGTGATTGCTGTCATAAAACAATGGTTTAAGCAAAGATCAGCATATATACCATATTTTGTATGTCTGTACATCACAACATTGCAAATAAAAATGGTGGGGGGAAAAAAGCTGAGGTAAATCTTTTTTGGAGTCAAGGAAAAACAGCTGAAATGACTGATAGAAAATTGATGTTAGATAAATAGATTTGGGATTTGTGAATTTGACAAAAAGTAAAAAAAAAAAAAAAAGGACTCTTTCTCAAACCAGAAGCTTCAGGTCCATTATAATTTATATCATTGGTTAATTATTTACAGAGAGGGACATGTGAATTTTACAATATGATTTAAACAGACTGATTTATGTCAGTCTACAGGTAAAACCAGATATTCAAAAACACTAAATAAAAAGAGGTAACTTTTTTCTTACTATCTCAAAATAACTTATAAAATAAATAAAATATTTTCTGTTTTAGGTCAGCTACCTAAACAAAAATGCAGTCATGCGCTGAAAGGTCACACACAAAGGAGTCATTACTCTAAAACCAACATAAAAAGTCAGACAACTGTTTGCAAATGCTCTGAAGGAGAATTTTTTTTAGAAAGATGTCCTGTGGTCTAATGAAACTAAAATTGCAGTGTTTGGCCATACATTGCAGAGTCAGATTTGTTGCTTGTGTGGTCAACATTTAGGATGCTACTTGTCTTGTCTCTTGTAGAAGTATTTTTGTCACTTTGCTGACACCTCAGGCTACAATTCTGACCTATGAACCTATGTTGTTCCACTTAACTTATCCATGACTGGTGGTGTGAGCATCTCACTGGTTCCTCTATTATTTTTGTCTACGCTGCCAACTTTCTGTTACTGGGGCACATTACTCCTTGAAGCACCTATGTTTTTATCTACCCTAGCATGTTACTAAAATCTTTAGACCCTTCTGGACCCTAGTTTCCCAACTGTGTTGTGTAAGTGTTTGGACTTTTAGTTTCATTTGTGTTTCTGGTTTTCATCCTTTCTTATTTACTTAGATCTGGTGGTTTTTAGTTTATAAATCACTGAACAGCTTAGCACCAAAATACATTTTTGGTTGATACAATGACCTGTTGTCATTGTATCAACCTTCCAGACCACTCAGGTCTTCTGGTTCAAGCCTACTCAGCATCCCCAGAACCAAACATGGAGAAACAGCTTTCAGTTTTTATGCACCACAAATCTGGAACAAACTTCTAGACACACTGTGTTCCTTTAAATCAAGGCTAAAAACCCACTTGTTTAATACATTGAAAGCTGTCAAAAGAGGATTGGAGGTGCTCAAAAACAAGGGCAGCAGATAAATTACCAACTCAGAAGGTCACCATCTTTCACAACAAAAAACCCAGGATCACCAGAGAGATAGCCAGATCATTGCCTTCCTTTGCAGTTCTGCTTGATTCTCATCTCCCTTCAGTGCTCTGTATGGCATTTGTCCCATTGAGCTTGATTTCTCAGGATGCTTTTCATCCTGACCAATCCGCCAACAGAAAGAGGAGTTGTGGTCCAGACCCTCTGTATGAAGCAAAACATAGAACAAGGAGCTACCAAAGAGCTGAAAGACATCCTAATTAAAAAGAAAAGATATTCTTCACTGGAAGTCTGAAAAGTTTCCCAGCTAAAGTAAAGAAACAAGGTGGAAGAGGGGTTTATCAAAGGAAGTCTCTGCTCAGCTTGGCAGTGGCTCAAGAACAAGGCTTCTTTAAACACTGCTCCCATCACCCACAGGACTATCTAGGTTGGCAGGCCACAGCCAACCTGCCCCCTTCCCAATGACCTCAACTTCTGTTTCTCCAGGTTTGAGACAGACAACACCTCCCATCTTCCCTCATGCCTGCAACTTTCCTTCAACACAGAGGAGTTGGCAAAACCCTAAAAAAGGTCCAAGATGAGCAGAGCAGCTGGGATAGTTAAACAGTTAAAGTGTAGTTGTAGTTAAACAGACAGCCCACAACCCTTTGCATTGTTGGATTGCATGAGTGCCTTTGCGGCACATCAGAATAAATAACTTCTATTTCTCCCCAAAACCCTGTAATCATGTTCAAGGACCTCTGTCTGCCAGAGGTCAGTACCTGTCAAAGACAATGGCTGTTAAATTAAAAAGACGCCATTCTCTCATTCGCTTGACCGCCTGTGGTGGTGGTCCCATCAGATACATTAGCTGAAGTGCAGGGACAAAGCATGTCCCTCAAAAGTAGATGAGTTCCTAATAGCATTCTTCTCTTCATACATCAGGGGCCCATTGTGGACAAAGATTCTGACCTTGAAGTCCAAGGAAGCCTGACATATAAAGGGAATTTATAACAAGAAAGTTTTGGTGTTGTCAGCATCAGTTACAGCAGGGAGTAAATGTAATTTTTCATGCTTAGCATCTGACACCGAAGGTCTATAGAGCACGGGACAAAAGCCCGATGAAGAAAAAATGTCTCAAATAGAGAAATGGAGCTTCCGATTTTCTATAAGGACAAGTAATAATGACCTGGTACAGAAAATTGCTGAGGTAGAGGGTAGAAAGGACGATGAGACTGATTTGAAGCAGGGAGCTTTGGAGTGCAGTGGCTAAACGTAATTTTCCAACAGGTGATTTTGTAAATGGAGGTAATTTTAGTAAATTAGGAGTGTAAAAAAGGTTTTCTAGCACTATTACTGAGCCACAAGTGGTAGAGAGAGCTTATGAGCTTAGTGATAAAGTAGATTAAAAGAGAAAATGAACACCTAATGTTGGGAATAATGATGTTACAGGTTTCACTTCCAGTTTGAATGTTTAAATATTTAAAATTTTATTAATAAAATTGATTATGTTGGCCTTGGCTGTGGTGCTCTACAAATAAAAAGATTGCTTAGTTGGAAACCATGTTATACATTAATTCTGGGGTTACTAAATCCCACCGGCTAAATGTATTTACAGTAAAAAGAATGTGTTTTATGAACTAAATATATATAATTACCTACTTAGTAATCAGAAAGTATTTATTGACTGCTTTAAATAGCTGACAATGTCAATAGGGTTGCTAACCATCGTTTAAAATATTACATTGTCCCGTATTTTGAAGTCCAAACACGTATTCAATATTAAATAAATATAGGAAGCTCTTTTTTCATATTCTTAAGGCAGTACAAACCTATTTAAAAAAAAGGATGATACAGGTAAATCAAAACTCAAAGGAGGTGTTCACTCGCCCTCCCTTCAGCTGTCTGTTGTGCTTCTCATCAACCCAAAAAGAGAATCCATCACTCATCTTGTGTAAGTTGGGGATTGTGTCTCCTTGGATCAAAAGTTCTCTTTCACAGTTGCTTGGTTCTGATGAATGCTTGTGAACAATGAATGCTAGTAACTGATCATTTTTGTGTATTAAGCATCCATTTTAGTTATTTAAAAGATTAGATCCTAAAGACAGTAAAGATCTTTAATTTTCCCCTGCAAAAGTCTTCTTGGCCTGTTAAATTTTCTATACACCAATGAAAAACTACTTAGCACTGCTTTATGTTTCCTTTCACTAGCAAGGACCACGCCACAAAGAAAGAGGTTTAAAGATACACAAAGGAAGCAGTTGAAGGGATGGATGATAGGATGGATGGATGAACAGATGGATGGATGTACAGAATGAGGAGATGAGTAATCCGGGGAGATATCCGAATGGAGGCTGGGTCTGAATGGAGACTCAGTGTGGGGTACAGTCTTCGGGATATAACCTTCCTGAGCCTGCTTAGGACCCTCCCCCCCCCAGATGGAACCTGAAACAAGGAAGAGTTAATGGGAAGTGAGAACAAGGTAGGGAAGGGGAAGGGGGAGGATAAAGGGATGAGGGGGATGAGGATTAAGGGACAAAGAGGGGGAGGTGTAGGAATGAGGGGGAGAGGAATGAGTGAAGGAAGAGGTTGAAGGAATGAGAAGGATGGGCATTAAGGGTTGAGGAGGATGAAGGGATGAGGGGGATGAAGGGACAGGGAGGGTCGCGATTAAGGGATGCAGAGTGGATAAAGGGATGAGAATGGGGTGTGAAGGGATGAAGGGAAGAGTATGAGTGAAGAAGGAGAATGAAGGGATGAAGAAGGGATAGAGGTGAGGGGAAAGGGAGGGGATGAAGGGATGAGGGTAAGGATTAAGGGATGAGGGGATGAAGGGATGAGTGAAAGAGGAAGATAAAGGAATGAGACGCGTGAAGAGATGAGTAGATGTCAAGGAGAGAGCGAGGGAGGACGGGATTGAGCTTTTATAGGCAGCTGTTTAATTAGAGTTAAAGTCCTGATCCCAAACCTAAGTTAAAATATTAACTCCATTAAATAAAATTCACTAATAAAATTTCCATCAAAGGGACATTAAAATGATTTATTTTGATACTCAGAATTCCTCCAACTTGCAAAAAAATGTCCACACATTATTTGGATTATTTGGAACTACACTGGTATATTACATTTGTAATTTGTGTAAAAAAATTACACAAATTACAAAAGTCATATCAAAGCAGAGAGTAAACCTTTTAGTGCTTACTACTTCAACAAGTGCTGCAGACATAAAAATTGTCATTAGATTTGTTGTCAGAAGCTTTCTTAACCTACAGTGTATGAGTAGTGTCTTAGATGTGTCCTGCAAAAACTCAGATGGGACAAAATGAGAAAAGGAAGAATAGGAGCGACTGGAGAAACTGTATTACAGATTTCCTGATTGGTATGATGCAGTTGTCAACTCAAACTCCACATTTTCAAAACAGTTAACACACATGCTTACACAATGGCACTCATGGTCAACGTGATATTTTGTTTGTTAAGGGCACTAACCGTGCCAAAACATTTAAAATATGAAACAAAAGCAAATATTGCCTTCAAATAGCACAAATGGCAACCAAGTGAATTAACTCTTCCAATCAGTCATTACATAATGGATAATGAAATACAGCACTTGCTTGTCAGTACAGGCCATGCGTTTTCAAAGTGTGGGAGAACGTCTATCCTGTGAGAGAGCAAATAAACAACTGCGCCCCCACAAACGACATTATTGCTATTTTTTTCTGTAAACTTTTTGCTGCTTCTATGCTTGATGTTCCATTCATACATGTTTCACTGATGTTGTGGGGTTTACCTGCTGTTACATGCAGTGATGCATGTGTTCTTCCCCTTAGTTTTGCGGCTGCAGAGTATCTGCAGCTTAAGCAGGCACAGCTGATTCAACTCTGCCCCCTAATGAGTAGAGTATAAAGCTGGGTGTGGAATTGATCTCAGTGCTTCTTGGCTGTTTGGGTAGCACTTCTGGTCCAGCTTGTTGCTGGCAGCTGGTGAGCTGCAGGCAACTGAGGTCTTGGCTCACTTGCCCCTTGTTGCAGGGGGGAGTTCTGGACAATTTTCCTAGAGGGTAGCGTGTTAGATTATGTTCACATTGCAGGAAAATATACCCCAAAGTTGACTTTTTTGAGGGGGAGGGGTTAAGTGACTAGGTCAGACTTATTAGATGTGTGAATGCTCAGATCTGGCCTATATATATATATATATATATATATATATATATATATATATATATATATATATATATATATATATATATATATATATATATAATTTTTTTTTTTTTTTTTTTTAAGTCAGATTTGTGCCACTTCCATATGTGGTCCTGAATCGGACTTGAATCCAATGTTCTTGAAGGTGATTCCAGAGGGAATGACAGCTGTGACAGTAATCTGCATGCTGCGCCCCCACCCCCACATTGCAATTCAAAGCAACCCAACACTCCACAGAGATGGGTCACCTCAAACAAAATGTCAGAATGCATAATTTCATTCTTATTTGTGCAACGCCTCCTCAGCACCTGCTGGATAGACCCTTTACAAAAGTAGACACATTTATTTCATGTTTCCTGCATGCTGTGTGAGATGTTCTTTGTGCATGAAGGTCAGTTTGGAACCGTGAACAATTGACACTGAAATCAAATGTGGACAACATTTTAAAAGTAATGTGAATGACCATGCAAAAAAATCCGATTTCAGAAAAGATCAGATTTGAACATCAAGATCTGCAGTGTGAATAAAGACATAGTGCTATAGAGAACTCATTAGAAACCCTCGACTTACTTATTAACACCCCCTCCCGTTTTCTTTTCAGGTACTTACCTCAAACCCCTGTTTTGGTTGTTTATCATGAAATAAACCATTTTCTACACCTTCTGGTGGTTCTTATTGTTGTCCCCCATCAACCTCTAGACTCCCTTGGAGAACCGAACTCCTGCTTTAGCTCTGTGTAGCACCACATGATATGCTTCAGTGGCCTTGTCATTTACAGTGCTAAGATTATGAAGTGCTTTCTGATATGACCTCTGTTCATTTAGCCTCCTGCAAAAAAAAAAAAACAACCTCCCAGGACTTTGCAGAAAACACTGTGGCAGGGGAGCATCTTCAGTTCTAGCCCATAAAAATCCAAACTTTAATAATTATGGTCATCCTGACATCTCTTGCTTTATATTCTGCTCTAGGTAGCTTCAAATAGGTAGGAGCAGGTGATTTATGTTTGGTTACCACTGTCAAAACAATTGAGTTTAGTCTTACTGAATAACAAACTGTTTTGCAAAAGGATGCGCAAAAGTGTCAAACCGATGGGAAAGGGTTAATACATCTGCAAGAGGTGTCTTCTGCTTCTGAGCTGGTGATGACAACTGAGTAGATCCCAGTTACTTTAAGCAGGTCAAAGCAATCAAGAAAAACTGTAAACCAAACTTGCTTAAATATATATATTTTGCCATTTTTGTGGTTATATTCTGTACAAACACTACATTAAAAAGTAATTGGTAGCATTTTCCAATTTTGAAAAGGACATAGATTAGGTTGTTTTGTCTTTTTTTAATGAACTGCAGGAACCTTGTTGAAAAACATTATAGCAGAAATGTGCAACAGAAGAGACCATCTGAAAACTTTCACATCCAAAAACTTCACCTCCTCTGACACTGCTGAGACTTTCGACCTGAATAAGAGTGAACTTGCAAAGATGGATTTCATAAAGGTGTTCTTTGATCTGAAGTGGCTGTCAAACTCTTTATCGACAATGGTGTGACAAGAGCGGAAAGCTCCAAGGTAATCTTTGTTATTCTGCTAGAAGTAGTGTTGCCCACAGGGAGAGGATTCCCAGACTGTTTAATCAGGCATATTAATCATACATTATTTATTACAATTACAAAAGCAGCTCTCCAAGGCAATAGCCCTTGAAGACATGAAGCATGAAAAAGACTGTGTGAACAGATTAAACTGGCCCTGTGGCACTTTTCAGCACAATGTGTTCTACAGTGCTAAGTTAGAAGACATCTTTAAATCAGCTCTACATGATGTCCTTCTACAGGCATAGCAGAATAACACACACATTAATTATGTGTGGTATGTCTGCCAAAAAAATGCCAAAAATGTCCTGAAAGTACTATTTCTACTTAAATCAAAAAGGTTGGGATACTAAAGATACTAAGATGACGAGGACTCCCAGACATAAATAAAACACAATGGTGGGACCTAACAATTAGAAAAAAAAAATGTTGAATACATTCCTGAGCTATCTTTATAAATTCTTTGATTCTATACTTTTGAGGAAGAGCATGTTTTTCCCTTTCCTTTCCAGGTGTTGCTTCAGGCTATCCATCATTATGGCATAGCAGTGCTGAGGTATGCTTAGGTGAGTCTGATTAAAGCCAAGGATCTCTCTCGACCTGCTCTGAAGGAAATGAGCATGGGGAGAGGACTCCAGACCCTCCTCTCTATCCATCTCCCTACTGCTATATTCATGTGCTATCTGGTTCACTGGCTTCTGCATCCTGTTCCCTCTCCATAAGATTGTACAGCAGGTGCTGGTGAATTGTGTATGTCTCATTATGTGTTCCACAATGTCTTTCTCTCTGCTCCTTTGTGTGTGGATAAATGTGCCTGGAGAGATTATTTGCAATCATCTATTCACAGGATCTACCTTTTCAAGATGAAACAAAAGAGTTAAAAGCCAAAATTAAAATATTTATTTTTCTAGATTCAGAAATAACACACCTACAGCTGCTGTTGAAACAGCTAAGGAACAAGAAATCTTTTTCAGATTCACTTCTGAGAAATGACAGATAATAACCCTCTATAGCATGTCTACCCTTCCTTTCAATAGTGTATGAAGATGCGATGCCTAATAAAGCTCCAGCATCACAATTCCAGGCATCTATTTCAGCTAAACAAGAGTGAGGATGATGAAAAATTCAATGCCATGACCATTGGAACCTAGAAAGACTATTTACATCACATATGCACCACTGCCACAGCATTTGCACAAGTCCAATTCAAATATTGTAGCAATATTTGTTTGTAAACTATACGGCTATTTCATGGGTCTATTTTATGCTAAGTTATGCAGAGATTCTGTTTGCACACATGAAGATAAAGACAACACAGCATGTTGAATACTTAGTGTTATATTAAATAGGAAGAACACAATAACAAGATGGTACCATCATGAGAATTTCAGTCAATGTATCCTGAAAAAAATGTGCTTTCTATCATCACTTTTAGACAGATAAAAATCCATTTTAGATACATCGAAGATCAGAAATGGTTTCAAAGCACCTTTATTTGCCCTGATGATTTTAAGCTTGCAGAGTTATTTTAGGATACAATAACTTTAGGTTGTTTGTTGCAATTTTTTTTGTTTAATTTTTTGTTCTGTATCCTATTTATTGCTATAGCCATTGTTGAAACAGTGCACTCATTCAGTCTTTGTTTTTTTTTTTTTGTTTGTTTGTTTTTGTAAATTTTCAGCATGTTTCTCCTGCATTTTGTGTAATGCATAGTAAGATTACAAAAATAAATTTGCAATAACATGACCGTTACTTTATTGTTGTGTCTGCACGTCAGATTTATGACTTTATATGTAGGCTTAGCTTATGAATTACCATCGATATCAGTAAAGTCTTATTTCAGTGTTTATGCTTTATCAGTTGGTTATTTTGTATTAACACCATGACTATTTTAAGTTGTTAATAAGTATATGTGCTTAGAAAAAAAAGTAAAATAGAGCTAATTTAAAAAGAGTGCAAGAGCCTTCCATACAGTTCATTTGATAATTATATTCCTCATCACTTTTTTAAATCTTCTATTTAAGTTTCTCTTGAACATTTTTAGCCTTTGATTTGATGTCAATAATGTGTCAATTATAATAACAAAGAAGAAATTAAAATAACTATTCAATTCAGTTTACCTATATTGCACCCATTTACAAAGTTGTCTCAAGACACCTTACAAGACAAACAGATCCGATTAATATACAAAAATATACAGTCAACCCAATCATACTGAATGCCAATTCCATATGGTCCAATAAAGCCAGGTTATAGATGCAGTCAATTTCAGTGTAGTATTATTAAAGTAAGCACAGACAATGGCATATATCTTTGTGTGGTCTTTGTTTTAGAGTGCCGCTCCATATCCTTGTAGACTTTAAAAAGAGGCTTTGAAAGCTAAAATGACTACCATAAGCTCTAATCCTAGATTTAACCAGGCATTCAGAGTAATCAGTTCATCTTAATCAAATCAATTCTAAATGGCACATCTATGAGGAAATGCCTGAGTTAGAATGATGTGATTTGGTCTGTCTTTCCCTATGAGGAGCTGCACTGCGGCATGCAGAGTAAGGTGAAACTGTAAGAAATGTGTGACCTGGTAGAGTTATCTAACAGAAGCTGGCTTATGGAGAATCCTCTCACAAAAATTGATACACCCTCGATAATGATGATGATGATGATTACTATCATTAAATACTTTTAATGGTAATTGTTGAATTATCCTCTTGCAATACACTTAAAAAACTGATTTACATATGCTATGTAACACAGTACATCACTGTCTTGCTCAAACTTTTCTTTTAAGTCAATTCAGATTGCCAAAATTATTTTCATTTTCTAAAAGTAATGGTGAGCAATAACCATTATTTCTTTTGAAGATTGTATTTAAATTAAATGCAAGCATATTTAAATTAAATGCATACATTTCCTAAGAATTTGATAGAATACCCTTTTTAAAGTCTTTGACTTAGGTCAAACATTTATGTTTTCTTTCACAAGCTTCTCACAACAGTTTGCTGGAATGTTGCCCCCATTCCTCTTGATGCAGTGATGTATTTTAGTCAGATTTGTAGGCCACCTTTCTAGCCCACACCTTTTTAACTACAGCTCTTCCCAGAAATTTTCAAATTGACTGAGATTATGGCTTTGTGATGTCAACTCCAAAACACAAAGTTCATTTTCATAAACCATTTTGTAACTAATCTGGTGGTAGACTTGCGGTCATTGTCCATTCATAAGAATTATTTGTGCCCAAGATGTTGCTTCAATATTTCCAAAAAATGTTTTTTTTCTCATGATTCCATCTATTTTTGTGAAATGCATGAGGCAGCCCTGCAGCAAAACATCATGCTGATGATTTTTGAGAATTTTCTCTTTCACTTAGCAAATAAAAATAATTTTGGTATTCATTACAGATCTGATAGGCTTTGGTCTGACTTAATGTCAGACAGAAAGAAATGTTTGTGTATCTATATATTATTAACTGCATACCATGATATAAATGGATTTCCTGTATCATCAAAAAGCAACACCATACTTATACCAGTTAATTAGAGGCTAGTATTTATTTCAGTATAGAATTTTTCCTTACCTATGAAGAAAGTTTGAAGAAGTGAAAATTTATCAGTTATAAATGCAGCGCATGGTCAAAAGTTTTTTTTTTTTTTTTTTTTTTTTTTTTTTTTTTTTTTTTTTTTTTTTTTTTTTTTTTTTTTTTTTTTTTTTTTTTTGTTTGGTTGGTTTTTTTGGAAGATGATGGCACAAAATGAAAAGCAGCTGTACTTTGAGAGGTTGGAGGTGGGACTCTGGCCTAGGCTTGCCATTACTGCCATGAGCTGTTGGCAGACATGATAGACAGCCTTTCACATTGATACATCGTCTCAGAGCTAGTACACAGTGAATTTAGTCACATTTGTGACTGACAGTCTGCAGTTTTGAAAGATGTACTGCAGTCAAGGATACTTTAAAACTGACACTCTGAGGGATAGTTTAAAAAATATCTTATTTCTTCCACATAGGCTCAACAGTAACTCTTACATCATAAGCTTTAAATTCAGGATTTATTCCAAGGTGAAAGCTTTGTTATTTTAAGGCCACATTATGTATAAGCAAAGACAAGACACAAAGGACAAGAACTAGGGTTGAACTTTAAAAATACAAGGTATTTTTCAGTGAATATCTTGTGGTGTTGCAACTCTGATTTTAACCATGATATTTACTGAACCCAATTAAATTCTTGGATTCAAATAGATTTAAAAGAGAACTTTCATCCCAGTTTTGATACAAAGTTTAAAAAATTGCCATTAATCACAGTCCAAAATCAATTGTATCTTTGCCTCTGTTGAAAAATCTTTATATTTGGATTGTGTGATTTATTTTTGAAAGACTCCATGATATTGTCAAAAGCTTTGAAGACATAAGGAAAATATCAGTTACTGTTTGTTAGATATTTTCAGCATTGAAAAGATAAGTGATAGCTCTGAGATGAATGCAGATTTTTGTTTTCATTTGTGAAATAGTTTTCCTTTCTTTTTCATTTCCTCTTATATTGAAGAAGGAACACTGATATCACAAATTTGGCAAATCATTTACATCTGAATCCAAAACCTAACAATATTAAAATAAGGAAACCTAAATAAAATACCTTTTGCTTTTACATTCTTTAAAAGCAGATGTGTAATTGAGAACATACTTTTAGCACAAAAAAGTCCAAATATCACCTTTATTGTAAATGATAACATGCTGTTTGAAACCATAAAGGGAGATGGCCTACTGATGTAAATGGTAACTGTATTGCTTTCTTGATAACAAAGACCTTTCTAATGGGCATATGTCAAATAGATGTGTGGCAGCTTATGGAGATACAGAAAGGTTTGGAGTGAGCACTCTTACAAGTAATGTCCTCAATGCAGGAAAATGGGTAAATCATGAAAAGAAAAAGGAAATATTTCTTTTCACCAACAAAACTATCTCTCTATCTCTCCATTCAAAATACTTTTGCCCCCCGGTTGTGAAACAACTGAAGACTTGGCTTCAAGGAAAGGAACAACCCAAGGCTAAGGAACAATGACCCTACATAACAGAGTTCATGGCATGGCTTTAAAGGTTTGCTTAAGTGTAGTCAACAGGAAGACAGTTGATCATATGTGTTGTTTATGAGAATAAAGTTTCAGGTAAGAAAATGTGTTGTTTTGCCATGTTTTTTACTTTTTATAGGTACTCCGTAAAAAGTAACCACCAAACATCTGCTAATACCCATGGATGTCATTATTAAGTTAAATTGATAGTTACTGTTTCCAAAAGGTTCCCCTTCCATGTTTTGCTCCAAAAAAACCTGTAGCATTAACTCACTAATATAAAGTAGGCTATTTTGGTGATGCAATTTTTGGGAGAAATGAACATGCTGATGCACTCCCATGCACATTACATCTACCTGAATGTATCTGAATTGTAATTTTTTAAAATTTCATTTCTTTCATTTTTTTTAACGTGTCCTGTCCAGCAGCATAGCACTCTGAACTGTTGTCTGAGTGGAGAAGCCCAGCAGATTTACTTTCACATTACAGCTTTCACTATAATTCGGGTTGCCACCTTTAAGAAATGTAAATAAGTCACACCCAGCATGGCTTCTCAGGCCCGATTCGCCCAACTCTCATTGGGTGGGGTGCCGCAGCAGTGGCATACTTTATTTTATAGTGATGGTTTTTGTAAACGAGTGACCAAGAAAACAATCTTTAATACACAGATGTGGGTTAGAGTACCCAAAAGTTGTACTCCAGTAAGAGTAGTACTACTTCAACACATTTTTACTCAACAGAAGTAAAAAGTTGCCATCTAAAAAATACTTAAACTTTAGTTAAGTAAGAGTAAAAAAAGTATTTGGTGAAAAGGCTACTCAAGTACTGAGTAATTGATCATAACACAGACAGACATCAGACAGACAAAAATATGAAGCTATGTGCAAATTCTGGTATTTTAAAGACTAAAATGAAAAAAAATTTATAAATAAAGGATTAGGGGTAGAGGCTGGTTCTAGTCCAAATTTACCAGGGGGGGAAGAGAGGGGGGGTGAGTGTTTGCTATTGGGGCACTTAACAAAAGAATGAAACAGAGAACAAAACAAAAAAAGGCAATATTTTATTGTTTAATATAATAAGTGAGCCAAAGAGTCATATGCAGTTTCTTAAACATCTCTTAAACCTTTCTCTTGCTCCAACTTTAATTGCTCAATATTTGGAAGCGGCCAACATGGACTGAATGGCTTCGTTCACTACCCCTGCTGCCATTGCCAAACTACAACCATAGACAGACTACAATTCAAAAACAGCACAGAAACTCAACATCACCATTCATAACTCCTTTGGTTTGCAGACTGGTCAGGATGAAATGCATCCTGAGAAATTGAGCTCAATGGGACAAATCCCAGACGAGCACAAAGGGAGATGAGAATTGAGCATAACTGTGTTGGAAGGCAATGGCCACATTAATACCAAATGTAAATCATCACTTTTTGACAACTTTTGGCTGCCTCATACATGCTTTCAGGGAAAATGAATATAAATATCATGAGTTACAAGCCAAAAAATAGCAAGGCAAAAATAATGTTTCTTGTTTTTACTGTCATACTAGTAGATGTCAGAGAAATGTGCAAACGGAGGGTGTTATTTAAATCACCCTGAGACAAAGAGAGGGTTTAAATTGTGCTTTGTTTTGTTTCCCTGGTCCTGTAAGTCAAAAAATAAAATATTCAATTTCATGCTCCTGATACAAATGTATGAGATTTCTGATTTTGTTAGATGCTTTTTAATTTGTAAAATGAAATAGGAACTTGTGAGATTAATGCATCTTACCTGTGTGGATTACCAAGGCTCTCTTGTGCAGCAGTCACCACAGTGATGAGGGAATGAATCAGAGGAGCAAAGTCGTAGTAAGGCCTGGGTCGAATAAGTTATTTTGCTACTAATGAGCTGTTTAAACTCAGGAGGCTTATCCTGTTGCTGAAGTGAATAAACCTGGTGTAATATATGTTTAGATTCAAAATGAGTTTACCTTTATTGATAAAGGTAATTTATTGATATTACCTTTATTTTATTTAATGTGATGAATCAAATCAAGTTTGAAGTGGAACAAAAATTATACATAATTAAAGTGTGGTGTGTATTTGTAGTCACTGCCTTTACTCCAGCGCCCCCAAAAAACCTGGTGAAACCAGTTGCCTTCAGCATTCACCTATAGAGTTTATCTGTGAGTAATTTAATCTTGGGATGAATACAGCTCAGCTTTTATCTGATGGGCTCAGATGTTTGCTGGAGAACATTAATGAAGAAACAGCATCATGAATACCAAGGAATGCAACAGACAGATCAGGGATCAATCTACAGGGAAAGATGAATGGTGAGTTAGGATGTAAAACAATAATACAAGCTATGAATATTTTACAGTACTGGTTTCACCATCTGAACCTATCGAGGCATGCCTGCTCCTCTGAACTGAGAGGCCAGGCAAACAACCAAGAGCTACTTTGAGGAAATGTAGAGATCTGTAGTTCACATGTGAGAACCTGTTGACATCACAACTATTAGTTGGCCACCGCCAAATATGGCTTTTATGTAAGAATGGCAAGACATTTACTACATGTCACATAGAGGACACAGTAAACTCATGGAACAAGGTACCTTGGACAGTTAAGACTAATGTCGAGACATAAATCCAACTTTGAATGTGTATATGGACTTAAAAAATGTGTGTTTACAGGCAGTCTCCATTCCTTTTGACTGAGCTTGAGGTGTTTTGCAAAGAACAATGGGAAAGAAATTTAAGCTGTGTGTTTCTTCAAGTTCTTGCAAGTTCAAGTTCAGCCTAAATAGGGACAGTTTCTATCCCCAGGCTGTCACTCTGATAAAGGCTACATTCACACTGCTACCTGAAGTGACCCAAATCCGATTTTTTTTTTTTTTTTTTTTTTTTTTTTTTTTTTTTTGCCCTTATGCGACCTATATCTGATGTTTTCATGACAGTATGAACAACACAGATCCGATTTTTACAGATGCAACCTAGGCCACTTGGGTATGTGGTCCTAAATCCGGTACATATCAGACTTTTCAAATGTGACCTGTGTCTGTACTGCCAGGTTGCATTTATCCGACCTGTACGTCATTGATACTTGATAACCCACCTGTTTAGAGTTGCCTTTGATTAGTAGTCTGTACCATAAATCTGCAAACAGATCCAGGTAAGACAAGCTTGGTTTTCCAAAGGGTGGAAGTTTGAGTGTAAATCAGTTAAAGTAAGTGGATCATTGATCAATATTTTTGAACAGTATTTGCTTGATGATATTTGCTTGACGAGCTCTATGATTTTGATGCATTGATATTTTCCACGATGATTTTTATGATTTTTATGTGTATTTGCTAGATAATTTTTATGATTTTTCTTGATGATTTTGATGTTTTTGATGATTTTGCTGTATACTTGATTGATGTTTTTACAATGTGAAGCACTTTGAACTGCCTTGCTGCTGAAATGTGCTATACAAATAAATTTGACTTGACTTGACAAGCATCACTATTCTGCATCCTGATATTCGGAAACAGGAAGAAAAACAACAACCATAGCAAACAATAATGTGGAGAGCAGTTGATGGAAAGAGTTGTTAATGTGCTGGCTCAGGTTGGACAAAAACTTTAAAATCGGAAGATATGCTCCACCATTACCATCCATGTTTACTTCCACAAACACTGAGCACGCTCAATACATGTGACATTATTGTGTCCTCTTCTGCACATGTGTGACACTTTTAGGTTGTTTGCAGTTCACACAGAAGATCACATACAAGTCGCATATATTTGGAAATGTGAATGACCACGTGAAAAAAATCAGATTTCACAAAAAAATCGGAATTGAGCATTAAGACCTCCAGTGTGAACGTAGCCTAACACTTAACAGTCAGAGTGTCCAGATCGATGCCATGCTATATGTATGGATAATTTTTAAACAGTTTTATTTCCCAACCATTCTTTTTATATATTTGCATTTTAAATGTTTTCGTTAAGAGCAAAGACGAACCAAAGCCAAATTCCTCATTTGTGTGCACAAAATGACAAATAAAACAGATTCAGATTCAGATTTTGAATGGTTTCTCGAAATTGAGGTATACTTTTGTTTTTATGGGACAGCCATCTCCTTGTGGTTGGGACCTGTTGAGACTTAAGTTTTTATGAACTTGCAGCTGTAGTTGCAGCAGGAAGTAATTTTAGCCCTGAACAGAAGATGCACACCCCTCTTTTCAGTGCTTTATTTGTAATTTTTTTCAAACCATAATCATTTTTATCCATTTGTGTTGGTCTGTCACATAAAAACACTGAAGTCTGTAGTTGCAATGTGACAAATATGGAAATTTCTGGGGTTACAAATATTTTCACAAAGCATATGTCCTACCGTCTCCATAAATAGTAATAATAGTAATAACAAACATCGCTCTTATGATGCATTGATACTACAGCTATTAAAAGCCAAAAAAATCTATTCTTGGCAAGATTCTTGTTGCATGTCAGGGTCGCTGTTCTCATATTAACAAATATTTGAAGAGATTTTTGTTTCAGGGAGAGCTGTGGTTATGGATGCATCGGGCTTCTTTTTGCAGAAGCAGGAGACATAAAGTGTAATCCTCTAATGACAGTCAGGCCTGGCTTGGCTCACATATTGCTGTGAAGGTAGCTACAGTGGATCCTGTTAACTTCAATTTGCTCACTGCTGCTGAGCCAGCAGACTGAACTGAATGATAAGGGACCAGATTCCAGCCTAATCCTTCTATCACGTTCCGTCTCTGCTCTCCACCACCCGCACCTCTCTCAAACAAACCACTACCGGTTGATTTGCCATCGCTCCTGGCTGTGGAAAGGAGCCAGTAAATGTTCCTTTGAGGTGTAATGGGATGTACATTTTGTTGTTTTCCACATCAACTCATTCTCATTTCTTACTAAAATGCAATCAGGGGAGAAAAAGCTTAATGTTTTTTTTTTTTCTACTGTCCTCTGTGTTCCTGCTTTCACTTGTTTCCTTGGCATCAGAGAGGGTTTAGAAAAAGCTGTCTCCCTTTAATATATTTGACATTTTTGCAGTAATGCAGTGATGGCAGTCTAAGCTTTATAATCTGCCCCCCCCCCCCCCCCACTATCTTGCTAAGATGGGAATTATCTTCATACTTTGAAGAAATAGTCTGCATATTAATGTACATTTAATGCCGTAGTGTGTGATTAGTGCTTTGCAAAAGTATTAATACCAATTGAAATTTTTCCACATTTTATCTTGTTGCAACTACAAAGTTCAGTGTATTTTATTGAAATTGTATGTGATCAAACAATACAAAGCAGAGCATTGAAATGAAGCTGAAGGGAAATGAAATCATTTTTCAAATTTGTTTATGAATAAATATCTGAAAAATATATAGTTTCATTCAGCCCCCTTTACTCTGAGACAGCTAAGAAATTCCAGTACCTTCTGAAATCACCTAATTATTAACTAACCTGGATGCAAGCTAAGGTCAGTATAAATACATATGTTCTGTGAAGGCTTTGAGAGGTCTGTTAGAGAACATTTGTGAACAAACACCAAGGTGTCAAGGTGATGGAAGCTGCTCCGAGGAATTGGTGGAAGATGGATGGAGCTAAATACAGGTAAATAGCAGAAGAAAACTTCAAAAGACTTTAGAGTGGGGCAGAGGTTCACTTCACAGAAGGCCAACAACCCTCAACATTTGCCTATAGCTGCAACAAATAGTTCAGTTCCAAGTAAATGTACATGTTAGAAGTCCAGAATTAAATGCAGTTTAGAATACGTTTCCTGACAAAAATTATCTTCACAGATGTCCTCCATCCAGTCTGACTGAACTTGAACTAGTTTTTCAAATGGGTGAACATTTAAGCATCTAAATGTACAAAGCTAGCAGAGACATTGCCTACAAGACCTTCAGCTGTTATTGAAGTTCAGGGAGGCTAGTTTTGTGTTTGGTCTATCTCATAAAATCCTAATAACATAAATTGAAGCTCGTTGATGCAATGTTGCAAATAACAACAGCAAAAAAAAAATTTTTTTAAATCAAGCAGTATAAATATTCATGCAAGTTACTGAAGTTCTACATTACATATTACCATTTTAAATCTCTATTTCCTGATTCAGCGACATAGAGCCAAATTAGTTGGTTGGCTTTACTCCAACATATTTTGTATCTTCATTTCACATCACCATTAAAAAGGAAAAGATTTGAATGAAAAAAATAGAGTTCAGTACTTGAACCGAGATGAGGGTATTTCTTTTTTTTCTAAAAAAAAAAAAAAAAAAAAAAAAAAAAAGGTTTTCCCCTGTTTATTGTGCTTTATTTGACTGCTGTCACAGCCCTTTCATCTGCATCAGCATTTGAATTTCAACTCAAAGGAAGAACCTCTGTCTGAACCAGAGGCTCTGCAGGAAGCTCAGCTCAGGAAGGCTGACGACCCAGAAACAAACCTATATGTGTGTGAATGTGGCTCCAGTGCAGAGATACAAGCAACAAAAAGCTGATGTAGATAAGAAGAACCATTTTTAAAATATGTTACTTGCATTTGTACAGGATAAAAAGCTCCCAGTAAAGAATTATCCAGAAGGCAATTAAAACAGAAAACAGATTAGTCTTATTTTTTTTATATTGATATACAGTTGTTACCTTGAATTAATTGAAATGTAGCTAAGTATGAAATGCGATTTTGTCAGCAGATAAGCATCTGCTTTGAGACTTCAAATTCAATTTGCTTTCTACCTTGCAGCCTGTCCTTGCTTTTAAAAAACAAGGTTTACATAAATGCAAATCATTTTTACAACCACTTCCTACATCTCAAGATTTCTGCACAGCATAGGAATGCCATGCACTTAAACCTTAGATTGCTTGCCACTCTATAGACAAATTTAAATGAAAAAGAAAGCACAGTTTAAAGTTTTTACATTTTTCTGTAAATATGCAGGAAATATTTTACCGTGTGCTGTGTAAGACTCAAAAATGATTCTGAAATTCAAAGTAAAACAGTGCTGTATTCTGCATCATTGGTGTATTATGCTTCTCTGAATATAAATAGAGCAAGGAGCAACGTTGTTGAATCCATTATTGTATACTCTTATAAACAGTATTTTAATTTTTATTAAAACCATAAAGTAGGCAACACACTAGGTGTAGAGAAAACTTTTGATATGAGACCTTTTTTTGATGTTGCAAACTACCAAAGATGAAATTGTCACGGCATTATCATGGCAACTGGCATAGTTACATGGAATTGTGGCTGTACCAAGACAGAAAGAAAACAAAGTTAAAAACTTTCCAAAAACATTAAGTAACTTAAACACATTTAAAGCACATTCGAGTCTGATAAATATTGATCAATAAGATGGAAGAAAGAGTAATAAATACCATATAGGTGGTTTATTACTAGAGACTAGATGACAGACAGGGTGAACAGACAGTGGCTCAAGTCAGGGTATTTAACCCCAAGTTACCTACTAGTCTTCATATGGGTGTATAAATGTGTGTGTGTTTGTCTTAGTGAGTGTGAATGGGTGTGTGTGTGTGTGTGTGTGTGTGTGTGTGTGTGTGTGTGTGTGTGTGTGTGTGTGTGTGTGAGAGAGAGACAGAGAGAGAGAGAGAGAGAGAGAGAGAGAGAGAGAGAGAGAGCGAGAGAGTTGCCATAAAACAGAGTAATGCTGAGGTCACAGGGCTTTTTTCCCCAGCCAGTGTCTAAAACCTAAATCCACTCCTGAAAATACACCTGTCACTTATCTCTCAGAATTTTGAATCAAAACTGCACTACACATGCTTTGTATGGAAATAAAGAAATCTTCCTTTATAAAACAAATTAAGATGTCATGAATGACAAACTTAATATTCACACTTCAAATATTACATGAACCACAGAATTTCCAGATTTTGTCCCTCACACTCACTAATGATGTTCAGGATGCTTTTTTTGTTTGTCTTAATTTTTATGTTCATGAAAGGAATCAAAACATTGCCCCTCAGAGTTTCTGGACACTATTCTCTGCTCCAACACAGGGTTAGCCAGGCTGCCACAATGTTCTAACAACACCTAAAACATGTGTAGCTTTAATCATTTGTTTCTACAGCAGGTATTTCAAGTCTCACATCTGGAATGATACTCATGTGTTTCCTCTTTCCTAGTCTTTTCCTCTGCCTTGACAAATATCAATTCAAAAAAAGAAATGCAATATATTTTTTCCACAGGACTGTCTGTGATAGGTACTTCTAAGTGTAGTGGCAATTTTTATTGTCTGTCTCACTTTTGATAGGTAAATCAGTTGTTCTTCTTCCAACTGCTGTGTATAATGTTGCAGGATGCTGCTGCATGGCTATGGAAATTCATCCCATAAGGTGCTTCATGCACTGCTCTTAAGCTAATTTAAAGGCCACATGAAGTTTTATTCAGGTTTTCAGGGACTGTACTCCAGATATGAGGATCATAGAAATTAAATTCTGCCTGTGTTTACTTAGTTCTGTTCCTGAGAAAAACTAAGTGAATAAATGTTTCAGGTTTAAAGCAGCGACTGTGATGATCAGAGTTGCTGCTTTATACTTGAGAAACGACTCCAAAATGTATTTTGATCCAAGACCGTTCAGTCCCTTATAGACCAACAACAAGATTTTAAATGTGAACTACATGGAGCCAGTGCAATGAATTAAGGACCAGTGTAATATGATCCATTTCCCTTGTTCTTGCCAAGACACTGACAGCAGCACTTTGAATGAGCTGCAGCTGCCTAATTTATTTTCATGAGTAATTTTAAGAATAGCAGCTTTATATAATCTATGTGTCAATTATTCTTAAAGCCCAAATGAAACCACTAAACAGTGTAGAATTTGAAAGGGGCTTGTGGTCTAATATTCTCACTGTCAAGTATTTTACTTTATTTCTGAATCTCTACCTGAGGGTGTGAGAGTGAAAAAGGCTGTGGTGGGCATGACTGTGATCACAGAGGTAAAGGCAGGTTTTACACTAGTTTTTCCATGCACAGAGATCCTGCGATGATATCAGCTGCTCTTTGGTTCAAACCACTCTTTGCAGATGCTTGGTCTCTATAATGTTTATTACTGAAGGCCCTGCACCCTCTCTTTCTCCAGCCAAAATCTCACTCCTTGTCTTAGATAGAGGTAGCCAAGTTATTACATGAGAGAGATTTATGCTCTTCAGCCCTCCAGCAGCCATTAACACATTTGTAATGGTTTAAATGACATTTATTCACTTGTGACTAAATTAATATTAAATGTGATTAGATAATTGATATTTATTCATATAGTTTAAATCATATTTACTCAGTGTGTTCAGTGTGCCAAAATTTGACTGCTAAAAACACACTAAATTGGTTTAAAGTTCTTGCCAATGAAGTGATTTTAGATTAAAGGCCATGGTAGCACCAGTCAGAAGTAGTTGACTATTAAAGATGTTTCTGGAAGACCTCTCTACGTACACTTAATATTTTTGATACATCAATGCCAGATTTTCTTCCAGATGTTCAGTTTTACACCAGAAAGAGCCATAAAAGTTCCCAGAAAATTTCAGTACAGAGATTTAGAGTGTATTTATGCCTGACACATTTAAACAGACCAGAGTTTGTGGTCTGGACCTTTTTTGCAGGTGTGACTCCTGTGTTTAATGACCTACTCTTGACATTCAAAATGGTATTGCAGTTATAATAACAGCACCAATGCAGCAAGCAGGACTTCCATGTTTGTTTTTGCCATGTTTGTTCTGTCCTGCCCTCTTCATTTCTATCCAATGGGAGCAATGATGATTACCAATGTGGATTTGTTTACAACTTATTGTGTACTTGCAAAAAAGCACAATGTGAAAGCAAACCACCCCAAACAAAAATAATAATGTCAACTTTTGATCTAGACCAAACAAGTGGACCAAAAGACTTTCCTGGTGTGAATACAAATGTCTTTGAGTCTCTTAGCCATGGTGGATTAACCTGATTTCACCTATCTAGACCACAGCAACAACTTGTTTCATAAAATGTTGTATTATCCAGTGAGATTCTAAAAATTGATGTCCTTTTAGACACATAAGGAAGCGATGAATGTTTAAATTTTGTATTTTTAAAGGCTCTGATTAAGAGTCTTTTTCTTTGAAGAGGAGTCAAGCGTGTGCATGTGTACTCAAACTAACCATAGCCCTATAGATGACTGAAACTTGAAACTCATGGATTACCTCCACAGGTACATGCAAACACAATGACAAAAGCCAGATAGGAGTCTAAAAATAAACCTGTAAAAAAAAAGGATCACAAATCCTAAAGTAATGGCACAACTCTACATTTTCCTTACGAATCACTTTAATCCATTTCGCCTCTGATTCTGGGTCATTGTTCAAGATATGATGGGAAGGCATGTGTAACTTTGCCTTTGATTTATACAGTCATTTGCTGAGCATGGGCAAATCAGGAAGATCTTAGTAGGATATGTTCTGCTTTCAACTGGAACCTCTTATGGCAATGAATTTACAGAAGAAAACATTACAACTTCAGCTTCTTCTGTAGGTAAACTGCTTCACAGGCTCTACACTGCCACTGTGTTAGCGTCACTGGAGGATTTTCATTTCTCTGAACCATTCCACACTCTTCTATCACTGTGCAGCATCAGT
Organism: Anableps anableps; assembly: GCA_014839685.1. Classification (NCBI taxonomy): domain Eukaryota; kingdom Metazoa; phylum Chordata; class Actinopteri; order Cyprinodontiformes; family Anablepidae; genus Anableps; species Anableps anableps. The sequence continues at coordinate 32,060,233 of CM026066.1, forward strand.
TAGGATGGGGAAACAAAAGAAGAAACAAACAATTTGGACACAAGTCAAAATGCATAGGGATGACTTTTAAATTGTTCACAAAGTGACAACCCATTCAAATCTGCTAAAGATATCACTGAGCTGTATTCATGTTTTATCTACTGCCAAAAAGTCCTCTTTTTGAGATCAAACACATCATTTAATTTGAAAAATTTTGATTTTTTTTTTTTTTTTTGTTTTGTTTTTTTTTTGTTTTTTGTTTTTTTTGTTTTACAATCAGTCAGACAATAAACAGAATACACAAACATTGCAGCTAAGCTAAAATCTAAAGCATGCACTGCAGCATTTTCAGTTTAATTATACATTTTTAATCAACTTCAGCTGAAGTGATATTAAGGAAAAAAGGTGATTAAGAAGTCATTAACAGCATAGCATCCTAAATGTCTTTAAAAAATGAAAGCAATAAAGTCAAAGCAACCTTCAGAGTTTGATATTTATGATATCACCTGTAGTTTAACATACAATCAGTCTTTGCAGATTTATGGTGCTTTTGACATGAGTAAAGCTTTAATGGTTATGCTGGTATAAGAGCTATTACACAGTAGTATAACCACCTCCAAAAATCCTTGTATAGTCCCCTACTGCCCTTTAAATCTTAGTATCCAGTTTCTGTAATCCAAAGTGAGCTAAACCTTATGGACAGGGTGAACCAACTTAATTCAGGTGCTGGGAAAACAGCAATGTGTGCACAGTCAAAAGTGTTTAGATAGTTGTTGAAAGAAATGTAGCAGCTCTGACAAGGAGCCTGGAGCAAGATCTCCTCATGGATTTTGGAGCAGATGGTTGTCTGCCTGTTTGGGGTGAGCTATCTGCCCTTGTCTATGACCTGGTGTCATCATTTCCCACCACAGAGGCCAGTTGAAGGCCATGGATATTTCATACTGGAGTTTGCCCTTGGAAGATAAACACAGTGGCTTCTTTGGACTTGGCTGTAAGAATGCTATTACTTTCTGACTGTTACATTTAAAATTGCTTTGAGGCACTTGGTGATCCTAACAAGATGTCCTTCATTCTGTGCGCCTTCTTATGGCAGCCAATCTCATCACTTACTTTTATTTGTGCCATCTTCAGATTTTGCATCTTTCTTGCATCATCCATCCATTGTTTTGCAGATAAGACTATCTCTGAGTGAAAAATGAGCAAGGTTGTTGCACGAGCAGTTCTCTAACATCTATAAATTCCTTTCATTTGAAATATTATTTAATGTAATACACACAATAACTGTAAACAATGACTTCACACATTGTTCTTGAAAAAGGATGTGATCACTGCATAAAATATTCATGATGCATTTGGACCAAATCTCATCATATATTTGCTTCTGTAATTTCCTCCGACTGTTGAGCGAGGAGAGAAGAGCAGGAGCTGCTGGCTATTGTCTCCGGAGATGCCTGTTGACAAATTCTGCCTGTATAAAACTTCTGTGAGGGAGGTGACAATGTCAGGTGCTGCATTGTGGGGGAGTGACAACTGCAGGCTGAGGACACTATCTGAGACCTGCTGTTGTTTGGTCTGTAGCTTTTTAAGGTTTCTCTACTGACACCTAATGGCTACAAATATATCGAAGAAAATCTATCAAAAGGCAGAAAGGATTATGTTGGACAAAGTACATAAAACTTATCCTCAATGGATCAAGAATACATTCACTTTTGTGTAGTCTTTTATTGTGTTGGTTATTTATTCATTTCTGCTTCTGCTTTCCTAGCGTGAATAAACAATTTTACATTTTCTCACAGCCTTTTATACTCTCAGTGCTGCTTTATTTTTCAGTTTGTGGTATTTTACCTGTTTTTATAATAAATTTCTGCAAAACTATTTATATCTTTTGAACTTTTACATGTTTTGCCATGTTACAGCTACAAACCTTTGTGTAGTATTGGATGTCCATAACTGTGAGGTGGATGGTGTTCTTTTTTTTTTTTTTTAACAAATTAAAAATCTGAAATCATATGGTGTTTCATATGTATGCTGAATGTGTTCACCTCCTGAGTCATAACTTTGAAAAGCCACATTTTCTAACATTTCAGTTGTAGTTGGGGTATGTCTGTATACTGTAATCTTTGTTCATGTTCTTTCTTGAGAAATACCTCAACCTCAGTCAGATAGAATAGAGAACATTTGTTGCCTGGGCCCTTCTTATACAGAGATATATTAGAATCTAAACCACTCCATTGTATATCTGTCATATTGTTTGGGGTAGAAGGTAAACCTCACCCCAGTCTCAAATCTGACCACCTGCCCTGCCCCAGCTGAAGAAAAGCATGACTACAGAATGATACTGTGACTATCATGTTGTGTCCAAGGTGTTGTACTGTGCCAGTTTTCCTCCATATATTTTGTTTTGCATGCAGGCCAAAAAGTTTTTGTTTGGTTTCATTTGACCAGGCACATTATTGTCCTGTCATAGTCTGGTAAAAACCAGCCCCTTGTTATACGCTTTGCTTCATACAGAGCATCTGGGCTCTTAGCTTTTGAGAAACGATTGCTTCCTGGAGGCTTTGACTCTGTTGAACTTTTAAGCAATTTGATATGATTTTACCCAATTGCTAATGTTTGGCCATGATGTATGTATTGCGCTAGCTCCACCGTGAAGGAAGCTACGATAAGAAGCTTACTGGAGATTACGTGTGCTTTAAACAACTGTCCCTCACTGTGAAGAGAGAAGTGCCGAGCTGAATGAGGTGGTCGTTAATGTTTTTCTTTTTTTTTTTTTTTTTTTATATTTGGAAGTGTGGCCAACATGGACTGAATGGCTTCATTTGTGTCCACTGCTGCCATTGCCAAACAACAGGCAGACTACAATTCTAAAACAGTGCAGAAAATCGACATCATCGTTCACAACTCCTTCTGTTCACAGATTGGCCCGGTTAAAATTCTACTGGAGAAATCCGGTCTGGGATAAAGCCCAGACTGTGCTGTGAAGTGAGATTCGAATCGAACGGAATTGCGCAATAAGACAATGGCCAGGCTAGGCCTGTGGCAAACTTTGGATGGGACATGTTTTTGTTAGATTTCAGAAACACCTCTAATTAATCTTTGTGATATTCCACTCTATGCGATTTTAAGTAATAAGCAATCAGTGAATCAAATGTTTAGATACATATTTGTATGACCTATGTATGTTATATACATTTTTTGTGCCTTTATTATTTATTATTGACTCCATTTTTTAAAATTTAGATTGCCCTTATGCAATGTTAGGGTCTGCACAGTGTTTTACTTTTTTTGGTACAATGACGATAAAGATTTTAATTCAGAATCTAAATATTCATGGATCTATGATTTATTTTTTTTTCTAGTGTAATATTTGTTTGGTTCATCCATGAACCAGGCAAACTACGGTGTAAGTCTACTATATCAACAGCAAGAGTCCTCTAAGCCTAAAACAGAGTCAAGAAATAAAATATGGTGCCTGACTTTTCAAGCACTTGAAGGTTAATTATTCAAGACTTTTCTCGCCTCACAACAAGCCAAGAATCAGCAGGATAACGTGGCAAGCAGCAGGAGCTTCTTCTTTATTCCCTCGGAGAGTGGCACGAGTTTAAACCCTGTGTTCTACTTTAATTGAGATGCACAAATTGTCTAGAGTCTGGCGCCTTCGAGCACAGCAGAAGGAAATATAGGACAGGCATGACCTCAGTTATTCTCTATACTCAGTGAAGCAATCAGCTATATGATTTGAATCAGCAACGAGAATAATCTGTGATGTTATATAGTGATGAATTGTGAGTGTGAACTATTTGCTGCTACATCTGTTTAATGATTATAAATATGTACTTGCTCTCCACGATGAATGAGCAACACATGAATGCATGTTGTTTGTAATTAAAATTTTGCATAATTAGGTATCCATCATATTAAAAAGCAATTAAAAAACACAAATTGACTGAAAAAAAGTGGTTTTGCATAAAAACAGCATAATAACTGGATCTAGAAAGGAATATAGGAAACAATGCAAACAACAAACTGACCAAAAAAAAAAAAATAATGATGTCTATTAAAGCAAAATCATTTTTTGCAATAATTACATGTTTTTCATTTTCCATCCTTAGCAGAGGAAATATGCAGTGAGAGTTCTACTTTGACCTCAACCAAATTCTCCCTTGTTTTAAAGTTTTGGGACTAACACTTACAGCTTACAGTGTGATTATCTTCATTTTCATATCAAATCAAATGATAAATAAAAACCGGGGGTGCTGCGGTGGCACAGGGGTTGAACAGCAACCCATATACCAGCTGTCACACACAACCCCAAAAAAAGCAGTCAAAAACCTTGAATTTGCTCTCTTCATTGCCTTTTTGCCTGTATGCAAAAATTACTTAACATGCATCAATATGGAAAGATTTTCAGTGTAAAATAGGACAGAATCTACATTTGCACACCCTGTGATGTCAAATTTCCCATATTTCAGGTCATGTTTACACCAGGTCACACCCACTCAGTTTGTAAGAGGAAAAATAGCTACAGGGAGAATCGATTGAACAACCTTCCACTTGGAAAACAGCTGCCTTAAAGAATAAACCAGGAGCAGGCTTTATTCTAGTTCTAATTTTAGAACAATATAAAGCTGCTCTTATTGCCATGTCTTCAAGGGAGGGTTTTGTTGGCAGCAGAAGCTTATACAGGTAAATGTTCATTGCATCTTAACAGGAAAAATGACTTTTAAAAAAGTTTTTGACACCTGTTAATATTGACATCAATCATAAATATAGTTTTCTGTCTTCAACTTTTATAAAAATAGCCATTATTTGTTGTCTTTTATTATATAACAGAACCGATCATTTAAATGCCTTTAGACATATTTTAGTTGTAGCTGGTTGGCAAAATTCTTTGGGATTCTTGCTCAAAAAACATACAGACTGAGAGGATGATAGATTCTCATCGATGATCGCTCATCAGGCAACACATGTACATTTTCTTACTCAAACCTCTACTTGCTGAATAACTCAATGCTGTGATGTTAAAAAAGATCAACCGAGGTTAAATTTGCATTTTAAAAGGCAGGAAATACAAATGATTTAGATACTTATGAAGGAAAATATTCAATATATCTAGCATGTTACAGAAATGCAACAAAAAAAAAAACCAAAAAAACAAAAAAAGATTTGAGGCTAAGTAATATATAATTACTCACACACCCTCATGATTTGTTGCAGCAAAGATTACTAATTTTAGGAAAATTATGAAACTAATATGTTTACCTGATTGATTCAATGTTTAATGTGTTATTCACAACAAATAAGGGATATTTGGCTTTCTAGTGAAGTATATGGAAAACATAAAAAGTTTACAATGCAATGCTATTATAGTGCATTTAAATAGAAGCATGCAATGGTGATTTTACCATCTGTATTGAAACAAAAGCCAACAACAGTGGTGGGTATGACCACTAAAAAAGTCTGTCTCAATAATGTGTCATGTGGCCTTTAGCATCAATCACAGCTTGACAACCAGGTCTCATGGTGTTCACAAGTTGACTTATTGTCTGCTGAGGCATGGCATTCCACTCTTCTTGAAGGGCGGCCCAGAGTTACAATTCTCTACACAGCAGCTAGGCTAATCTCATAGATTTTCTATTGGATTCAGGTCTGGAGAAAGTGCACGCTATTCCATTCGAAGTACTGCAGTTTCCAACAGCCTCTAATGATTGCAATGAGCTGAAGCATTGTTGTCCATGAAGATGAAAATAGGCTTGTGTTGTTCATCCAGGGGCACAATGACTGGATTAATATTATTTAGGTAGTATGAGCTTGTCACTGTACTATTCACAAAGTGTAAGGCAGTTCTGTATTGCCTAGACACACTTGCCCACACTGTAACACCACTACCAAAGGCTTGTCTACTGACAACAGCGTAAGCGAATGCATAGCATTCTTCTTGTCGTCTCTAACATCATTTCTGCTGCTCATCTTCAATCAACTTTCAAAGAACAGAACTGAGGCCCACTGGTCCTTTGTCCTTGCTCCCTGGCCAATGGAAGATGATGACACTTGGGTTTGATGGTGTGGTCAGATACCATTGCAGGTCATCTGGTCGGCTGACCACACTGATTTAAACTGTTTCAAATGTGATACTTGGGTGCCTCTCACCTCCCTTAAATGTGCCTGGAGTTGAGAATTGTTATTTTTCTTAGTCCAGATGGGGTCAAAATTACACATATAGAATTGAATTTATACATATACCCCCACTAGTATTTGGCTGTAACTTAGCAATTTGCAGAGAAACCTCACACTTTTAAGACCTGTTAACAAGCATCTTCCAGTTAATAGGCTTGAGACTTGGTGGTTGATGGGTTGTTTCTGAACATTCTGCACAATTTGCTTTCATCTGAAGAGGACAGTTTTGGTCAGGTGATTGAAACTTAGACACAATACACGTATGAGTGGTACGGAACCAAGAGAAAGAAATATACTATCAAATGTTATTATATTTTTGATGGTCTTCCCGTGTCTCAGCCGTGAGGTACAGAGTTGATGAAAAAGTGCTTTAAACTCACTTTAAAGAAGGCAACTGATACCTTTGTTGAGTAAACACTGGAAGACTGTTTGGATATTTGTTGCTTTAAGTACTTCTTAATGTGCTCTTGGCAAACATCAATTTTTGATAAGTGCCTAAATTCATGGGTGAGCTTTCTAAAGCCCAACTAATCCCAGAGGTTTAATAAGATTAATACAATCCAAAATTCAGGTGAACTGATGAAAACAAAATGGATTGTGAAAGGGAGAAAATGAAGGACATATAATATAATATAATATAATATAATATAATATAATATAATATATGCGCTATAAATATACTAATATACAGAACTATAAAATCAAAAGCAAAAAAGAAAAAAGAAATTATATAGGATTATAGAATCTGAGCCAGAAAAACTTTATTGGTCAAGATTTTGTGCACAAACGAGGAATTCGACTTTGGTTTATAAGTGCTCACAATGTAGACATTAAAGCTGCAGTGTGCAACGTTTTATTTAAAAAAATTTTTCTACATATTTGTTGAAACTGTGTCACGACAGAATGGTATGAGACAGATAATCTGTGAAAAAAATCGAGCTCCTCTGCCTTCTCCCAGTGCTCCCACTGCTTTCTAGAAACAATTATTAATCAGAGCCAGGAGGTGGGTCTTAGCGCTGTCAATCACCATCTGAATGGGACTGCTTTAAGTATATATAGACAAACTTTAGAAGAAAAGAAATAAGGATAAAGGAACAATATGTACATGTATCTGCAGCTATTTTCTATAAATAGAAAAAAAAAAGGTTTGATGTGATGCAAAAATGCTTGTTTTGTTTCACAGTTCTATAGAATTGACTATGGGTGAAAGGTGTTCATTGTGTACAAAATAGAGGCAGTCGGAGGAGAAAAAAAAATATCTTTGTTGCAGCTCATTTTTGTAAATAGCAATAATAAACGGTTTGTGACCAGGATATGTCAGATCTGCAGAGATCCTAGCTGCCCTTTTCCTGACCCTAGACCTGTTCAAATGCTGGCTGGAGGGAAGGTCAGCCCTGCTGATCCTCTCTACAGACCTAATTGTTCGTTGCAAGTCTGTTCCTGTCCTGTTTTGTAGATGAGCCAAACCTCACAGGAATGGACGAACACAGGATATTTTAGGTACAAAATAAATCAACTTTAAAGAAGTTCAAACTTTTTGTGTTCCTGTATATATCTCTAAAGAGGGCCATAACATCGCAGAAAATAAGCCAGAGTCGGACAGTTTCATGTTTTCTACTGAGACAAGAGAGTTATATCTGTTTCAACCACACTTTAAACTTTCCAACAATTTTGGACTTTCTTTATTAATTTGTTTATTTTTAACCGAATTATAACTAAAAATTTTTCCGTTCGAGGAACAATAAAACTTTAACGTGACCTAAAAAAATGCTGTTTTTAGGAGGCTGACATTTATTTTCATGTCAAACAAAGCTCCGCCTAACGTGTAATGTTGCATCAGAAGATCCCGGAAATGTCATCATCCCTCACCCGGTTTTCCTGTTGCCAACAGTTCATTTCACACAGTACAACCTAGCTCTTAATGTTGGCTTGTTCTTGATTTGTTATGGCTGAGCATGCTGTGATAGAGAAAATGAGTGAGTTGCAAGTGGACGGGAGCAAAAAGGTGATAATTTTACTTTTATATCAGGATAAATATAACTGTTTTAAGTCAGCTGGTAGCTAGCTTAGCCTGTGGTAACATACATGCTGTCATTTAGCCACTATCAATGTGGCGCTAATTCTTCTAGCTAGCTGACTCGTAGGTGATTTTTTTTTTTTTTTTGTGGCTCTATCATTGCATATGCTCTTTTACTGACTTTTAAACGTTTAGTTTGTGTTTAAATGTTTATAGGCGGATTGCTGGAGTTACCTTTCAGTTACTCGAGGGCAGTCTGTTCGCTTACTTTGGTAAACCAAGCCTTTAGGCCAGACTGTTAAAAATGTGAATAATTGATTATTTCATTGTCATTTGTGGTGGGGAAATTTATAACTTTACTACATGTCATTATCATCACTTTCTTCCTTGTCATTTTTAACTGTTTGGGTGGTGTTTGGACAGGGAGCAAATGAAAGTGGTAAAGATGGAGGGAAGAAAAAAACCAAAAATGTTACTGGGGACTCTGCAGGCAAGACTGAGGTGAGTAAATCATCATACAGGTTGCTTGATCTGACAATATAACAAAATTATGTTGGTTTACAAGTATTTATTTACTTTAAATACTCATTGTTTTGAGGTTACAGTACCCTATCATAAAGGGATTATTGCATTTTTTAAAATGAAATTGGGATTTTGTGGAGTACTTATGAATAGTTAATATATTTCTTTAGTAAACAGCAGTCATAATGATTCCAGTTTTGAGAATTCGGGTATTGCCAAGCTATTTTATGAGCAATACTATTGAAATCAGGCGCTGTTGTCCAATTTTAAAACGAAATAAACTGACAAAATATGTGTAAGATGAGTTTTCCTTGTTCAAATCCTAAATCCTGTTTTCTGAGAGAGATTTGTTTTGAAATTATCTTGATTAGTGGATTACAGGTTGCAGGATTGATGAGTAGAGTTTCTCTGTTGTGTAACTTTTGTTTTGAAGTTAACTGGACTTGCTGTGGTTCAATTCAATCATAAAATGTCCTTTATCATTCCCACAATAGTCTGACCTCAACAGTGGTGTGTTGTATGTTCGCCTGAATTTTGTTCAGCTTCCTTATGCTATATGCACAAAGTTGTGTGGAAACACAGTTCATGCCTGTAAATTTCTAAAATTGTTTGTTCCTCTCATTTTGTCTGTTAGGTTACATAGCTAAGCATGTAAGTGTCTGAATAGTTCTCTAACTCAGGTGATTGTATGTGATTTTCACAGAAAATCACATTCAATTAAAAATACAAATACAAACTATTTACAGTTAGAGACAATTGAAAAACTGTAAAGTTGTACAGATACTAACATGGATATAACCACTTATTGATTTTGTTGGGAACAATGATGGTTATAGAGTCTAACAGCTGCTGGGAGGAAGGATCTCCTATAATGCTCCTTAGTGCACCTAGGATGACGCAGTCTGTCACAGCAAGCAACAGCTTCATGCATGTATGGAAACATACATGCATGTATGTATGTATGCATGTATGCATATATACATACATATACATATACATACATATACATATATGTATGTATGCATGTATGTATGCATATAATGGAAACATTGTCCATCAGTGATGTTAATTTAGCAAGAGTCCTTCTAACCGCTTATCTGACAGCTTCCTCTCAGCTGTAGATAAGCTGCTGTTCAACTTACGGTCCCATACCATACCATAGTACCCACAATTACTCCACACAACCCCACAGACATTTATTTATTTAATCTATCATAAACCTATATATTTATACATTTACAATTATTCTACTGAATGTTTCAGTTCAGATAAAAGCACTTGAAAAAATATCAGATGATTTTTCATTTTGCTTGTTGTGTTTCAGAGAGGATGCCTAATGTGACATGTTTAAAACTAGTTTTGAAAACTATTTACTATTTCTTTTAAGTGAATTGGTCCCACATTCAGCTCAACCGCCATATGTCAATTCTATTTGTGAAACCTCACAAAAAATCTTTTCAGTGAAACATTTTCAAATTGCACAAAATAACAGATGGCTGAGATATAACAACTCCTTGTTTTTCATGTACATACCTATATGCATCGACTGGACAAACCTGTCTCTTGTGGCAAAGATTACTCAATATTTATTTATTTTTTGCATAGGGCTTTATTGAAGAAATTATATAGTTCTGTATGAGAAAATCTAAGTTCTTAATCAGAAAAACAGACATTTTCCACAGAAAGTTACATACTCAATGAAATATTCAGGCTGCAAGTTTTAAGAATGCAAGATGTCTTTCCACGCTGTCAGCTTTTAACTATTTTGAATTACTGTGATTCTAGTAGGTAAAATCCTTTGTTAAAACCTCATGTATTGTTTTATCGTGCTTCACCAAAACAGTCACTAGTTTTTGTGTTGAAGGGAAGCACGTCGGTTGTTCTGCTTAACCCAGTGCATATATTAAACACATTTAGCGTATTATTTGCTGCCAGTACTTTTACTTACAGCCTGTGTTTGCTCCCCCACCCCCAGTTGTCACCACCACCCAAGTACATTGACGAGCGTCTCACTTTGTATGCAAAGCTGAAAGCAGAGCACGACGCTCTGATTGCAGAGAGAGCTGCGAAGGATAGCAAGCCTATCAAGGTGACCCTGCCTGATGGGAAGGTGGTGGAGGCAGAGTCATGGAAGACCACGCCGTACCAAGTGGCATGTGGAATCAGGTCAGCATAATGATGGGTATGCTGTAATTATAGTGGTATTACGGTTAATTGGAATGAAGCAAATAAAAAGGGGGCTACCAAAATTTGATTGCAAAAGCTGAACTGTGATTTGTATTTATTTAACCTTTGATTATTGTTGCTCTCTTTAAATAGGTTCACATCACTTGTGTTATTAAAAGCAACAATTGCCACCTGCCAGCCTTGTGAATGTTCTTTTATAAAGTTGATTAAATCATCTGGCCACAAGAAAAGTAAAAAAAAAAAAAAAAAAAAAAAAAAAAAAAAAAAAAAAAAACTACATAAAAAAAAATTTAGCGTATTTTATATTCTTTAGTTGGTATTTTAATCAGCATGTTTCAATATAAAGTAGGTGCCTAGGTGTTGCAGCTTGAAAAATCTCAACAAACCAAACATTGTATCTCTAATATCTTTTATATAAGGTATACTTTAAAATTCAGTCTTTTTATAGTAATTTAGTAAGCATACAGTGTACTCTTAGGGAAAGCCTGTATTCTGTACTGTTGGCTGCTTGTAACTATACACTGTCAGTACACAAAATATAGGCTTTTAAAACAAAAACTCACCTCATAGTATCAACTTGACAATATCCATTTATAATCTTTATGTTGCATAAACTGCTTTTACTTGTAAACAGACCTAAATTCTTCAAGGATGTAGAGAATCTAATATGTATTAAAAATCGAGCATTAGATTTTAATAGCGTATCATGGTTTAATATTTTTAATTGCTGGCAGTACCGTATATATTTCTAAATAGAAAAATATAGCAAGTAATACCCTGTGGCCATGGGAGCTGAAGCTTTCATTTTTTTACCTGCCATTATCAACAGAGTTTAAAAGGGATTTCTACAGCTATACTAATGCAGCCATTCCTCAGTTGATATGCACGCCTGTTCTTTACTTTGATGTGGAATATTTTATGTTTTATGGTGCAGCCAAGGCCTTGCTGACAACACAGTGATTGCCAAAGTAAACAACAGTGTGTGGGACCTTGACAGACCTTTGGAGGGTGACTGCAGCCTTCAGTTGCTCAAGTTTGACGATGAAGAAGCTCAAGCTGTAAGTTTAAATCGTCCCTTGTCTCGTTTCTGGAGAATTGTAAGGAACTGATGTATATCAAAATACTGCATATTGTTTGATGGGGGGAATCTCCTGAAGTTAAAGTTTCCTGCTCGATGTATTCCTTTTTTGTTGTTTCAAGCCTTTGGGAATAATTTGGACATATTTGCAGTCTTATTGGTTGGTATCTTCCAACATTTTTACCTTGGACATGTAATAGGAGTTAAATGCAATTATCTTGCTGGATGTATCTAAGGATAAAATCACAGTTGTAACCATTCAGTAAATAGTTTTATATTTCCCAAATTTTGAATTACTTTTGCAAATGACCCACTCTTACAGTATTTTTTTTAACAATATCCATTAATATCAAGCAAAACTGTGTTAGATCAGTGAGTCCTGGTAAAATTGTTTAATGGTGTATGAAATGTGGTTAATAGTGTTAAAAAAATGTTTGCATTATATTCCTTTACAAAAGGTGGATCCCTTTGAGGGTTTTAAAAATTGTCAGGTCTGCATCCCATCAAAAATATCTCACTAACCAAGTTAGTCTGGCAGAATTCAAAAACGTTATGGATTCCTAGGGAAAACATTTATTGCAAAAAAGAACGGAAAGCATTAAATGACAATTGGACATAAGAATAAAGATTAAAAAACAATTCAGTATCAAACGATACTGTATTATCGCACTTACAGTTCTGCAGAAGTTATGGTATTAGAACACCTTTTTCTTGCACTAGTAATCAGCACCAGAATAATGTATTATTCATACATGAACTTTGGCAATCTAGTCAACAACAATCAGATTAGCCTTATTTTTCAAAAGTTGCTTTTAAAACTTTTTTCCTACAATAAACATTTCGCTGTTCTTTAAAACGTTTTTCATGATGTGAAGAAATTAAAAAAAAAAAAAAAAAAAAAATACACATCCTGAATTAATCATATTATCAGTTTGATTTTGCCTTCATATGTTCATCAATAATACAATAAATTACATTGTTTTTGTGTATAGTTTTTAACTTGCTGATATCTTATAACTTTTTAGGTGTACTGGCATTCCAGTGCCCATATCCTTGGAGAGGCCATGGAGCGGGTGTATGGAGGCTGCCTCTGCTACGGTCCTCCGATTGAGAACGGCTTCTACTATGACATGTTTCTGGATAACAATGAGTGAGTTGCGCAGGTTTTGGGTTTAGTTTTGCTCTTAGTGAGTATTTTTTGGGTGTAACGAGTGTCTAACAGGTTCTATGAGACTGATGACATACGTCAATACACAGGTCATTTGTTGGGTGGCTTAGGTTGTTGAGCTGGATTTTACTTGGGTGTGGATTTGTTTTTGTTCTACTAATATGTACTCATACAAATGGTTCGCTTCAAGTGAAATTTTCAAATCACAGATTCATAAATTGTTTCAATTTAGCTTTAAAGTTTTCTGGTGAACAATGACGTGTCACTTGACTTCTCTTTGTCGTGGCTGCTTTTCTCCCTGCTTTTAGCTGCAGAAGAGTTTGAATGATGATATCCAAGTAATTCTACATCCTCTATAATGAAGTCTGGTTACGCTAATGGCCTTCCTGGAGACAGCTGGTCTGAGGATATTTTGTCATTTCTGAAGGCCTAAAGCCAAGGACTTGAAGTGTTTGTTCTTCCTTTGTCCAAGTTATTACTTCGCTGCTGGACAAAATGTCTTTATAGAGTCAGGGTTTTTTTTCTACACACTCTGGAATAGTATGGGAAATTATTTAACTATTTTCCAGATGTCGATTAGGTTGTAAACTGGTTATATTTCCCGACTTTATAGATTTTTAAACAAATAATCTAATCATTATCAGGTAAAACATTTAAAGCCTAAATAGTGTATAAATGTTTGCTAAAAACTTAAATTAAACTTTAGCATTCATGCAAAAATTGCTATGAAAATTAATGAAGAAATTTGGAAAATTGTGCATGGAGATTGCTGTATAGTTAACTAGATTTTTTTGGATTGTAGGGTAGGTTACTTTTAATTAAGAAAACTAAGTAGAATGTGACATTTCTCTTTTTATCTCTCCGTTTCTTTTTTTCAGGGGCGTATCAAGCAATGACTTTGCCTGTCTGGAGAACCTCTGCAAGAAAATCATCAAAGAGAAGCAGACGTTTGAAAGGCTGGAAATAAAGAAGGAAACTCTACTGGAAATGTTTAAGGTAAGGTAACGCACAAATGGATACATGAGTATCCATTTGTGTGTATTTGAGTATCCGTTTTGAAAAATCAAAATATTCAATAATCCTATTGTGTCCTTTATAGTACAACAAGTTTAAGTGTCGCATTCTGAATGAGAAAGTCACCACTCCCACCACCACCGTTTACAGGTGAGTCCAAAACCGGACGATGTGAATATTCTGGTATCTTTTTATAATTTTCTGCAAATTCTAAAAGAAAACTTGAAAAGCATGAATTTCATGTATCAAATTTTAAGTGTTGTAAACAATTTTTGTTCCAAAAGTTGTTTGCATATACATTGTTGACCTACAAAGCCTAAATCAGTGACATATTCTTCTTAATTGTGAGCCTGGGTTCTGTATAATCAAACAAAAAATCTCCACAGGGTTCTCATACAGAATATACCATTAAAAGCTTAAATTACAGGATCTTTTACATTTAGGACATTTTTATATTTTTGTCATTTTTGTGTGATTTAAGCTTTTTTGGGATTAATTGATGACAACTTTGATGTGTTCATATTATTTATTTTTGTCTATCTTTAGTGAAGTATAAAACAGTATCCACAAATATCTTGTAATTTCAGATGTGGTCCATTAATTGATTTGTGCCGGGGTCCTCATGTGAGACACACTGGAAAAATCAAAGCCCTTAAAATCCACAAGGTTAGTCTTCTTTTTTTTATATAAAAGAAAAAGAGAAAAAAAAAACTTTTTATGTCATTGTGTGTTGTTACCAACTATATTTAGTTTGTTCCAACTGCTGGAACAGCGCTACTCTGTCGTACACACATGGGATTTGTTGGACTCTGGAGAATGGTGAAGTTTTATATTCTTCTTTTTTTTGTGTGTTTTAGAATTCTTCTACCTACTGGGAGGGAAAGGCAGACATGGAAACTCTCCAGAGGATCTACGGAATCTCCTTTCCTGACCCCAAAATGCTCAAAGAGTGGGAGAAGTTTCAGGAGGAAGCCAAGAACAGAGATCATCGCAAACTGGGCCGGGTAGGAACTGAAATACTAAGGCAATGTCAGCAGGAACAGCAGTTTAAAATCATCTTGTATTCTAAAGGGTTGAATGTGTTAAATATGTTATGGGCCTGCTGCTATCTACTTTAAATACAGGTAGGATCATTTTTAGATGCAAGAATTGATTTTACCAGGTAAACCATCCTAAAAATGACTGTTTTTTAAAAATAGTTTTTTTTTTTTTTTTTTTTTTAGAATAACCCAGTTTATCTGGCAGTCTTCAGAGAATGCTTTAATAAAAACTAGCTTTGATTATGCTGTTACTGGTAGTACAACATAATTTATTTTGCTTTATTTAGTTTGCATATTAGTCTATGAATTACTGCATTTAGGATGATGTAAACTTTGCTCATGACATGTTGACGCTAGAAGAAATAATGCAGTTATATTTAGCTCTGTTAAGCAATTGTTGCTACAGGGTGTGTGATCTTGTTTCTGTCTATTTGTAATTATGCTTGTGGAAAAGCAAGTCAAACAGGAGCACAGATGCAAACCAGAATTAATATATAACGAGGTGTTGCATTATGTGAAAGAGAAACCAGTTTGACATTAGTGTTACCCATTTAAAATTTTCCATCAATTTAACAAACTCTTTTTTTAATTCAGGAGCAGGAACTGTTCTTCTTCCATGAACTGAGTCCAGGGAGCTGCTTCTTCCTGCCTAAAGGGGCCTTCATCTACAACACGCTGATTGAGTTCGTCAGAGTGAGTTTGAGCCGACAGGCCCACAGTGGATAATTGCTTTGATCTCGCTCCGAGCTTTGAGAGGAAAAGTCCAGGGTTTGAGGCAGAAAGTTTAACTTCGCAGGAAAACCTGAAGAGAATAAAAGGATCAGACTGAGCTGCACTTGTTCTTTACAAAAGCAGAAAATGCAAAAGCCCAGCAAGCTTCAATATTCAACACAACGCGTTCTTGTCTTTTCTCTTATTTAATGCATGCTTTGATAATAAGCAGACAATTTACAGAGCTGTTCAAATGGTTTAGATAATGATGGCAACAGCATTAAACATAAGTAACATAAACAGTTGTGTTTTTTTTTTTTTTTTTTTTTTTTTTTTTTTTTTTTTGTCATAGATGACAAATGAATACATTTAGATTGATCTGAGTACATTAAACTTAGCTGATACATTATAATATGCAAAAATGAAAAGTTCTTTTATTTGCATGTGGATATATTTTACACTTTTAACAGTGCAGCTGTTCACATATAGGTGCAGCTTAATAAATTAGATTATTAAACCTAATTCTAAGTCTTGTATATTAGCCATCATCTTCTGCTTATCCGGAGTGATGAGGTGTCCAGACTTTTCTCTCCCCAACCACTTGAGCCAGCTCCTCCGGGGAAATTCCTCCCAGGCCAGCAGAGAAACGTAGTTCCTCCAGTGTGTTCTGGGTCACCCTGTGGGTCTCCTGGCGGTGGGACGTCCCTAAAACTCCTCAACAGGGAGGCGTCCAGACTAGTTACACTGTCTCCTCTTGAGGTGCAGTGGCTCTACTCTGAGCCCCTCCTGGATGACCAAGCTTCTCACTCTATCTGTAAGGGAGAACCCAGACACACTGCAGAGGAAACGTATTTCGGCAGCTTGGATCTCATTCTTTCGGTCACCACCCACAGCTCATGACTATAGATGAGGGTAGGAACATAGATCAACCAGTAAATCAAGAGCTATGCCTTTTGGCTCAGCTTAGGACTGGGCAATTATGGCTAAAAATCAAACCACGATATAAGCATTTCATATGAGTCGATATCAATAATTATTGATTAGGTTTTTTTTTTTTTTTTTATCTCCAAAACACTGCCAAACTGGTGACATGACCTTTCCTCTTTTATTCACAATGTCTTCTCGAGCTGTTGCCCTCATTTTCTGCTTTCTCTCATTCCTATTCTCTTTTTGTTTTAAGCTGTTATGGGGCATGGTGGCAAACATAAAACTACTCCTACATACTCAGGCGTACTGTGTGTCAGGTTGTGCTAGACTTCATCAATGTCCATCATTTTGACTGAAAAAAATCCCATCATAATCTATTTTCTTATCAGATTGTAAATAATAATCATGACAAATTCATTTGCATTTAAGTTTAATATTCAGCAAGCTGAATGGAATATTTACATCGTGCCATTACACATTAAGCAGATAAATACATGTAACTTTTTCTCCACAGTGCCAAAACCCACTGAGTGTGGCACCAGTAACTACATATAAACAATGACATGAAATGATCACACTTATTTCTGAATATGGATATGAATTGCGCACCGGATTGTGCTTAATCAAATGTCTGAAGGTTCTGATGTTGATCTGCAGGCTGAATAAGAGCTTTGCTGCTGCACTATAAACTGGAATTACAAGCGCCACTTCAGCCTACGTTTTGAAATCAGATAATCTTTTCTCCATTTGAAGCAATCAGAAGTCTGCATAACTCTCTAAACGAGGGGCAGCAGGAGGAAATCTCCCAGACTGCGCTCCTGCACTAGATGCGCTCCAAAGCCTCCTGTCCATAACTCTTCAGTGCGCTGTCAGCTCTAGGGTTGCGAGATTCAAGGGTTTTTATTATATTATATATTTTTATTATTATATACCAGTTAACATTTACATGTTTATGGTATGAAATTTAGTAAAAATGTACCTTTGTACGGACGTGTCCAGTGGACGTCTACTTTGACTCCGCATTGTTCTGCCTCGAGTAGGCCTACATGTGGACCTCCGAGTGAAGTAGGCCGGAGTACGTGCATGTTACAGAACACGTTGTTGCTAGGTAACCATAGAGTGAGTTAGTTGATGTCACCAACCTTTCTTGGCTGGGCCCTGAGAGGTTCAGTGGCTAAAGCATTTCCTCTGCCTACTTTCCCCAGAATGCTGTGCGGTTCTGGATCAGTGAAATTATTGAACATTCTATCGGACGTATTTTCTGTTGATATTGATCACGTGTCTATCGCGATAGATATCGTTATCATTTTTATCGCCCAGCCCTAACTCGGCGCTCTGTTTACCATGACAGACCGGTACAGCACTCACATCACTGCAGACACTGCACCGATCTGCCTAGCGATCATCCGACTTGTATATTATGTAGGTTAATTAAACACAAAAGCATATATTTCAAGTGGGGTTTTTTTTCTGTGGGTTTTTATGATTGTGGTTTACAGGTCATGAAAGCCCAAGATTAAGTTTCCCAAAGAATTTGTGTATAACAAAATTATAACCATGTATTGTACAGTTTATGCGTGGTGATACTTGGTTGGGGCTCCTTTTGCATGAATTACTGCATCAGTGCTCTGTGGAATGGAAGAGTGCAGTCTGTGACTCTACTGAGGAGTTAAGGGAGCCCAGATTGATTCATTAGCACCATTCCTGTCATCTATATTTTTGGGTCTGGTGTCTCTCCTTCTTGACAATGCTTCACAAATTATCAATGGGGTTTTAGGTCAAGTGACTTTGTTGGCCAATCTTGCATGGTGAGACCATGGTCATTTTCATCTTTTTGTGCTGCTGTAAAATGAAATCTGCATCTTCATAAAGCTTGTCAGCAGAGCGGTGTGCTCTATAAAGTGTGCTGTAATTTGCTGGGAGGTGGCTGTGCTGACTTTGAACTTGATAAAACACTGTGGACCGACAGATGGCACCCTAAATTATCACAGACTGTGGAAACGTCACACTGATTCTGGTCCTCTCCACTCTTCTTTCAGGCTCTGGGACCTTGATGTAATGCAAAATTCACTTTAATTTCAAAAAGGGACTTTTGCTTTGACCACAAAATAACCTGTTAGTCCTTTTTTTTTTTTTTTTTCCCTTAGCTCAGTAAAGTCGCTTCTAACATTGTCTTTAGACAGAGTGGCTTAAGATAGGAACGTAGCGGAAGTTGCAGGTTCGTGTACTTGATATGTCTGTGTCGTTACTCTTAAAACTCTTGTCTCCAACTGCAGTCCACACCTTGTAAGTGTCCCCCAAACTCCTGAATAGGCTTTGCTTCTCAATCAGGGTAAGGTTTATCCCAGTTGCTTGTACACCTTTTTTCTACCACACTTTTTTCATTCCACTGAACTTTTGATGAATGTGCATGAATACAGCACTCAGTTAACAGTCGCTTTCTTTATAAATCACCTGTTGTGGCTTGTCCTTCTTGTGGTGTGCATCAGTGACTCCTGGAAAACTGTCAAGTCAGCAGTCTTCCCCCAGATTATGTAGGGCGTAACAAAAATACAGTTTTATTGCTCTTAAGGAATGTCATCTATTTAATTTTAAGCAAACTAAATTGGGCGTTTCAAGCTGTAAACCATAATCATTCAAATGACCAGACATAAACACTTGGAATATTTCACTCTGTGTATAATGAATCCATATCACCGGAGTTTAACTTTTAAATTAAATTACTTAAAAAAATTAATTCTAAATTATTGAGATACATCTAAAACTTGTGAATCACAGAAATAAATAAAAAAAAAAAAAAAAAAAAAAAAAAAAAAAAAAAAAAAAAAAACATAATTCAAGCAGGAAGACACAGTTGAAACTTACAACTTTGACTGAAAGCTATTTTGAATTAAACTTTTTCAGATAGATGGATGGAAGGGGGAAGAATACAGATATAGCAAATGTTTTACTGCTCAAAAACATAAATAAATTAAATAACCCAGAAACATCTATTAGAACAGCTCCTGAAGACTCAATTCTGACATAGAAAGTCAGACTTTTCCCACCAGACCCATCATCAACATGCAGTTGATGCAGTTGCACCATTTACATTATCTTCTGCCCAGATAACAAGCAAAGTAATAAAATCCTCAAACAAAACTTTTTTTGTTCCTATGTTGTTTTTCAAATTTTAGCCAAAAGAAATATGTAAGCTGCTCTTAAACAACTTCCAGTTTCAGTTCAAGTAGATCCCTGCTTTTTACCTTTTTAGACAGCCTAAAATCAGACTAAACCTTGTCTGTCAAATGCCATAGTCCCAGAAATGAACTTACCCTTTGTGAAATAAATCGAAACATGTAAATCAGATGCATTTGACAGCATTGAAGAAAAGCTATTTCTCTGTATTCTAAAGGGTGAGAAATTGCTTTTCAAATTTTGGTTTTCAGTGTGTGCACTCACGAAGAAAAAAAACACTTTGGAAGCAATTTCGCTTTAATGTAACAAAATGGATTTCTGACCGAGGAGATTTTGAGAAATGAAATTGGGTTTTAAAAGGAAGCCCTGTCTTCACAAGCTTAGAAACCCCCCACCTCTTTTAAACATAGTAATCACTCAGTCAAATACTTTACCGGTGAACAAATTGCCATCAGTTGCCCAGGATTTTATTGTGAAGGCTTTTCATGGCTAGGTTTTGAAGTATAACACCAAAGTAGACAAAACAAGCCATGGTATATTAACACATAAAAATGAGATGCAACATTAAGTATAAATCCTCCCATGTGTGTTTGGAAGACCAGATTTTTAGGGGTTAAGCACTGTTTTAAAAACAAAAGAAACAAACAAACAAACAAAAAAAAAACAATGGCTCTTTTAATTCGGTCTTTCTAATTTCCTTTACAGTATGTAATCAAAACTGGATGTAAAGTGCCCTCCACAATTATTTCCACCTCTGCTAAAGATGTATACAAAAACCTAAAATGTGTTATGATTACTTAGTGATCCCAAGATGCAGCTCTTGGTTGGTGTTGTCTTAGTGAAATATTAAAATTTCTAGCTGTTTTTAAGCATGTTAGTTGTTGATATTACTCTAGATCTGTGCAGTTTTAGGCTAGTAGCTATTTCAGGTGTAGTCCACATGTAGCTGGATATCTGTGAAAACAGATACATTTTTATGCGTTTTGGCCTTTCATCCATACAGAAACTTTTTTGTAAAAAATGATTATATATATAAAAACTCTGACCAAAGTGGAGATTTGAGAAAACTCCATATTTGTGTTTGCGTGTGTACATGGGAAAACGGAGATTTAGGGTCCCGCGCATTATAGTCTGCGACAAATAATGCACCAATATATCCACATACTTGCTTTGACATAATTCCCAATTGACATTGTCTTGTGTTTTATTAACTTTATATTCTAATAAGCAATTTAAAAATAATTCAGCATGTATATGTGTCCACACAAATGAACCTCATGGCGCGATGTTAAATTCCTTAAAGGAAGTTGTAGTTGTTTTGAAGCAATCTGATTGACTGACAACGCTAAGGGCCGTCTGTGAGGGCTCATGTAGATGAAAACTTTCCTGAAACTGATCCCGTGTGTACGATTTATTTTTTTTTTAATTTTTTTTATTTTTTTTTATTTTTTTTTATTTTTTTTATTTATTTATTTATTTTTATTTATTTTTTTTAAACGATGTGGTGGAGATATTTGCTTCAAAATAGACCTGGCTACATTTGTACAAGGCGTCATTGTAGCTATTTCTAGACTTGTGTGTTTTCTTGGCTCTCTCATCTTGAGGACAACCTCTGTGTCGCATTATATTTATACACCAGGGAAACAAGAATGTCAAGGATTACTAAAGGTCCCAAGATTTCAGTCAAAAGTGAACTCTTAATTTAAAAAAAGCTTGTAGCATTTATTTTCTAGGAGTCTCAAATATTGTAGAACATGTGATTTTCTTTTTTATTATTATTATTATTATTATTATTATTATTATTATTATTATTTCTTGAATTGGGATTCTTTTTTTTTAACTGACTAAATAAATATAATTTTAATTAAAGTTTGGATTTTCTAAAAATGTTCACCCATTCTCTGCTGCATGTGTTACTTTACTTAAATGTATTTAAATTTCCTAATTATTCTCATGTTTTAGTCAAATTAAAAGTGGAAATTCTTCATTTTTTAATTTTGCCTTTATTTATACAGATAAATCTCATTTACAAGAGAGACGTGGTTTTCCTTCTCCAAGCTGCAATCTCTAATTTCCAAGTTAAGACAGATATCTCAGAACATACCTAAAATGAAATCATTCCATTCAGAATTATGTCAGGGAGTCATGAATAACTAATGATATGTTTCTGGATTCTGATTAACTTGGAATATCTTTACATTAGATTTTATATTATCCGCTCTTTTTTATTTTTCACCACCGATCAAATGTTTTTAAATAAAGATTTTCTATTTTATTACCAGAATCTAGTATGAATTTAGTTTAAGGCCTTTTACACATCTCTATCAGTTGTGTCAATAAGTGTGGAAGGTGCTATAAGTGAACAGAATTACTGCCCTCTAACAGAAATCAGTTTAGGTTGTTACTTATAGTGCAGATTTGTTTCCAGAAAGTCCTTCAAATGTACATGTATCTTGTAAGGAATACCTTGGTGTGTCTTTCACAGAGTGAATACAGGAAGAGGGGTTTTCAGGAAGTGGTGACTCCTAACATCTACAACAGCAAACTGTGGATGACTTCAGGCCACTGGCAGCACTACAGTGAGAATATGTTCTCATTTGAAGCTGAGAAGGAAACCTTTGCGCTCAAACCAATGAACTGCCCTGGACACTGGTGAGACCTCCGCATTTTCTCACAAGAAACAGTATAATTTAGTCTGGCAGGGAGGGGAAAAATGAACATAAATGGTAAATGAAAAAACCCTGTAAATCAGACAAATAAGCTTGCTTTTCTCCTGCATGAAATGAAGTACCTTCATCATGCAAAATAGCTTTGATACAATGTTTAGCCCTGCTTCTTATTGTGACAAACTGCTGTTGTTGTACAGATAGTTTGATGTTTCTGTGCCGCAGCAGATTTTCAACCAGCTTGACAAATTGGAATGGCTTTAAGGCCTTGTAGTGTTTTCAGATTGAAAATGCCCAATTTCTGTTTCTTGAAGAATGCAATGGGATGTATAGAAATGACAATCTGGATTTCTTTGTTGTTATATGTTTTATATTTTTTTGCTGCTCCAGTCTCTTATCTCTTCTCTGTAAATCACATTACCATCCAAAATAACATTGCCAACACTTTTTTGTTCTTTTCATTATCAGTTGCATCAAATCCTGAATTTATTTCTTTCACAGTTGTTCTGAATCAGTAAAGCAATTTTACAGCATTGTAATAACTTTAGATTGAACTTGCTTTATGTTTTCACTCTTGTTTTATTTTTCTTCTCTGCTTGGAACCAGTCTGATGTTTGATCACCGTCCTCGCTCCTGGAGAGAGCTGCCCCTCCGCATGGCCGACTTTGGCGTCCTGCACAGAAACGAGCTGTCAGGAGCCCTGACTGGCCTCACGCGAGTCCGCCGCTTCCAGCAGGACGACGCGCATATCTTCTGCTCCATAGACCAGGTGAGGACTCTCTTACAAAAACACTAATTTCAGATAGGAAAAGCTATCTGTGGGTAATAATTTGCTCAGAGTGACGTTGCCCGAGGCACTGTCTGCTGAGGTTAAAGAGTACAAGTTGGAAAATAAATGATGCTGTTCTGGAATAATTTTACATTTCTAAAGCTCATGTGTCAGGTCATGTAGTGTTAATAATGAATGTGCAGGGTTTTGACATGGAATAGGAATATATTCCTGGCTTTGCTGCTTCATCTTCAACTTCTTTTGTTTTAATTGTCAGGACTAAAACTGCAATGCCATTCTGGTGCAGTTCTGCATCATATTTTCATCACAACTCTGCTACATTTTAAATCTTATCTGCTAACACCTGTGTGTAAAGATTTAATGTTTAAATTGGTAAAACTACAACATATGTCAACTTTCCAGGGGAACGCAATAAAAAGAAAAACCCTTATGTGTGTAAAAGCACACTGTTTATTTGCAAGATGTCAAGGCTTTCAGTACAACACTTTCTGCCACAGTGCACATGTTAGAAATGAATGGGTTGACATATTCACATATAAAAACTGCAGATTCTTCTGCTCCATGGTTAGCAGTTTGTAAACAATGTTCTTTGCCCTGAATCACTGCCAGTATCAATTAAAGAAACCAGAGGTTTGGAAAATTGAAGCAATTTGTTTATTATTGGGTTCAAATGTGAAGACACTGCAGTATGCAGACAGTTTGCTCTGAATTGTGTATTATGAAAAGGGTCTTGGAAAAGATATAAAGATCTCAAAGCCACAGGGCGGCACAATATTAGGAAAATATGTGATAATATAACAAACAAACCATTAAAAAGTGTTCATGTATTTCTGCTTTGAGTTTATCCCAGATAATGAGTGGAAGAAAAATAAAATTCATTGTTTTCCATCTTTATTACCAAATTTTATTGAAAACAGTATGGAAGCCGAGAGCGGTCGTACCTACATGTTTATTTTCTCGATGGTAAACTTGAGATAACAAGTTATGTCATTATCACAAAATAACGACAACCGTTTTCTCGAGATAACAACTTAATTTCCCGGTGGTTTAATCACACGACCAACTACGTGGTGCCATTATGGTTTATCTATCACTTATTCACAGAATTACACAATGCATAACATGACTTACACTTATAAGTCTTCTCCTGCTGGTGTGGCATGCATTTGAATGATGGAATCAGGTTTAACACACACAACAATCATCTCGTGAGCTCAATAAAACAAAGTTTGTTTTCTCGAAATTAAGTCGTTATCTCGAGAAAGCCATCAGAAAAAAGTTTATGCGTTACATTTTTTTGACATTGAAAAAAATGTAACTGTTCTTTACCGATAAAAAAAAAATTATGCTGGATTAAGTGTCACCAGATATGTTGCGGACAAGGAGAGGGTGAATCTATGCTACCTAAATAATTAGCTAACAGTAATTTAAGTTTAAGTAGTTTGCACTTTGTGATATCCATATTGCATACAGTAGCTTTGTCATATATTTGGATACATTTTGCAGCCCTACTTTTGGCATAAAAACACAAAAACAAAGACATAAAAGCTGATTAAACATGGCATACAAGTAAATAAAAACAAAGCTAAGAAAATAAATGTTAAACTGTTATTGCCAATATAAACATGAGAATTTACTAAACTGATGTGTTGAAATATTAATCTTTTTTTTATTGTGAACTCTAGATTGAGGAGGAGATTAAGGGCTGCCTGGATTTCCTGCGGACAGTGTATGAAGTGTTTGGCTTCACTTTCAAACTCAACCTTTCTACAAGACCAGAGAAGTTTCTGGGGGAGCCGGAGATCTGGAACAAAGCAGAAAAGGTAATTTCTGTTTCTTAGTATATTAGAAAATATGAACACCACTAAGATGCTGTTTGAAAGTATTGGCTGGACAGAAGCTCAAGGAACTGTAGAGCGAGATTTGAAGAACCCTGAGAAAATTTAAGTTTAATATTAAGCGTTTTTTTTTTTTTTTTTTTTAGATTCATTGATGTTGAATTCTTTCGCAGCTGCTCTATTCCCATGAACAACCGCGTAACTGATAGCCTGTAGTTTGAATTGTGCCTCCTAAGCATGTCTCTTCACTGGCGCCATTTCGGGGTCCTGAGAAAAACAAATGTTGTTTTGCAGCATACCGGTAGTATACCTGCCAGAGGCGTGGCAGGGATAAGTGTTCTCTGATTGGTTTATCGCTGCCACCGTACGTACCGGTACCGTACATATTGCGTCCCTGTGTCGGATAGATTTTGGAATTCAGTGCACACATAAGGCGCACTGGATTATAAGGCGCACTGCTGTTTTTTGTGAAAATTGAAGACTTTTAGGTGTGCCTTATAGACCGTAAAATACGGTATATTCTGTGTTTTGTTTTCTTGATCTATTGGTAGATTTTTCTGTAAGAAAAACTCCTGGACTGGATTGCTTGTGTAATGTATGCAGTCAAACGGGTGTGAAATTATATAAACCAAAAAGACAGATAAACTCAGTATAAGGACAGGAAAAAAAGCTTTGTGCTTTCTTTCCCCCTCATTTTATAGCTCAGAAGCAACTATATCATAACATGGAGGCATTAACAGTTCTCAGCTCAGTGATTTGTTCCAGATGAACTTCCTTGCTTTGCTTAGCAACACTGTTTACCTTGATATTGCTCAACCACGAATGTTGTTGTAAAGCAAAATTAATTATTTTGTTTTTGCAGCAACTGGAGAACAGCTTAAATGAGTTTGGGGAGAAATGGGTTCTCAACCCGGGTGATGGAGCTTTTTACGGACCCAAGGTGAGTGGCGCACTGAAGCATTGATTTAGTTCAGCTGTAAATCAGCCGGAGGAAGGGCTGCTGATCACATATGTTTTTTATGTCTGCAGATTGACATTCAGATCAAGGATGCCATCGGTCGATACCACCAGTGTGCCACTATACAGCTTGATTTTCAGCTACCCATACGGTTTAATCTCTCCTTTGTCGGGTAACAGTTCTGCTGCTTTTTATTCTTATATATTGTTGAAGAATATTTGTTTGCTCCTAATTTGGGTAACTATCCAACTCAAACACTGGGTTAACTTGTCATTAAAAACTACTATTATGGACTGTCAACCCATCACCTAAAACCTGCATACAGTTAACCCTATAAAGATTTAAAGTTTAACTAAGAAGATTGTTTCTTTTGTGAAATGACAGTCATCTCTCTGAAGATAAAACGATGGAAATGGTTATGAGCTCCAGGTTAAAGGCTAGCACCCTAATATTTACCTCCCTCCACAAATAGGATTCAAGTTGGTTATGTGACAGGGCTGTTTCAAAATGTGAAAAAAAAAGGTTATTTAAAATCTAAATCTGCCAAGGGAACGAATAATTTAGGCTTAACTGTTGCTTTATCATTTCTTTCTAAGGATACTAATAGTCTTCAGTAAGTGCAGTGATGATGTTTTTATGCAAAGTGATTTACTACAGTGTAATTTACTAGGCTGTAGTTAGACTAACAGTAACCCTTTTGACTCTGTTCTGTTGATAATTCAGCCTAAAGGGGGGGTGTTACGTGTTTTTAGGCTCATTGTGCCATTGTATACCACAGTCAAGTAACTGTTACCTTCTGTTGTTATGACAGTGCTGTATATATAAAATAAACAAGAAAAAGAAATTTGACTTTGCATCATAGTCATATCTGACGCCTTGAAATTGGCCTCTGTCTCTTTAAGAACCTCCTGCCCTTTCTGACATTTCCCCTTCAGCATGTCATCACAAAAATGCTCCTCCGTGATGCCATTTACGTTCTTACGTTCTTAGGAGCGTTGCCTTTGTATGATAAGCTCTGGTGGAGCTGTGTAGGGGAGGCGCATGGGGAGGGGTGGGGCAGCAACTCAGCTGGGGACTGAATGTCCATGGTGGAGCTTTGGGTAAATAGATGGTGATTTGTATGAGCAGGTGTTTAGACACCCCCACATGGCTGCCACGCGAGGTTCAAGGATTCCTCAAACATGCATGAAAGAATCAAAACAACACTCCAGGTATGCGTTTGATGAGGGAATAACATTATAACATGATACAAATCTTAAAAAATTTTGATTTTACATAATACCCCCCTTTTAAAACATATTTAAATGTGTTCCAGTTAATTGTGTGTACAAAAAGTTTTCTTTCCGCTTCTTAAACCTAGCACTTTACCTTTAGGTCATAAAATCTTTTGACTGGTGTTTTGTGACTTCACACAGTCAGAGCTGGAGCTGCAGTAGCCAATATGGTCTCTTATGCTGAGAACATCATTGTAAACAGGAAATAAACTGAAATTTTAGGTTAGGGAAACAGTTTGTATGTTGTGCACAATAAAAATAGGCTGTGGTTTTTTAAAAAGGAGAACAGTTTACTGGAGATACGGGTGACTTAAAATCAGACAGTACAGCAACAGCTAATGTCAGGAATGGCGTTCAGGCAGACTGTTTATACCAGTCATTTGTAAAATGCCATTATCGGGACCCATGCATCAGACTGGGACTTCCCTCATCATTCCCTGCCTATCTATATATACAGATACAGTTTTCTGTTGTATCATATCACCAGTCAGGATAGGTCCACAACACTATAGTTTTTATTTTTTTTAATACACTTCTTATGCTTGAATGGATATTCAGATATCATCTTATACACATTCTCATTTGTTTGTACTTTTAAGAAATGCACTAAAGTTAGTTGCACTATTGCTGCTTTTCTTACTTTTTAACTGATGGAGAAATGTTTGGTTGGTTGGTGTGGTATTTTTACATTTTTCTTTTAGAGCTGCATAATTTATCGAATTGCAGTATTATGTGCAATATTACAATAAAATAGACTGCTTGGATGCAATATTTATATATTTAGTGTCTTTATTAAAGTCGTACTTTTTCTGTTTTCTTTAAATTGTTTTGCAGTCATGATGGCGATGACCACAAGAGACCAGTGATTATCCACAGAGCCATTCTGGGATCAGTTGAGAGAATGATCGCCATTCTGACTGAGAACTATGGAGGCAAATGGTTCGTGAACAATCATATTTCATTGGATTAATCGAAAAGCAGGACAAACTCTAACAGATGGTGAAATGTTTGTTTTTATTTAAGTTGCTTTGAGTTGTGACAACTGTTTCTTGAATAATTTAAAAGAGCAGCGATGCATCGCTTTAAATGGGGCTGCAGATATTTTCTAAACCGTTTTCAATCTTGTGTTTTCGCTGCTGCCGCCCCAGAAGTTCAGTAAATGTGGAAATGTTCGGTTCTTTTTCAGGCCACTGTGGCTTTCTCCCAGTCAAGTGATGGTTGTGCCCGTGGGACCAACCTGCGAAGAGTATGCAGAGAAAGTAAGCACTGACCTCTTCTGTATACAGTGTATACAGTGCCACATTTCAGGGGCAGTAAGTTAGCCTGAAGCTGTCATGTATTTAAATTTACCACCAAGCAGAAGCCATTTGTCTTTTGTCCTACCACTGGTGTGCATCTTGTTTTTGGCTGGGATTCTGTCCGGTACCAGTGTCACACAATTATCTGGGAGTTTCACGAAAAGGTTCGCTGCTTAAAATAATCATGTCAGCTTTTTTCCTCACAACTTTAAAGTACTGCATTTTAGTGGACTATATAAAAATACTCGTCATGATCAGGTCATGGGAACATTTTAGGAAAGATTGACGGATTAATTGATGAACTGAAAAAAGGATGGATAGGGAAAAAATAATATGGGAAGGAAAAGAGGATGGATTGATGGAAGAAAGATAGGGAAGATTGACTGAAAGGAAATAAAGAAGGATTGATAAATCTATGAATGGAAGTCAAGTAAAAAGGGAGGAAGGAGGGGAAAGGAAGGAATGTGTTGGGGTGGGGATGGTTGTTTGGAAAAAAACTGGTTTTGGAGTGGGGATGTATTAAAGATAATTATGGTTTGGAAAAAGGAAGGAAAGAAGGAATGGTTGACTTGAAAAAAGAAATGAGGAAAGGCTTAATTGAAGGACGAAAGATAGACTTGGTTTGAAGAAGGAAGGAATGAAGGGTTGATTGAGAGGGTTATTAAAAGAAAGCTTGATGGATGACCAATTTATTAAGAATTGTTTGGAATGAATGGTTGGTTAGAAGAATGGTGGAACTGATTGATTGGAAAGAGAAACAAAGACTTCATTTGGAGAATAAAAGGAATGGAGGGTTGATTGTAGGGAGTATTTATTAAAGGAAAGGTTGATGGATGGAAGATTTGTTAAAGATATGGTTGATTGGAGGAAAGGTTGATGGAGGGACAATTTATTTAAGGCAAAGGTTGATTTGAAGAAGGAAGGGTAGATCGGAAGGAACAATTGATTGGAGGGAGGAAGAGTTGACTGGTGGCAGGATTTATGAATGGAATGGTTGAGGAAAGGAAGAAGTATGGAGGGAAGGATGGACAGGATCATAGACTAATGGAAGTAAAGAACTGATTTCATTGGTTTTTCATGTTATACTAATCTAAGCAGTTGTCTGGGGTTGGGACAAAAAACCAGACACTTGATCCAACAAACTCTTTAGTGCATTCTAAATAATTCAGAGAAACATTTCTATAAAACTAAATCCTTTAATGTTTACAAGCAATTTATTCAGGAGTTTTTTGGCTTCTAAAATGTGCTTTGCAAGGGTTGAGTTGTGTTATTATACTCTTAAAAATATTGTCCCTAGCTCTTCGCATAGAAACACCTTCTGCCGACTTTCTGCTCAAGTGACAGCATTTCAGCTAGAACTTTTTTTTCCCCCACTGAAAAATAAGTGGGATTTTTTTTTTTTTTTTTTTTGCACAGTTTGCCACAAACCTTCTCTGTACTTTGTGCACAAATCCATTCTGTTGACTGTCGCTGCAGAATTCATTTGCAGAGTTTTGGTCCATGTCAGAGCTGACTGTCACTTGGAAATAAAAGCTATAATAAGGATTTTGAACTTTACTCACGTTTTTTTCAGACACTTTTTTGAACTCCACTGCATTTCTGATCCTTAAATTAGGAATTTATTGTAAAATGGAATATAGAAGGGCACATTCTTCCTTTTTCATCTTTTCATCACTTTTCTCCACAAAAGTTCCAAATTTAAATTGCATCCATAGCAGAAACTATTCATCTATTTGTTTCAGTTGTCTCATTGCATATGTTACAGTTTGACACAGACTCTTAAGATGTTAAAGTGTTACAGTTTGGACTCAGTTCAGGTCAGTGAAGGCATTTTTGGGGTGTTTGCAAAAGCGCTGTTAGAATCAGGAGAGGGGTCACTAAAGACAAACGGAAAACTGCAGAAGTCGAAGTTGCTTGATAAACAGTCATCAGGTTTCAGAGTTATATGTGTTACAAACGCAGAAAGCACCTTCATCATTTAATCAGAGAATACTTTTGAGGAAATGTGACCACAACCGCCAGTTTGTAATAACTTTTGGTTAGACATGCCATGGAGACGTAATGAACGTGATGTTAACAATACGGTTTCTCCTTCTTTGATTAACTTTGTAGGTCAGGAAGGAATTCCACAACAGCGGCTTCATGACAGATGTAGATCTGGACCCCGGCTGCACTCTAAACAAAAAGATCCGAAATGCACAGTTGGCACAGTACAACTTCATCCTGGGTCAGTGGGAACATGCATTTATTCGTCTCTCATCGGTTTCTGTTCTTATTTCTCCCTATCTCCCTATCTGTCCATCTAGATATTGATTTTTGTTTTCCTTTTCTTGTATTTGCATTCTGCCCTGTCGGAGAAAGTGGTGGGAGAGAAGGAGAAGACCAGCAACACTGTGAACGTACGCACCCGAGACAACAAAGTCCACGGCGAGCGCAGTGTGGAGGAGTGCGTCGAGCGCCTCAAACAGCTGAAGGCTTCTAGGAGTAGAAACGCTGAGGAGGAATTCTGAGCTCTTTTCAACAACTTCTCTCCACAGGAACTCGATTCAATTCAAATGCCGTGTTTATGATCAACTTTTTAAGGGGGGGGCATAAGTACCTGCAAATATCTTTGTTTTTTCAGAAATGAGGTTTTCTTGTACTGAAGACATTTTTCTGTTGTCTTCCATTACCTGTTTTTGGTTATCAAGTTGCAGCTAACTTCATGCAATGAAGTATAATAGTCTTTCTTTTTGTTTTGAATGTGAGGTCTTCGAACAGCTCAGCAGAACAAATATGTAAATCAATAAACTGCCTCCCTAAACTTTTCTCCAGTTTTCAGCTGATTGAAGCAAAGGGGAAATGCATCTTTTTCAATGTTCTTCCTCTTTTTGTCGCTCATCATGTCTTCAGGGAATTGTACATGAAATTAGATTTT
The DNA here is from genome assembly GCA_014839685.1 of Anableps anableps. Taxonomy (NCBI): domain Eukaryota; kingdom Metazoa; phylum Chordata; class Actinopteri; order Cyprinodontiformes; family Anablepidae; genus Anableps; species Anableps anableps. The sequence continues at coordinate 32,091,971 of CM026066.1, forward strand.
GATAATTAAACAGTTTATTCTTAATGATTATCTGCTGCTTCTTGAGATACATAATATACGGGTGGCGGGATTATGAGGGTCTTTGCGGCTACATTATTCTGTTTTTCAGAAAATTCAAATATGTAAGGCCAATAAAAAAAGATTTTTGCTACAAAAACGAAAAATGTGTACGTACTGTATAGTATATACGCTCTATCCTTGGTAGTAGCTCCTTTTGCTTGAATTATGACATCTGTGCGGTGTGGCATGGAAGTGATCAGCCTGTGGCTCTGTTGAGGTTTTGGCTTTGTTGTTGATTCCCTATAGGGAATTTTTCGGGCCTGTTTTCTTGGCATTTAAGTGTAAAAAAAAAAAAAGTAGAGCAACAGAAGTAGATGTCATGGCTCCCCCAAATCAATACCTACTGAAACTTCTCACTAGATCTCAAGCTTTGATTCTTATCCATCTAATCCTACAGATCAGAGATCTTGATTTCTTAAAGAAATTTCCTTTAAGCAGTTGTTTTTCTCTTTCACGCAGGCAAGATGCTTTGGTTCTTGATGTCCCTGATTCAGGAGGGGTTTAACATAATAAATGGGACAGTTTCTGCATATCCTGGATACATCTGTGTATCAAGTTAAAGCCCTGAGTCCATCTCCACTCCAGTTTTTCCTTCCACCAAACCTTCCATTGATATGCTTGTATACAGAACTCTTTAATGAGCTTATTTAGTGATGACTTTTGTATTTTACCCTTGTAAGAGGTACTCTTATGTCTGCTGAACAACTGCCAATATAACAGTTCTGCGTTAAACATCTATTTTTATTCACATGTAATATACATCCGAAATACTTCATTTTGGGGAGTTTGTAGCTATGAGCCATATATCATCAAAATGAGCAGAAATAAATATTTGAAATCTATCAAATTTAAGTAGAAGCTTTTGAAATTGAACAATAGAAATGAATTAATATTCTGATTCACTGAGCTACAGCTTACTTGTAAAGCATCCATGAAACACTATTGTCTCTTTCCTTTGTGTTTTAATCTCTAAAATGAATACATTGAGCTCACGCAGATGTGAGTGCTTTAGCTTATTACACCTAACCATCGTTCCAGCCATTGGTTGGTGCTGTAGGTGTGGGATTACTCACTAGACAATACTACACCTCATCAGTTCATCAGCTGTGATAAGTAGTCACTGTATGCATATTACTCCAAAAATCTTACTAAATAGCTAATTTAGTCACTTTTTATAATAATTAATAGTATTTGTGTGGAAGCTGCTTGTGGGTTCATAAATTTTGAAGAGTCTTGCCCTTCTTCCAGCCACATGGGTCATCATTAATTTCTCCCTGCTTTGTTTGGAAGATAATCATGCTTAAATAATGCAAGCATCTCTCATTGTGATTGGCAAAGAGGCACAGAGCTTACAGCTAGAGTAAAATATGCTGCAGAAGGGGCACCATGCACAAAACTCTGAATGCAGGTCAACAAAAACAGTTACTCTGGCTGATCTGCAGGATGGACAAAATTATAATAAGTTAAAGGTCATCAGTTTGTTTCTCTAATTTATACTGCTAAGCACCAAATTAAAAAGGTTTTTAGTTTTTTGTAGAGAGACACAAATCTGAATTATTGGATAACCTTTGTCCTTTTGTTAGAGTGAGTGTTTCATATTTCTAATTTTTAAAAAAAATGCAAAATGGCTTATTTTTTAGAAAACAAAACTGTCAATATGTGGCCTTATTTTTGACCTATGCACATTCTTTATGCTTATAAATCGATTAAATAGTTTTTTTTTTTCTGTTGTTATTATTCTCAGAGTGTTAAAAGAAAAAATAAACAGACTGCACAAGATTAAAACATCTGTTTGTGTTGTTGGAAAGTAACAATGTGGTTTACCAAATGTGGCCACAAGAGGGAACAGCTGAAACAGGATCCTCTGTGTGGGGATAGGGGGAATTGTGTTCATGTCAGTGGAGTGTGGGAGAGAAAAACATTTTGATAAGGGGTTAATGAAAAAGTCAGTGGAGTAGGAGAATGTCAACAGACAGAGCGAGACATCTAGAATTCTCTGGGGATTTGGCTGTTCTGTGGAGTCCCAGCCTCTCTGTGAATCCCAGCTCCCTCTTGTCCCGTTGGATCTCTCCTGCATGCCTGACTGACGGACCAGACCACAGAGGGTCACAATGCTTCACTGAGCTGAGCAAACTTCTCTGCTCCCATGCAACACGTGCTTTAAAGAAGCAATTGACATATTTCACTTCTTTGCTTGAGTGTTATCATTGCTGTTTTGTGTTTTTTTTTTTTTTTTTTTTTTTTTTTTTTTTTTTTAAGTTTTAAACTGTTAAAAGTGAATGCTGACATTCACCAGACTTTAGTAATATGTTCCCAAATAGCTCTCTAAAACTTCTAAACACTTACAAATTTAAGATAAGCCTTGCTCAACCATGCCTACATTTTTTTTAGTTTTGATGTGATTTTCTTAAAACCGTGCCTTGACCCATGATGATCTTTAACACAAGTCCCATCTGGCTTGAGTGACTTTGTCTCCTGGATATTTTTTGGTGTGACTTTTTTGTAGTTTAAATCAGTTGCCAGTATGAAATGCCTGGTCTCTAATTTGTTTTGATGTGTTTTGAACATTATCTCTTCATAATGGTGAGCAAATTAACTTAACAAGAATTTAACATTTAATTACAGAACCCTGCCAAAGTATTCATAACCCTTGAACATTTTTACATTCTGTTTCTTTATTCCCACAAACATTTTTTGGGATTATGTTGGGATTTTATGTGATAGACTAACAAAACGCAGTCCATATACTATAAAGTGAAAAGAAGCTAATCAATGGTTTTCAACTTAAAAAAAAAAAATAATAATATAAATTTGAAAAATGTGGCGTGGATATTTTTCAGTAACACTTTCAATTTTAGCTGCAGGTCTTGGACTTAAAATTTTCCCCATTTTTCTTTGAAAAATAACTGAAGCTCATTCACAATGAGTATACATTTTTAGGTTATCCTATACATTCTCACTTGATTTTAGTTCTGGACTGTGACTGGGTCATTTTAGCTTCAATGTAAACCTATACATTGTAGATATTAATGTATGTTTAGGGCCGTTGTCCTGCTGGAAGATGAAGCTCTGTCTCTGTCTCAAATCTTATGCAGTCTCTACATTTAGCTCCACCCACTGCCCCTGACCAGTTTCTTGTCCTTACTGGAAAAATCAACATCCATGCAGCATGATGCTGCCAACATCATGTTTCACAGTGGTTATGGTGTGTTTAGGATGATGCACAGATTTACATTTTCCTTCACATGTGGTATTAGGCATGTTGTTCAAGAAATTTAAAAAAATTCTATTTCCCAAAACATTTTCTTCCACATATTTGCTGTGTCCCTTACATGGCTTGTAGCAAACTGCAGTCAAAATCTCTTATGGCTTTCTTTTTGTCACTTCATAAGTGGCAAGAGGCGCAATCCATAAAAGCCAGATTTATGGATTGCGCAACTTAAAACTGTCCTGTCAGCAGTCTTTCCCTCCTCACTTGTGGATCTCTGCTTCATATGTACTTTGAGTACACTGTCTTTAAGTGAATAAATTCCTTGATAAATAAAGTATGTAACATAATATGAAATAGCATATTCTTTTCCACAGTTGGGCATCATGAACCTTTTGGCAGCTTCTTTGATTAATGCTCTCCTTGCTTTAGGCAATATTAGTGGGTTTTTGCTATATTTTTTAATTTCAGATGGGTTCAGGGGAATTGGAATAACATATCTCTGAATACATCTGCATGCCACACTTTTCAGATTCTTCTTCAGAAAATATTTTTAAGGCTTCTATGCTTTTCCGTGCACTTCACAGTTTTCCACTACACTGTGTTGGTCTATCATTTAAAATCCCAATAAACCCCGCTGAAGTTCGGGGTTTTGAAACAAAATGTGAAAACATTCAAGCAGTTTGAATATCTTTGCAAGAAACTATTTGCAGTTGTATGAAAAGAGGTTTTGTTAAGTAAATAGGGATAACACCATAAAAATGTATTTTTAGGCAAAGTTTTTGGTTTTTATATAAAATGACATTGTTTTCAATTAAATTTTTGTTGTTTAACTTTGTTTCTGTTATTTATAGTGCCTTCAGTCCAATTTTATTCCACCATGTTTCCATCTGTTTTGAGTCTCCTAAACTGTCCTACTGTTGACATGTATTGGCAAGAAATAAGAAATCTGATTTCCGAACAAAAATACAAATTAACGCCCTTTCCTTAAATGCAAGACTGATCTTATAAACCACATCACCACATCTTTTCCTATCTCTGCTTTTACAAGATGCTAGTCTTTATTGTATTTGTTTTCTGTCATCTCCATGACAACTGTCAGCAGCCACTGCAGTCATATCCTCAGCCTGTATGATGTATGTGAAGACTTTTTTCCCTTTTGCTTGTTTTTTTTCCTCCAGAGTGACAGCTGAAAGCCAACCCCACCTACCCCCCCGTGACACGCTGAGGTTGCTACCTGCACCCTGCCTTTTCATCCTGGAGCCATGTTGCTTCTGGGCCAAACAAATGCATACTTGACTCGTTACCAACCGTTCCCTGCTCCAACACACCTCTGTCTCTAGAAAAAAAAACGCCTATCATCCCTGCACACACACATACACACCCTTCTCCTACACCATAACCCCTCTGCATAAATGCAACAAAACCCCAAATTATGGTCAGCCACTCATGAAGTTAGTTTTGCTTGGGAAAACCAATGCTGCCAGCTTCAATATCATAATGTCACCAAATTATATGGTTCTAATTAGGAACTGTTTGATCATACTTTTTGGCAGCTGGAACGCTAGCGTGTGACCTAAGCAGGCTTTTTTTTCTCATCTCAAAAATATGACCTCTGTTTCTGACCCAGCATAAATTAAGGAAACCACTTTACACCACGGAGAGGCCTTCGCCACTAGTCACACCCTGCGTGCAGCCAACAGCAACAATTCAGTGTAGATGACTATGATGTAGAGTCTGAAGGATATGCAAACATGAAGCAGCTGCATGTCACAGATCCAGCTTTAGTTCTACAGCAGGAGTTGTTAAGAGTGAAGATCCAAACAAATATTCCAGAGTGTCAGACCTCTGGCAGTGGTTCAGCTGGCAGATGTGTTTTTTAGGAGTTTTTCATATTTAATGTGGTACTTTCAGTTATATTTTTAATATCTGAATTCTTCTACAGTTATTTGTGTTTAAACAATCTAGGTATCAATTTGAGATTAAAAAAAAAAACTAATCTGTAAAAAAAAATATTAAATAGCTTGTATATGATCTGAACTATATCTCTGTATGGAGGTTATACATTTGCCTTCCCCAATGATGCACAGCTGGGTTATGGCAAGAAAAAAAACACTAGCACAATGTGTAAATTGTTCTGCATGTTTTACAGACAAAAAACATAATTTAATCCTAAGTACAGAGACATGCTTATTCACAGATGGTAACTCAAGGAAATAGCATCTCAACTTAAGGTCCTAACATACCTCTCTGTATCGTTGAACATGACTTACTTGGAACCAAGCCAACAGCCTTGAGCTCGAGCCCCCAATTCATAGTGTTTCTACTTGAGCTGAACAACAGCTTTTCACTCAGAGATGTCGCAGATGTGTGGAGGTATCATTGCCACGGCTGTCATGGACGCTCAACGTGGTCACAGTCATCAGGACTGCACAAGCACATCTATTGAGACCCTTTATGACCCTAGTTGTAATTACAGATGACAAAATTTACACTACACAGGCTTTGTGTAAGAGCAGACAGTAAAACAGCACCAAAGAAGGTTGTAATTTTTCATAAGCTGATATGCAAACCAAAAGATCTACTGTTATTGTTTATATTTCCATACAAGCTAGTGTTAGAACTGCAGCACAGCTTGGTGCTACAGCAAATTAGAAATGTGTCAGTTTTAAAACTGCTTTTAGGAAACGATATATTTTTAAATTGGAGTTTCTAATATTTTCTCTTTGGCTTGTGGCAGCCTTTATGGTACATAATCATGTGGTGACTGTTGCTGTGGTTGCAAAGGATTTTACTGTAATACTGGTGATTAACAGCCATTGTATTCTTTGAAAAATCCCTTTAAGCACTGAGTATTATGTTGTCAGATTTCAAAAGATATTCCAAGGCAATTGTGGTCAATATTCAATTTTTTTTTAAGAAATAACATTAGATTAGATAAAAACTGTATTGTCCATAGAAATGGAAAATTGGTTTGCATAATCAGTCTGATGCCTCCCACAAGAACAACTCATATCATGCAACATCATTATAATAATTTCATTTATTCATTCATTATAATAATTTAAAAAGAAAGCTAAAATGTGATCTGCACTGGTGAGTGCTTGTTCTTCCTCTGGTTTAGGAGTTCAATGAAATATGGAAATACAAATCTCAAAAGTGTGCCTTGCATATGTATTCAGCCCCAGAACAGGCATGGAAAGCACTGATGAAGCATCTACAAACCTTACTTTCATAAAAGAGTGGCAAGAGTAAAGCCACTGTTGAAGAAAGACATATGAAGTCCTTTTTGTAGAAAGTCTTACAGGGGACAAGGCAAATAGGTGGAAGAAGGTGGTCTGGTTGGAAGATACCAGAATTACAGGTTTTGGCCTAATGGAACACATTATGTGCTCTGAAAACCCAACACTGCACATCACCTTTAACACAACATCCCTGTAGTGAAACAAGGTAGTGGAGGCATTAAACTACTGGATCCTTTCCTTCAGCAAGGACAGGGAAGCAAATCAGAATTTATGAAAAGATGAATGGAGCTAAACAAATACAGAAAACCTGTTAGACACTACAAAAGACTTGAGATGGACAGCAGAGGTTAACATTCTCACTGGATATCGACTCTAAACATACAAACAGCCAGAGAACAGAATGAAATTTTAGGTCAAAGTATCATCATGTGTTGAAATGGCCCAGTCAAAGTCCAAGTCTAAATCCAACTGAGAATTAGTAGCAAGCTTTAGAAAATGCTTCTCCATCAAATCTAACTGAGTCTGACCTATTTCTCAAGGACAATGACCAAAAATATTGGTCTCCAGATGTGCAAAATTGGTAGAGACATACCCTTCAAAAAGTTAGTACCACAAAGTATTCACTCATGGGCTGAATACCAATCTTTTTAGATTGAATAACTTTTTACATTTTGAAATCTTGGATAATTTCTCCTCTAATTAAAAGTTATATACTACTTTGTGTTGGTCCATCACATTAATTCTGAATAAAATACATTGAAGTCTGTGGTTGCAGTGTGACAAAATGTAAAAGCCTCCAAGGGTAATGAATACTTTTGCAGGGCACTGTAAATGTGCTACACAGTCGCTGTTTGTGACTCATGAGACTGTGACAGTTAAGCTCTATTAGCATCACACTGTCACTGTGACAGTATGAGGATGACTATTTTCTTTTGGAGATTTTTTGTAGTTTTGCACAATTTTGCCAAAAAAACAAAATCTTGCAATGGCGGCAGCAGCTGTAGCAGCATTATATCACCAGAAAACCTCACGATTTAACAAGTCAACTTCTTTGGATTGCACTTTAAATCTATCAAACAGAACATTTCCTTCAAATTTGTTGTAACAAATGTTATTTTACCAACTTTTTAATCAAGTTTGACATTCTTGACCTGCCACTGGAGTAAAAACAATCAACTCATGACACTGTGTCTTTTTGTCAAATCTGAAGCTTAATCTCTTCAAAAGGCACCTTCACCATCACAGTAGCAGCTAATACGATCCTTATGTGACTGAATACTGTAAATTACCCACATGCACAACCCACCTCCTTTCATTCCTGTGTTTGTTGAAGTTGGCTCACAGCCGCAGTTCTGCATTAATCTCACAACAACCTCATTACAACAAAGCAAAAAAAAAAAACATTACCTGCTCTGCCCACAGGGAGCAACACCTTTTTCTTCATCAAGCAGGGTATAAGTGCTGTACTCCACGTTTTAAGTGACTTTTTATTGCACTAGGTGATGCAGAATAAATCCCTTACCACCTTATTGGCTTGATTTTCAGCATGAGCATTAAAGGATTTACACATTATTTGAAATTCACTGCTCTATGAGGCTATTTTATCAGAGAAGTTTTTTTTCTGTGCTATGATTCACAGGAAGTATTTAGCAGTTTCAGCAATAAATTCCTGCTTTCACACCTTGCTCAAAACTAAACACAGTCTCCTCCTTATATGCAGCCATCCAGATGTTTAGGCTGGAAGTTCTCCACAGAAGAGGCCCCAGTGCTCTGCAAGGTTGTTATTTATCTAAATTCTACTTTTCTTTTTAACAGCTTTTTTTTCTCCTCTTCTCCTCTCAGGGGTGGTTTACTTTAGCCCCAAAGTAGGAGGTGCAAAAAGGGTCGCCTTTGCCAGCATACCCACAATTCACCATTGGTTGACGGAGCTGATGAAGTTGAAGCTGACAGCAGCATAAATCACAGGCTTGTGGTACTAATAGGTGGCAGTATAAAATCTAACGAAGGACCACCCATGCTGTGGGGATAGAGCAAGAGCATCAAGTCATATCTGCCGTGCTGTACAGTACAGAAGCGCTTAACCCCCCTGTGGCCGCCCAGGCTGCTCCAGTCCAAGGGGCTCTCTAAGCAACACAGGAAAGGCCCGTCTGGCATTCGCGTTGCAGTGATTCATATTTGGCACTTTCATAAAGGTTCCAGCTGCTGGAGATTTCTCGGGCTATTGTTGAACATTTTCACTCTCAATCGCCCCTTTTGGAAAAACCTATAAACATTTCAAGGGCAATCATTGAACAGAGCTTGCACTTTTTACTTCTTTATATAAAGATCCTGGTACATTTTTCCTCTGCTTTCACAGTGTAGGAAGAGGCAATGCGTTCACCATTATAGGATGAATTTTTCCTTTCTTCTATATTTTCCCTTTATGAAAGAAAAGTGCTTGAGCTCACTCAGATTCAAGAAGGGCTGCTAAGAGAGGTGTGCAAGAGGCTGTTTGCAAGGCCTCTGTTTTTTGTACAACGGCAGATGAAAAACAAGCACAACATAAAGTGGAGACAGGGCCCTCATTGAACAAAGAACAACAAAACATCATCTTGGATGAAGTGACCATAAGTTAAGCCATTGCAAACTAAATGCAGACCCAGAAGAACTCTATGAATACTACATATGGAACAAATATCCCAGCAGGGTAATGATTCAAATAGAAATGTGCTCATCTGGAATGGTGTTTCTCATGTTTTATTACAGTTTTTCATTTGCAAAACAGTAAGTGCATTTCTCAAAACAATTTGTAGAAACAGCAAAACACCATGGATTACCTACAAAAGCCAGTGCTTTTCTCAAAATCCTAAGTTAGTCTCTCAAACTTAAATATCTATGTCAATGACCATATCAATGCCTCAGAATGGCAAGTCCTTGTTTCAGAGTGTATGGATGAGACAGTCTAATTGATTAGTTATGTTGTTAATATAGCAGTGTACTCTGGAGGGATGTTCTGATGTAAACTATGGCTAAAGTTTTGATGACAAGTATTGTAAATTGCAATTGTGGGAGATCAATGGCAAGAGAAGGAAAAGATAACACAGAGCACAAAGGGAAAAAAAAGTAGAAATGGAAATATAAGACAATTACCTTAAGGAAAACTGTACATGCAGTTCTGTAGGAATTACAGAGCAGTCTTCCTATACTTTCTATTTCCATGCTGAGAAAAAGTCCTCTATGGGGTAAAGGAATAACGAGTAGGGTGAGAGGAATTCCATCAGCATCTTGTTGTGGGTCGCAAACCATTGCCTGATGGTGTTCTGAGAAATGCAACAAAACAACTGAGAAAAACCTGAAATCAGAAAGTAGTTCTTGAAGATTTTACATCCTAAACATCCACACTAAGGGTGTGATTGCCTTGTAAAAGTATTGAAAGCCTTTGAGCATTTTCTCATTTGACAGTGTTACATCCACAAGGTTTCTATTTAGTTCAGATTTTATTTCATAGACCAACATAAATGAGTGCGTAGTTGTGCATTAGAAGAAAAAAGATACACAGGTTTCAGACTTTGTGACATGCATTTGTATTCAGCCCCTCAGAATCAATAGAATCAATTTCTTGCCAAAACCCCCCTTTGCTGCAGTTACAGATGCAAGTAGTCTTGGTTTGTCTCCATCAGTTTTGCACATATAGAAAATAAAACATGTTCAGGCCTCAAATTCCAGATTCATCTACTGTATCTGCCCATGAACTGTAACTACCTTTTCTGTCCCTGCTGAGAAAAACACTTCCACAGCATGATGCTATCACCACCACATTTCACCATAGATATGGTGTGTTCAGGGTTATGTGCAGTTTTAGGAGGCATTTAAATTTTTAAATGATGACGTTGTACCTCTGGGTCTATGTTTAAGGTTGAGGATGGTGTGTTCAGAGTTATGTGCAGTGTTAGTTTTCAGTTACACATACCACTTTGCATATAGGCCCAGAAATGTTTATCTCATCTGAAAACCATCTACCACATGTTGCTGTGTCCCATTTTGGTTCTGACTGCAAACAGGAAATGTTTATGGCCCTCTTTCAACTGTGGCTTTTTAGATCTGTACCATTTACTTTTACAATACGTGCTACTTTGTGTTGGTCTATCACATTTGTGGTTGTAACAAGACAATATGTGAAAAAGTTCAAGGAGTGCGAATAGCTTTTCAAGACACTGCAACAGCAACAAAGAATCAACTGACTAACAAAGCATATAGTCTAAATCACTGATAATGAGGGTAAAATGTTCTATTTATTTTTTATTTTGTTATTTTTTTTGCCACAATTAACTTAGAAGAAAGAAAAAACACTGACAACCTGATGCTCTTAAACAGAAAAATCTTATGTATGATTCATCCATTACTGACAGACATTTCAGCTCCTGCGTCTTTGGTCCTGATGCACTTAAACTGCTACAAGGTGTCCTTTACGGCCCAGAAATGGCTTGAGGTCATCTGTCATTAAACTAAAGTGTGCCACAAAATGAGTCTGAGCTGTGTTTGCTCCAGACGATAAAAGCTGTTTTTTAATGGTACCTGTCTTCACTCTCACAGAATGTCCAGCTGGGCTGACAGAGGGAAAAGAAAACAAATTATGGTGTTTTTTTTATGTTGTTGAAAGATAAAGCTGATGTAAACTTCATATATTAGAGTAATAGGATCAATAAGCCAAAGTCTCAGCCTTTCTAAGAATAAACTTTATTTTAATGAATATTGTTTAGTACTCTGTTTTTATACAAAAGTGGTTAAGTATGATCATGGAAATATTGAGAAATGGTGGTGACAGTAATGATGGGGGGATGGGGGAAAGGCTGTGTGGTGTTCAAGAAGAAGACTTGGTTAATTACGTACTGGATGAAAAACAATCATATGGAATCATAGGGAGTTTTATATATATATATATATATATATATATATATATATATCTATATATATATATATATATATATATATATATTATATATATATATATATATGACCCAATGTATGTAAGCATCTGAATTCGAGCTAAAAAGCTAAAACTCAAATCAAAAACAAATTTAAGTCAGCAGGGTTTAATGCTGTTTGACGTGATGTGACACCCCAAACTGACATCATGCCATGACTATCATTAACTGTGGCTCTATTTCTCATTTTCATCATGGGACAAGGTGGCGGCATTTACAGAGCCAAACAAAAGACCCCTTTGTCCCTCCACATCTGTCCGGAATCAACTCCCTTAATAAGTGAGCTTAGTCTTTGGAATTGACAGCATAAATATTAAACTGTCAGATTCTTGTCTGCTGGCAGCACGTTGCAGCGTGAGTCACCACTGAGGTCAGAGAAAAACAACTCTCTTTCTGTTTCAGTGGGTTGGACCAGAGATGTAGCACAGAAAGCACCTTAACATTCATTGAACCCTCTTGAGTCTTATCTTTACAGAGTTCTTTCTTTTAATATTTGCTGATTTCTATGCCACTGTTAAAGAATGGGCCAGTACATTTACATGCAACAAGGCTGAATTTATGTCTTCAAATTTAATTGTTATTGCCCAAGAGTATTAATGAATATGTTTAAACAGGTTTCCAGTGGTGATAGATGCAAACAAAATTTGTACAGTTCAGGAATACATGATTGTTTATAAAACCATGATGTCAGTTTGTTGATAGGAGATTCAGTCAGCGGCATGCTTGTCAAAGCAACAAAGTTTAGCCTCATCCAATGGCAACATAGTTCATCAGTTAATAGATTCACATTTTGTTATATTTATTACTGACAAAAGCTAGACAGAAAAACTATCAGAAGCATCAAATTTCAATTATGTCATAATATTTTTATATGATATACCAACACGATGAATACATCACTGTAAAGCAGAAGGAAAAAAATACATGGCTTTAAAATTTTTCACACTATTAGAATCTGAAAAGCGTTCTAGTAGAACCCATTACTCTGAGACCCTTAAAGATGTTTCAGTTTTCAGTAGTTAATAGAGCTCATGTGTGTTTAATATATGCTTAATATTAAATGTGGTTGTTCTGTGAAAGTCCATGAAAGTCAAACCACACAGCAGACACGTGTACACAGTGATAGAAGACTAAATAACACCTGCTGATTTTAGTGGAAACGTTTGTGTGCTTGTTGTTCAGAATAATATCACTTTGCCATTTTACCCCTCATGGAGTAACACTCAAAGCTAAAATTGGCTGTCTAATTACCCAGGGCTCTGTTAACTAGCCTGCACTCTGGTTAACAGACAAACTGCTGCGTTTAGCATACCAATTTTACTTTCAAAGTCTTTTTTTTCTGTCAAGAAAAATTAGATTTATGTAGTGTTAATTAATACCTTCCTTCGATAGGGTCAAGCTCTTTCTCCAGTATTTTCTTCAAGGGACATTAAACTGTATGGGTGTTTTGGTGTAAAATCAACTAAAACTGACTGATGTATACAACTACAAACCTACCAACACATGGCTGCCAACCTAACCTGATGATCCAGCAAGGAATAATCATTAATCAGAGAAGCAGCTATTAGGCTTACGGTAACTCTGGAGGGCCTGCATCGATCAACAGCTAAAGGTAGAAGAATTTTTCCTTAGTTTGTAGTGTCACAAGTCATGTAGGACACGCCAACCAAAAATTGATTTTGCAAAATGCTATACCAAGACTGAGGTATTTTTTTCTGTATTTGTTCGTTTGTCCAAATTTAAGCAAGTACATTTTTTTAAATAGGTTTATTTTGAGCGTTACTCTGTCTGTTGCTTTTTCTCCACAGCAGGTACCTTCAATATATTCTAAGACACAGGTGCCAAACTCCACTTATCAATGATTTTTAAATTTGTTTTTGCTTCACCACACCTGCATCAAATTGCAATCATTTGATTCAGGTGTGCTGGACCAGGGACACACATACAAGCTGCAGGTCACAGGCCCTCAATGATTGAAGTTTGCTCTATTACATTATGTTTAAAAAATTTTCAGCACATGAACACTGAAAAGTATGTGTCCTTTTTATAACAAACAAACAAAAGCACTAAAAATACTATTATCCTGTTAAATATCCACATAGAAGATTGTGAGGATTGATAAAAAATTTATCTTGATGTACTGTATTGCCTGACTTCAGAAACTATTATTTCTGTTTTTTGTTATTTTGTGCTCTACATGATGTACATTTCCCTTTTTTTAAAATAAGAAAGCCTAATGACTCAGTTTCTTTAGTCCTACTTACAGCTCAGGTTTAGATTTAAGTCAAATACTATATAGTTTTTGTTTGTGTGGAAAAAGGAACAAACCTCCAAAATTTGCTTTGTGAAGAGTCCTTATTGCAGATATTGTGCAAGAAATTTGTACAGTACTTTTCTAGTTATACCAACCACTCAAAGCACTTTGCACAAAAGTCACATACACTCACCAACACGCATATTGATAGACAACTTGGGACATATTGCTTTGGGGGCATGCTGACATGTTGCATTAGGAAGCTGGAATCAAACCCTCAACTTCTGGTTTGCAAGATAACTACTCTTGCCATTGAGCCATAGCCGCCCCAGCTTCAGTTCTGCTCAAACAGAAAAAAGTTACATGTTGGTAAGAAATGTGTTTAAGAGTGTCTGTCTTCACTGTATATATTTCAAGTTGAAATCTTCTCTGTTAACTCTTACAAGGGAACGAATTGATTTATTTTCAGTATTTGTCACCAGTGATAGCGCATGATGATTATAAGAACGGGTAAATTGGAGGATTAGAAATCCTTTTCTGTTGCACTCACCCCACCTGATTCTGAGCACCTTTGGATAATCTCCTGCTGAAAAGCAAATCTACAGAGTTTGAGTAGCGCAAGAATGTTTTCATGCAGCCGTTTTGGATGAAACACAATGTTAGTCCTAATGATTTTCCAGACAAAGCCTGGGATTGTGTCTAAGGAAATGTTCTGTAAGCAAATCTATCACCGATGATCTTTTCAGATGTGGATGATACCTTGGGAAAAAGAAATACAGCCGTCCTGACGGGCATAAAACCTAAACAAACTCCGCTGACAAGCTGGAGAGCTGTGCAAACAGAAGATTAGAGGGGAGATGAAAGAAAGTGGAAGCTGCTTCAGCCAGCTGTTACCAACACTCTGTTCTTTTTTAGATTTCTGTATCCTGTAGATTTACCAACTTGAACTCAGTAGAATCTGGAATCTAACTTAATTTAGAAAAGTCTTGTTTTTTTCCATTCATTTTATTTCCTATTTTGTTTGCACCGTTTGGATAGGTGAAGTACCTAACTTTATTTGTTTTCCTGGATTTTTCTTAGTAGGAGGGTAAAAGAGTAAATTATTGAAAACATTGTTAAAAAGAACTGTACTTTAAGGAAACAGAAGTGATACAATGTGTCAGTATTGTAGAAGAGTCTTGGTAATAATGCAGCAAGCTTAAAAGCTAGAGGAAAACATGTCAGAGGTAAGCTATGTTTATTTTGTTCTATAATGACCCAGAGTGGTTTTAATACAGCATTCAGTATACACTTCAGCATCATCTGTGTTATAAAGCTACATTTAATATGAAGAAATTGTTATAAGCCATAAATAGCACCAATGAACAGACTTTTGTTCCACAAAGAGGTGCAAGAATTGGGCAAACAAATTTTTAAATAGATTTCAATATAGATTCTAAAGCATTTAAGCTCCATATGATTTGCATGGGGTTCAGCTTTACATGTTTGAGCCACATTGTGGCTCTGATGACTTTCAAGCATCTATGAATGATGTTGTGCCTGGTGAAGCTGAAGCACAAACATTGGTTAATTTCTATTTGAAGTTTTTCCATCTGACTGATTTCCATGTGATTTGCAAACAAATGTCTTATTCTGCTTGCATCACCTGAAATAATTATTTGCCAGAACAGAGGCACACAGTGATAGTGTTTTTTGTATTTGTTGACTGAGTGTTGACTGGAATAATGGTGATTGTACAGGGTTTTCAGCCCTGGTTCTCAGGGCCTACTGTCCATTGTGTTTTAGATGCGTCTCTGCTTCTGCATAGCTGGTTCAAATGATTGCACTACCTCAGCATGCCCCCAAGTGCTGCAGAAGCCTTTTAACTATTCATTTAAGTCAAGTGTGTGGATACAGCGAAACACCTAAAGCTTGCATAACAGTGGGTCCTACAGATCAGGATTGAGAAACACTGCTGTAGGCTGCGTTGCTGGTGGTGTTCAGTAGTATGATTGAACTTATCACAAATTTGTCTGCCTAGACATAATTCTGACCAGAATTAGAAGGTGATGCTTCTCCAGAAATCATCATTGGGACTTGAAAATCATCTTAAAGTAATGCACTGACCAGGCCAGACTAAGGTTGGGTTAAAATGATCACTAAAGATTTTTGACAATGAAATTCGGCCATTCTAGTGTACCCTGGTTCTTTTACATGAGAAATCACTTTCACATGTTTCATTGTTGCCAGGTTCTACTAAAATCCATAGAGTTCTCACATCCGCCTCAAACATTTTGCAACAGCTATACACAAAGCAAACACCTCTGAAGGAAGAATTTGATTAAAAAAACCCTGCAAAGAAAGTTACAACTAAACATGCTCAAAAGAAGTAAGAATGAATGTTTTTTGCCAATTAAATAACAATTTTTAATCAAAAAGAAACACAAATAGGAAACCTGATTGTAATGTGTTGTTTTAAATTGGACACACTATACTGAAAGAGTTTGATTCTGTTTATGAAAAATATCTGGTTATCAGCTTTGAACAACTGGCTGGAAACTAAATGTGCAAGTTTTTAAATCACTAATGTCATCCAGAGGCTGATGGACTCAACTGACGGAGAACCCTGCAGGATATTAGGCTCTATCAATGTTACTTCCTGAGCATTTAAAAACACCAAATCCAGCTGCAGACCTAAAAGTAAATGAAAACTATTTTTAATAAAACACTTTTCAATGATGTAAGCTGAACTTCAATTTGGGTGACATCACCTCCACAGTTACTTGTAGAAAAGAAACGAACTTGAAGGTGGTGGTTCAAGTTATGTACAGACACCAAACTGGTTCCTCTCCTGAGAAGTTCATGTGTCTTTTTAAATGTTTGAGTGACTTATTAGATCTCCTGAAAGCTCCTCTTCTTTCTTTAGGGAACAAAAGCTGCTTTCGTGTTGTTTGGTTAGTGACGCTGTAACCCCCTTCATCCCCGGCTGCATCACACAGGAGCCAAACATAAATGAACAAACAGAGTTGGTTGCTAAACAACCGCAGTAGGCATCCTCCAAGATGAGCAGTGCAGAACTCTGGTTTTGAGGACCCCTGGCTGTGCAATGGACTGGCTATGCCCTGCCTGCAGAGAAGTGTGACAGAAGGACCTGTCAACTCTGATGCCTTGCCCAAGGACACGCTGTCACTGTGGTATAATGGAGGCAGACTGAGTGGCCCCTGGCCTGCACATCCACCACAGCCC
Source organism: Anableps anableps (assembly GCA_014839685.1). Classification (NCBI taxonomy): domain Eukaryota; kingdom Metazoa; phylum Chordata; class Actinopteri; order Cyprinodontiformes; family Anablepidae; genus Anableps; species Anableps anableps. Next base: position 32,108,927 of record CM026066.1, read on the forward strand.
CTGCTGAACAATTAGAAAGAGCTTTCCAACAAAGAGGGGCCAACAAAAAGTCCATGTTAAATTAGGCATTTAATTCAGCACTTGGTCATAAGGGCAAACTAATCAGAGGGAAATCAGAAAAGCACATTATGAGTACAAGAAGACACATAGCCTCATGAACCTGACAGAGGTGAACTAGATGAACACAGAGATCCAAATAGAGGTTAATAAATGAAATCCTTATTTTGCAGTAGCAAACAAACTTCCAAAATCTGATGTGAACTTAACCTGGAAACACAGCTATGAGGAGATGGATAATTGCATTTGTCACGGATCTAAGGCTTAAAATTCCTTTGAAGCTGGATTTTCATAATGTCCACTTATGCTCCTGTCACTCATTGCTCTCTGTGAAATTAAAAACACAATTTAGAAGAACAGAGCTGCCAGCAATACCAACAACAGAAAAAAGAGAACTAAGATAACTATTGTCTAAGTTTATTATAACAATCTTTTGTCTAGTTAAAATGCAGTTCATGTCCATAACTCTATGAATGTAATTTTCTATAAGAAAAAAACAAACAAAAACAAAACAAATTCAGTCAGGTGTTTGCTTAATTTTCAAGAGCTTGTTGGTCTAATGGTAAACATGTTTGGGAAAGGAATAAGAAAAGAACTAAAGGTTTTGGAAGCTGCTTTGACATCCTACAAACTGGGACAGAACTTTAGGGACAGAGCAGCAAAGGATGTGCCTATTCTGTTTATTACTTTGGAACTATGTGTTTTTGCTTCGCGGTTCCTCTGCTTTACCCGTCTTTTGCTAGAGGAAAAGTTACCTGAGCTCTCAGGAAGGATCAATCTGCCAGGAAGTCACTCTTATAAGGCCAACAAAGCTAGCCTCTCCTATGACTGAATTTTGGATGTCTGGTTTAAACATTTCTAAGACAATCACAGATCTTCACTTAAAATTAAGCAAGTTACCATAGTGTATGATGTTAAACAATTATCACAACCACAGTCCACAGGATGATCAGTCCTGGGTTTACCTGCTTGAGTCTGAAGCTTTTATTTGATGAGAGCTTCTGTATCTTTGAACTTAGTTCTGAATATTACACTCACACGTCCACCTGGACCATACCAGTCAGGGATCAACGAATCAAAAGCACAGTTGAGATATCTTATCTAGCCAACGAGTTAAAGGTTGTCTTATGAAGTAGTGCTATTAGCAAGAGATGGATAATAGACAAAATAAAAATTGTAAAATATTCCTTCTTTCACTAAAACACTGGTTCCTGGGAGTTGATTTGTACAATAAAGATATTTTAAACACAGGTAATCATTTCACAGGATAAAAGTTTAAGTCTTAGAACTTTGACAAACTATGATAAATAATTATTTTAAATAAGAGGGAATAAAATGGACAACCTTTATAATCTTGTGTTTTTACTCTTAGTCGTCCAATGTAGTTGCAGGTGGTTTTTAAGAAACATAATACAACAGCAGTATGGACACATGAATACTGTAAGAGAGTTTTGAGAAAGATGGTTTCACCTGGACCAAATATTTATTTAAACGAACAAAATTCAGCAGGTCATTTAAAATTGGTAGGCCATTTAGAGAATGTTTGGAAGTAAATAATTAATATCAAAAGGGTTGGTTCTTGCAACATTAGTATTTATGTAATACATACCAAAGCCTGAATCAACTAAAAAGTTGCATTCTTTAGCAGCTGATTTTTGAAATCTTTGAAAACTGAAATTTGTATTCTAATAACATTTGTCATATCACTCAGTGACACTCATCAAGATCCCACCACTGGCTTGTGTTTTGCTGTGGGGCTCAACATCACTGCAATAAAAACACGATACATGATTCGATATTAAAATTTGCTATTAGTTAAACAATGTGGCATGGATTCTTTCCCTTTTTTCATAGGTATGAAACCATCATTTAAAAACTCCTAATTTGTAGTTCTGGTTACTTTATGATTTAATTAAACCTCTAAGGTATTAGAGAGGGTTTAAGTAGAAAGGAGAGCAGCTCTGGCAGAGCTTGTTCAACACAAGATAATTACAATGGAGGGAAAACCTCGGCAGAGTCAAAGGAATTCTGTCTGATGTATTCGAGAGTGAAAGGATTGCTCGTAATCCTTAAATAAATTCTAATTGCAGTAAGACGTTTAACATAAGAGAGTCCCCTATTCCTATTTATTCAAGTCCCAGTGAGTTGGGAATATTGAGTAGATTACCCTAAAAAAGATCAAAAGGGAGAACAAGGAAGCCGTGGGGGTGCATATACTACCACAAAATGCCCAATTATACTGTGGGAGTCACAAACTGCAGCACAGCTGATTACTTTGAGTCAAACAGGAGGTGCCATAGTTTCTGTTCCATCTAAAACACATGCTATTAGATATACACTATTAATACACCTTAAAACTTTATGTTACTTCCACAAATTGATATGTTTTTTGTTGGGATTTTATGTGATAGAACAAAAATAAGTAGTGCATTCCTGGTTTTCCCCTCAAAACATAAGGAACAACATAAGGAACAACGTTTCACTGCAATTACAGCTGCAGATAGTTTGGGGTCATTTGGGGTATGTCTCTACTAGCTTTGCATATCTAGAGACTCATTTTTGCCCATTCTTCTTTGTAGTTCAATCTCAGTCAGATAAGAGAACATCTGTGAATATCTGATTTTAATACTTGCCTCAAATTCTCTAATTTTTTTCAGGTCTGGGCAATTCAGACACATTATAGTTTGTTCTAAACCAGTCTATTCTAACCCTGACTGTAATACGTTTAGGGTCATTGTCCTGCTGAAAAGTGAACCTCCACAGCAGTCTCAAGTGTGTTAAGCCTCTAACAGCTTTTCATTAGGGGTTTACTTGTGTTTAGCCCAATAATAATCTTGCCATCAAATCTGCCTTTCCCTTCTGAAGAAAGCATCCTCAGTATGATGCTGCCATTTCCAAGGTGGTGTGTTCAGTGCAAGTTGGTTTTCTACCACACGTAGCATTTTGTGGGTCAAAAAGTTAAATTTTGGTTTTATCTAACCAGAATACCTTATTCAAAATGTTTGTTAGGTCTTATGTGGCTTATGGCAAACTGCTAATAGAACTTATAATGTGTTTCTTTTTGCCACTCTTCCATAAAGGCCAGATTTATAGAATGAAAAACTAATAGTTTTCCTGGAAACATATTTTCCCACTTGAGCTGAAGATCCCTACATCTCCAGTAGACTTACCATGGGCTTCTTGGCTCCTGCTATAATTAATGGTCTCCTTCCTTTCCCTGTTAGTTTAGATGGACATGTCTTAGCTTTTCCATTTTCAGAAGAAAAATTGAGCAGTGGTCTTTACTATTAATCTATTTTTTATTTAAACATCTCAGCTTTATCCCTGACCTGTCTGGTGTGTTCCTTTGTTTTCATGATGCTGTTCTATGATGTCCCTAACAAACCTTCTGCAACTACATTTAGACTGAGATGAGATCATAGTTTGCACTGCAGTTTAATTATGGGATAAGAATAAATGGGGCTGAATATAAATGGATGCCACTTATAGGTTTTATTTGTAAAAGATTTTGAAAACTGTGTATCCTAACCCTTCTACTCCACAATTATACACTACATCATTTCAGTCTTTCACATAAATTTCAAATATAAGACTGTATATGTACAATGTAAAGGACTGGACATGTAACTACCTTTGCACAACACTTTATGTGTCTTTTTCAAAAAGAAAAAAAAGGAAGTAAAAGAGATAAAACATGATTACCAAAGTCAGGAATGCATGTTTCCTATAACCTCTGGCAAAAAGAATGCTCCTGCCCTCATGTCTCACTTGTCAAGTCATGTTGAGGTATTTATAGATTTGGTTTCTTAGCTTTATTCCTGTATCGTATCCTCTACAAACCTCCTGCTGCTTCAGCAGATAAAGTTGTCTTTGTTTTAAATGTCCAGCTTACTGTGCAAATCCTTTTATCACACAACTTTATCTACACAATGATGAAATTGTCATGTGGGCCAGCCAGCAGCTAACTGTTTATTTACCAGTTGTAGGTTTTCTTTGAAAATGTCTTTCAGGTAAAGGAGAGATCACAGGCTTGTTTAGGATACTATCTCAAAAACTCTGGGTTATATCTCTCCTTAACACTATGAGCAAAATTAAAAAGCTGAAAAAATTCTCTTTGCCTATATCTGCCTAATTGAGGAAAAGGCATGGTAAAAGTCTCAAATCAGCCAACTGTATCTTTCAGTTGTTAAGCAGAGACAAATCTGGTCGCAGCATTCAATACTTAACCAAAAAAAAATCACAGAGCAGAACTCTGAGGGTGGATAGGGAGAAGTATGAAGACGAATGTAGATGGATGGAGAGATGGAAAGAGGCGATTGCATTTATGCATCAATAAATTGGTAGTTCATGCTTTACTACTGTTAAAAACTAATAAAGTGTGTCCAATATTGTTTACATTCAATAAATTGTCATATAACCTGAATTTTTATTATCAAGCATTAAACATCTTACATTTCTTTGTAAGCCTCAATGTGTGTGTGTGTGTGTGTGTGTGTGTGTGTGTGTGTGTGTGTGCGTGTGTGTGTTTTGTTTCATCATTTTACAAGTCAAAGCCTGCTGCATGCTTCATAGGCTCTGAAGCTAGATGAAATTCAGCCAGGGAATGTAAAGAATGAGTTTTAGCATACCTCCTGCTTATTCTCCTGGTTTTGCTTACATTTCCAGTCCTGTATATTAAGGTTTAATACAACTATAGATTTTTCATTTCATGTTTGCTTCTACAAAACCCATAAAGTTCTCCGTGATCCATTCACATCTTAAATATTCTTAATTTGATTTTTCATGTTTTGGTTAGCTGAGTATGACAACTGAACAATAGTTGACTAGTTCAATGCAATGTCATTATCATTCAAGGTATCGGTCATAAAGCATGAAATTCTTTTACTTTAGATAAGAATATTATCTTAACTGTTTATGGTCTTTGACTTACTTTCACTCTTGCAGTGAGGTGGTGTGCCATAAAACCTTACAAACTTCTAATCATCATGCCACAATTATTTCTTTAAAAAAATACACACAATAACAACATATAGATGGTAAAATGTTTTTGAGGATGACTTCTAATAATGAAAGCACTGCTGAAGAAATGTTTCTTTAGCCTGTCACACTGCAGATAAAGTTAGTAGTTTTACATTTAATTAGTAGGTTTATGGCTACAAATATGTTTGGGAAAATATGTGAAACAGGAATGAAAGGAGAGTAATATGTTATTTATGCAAATCGGTCTAAAATTAGCATTAGGAAAGCTCTGTGTGAAGAAGTTTGGTTCTAAAAATTGACATCCAGTTTCATTTTAAATTTATTTTAATGAGTCTTAATGTTTTTTTTTATTATTAAGCAAAAAAAAAAAATGTGACCCCTGTTTAACCCTATACGCATAATTAGAACTAAACCATTTCAGTCTGGTATAAAAAGCAGCATGTCAAGAATTTGATAAAACACTACAGTATGCAATGAATGCTAGAAGCCTTCCGAAATAATTGACTAGGAAATCCATAATTTTTCAACTTTTAGATAAATATTGGTATGAATCTTGAAAGTTACTGCACTAATGAAACTAAAAGGAGAACAATCACATTTACACCATAATCTTTATTTTTTATGTACTTGCATATCTCAGCTGCTTGGAAAACAATGCTTCGTCACTTTATCTAAAATTCCATGCATCACAGTTATTTGTACATAGAGTCTGGGAAAATTAGGGCAAATGATAACAGCCTGCTTTTTCTGATTTTGTTTTTTTTGTTGTTTTTTGTTTTTTTCAACAATGACACATTTGCATAAGAAAGCAGACACTACTAAAGTAGGCTTTCAAGAACTGTAAAATGTAATCAAGGGACCTATAGCAGGTTCTTGCTATTATTGATGTGAAAGTTCATATATTTAATGTTAATGTTTTCACATGATTGTAGGTGGCCCCTGAAAAACAGATAAGACATTTCTATTGCAGTGTGTCTGTCCCGATGCTATTTAGACTTATGCAAAAATGATGTTGAATTTCCATCTTCTTCCATTCTGACTCCAACTTTAACAAAAAAGGAATCTTCATGAAGCTTATGAGGTCAGCTGCTGTCAGATTTAGCAAAGCACAACAAAAGTAACTGAATATAAAAATCATTCTGAAGTATGACCATTTAACCAAAAATAAACCGAATCGGATGAGTGAAGCAACATTAACAGTATCTGACTTTTCCAACTGATTCGTGTCTGTCCACAAACAAAGCTTTCAGTTTAGTGAGGAAACCCTGCTAGTTTTGTGACCTTTCTAGATAAAGACGGGCAGATATTGTCAGGGATGGCCCTTGAGGCAGATTGATCTGAGCATGTCAAAGGTCTTGAAGCAGCTTCTTGTGATCATCACCAGCATTGATGGCTCAGCAGTTTCTCTCAACAGACAGATCATTCTGCAGAAGCTGCTCTATCCTGCAGGGTCACAACCTGCACTAGACAGGGAAGAGCCTGAAAACTCTCAATCATTCAGCAGGAAAAATCTCATCCATCTGACTGAAAGTGGCGCCTTTCTCCATTTTGGGGAATTTAAACATTGGGTGATTTACATTTCTTCTTTTAACATTAATTTGTATTTATTGCAGTTGCATATTCTATGCTTTCTACTACAAAAAGCATGTTGAGTCAATGATCAGTGCAATAGAAGAAGAAAGATGTGGGAAAAGAAAAAGATTTAAAGAGTCATCGACAGGCATCTCTTTGAAAAGCCTTAACCTGCCCCTGGCGTGGGCAGCTCCACAAAGAGAGCTTTAATGGGCCGATGCACCAGCTTGTAATGAATATCACCGACAGCATCTTCGCACCTCCTTCTTCGCACCACTGATATGGCACAATGACAACTTTATCAGATGCCCTGCAGTATAAATCCAGCCCTGACAGAAGCCATTTCTCAGATATGTGTCAGTTGTAATAAAGCTCACTTAAACATATTATTTTGCCTTTTCTACAACAAGAACAAAAACATTTGTAATAGAGCCTGTTTAAAAGAAAAAAACTTTTCCACCTTTCGGAGGTGCTTTAAAATCCCACAGTTTACATCAGTTCATCTCACCTTGCTCTTCTGGATTTTATTTGATGCAACAGTTGCAGATGTAATAATTTCACTTCATTCTATCCTGACCTGACAGCACATTCATCACCTCACTTTTTCCTCTGTTTACACGAGGGCTTCTGGCAGATCGGGTCATTTTTCACTCCATCAGGATGAGAAGAGCACTGTTACTCATTTTACTCAGCAGCTGTTGCACAGGGATAGCCCCTTGTCTCACTGACCCGTCAGAGAGAACGACCTCTTCACTTGAGATCTTCATTCCCAGGTCACTCGTCTCCACTGACACATTTTATGGCCCTTGAAAAAGACGCTTTTAAGTTTTTATGTTGTTTTTAATTGCATTTTGCTTTAAATAAATTGATATTAGCCATGTTTCTGTAATACTTTAAGGGAGTATATTTGCCCAATTACATATTTCTTTACTTTTTGCCATTTTTTTAAGCCAATCAAATATATTATATTAGATAAACCAATCAAAAAAAGAATAAGTAATTGCCTTCTAAACCTAATAATTAGTTGTGTCACCCTTAGTTGCAACAACTGGCATGAAGTGTTGAAAATAGATTGGAATAAGTCTTTTGCTGTGGAAGAATTTTGGCCCACCCTTTGCAGAATTGAGTTTATTCAGACACATTAGAGGAGTTTAGCATGGATAGTCTGTTAAACATCATGCCACAGATTGCCTAATCAGATTTAGATCTGGACTTTGACTAGACAGCTCCAAAACCTTAATTTTATTTTTTTTGGAGTTATTCCGAGGTGGAATTACTGATGTGTTTTGCCTCAGTGTTCTGCTGTATGTCCAAAAAATGCTTGACCTTAAAGTCACAAACTGCTGGGAGGACATTCTTTCCCAAGATTTTCTGCTATAGAGAAGAATTCCTGATTCCATCAATTGTATCAAATCATCCAGGTCCTAAAGCAGTAAAGCAGCTCCATATTGTGGTTATGATATTGTTTTTCTAAAATGCTGTGTCAGTTTAAAACCAGATATAAAAGGACACACCCTTTCAGAAAATTCCACTTTCGTCTTGTAAGTCCACAGAAAAATTTCCCCGAATTCCTGGGGTTCATCAAGGTGTTGTTGACAACAAAATCGTAATTTAATAACATTTTGTGTTTGCTCTTGTTTTCAACTCCCCTATCATGTATTAATTACATACGAGCTCAAGTGCTGTAAAAAACACTTAGGACTTATTTTTTGTCCATGTTGCTCGTTGAATCAGCGAGACCTCAGGCAATGTATTCCTATAACAAAAGTGACTTGTTCCGTGAGAGGGATAATTAAAGGGAGCGAGGCAGGAAGATTACACATGGGTTTTAAGGGCACCTCCAAATGACTCAGGATCACACTATTGAACCAGCTGCTTAAATTATCCACCATTGTCACGAAACATTCAAAGTCATTTTCCCTCCTGAAGGGCACCCACCTTTCCCTCTTCTTATGCTGGTAAGCCTTCTCTGGAATGGGTATAGAAGTTGCACTGAGACTGAAAATAGTTCTGACGTTTTTTGGCAAAGTTAAAAACAAAACTTGGTCAGGCTGGCTGCTGTCAGAGAAAATGAAGCCACAACAGTCCTCAAACGTCAGGAACATCAGGCACACTAGATTAGTGCTAAAGAATTGGGCAATAACTTTAACACATGACATCTAGCACTTTGCATCACATATGAAACTTCAAAGGCAGAAATATGGTATTTATTGATGGGACCATAATTCAATTCTCCTCTAAAGCAGGTCATATTTCATTGGATGGTGCAGAGAGAATAGAAACCAGATGATTTGGAGGTGTGGGCCTCAACTCTAGCAGAGCTTTCACTTTTAGGCTTGGTGATTGCTGGGTCACATTGTGATAGGGGAGAACCTGATCCTCCTTGGATCAAGCAGTCGAGAGAAAAACAACCTCTGAATTCTGGAGCTTTTGTTTCCAGTTGTTTTGTGTCTCATATTTTTATCACACATATGCTTTGGAATTAGAACATGTTTGTTTTTCCATTTCCTTTAAAGCAAGGCTTTTCTAAGAAAAGATTTCCTGTTTAAGCAATAAGTCATTCATATTTTTTTAAGGTAAGCTTTGTGAAGTTTGCAGAGCTTGGAATAATACAGCTGCTTCTGATATAAAGGCACATCATGATTTCTTATTTTACTTCATTGATACAGACAATTCATTGGTCAACTTTATTTTACTTTGCAAACTGTCACTTTTCTTCACGTAAAAGTTTTGCTTCAGTTGCTCAGAAAATATCACCCATCTGCAGATATAAGAAATCAATCAATCTAAGTCTCAACTTTTATTGTAATTCAAAACAAGTTCTGTGTCTTTCAAGTTGCCATGCTTGGAACCATAAAAAAACAAAACAAAAAAAAACAAAACAAAAAAAAAAACAAAACAAACAAAAAAAAAAAAAACCGAAGATATGTTCAAAATTAAACATAATGGGTTAGTGTTAGGGTTAGGTATTTTGTGGTGAGATTGAACCACACAGGCGATTCAGTTAAAAATTAACAGCAGTAGGAGGCAGAAGTAACATGTTGTATGTATCCTACTTGTTTAATGCTTCATTTTTGAAGTTCCATTTCAGTTTTACCCTGTCTATCTGCCTGTATTTGAGCTTTCAGCTTCTATTCTTTGTTAATCTTTTTAGCTGCCTTTATTTTTTATATGGGTTGCATGTTTTGTCACACCAGCAAAATAATATTTTACTGAAAATACCTATTCTGTAAGAAATGAAACGGACTAGGGTAGCTGACTTGTGTGAGGCATCCGTCCCGTCTCACTCTGCAAATGTTAAAGGGATTTCCACAAAGCAAACACTGGTTAGCCTTGCTATTTAGTGTGGAGAGCCACCGCAGTCAATAACTTCCCTCACAAAAAATAGCTCAGCCTCCTGCTGATAACTCTCCAGTATGTATGTGTGTGTGTGTGTGTGTGTGTGTGTGTGTGTGTGTGTGTGTGTGTGTGTGTGTGTGTGTGTGTGTACGTGTGTATGTGGTATGTGTGTGTGTGTAACTGTGTGGGCACTCCATATGACTTTGTACAGGCCCAGATAGCTGAAGCAGTGAATAATTCTTTGGCAGTGAACCAAACTGGATTTAGTTTGACTATGAGCAGAAGATTTTCTCCCAAAGGAGGGAATAGTGGTTTGACTATCAATTACAGTGGCTTGAGCCCTGCAATCTGAGCTCCTCAGTGATTCAACCATGCTATGCTGGGATGCTTGACTGGTATGTGTATTCTCCTGGGAAAAAGAGGAAAAAAAACATGTCTTGTCATTTCACTACCTGATGGTACTTTTTTATGAAACAAATGGGATTAGCGAGCAGCTGTGGAACAAGCTTTAATTAAAATTTTTTTTTCTTGTGGTTTATGGATGCAAATTGCACATTCTTTAGGAACTTAATGCATTTGTGTCAAACAACAAATAAGGATGACCTTTCACATAGAGAGAAAATAAACATACTGCAACAAAAGATTTGCTAAAAGAAGAGGGGACAGTTTACTCTATAGTTTCAAGACTTGCTCATATCTAAATGATATATACCCAAAGAAAAATCTAGGATAGGCCATAGTGTTCGAAAACAAGTGAGGCCTTGGCTGACGTCATAAGTAGCAAATGCATTTCCTTTACTGATTTCCTCTTGTTGTTGAAAGGGACGCATCAGGCAAGAACCCTAAAATATCCTAAGCAGATCAAAATAACAGCTAATCGTGATTAATAAATATCATCTGGGTGTTACTTTGCATGGAAAAATAACACCCATAAAGTTTTGTTTGATAGCTGGAAATGATGCAATCCTCATACTTCAATGAAAAGGTCTAATTATCAAATGTATGCAATTTCACAGCAAAAAAAGAAGTCAGTCCATCTGGAGTCTTGGTTTGTCAGCATCTCTAATTGTTTTTAAAAAGGAATTTGTGTTTGCTTAGTGTTTAACAGCCTTTACGTGACATTCAGCTGTTTAATAAAACACATGAATTGTGTTTTTCTTTGCTTGTACATTTTATCACATTGTCTTTATCAGGCAAGAACCTGATAAATGTATATAAAAATGTATAAATGTATATAATAAATGTATATAGTAAATATAAATGTATATAAGATGTATGTAAATGTAAATGTATATAATAAATGTATATAGTAAATGTAAATGTATATAAAATGTATGCAAATGTAAATGTATATAACAAATGTATATAGTTAGCTGTGGAATTGCATACATTTGATAACTGGACCTTTTCATTGCAGTATGAGGATTGCATCATTTCTCGCTATCAATAACTATTACAAATGACAAAATAGTCACAAAACAAAATAGCTTTTCCGTCCATCCGTCTATCCATCCATCCATCCCTTCTCTTCCACTTATCTAAGATGGGTCATGGAGATAAATTGTCCAGAAGAGAAATTCCGATTTTTTTTCTCTTTAGTGACATTTTCCAGCTAGCATATCCCAAGTCATTTACAGGCAAAAAAAAAAAAAAGGATTTATAGTCTGTTCTGTGAGTTCTGGGTCTTTCCCAGTATCTCCTCCTAGTAAGACATGCCTAGAAACACTCCAGAGGGGTCTTAGAGAGTATCCCAATGAGATGCCTCAACTACGCTCTCTTGCTCCCTACCCTGTCTTATAAGGAAGTTTATTTCAGCCACTTGCATCCAGAAACTTGTTCTTTCAGTCATGATCCATATCTCATCATCACACATGAGGGTTGGAATGTAAATGGATGAGTCCCCAATCTGTCTATCCATTTTCTGCTTGATCCTACAATCACACATGAATGAGTAACCTTGCTCTCCACAACTACAGCTTGAGATACTGTTCATGAACATCGCAAACAGGGTCCGTGACCAGTTTCTGCTCTGGCAGAGTCCAATATCTGGACTGAGAACAAACTTTGGGCAGAGAATCTAGATGCAGGCTCTTGTTTTGATTATACAAGGGCACAATACCCCTTTCAGACATCCCTGGCTCAGGCTCAAGACAGGTGTATATTTATTCGCTTCAAGAAAATATTTTCTGTCTTTAGTGAATATTTGGAGAATACAGATGTGGTGCTCTGAAGTGGCTCTGGTGCCAGTCAGTTTTTGGCCACCCCTGAGTGAGCAACGGTCCAAGCCTGGCCACCCCTAGAAAACTTTTCTGGCTCTGCTACTGCCCTGGCTTTCTGGAATGAAAAAAAGTCTCCAATCAGAAAATTCGCTGGTCTTGGTTAACACCTCCTGCCCTTGTGTGGACTTTATTCTGAGAAACATTTATCAGCAAAGGTCTCTTCAACTTTCTTCCAAGCACAGATGATCTTAGCTAATGAGTCGCAATCAAAAATATTGCAAAAGTGATGTGAACTTTTTGCTCACATTGACCATTTTCATATTTGGCTAAAATCTCAGATAAGAAGAACTTGGTGTTTCCCATGTGTATGAGCACAGGCTCTTATGGACCTAAAATCTATGCGTGTGGGGACCCCTTATTGATCATGTATACCTCTCCACTCTCTTGAAACTTAACATGAGGTTAACGATTAGAACTTAGATCCTGTGTGGTAAAGTAACGTGCTTTATAAATAAAGATCGATTGGATTGGATTATGCCCAAATCATCAAAACTGATATATCATGTCAAATTTTTCTTCACACTGGTTCTGTTACTGCATAGAAACCTGTTGCAGGAAGGGAGTCTCTAGGTAGGATAGCAAGTACAGCCTACTACTGAGACGGGCAGAGGAATGAAACTGGAGTTTTTTGGTCAACCTTCACTTTTAACTTTTCCCTTTATCGGCCATACAGGTAAGAGTACGTGAAATAAAGCAGAGATCGCTTTATTTTATATGACACTTTTGTCAAAACTGAGCCTAAACAGAATCAGGATTAAATTTAAGGCTACCATGCAAAATGTAGACTTAACAGACTTTTCAATCAGAATTTTAATCACTGATTGTTAGAACATGAAAATATGTAAGACAGGGCAACTTTATTGTTCAGTTGGACAAATTAGAATTTTTATGAGCAAAGAGAACAGGAAAGAATTAAATGAATAGAAACAAAATGTCAAAAGGCAAATCTGAAATGCTTTCCTATGCCTTAATTAATACATAGGTGCCATAATCCCTAATCAACATCAAGAGCTATAATGGCTGTGTGTAGTATAGAGGTAGAGTAGCTGCCCCATATATGGAGGCTATTGGTCCTCAACGCAGCTGTCTTGGGTTCAATTCTCAACCCTGGTACCCATGTTGCATGTCATCCCTCCTTCTCTTTCAGCCCATTTCCTGTCTAAAGCAAATAAAGACCACTAGTGCCAGTAAAACCTTAAAAAAAACCCCATCAAGAGCTATGTATAAACTCACTGGCCACTTTACTGGGCATATCTTGTGGGACCCCTTTTGCCTTCAGAACTGTATTTGTGGCATACATTTAAGATGCCAGAAACATTTCTCAGAGATTTGGGACTGTTGGAGTGGCATTAAAATGATTCTGACTCTATCATCTGAAAGTTGCAGCTGACAATAAGATGCAGTGGACCATATCCAGTCTGTTATTGTCCAATGCTGGCGAATTGCAGCCTCAGTTTTCTGATCTTAGATTATAGGAGTGATACTTGGTGTGGTCTTTAGCTGGTGTAGCCCATCAGCTTCAAAATTCAACATGCTGTTCATGCATCAATGTTATTCTACATACATTGGTTGCAAATAATTCTTATTTGAGTTACTGTTGCCTATTCGTTGTATTGAATCAATCTGCATATTCTCCTCTGACCTTTAAAAACAAAAGGTATTTCTGTCCTCAGAACTGCTTTTTGAATTAGTTTGGTTTTGACCTGTGTGAACTGAATAAAAATTTGTTTTTGTTAAGCATCAATTTTAAGAAAACTGGCAAAGATCCAAATCAAGAGGTGTTTATCAACTATAATTTGTCTTTTTTTTTATGTCTACAGCTTATGAGAGACACTATTTTTCTCCATTATATTGTTAGAATGTGAAATCCTACAGCCATGTAATTATTTTCTCGTGCGAGTAGCCACGTTTATATCGCTCATTAGGGAATCAGGGAGTGAGTAAACCCAGAAGAAATGTCAGTAACGGCTCTGTGAAACAGTCATTCACTGTGCATTCTTTGATAGCTCATTGGACAAACTGATATACAGCGAATAAAAGAAGGTCTTACACCCAGGCACACACAAAGACAACTTCCCGTCAGCTTGAGGGTCTCTTATTGTGCGGCTCAGCCATCTGTCTCCCAGCAGTAGGTCCTTGTTACCTGTTGTACTCTTTTTTTTTTTTTTTTTTTTTTTTTTTTTACCATGCTCATTCACAATTCCACTCTGAGTGCCAGGATTTCTTTTCAGCATCGTCAGAAGAAGTTCTTAACCAAACTGCCTTTCAGAAAAAGAGATCCAAATCTCTTAGAATTTCACAAATTAACTTTTTTTTGCAGATTTTTAAAAAATCTTTTGCCTTATTCAGTTAAATTTTAGATTTGTCTAGTTTATCATCTTTTGAACGATATAAAATAAAGAAAGTAAGGTATTTGATTTTGTAGAAGCTTTGGCAAGGGGTGAGATGGTTACTGAGACCAATGGGGTGCAGATGCTTCTCTTTAGAGCATGGGAGGGGTTTTTAGCCTGTGGCCCCTGTTCAGATGAGATGCGAAGTTTATGTTGAGCCCATGTGCAGCAGTCTTAGAAGTCAGTTGGATGTCCAGACCTGTACCATATGGAGTTAGTTAGTACCAAGCCCTGGGCCCTTTCTGTCTCCGTACGGGACCAGCAATGAGCTGTCGCCTCCGTGAGACATTTTCCAATCGCTACAGGGAGCATAAAGCTTCAAAGATTACAGTCGAGGTTTTATGTTTTTTTGGATGTGAGAACAAAAGCTGACATCTGATAATGATAAAAGGATTTCTGAGAGGTGTGATGGAGAATAGTATCAGGTTTGCCATTTCCTCCATAGAGTAAGCAAGTTGATTCATGTATTATTTTTAAAAGTGCACTTTCAGACTCTGTGTTTAAGCTTCTTTGTCCACTTGGTCCTCATAAAAATGTCAAACCAATTGTGAAGGCATAAATTAAGCTGGCAATTATTTGACTTTAAACATGCAAATTCCCACAAAGGTCAGACCAGCAAAGCTATGAATGTGTTCTTTGAGCCCTTTATTGCTGTTTGGTTTTTGATTTATTAGAGCTGCTTTTGTTTTTTAGCAAATCCAAAAATAGCTGTTTGGATATCATATTCTTTGTAATGACCTTCAGTTCATTTTGCACTTAATATGGTCATTATCATTGAATAACAGGAAGCTAATTTTCCTGTTCTTAAACTACCCAACCTTTTCAGGCCAATGACCTTTCAAAACAAGGGGTCAGGGCCAATTATAAGCAGGTTGCCAACAGCTCTTTAGTGAGTCCAGATGTTGTTTGGTCACCATTAAAGTTACAGCCAAGCAAATGACCACAGCAAAAATGGATCAGGCTCAACAAGACACGGGGTTTGTTCAGAGACAATCTTTATTTGTGGTTCTTTGTTTTAAGTTTTCTCAAATTGGAAACATGTTTATTTTACAAGACACATTTGTAAGTGTGTGTCTAAAATCAATGTTACATGTAGTGCCTGCAACTCTGAACTGAACAAATTAAAAGTGGTGTTTGTTTATGGAAAGTTAAGCCTATACCAATGTTCATAAGAGGTACTATGAACCACAGGTACTTGGGCATCTCCATGTTGAAATTACAACTTCTATGTTAACTGGTACGCTGTTACTTTGGGTGTGATGTGAAACCCAGAGTTCCAACTTCTGAAGTAAATGGAATGCAGCATTTGTGATTTGATTGGCTGGTCTGAGTATTTAAAAATTGCTGATACTGAGATTCTGATGCAGAACCATTCCTCAGATTTACAGTAAAATATTAGAAAAAGAGAGAAATCCACTGTTGTGTGGGCCAAAGTATCTTATTGATGTCAGAAGTGAGAGAAAAATAGGTGGACTGGTTTGAGATGATAAAAAAGGGGGAAGTAGCTGGTATATCCACTTGTTTCAAGATCTTCTTACACTTTAAATCAGTAAACAAACCATTTCATGAACTAAACCAGGGGTGTGAACTCCAGTCCTTGAGAGTCACTGTCCTGGATTATTTAGATGTTACTGGTTCAACACACCAGAATCAAATGGCTGAATTACCTCCTCAGTATGTCGACAAGTTCTCCAGAGTTCTGCTAATGACCTTATTATTTAATTCAGGTATGGTACAGCAGAGGCACATCTAAAAATTACAGGGCGGTGGCCCTTGAGGCCTGGAGTTTGACACCTGAGAACTAAACAATTGCAAAGCAATTTGTTGATGTTGTTAGTTAGGTATTTTGATTATTATGTAATTTGTAGACATGATTAGTGGGACATGATTAAAATTTTTCATTGAGTTCATCTGTGTTTGTTGCTGATGTTTTGCATTGAAAACGTATTATAGGCTTGAATAGTTTTGGTAATAGGCCAGTTCCTTTTTGTACAACTTGCATACAACAATAGTCTTTTCCAGCGTACCATCAGATGGTTTTTTGAAGCAAAAATTTAACCCCAGTGGGCCAAGAGAAGCAGCTTTGTTGTTTATCGCTGTTGTTTGCGTATGTTACTGAGGCATCAGATTTACTGGCATACCAGAAAAATCCAAGTACAAAGGTTTTGCTCAGAACTTTTGCATGTAAAAATCTAATTAATTGCACTAGAATTTTTAATGCATTAAAATCTATGTAATTAATCAAAATTAAGGCGTCAAAGTCCCTGCCCTAGTAATTACACATAGAAATGAAATGTTTAAATACTGCGTATAATTTAATAGGATATTGCTTTCTGTCTGAACACTTTATAACACTGTTTTCATTCATTGTCATTTCATCCCCACATGGATCAACAGAGTGTTATGAAATACGACCAGTTATGACTATGAACAAACCTAATTAAATTTGAGTAACTTAATGCTGGCGGATATTATTTATCAGAGTCAATGTAACCACATTTGATTACAGAAACTACAAGCAGAGTATGAAAAATTCCTTTAAATAATTGGTTTTCTAAGTGGATACAAAATGTCCCCCACCTTCAATGGGTATGGACTGAGACCTCATCAGTACAAAACATCCTGTGGAGACAGGCCATTTCATGCTCCATAAAGTGGGTTACTGGATGACCAAAGCTTCAAAAGAATGGCATATCAAATAGCGCAAAATGACCAGCACCCATGTTTCTCAGTGCAAGTGTTGCTGGAGCCTTCACCTCACCAGTTCTTTGTCCCTCTCCAATCACCTTGGATGTTTGTAAAGCTGTGCCAAAAAACTTTGAATCTGCTCACCCATCTTTAAAGTTTTTGTAGTTGATCCCTTCTGTTCCTCAAAAACCTTTCCAATTAAGCACATCAAAGTCAAAAAGTTGGATTGCATACTGTTCCAACAAATGTTGCAATATAATGTTTGTATATTCAAATATTTAAAAAATGACACTTCTTCATAGTGAGAAAATTACCCAAACAGTTGTGTAATGAAATACATTTGTCAGGGTACAGTTAAAGGCCAGGCTAGGTTTTTGAGTTACTCTAAAGCCCTTGTGACTGAACAGTATACCACAGCAAAGTTTAGAAACCATTTTTGTTGCATAGTTTCCAAATCTTCAGAGGTTTGTTGAAAAGGATTCATCTACTGCATGTTTGTCATGTTAGAGGCTTGCGACAGCGCTGCTTCTAGGGTTTAGGCTTTTTAAAAATGGTGGCCCATGAACAATTTATGTGTGTTTTTTTTTTTGTTTGTTTACTGTGGTTTACCAGCCATAAAAATAAAATCAGCTGAAGGAATCTCTCATGCTCTCCCAGTGTTTTCTCTCTCACACACTTTCTTGGCTGGTTGTCAAACCCTCCGAGTCATCTGGACCGTCACACCCACCCTTGGCCTGAGCCTGAAATTAATTGCTGACTAAAAAAAGCTCCTAGCAACTGCTTTGCGCCATAACCATCACCAGGTCGTCGCTTGTGATATCAGGCAGTTTACTTCCTCTGAATTATAAGAGCTGACAGTAGTAAATGATACACCAACACGGGAATTTACATGAAGTCACTGAGTGTGCCATTCTTTTGGAAAGAACATAGTGTACAACGGGTATTATTGACATCTTTTAAAGCTAGGAAGTAGTCTTTATAGGTAAATAGTGCTCTTGTCAATAAAAGAGCAAAGAGGAAATTACAAAACAGTACAGATTCCTTACTGTAACTCAGATAGCAGTGTTAACATTCAATTGTTCATTTGTTTTACTGCCTTTCAAATCCAAATGGAATGTGATTGCAAAATAGACCACATAAGCTAATCAGTTAATAAGAGCACTACTGCAGCCTGAAGATTATTTTCCATGCAATAAGAATGAGAAAATGAGTGGTGAGGAGTTATGGCTCCCATTAATCAGAAAAGCAACCAAGAGGTCCATAGAGGAGCTGCAGAAATCCACAGCTCAGGAGGGAGAATCTATTGCCAAAATAACTATTAGAAGTGCATCTTGTTAAAGAACAGCCATAAAAAAACATGTTTGGAGTTTGCCACAGTGTCAGAATTTTTAGGCATGAAGGTAAAATGCTATCTTTGGTGGAAAATCAACACTGTAAATCGCCATGATTAAACATGGTGGAAGCAAAACCATGTAGTGAGAGTGCTTTTTTCCCCACAGCCAGTCAAGCTGATCAAAGTTGAAGGAAGGATCAATAGAGCTAAACACTATAGTGGTGTAAATAAAGTCGTACTTAGGCTGCAAAAGAATTGGGACTAGGGTGGATGTTCCCCTCCCTGCAGAACAATGACCTGAAATATACATATATATCAGAATTTAATATAATTAATACATTATGTGTTTTTCTGTCACGTATCAGTTCTATAATTTCTGGACTTCACAAACTTTGGGATTTGTAACGTAATCAGTCTTATGACACTATGTTGCAACAGTACATGCTGCAACCCTAATTGTCCTCAGTGTAAATAAAAATCTGTTGCAAAAGTGATATGACAAAGTGTTCACTTGAACTACTATGAAATGTTTGGGGTATAAGATATTTGCTTTTATTTTTTGACCTGCTGGTTATTGATTGTGGACTCATGGGTTCATCCAAGGCGAACAAAGTTGCTGGAGCTTTGATCCCCTTAGATTTCTTAATACACCTTTGAGGGGAGCTGCTCCAGAAGTTACTCAGAAATACACTATGATAACTGCTATTGGCCTACTGTCTACTGCAAGTGAGATAGGTTCAACATTTTACACTATCTCCTCTTAAAGTGCACATGGTAGTTAATATTTAAATTTATGCAAAGTAATTTTGTTGAAGTTTGATTTAAAATTTTATTGCAAACTCAAATAAAATGTAACATATGAAAGTCATTTAGTTTTGTCAACCTAACCAACATGACATGTCCCCTAAAATCTGCTGACTGCACCCAAACGTTCATGGTAGGAAATTGAAAGCTGGGGAGGCGGAAATTAAAACAATGAAGTCAGGCATTTGGAAAGCTCAAAACGTTGAAGGGGTTTGATCTTTTTATTTATTAACCTTTGTCTTTGCTTGAAGGGCAGCTTAAAAACTTCAGCTAGCACATGGTCCTCAAGACAAAACATATTTCAAATGGAGAGGGACAACCCTTTCTGTCTCAGTATTATACTTTTGACTAAATTTTGGTTCATTACCATGCTGTTTTAGATCATGCTGTGTGTGGCACATAATGCATGGCTCAAGTGTTGGGATTTATTAAAGCTGAATAATGTGTAGCACATTCCTAAAGCTATGAAAAATAGCCTAACTCTTTCTTTAAGCATTATATCCAAGTTCAGACACTTTTCTGAGTGAAACTTTCCAAATGCTGGATCTACAGGTTCCTGCTAAGATGTTTATGCACCAGTTTTCAATTAAAAGATCAAATTTGTGTCATAACTATTTTTCTTTGTCTTCCACTTCATTGAAATTGCATACTGCTGTTTCAGGGATGTGTAATGTGCTGACTTGATTAATGCCTTGTAAGCTCCTGAGAAGCTTAAATTACAGATTCAAATGGTCAACTATTTTCAGATAAAATTTATGGTATATTGTAAACATGATTGGGAGGCAACCATTTAAACACTTTTTTGTTCATTTTTTTCAGTGGTGCTAAAGTATTCTTTTGAACTTTTCAATTTCTAGCAAATTATAACCACAAACACCATAGTGCAAAATTGCAAAGTCCAATGACAGCAATATATACTTTTCAAAATTATACAAATAAGAAATCTAAAGGTGTGTTATTCTTGTGTATTCTGCTACCTTTACTCTGATATGCCCAAATAAAATTAACTGAAACCAGTTTCCTTCTAAAGTCAACTAATCAGTGAATAAACTCCAGTGTACCTAAATGTTTTCACAAATCATCTACAATAATTGGTAGTATGAGTGATCAAAATGGGTTTTTTTGACAGCGTTAGTGACCAAACAGCATAAAAAGGAATACAGCAGAAAGGTTAATTGATAAAGTTGTGGAAACCTGATTGTCCCCTGCATGGTGGATATTATAAAGCCGTCCCTCCAAAGCAATTCTATACCCTCCTCTTTTAAACATGTTTCCGAACCTGTTCTTAAGAAACCCAGCTTGGACTTCTCTCAGCCAAATAACCATAGTCCTGTTTCTGAAGTACATTTTATTTCCAAATCCTTAGAAAAAGTTATGGACATCCAACTGATTTCTTTTCTAGAACAACAGAAAAATTTTGATAAACACCAATGGGGTTTTCGTAAAATGCATTCAATAGAAACAGCATTGCTTAAAGGGTCCGCAGACATAATGATGGCTGCAGACACTCGGAAATTTAATCTTGTTAGACCTTTCAGCAGCCTTTGAAAAAAAAAAATCTATCAAACCATCTGCATTATTATTATTATATCAAAATGTTGATTATCTTGACAAATTTTTAGTGTTTAGGATATATTGTTTCTGATAATAAACAAGATACTTAGTTACTATTGTTTTCTTGGATGAGTTATTACTCATTTTTTGTGAGCCAAAAGGTATTTTTTTCCTAAAAAGTGAAAATACATTATTCCATTGGGTTTGAGCCAAGGACCTTCTTGATGTGAGGTCACAGTGCTAACCACTGCACCACAGTGCAGCCAACAGTATACATTTATGAAATAATTTTGCTTATCTTCCCAGTATGCAGTTTGAGTATTTTGAACTAAAACTAAAATACTGTTACTGTTTGTTCAAAGTTGTACTGAGACTTTGCTTTGGGAGCAGCTAACCAAGATAGAAAAGAATGTTGTCAGATATCAAGACAAATGCATGTCCGAAAAAGCAGCTGCACCCTAAGGCCTCAGCCGACCCTCCCAACTGCTCTAATTGTCCATTAATTAAAATAGTTTAGTTGATTGAAGGAAAGAATATTAGAGTGATAGTTCAGGGTAGCACCAGGGGAGAAGGGCTGTGCTCAGGGGTATCATGGGGAAGAATTTTATCTATAGCTTCATTCATGAAGAAATATTTCTCTCCATTTGTCAGAGGACTGCTTCCTCTGTGAGCTTGGCCAGAAGATAAGAGAAATGACTAAGGGCAGGAGACAAGCTAATGGGAGAGAGCTTTCCCATGGCCAACCAAACCACTAGCAGCTGGCCATCTGCAAAAATACTACAGAGGAAAAATTATTTTCCCGACATGTTTAAGCCATCATCAGACTAAGAGTCACAATTCCAACTTTTTTAATGTTTTGATTTTTAGAGTTACAATTTTGCGGACCTTTTTGACACTAAGTTACTGTCGTGGTTTCAGTTAAAATTCCAGGCTCAGAATCACAGAATGAAATGACTTTCTTTGGAAGTAAGTCATAAATAACTCCTTATAAATAGTATGACATATAAATAACCAATAGATACCGATTCAAACTAATTTAAAATTTAAAAAAAGGTACAACAGTAATTTATTTTAAATAAATATTTAAAATAAACAGTAAACTCAGCAGTGGCAAAAAAAAGTTCTTTACTCATCAGATGTACACTGCAATTTCCCTGATGATACATCCTGTAACTTTTAAAGAAGTCAGAGGTTGAGGAGTGTGAACCAAACTTTCCATAAGTATATTTCAAACCTACATGTTATCATATCTTCCTCCCTGCTTCCATTTGTTCATTAAAAAAAAGAAGAAATGTTCTTAAACCATGGTGTATTTTCATGAGTTATAGGTTGTTTGCACTCCTAGTAGTCTGGTAGACACAACATTTTTGGGGACTCGATTGGGGTTGGCAAATTCTGGCCAAATAGGACCTTTTAAATGGAACTTTCCCATCCTTGTCTGTAGTGGCGCTGAAATTACCAAGAATGACACAGTTCTTCATACCAAAGAAACTTATTTTTTTCTCCGTGTAAATCCCACATCCTCCACTTTCCTGCTGATTGGTTTAAAAACATAACTGTTTTTGTGTGTGCTTACCAGCAGCTGTATTTTATAATAGGGTCTGACCATATCCCTATCAGTTCTTCCTTTCTCCACGTCCAATTCACAGCTATTTTTTCCAGCTCTGCTTCATGTGTGTTTGTTTTAATTATGTTTACCCTCAATGCTTTGCGTTGTAGTCTGTTTCAATTCAACTGCATGTTATCCAACACTTTTTATATGTATATGTATATTCCTATGTTTTGGATTCTAATCACAGTTTAGGCTGGGGGCTGGTCATTTTGCCCCTTGGGCTACTTTGTAACTTTGCAGTTTTGGTTACTTCATACCATTTCTGGGTGCCATCTATTGTGTTACATTTCATACCAACCATACCCCACTTCAGGTGCAGCCACAGACACACTAGGCAGGATGTTATCACTTTGACATCCAGCAATTTGAAGTGATTTTCTATTTCCCATTCATGGCCAACTGTAAGGAAAGGAATCAAATCAATAACATCTGCCAGCAGGAGGTCTCTCAGAGTCTTTCAGAGTTTGGTCTGGTCAGGGGTTGTTATTTCACCTCTTCACAAGTTGGTAAAGGGATGAAATGAAAAGCAGCTAAACTGTTTTTGCAGTTAAAACTCTTGTTTTCTTAATATGTATTTTCTTGTTCCATTTCATGTCAAAGTGCTACAGGTGACACCCTACCACATAAAATCAGCACCTCAAAAAAGGTCTGCCCTGATTACAAGCCGATAGCAAATTTTTAATGACCTTGTTTCCCCCCCAAATCCCAACACAGTTAAACATCAAAGGTCTGTAATATATGAACCAGCAATTAGAATTTAAATACTGATTAGAGTGAGATTTAGGATGAAAAAAAACTTGTAAGTAGTCACACAGACACACGCATACACACATACATACACAGTTTCATGGCCCCATCCAAAGCCACCGCCGGAAAGCTTGTGGTCTGCGAGAGAAAAAATGTCCATAAACACGAGTGTGGGTTTGCCTTGGCTTGAACGTGTAACTGTCTCCGTCTTCACTCGGCGTGTAAATCTTTTCTGCCTGGTGCTCTGTGAATCTGTGCATAGCCTTAAGCCGCATTTCTGAGCCAGCATGCTTTTTCCCTTCCCCAACAACGTTGCAGTGCACAATTGTTTCAGTGTTCCCCATTTCTGATGAAGGACTCCAGCCAACACAGGGATGGAATATAGAGTCATACGCCAGACAGAATGAGGGCCATGGCTGTTTCCTCTGGCACTTAACCATGCATAAGGATTGATCATCAAGGCGCTGAGAATATTTCTGCGGTGCATCATGTTTCATATGAGCTCACTGCAGACCTGTCCTTCTGTTTTTACTTAAATCTGCTCTTGCCTCTGTGATCTTTCACCTCTTCCTTGACTGTTGGCATTTACTTCCTGTTCAATTCCAACTCGCTGCATTTGAATAATTCAGATTAATATGTGAATTCTAAGTGGAAATGAAGCTGTGGTTCATCAGTAGTTTATCTTTTCTGTGACCACTGTTAATTTTGTGGGAAAATCAAACCACAGTAAAGTCCATTTATGAAAAAATAAATATTAGGTCAGGCAAGGCACTAAGAGTCTTTCAGCCAGAGAAACCAGAGAAAAAAAATCCAATTCCCAGGCCGATGATGGTTGTGGTTACACCACCAGAAGAAAGATGATGACCTTTCTGGGTTTCTGATCAGCAGTTTTGTGGGTATTTAAACTTTTATTGTGTCAAATGTAATATGCCGCATTTTATTGCTATCACAGAAGTTTTATATAGTTGTTTTTTTTTTTTTGTTTTGTTGTATTTTATCCAATCAAGTGTGAGTAGAAAAACCAGTTCAACTCTTGAGCATGATTCCCTTACAAAATAAAGGCCTTTAGCAACAGCCATGGTTCAGTATTGGAGTTATTATTATAGAAAAAAGAAACAAGTTTTATTCTCTCACCACAGAGCTATATTATTAAATCACTTGTTAAAAGGCTAGTCCTGTCCTCAGCTTGTGAGAAAATGTGAATCTTAGTTCTTATTCAGTTTTATTGTAGTACTGTTTCTCTTGGTAAACCCTTTGATCTTTAAATTAGAAGAACTGGGTTGAGCATCAGAACCCACTTGGTGAAAAAGGTTTTGAAATGTTGGTTCAAAGTATTTAGTGATTTATTATGCCATTTCACATTTTTGTAGTTTTGGTCGTTTCATACCTAACTTTCCCAAGTATGAAAAGAAGGCATCTGCCTTGTGTCCATTTTTACTCGACAAAGCAATATTTTTTTACTCTGTTTGATGATATAAAGCTGATTTCTGAAATCAATTTATTTTGTGACTACATTAAATAATAGCCAGATTATGCATCATCTGTGAATTAGCACACCAAGGCCTCCACCCTCCTCTGCCACTTAACTTGCATGGCACCTGATCCCAACATTCCAAGCACTGCTGTGAGCTGTTGTGGTAAAGAAATAGCTGAATCAAAGAGCAAAGTTTTTGATTTATGAGTCCATCTGTGTTCTGACCCTCATATATGGTCATGAGATATGAACCATGAACAAGATCCTGGATACAAGCAGCCAAAATGAGCTTCTTTTGTAGGATAGCTGGAGTCAGTCTTAGCAATAGGGTGAGGAGCTAGAATTAGAGACACTGCTCCTCCACATCAAAAGGAGTCAGTTGAGGTGGTTCAGGCATCTGATCAAGATGCATCCCAGGTGACTCCCTTTAGAGTCATATTTGAGTGGGAGGAGACCCAGAGGAAGACCAAGAACTTGTTGGAGGGACTGTATTTTATGTTTGAGCTGGAAAGGCCTTGGGATCTACCAGAATGAGCTGGAGAATATCGCTGGGGAAAGGGATGACTGAGGTTCCCTCCTGGACCTCTTGGCCCCAGGACTGACTGACTGACTGACTGACTGACTGGATGGATGGATGGATGGATGGATGGACGGACGGACGGACGGACGGACGGACGGACGGACGGACGGACGGACGGACGGACGGACGGACGGACGGACGTTGATTCAAGATATTTTGGTTTTATCAGGTGTTTCATCAGTGGTCCATAATGGTTTGTCTATGGGTTCAAAATAGAAGTTGGAAGTGTCAAAATGGCAACATTTAGGAACAAAATAAGGATGTAAGTTGGTGAAGGAGCAAATTAACCCCATTCTTTTTCTTATCTTTTTTTTTCTAGAGTTTCAAAATAATCCCCTTAGAAACCCAACCACTCAAAGACCTCATCTGTCTGTTCGGTAGTTATATTTTGACTGTAACATCTGCCCTATTCTTGCTATACTTTTTAGTGGCTGTTTTGCTATAAGGTAAGCATTATGAAATCTTAATGTCAGTAGAAATCCTTTTTTTTTTACAATAGAAACTAGTAATTTTGTTAAAACATAGTTGCAACAACTCCATTTTCTGCAGTAATGGATTTTTGTGTTGAGGATTTTATATTTCTAGTTTTTCTTTAGGAGATAGTTTTACATCTTATTCTTTTATTTTTCAGGTAATAATGGTCTAAAGACAAATACCTTTGCAGAAATCTTGAGGGTCACAATCTCTCATTGCTGCTCACATTCAAAGTTTATAAGGAGATAAAGCTTATGATGCCTTCTTTTGAGCTTGGAGAGGCTTGCCATGTGAAAGGGTGGGTTTCACATTGTGGTCACTTTATTTGATCAGAGTTAATTCATCTGAGTGTCATTAACATGGTTTTCTTTGTTCATAAACTGTGAGTGTCAAAAAGCACACAAAAGCTGCTCTTTAGATAATAGTGACTGCTGAGTGAAGGCATTTAGATGAGCTAAATTCACATTACATTGCATGTACTTGCTTAAAACTTGAGGCGAGGCTTCATTAAAATACACATTACAAATAATGGCTCATGTCTGAATGGCTGCACAGCAAACATCTAAAATATTCTCAACATGGCTGAAAAGACAAACATGGCAACAAAAGGTTTTATTCAATGGGCAGAGATTATACAAGCACAGCATTAGAAAGTTAAATGTAGCTTTGTGGCCTTTGCTCTTCTCCTATTGAGGTTTTGTTTGTTTAAGAGTGTTAGATCTTGGAAGCTCTTCTGGTGCTTAAGAGGGAGGGCAAGCTGGGTGTCAGGGGGGATGTTCCAGCTTAAAAAACCAACCGGTAGCTTTTGTTATTCAGCTTTTGGTTTGAGACAAAGAGGAGGATGAAGTTTCATATTGTCTAGGTTTTAATTTCAGTAACTTGAAGTTATAACACTTTTACTTTGAATATATCTTTATAATCCTAAGAATTTAAAATTCTTTGAGTTTAAATTGGTGGTTAAAAGAAAATTCAAAATAGAGTATTATCTAATGTAAGAAATGCAGAAACAGTTAACAGAAAAATAAAATTTGCATGTTTATAAGATTGAAGTTAAGTGTTGGAAAAATAAAAACTAGGAACACTTAATGGTTTGCTGTAATAAGTGTATTTAAATTAAAGCCACTCAAAATACTATTTTTAAAGTTTAGAAACACAATGCTGACATGTTTAGTGGCATTGAATTTAGTTAGTCCTAAACAAATTAATATTTGGTCCAATTATAGTATGACTCATCTTGTTGGTAAGCAGGAAAATTAAGACAACTTGTGTCATAGCGTCGATTTTTTTTTTCCAGAGAAAACTCTGAATACTCAAATGACCTCAAATGACACTTCAAAAGTTGTTGAAGTCAGAGGATTAATTATATAGAAGCCTAACAGGGTGCTCTATAAAGTAATTTACAATTTTATCATAAGCTGGAAACATAAAATGGCAAAGCAAGTAAAAGCAAAAAGACCCAGGGTTGTAATATTATATCCTCTCTACTTTATCTAAATGTTGACTTTTCTGCTGTCTTTTTTCATCCAGCCTTAAAGATTGAACCCTATTGTTCAAGCATGGATACCTACTGGACAGGAAATATTTCTGTAAGTTCCCCCCACAGGGTCACAAACAGTGGTGGCTGGTGAAAAAACGTCTTGGTGAGGCTGATGTGCCAATAGATTTCCCTTCCTTGTTCAGCATAAGGATTCAAATGCATGGTAGGAAGATTACCACAGTTCCACAATAATATAACATTCTTCATACAGCAAAATAACATAAAAGGTTAAATTAGCTAAAAGTAAAAGGTCTGTTCAATAACTTGAAAAATATAAAGAATTTAACTATGAAATTAGTGTCAACAGCTGACTCTGAATCAGACTCAAAACTGTTAAAAACACCAAACTAATGTATGATTGCCTCAAAGTTTAACTCTGAATCAATAACCAGGCTAAATTCTATTGAAACTGAAGTGAATCCAATAATGACACCAAGCAGCAGAGGCTTTCCTCCCTAAAAGAAATAAAAGACACTGGCGTAGGATGAAACAATCACGGCTACTAAAAATCAACCCAGGAATCCAAAAAACTTAACCAGGTTCTCCTGGAACCACAACACCAAGCAATCCCCCAGGATTTATCTAACAATCAGGCGCTCAGCTAAATCTTATGAATATAAATGTTCATAGATCTGAGTCAGCAAACAGGACGTTAGCTCCTCCTTGTACAATACCACATCAGAATGGTCATCTGACCCAGCAAATATTACATCAACGAAACATTAAGTTCAAGTTTATTTGTATAGCACATTTCAGCTGCAAGGCAGTTCAAAGTGCTTCATATCATAAAAACATCAATCAGGCATACAGCAAAATCATCAAGCAAATATCAATGCATCAAAATCATGAGCATCATCAAGCAAATATCATTAAGCTGATATAATTCAAAAATATTGATCAATGTTCCACTTAGTACTAATCAAAGGCAGCTTTAAACAGGTGGGTTTTTGGCCTTGATTTTAAGGAACTCAGTGTGTCAGCTGTTTTGCAGTTTTGTGGGAATTTATTCCAGATTTGTGGTGCATAAAAACTGAAAGTTGCTTCTCCGTGTTTGGTTCTGGTTCTGGGGATGCAGAGTAGACTAGAACCAGAAGACCTGAGTGGTCTGGAAGGTTGATACAATGACAATAGGTCTTTAATGTATTTTGGTGCTAAGCCGTTCAGTGATTTGTAAACTAACAGAAGTATTTTAAAGTTTATTCTCTGAGCTACAGGGAGCCAGTGTAAGGACTTTAGAACTGAGGCAATGTGCTCTATCTTCTTGGTGAGAACACAAGCAGTTCTGGATCAGCTGCAGCTGTATGATTTATTTTTTAGGCAGACCTATGAAGACACTGTTGCAGTAATCAATGTGAAAAATGATAAAAACATGGATGAGTTTCTCTAGATCTTGTTAAGACATTAGTCCTTTAATCCTGGAAATGTTCTTCAGGTGATAGAAAGCCAAGTTTATAACAGTCTTTATGTGTTTCTGAAGGTTCAGATCTGAGTCCATCACTACACCCAGATTTCGGGCTTGATCACTAGTTTCTAGTTGAAATAACTAAAGCTGCGCACTGACTCTAGATCGTTCCTCTTTGGGTCCAAAGAAAATAACTTCAGTTTTGTTTTTGTTCAGCTGGAGAAAGTTTTGGCACATTCACACATTGATTTGTTTTAAGCATCTGTTCAGTGCTTGGATGGGTTCAAAGTCACCTGGTGACATCATAATGTAGAGCTGTGTGTCATCCGTGTAGTTATGGTAGCTAATCTTATTACTTGTTATAATCTGAGCCAGTGGGAGCATGTAGATATTAAACAGACGTAGTCCTAGGATTGAACCTTGGGGTATTACACATGTGACTTTTGTCCGCTCTGATGAGAAGTTGCCTACTGACACAAAGAAATCCCTGTTCTTTGAGAACATCTCCTTGACTCCTCTGTACTGTACCAGAGAGTCCAGTCACTTTAATAATATATCATGATCAACAGTGTCAAATGCTGCGCTGAGATCCAACAGAACCAACACTGTGGTTCTTCCACAGTCTATATTTGTGTGGACATCATTGAACACTTTGAGCACGGAACTAAGACTGAAAAATATCAAAGCAGTTTATCATTGTTAAGAAGCTGTTTAACTGTTGAAATGCAGCTTTTTCAATAATTTTGCTGATGATGGAAGGTTAGAGACTGGCCTGTAATTCTCCAGTAGTGATTTGTCCAGATTGTTCTTTTTTAACAGTGGTTTGATAACTCCTGTTTTTAAAGCCTGGGGGGAAACATTATAACAGCAGCAGAAAATCAAAAAAGGCAACAAAAGCATCATCATTATTAACAATTTTTAAAAAAAGAAATTTGAACATTTATCCAGAGCAGCATTACCATCATGCAACCAGAGCAACATAAGCATAAAAAACACAGCAATGCTAATAAGTGCTTATCAGAAAAGAAAACAATGACAGCAGCTGATGAACATAAAATGTAAACAAAAAATAGCAGAGCAATATGGTTGCAAAAAATACTAAAACACGCTGAGGAACAGCAGCTGTCCAGCTGTACAATCTTCCACATTGTCATACAAGGTGGAAAAGTTGGTCTAAGCTTTCCCTTGACTGCTGTCAAAACTTCATCAACTTTGTAACCATAGCGAACCAAAACTTTCAGCAGGGCAAAGATTCTGAGTGCTGATAAACTCAGTGATGCTGAATGGCCAAATGCTTATTATTTTTCCCTAGCAACCACACACAATTGGCTATTTAGCTCTACTTCTGGGGCGCTAGTCAACAGTGTCCCAGAAAAGAGGTGACAGTAGTCTGTTGGGGCGCCCCCTATGGACCAGCTGCCACTGGTCACAAACTACCACAACTTTCAATACATATATGTTTGGGTCTTCAGACAAGTAGTTTGCAGGAAGCTGAGAGGACAACATGAGAAAATCTAAATCTGGAGACATTTTTTACTAACACTGATGATAGCAATGCAATCTCCTTCATGTTTTGCAACTCTTTTACAAATGTGAATTTGTAATTTCACCAAATTTGGTGTAACTGCACCAAATTCATAAAGCAGACTGCACAAAATGCATGCAGATGCAAAGAGATGGGAGCAATTTGCTGTTTCTATTTCAGCCACAAAGATGGCAGATAAAGAAGTGACCAAAGACACTCTTATTTAATTATATTAATTAAATTAAAAAAAACAACCTCAAGGTCTTGTCCTAATGAGGCTCTCCCAAAAAATTTAAAGGAGTAAGTTTGTGTGTATTTACATGGTACCTTATATATACATCTGAATGTAGCTCAAAATCCTTTATGTAAAATCACAAATATCGAGTCATTCACAAAAAATCAACAGAAAATATGCATTGTAATTACACAAAACAATGCAGAGATCATAACTGTTCAAAAGTGTTAAAAAGAACAAGAAGATCTTTCTTCTTGCATCATAATCTAACTTAATAGGTTGGCATAATGATAATAAAAATAGAGTGATTCAACAAATACAATTTAAAAGCCAAGATAAAACGTCTCAAGCATTTTTGTAAATGTTTATCGAGTTAGCTTCTCCAACATCAGTGGATAGTTCTATAGTATTAAGATGTGGTTACCAGAAGTTAATTCTCCTATTGCTCTACGATTGCATGACAATTTTAATAAATTGGCAACAGAACAACGTCTGACTGAGGAAATCCCATCAGAATGGCAGTTTTAAATCAATAAGTGATGCTACAGATTGTACAGAATAGTGAAGTGATGCATCTCATTAACTGATTAATTAGACTAAAAGGCACTGATCAAAGTAAAAGTGCATCAGGATATAATACAAGATGTTTGTAGTAATATGCCATACTAACTTGTGATAATTTTAGAATAAAAATGAAAAACGGCTCATAATCAGATCCTGTTAATTCCTCCCACCCCAAACCCCACTCTACCCTCCGCTCCTTCTATTGTCTCACACACTGAGGAACAGCTGAGCAGGGCAGAGATTTCTCTGTGTGCCTCACCCACATTGTGCAATGGGGAGGGAATTTCCTTACAGAGTTAATTTAGCTGAGTTCTGTTTAGAAACCTTTTCATGAGACGCAAGAGTCGAACCAATGTTCCATAATCTTAAGGATAGTATTTTGACTTTTAGCAACATATTTTTAAAGAGCTTACTTAATTTATTTGGTTAAAGAAATGTTATGTATATCACACACACCTCACTGGAAGATCTGGAGGGTCATTCTGTAGCACCTTCCCTGTTTTTTGTAAAGTAAGCAGCACAGCAGGGTCGCAGACACCTTAAATGCTAATTGTAATTTAAAGAAATATATACAATTTTGGATGGACTTTTGTCGAAACTCATGCATATTGCCTCGTTTAAATTTGGGCAAATTACATCAACACAGAGATCCTATTTGCTCAGTGGAGCTATTTTAGAAGCAGGGCCACCTTTGTGTGCAGTTTCAGGAAAATAAAGATAATCAAATCCTGTTTTGGACACTTTTAGCACTACTTCCTAAAACTGCACAAAACATTTTCCTATTAGTAGTAGTAAAAACTGAGTTTTAAAGACAGAAGCATTTGACATGACAAACTGAAGCTAACAAAGGCCAACCCTGCTCCTTCTTCGAACAAAGAGCAGCTCCAGAGAAAAATCAACATTTTGATGGGTTTTGCTGAGGAGACTGCACACCTCATCTCTCAGCAAATGCAGCGTGACTTCGCCATATAATGGACAATGAGAGAAGAACCCAGCAGAACTGCAGCTTGCCAGCCAGTTTACACACTTACAGTGTAAGGGAGAAATAGTTTGCCCTCTGATCCATCAAACAGAAGAAACAGTGAATTACAGAGAATTATTGCTCTCATTAGCTCAGGTTTAGCATCATCTGGTGCGAAATAGGCTGGATCCAGTCAAGGCTTCCAAGATGTATGAGCCCAATACTCTCTAAGGTATGAGGCAAATGAAGTATTTCAGGCTGTCACTGGAATGCAGTTTTCTTAAGAATGTAATCACACACTATATCTTCACATAATAAATAGTTGGTTGCTGCAGTATGAAAACAGTCATACTTTGCACCTTTTTTATGGTTTTGAAATATTGATCAATTCTGTCAAGCTAATATTTTTCTGTTTCACTTATTCTTGTTCCCTCTGTATGCATTTATTTTTATTTTGCAGCTTGTTGAACTCTATGTGCCACCAGCAGTAATTTCAGGTTGTTAATGTTTAGTCTGAGCTCAGCTTATGAGTATGCACAGGTATCTTTCCCTGATGCTGGTTAAACACCACCAAGTGTGCTTGGCTTGGCTTTATATGTCAAAATAAAACATTGTGGTTTCCCCCTAAAATGATGACAAATCATGTACATGTTCCACACATACACACATCAAACAGAGCATCTGCTGAAGCTGCATAAAAATGCTCTGCAATTAGTTTGTGTTTTGGTTTAATGATCTTTTGTGCCCTGAGGCAGTTTGAATTACAAGATGAATTTGCCCGTCTCACCTCATCGTACAATGCCGTCCTCTGGCAGCAGCTCTCTAAGCATTATGCTGTAATAATTGTCACAAAGAATGTGTGGTTCTTCAAAA
This sequence comes from Anableps anableps, assembly GCA_014839685.1. Classification (NCBI taxonomy): domain Eukaryota; kingdom Metazoa; phylum Chordata; class Actinopteri; order Cyprinodontiformes; family Anablepidae; genus Anableps; species Anableps anableps. The sequence goes on from CM026066.1 coordinate 32,141,907, forward strand.
TCTATTGGATCTCCAATCAAAAAGAAACAACGAATCTTAAATTCTTTACACAATTTTAAACTGATCTTAAAAGAAAAGGCTCATCTGGTTTTTGTAGTCTACCTTAAAGAAACATTTCAACCCTAAGACAGAAAACATCATTTTGGTCTATATTTTACCACTCTTGTCATCAAAAGTTTCCTGCACTGCCCAAAGACTTTAAGAAATTTTTATTAGAGTTTAGATCAAGGCCATTCACCAGCCTGTTTGAACACCCAATTGTGCCCATGTGAGGTTAAATGCATTAATTTAAAATTAACATCCAGATTTTAACTTTAAATGAAGTTGAAATGTTGAAACATACGCCACATATTTGTTATTCCAACTACTTTGTCTAATGTACCAGTACCACTACCACTAAAGCAGATCATTTGCATGATGTTACACCACCATCCTTAAGAGCTGGTACAGTGCTGTTCAGTTTGAGAACCTCTCCTTGACTCCTCCAAAAAATTTTCTTATCATTGTTGAAAAATAACTCCATCTTTTCTCCAGAAGGCATTTGGCTTGTTTATGTGTTCAGGAGTTAAAAGATGTTGATATTGGAGAATGTGCTTCTTTGAAGTTTTACTCTGTAAAGTAGGGGTGTATCTATATGTTGTGCTGCGATACCTCAAAATATTAAAGCGATATGATATCTTGTTAAACTAAAGTCTTTCACTGTGAAGTGATATCCACTTGCTGTACCCGTGTTTTCCTTACATAAGACACAGAGCATGCAGCAAAGGTCCCAAGGTTGGGAGTCCAACCCCGGAAGGTTGTGTCAAAGAGCCTCCTTTTGTGTGGCACCTGTTTTACCACTACACAAAGTGTCCCCTGAGACTCTTATGTAGAAGTAAGAGAGGAAGTAGCTCTTGAGTTGCTGGTCTTGAGATGTTACTCATGAAACAGGGTTGAGAAAGTCACAGACAAGATACTTAATAAATTTGTATGCACTGTTAGCATACAACAGCTGCCTAACAACACTGCTGTTAGTATCAGTTTTGCAGCTTCCTATCTCACAGTTTCACAGTTTTATGAAATCTGGACTGCATCGGATCATCTCTATTTTAAAATCTAAACCACTGATAAAACATTAACTGGAAAATTCAGTTTGAAATGTATAAAAATCTTCAATCTCTTGGTGAAGACACAAAAGGGAGCACTTTTGATGAATGCTTTGGTGTTTTGACCAGAAAAGAAACTTAGACATTGCAGTATTTACATGGGTCAAACATAAACCCTGATTCCAGATTCTTTAAAATGCAGTTTGTGATGTTTCAAACTTTTCCTTGATTTTCAAAAACAAAAAGACATTGACTAAAGTATTTATTCCAAAATTTACATTTGGTGATGTTTAATTTTTATTGCAAAGAAGCTTTTGCAGTTTTCACCATTTTTCCAACTCCTAGGATATTATATTTGCTCCACCGACAAAAAGCCACCTGTCCGAGAGGCCCGCCGGGAGGCTGAAGGCCAAATCTCCAGCAACATGTCAGATCTATGATTAACATTCCTGCCTGGGTCTCATTTAGCAGTTCTGTCAACAGGTGGACACAGGGCAAGAGGCGGCTCTCAGACAGAATAATTGGGGGGAATTCTGACCGTGTCCTTCATCACTGCTAATAATGAGACAGGTGAAAAAAGGAGCAGAATATGTTAGTTTCTGCCTGTTTTCATCCCCTTTTCCAATCCCTTCTCTGGTGAATGAAGAGACGAAAGTACATGCACTGTGTTTGTGTAGACTGGAGGGATAAAATGAAGTGTACAGGTCTCACAAATGGAGTGAAAAATGTGTTACTGGTGTCAGCTGACAGTCTGCTTCCTGCTAAGAGTACTTTTCACTTTTTTAAAATGGGGGAAAAAAACAGAGAAAAGAAGGAGATTTGATTTCTTTCCAAGGACCTGGGGTTAGAAAATCCTGTGAAAGCAACAGCTGTTGTTTCCTTTACTCCAAAACAAAGGCCAAGGACCCGCTGGAAGCTGATATGCCAGTCAGAGACAGATGTAAAACGAAACGTCTGCAGAGAAATGAATCAGTGCTCAGAGCCATGATAATTTGCTGCTCTATGCAAAAGAACTCCAACAAGCACAGAAATTTTTTAGCCCTTTTGGTTTCACCTAATAAGCAGAAAAAAAATCTTGTATAATCAGACAAAGAACAGTTAATTTATTCAGCTCAGTTGCCAGCAGGGAGGTGCAAAACAAACAAGTCAAGAAAAACCCAGAAAATGTGACATGCATACAACAAGGCTTTGTCAAGTTGTGCTTTTGTTGGAATTCACAGCTAATAATTTTAAGGGAGGGGAGTAAATTATTTCCAAACCAAACAGCAGCATTTTCATTTAACAAATATACAAACTTTATTCCCAGCATTTTGTTTTGAAAATCTGGATGTGATTGTCTGGCTCATAAATCCAATGACATATTAAGCAAGACATTATGCTACTACAACTACAGAAACACTGTCTTAAGACTGAATGTCCCTGTCAAAGTGTGGAGAAAAATAGCTTCACAGTGTGAATGATGTCATATGTGAGTTAAAGCCACAAGTTGGTCTCTAATCCAAATATTTACATCTTTCTCTCTGCAAATCCAGTTTTGGGGTCTCGTGTTTGACTGTCTCACTAAATATTCACATGGCTCCAAGTCAAACAGACATTCATAAATTCTGCACTGTGTTGTGTCATAGCTTTTAGTATCAGGGTCTCTTGATACTTGTACACATAAAAGAATAGGGATAATACATAGTTACTATAAGAACCAGTGCTAGGAGAGGACTGAATGCAGTGATAAGGCTAAAAGAACTACAGTATTATATCTGATTCCCCTTCTGCATAATTTATATAATCAAAGCCATTGAATAATTAGTTTTATGGGTATTGATTATTTGTTGGAATTTTTTGATAGATCAGCACAAAGTTGTAAGTAATTGTGAAGTGGAAGTGAAATGGTACATGGTTTCCAATTTCTTTAATTTTCTTTAAAACAGCAGTGTGCATTTGTACTCAGCCCCCACTACTCTTATACCCCTAAATAAAACGTGCTGCAACAAGTTGCCTTCAGAAGACACTATGTTAGTGAATGGACTCCTCTTGCATCTTATTTCATCTCAGTATAAATACAGCTGCTCTGTGAAGACCTCAGAGGTTTGTTTGAGAACATTACTGAACAAACAGCATCCTGAAGACCAAGGAATACAGCAGACAAGTCAGAGATCAAGTTCTGGAGAAATTTCAAGCAGGGTTAGGTTATAGAACAATATTCCAAGCTTTGACTGTCTTATGGCACACTGTTCAATCAATAATCTGAAAAAGGAAAGAGGATGGGTGGAGAAAAACTAACATTGTCTATCACCCTTAACCCACCAACCTCTACAGTAAAACATAATGGTGGCAGCATCATGCTGTGAGGATACTTTTTTAACATACGTTTTCGTAATAAAGAAAGAATTATGTATGAATAAGTTTGAAAATTATTTGATACTGTTTTAGAAATAGAAGAAAAGTGATCAGCATTTTAACAAGCTAAGGCTATTGATGACAATGACAAATGAATTCTCTTGGACTCAAGCTTTTTGACTTGAAAATATTTTACACCAAACAGAAAGGATATTACAACAGGATCTTACGTGATGACCAATGATGGAACCCTAACATTTCCTCCTCTTATCAATGCAGCAAGCACAGGATAAGAGTAAAGGGTTGATTGTATCGAGCTGTTAGCTTTACATAATCCCTCATCTGGGCATGCATATAGCAGCAGTGGAAAGGAAAACTCCCATTTAACAGGAAGAAGCCTCTAGGAGAACCTGGCATAGTGTGAGTGGACATCTGCAAAAACTGACTGGGGGTTTGAGAAGATGGAGAAGACACAAAAAACATAAAAGTACTTCCTACTTTTTTAAAACAACTATTTCGTTAATAGCAGCAGTAGCTCCATCTTTATCTGGCCTCATCTAGGAGAGAAACACAGCTAATCGGATAAGCTCTTAGCTATTAATGGAGTCTATGGAATGAGAAAAAGAGTACATTTAGTTAGTGGCAGGAATAGCTCCTTCTAAGAGACAAAGAGATAAACACAGAAAGACACTCCAGCTTATCAACTATAGAGACAGGACTTGAATTTATTGGCAACATAGCACTGCTGATGGCCCCACTCCAGGAAGGTGTCACAGCCAAGTAGACATGAGGAACCAGATGTGATGTCAAAGAGAAAAAACAGAGGGGACATAATGTTAATTGCAACAATAACTGCAAATGATGTATAATTGGAGAGTGGTATGAGAAATTAGTTGTGTCAGGAAAAGTGGCCAGTATGTTATCCAGCAGCTTAAGCCTATAGCAGCATAACTATAGAGATAGTTCAGGACAACCAAAGTCACTCTGACTATAAGTTTTGTCAAAAATGGTTGTTTAGGCCCAGTGTTAAAGACAGACAGGGTGTCTGCCAGACAGACAAAAACTGATTTTACATTTTCTTATAGATTTAACAGATTCAGCTTGTTAGTATCTTCATTAGAATCTTTTTCATAAATAAAGCCCAATACAATTTTGAAGACATCTTCTAAAAATTGCTTTTATACTTCTCAGATAATTTTGCATGAAATAGTACAGAGGAACAATCTAATTATAAGATTAAATTCTCCATGTTTCCGAGTCGCTCAGAACACAGCATCTGTTTCCCGTACTTACATTTGATGCTCCTACCCCGGACACATCAGACCCATAAACAGGCTGAACATTCTCACATGGTTTGTGGTGACAGATTTGGGTTTGCTTGGAGTTTTCTCTGTGTGAAAAGGAACCAAGCAACCAGAAAAAGTTACAAATTAAAAAACTCATCAACTGATTTGGACCAAAGTAAACAAACTATAGGTGTGAACATGCCCTTACAAAATATTTGTCGAGTTAAAATTGGATGATTGGATGATTTTACTGCAGAATTTTAGGCAAGCAAAATTTTGATCTACATTATTAGCTTGAAACTCATTGATACCTCTTTAGACCTGTCATGTTTTGCGCATACTCGGAGAACCTACACTAGAGCTTTAAAGGCACAGCACAAACTTTGTCTCTTGCTTGTTGTTCAAAGCACTTGTGGAGTTATACACAAAGGTTCTGTTTGCATAATTTCGTTTGTATGCACATCTTCTTGCTTTGTGTTACTTACTCATTGCCTCACTTTTGCTGACACAAACAACTCTCCCACCGCCTTGCCAGAACTGCAGCCTGTTCACTTTCACTCCTGATAGTGCCTCCCTAGCGGGCCCCCTCCCCCCTGTGCATGCACGCAAGCACACAAGTCCTGTTTCTAGTTCCAGACATTACTAACTGCTAGTTGTACAGCCCACCCTCCCGTACTGTTTCTGCAGTGTCCTTAACATGACATATAAGCAGTTCAAGAAAGGACTCCTTAGCTCTCTGTCTTCACTAACAGGCTGCTGAACTGGATTTTTATCTATGGGATGAAAGAGGATTAAACAAGATAGAGAAAAAAATAAACAAACCTAGCTTTTACTTCTAAATTATGATCTTGATCAGTTATACTATCTTTTTTGCATAGTTCAGTTGTTTAGTCATGTCCTTTTCACTCACTATTTATCATCACATTGTTTATAGCAAACCACTGCTGGAAAAGTGGGGCACCTATTTATGTTTTTACTTTCTTTCAGATATGAATCCCAAAGCCCAATAAAATTAGACTATTTTTGGAATCACAAGTATGAGGAACCGCAGACAAAGTGGAAAATCTCTGTTCTGCATGTTTTCTTGTTCATGGATTCAATCTCGCTCCATAAAACAATGCAGATGCGTCTGAAAGCCTTCCTGCTCCATTATAAAGCAAAGCACAAAGAGAGCTTTATTCCTGACCCTGAATCACCAGTTGCTTTGCAAAACTACACTATTGTGTGTGTGGCTGTTGGTGCCCAAACTGCATTATTCATTGTGGGTTCAAGTCATGTCAGCCCAGTTTATTAGAAATTCATCACATTTAGAGATGTATACATTAACATATGTAATGCAGAGATAGTTGCGTTGTTATGGGAAAGAGATTTAAAGACAACGGTGACCTTTTTGCTGCCTGTTTTTTGTGTTTAACAATTGCTGGAGGAATAAAATAAATTGACACTTTCTGATGAAGGCCACAAGAATAAAAGCAAACACCTGAAAAACAACCCCTTTTGTATTTGTTTATACTGGATTTGCTGCCTTTTAAATCAAGTGATTGCTTCCTGTTTAAAGCTGCACTCAGCACTTCTTTTACAGCCACTTGTTGGACTTCAAACACAGATGTCCTCTGCCCTGAACCTCTTTCAGCAGAGGAGTGAAGAGTGGCATGCCGAAGGCTTTCGCATGTGTTTGCTCTGGGGATTTCACTTGAAGATGTTTACAAATGTCTCTGCAGGAAGCATAGCACAAAAAGAGATCTAGAAAGCAGTGTTTAGAAGGTCACACTGAGCCTATATGGATCATTTACTAATCTGGTAAGCACACAAAAAAAACCTATAGTTACTGAATAGGCTATGTCTATATACTGAACTGGACCAACAGTCAAAATACCACTAATGATGATGAGTATTATTAAAGCAGATTTTGGTCTAAAAATGTTTTATATGCTGTCCAAATAAATACATCACTTGCAAAAACAGTATTATTTTAAAGTTTTAAGAATAATGACAATTTAAAAGAAACATCTTGAAGTGCCTTGCAAAAGTTTACCTGCCCCTTAAATGTTTTCACATTTGTCACATTGCAACACAAAACTTTAATGTATTTGATTGGTAATTTTATGTAAAAAAAAAAAAAAAAAAAAAAAAAAAAAAAATACAAGGTAGACAATAACTGGGAAGTAGAAGAAGATAAATACATGGTTTTCAAAGTTTTTCAAAAAATTATGAAAAGTGTGGGACACATTTATTAAGAACCACTTGACCTGATACGGCTGACTAAAATCCAGTCTAACCAGTTGATTTTAGAGGTAACCTAATAAGTAAATTATTCATCACAGTGTAGTTTATTCTCGATATAGCGACAGCTTTTCTGTGAACACCCTTGAGATGTGTTTTCACACCTGAGGTGTTTAGTCTGTTCAAAACAAACTCTGGTTCAATTCCCTACTTAGTGCAGTTCATTTGTGTAGATGTGAACACAGCAATTACACTAGAGTGTGGACCAAAACAACCATACTGAGACTATGTGGATGTGGTCTCAGGTACGGTTCCAAACAAACTCTAGATCGGTTTGTTTGTGTGAACGTGATCCGACCTTGACCCAACACAGGTAGTAGGTGTACATTGTAAGCCTGAATCAAAGGCATAGCCAGGTTTGCATTGCATTGTGGGATGTGATAAACAAACTGATAAACAATGGCCGTGCATCTTTTTCATAAAGCTTTAAAGAGATCTTCTCAAAATCATTCAGAATACTTCTCATATAATTTTGCATGAAACTCTATGGAGAAGCATTCTAATAATATGATTAAATTTATCATGTTTCCTACTAGCTCAGAACACAGGATTTGCTTCTTGTATTTACATTTAATGTGCTGGCCTCATACACATTTGACCAGTAAACAGACTGAATGTTCTCATGTGGTTTATGGTAAAAGATTTTGGTTTGCTTGGGGTTTTTTCTGTGTGAGAAGCAACCATGCCACCTGAAAAAGTTACAAGTAATATACTCAACTGATTTAGACCAAAGTAAACAAACTGTAGGTGTGAAAATGGCCTTACAGAACATTTATGAATAAATAACATCGTGAAGAGAAAGAAACATAGAGAAAGTTGTGGAGAAGTTTAAAGCAGGTTTGGATTATAATAAATATCCCAAGCTTTGAGCTTCACACAAAGCACCACTTAATTCATCTTTCTAACCAACTTAGACTAAAACTATCCCCCTAAAACTGACATGTCAGATAAGGGGAGCAATAATCAAAGAAACAGCCAAGAGGCCTATGATAAATCTGGAGGAGCTGCAGAGATCCACAGCTCAGGTGGGAGAATCTGTTGGCAGGATAATTAAGTCATACAGTCAATAAATTTGGACTGATGGATGAGTAAATGGTAAATGGCCTGTACTTGTATAGCACTTTATCAAGTCCAGAGGACCCCAAAGTGCTTCACACTACATTCAGTCATTCACCCATTCACACAAACATTCACATGCTAATAGTGGCAAGAAAAAAAACCACTGTTTGAAGAAAGCCATAAGTCCTGATTATAGCTTCCCTCCAGCCAAGTAGGGGACACAGTAAATATGTGGAAGATACTCTGGTTGAATGAGACCCAATCTGAACTTTGTGATCCACAAGCAAAATGTGGAGGATTGGTCATCACCCTGAACACAATATCCCAAAGATGACATATTGTAGTGACAGTATCATGGTGTGAGGATATTTGATAAAATACGTTGAAGTTTGTGGTTGATAGGTGACAAAATCATAAAATGTTGAAAGGTGTGAATAGTTTTACAAGGCTCTAAAATAAAGACATAAATTAATTGTAAGTTGAGAGACACAACTAGCAGCCAGTGTTGTGTTTCCGGCTCCCTCTATCTTCTGTTAACTTTTAGGGCTCCTGATTGTGCTCAGGTTAACAAAGCCTCTCGAGCTAAACAACATATTTATGACCTACAGTCTGTACTGAGGCAGTTCTGTGTAAGGCCGTACTGCTGGCTGCTCTCAGCTGAAAGGAGAAGGGAGCATAAAAGAGGAAATGAATGTGTGAGGGATGAATACGTGGCCCTGGGGGTCAGTTTAATAGAGTGACACCCCCAGTCCCTATTGACTTCCATGGCTAAACTATTAACTCCTCACAATTCCCATGCTTTGGCCTCATTATTCATTTTCAGGGTGAGAACACTTTTCCTGTGTAAATATTTAGTGTTATTTTAATTTTATTTATGTTAGGAGAAAAAAAAAAGTAGGACTTAATCGCTAATCTAGGTTTTAGAAAGTAAAAATTCCATTCCTGTTAAAGCTAAGCTTTGCATTTAAATCAAATGCAAAATGGACAAGTGTTTCATAGAATAAAGCAATCTTCACTGATACTTGCTGTTTCTGAAAAGAAAATTATTTTTTCAATTTGTTTATTTATTCTGGTCTCTGCTCTTGAGGGTACATCCAATCGGCTTTAAGGGAAATTGAATGTCGCTCCTGGACTGGCTGCTTTGCAGTCAATACAGTGTCCAATGGCATTGCACCAAGACAGTTCAGCTCCTCAAACTGCATTTACTTTTGAATATTTTAGAGAGAATCCGTCAATAGGCAATTTTTCTGTGATTAACTTGAAGCTACATTCCACAGGAAAAATTAACAAATAGGTAACTCCATGAATTCTGAACCACAAATAGGCGGAAGTCCACTGTAATAAGGTTTCTAATAATAACAGATTAATCTTATATAGCCAATTTAATATTAATTAAATAGTACATAAACTGCGCTCAAATCCAAAATCGTTGCCCCTCTGCATGTGTAGCCAAAAAAAGTTCTGTAGAAGATCAAAGAAGGATTAAATGAACCAAAACATGGTAATTTTGATGGATTAAACCGAGTGGAAGCTAAACACCAAAGGTATTTAACCATATTCTTCAACCTCCTGATAGATATGTTATCAACAAATTCTTTCATCTTGTGAGGAAGATAGAATTATCCCATTGTCACAAAATAAAGATTATCATTTTTTCCTCAATAACAAGACAATCTCCCAGTTATCTTCAGAAAACCACTGAAAAATATTTACACCAGGGATGGCTGTCATTGGCTTTCAAAGAAAACAGTACTGTAAATAACATTTTTGGTCACAGTTAAATGTTAAGACCTTTGAAGTTATGCTATGTATTGACTGGATGAAAAAACATTCCATAATCCAAACATTTCTGCAGATTCAGACAAAAATGTCACATTATGACATATTTGTATGTGCAGTTTGTTGCAACACAACATGAGGTTTTTGTGGAAATTAAGGTTTATTTTTCAGGAAGACTGAAACATGAACTCCCTAAAAATTAATGTGGCCTCTTGAGATGTCCTGCTAGCTCCCACTGCCCTGGCTGCAAGAGTGTGTGGGTGTGTTTGTGAGGAGGGGGGTGTTATCAGTAACAAGTGAGATGGGAATGTTTCTTTAAGACAATCCTATAAATGGTGGCCCGGTCACCGCCTCCTTCACTCGGAGGGGGCTGGATGCAGTTTGAGTTTTCCTTGGTGGGTCAAGCGAACCATTGAAGTTTGAATGGACTGCCATGGCAGATTACTCTGCACAGCTGTCCCCCTACCGTGGAAATTAAGTTATGCCCCGTGTCAGCAAGTTTTGTGTTTTCTCTGCCCATCCCCCCTTTTCCTTTGCCTTTATACTCCTCTTCCTTAAATAGTTGAGGCCCCACAAAGGTGCACATATATAGAGGAGGCTTTCAGAGAGGTGTGGGTAATCATGCCAGGAAAATTCAGATTAGTTAGCTTGGTATGAAACCAACCTGCATTCCTCCACAAAGAAACACACTTCCTGTTGCAAATCAATCCATATGCATACACATCAAATCTGCATGTATAAAACCCCCCACAAAAATCCCACTATAAAATCAGAGGGCGGCCCAAACTTTTTGTCTCTGCACTTCTTGGACAGCATCCTGGTGCACTTGTGGCCCCTGCTTCATGTTTTGTTTATTTGTGAGGGAAGTTGTTTGTGTTGTGGTCACAGTGAAAGACAAACACTCCAGCTCTTCCAGCGATGTGTGAACATGCTGAGGACCTCCCCCTACAAAGCCTGCAAGGCAACCAAACCTGAGGGGTGTTACAAGCTGAAGGAGGTTCAAGAGCCACTAAAGCTAAAAGCAAACAAAATACATTTTGTATCCCACAATTTGAGTTCAGCTCGTTTGTAATTTACTTCAAAAAGTCAAGGCTTTCTGACCTTCTTAAGTTGTCAGAAATGTACTTTTAAGAAGATGCTTTAATGCTTGAAGTAGTGTTTGTAGAGCCAGATCTGGACATTCGTCAGTATTACCAGTTTGCATACAGACTGTGAAAAAGTTAAAATGTTAGCCCTCTCCCATATTTCTTGTTATTACTTCTGTGTCACACTTAAATGTTTCAGAAACTCAAACTAATTTAATAAAAAAATAAATAAATAAATAAATAAAAAGTTTTTTACTTTAGTATTATTATTTTATATATTAAGGGGGGAAAGCTAACAAGACCAAAGTGGCCTCTGCATACCTGTCAAGTGTCCCATTTTGGCCGGGAAACTACCGTATTTTACCCCTCTTTCCCCCCGTCATCCCGTATTAGTATTTTCCCATAAATTTCCTGTATTATATTATAATTTTTAAAAAACATTCCTGTGTCTCTCCAAACTGAAATGTCACTAGCCTTGCGAGAACCGCCACCTTCAGCAGCCTGGGTGGCAGTTCTCGTGAGGTTAGTGCTGACTGCGGGAACAACCCTGGAACTACAAATCAGAGAGATGGATAGACGCAACGACAGAGAAGGCGTTCCTGCCAAAAAAGTTCAGACTTTGTGTAAATATCTTGTAAAATGGGACAGTGAATTTAGTTTTCTAAAGGGGAGCAGGATGGGGCACAGCGTTTCAGTGTCAACACAGGTAGGCCTATCAGATTCTGATCATGTAATTGTAGTTTGTAAGTGGTTGACAGGTGGTTATTTTAGATTTCTTGTAAACCTGTCTTAAAATGTAAGGGATACTGAAGTTTGGTTGTGCTGATTGGACGGCTCACAGCAGCGGAAAATTTCCCTTACTTTTAAAACCAAAACTTGACAGGCATGTGTGTGAAAAAAGTAACTGCCCACATTGTTAAATGATGAATTAACTGTTACCAACCACATGTCATACTTCCATTTTATTTGCCAGACCCAAATTGATTACTGCTGGACCTGTAGAATCAAAAACCACAAAGAGAACCTGTATGACAACATAAAGTAGGCTACAAGATCTCGAAAGACCAACACACCATTCCCCAAATCAAAAAATTAAAGAAGAGATGAGAAAAAAATTAAATGATCCAATCATTCTGGAAAGCTTTACTCCAGTGAACTACAATTAGAGCCACTGGAGAAAACATGGATCAGTGGCGAACCTTTCCGGTAGGGGCTATTTTACCAAAATAACACCAAGAGTGTTTTGACAAATCGCTGAAGAGGTCACTAAAGATTTCAGAATCCAGAATAATATCATTGTAGCCTTCACTTACCTGAGTTAAGGTCAGTATTCATGAATTAGCAATTAGAAAGAGACTGGGTAATAATGGCATCCCTTGCTGTCTAAACGCAACATAAAGGCGTAGCTCAGATTTCCTAAACAACAATCTGATGATCCCCAAGACAAGACAAAGATACTTTGTAGCAAAATAAGAGCTAGGCATTCTAAAAGACGTCGACAAATTTGCTGTGAAACAAGAAAAGCATCTCAGCATTTCAGTACTGTGATTGTCTGGAGCTTCTGTTCGGCTCTAGAATCTAGACAACTTGCTATAGCTGATGATAAAACTATGAATTCTGCTTTTGAAAAAGAGAAACTAGAAAGTCCTGAAGAACAATGTCTGGACATCATTTTTTTACCTTATGCTCAAGCGAACTTGAGTTACGCAGTAGTACAGTGACCACCTGCAAAGTCCACCTCTAAGAGGCTTAAAAAAGGACAAACCAATGTAGCTAAATTAAAACAATTCTGAAAAAAATGGGCCAAATATTAAAATGCTCATGAAAGTCAATTATTATAACTGCTTGATGGCATTTGTTGGAGGGATAATTCATTTTTCACATACAGTTGGTTTGGATAATTATTTCCCTTAATAAATAGATTTATAATTTGAAAACAGTCCTCCCTGAAAGCAAGATAAAATACCATATGCATTAATTAAAAATGACAATGATAATATAACTACATTTATAAAATGTAGTTATATTATATACCAAAGTATTTGGTTACTGGCAAAAATGACCATACTTAGTGGAAAGTGCAGTAAGCAGCAACTTAATAATATACTATAAAAAACAGTAGAACATCAAAAGTTATTCACATTCTTCAGAAACATGTAGGAACTTGATGTTCCAAAAATGTATTTCATTTCCTCACATTCTGACCTACATAATACATTCTTCAACATTCCAACATGCATTGCAAGGTAGAAAACAGTGTGTCTAAATCTAATGTTACTTTAGCCTTGACACACACACACCGTAAATGTGTTTAATATCTGCATTTTTTTTCTAACCTTAGCAAATTTCTGTAACCATTTTTAACAGTTGAACACAAAATTGGCAACAAAAGAGAAGACTTTATGGACAAAGTTTATTTTACTCAATTACTTTAGTTAGCAAAGAAATAGTTAAATGTGAGATAAGTTATAGAGAGAAAGGGTGTGTGTGTGTGTGTGGGGGGGGGTGTCTGGCCCCTCCAACCTCTCAGGCGCAACGAGATCTTTAACAATCTAACCAGGCCTGCAGGAATGGGAAAAACAAAAATGACCATAATCATGGTTCTAGGAACAATTTCCAATGAACTGTAGCAACACTGAAAACAAGAGTATCCCAAAACATTCATCAGCAAAGCTATCAAAATAAAACTGCTGCAATAATATTGATACATGTATGTCGCATCCAATTTGCTGCTCAGTAAAACCATAGTGCTGGTGAATGAAACCAATGCATGTAGTAAAGCGGGGGCATTCCTTCACAGATGGGTTGAAAACACTTTATTTTAGTCATCTCAAACATTTGTTAATGTTAGTTGTGATGGACTGGTGATATATTTAGAGTTTTGTCCTATTCTTGCTGCTCATTGACAGCAAGAGATAGGTACCAGTCCCCAGCAATCATGAACATGGTTAGCCAGATATAAAGGAATTAACTGGTGAATGTTAATTTTGGCTTTCTAGTTTCTGGTTTTGCTTTTTATGTTTCTGACATCAGGACATATATTTGTTTGTTACTTAAGATACTGCTTTGAAAATCTTACAAAGTATTTGGTTACTGGCAAATTTTTAAACAGTATGTTGGGCATTTTCTGTTATTCCTGCTGGTTTTATTTATTTCACTTGGTGTGATGAGGAACACACACATTTGTTGTTAACAAAATGTTTTTGTTGTTACTTTAATGCATTACTGATGCTAAATGGAACATATCAAGTCCAGCAAAAAATTTGATTCAGTCAAATTAGAAAAGCTGTCATCCAGATGTTGCTTCTGCTCCTTTGAGATACAAGCTCACACAAACACATTCATGCACCACTGCACTTCACGGTTTTAAATTTGTGTTTGTTTTCTTCTGAACAAACAGTCTAGGTAAATCTGTCCACCAGCTACAGAAATCTTTTTCTTATTCTAGTTACTCCAAAAGAAAATTCTCTCACAATATCAAAATTTACTGTTCTTCTGCAGCTATAGCTACACTGGTCCTTTTTTTCCCCATTTACATTGTCTTTTTAATTTTTCCAATCCTACACAAGCAATAAAACTCGTATGCAACACTTTGTGATCCCCACCTTTATCAGACACTCAGTAGCAACATTTTAAACAGTGAATATATCAAATGGCTGCCACAAACAGTCAGGTAGCAGAGCTTTCTCTTCGTGACAGTGGGATTAGTGCTGAAGGTTTTCTCTCAGGACCTGAGGAGTCGTGCTGCAGCTTGAGTAACTGGATTACAGGCCCTTTTTCCTCATTTCAAAGGGTTGTGAACTCAACAGAGGTCTTGCATGATGGAATCAAAGTGGCAGCTAAAATAGTAGGGAGAGAAACAACAAGGGTTTCTTGAAAGTCCCTCTGGCATCGGCAAGCGGAGCTAAGGAAAAAGATCCAAAAATCAATGATCTTTGTTTTGTTGTTGCACTTGTGTCTTCTGCATTATATGCTTAGTAAGTAATCCTAGAGCCAGGTTGAGAAAAAGAATCATTTGAGGGAGTTACATATCTTATAGCAACACAAAATTTAAGCTATAGTGAATATAAAACTGTTAATAGCAGAGGACTGACTTTTAATTTGAATTTGGACATCAACACATTAAATGCCAAAGTTACAGCAGGGGCACAGAGGGTAGTTGAGGCGGAGCCCATTCCATCGAGTACCCTGTGGTAACTTAAGGGGGATTAATTCCAAATCCTTTCAATGAACTTTCCATCTCAGTGCCTCCTCCTACATCGCAGCCATTTCAACTGTCCAGCCACTTCTCCATCACTTTTTGTTGCACAAGGCCAAAACAAACGACTGTGAGAATTATTATCAGCATACATTAGCATTAAAGTTCATTGCAAGGTTTGAAAAAGCAAGCTTTAGGTATCCAGTTTATCAGTCCTTAAAGGGACAATTCAGGATTTGTGAAGTGTGGTCCTTTTAAAAGATTATAAGCAATTAATATCTCACCTGCAGAAGATGGCTTACTATCACACTGTAGAGTCCTGTAAAATTCTTGTTGTATTCTATCTGTAGATGTGTCTGTTTTGCAGTGGTCCCACACAAAACTACAAAATTAGGAGGAATACTGTAGTACCAAAACTATTAAGTCAACTGAGGCAAGCAAATTGCTTCTACACACATTCATGAAAGAATGGGTCACGCTTAAGAGGTTTGTGAATTCCAGCATGGTACCATGATAGGATGCCACCTTTGCAATAAATCCAATTGTTAAATGGCATTAAAATCTGGGTGGAATTGAGAACAGCCACGTAAAATCAAAGTCAGGTCAGTGGATGCTGAGGTCCATAGTAAATAGAGGTCACCAACTCTCTACAAGGTCAATTGCTATAGACCTCCAAACTTCATGCAGCCTTCAGATTAGTTCAAGAACAGTGAGCAGAGACCTTAATGGAATGGGATTCCATGGCTGGGCAGCTGTAAGCCATGTACATCGCTAAATCTGATGCAATGTGTGACGTAAAGCAGGCCACCTCTAGACTTTAAAGCTGTGAAGTAATGTTCTGTTGAGTGATGAATCATGCCTCTCCATCTGAAATCTACTGGATAAGTCTGGGTTTGGGCAGCAGAACAGCACTTGCCTGGCAAGTGTAAATTTTGATTCATAGGCAGTTTTGGTGTAGGGGTGTATTATAGTTTGAGTTGGCAAAAGCCATGTAGCAACTAGTCAAGCCAAGTTTATTTGTATAGTGCATTTCAGCATCAAGGTAGTTCAAAGTCGTTTACACCAACTAGTTTGAAACCTTTTGTCAAGAGTTCAGGGATGGTTGTCTCATATCTGAGGTTGGTTGTCACATGTTAGCATAGCTCAAAATATATTCACAGAATGTGGATCCTGTTTTTGCGGCTTTAACAAAGGGTACTCAATTAATGCATTGTAAATTATGCACCATCTGCTATTCTTATCGTTGCTGGCCTAGCATTTCTGGAAAAAAAAATAGCTTTCCTCTACACTGCCACCACATGCATGACCAGCATGAGAGATTACTGGAGATTTAATAAGTCGATGCAATCAACTGTTCACTGTTCACGTTTATCAGGAGAAGGGATCACTGCTGAGTTGGTGACTCAGTGCAGTCGGCTGGATTTCCTTAGATGAAAAAACTGAACTGGACTGCATTATTTTATAGTTAGCATCAAACTGAAATGTATGTCTTAGAGTCTGTCTCTATGGCTTGATTGAATTGACTATATATAGTTTTGTAAAACAGTTTAATTGGCAAAGTGCCTAGAGAAGGCCTTGAGAAGGGGGTTGACTTAAACCCCATATGTTCCATTGATCCTCTCAAAAAACACATAGAAATGGTTAAAGGATGTGCATTTTTTCCCCTTTTGAAAGGTGAATCTTTGTGTGATGGTGTTTTGAAAAGTCAATGAAGGCAAAAAGAGGAGGAGCAGCAAAAGTGTCAGCCTGCTGGGTATGGACCGATGTGTGATCAGTATGAAAATCATGCTGTAGACAGCATCATTTCCTACCTGAAAAAAAAAACATGTAAAAAAACAACCAGAACTGCAATGATATGAAATGGTGAATGTAAGAAAAGAATAGCACTCAGTATTATCAGCATTCTCAGTTGGTGTTTCATACAAGAAACTCGCCTGGCCTTTAGTAAGTTGAACATTTTTGTACACTAAAACAGTAAGATAAAGCTGTTTCACTAAACCTTTTTATTAATCTATCTGTGAAAGGAAACACATAATACCAAGGCATACAAAAAAAGCAGGGCTAAGGTCAAATATTGCAAAAATTATCCAACTGTAAAAAAAAAAAAAAAGAAAATTACACACAGAGACATAGAAACTTAATTGAACATATTATGTTACATTACTATATCAGGAAAGACGGGATAAGTGGTTATTTACTTAAAAATGCAGGAAGAATAACTACAGATCTTCTGATCTGCTTAGGAAGGATGGCAGATCTGAAGCATTCCCGGTTGGTTCAGAGCACAGCACCTTTGTAAACATTGTGCTGCGATAAGCTCGGGGTGAAGGGGTGAAGTGATCTGCATGGGGTGAAGTGTGGGCCGTTTTGTTCGGGAGGCCAAGGAGACAGCGCTTGGAAGTGAACTGAGTTCAGTGAAGCACAGTTGATGGCAGAGATACCTTACACATGCTCAAAGAGCTGGAACACAAACAGCCACAGTTTGTAAATTGAACTCAAAACCACCACATACACCCACACACACCGTACACAATCCTCTCTGTGCTCAAGGAGGAAGAGAGGGCATGTTGTCATATACAGTGTTTTATGTTCATTCTTGATCTTTAAACTTCAAATGAGATTTTTTTTTTTTTTTTTTTTTTTTTTTTTTTTTTTTTTTTTTTTGTTTTGTTTTGTTTTGTTTTATGAGAGCACAAAACTATGAGACAAACTACAACCCAGCATTTACACCAACTAGATTTTAGGACAAGCAGGCAAGCTTTGTGAGATTTTTTGCACTACATTCATCTATTCACACATTGTGCATTATTTCAGCCTAATCAACACATGCTGTGCCTTTCCTAAGTGCTGAAACTGCCTGAACAAATGCAAGAAGCAAAAAAAGACAAGGAGGAGGAAGAAGAGGAGGAGGGGAGGACAAGCTGGGCTGCAGAGCTATTCTCCTCCCTGGAAAGCTTCAGGCACGGTGGATCGCATTACCAACGCTGCAGGAAACTGACAAGGTATTTCATTTTGAAGCTGCTGCATTTGCAGTCAACAAAAATAAGGCATGGGGTTTTAGTTGCTTGCAACCTAATTGTAAGTGAAAATATTAAAAACAGATAGTTTTTTATATTTTTTTAATCCAAATTTGCATTGATATTTCTAGTTTTTGAAGCTGTGAGGCACATTAAAGAAACACTGGTACGAACCTTCCCAAGCCTGTCACGCATTTTTCCCCACTTCTTTTCTTTCAGCGAGGGCCCGAGCAGATCGTTCCCACATGCTTCCCCACCGCTCGGCTCTCCAGAGGTGTCAAGCTGGCCTGAAAGAATGAAGTGCCTCCCCATTGTGCTACCCAACTATTATGTGCTTAACATTTCCATGACAAAGATGCCACTCGACTTCTCCTCCATCCATTCAGCTGGAGGGCCCTTGTCCCCAGCGCTAATAAAACATTTTGCAGCACATCATGGATGTAAAGCCTGACCAGAAGAGATGATTCTGCAAAATCTCCTGTTTTTCTCCTGTTATTTGTTTGCAAATACTCACCAGTCAAATTAATTAATATTCTACAAAAGCTTTCAACTAAAAGATAATTATTTGAAAAAAAAAAAGGTGTATAAAAAAGGAAATAAAGAAAGTTTTAAATGTCACTGACTTTCAGTGCAGTGCAGAGTTGTTGGTGGCTGCAAAGGGGGCTTTGCTGATTTATGGCGACAGTTGTTTTTGACAAAAGGCAGCTAAATCAAGACATTTCAGGTCATTAGGCTATCAGTCAGCAGGGGGAAACTTAAACGAGTGTGTACCACTGTAGTTACACAAACGGGGGGAGGGGTCATGCTGGCAACATTTTTAAAAAGGGAGAAAAGTCTTAAAAAATTTAAGAAACAACACAAGGATCTCTCACACAACTTTTCATTAGTTTTAGCAAATTATTGCATTTTATTTGATTAAAATAGGTCATATTATCTGAGTAAAACTGCAACTGTCAACAAGAGCCATGATTATTGACAAAAAGTGAGTTCTTCTTTTATCTTTAACTGTCATGTAAGGTTGAATGAGCAAAAAAAAAAAATTAAAAATAAAAAAAAAAAAAAATACATTCCACACTGATTTACGTTACTGTCATTCAGTATGCATAAAAATAGTTGGTGATGTAACTTAGAGGGATCAGAAGTGCACATTTAAAATATATATATATTTCTTAAGTGCTTGCAATATACCCTATTCAAAATGTTCAGCTTTGCTTATTAAAGCTAATTTGATCTTTGTTGTTTGTTTATTAAATGCGGAGCATCAAGACAGTTTCATAAATATCTCAGACTGAGTCAAAACTTTACAAAACTTCATGAATCATCTGGTTTAACACTGTCAAATGAAACAATGTTGCACAAATAGACAAACAACTCACAGTCGCAAATTTTATCTTCAAGTTTCTTTATGCCTTCGGAAAAAAGGGATATCATTAAGGCAATAATACAGTGGATTTAGACATTTGTATTTAATCTAGACTTTACAACATGAATAAATCATCTCATAGCCTAAAATATAGAGGATTTTCTGAACAAACAGCAAAGAAAATCTATATCAGCTATACATGTATTTACAGTGCATTTACACAATTTTCAGTCAAAATAACTTCCCTTTAAAGCTGAAATTCTCAGTCTTTATACACATGCTGGCTATTTGGAGGCGTGTAATAAATTACTGTTTCACTTTTACTCCTGATCTTATTTACAAGTTACATTAAATATTTGTAAATCAGGTATCAGTGGTGCCAAATGGCATCTGCCTTGTCATATACAAAAATAGTTCATACTTTACAACTAAGGAGAAAGACTGGCAGTGCACAGCTGATTAAAACATGTTGACAATCAGAGTCTGTGACAGGAAAAAATAGGCAATCCTGTTTAGCTTATCTCATAAGCAAACAATCTGCAGAACCATGAAGTTGTGTTAGATCTTTTTGATCCATTTTGCAGAGGAATATCCTGTTATGATGAAGAGAAGTCTGTTCAGTTTGTCAAGCTTTTACTATAGCAGGTCAATGAGTGACAAAAGTTTGGATTGCCTTTTTTATCAGGACAATAGAAAACCCCGTGATTAAAGGAGGGGCGACAGACCCAAAATAAATGCCAGCAGGGTCAAACCCCAGCAGCCCGCAGCTGGGAGAGAGGCTCCGCTCTCCGGTTCCATTGTACCGTCCGGGTTGTCATCATCGTCCTCCTCGGAGGACCCGCTGCCTTCGTACACCTCTGGATTGTCGAAGCACAGCGCCTTCATGCTGCTCTTAACGAACTCACAGATGGCCCTCTCCGTCCCGTCGCACATGCAGGTCTCCAACTTCTGACCCTTGGGGATTTTACGCATGTTCGCGATCACGTTCCGGCAGGCGTTCGTGCAGATCGCGCCGTTAAAAAGTTTCCCGCAGTGGTGCAAGTAGTCCTGCATGGCGGAGCTGCACTGCGCGTCCCGCTCGCACTGCAGCCGGGCTTCTGTACAGCCCGTGCTGGTAGTCCTCGGGAGGCACGGCTCGATGGCCCGTTTGGTGCGTGCGCATCTCAAGTCTTCGCCGCAGCTGCAGTCTTCCAGAGCCGGGCCGCTTTTGGTCAAGTTGAGCTGAACAAGCGAGGAGATGCAGTGGCTGGGACATCTCCTCTTAGCCCCGGTCAGCACGGGCCCACAGGCCAGGACATAGTGGTCATAAGCGTAGTTGCAATCGGGCTCGTTTTTACAGTTTAGGATGGCTTGCCAGCAGATCAGCCGCCGGCCGTGGTGCGGGGAAGCCACAGAGAAGTAACCAAACATCAGAAGCACGCAACCAATAGGCCAAACAGCTCTGCAGAGTCCTTGCATTGAAAGACTGGAGTTTGCCATTATTATGGCAGCTTGACACGGCCAAACTCAAAGCAGTGTCATAAGTACATCCATTGGTAGTGTCCAATCTGGAGAAGTGTTATTTACTCCGGGGCAGATGGTGCGTGATCGGGCCCGTGTGTAGGCGTTCAAGCGGGTTGCCACGGTGCAGTGTAATCCCGTCTCCAGAAACCCGTCAGCGCTGATCCACTTGAGCCGGATTCCTGCGCGAATCATCCACTATCCGTACATGATTGGGCGTGTAACATTTTACAAATGAAAAACTTCAGCAGAAAGTCAGACGCACCAAGAGAGAGAGAAAAAAAGTTGTCCAAAAGAGTGGGAGAGTTCTCATTACATCGCAGAGGAGCAACTGCCTCCACAGAAGCGGGTCTCCGTTGCGCGGATCTCCACGAACCAGAGAGTGAAGCCGGACAAGCCCCGAGTGCGCCGGATCATTAAGCGCTACTTGTTAGGATGGGTGGGGGGGGGGGCTGCAAACAAACAGTACGAGGGGGAAACAACTCTTGTAGGTCTCAAAGTGGTCCTCTACTCCCAACTCCTTTGAGCATTTGTCTTTGGCTTCCTCAGCCCCCCTCGCCATACATTTGTGAAGTGCGCCTCATTGGTTGGCAACTTGTTGAGGGTTCATACGTAATAATGGGCGGGAGTTTATGGTGGGAGGAGGTCGAGCCTTTAGAAAACACTCCATGAAGAGAGGATGAATGCGCCTGAGTGTAGATGGAGTGGTGGGAACATTGCTCCTAATTATGTGGGGACATTATTGTGAAACCTTTTATGTGCCTGCTGAACTGATTCTAATAAAACTGAGAACTCTGACGTCATGATAAGATGAGATTAGTTAAATATTATGTAGACTTATTTTTTTAGTTTTTATCTAAACGTTATTATCAGAGTTTTTCTTAATGCCTACAGTCTCTCAGTTTTATTTGCATTTTGGCGATCAGAGGGCATACCAAGCAGTAATTATCATTTTAATATCTGAAAAATCACTAATCATCCTGATATTTTACTTTTTTAAACAATTAAAAAATCTGGTGCAGTTTCAAGTCTTTTGCACTTTCTGACAGGTTCTCCTTGGCACCTGATGAAAAGAAAGATGTCTCCCCATACTATCATACGTTTCACCGAGAGGATGGTGTATTCATTTCTACCACACATATTTTTTTTGCATGTAGTACAAAAAGTTACATTTTGGTCTCATCCGATGAAAGCACCTTCTTCAACATGATTAGGGTATATCACAACTCTTACATATTGTCTAAAAACTCTCATTGTTGAGCTGCAGATCTCTGTTTAATTAAGCAGTGAACATGAGAGCTACATTTGTTCACTGGAATGTTAAGGAATAATTGATTTTATATATTTTAAAAAGACAATTTTAAAAAGTATGGTATGACAATTATTTTAAAGGTTAAGGATATATCCTGTTGAGGATTTATTTAAAGTTGATCAGAATTTCGTTGAAGTTCTGATCAACAATACATGATTTTTTTTGGTTTTCCAAGCTAAATCCAACATGATACAGGATCCAGTTCTCTCTGGCCACAAAGCTGAATGAGACCCCATGTTTATCTTGCCTTTACACAAAGAAAGGAAGATGATCAGGGAAGTTTAAAACCTCTAAAGCTCCCTGAAAGAGAACTGCAGTTTTGATTACCAAGTCTCTATTAGACGCTATCTACGAGCAAACACATTGTTTGGGAGTAATACCAGCAAAAAAAATAAATAATAATAATAATAATAATAATTTTCTGTCATACCAACACAAATATGTGGAGTTTGTTAAACCACTAGAACTCAAGTGCAACCATGTGCTCTGGTCACAATAAGTTATGATTTAGTTTTTCAGGAACAAACACTCCAGGTGGGTCTGGTGTAAATGAAAGGATGAATTTGTGAAATATTGCCTCATGTTGATTGTTAAGTATGGTGGGGGATCTCTAATGCTGTGTGCCTGTTTCTGTTCCGAAACATCTGGGATCCTTACTAGAATGAATGGCATCACATAAAATTTGGAAGAAAAAAATTAGGTGAACACTAACAGTGAATTCAAACTGGTTCATCATGGGATCTTTCAGCATTCTAACAATTCAAAACAGATGGCCAAATCAAAACCAAAATAATAAAACTAGACACAAAACCAACCTTTTTCCTTAATGATTGTCTAAGAAGAGACCTCAACAGAAGCCTTTGAACTGTGAAAGATTTACCCAAATTAAAGCTGTAGTATTATGTAAAATCAATGTTTTTCAGCTTTATATCATGTTATGTTATTCCCTCATCAAAAACATGCCTGGAGTGTTGCCTTGATTCTTTCATGCATGTTTGAGAAATCCTTTAATCTCCCGTGGCAGCCATTCAGCTGTGCAAAACACCTGGATGGACCTATCGCTGCCTTTGAGACCCAGCTCCTCCTTAGAGCTGCAGTTTCTAAGCTTCTGAGATTCCACCTCACAGAGCACCCCTTCCCCGTGACTCCCCCACTCAGCTCCTTCAGACTAGCCAGCAGAAATTAGCAAACACCTGGTGGAACTGTGCATCTGCTGAGCTCATTATACGAGCTACTCCTCAGTGAAACACTGATAAAAATGTTGTTAAAAGGTTAATAGAGGAACGCTGGTATAGTGACTTCCTGAAGGCAGTGTTTTAGAAAGAGCAGGAGTTTTTAAAGAGATAGAGGTCCAATTTCAAGGCATTAGATTACAAAGTCAAATTTCTTTGAAGTCATAGTTGATATATACAGCATTTTTGTAACAACTGAAGGTAACAGTTACTTGATTGTGCTTTAAAATGATTTTTATGTGGCTGGAAAACAAATAATACTGCCCCTTTAAAGGTTGTATTTTCAGTTTCTGCAGTAGAATGCTAATTTTCAGATTTGTCACACATATTCACCAATAAGCACAGACAGCACTGCAACCAAATACACCTTGGTGAGATTTGAAATAGTCAATAAACTGAAATGAGCATATAATTTTAAAAGAATTTTGAAAAAGAGTATACGTCAGAAGGAGTCCAATCATTGAATTTGGTTAGTTTTTTTTTTTTTTTTTTTTTTTTTAAACCAAAAACCCAAAAACATTTCTACATAAAATTCCAGAAAACAGTTTCACACCACAATATCCTGTAGAGATCACAGATAATCACTCAGATGACATGGTGTTGAATATTAGATTGAACTCCAGAATTTTATAATCACATAGATGATTATCTGTGAAGCATCTCCACTAATTTAATCATCCAAATCCTATTATGGCCTCCTTAGTTAAGGGAAAATTAATTTAGGTATAATGTGGGACAAACTAAACATCACATCGTAAAATCAGTCATTACAATTTACATTATGCAAGTTATTGCACCAGAGAATTGGCCGTAAGATGTCAAGCTATAAGCTGATTCAAAAAGACAGTTTCAACAAAGTCTTAATGCAGAAGTGATTCTTATTTTTATTGCTATGATGAGGTTGCTTGGTTTCAGATCATTTTCTCTGTGGCAAACATTACATGTAAAATAGACATCAACTTTGCACATAGAGAGATGAGAGTAAACAGAAGTCTTGAAGCAACCTGTTAGTTTATGTCTGATTGGAAAAAAAATTATAACCAAAGTAAAACACATATGTTACTACCAGGGGGATAATAATACAGATAAACAAGAAGAGACAAAACACTCCTTGGATTCATAAGACAGGAGAAAAGATAGGATTATAGCAATATCTTTGGAGAAAAAAAGAATCCCTACTTTTTTGGCTTTTACAATTTAATTACATAGAGTAAAGGAGGTTTCATGTTGGTGAAAATACCTGTTTTTTCAATATTTTTTATTTGCTTCTGCTAGAAAACCACACACACACACACACACACACACACACACACACACACACACACACACACACACACACACACATATATGAATGGTATGCCATAATAGATAGATAGATAGATAGATAGATAGATAGATAGATAGATAGATAGATAGATAGATAGATAGATAGACTAGGTATCTAAGAATGAAACCATTAAACTTTCTTTCACTCAGTTTTGTTATTCTGAAACACAGTAACAACAAAAAACATTTTTTTATTACGATTTGCTGATTGGTGTGCTGATTGGTATATTAACTGATAAAATGTTGTTGGTTTCACTGAAGTATACTCCTCCATAGACTATCACAAAGCCCATACTCAAGTATTTCACTTTGTTTGACCAATCTTCCTTAAAAGAAATAGGAGAAAAAATTGGAAGGTTATTTGAACTATTCCAAAAATATTATGTAATCTATTAATTTATGTTCAAGTTTTCTAGGTATGTCTTCTAAAGGACAAATTGTGTTCAAACTTTTCAAATATTAGCTAACTCTGACCACCAGTCAGCAACAGTAACATGGATGCTTGAAGCAGCTAAATTTCAAATGCCAAAAACCTTTTTTTTCCCAGCCTTGAACATCATTTTTGATCATTTCTGTACATACTTCTGCTTGTACATTTTATCTAGCCATCAAAAGGGGTCTGTTAAAGAGGAGACAGTGTTTGTGTTTAAAAATTAGGGCTTTGCAGCTTTTCTTCCACAAGAGCTCAGATATCTGCTTGGACCTCATCATCAAAATGAAACAAGGTTGTGTGTGTGTGTGTGTGTGTGTGTGTGTGTGTGTGTGTGTGTGTGTGTGTGTGTGTATGTGTGTGCGCACACATGTGGGTGTAAGTAAAACGATAGCCCACATGTTGACACATGAGTGAGAGGAGGCCGTTTAGCTCTTGAGGCTTGATGTAGATTGGGGAGTCAAAGGATGAGAGCTAGGGGGGCACAAAGGCTGTTTGTATTTCAAACAGAATTCTGATCTCAGGAATGTACCTTTAGGCCACAGCCGTGAGCTTCCCACTGCTAACAATGCACTCAATGTCAGTTACGGCTGGCTAGCACAGACGCTCCTGGCACTATTCCAAGCTCCCTACTCGTCGAAAATGATGGATACAGGGAACTCAATACCTCGGGAGTTCAATACCTCACTTTTCCCTGCAGCACATACAGGTAAACACTGTGAGTGGTGACAAAGGACTTGCAAACACCATCTTAATTTTTTCAACCGCATTTAATATAAGTTTATGGTGAAACATGGTTCTTTAAAAAAAAAAAAAAAAAAAAAGAAATCAGTCATGTCATGAATGATTTTAAAATTTAAAAGATCAAAACCTAAAAGATAAAAGAAAAAATTAAACTTACGTCAGCTGTAAGAAAACATATTTCATCATATGCATTTTTAGAAGGAAATGAGACAGAGATTAAATCATCCAACTCTTTCGTCTGAGCAGATGTGTGTGTGTAAACCAGATGCGTTGCACTGAAGCTGAATGCTTTTACACTGAGGGATCAATTAAACCAAAATTCTTCCCGCAACAGTCCAATTAGGCGATAAACAAAATTAAATTAAAAACAAGCTTTGTTGATTCTCAAAACATTCAAATTAGATTGACTACATCAAATTAATGCCCAAAATGCAGCTTAGCTGCTAAAATGAATAATGACAGAAATAATGAAGACATATTTGTGAATAAGCCATAAACATACACACACTGTTTGGAAAACATACTAAATATATTTAGATTTTTTTTTCCATTCATTCAGACAAAAGTATTCTATTTAGACATTTAGAATAAATTCTAGCCTAGGTTAAAAAAAAAATACAAAAATACAATATTTTATATAGTGAAGGACAAAAACCATTGCGGATGAGTTTGCAATCAGCAGAAACAAAATAAGCTTCCAGCTTCAGTCCACTGGGCACGTACTAAATACCAGGTATTGCTTCATGCAAACACACAATATCAGACAATTAGGTGATGATAATGCAGTCTAATGCATTCTTTCTGTCTGGTGCCCTTCACTCACTGTTTTTGGCTGACTGCTGGCCACTCAAGCAACTGCCCGACTGAACTGTTGCTTGACTATTTCACCTAACCTAGGACTACCAGTATTTTTTCTTTAACACAGCAAAGACCAAAGTATTTTTTTGTTATATTCTTTCTTTGTAGATTTTTTGCTTATCTGCTTTGCTATATTTCTAAACTAGATGAAGCCACTAAAGTAGCTAATACTGCCATTAACTTTTTACTTTTCTTTAACATTGCAAATACTCCAGTTATTTCTTTTTTTGTCTGTCTGGTCTGTCTTCTCAAACCCCAGTTAGTCATGGCAAACGGTCGCTCACGCTGAGCCAGGTTCTGCTGGAGGTTTCTCCCTGTTAAAGGGGAGTTTTCCTTCCCGCTTTCGCTACATGCATGCTCATTATGAGGAAATGCTGCAAAGTCAACGACACAGTGCAAGAGATTGTCTACTGTCACTACATGCTCTTCCAGGAAGAGTGATTTGTGCAAGTATCTGACTTGATGCAATCTGCTGAGTTTCCTAAGATAGAAAGGTTTGAATAATAAACTGAACTTGACTGCATTGTTTGATAACTAGGAGTCATTAGGAATGTTTGTACTTCACTTTGAATGTGTCTGTATAATTGGTTTGAATCGACTTTTTTTTTTTTTTTGTAAAGTGCCTTGAGATGACGTGTTGTGAATTGGCACTATATAAATAAACTGAATTAAACTGAACAAGGCAGACAAATAAATACAAGGTATAATTTGACATATTTTCTGCGAAGGGAAGGTGTTTTTGTTATTGTAAGACTGACTCACAAAACTCAAGATAACTTGGTTCTCTCAACCTAAATTAATTATCCACATATCATTTCTAAAACCCTAAAACCCAAACCTTGAAAAATAACTTTTATGACATAGTGACATGTAGCTGAAGAAAAATCTATATTCATGTTGTCATATTTTACAAATGACATGAGCTTTCTGTATCCTTCAAATGTGAAGATTTTTTTCAGCTGTTGAGTGAACTGAATCCCAGCAGAACAGAGAAGGTCAGCTGAAATGGGCCAATGCTGTTCTGTTTGAAAAAGAAAATATCGGAACACAGGAAATGAGTTAGCAGGAATTATCCATTCAAATTGCTTCCTCTTCGGGATTTCAAATACATGATAATGGCCAGTGATAAGTTATTTGGAACACAACCAAACAAGATTAAGAATTCATTTCCTTCCTGATGTCTGCCCTATTAATTTGCTTCCATTTCATCTGTCCTCTTCCGGGGGATTTGGTTTGATTTGTTCGGTTTGGAACTCCAGAGTAACGCACCACTGATTAAAACCTTAATACTTGGCAGCAAATGGCAGAAATCTGTAAATACACACCCTATTTTAACATTTCTAGAGTTGCGAAAGCCGGGAACTGTTTGTTGAACACTGCTGAGCTGGGGTTTTCCCTGTAGACCTGAACATAAAAAAAAAAAACATACTTTCTTTTCACAGCCGTAACGTTCAGATATAGCAGAGTTTTTTGTAGAAAATTAACTTTATATAACAAAACACTTTGTTAATATTGTTAAGATTTAATTCAAAATAGCTGTTGTGGTTTGCCTGAAAGTATAAGAAGTAGGTAGATCCTGCTGAAAAATTCCACCAGACTGGGTAAAATGTGAAACGATGTGTTATGGATAGGGGTGTGCAATCCTTTAATCAGTAAGATTAGCGTCATCCATCATGTCAAACAGGCAAAGATCCACCTGACCTTTTTATCACAGTTCACTGCACTGTAATTCGGGCAGGATTTAATACATTTGACAAACAAAACGGTTTCCCGAAAAAAAAAAAATAAAATAAAACTTTTTTAGGTTTTCAACTTGAGAAATAAATATTATGACTGTATTTTGATGTATGTTCATCTGGTGATAAAAAATTCCCAGTGGTATTCCCCCTCCTTGCATCACCAATACTCAAAGAAATCTTTAGAAACTGACCTCATGTCAAAGCTACAAACTAAGGTCTGTGTAAGGCGAAGGCAATCCCAATCACAGATGGTAGGAACAACGTTTTAATCAACACTTCAGGAAAATTACGCCCAGTCATCCAGAAGATTTAGTGAATGGTTAGGGCAAATATCAGATCCAGTAATCTCCTATACTAAGCAAGCCTATTCATTTTGACCACAGCAATGTTTATTTTGGAATGCATGGAAACCAAACTTTGATAAGAATGAATCCCTTTTCCTCATGTTACCCATATACAGTCATATTTAATCAATTCGACTGCGTGTTCTGATGAGGCTTGTCAGATTAAAAGTACCTTTGTAAAACAACAATCTTTAAGCAGGTTTTACATCAGATGACATTTTTTATTAATTGCCCAATTTCTGAATTTTTTTTTTATTTGTCATATTATGCTCTTAAATGTTTTGTTTGTGTAAAATTAATTGATATACATTTCATGTTGAGAACTGTTACTAAAATAAATGAATTTCACACTAATACTAACATATGTGTTCTGTCATATTGTTGGTTAAAATAATAATAATTTAAAAAAAAATAATGTTCTAATTTATTGATTATGATTGTATTCCTGCATGATTGTGGTCCCGCCTACCGCTTTTGCTCACCTCAACAGATATAGCCTAAATCCCCTATTTTACAGTGCCTGGCAAAAATATTTAAACCTGTTGAAACTTTAATGCACTGTATAGGAATTTTATATGATAGACTACCAAAAGGTAGTGCATAATTTTGATGTGGAATAAAAATGGTACAAAAGAATCTGAAATCTTAAGCCTGCTGAGTCAATATTTTGTCGAACCACCTTTAGCGGCAGTTTCAGCTGCAGATCTTTTGGGTATGTCTCTGCTATTTAAGTACATCTACAGACTGAAATTTTTGCCCATTCTTCTTATTAAAAGAGCTCAAGTTAAGTCAGACTGGATGGAGAGTATCTGTAAACAGCTATGTTCTAGTAGGCCATTGCCCAAGATTCTGAATTAGAGTTAAGATTTAACCAATATCATCTAAATATAAATCAATGCAAAAAGGTCTTTATTTTTCCAATATTCAGATTTCTGAATTTTAACATGAAAAGTTTGGAAACTCAAAACTTTTTTGTATTCTTAATTTTCTTACTTCCATACTTTTAAATTTTTTGTTTTTCCTGTTGTGACAATGTGTTTTTAACAGAGAAACTATTTTATTTTGAATTGTGTGTCTGTCTAAGATAACAAACAATGATAAGAAAGGTAATACATCAGAACACTATAAACAGTGGTTTTAGTGCCAGTAAACATAATTTAACTAAGAACACTTACATTTGTGAGTGCATTTGCAAGAAAATTTTCTTTCAAACATGCCCTTGAAAAGCCCCTGGTTTTAGTAGCTTGTGCTGTGGCTCCTTTGCCCTCCCCCTACACCATAGAAGTAGTTGTGATGTTTTAACTCCTGGTGTGAAGGTGCAAAAACGGATGGTTAAGGGTGAGTGAAAAAAGGGTTGACGAAGGTGGAGCTCACCCTTCGAGCTAATTCACTACATTAGTTTTGTAATTGCATTGAGGTATGTTTAACAGTACTCACCCTGAAAGACCTTGGTTAGTTTCCACACAGCCTCCACAGACTCTATATTACACATGCAGCTGTTGTAACATATGCTGCTCAGCCACGGGTCTGTATACGTGGCTGTTTATACAGGCCCAAACGCCTTTCATATCACTGGAGACAAACACCAGCACATATGGACCTACCAGTAAAAGCCCTAACCTCCAACATAGACACATGACCCTAATCTTCCAAATACAAAGTGCAGTAAAAAAAATGTTGCAGTGTAAAGAAACAACGCAAATATATAAAACCACAGGTGCTTAAATTTCCTGCCTGCTGTTCAGCTCCCTTGTAGAAATGATGGATACATATGACAAAAGTATGTTGCACACAAGACCTGCTTAACCCCAAACTTTATCACTTCCTATTTAAGCTTGAGGTAAGCTTTTTAAAATAAAATTAAAAACATGTATGAAAAAAATCCCTCTGTGTTCTCATTTGGTAATTCAGCCTGGAGAGACTCACAAAAACAGAGCAGTAGTTAAAAAGATTTATTGACATAAATGAATAAAGGTTTTTTGGCGCTCAGACCCCGACAGAAGACGTATATGCTGTAAATTGCAATAAACATGGATCAACTTTTAGGTTTAGGATTAGAGACATCTTCCCCCAAAGTAGGGTGCCGAGACCAACCTAAGAGATGAATGATGAGCAAACACACAGGAGCTGAATATAAGAAGCTATACATGGCAGGAGGACAGAAGGGCATGGAGAAAGAAATGATGAGTGACTTAAACTGTAGGGATGGAGATGAGCGCCTGCCAAGGCGCAGATATGAGAGACCGATTAGGTGAGGAGTGACTGGTAATGGCAGGGAGAAGGTGATAATGAGTGCTTGCAAAACACGGATGAGAGACTGATTGGGTGAAAGGTTGATGAGGACTGGCTGTGCCTGCCAAGGCATAGAGGATGAGACCAATTAAGTGAGAAGTGCCTGGTAATGGCAGAAGGAAAGTGACAATGAATGCTTGCAAAACAACGGATGAAAGATTAATTAAGCGAAAGGATTTTGAAGAAGGGT
Organism: Anableps anableps; assembly: GCA_014839685.1. Lineage (NCBI taxonomy): Eukaryota > Metazoa > Chordata > Actinopteri > Cyprinodontiformes > Anablepidae > Anableps > Anableps anableps. The sequence continues at coordinate 32,173,363 of CM026066.1, forward strand.
GCCTGCCACAGCATAGAGGGAGATGGTGCAAGCCTGATGAGGTGTAGAGGGGTGATGATGCTAGCCTGACAAGGCGTAGTGAGGGTGAGGACTCGGCCATGCCTGACAAGGCGTAGAAAGGGTATGTACCTGCTGAGCCATAGAGAGGGAATGAGCGGCAACTTGGCTAGATCACCTATACAGAGGGAAAGTTAGAGATGTAGAAACACTCCACCACCTGTTATGTGCTGAATGTGCTTACTTAATGGCTGAGGGAACATTGAGCGAACACTGAAGACCAGCGGCCAAGCTGTTGAAGAGAAACTGTAGGAATTTCTTAGGGGTGGCCGTAGTGGCTGCCCCTAAACTAGATGTGAGGCTTGACAAATAATGAGGAAAGATTGCATGAAGCTAGAGTTTCTCAAAGATTAGGGATCAGGCAGCAGACATGGGTGAGCCTTTGAGTGTAACAAGCTCATGAAATGCAGAGGACTCAAGAACAGGAATGAAGGCATGCAAACCAACTGCCTTGAAAGAACCCCCCTCACCCTCCAAACCTGAGGACGGGTAGGCGTCCGTGAAACTGGAGCAATCAGCGGAGTGCCCTATGACATCGTGAAAGAAAGACAAAAGTTGATATTTAGTAAGGACTGAAGATGACACATCTGACTGGGAAATGTCGCAGATGCAGGACAATTTATCTGCCGACAGCGACGCGACCATGAATTCAGAGACCAGGGTGATCCCCAGGAACTGCAATGCTTGCTCACCCCTGCTCAAGAGGATCTTTGAGCACAGCCTGAGAGAAATATTCAAATGCAGGGGTGTGCAAAACCTGCCTATGAGGGAGGGGAGGGTGGGATAGACATAAGGTGAAAGATCCCCCCAGCCTGGGGGAACTCATGATATCTAAAATAACCACTTGGAGGATGTGCATTTTTTTGATCTGGACTTGAAAATGATTTTAGGTGCAACAGAATCAGGATCTTTAACTCATACTGCTGCCAAGCAAGAAATATCCTAAAATTTTCTACATGCTAATGCACAGCAGAGATTCTGCCATGGGGTCCTAATAACCCCTTGCAACTATGTCACTTAAACACGAGAGGTGACAAGATGGATGTTGGAAATGAGGGACGAAAATAAAGAACGGAGTGACTGCAATTGATTTCCAAGCTGTTGTTGCCAAAATAACCAAGGCTTCTACTTGTTAGAATCAAGTCAATTGACTGAGGAAGTAGCACACCTAGATGGGACTCAGACGGTGATATTTATGAGAGTTAGAAATAGCTACCTTGGACATTGACCCATACCTTTTTATACTACTATGTCAAACAGCAATTCTCCTTACACTGGAACAGACAAAGCGTACAAAAGCCAGAAGCCACTGTTACAACTGAAATTGGCGGTCAAGATGTGACAGCATGATCCTCCGAGCAGTTTTTAGATGCACTACGGACATGCACATACTGATGCTGGTTACACTTGTGGATCTGGTCAGGGGAGACATGCTACTGGGCCAAGCTGCAAAGTAAGTGTCATGTTGCTAGTTTCTTAATGCCAGGAATAAACCCCATCCTCCTATGCAGAAATCGTGTTCACTATTGGTTTTTGCACATTTAAAAGCAATCTTTGTCACGAATAGAAAGAGCAAAGTCAGGGAGGAGACATTAGACCAGAAGCAGGACAATGATGCAGGATCTTTTCAGGTAAGGAGGTATAATAACTTTCAGAGAAAGCTCTGATGCAGGTGAAAATCAGGGAAGTACTGGGTTTTTACAGATATTTCAGAATAACCCTCACACTTCAAGACATATACACATTTCAGATATTTGAGCTCTGCATTATTTGTGTTTGGAAAAGCAGCAGATATAGGTCATTCTATTTTTGTCATCTTCAATAATTTTGCAGAGCTGAGCTGACACATTTGACTAAATTGTCAATGCCTTTTATGTTGTGTTAAGAAATAATTTTCAAACAGGAATGGTGTTTTGCTGAACATTTCATGATCAGTGTTGTCATTTAGCACATGATGTGGCTACTTATTCTGTAGGCTAAAACTTGAGGGCTAAAACTTTAGTCCTTTAAACTATATACTAACAAATTTAAAGTCGGTTCCTGGTGCTGATCTGTGCATTGAGGAGAGGTGATTGAATACAAGAGGTTGATAAATCACTCAATAGACCTCTGAGAAATTTGTCCCCCTCACTTCTGAGATGATGGTTACGCCCCAACTTCCTGGGAAATTAAGCCGTTCTGTCCTCTGCCAATATCTAGATCAAATTCTATTGAAATCTCCTTTGAATGAGGAGTCCTCATTATTTATAGCTTGTATATATATCTATATATAGACCCTTATATATATATATATATATATATATATATATATATATATATATATATATATATATATATATATATATATATATATATATATATATATATATATATAGTCTACTGTCACTACATGCTTGTTCTAGAGGATATATATATATATATATATATATATATATATAAGGGTCTATATATAGATATATATACAAGCTATAAATAATGAGGACTCCTCATTCAAAGGAGATTTCACTGTATATATATATATATTTCACTATATATATATATATATATGTGGTTCACTAGACAATTTAAAGTGCTATTTTAATATTTTGAACTTTAATCCCATTATCTCTTTCTAAAGGAACCAAAAACTGATTACTAAAGTATTCATAAAGTCATTTCTCTATGAAACAAAAAGTCAATAAATCAATCTGATTTTATTTATAGAGCACTTTACAAATGTAACACAGAGTGGTTTTACATGAGCCAAAATAAGAAAAAAATGCAAGACTTAACAAAAAATGCTGAATTAAGCAAGTCTTCTTCTGTTTTTAGAAGTATAATAAAATGTCATCTGAAAGTAGAACTGAGGAAACACAATCACAATTTAGAGGCAGATATTAAAAAGATCAAAACATTAAAATTCTGAAAATCTAAAAGACTAAAATAAATGCACAATAACATAATACAAATATCTTTTTTGGGGGTAACAAGACACTCTATAGAAGAATGAAGTAAATTTTCTGGAAAATCAAGTCCTGTCACATATATGATGTAGGTATGTCACTCACAATAAGCACCTCTTTTGCAGACCATGTGTGTATTTGGATGTAAAATTTCATTTTGCACCATAGTGGAAAATGTTTGCCATGACATCACCATCTCTGGAGAGGAAGGTTCAGTGGTCCATACAGTTTGCAAGTGACCTCAAGTGGTTGAATAACAATAATCTCAATTAATCAGAAAGTGGGTCAGAGTTATTTTGTACATTCAGTACATGGAGGAAACAAACTCTTCATCAGTACAAACAAAACATCTGCATAGTGTGGAATGACATTTTGTTATTATTTTGGCTTGACTGAAACATTTGAGTAGAACTTATGTCCTCTCTGTAGTGATGGCATGTATGCACAGTCGATAACACATGTCTAAACGGTGAGTCTCATGCTGTATAATTTCTCAAAATATCCAAAAAAATCTCTTGCAGTCAGGCTTAGATGAAAACATGCTGCAGTTTCAGATTCTGTTGAATTTAAGAGATTAGGCCCAGCACTGGTGTAAAAAAAAGAAATGTTCTCCTCCACTTCTCCTTAAGCCAGTCTCTGGCACTGCAGTCTGCTATAGAGACGTTAAAAAGTGAGGCAGGGAATATGAAACCATAGTGTGTTCCCCATTTGGCACGTTCCTGGGGCTCCAATACAGTTATGAGGCCACTTCATAGGAGTGTAAACTGTGTATTTAAAAAGCCGTCATTGTGGGACTAACATTGGCCCTGGCGTAGGTTGTTAGAATAACTGAATGACACAATGGTTTCTTTTCTAAATAAACAGATGTGGGCAGGCTGTTAAAACCTTCATTTTTTTCTCTCTTCCTCTCCTTCTCCTCCCCTCCTCCAGCCCATCTGTAGGTTGCCTCACTCACTTACTCATTCTCTCTCTCCTTTCACTCTCACTGCTTAATTCTGCCTTGCTCTGCTCTCAGTGCACATGTCTAAGAAAGGCAAAGGGCCGGTGTCCTTCTGCAGCTGTTCGGCACAGACAGGCCTCTATTCCCGCTTTCTGCAGTCAAGTGATACTGGTAGGCTGCTCAGGCTGATTAATTGCATGTCATACTTAACTCCTGCAAGACCGCTGCCCCCTATACATTCTCTCAACACACACTCTATCCAGCTCTTCCTCCCCCAATTCTGCACATGGAGGAAATGAACTCACCACAATCCAGCTGGCACCAGATTCCCACCATATGAAAGATTATTCATGAAGAAATTCAAAGTGCATTAAGGCTGCATCAAAAAGATGTGATTCTGCAGATGATGTGATGTAATGCTTCAAAGCTCACTTTGTAATTAAAACGCAACATCAGTACAAACAGCAGCTTAAGTTAGTAATACTATTTTTCTTATGTGAATTCTGATGTATTATTTAGCCTGTGAGATAGAGTATTGCTGCAGTCAACTTTGCAGCAACCAATCCTCCAGAACAAGCATGTAGTGACAGTAGACAGTTGACCTCATTGAGTCATCACCTTTGGAGTAATCCCTCATACTGAGCATACATGTGGCAAGAGCAGAAAAGAAAACCTCCCTTTAAGAAGAATAACCCTTTGGTAGATCCTTGATCAGTGAACGTGGCCATCTGATGCAACTGGCTAGCACTTTAAGAAAGATGGAGACAAAAAAAACCAACACAGAAGCACTGATGCAGGAGTACTTTCAATGTCAGAAAAAAAAGAATTAATGGCAGCATTACCTCCTTTGGTGATTTCATCCTGAAAAGAAACATGTCTTAACATATGAGCTCTGAGAGAGTAGTAAAATCGAGGGGATGCAAAACAGAGTGCATATAATTAGCTATAGCAATAGCTCATTAACTTGCTTTGCCTAGGAGAGACAAGGTTAAACACAGAAGGGCAGGGTCAAGGGCATCATCTCTGGAAAGAGAATATGAAGTCCTTCCAAAACGGTGTGATAGCTAAGAAAAATTGCTATGCCACGTGTAATTTTTATTAAGGAAACAATAAAATAGAGAGCATAAAGTTAAGGCAACAATAAGTGAAATATGAAAAATTTTAGATTTGTAAGTTAATGTAGCAGATTGAAGAAAGATGGTTAGTATATCCTCCAGCAGCCTCAGCCTACAGCATCATAACTCTAACTCATAAGCTTAATCAAAAAAAAAAGTTTTAAGTCCAGTTTAAGCTAATTAAAAGTTGTCTGTCTCATGGATGAAGATTAGTCCAAGATAGTATTATGTGCAGAAGATGTTAAAAGTCTGTTTTAACCTTGACAGCCTTTATCAATACTTGAGCCTCTTATTTTAAAGTTAAACAAGAAATATTCCTCATTGTCATGTAGTGTTGACTGAGTTGGTAAGTCAAGATTGTATGTCGGACTGGCTGACAGGACCTTATTTATGAAATTTTGTATCATTTTTGTGCTCACAGCATTTTGGATACTTGGCTGGGAAAAAACAGTGACATAGTGACAGACCTGATGGCAAGGATTTGCAAACACAATGAGAATAAAAAACTGGCAAATTGTTAACTCAAGTTGGCATCTGCTTCATTTGTTTTTATCAAACCTGAACCTAATAACTATTCTTTAAAACATTTGAGATTCATGAGACTTCTGTTTATGAAAAAAGGGAGAGTCACTAATGCCTTTTAGAATCTCCTTAGAACTGGATCTCCCCCCCAAAATAAATGAAATAAAATAAACAAATTAATCAGACCTGGACTAAATCAGTCAGCTGATTTAAAGCAGTTTGAAATCCATGTAACCTTTAATCTTGGAAAAACAAACAAAAAAAAAAGAATTCTCAGTTCTACCAAAATGTTGTGGGAATCTCACCTCATATTCTTTTCATAAACCCCATTTCATGCATCATCTTGTGGGTTGAATATACTATCACACAGCTAATAATTGGGGATATTTCAGGTACCAGTATCAAGGTATACCAAGGTTTTGGGAAGCTAGGAATTTTAAAACCATCCATCCATCCATCCATCCCACTTATACTTACAGGGTTGTGGAGGGCTGGTGCCTATCTCTAGCAGTCATTAGGTGAGAGGTAGGGTACACCCTGGACAGGTCACTAGTTCATCACAGGGCTGAATGTTCTACATGCAGCACTGCTCCTTCCTCACCTGTTCCTGCACACTGCCAGTCAGCTGACCAAAAGGAGGCTCTCTGGCTTAAAAGAAAGAAAATTTCAAATCTTTGAAAATATTTCTGGCTGCAAAGGACACTCATTGGGTGAGAACAACAAGTACCCTGATCACTCTTATTAGGATAAAGCTGTTTAAAAGATGCAGGCAAGGAACAAGTGACAGATATGTTAAAGATGTAGTATGTAACTTTTACAAAAATGTGTTTTTTTATTTATTCATGAAAACTGTCATCATGTCATGACAGTATGGTATGAGACAGATAATCTGTGAAAAGATCAAGTTCCTCCACCTCCTACCTGAGCTAATATTGCCATCTGAAAAAACACACTACTCCCAACTAAAAACAACCAATCAGAGCCAGGAGGAGGGTCTTAGCACTGTCAGTCACCCTTGTGTACGCGCTGCCAGATGTGCTAATGGTGAAGAAAAAACTTACCATTCCAGGAAACCTGTTTCTCCGCTGTCATCGGTGGCTATGCTAACTAGCCTTAGCATTTGTGGCAGGCCATGTTGTGGTCAACCAGCTCTCGTGTAGCAGAGAGCAAGGGGGAGTGTGTGAGCGGTGCATACATGAGGGTGATTGACAGTGCTAAGACCCTCCTCCTGGCTCTGACTGGTTGTTTCTGACTAAGTGGTGTATTTCTGCAGTTAGTATTGGGAGCACTGAGAGAAGACAGAGGATCTTGATTTTTTCAGAGATTATCTGTCTTATATTATGCTGTCACAACAAATGATAATTTTAACAAATATGTAAAAACAATATTTTTCATAAACGTTACATACTGCAGTTTTAAGCAACCAAATGCAGCCTCTATTCAACTAATAAACAAGCTAATATAATCTGGGTAAACTTGCAAATTAATGTGCACAAAAAGAATGGAAAATTACTCTGAAACTACCAGGTAATTATTTTATATTTTTCATTAATTCAAGAAATAAATGTAACAGATATCACTATTATAACTGTAAAAATCAATATCTTATTAAAAATTGTTGCCTGTCTGTTTAAAGAACAGAAACATTTAAAGATATTTTTTCTGGTTTAAAACATTTTGACAATACCATGATACTGTGAAACTGGTATTTTTCCTCAAGGTTAGGTTACTGAGTAATACTGTGAATCTTTTTCAAGCTCATGCGTAAAGGAGATTGAAAGAATAAAAGAAAGAAAAGAGTTGGAGAATAATTGAACAGTTTCTTAACTGAATTAAAGTAAACATGAAGCATATGGAACTCTATTATCTTTCAAAGGTCAGAATACTCTGATAATTTCTTGTCAGTGTCCCAATGAAGTTGTGCAGGAATGCATTCCCAGCTGGTTCTGCAATTCTGATAAGGCAGCATGACTGCCGAGTGACCAAATAAAAAACATATGTCTCACATAGTATCAGAAGATACCTCAATCCTCTGTGAACTCTTGACTGCAAAAAGGGGATTATGGGGATAACAGTGATGTGACCAGTCCATAGAGAGCATATGCTGAGGATCAAACAGCGGTCATTCCGTTTAATTTAAGAACTTTTGGTCTGTGGAAAATTTAGGATTTTAATTTTGATCCTATTTCCATTTGTGGCTGCAGTAGTGAAGCATATTTCCACTAGAAATACTGGGGCATTGCCACATTGTCTGAAGTGTACACTACGGATGGGCTGTACTGAAATGTAATTTCCCCCCTGTGGGACAAAAAGTAATTCTGGTTCTGTTCTGTGGTTGCTTTTTTGCATCTAGAAACAGACAACTGCAAACATCTTCTGTTTGATTCTGTCTTGAATGGTCTTGAACGGTTCCTCATATTAATTTTTTTTAACAATAGAATAAACTCTAGATTACTTTCTTGGTGTTTACTATTTTTTGAGTATATTTGTCAATACTTCCAGCTTCTGACAGGACAAAGCTTTACCATCGACATTGTATTGAACTAACTGATGCAGCTCAGACAGCTGAGGAAAGAGAAAATTCAAACTAAGATATGCATTGATTCAGTTGCAGTTCTTGATATGGGTGATATGGCTCTCTGCCAAGGGCGGTACAGCATTATGGGTGAAACAACCTACAAAAAAAGAAAACAAAAACATATCTATCAGTTACTCCCAAAAAAGCACAATGGTTAAACCTGGAATATGATTTACTCTAGTTGTTAAAACAGAAAATGCCACATCTCAGTTGAATCAAAAGCCTGAACAAGTTTTGTTTTCTGTTCTGAATATGACATGTTCATCCATTTTATTTAAAAAAAATTAAAAATTCTTTGCAAAATGCTCCTGGCAAAGAGATTGTTTAATCTAATCCACTAAAATGCGTGTCATAATCACCTTAATTAAACATAATCGTTGCGCAAGAAGATGTGATGAAGTGGATTCAAAATCATTTCATCATGACGACCCTGGTGTTTATTGACTATTACTGAACATTAAAGTCTTGCTCATAAATTTTACTTTTTTTCCCCTCCCGAGTAGGAATCCTAATGTTAAGCAAGAAACACCTCGGTGCTGATGTTTTGTCACAACATACCACACCAGTGTCAGCTTTCAGCCGATAACAGCCAAGCAATAACTCTGGTGGGGCCCCAGATGGCTTTGGACAGATTCATCACAACTAACACCCCAGGTCAGCTACAGGTAATCCATCAGGCTTCTTTCCTGCACTTAGTTCAGACTGAGGTTACGTCTACACTGACACAGTTTATGGCTTCATGTAAACGTGTGGCCCTGTGCTCTGGTGGTGCACTAAAGTAAAGGGCCCTAGCAAAGTCCAGAATAGAAATTAGAGCTGGCATATAAGTGCTTGCAGCCTGTAACAGAGTTTATGCAAATACAAGCCAACATAGGACCGTTAGATACTTTTTATTGTTTTTATATGGTTTCCATTTATTCTGTGCATGGTAAAGCTCTTAGCCTATTATTGTGCTATATGTTGCATTTGATTTAAATAACAAAAGCAACAGACAAACATAAGGCAGTCAGTGAATTCATTACTCAGCACCCTGGGCAATTCCTAACATGGCAGTGCTGGAAGAAATCCAAGCCAAGGATGAGCTTGAGCTGTGGGTTTGATGCGCTCCAATTCTTTACAGGAACAGGAAAGAAACAAGCGACACAACAGGGGTTGTGACAATACATGATAGCGGGTCAATGACAATGAGAGGAAATTAGATTTTAGCAATATTTTAATTTTTTTGTTTGTTTGTTTTCACAGAGGATAGATTTCATAAATGACAAACTGTGTTGAATAATTCAGGCCAGGTTTGATTAGTCCATACATGTTGGTTTTCACGCTTTTCTCAATCTCTTTCCGTGTTTTAATAAATATAATATATTCATGACTCTTAAATTGTGTTTTAAGGAATCTCTGTTCAGAGTAGAGTAATAAAGTTCAGGTTTGATCAGTGTGATAAATGGGAGTTTTCATGCCTATTTATTTCTAAGGTTGTGCCAATTCCACAATAATGAATAACAGCAAAAATGCTCTTTCTGTGTTACCATTTAAAAAAAAAAGTCACATACATCTAAGACTGTGTTTTAAATGATGCTTGTTCAGCATAGAATTAGCTAGTTTAAGTGTCATCAGAGTTGATAAAATGCAATTGAGATTGATTCAAAGACTATAAAATACCCTGTTAATTTAGCCCGCAATGAAAGCTTTGAAGCAGATGTTAACTTTAGCATTGTGAGCGGCTGATAGTTAGTCACGGTATTCTACAGTATTTACAAATGATTCATATCTTGCTTGTCACTGTTATTTTTCCTACCAAAAAATGCTAATAAGCAAACAATTCAAAAGAATGTGGGGGTCCTCAGTGCAGCTGAAAGCCCAAAAAGCCTGACTGTTGTGATGGAAAATTTTATGATGACTATTGTTGTATCTAGAGAAGTTAAAGTGAGCATATGGTGAAGGATAGTTGTGGAGGATGTGTGCAAAGTTCAACTTTGCATTGAACCGCACCTGCATTTTTCTCTAAAACTGAAGTTGCACTGGACTCTTTACCATCAGAGGACAGAGCGCTCGCTTCCCCTTTTTGGGGCAAGGATGATATATATGGGGTTGTTTTTCAGAAGAACCTATTCTCTTTTCTTATAATGTGTACATGACAAGGGTTGTGAAACCAGGATGTGATGAAAATCTATAACTAATTGTTTATAACTCATTTCGGGGCTCTGCTTCTCTGACTTGCTTAGTGTCAGAATCTTCGAATAAAGCTCAAAGACAAAGATCGATCTTTTTCTAGTTTATTGAACAGTTATCTCTCCCTCTTTAGTAAGAAAATTCCACAATGAAACTTGAACGTCTTAAGCATAGATACATGGTGTCAAGCTTAATCAAATCTGCATTCATTTCTGGAGTTAATAATAATTGTATACACTTTGTTCACCAGGCAAAGTGCTGACAGCCAAATAATTAGAGACAGACTTCAGTCTTTTAAGAAATTTCATATCATTTTCATATCGTGTATAACCTACTGACACATATGCTGGTGTACCTAAAAATGTTTTTACATTAGTACAAATATGAATAAATGAAGCATTTATCATGTCTGTTAAATACGAGTATCATTCATGATGAACTCCCACTGCATATCTTGCATGTGTGAAAGGTATAAAGTTTACATTACACTACTGCAAAAACAGAAAGTAAGTTTTCAGAAAGTAAGTTTTTTGCTGTGAAATCACAAGCCGTTTTTTTTTGTGTGTATGTACAAAATGATCTCCTAATTTTTTTTTAGTGAAGTTCAAAACTCTTTACACAGTCATAAATCCAGCTTCCCTATCGTCTATTAGCCTCCTTGAGCAATTGGCATGCCGACATCAGCAAATCGTCATCAGTGCTGACTAAGCACCATAGTGTAGTAATTTTATTAAGTTATTGCTGTGAAATTTGCATGACTTTTCTATTTTCATGTATCTTTACAGTTATTAATGTGGAATGTAGAAAACAGCTTAAATGTCTTCTCTTTGTTTTTATGGTTTAAAAAAAAAAACAGTCATTTACAGAAATGGCACAAGGAGTCTTATCCATTTTAAAATGTATTTTCATTTTAAACCCACTCTTACAGTCTACTATCATTCAGTCAGGGGCTATTTTGCTGCTTGGTGGGAATAACTCAAGTACAAGACAACTCCAATGATGTAACATACATTCCCGCTATTGTGCAATGGGCCTAAAACAAGCAATTGTTTCTAACAAAGGCAAATTTTTGAAGAGTTTGCTTTTACCCAACCACACTCCATTCTCGTGAGAATTGTACAGCTATTTTATAGTTTTTCTAAAGACCACAGTCACAAATCATCCAGACATTGCTCAGCCAGTGAAATCTGGCCTCTCTTTTACTGTGTGAAACAATGAGGATGGGTTTGAAAGCTTTAAAATATTTCGCTATATCCCTTTGCTTCTTTATAGTGGTTTGCTCCACTTAAGTACTTGATGTTTTCCTCACCTTCCTTGTCAAAAACCAATTGCACACATTGATTGGTGGTAAAGCTGTTTGTGCTCCCATATGGTGTTTTAAACTAACCAACAAGCCACAGTATGAGTCTTTGTGTCAGTAAGATGCGGTCAGGGGAGGCAGGTGGGGTAGTGCCTCACCTGTAAGTCTTAAGTAAAAACAGGTACATGAGAAGTACAACAGATGCCTACAATGATAAGAGAAAGTGTATTTTTCCTCCAGAATTTTCTATAAATTAGTTTTTTTTATTGGTATTATCAATGTTTTTATGATCAAAATTACTGAATTTACGCATTGCCTGTTCATTATACATGGAAGAAGTCTGGGGTGAGGCAGTGCAGTGCTGTGCCTCACCTCTAGTGGCACTGTGTCACACATAGTAAATGAAGCAGGAATCTGGGGCATGCATATTGCCAATCTATTTATTTAATTACACATGTTCTACATATGCTGACGTTCCACAGTGTGTCCAGTATATTTAATGAACGTGAGTGACATATTTAGTCTTTGTGATCGACCATAAATGCGCACTGAAAATGTGCAAGATGAAGCAGAAAGCACCATGCCTCACTGATAGGGGGCAGTGCTGATCCCCACAGGAACAACAGACCACAAGTGCTCTTCTTCTATGCATTGAAAAGACTGAAAATAGTCAGAAACCTACAAAAAAATATAGTTGGAATAGAGCCATTCGAAGCCGCTTTCCTCCTTGGTGATCATCTCCATTAAAGCTGCCAAATTTTTAAAAATAAAAGCAAAATGAGTGACAAGGACATTTTTCTACACAGAGTGACAGAGATGGACAGGCGCATGGACTTCATACAAAAATAAAGGTAAGATCATAAGACTTTCAATTTTAATCAGAAAAGAGAAAGGTCAGCCAAAAAGAACATGATAAAATCTAAGCAAATCTTGTATTAAATATTCTTTTATTTTTCTTGGCATAATATTGTTGAATTGTGTGGAATTAATTAAAGCATAATTAAAAGCTTTAATCAGTTATAGTCAAAGCTGAAATATAAGTTTCTATTTTGGATTTTTGATTTGGGTGCAGATTGGTCTTTCAAATGGACAATAACCCTAAGCACGCAGCCAAAGTGGTTATAAAGTAGCTTAAGGACAACAAAGTCTTTTTTTTTTTTTTTTTTTTTTTTTTGCCATGACTATCAAAAAGCTCTGATCTCAATCCTATAGAAAAGTTGTGGGTAGATCTGAAAAGGTGTCTGAAAAGGCCTACAAACCTGACTGACTGACACCAGTTCTGTGTGGAAGAATGGGCCAGAACTCCTGCAAACCATTGTGAGAAGGTTGAGGAAGGAAACCTAAAAGTTTGACCCAAGTCATACAGTTTAAAAGACAATTATCCCAGATACTGACAACATGTATGTAAACTTCTGAATTTGAAGAAAATTACAAAAAATCTCTAAAATATGTTCTCACAGCATTTTCTGGCATTTAGCAAATAGAAATCATTTTGGTAATTCTAACTCACCTAAAACAAGAAAGGTTGGTCTAATTTTACTTCAGACAGTGAGAAAAAAAAATGTGTATGTGTCTTTTTATTTGGTGTATGTAAATATCTGGTTTCAACTGTATAACAGTTACTGTCTTTGTTCTTAAATAAAGGCCTCCTGTGTGACACCTGATTTTCAAGGCACAACTTCACAAACTCCCAAGGTGCATGGAGAGGGTCAAAAATCTGATAATGTGGAAACTAAAGCAATACTTGAAATACTAATAAACACCTTTATTTGTAGGTCAAGACATTTCGGCTTCTGGCCTTCATCAGGATCATTGATATCTGATGTTTCACAGAATGAATGACCTCACAGATTTAACTCCACACTGTTATTATTTTAATTTTTTTTTATCTAATGGCTCAGTTACACAGATTCACCTGCATGTAAGCCATGGCTGTTGGATCTATTGGTTTTCAAATCAAAAATTAAATTTGTGCAAATAAGATCACATGGAAGATGCTTAGTTTTTCTCAGCTGGAAACCCTAAATGTGTTAGCCTACATTTTTTACTCCTGAAATGTCCTTTTTTTTAAAACTTTCTTCATGTCCACATCACAGGTTTTTGACTGTTTGGTAATAAACATGTATCTTTCTGAATAAAATACTTTTTTCTTTCATTATTAATAACTATTAGTGCTTGACCAACAGTTTACCACTCCATTGTAGAAACTGAAGACATTGAAAGATCAGATCTAGGTTAAACAAAGACTGAGAAAGTTTAGCTTCAATAAAACTTCAGATTTCACTGAAAATCAATGCCATAAGTTATTGCGCCTCATCAACTAAATGTAACATTTCACATTTGGTTTGAAATAAGAGCATCATTGAGCTTCGGTCAGTGCTTTAATGTTTTGCTGCTACACTCACATGTCTCATCCAGGTGTGCACCCAAAATTTTTTCCTGTCTCTACACATTAAAGGCCAGGTGTGTCCCGGTGGTGTGGCCAAAGGTTTATGACCTTCTGCTCCATCATTTTGTGTTACCTCACACCATTAGCCTGTGGTCGTTGTTTCAGCTGGTAGGAATGTTATTGTGGATGTGCACTGGCTTGCTCCAAATGACTTTTATGACCCTTGGATGCCTGCTGAACACTCACCTTCCCCATATAAAACTGGAAATTCTTCGTCACATTATCTGTTTTACTCATTCTCTCTGAAGGTCCAAAAATATTGTTTGTTTAGAAGGCATGAAAAAAAAAAAAAAAAAAACAAAAAAAAAAAAAAAAAAAAATGCATATCCATTTGAGATTTTACATTGCGTCTGTTTTCTTTACTGGCTGCCTCAAGTTTCTCATTGGAAACAAAATGTATTTGTTAAGTTACTGCCATCTAAAAACGTCTTTTACATGGATCCAAACTTGAAATGAAGCACATGCTATGAAGTATGTTAATCCTTCATGTTACTTTTCTCTGTGTTCTTTTTCTGTTTTCCACACTTAATTGTTGCTTGATGATCTTGCTGTAAAAATTCATTGTTCTATATACAGTTTATGAGTGCCCTCAAGTTATCAGCTGATTATTAACTGAATTAATAACAAAATAGGCCTAACTCCCCTGCCATGTCAGCCATTGTAAGCATTTAGCATGCCGAGGTCAGTATATCTTCATCAGTGTATCTGTAGCAGCCTGACTCTCAAGGCAGCAAACAAAAATCTCAAAAATTGTCTTTCTGCTGTATAAAGCTTTACATTGTCGATATTCATCCATGTTCCACACCCACTTAAGAGGTGAGGCAAACATAGATAGATCTCCAGTCCAGAGCAAACACACAGGAAAAGATTCATATCTATGCACACGCTAACACCTAAATTAAAAAAAAGTGTCTTCTTAATCGACAATGAATGTTTTTGGTTGGTGGAAGAAAGCCAAAGTACCCCAAAAGAACCCAGTGGAAGATGCAGCATGTCTTAGCTGAGAGGTCATGACATCCTTTTGAGTTGAATACCATATCCATCACCACAAGGAACAGTGAAGCAAAAGGGGACATTTGACATAATGATGGTCACTGCAAGCCTATCTATCTCTGTGTATGGAGTCTGGCAGTCTGGCATATAGAGAGCTTTAACACACAGGGAACACTCCCTCATCCATCCTACACACAGCAGACATTGGATTCATTTGCAGCTGAACAATCTACTCCTTCTTTTGGCCTTTCCTGTCCAGACGTACTCGGTGCTGCAATCTGTCTGCTGCGAATGAAGATAAATCAGGCTGTGGCGTTCTCCTTTATCAGTCAACACTGAAGTATCTGAAAGTCTCCTGCTCAGATGGCTGAATAATGTCAACTTGAAGACCTCTTTCTCCCCCCACTGGCTGATTTCTTTTATCTTTATCCTCCAGATACATTCCTGAGAACATTCAAGAGCACTAAGCACTAAGAGCTTCAAAGTTAGAACACACTGATAATGAAGTGGGCTTTTTATGTCACTGACTACAGCAGCAGGTCACCCAAGGGACTGTAAAAAATGCTGTGTGAAAACATCTAAAACAAGTTGACTGATTCATCTGGAAAGAATTTTAGAGGAGATTTTTGGGTTAGGTTCTTCAAGCGCTTACATTTTTAAAAAACAAAATATCAATGATGCAAATAAAGAGATGCTATTCAGGTCAGTTTATTTATATAATGCCAAAATACAACAAATGTAATTTCAAAGCACTTTACAAAAAGGTCCAAATTATATGCAGTTATTTAGAATCAAATTTTGTCCAAATTTGATTCAATTTAACCAGAAATTACAGCAACTTTGGAACTTTGAGACTGACAACCCCAGCTAAAAGAAGAATTGTTCCCAAAACAACTTGCTGTGCTTCTCCTTTTGATTCTCGTCTGCTTTTTCCCATAAATGTAAGCTTAAGGCTGGTCACATCAGGCCAAAAATGCTTTTAAGCTCTGTAAGTGTAGTGCAGGCCAAAAAAAAAAAAAAAAAGAAGAAGAAAAAACTGAAGTGATATTTGATATTATCTTTAACTGGCATCAAATTTGCTTTCTAGAGGTGTTGTAATGTAACATCTGAAACTCCTTCAACCTTAAACATGTTTTGACAAATCTGGCATGTAGCAGCCATTATTGTTTTTGTTTTATAAAAGTATGCAGACTCTGATAACACTGTAATCAGTATAATCTTAATGATGCAGATTCTAAACTTTTCAAAAAATGGCTTCACATGGGAAAATGTAACAATTTTTGCTGGGTGGAATGACAGTTCTGGCTCTGGATTTGAGTTGATAAATGCACGGTCTCAGACTCAATGAGATCTTATTGTCGAAGCTTTTCCCAGACTTTAGAAAATTTTGTCACAACTGGATATTGAATGACAAGACCTGCCGACTATACTTTGAGTTTAGAGATACAGTTTACGCTTACATGTTCAAATGAGTTTGTAATTCACACCCCGACACGTTGGAGCATGGAAGCAACGAGATCCTTGCAGAACGTATGTACCATACAATCCACAGTATGTACATAACATATATAGATACATTACACACACCCCATACATACATATTATATATATATATATATATATATACGATATATATAGATTATATATATATATATATATATATATTAGTACTACTAGATATATATATAATACATATATATATATCATATATGATTATATATCTCATATAGATATATATATTATATATATTATTATATATAATAGAGAGAGATATATATATATATATATATATCTATATATATATATATATATATATATATATATATATATATATAGAGAGAGAGAGAGAGAGAGAGATATATAGAGATATATATAGACACATACTGTGGGTTTTCTGCAGGGATCTCCTTGCTTTAAAAGTCCCTAAATAACAAATCAGACTGAATC
Source organism: Anableps anableps (assembly GCA_014839685.1). Classification (NCBI taxonomy): domain Eukaryota; kingdom Metazoa; phylum Chordata; class Actinopteri; order Cyprinodontiformes; family Anablepidae; genus Anableps; species Anableps anableps. Next base: position 32,190,375 of record CM026066.1, read on the forward strand.
AAAGCCATAACAAACACAATAGCATTAGACATGCAACTATATTCTCTCAAACACATCCTAAAAGGAAGTCACGTAAAACAGTTTCCTCGTGCTAGTATTTTAGCCAGCAAGTTACACCACCTTTATATGATCAAGTTCAAGCTACAATTGCCAATGGTTTATCCAAAGCTTATGCTGTTCCCCCCCACCCTACTAACGGTAATGTTAATACATCATAGGTACAGTATTGGAATGTATTGAGTTCACAGTCGACATGTGCATTTTCATTAGTGAATGAGTTCTATCTTCTGTTTTTTTTAAATAATTAAATAATTATTTTCAAACAGACCATCTTCATTAGTAAGATACTGATTTTCTTTCATGCTTTGTTTTTTGCTAAATAAGGCAAAAACAAAACTGCAAATATTTATGTTTTCACTTTTTATTTATATCAAACATATTGACTCGTTCCCTCAAACCAATTGTACGCAGCAATCTCTGAGTTTTATGTTCTATTTCACCCTTAATAAACACATGAATAATAACTCATGACATTAACCACTTGGCCTGAAATTTCTTCTGTATTTAATGGGCATGCAAAGAACAAACATTGCTGAGAAAAGACTGCAAAGGCCATATGACTGTTTCTGCATGGCCTGATTTCCCCATCAAGCTTCTCTCATGTGCCTGGACAGAGTTTGGCGACAAGCAAGGTTTGATTTACACATCTTCCATTTCCGCTGCTCACCATCTCTCTGTACCTGACAGGAGCAGCTGGACCTCATGACATATAGGCCATGTCATTTCCAAAATTCCTGCAGCGCTGCTCTGCTCTCAGCTTTTATGTCAGCACTCAATATGATGGCCTAATTTTACCATCCCTAGGACGCCCATGTCCACCCGTGTGGATGCATATATCTATATATAGAGTAAGCTGACTTTAAGTGCAGTTTAATTTAAGTTGTTCTCTACTTTATACACATTTTAGAGAATAGTGTTGTGCTTTGTATTTCTTTTTTCTAAAGGGTAGCTCATTTAACTGAAGTATGTCTAAGATCCATAACGATTTATCTTATCAAATAAAAGATTTTACTGATTCAAAGGCCATAGTTTGAGGTAAATAAAAGTTTAAATCCCCGAAGAGATCCCTGAAATGCAGTTTCTATCGTACTGATTCCGTTTTAGCTTTAAAAAAATATTAAATAAAATAGACATAAAAACCGATAATCCTTTGTAGAAGAGTGCTTTTTATATTTCCCTCATTGATATGAAGACAAGTGTAAACAATTATAGAAAACAGAATCTGCTGACCAAAAATTATCTCATTAGGTAAGAAATTGTCATTATACCATTGTTGTAAGCTTCTCAATGCAACTTGGCATGAGTAACTTAACTTCCAATCTACCAGCTAAGCACAAACCATCACCGACCCTCCAAGGTCTTGTTAAGGCCTTGGAATGAGCTGCACAGCCCTCTGGGTAATGGGCTGGGGATGTGCTGGAGGGAAACTCAAGACCTCTTGCCATTCCGGGCAGAGCACAGCAGGCCACGCTCAGTATCAATGACAAAAGCAGACAGGCAGCAAGCACTGATGCATAAAACATGAGCCTGAGAAAGTTAGTGCAGCGAAGTCAATTATAAGTTTTTGAGAAAGTTGGAAAAAGTTGCTTTGGCAGCAAATATAAATCAGGGCTTGAGTCACAATACAAATGCGAGAATACGCTGCTATTGTTTTAACTAGTGCTACATGCTGGGATCCTATAAGTAAGAAGCATCATAGGTAGAAACAGACTGAGCTACAATAGAGACCATTGAGAAACCCAAGTAGTTGCTGATTAATCTATTTTGCATAAAATAACTTCATTTAGTGAAATATGGCTTAGAAGTGCTAACTCTCAGACAGAAAACATTTAAACAAGCATGTGGCTAAACTACTGTGTAGTCCACAAAGACGCAACAGTGTTGTATAAATTCAGACGAGCGCAAGGAGTTGTTTTGGTTGAAACCATCTGGGAGTCATTTGCAGGGGAACTTCTGGCATCAATTCCGATGGGGCCTGTTTTTGATGTGCAGATAGGCACAGTACACAGTTTGGTCAACGTGAAAATATTCCAAGATAAATGTGACGCTGTCACCGTAATTGTGAGGAAAAAATTTCAAACCTAAACCATGAGCACAGTAAAATTACTTTTATAGCTTTTTTCCATACGTCGACACAAAATCTGGGGCATTAACTTGTTCCACATTTTCCAGACACTTTGTTTTAGATCCACAAAATAAAGGAGACAGAATTTTCAATAATATCTCTACAAAATCAAAAAAGGTCTTAATGGCAAGGTATTTCAGTTACTTAAAAAATAACCAAATGTAAACCAACTGTGCTACATTAAGACAGTACACTTTTCCTCCAAACAGGGAGCTTTAGTGCTTGGCTTTCTCTCCTGTTTGGATTAAATTAGTTTAGGGGCCTTTTTAGGGAGAAATAGATTGAAAAAAACAAAGCAAGGCTCACTATTACAAAAAACCCCAGCTAAAAATGTTTTTAAAAAGTTTCTTGCCTTCTCGTGAACTACTGACCTCAAGGTGAGCAAACAAAAATTTAAGGAAAGTTCTCATCATTCTGGGCTACACAGTGTGGCAGTTAGTAGCACCATCACCCTGCAGCAAGAAAGCCCTGGGTTTGAATTCCAGCCCAAGGTCTTTCTGTATGGAGTTTGCATGTTCTCCCGGTGCATGCATGTGTTTTCTCCAGGTACTCCAGCTTCCCTTCATAGTACGAAAACAGGTTAGGTTAATTGAATCCTTAAATTTGCCCTTAGGTATGAGTTTGTGTGCATGGTTGTTTATCCTGTCTGTCTCAGTGTTGCTCTTTAATGGACTGGCAACCTGTCCAGGGTTAGCACTATTTTCACACAAGAAAATTACTACTGGTTGACAGGAAAAGAAAGAAAGTTAAAAAAATTAAAGCCAAAAAATAGATAGAATTATAGTAAAAATAGGCATTACATCAAGCATTATATAAAAACAAAAACTTTGAAATGCTGATTTAAAACAAATTGCGAAGACATAATTAAAGATTAACTAGTTAAAAGTAATGTATGACCTCTATGGGAAAGTTGCAATAAACTAATGTTTTACATTCTGACTTGAGGGAGCCAACAGTTTCTGCACATCTCAGGTTTTCAGGCAGTTGTTTTGCTCTGCTAATGGAATGAGTGAGTAAACAGGTCTCCCACTTGATACCTGTCTAGCAACTCTGAAAGTTGAAACCATATATTTACATACACCGAATAAAATAACACATACGTTTATTTTCTGCATTTGTTTTCTTACTGTCTGAAGTTAAATCAGACCAAACTTCTTTTGTTTTAGGTCAGTTAGAATTATCAAAAATATATCTATTTGATAAATGCCAAAAAAATTAGCAAAAAGATTTTTTAGAGTTTTTTTTTTTTTTTTTTTTTTTTTTTTTTTTTAACTTTCTTCAAATTGAAAAATTTACATACATTTTGTCAGTATCAGGAATAGATGTCTTTTAAACTGTATGACTTGGGTTAAACCCTTTGGGTTTCCTTCCATATGCTTCTCACAATATTTTACTGGATTTCTCAGCCACTCCTTTGACTATTTAGGTCTTTTTATAACACAAGCAAGATCCCAGATTTATCCTTCTACAAACTGAGAGTCAGTTAAGACCTGGTACAATGGGATTCACTTGCCTGGTTTTGGTCAGGGCTCTGGAGGAGGGTGATGGGTTGATTTAGTAATAAACTTTACATGGAGGTTTAAATGTATGGTTAAGTCCATATGACACCTGATTTTCTTGCATGCTTTGAGATTTTCAGGGCTAGCCTTGCATTTTGGATACCATTAGAAGCATGAAGTTGGGCCAGATATTAACCCATCCATTTACATTATGAACTCTCTTATCGTAAACAATCTGTTAACAGTAATCAATTTGCCACATCTCCATATGTATGGCAATAGATGTTTTAATACTCCATAGTTGGAGCTAGAGGGAGGATATGGATGTTCAATAAACTGACCCAAGATAGGCAGTTTGAGGAACCCCACTTGTGGTCTTTGATCAGTCAGATTTATAAATATTAAATAAGAGAAAGTAGTCCCAGACCTCAGAAGAAGTAAAAGAAAAAACTCATTCAATTAAATTACAGAGATTTGTTTTTGTACTGTTGTTGTGTTAAGCATGCATTGCAACCATGATTGTCACATTGAAATCAAATGTGCACCACCATTATTATGGAGTGTTCAAGTACAGATTTTGCCAAATCCAATTTTCATGCATAAGACACGTAGAGAAAATACTTTTCCACAAAGAACGTGAAATTACGCCTGATTATGATGAGGGGCAAAGATTAAAATAATATTCCTCTCTGACAAGTAAAACATCTGAGATCTCAGACTCTCCACTTAAAACATGGGTGATTTACAGCAATGCCCTCAGCAGGTTTGCTGTGCTAAGATTACAATCTGAGCCACCATGAGAACGCCATTTACTTCAGATGGTTGGTAAATTACAAGGAAAACAAAGCGCACACACCCATATAGCAACATGCAGACACTTTGGCACCGTTACATATAGCTGGTGCTTTGTGAGAACACCTCCAGTATTCCAGCACCAAACTGTGCATGGACATTACTGACATAAGGCACCAGAAATTAAAGGTTGTGTCAGATTTCCACAGACAAAAGTTCTTGCTCTTTTTAAAGTCGAAAAGAAACAGCAGAGGCTGGAGTCGTTTGTGAATTCTCTGTGGCTCAAATCTACCCTTAAGCTTAAGTGGCTTCTTGGCAGATTGAAAAATAGTCCTCCAAACTTAGCAAGCACTTTAATCTTGTGGCTTTTCAAGAAATAGGCGGATTTAGCTTTTCCTCAAAGGACAGTTAAATGGTCATATTAACAGAGAGTTTATTATAGCAAAGAAAACCGACAAAATTTGAACAGTTCTCCCTAGCAATAGTTCTATGTTATAAAAAGCTGACTTTGCAGTAAGAAATCTGAGACTGCTTTCAAAAGGCTGGATGCAGAAAGGCAGCGATAAAGCCTGCAAACATTTCATCACCTTTGAGAAACTTGAAGGACTGAAATAAAAGTGTCTGTGCAAAAGCTCCAGCTTTCGTTGTTTCGAGCACCTTAAAGAAGGTGTCCTCTTTGAACAGTGAAAAAGCTTGTTGTAGCTTCTCCCCCAGCTCCACAGGTCTCTTTCAAGCTGTAACTTCAGTCTACAGGCAGCTGCACACCCGCATGTAACCGCCTCCATGAGTTCTCTGCTGCCTGCATCCATCAGAGAGACAGAAAGATTGATGCAGTGCAGGTTGCTGGCATGCACCAGAGGTTAGATTTCACATTAACTTATTAATCAGGGCAGATATACGCGATCCTTCAGATAAACCAAGACATCCACTTTCAGATATACTGCTCCAGTATATCTGAGCATTGTTATGCATGGCACTTGGGTTTTTGCAACAAGGTGTAAAAAAAAAAAGAGGGATATTATCTTTAGGTGATCTATATGTCTTTGGTATTTATGACTGAAAGAAAATGTGCTTCAGCATCCATGTTCCAGGACATGAAGAAACATGTTACCCAGAGCAAAGGTGCTTTTGGCCAAGACTACACGACACCAGATATTTTTCTGAGCAGGGGAAAATGTCTCCAATGTAGCAACATTAAGACACAAAAATTATTTGAATATTCTTAAAGCAACCTGTCTCTTAATCTATGAAAAATCTATCTGAAGGATGAATCATAACCTTTTCAAGAAGAAACTTTGGTATTTGTTTGGTAAATACCAACATATTGACTACTTGTGCTTCATTCCATTTACATTTGAAATTGAAACTTGATTAAATGATATGTTCAATGACTAGGCTAAACAATACAAGCAATACAACATAATAGTTATGCATCCCTCCACATTTTGTATTTTTAAATGCTGACACAGTAAGCAAATAAACACTTTTTACAGCAACATCATAAAATTTTATATTTGGAAAGGAGCCATGTTGGATTTTGGGGTCAAGGTTTGTGAGAATCATCTGACTTTCCCATTTTGATTTACAGCTTCCAGTGACTTTTCTATAAACATTTTAACTACAAATATGGAAGTTTCAACTTGTGAGTGAAAATAATTTGGAGCATCATTGAACTGCATCCTTCAACCAATCATTTAGTGGCAATTTGTAAGAATGTTTTTGTTTATTTATCTTTTTCTCTATGATACAGCACAAAAATCCAGTGGGAATATTGTTTTAAAAATGAAAATGAAAACTAGGCATTTGCCGAGGTGGTGCTTGTTATAAAAACTTTGAGAACCGCTGGATAAGAAACACTAACTTAATGGGGGGGAAGCTAAATAAATAGAGGGCACAGATACTGTTCAAGAGAGGAAGACTTTTACTACCAGAGGATGTATGTTTAAAAAAACCTATTTTTCAAAAATTGCTAAAACCTAATAATTATCAGGATCTTAAAGGACTCTCAGGCGCCTGTGGGAAAGGTTTCATGGCCCAATTCTGAACTAGTTTGTAAGAGAGCACCTATTTTGACAACCAATGACAAAATGTAATTTTCTATAATTGATGTTTCTGTAATTCTTTACAGAAATGTGGTTATATATAATTCCATGGATCACGTCCACCAGCAGGAAGTCACTCAGAGTTATAGTGATGTAAGAGCCAACAAACCAAAGGGTCTTTGACCATCTAGCAGTATTCTGAAGGTGGGAAACAGAATACCTTAACTTCTGCTGGGGACAGCTGGTTGGAATGAGGAAGGAGAGAGGGGGTCAGTGTGTGCAAGACAGTGATTGAGTGATAAAGAGTGATAGACAGCTGGAAAAGTGGAGGTTACAGCTGTAGCCTGGTCCAGTGATGGTAGGGGTTCAGAAGCAGATGGGGACTTAAGACTAAACTGTGACACAATAACCATTTTAAATTAATCACATGTACTTCAGAAATAAATAAATTTATATAAAATTCTTTGGTGGAAAAAAACAAACTTTGTGTTATTTACTTGAGTGTTTAGCTTTTCTTTGAAAGTTAATACTGCATCCATATGATAGCCTTATCATTTCAAACCACTTTGAAAAACGCTTAATAAAAAGCATCCTTAGAATAGAACAATTCATGAAACATGCTTGAGCAATTCATGAAACATGCTTGGAGCTTACATGATGATGTGAAGCTTTATCTTGAAACACAATTTTACAATATCTAAAGACTCTTGGTATCTGGATTACAGGAAACCTAGTATTAGGATACCTCCTCCTTGTACTACCCAAATAAAGCACCGCCCAACTCCCACCCCTTCTGTCCTGGGGTCTTTCAGCCAGCAATGTTCCAAGACCTTGATTTAATCACACCAAGTGGAAAAACATGAAACTTTTATGCAATTTAGTCCCTACCAGTTCCACACTGTCTCTCTAGAAAGAGCATTTGACCAGTGACAAATAAAACTTTTCTATTTGCTTACATCTGCCAGTGAGTAGAAAGTGTTTCTTAATTTAAGCAAATTCCCAGGATGTGAGTATCTACTATAGATGTTGATGTTAGACTTACTTTGTTCAATGAGAATTTAATTATGCTTAATTTAAAATAGTCATAAAGTGACATTTTAAAATTTAAATATATCAAAAATCTATTTAAAAAAGACAATGTTGACATGAATGAGAATTGGTTCCATTTGTTCCATATTACTATGGAGTTACATGATGAAGTATGTTCGTCTCCTGAGATGTGACATATGAGGAACTGAGCTGCATTTGCTCTCGATGTGACCCAGACTTGCTGTCTCTTGGGGGGTGAATCGACCCCATGAGTCCTGGGCCTCAGGAACTCATCAGAATGTTATCGGTCTTCTGCCAAATCTGTTTGATTGCGTTGAATTTTCTTATGTTCGTCCTGTGGGACATATTTGGAAGGAATCTAAATATGACAGCAAAGTTTTAGAACTGCATGAACATTCACAGGACAGGCAAAATGCTTAAGAAATCCTATCCCAAGGCAATAATTAAAATTAATCTGCATAATGCATAAGGCTACTGTTGTTGGAAGCATAAGAGATCTGGAGTTCCAGTACGTACTATTCAAATTAAAAGTGTTTTTAAATGCATTTTTATATAGGGTTTATAGGGAGCAATTTTTACTTCAAGTTGCACTTTTAATTTAATTGTTGTATGTCTGACAATGCTGATGGAGTGTATACCCACCTACCTTCCTATTAGTTACAATTTGTTATTAGATACACCTGTTCAATTGCCTGCTATCTCAATTAGATAATCATCCAATCACATGGCAGCAACTTTATGAATTTAGGCATATTGCTAGGTTGCAGTCACTTGACCTGGATGATGTGCAAAATTCATATGGGGGGCAGGGAGTGATTTGCTCCAGTTCAAAACACAGCAAAATGGATGACAGTGAGTACGCTAATGCCTTAAATTGGCTGGCACAAATGAGATATTGCTAAAAAACACATGTACATTTAGGATATGACCCATATAGTCTTCATAGAAACGTCTTGTCATATAATCTGGAGGATTTACCCAGTGTGGAGGCAATTGACATTAACTGTCTAGTGCTGCAGACCTCGTATTATACAATAAGCCAGATGAAAGCTTTCAAAAGCCTCAAAGCCTACAATTATTTTGTTTCAGGTTGGGTCAACCATTTAGGATCCAAAGAATCTTTAAATGGCTGTCGCTTTGTTTCTTCCTGGGTGAGTAGCTATTTTAAGTAATTAGCCTATGATAACAATGCTACTGCTAATGCTAACGAGTTACCCCTGTTATTTCTGTGTTTGAATCAACTTGTAAGTAATTCATTTAGCTTCTGTAAACCCAAATGTTGGAGCTGTATGTATATGCTGATGTTGAGTCATACTGCATTTCTCCAATGCAGGTCAACCATTCACAGACATCTACAGAAACCTCATTAAAAACAATGCTTGTCAGTTGAAGTAATTGTCTGATACAATATCTGAAAATACGATTTAATAAACTAATACCATCCTTACCTGTTAGAAAGTGATCACTGCAAACTCTTGCATTGTTTCCGCAACTCTTGTTTTTAGTCGTAGATTGTTGATCCACTTCTGTTGTCTTTTTTCTGTAAGTTTTTTTAAAAATTAATTCCCTTGTGATACACTTCTTTTGGAACACAAGAAAAACATTTCTCTTTCTCCCAATTAGAGCAGTTGCAACAACCCCACATGGGACAGAATTTAGGCATTTTTAAGCTGAATCAACAGAAGGAAACAGGGTTGTGTATTACTGCATTTACTTCCTGCCCCCCATCTGCATTTCATGACGTCATCTGAAACCCAGCAATATGTACCCTGGTTGTGGTTGTTGGTGCCCTATAGGCTGGTCTAAATATTTTAGGAACTTCAGACTGAATGGGATTTTCATACATGACAATCTTTCACTGCTACTGAGAATGGTGCAAAAATGAGAAAACATCAAATGACAGTTATGCAAATGAAAATGTTTTGTTGATGTCATGATAAAGGAAAATGGACTGACTGGTAGAAAGACAACAGTAGCTCAAAAAAATTGTTACAACTAAGGTATGCAAAATACCATCTTTGAAAGCACAACAAGTCGAATCCTGAAGCAAATGGGCAACAGCAGCAGAAGACCACATTGGGGGTCAGTCCTGTCAGCTTAGAACAGAAAATTGGCACAGGCACAGGCTAACCAACTTCAGACAGTAACACACTGGAAAAAAGCTTCCTGGTTAGAAATTTTGGTCAGGTCAGAATTTGGCATAGACAACGTGAAACCATGGATGTACCTACCGCATATCAACAAGTGAGGCTGGTGGAGGTGTCATGGTAAGAAGGATATTTTGTTGTCACACTTTGGACCAAACTAAGTATCATTGAAATGCCACAGCCTACCTGATTGTTGTTGCTGATTATGTTCATCCCTTTATTTGTAAAGATGAAGGTTTCCCTCAAATCTATAATGCCTGCCTTGAAGTCAAAAGTGTTAATAAAATGGTAAATGGTAAATGATCTGTACTTGTACAGTCCAGAGGACCCCAAAGTGCTTCACACTACATTTAGTCATTCATCCAGTCACACATACATTCTCATGCTGATGGTGATAAGCTACTGGATTGTAGCCACAGATGTCCTGGGGAAGTCTGACAGAAGCGAGGCTGCCATGCACTGGCGGCACCAGGCCCTCTGACCAGCCTGGTCACTGAGCAAATTATGAAACTTTTTTATTTTTTTATCAAAGTTTTATGTTTTTATAAAAAAAATGTTAATATACAACCAGAATATAAATATGATGGATGTAACACCATTCCCAAGTCTGAGATCTAACTTCTCAAGTAAGTGCCTCCTTATAGCTTTGAAATATTTGTATAATGTTTTTATGCTGAAGAGGACAATGTTAAAGAGAAAATTGCAGCTGGCCTATAAATTGTTAATCCTATGGTTGTACAACATTTCAGTCAATCCCTTTTGCTAAGATTTAATAATCTTGTTTATGGTACAGTTAAAATCATAAGTTTATATACATCAAATAAAAAGACATATACCTTTTTTTTCCACTGTCTGAAGTTAAATCAGACCAAACCTCTCTTGTTTTTTGGTCAGTTAAAATCTGCAAAATTGTTTCTATTTGCTAAATGCCATGGTAATGAGAGAGAGAGAGCATGTCAGAGATTTATTTATTGTTGTCTTCAAAATCAGAAGTTTACATACATTTCCTCAGTATTTGGTAGCTTTGCCTTTGAACCGTATGACTTGGGTAAAACCTTCTGGGTTTCCTTCCACAAGCTTCTCACAATAGTTTGCTGGAGTTCTGGTCCATTCCACCTGACAGAACTGGTGTAAGTGAGTCAGATTTGTAGGCCACCTTGCTCTTGCATCCCTTGTTAGATCTGTCCACAAATTCCCAATAGGACTGAGATCAGGGCTTTCTGATGGCCATGTCATAACATTGACTTTATTGTCCTTAAGCCACTTTATAACCACTTTATCTGTATGCTTAGGGTCACTCTACATTTGGAAGACCTATTTGCATCCGACCTGTAATTTTCCGGCAGATGTTTTTAGATGTTGCTTCAAAATTTCCACATAATGTTCTTTCCCCATGATCATGGTCATGGTCATCTATTTTATGACGTGGACCAGTTCCTCCTGAAGCAAAACAGACCCACAGCATGATGCTGTCACCACCATACTTCACAGTTAGAATGATGTTCCCAGGCTTAGTATACCCATTTTTCTTCCAAATGTAACAATGCTTATCATGGCCAAACAGTTCCACTTTAGTTTCATCGGACCATAGGACATCTCTCCAAAAATGAAGGTCTTTGTCCCTGTATGCATTTTCAAACTTCAATCAGGCTTTTGCAGTAATGGCTTCTACCTTGCTGAGTGGCTTTTCAACACATGCTGATACAGGATATGTTTCACTTTTTTATCAGCTTCAGCCAGCATCTTCACAAGGTCTTTGGCTTTTGTTCTGAAGTCGATTTGCACCAAAACCCATTTATCCCTGGGACAAAGAACCTGTCTCCTTCCTGAGCAGTATGATGGTTGGACATTCCCATCCTGTCTGTACTTGCGTATAATTTTTTGAACAGATGAATGCTGCATCTGTAAGTATCTGGAAATTGTTCCCAAGGATGAACCAGACTTGTACAGCTTCATAATTTTCTTGGCTGATTTCTTTTGACTTTCTCATTGTGTCAAATTAGAAAGAGGTGTGGTCTTAAAATACATCCGCAATTATGCCTCCAGTTAACTCAGATGGGTCAGTTAACCTATCAGAAGTTTCTAAAGTCATGACATCATCACCTGGGCTCCCCCTCCTTGTTTAAAGAGATAGCAGTCATTCCGTATGTAAACCTCTGATTTTGAAGGCAGCAATAAATAAATCTCTGACGTATTGTCTCAATATTATGACATTTAGCTCATAAAATTTCTGTGTACGTAAACTTCTGGTTTCAACTGTATGTATTTAACTGTCAATGCTTTAACTGTCAGTGTATTTTACAATGTTTCATCAAAGATGAAAAAAGTCTGAACCTAAATATGTGTTCTTCACCTTGCTACCCAGAAGCTGTGCTTAGTAAACAGCATATGTATGTTTCTCCTGTCTGGACATGAGGTACAGCAGCTATAAGGTGTTGGCTGTTTCATTTTTATCTCTCCAATTATAGTCATTATAGTCTCCATGATGCCTGCATAGGACCTGATTGATGATTCACCGGTCAAAGAGAAAGTAGAGGAAAGAGGATGAAGGCAGTGGGAAACATACACCCAATACGGTGAAGTGAGAGTTTATGAAGAGCCTATCCTCCCAGCAGGAGATGTTTTATTAGCACAGTTTAAATGACCGGCTTGTTAAACATCAAGCAGCAGGCGGGCAGCCAGGCGGCCATGGCTGCACGATCTGCTGCATTCCTCCAATGCTGGCTATTATCACCCTCTCCTGAGCTTTATTTGACATGCTAGTGTGTAGACAGGGTTGTTTCGAGACACAATAATCACTTCAAGTTTAGTTAAAACCCTAGAGTCCCACCTGAAAGTGAGAGTCAGGACCCAGGTGGTCTGAGGTTCTTCAGCATATTCTTTTGATATCAGACAAACAAATTAAGTCAAGAATGACACATGCAGAAAATCTATATTCATAATTCACATGGATATTTATACACATTCAAAAACATCTAACTGTGTGTATTTTGCAACACATGCAAATTTTTAAGAGACCTAGCCGATTGTAGTTCAAGGAGAATAATGTAATAAATATGTTCCCTACAGATTAACATAATCAAGCAAAAGATGAGACAATAATGTATTGGTCACATCTATGTAGAAGATGTTCATTTTAGTAGGACTGTGTGTGAAATACTTATGAATACTGTGTCTTACTTTTCAGTGTGTTGCAAAACTGACTGCTATACAGACACCATCACTTTCTGACAGTCTAAGACAAATGCAACATTTGCTCCTCAAACTGAAAGTAAAGCATTTGGTTGGAATGCCGTGAAGATTTTTTAAACTTTGAATTGTTTTTGCAGCTGAATATTTCCTCGTTTCAGCAGCGTTAAAGTGAGTCCTAACGTGATTCATCCACTGTCTTTCTCAATGAGGCTTCTGACTCCCGTTTACCACAGGTAAGATACTGAATACTTTAGTGCTTCACACAATCCCTCCCTAAAATAAATAAAAACAAATGAATAAATATAAAAATACATAAAAAAGTGTAAAGTAATTTGATGGGAGATAAATGTTCCTAACAGAGAATACAAACCATACTGGAGTAAGGTTAACTAGTTTCTACTGTTTTTGCAAAAGGATTTACCATTCTTAAGAAAATTATTAAGAAAATCAGATTTTTATTGAAGAGATGGTTTGGATTATTTGAAAAGCTTTTAGTAATAGTTCCATTACTTGCAGTAAAATTATTACAAGAAAAGTAAATTCTCAGAGCAGTAGAAGGTTAATCCAAGGTTTAGCTGATTTAGGTTATTTAAAACAAAATAAACTAAAAATTATTTTTTTAAGAGACACAATGATTAACAGGGATATTAAACATCTGTACTTTCACAAATTTCTTACATTTGTTGGTGTTTTCTTTGTCCAATAACTTAAGTGTTACAGCGCAAAATATTTTCTGGCTGACCCTCAATTTTTTTCACATTGTGTTTGTTCCTCATGATGTTATGTATTATTACTAAGAGCACCAGTCTCTTGTGCAGCAAAACAGCCACATGAAATTATGTTTCCATCCCCATACTTCACTGTTGGAACAATGTTTTTTAGAGTTGTAAGCATACCTATTTTTTCCTCCAATTGTAATCATGGGCATAATAGCCAAACTTTTCAAATTTACTCTCATCAGGTATCAAGTCATATATCTCCAAAAATTTAAGGTCCTTGTCTGGATCCATTTGCAAATTGTTATCTGGCTTTTTAATATGCTTTTAGAGTAATGATATCTTCCTTCCTGAATGGCATTGCATCCACTGTTAGCTCAGGGCTAATATCAAAGTAGATACCGATGCTACTTTATACTACCAGCTTCAGATAAAATCTTTACAAGGTCTTCTGGTTTTTTAACTAAGGCTATTACGCATATTGCATGCTATGCATACCAAAACACATTCATCTCTGCAACACAGAGCATTTACATTCTGATTGGTAGGATGGCTGGACATTCTCATCGACATTCCAGGGTGCTGAATGTGGCACGATCTGGCATTTGGAAAATGTAACCAAGAAGGAAGCAGTGTGTTTGAGCACATCTATAGAGGCTTTAAAATATATCAATAGATGTGCCTCCATTTAATGGATGTAGTGAGTTAAATTATCAGAAGCTACAAAGTAATGACATCATCATCTGGGTTTTCCCAAAATGTTTAAAAGGAATATTAATCTTTGTGTTAGTGCTCATGCATCTATGTATATCTCTGTGCATAATTTTGTTCGACCTAACAGACCTAAAATAGATTTTTTTTTTTTTTTTTTTTTTTTTAATATATATAATAGGAGTGTATTGGAAAAAAGGTTATATGACTTCTTATACAGCATATATAGGTATGTGGTTTCAACTGTACATTTCTGCCACTTTCAACTTCCTGATGCAGTACTGCAATTGGATCATATGGTTTCTCTAGTTCTCTAGTCATGAAGACACACTTAATTTGGTGAGACCTTCTTGTTACCATCATATCAAACCTCACATCTGCAGAACTCTTTCTTAACAAGAAACCATATTGCACTAAAAGTAGAAGAAGATTCTAATTATGTGAAAAGATCTCTTGAGCTCTCACTTACTTGTATAGTCATTCCTATTTTCTAATGATGAAATTTCTGATTTACTTCTGTGGTTATATGGCTGTAATATGAAGAAAGAAAAAATGTGAAAAAATGTAAAGTTCATTTTTAAATGTACCAGACTGACAGAAACCTCAAGTTAAAACATTTTGCTTTGTTGTTCTGTTTGTAAGAAATTCACGTTACAAGTCACAACACATGAGCAATGACCCACCTTGGTTATTCATTAACCTTTACATTACACATAATTCTAACTTGTCCAAGTCTTTTATTGCAAATATCTTTTTATTTGTAAAAATCTTTCTAAACAGATTTGTTGGGCTAACCTATATGTTAAGTGTGTTAGCAGGTATGAAGCAGTTTTAAGTGTGAGCCTTTAGTCTGGGAACATAACTATGACAAGTTGTTTAAAACTGAAGAAACCTTTTGAATAGAGGCAGTCTTCGTGACTCGCTGGATGCCCCAAAGGGGAAAGGGGAAAGAATTTACAAACACTTCAGAAGTACAATGTCTTAGATAACTATAGAGCACAGACAGCAGAACCTCTGAAACTCCCTGAAGACAACTTATCTTTGTGGTAACTCAAACAACACACTGGATTTAGAAACCTTATCATTAAATTCACCTGTGACTCTCTAAATAAAGCTGTGTTCCTCTGCTGGACACACTGCTGGAATGCTAAGTTATGCTTTGTTCTTCTAGTTACACTGAATACTTAGGGGGTGGTCTGCTGTGTTTATCAAAACTGTTATATATTATCACTGTTTTCCATGCCAAAGCCTGAAATAACTCCTGCTGTTCTTTGATTAAAAAGGAATAAATGTTTGGTGATTTATCTTCAGCTACGACATGGGTGGTGGGAGTGTGGTGTTTTGTTTCCATTGAGGAATTGTGTGTTTAATCTCTATACTGGGTTTCTGTTACCTAAATCATATTTCAGAAACAGAATGCTCTAAATCAAAGAAGAAGGTTTGCCTCTTTATTAAACTAATTAAAGTATCATTGAGTTACTTGAAATCTAAACCTTTGAATTGTAAACAATCAGAAATCCACAAACAAATTAGACTCAAACTGTCTGCATTGTATAGCTCCCAAACACTTGGAAGATAGAGAAATAGATTGATGACTGTAGTTAGTGCAGAATAATTCAGTCCAGTTTTCTTTAGCCCATTGGTAACATTGTGCTTTTCAGGCTTGTCTGGATCTAAAGTGTTTTTTGTTTTTTTTTTGTGATTGAAGTGATCAAAGCTTTCATTAATTTCAATTTGTTTAGTGTATAATTATCCAATTGAGGTATGACCAGTCTAAATCTCTATGATTTGGGAATAAAGATGGTAAAATGAAGTTCAGGAACCTAAATAAAAAAACTTAAAAGAGCAAAATAGCTCTTTAATTTAGCAATGTATCTTAAGCTCTGAATCAGATACTAACTTCAGCCTTATCAGTTGTCCTCAGTGTGCAGTAATTTCATCTTGCAATGTATACAACATACAAGGAAGCCCACACCCCATAATTACAACAGAGTTTTCATTGCAGTCAACTAATTATGCCACCCTGAGCCGAAAGCCATAATGTCCATATGAAAAGACTGCCACTTCATACACAAGGAGGGCATGCAAACTCAGGATGACCCCAACCCAGGTTTAAAACAAAAACAGAGAGGGATTAAAAACTTCGCACATTTGTGAAAAAAAGTCTCTTGCTGGCCAACATTATGGACCAAGGATTCAAGTTTTTCTTTTAGAGGAGTATAAACCAGCTTTTATCACCCAGACAGCCAGGTGATAGATATAATTTTTATCCAGGTAGAAAATACTCAGTGTTGTTGCCCAGACTGCTTGTGATTTATCTGGTGTCTGGATATTAAACAATCTACACTCCTGGCAGCCTCAGAGACAAGCTGCTCTCTAAACAGTTTCAAATGTAAATACCAACTGACTATGAAAATGTTTCTTTGAGCTTCAGGGCTCCTTTGGGTTCTCAGAGTAAAGTAGGGCAAATCACAAGAGTCAGATGATTGACTGCAAAGGGAGTCTTCCTGCAACGAGTGAAAAATCTGAAAAGTAATGGTTTGTTCAACTTTACAGTGATTTCCTGTAAATATCCAGTGGGAAGTGGTTTAAAGCCTAAAACACATATCATGAGCTGTGTTTTTTGGTTTGGGGTCATCTAAAGCATTAGAACCAAACATCCTTCATTGAGTTCCCACAGGAAGTAATCATCAGGAGTGCAATTAGAGAGAGAAGACCACAGATTCTGCTTTGGAAAAACAGAATTAATGTCTCTATTTAATATAATGCCAAATTGAAGTTTAAATTTGAAGAGGAATGTTTGTAGGTGTGTAGCAGAATGAAATCTCCAAGTCAAATTATTATTATCATGACATTTTTACTTTGAAATATTTAACATCATTGAGAAAACAGAAATACAGTCTATGCTAAAAATGTTTCTGTTGTGGTCTGTGGTCTTGTTGTCTAGAAGGACCTAGATCCTATGTGATGTTATTTTTCCAACGCAACAAAGTTTTGGCAAGCTATATTTGCAGTCAATTCAATACAGTAGAATGTGTGTTCCAATGAGGCTCTTTTGTCAGACTGTAGTACTTCCAATTTTTTTCATACAGAACTTCCAGACATTATCCAATAAATATTCCACAAAATTTCAACGTTAGCCTCTGGAATTAAGATTGAATACATGAGTAAATGCTTTTCAGGGATATTTTATTCAGTAACATTATTTATAACTACTTTAAGCATATTATCAACCTCAAAAAAGTTACTATGTATGCCTTAAAGGGGTCATGACAACAAATTTCTTTTTTTTTTTTTTTGTGGTTTTGGGTATATAATATGATCTGTTGTGCACTGATTAGGCTGTGTGAATGTCAAGAGTTGGTATCAAAAGCCCTGCTCATAGGCGGTCAGCTTTGTTTCTTTGCTCAAAAACAGATGAATCAGAGAACAGTTGATCTTTCTATCAAGCAAACAGCCCTCCCCTTCCCTCCTCCCCTCAGCTGAGACACTGGCTACTTTAAAGGCTAAGTCGCAGTAGCATGTCTGACTACTCCATTTGACAAGATGGCTACTAAAAAGGGGTGCTGTTATGTCTGAGGGTGCTCAAAGATGGATGGAAGTTACTCCCGAAGAATGAGAGAATCAGAGAAGACTAGCTGAAGTTCATTTATGGGGAAGTACCACGCAGTTATAACCTCAATTTGAGACTATGTTCAACGCATTTTACTGAAGAATTTCCCAGATATGGTTGGAGCCAGTCAGAGTGAAGTCAACTAGGTAGAGTCACATATCATTGCTGTACCCAACCCTTTTACCAAGGAGGGAAATCTGGTCTGCCAAAACAAAAAAAACCCCTACAAAAAGGTGATGTTTTTTTTTTTTAATGAAATTCTTTGGAGAATTAACATACGCAGCAATATCAACGACATGAAATAGTTTATACAATGATGTCACCACTTAGTCAAGAAAGCTCAGCAGCATATAAATTAAATTTCTGGAGACACAATCAAAATCCTGAAAAAGCAATCTGCCAAGGCTGCGTGGCACTTTTTGCTTACAACCCACATGTGAAATAGCTCTGAGGCTCATTTCTTTGTCACTCTTCAAAATGGGAAAGCCAAGAGAACATGCTTCAGCTGCTTAGTTTTGTTCATTCTGGAGAACAACAAACCTAAACAAACATACTCAGACAAGAGAGATATTGCCAGCATATTAGAATGTTATCTTGTTGTAAACATTTACTTAGTTGAGCATTTGTCAACTGTGCTCCCTGTGTGTGGTTACATTTTTATAGTGGGGGCCTCAGACAAATTTATTTTAGACGTATCAGTTGTAAGACAGAGAAATGTAGAAGAAGCTGACTGTAACATGAGATCAAAGCTTAAGATTCTGGCCTACATTCAATATGACATGTGGGGAGGATAAATAACATATCATCTCCTCTTTAACACAGGTTGGTGACAGGATCATGCTGTGGAGATGCTATTCTTCAGCAGGACAATAGAATCTGTTCAAAGAATACAACAAGTACTATGGAGCAAAATACAGAGGAATCCTGAAAAGGAAAAGGGTTCATGGCTGAAAAAGACATTGCGGCACAGGTTCACCTTCAACAGAGAAAAGAAAAGTAACATGCAGTCAGAGCCACAATGAAATGGTTTAGATCAGAGCATATTATTAGAATGGCCCAGTCAAAGTCCAAATCTTAATCAAATTGAGAATCTGTGGGAAGATTTGTTAATATATGTTAACAGACACTATTCATTAAATCTGAGCAAGTTTAAGTGTTAGAATGGCCTTTAGCGCCTAGATTAAGCAAGAGGCTTGAGACAGAGATAAGGTGCAGACCAACCAAATACAAGTAGAAAACGAGGCAAAAAAAAAAAAAATGTCCCACATGTCATATGAGGTCTCAGCAGCAGTTTTAACAGGCAATATTTTAAAACCTACCACACCCTCAAATTAACAGACTTGCCATGAAACAAGGATGATAAAAATATATATCCACTGACAAACATCTCCAAAATGATTAAAACATCCAAATACTTTAGCAAATATTAACACTGGAAAAAAAAACAAAAAAAAACAAAACAAAACAACTGTCTGAATTTAAATCCACAATATTAGACCCTGAAGTGCACAGTTTGCCCCCACTCTCAATCATAAATGGACTCCTCCAGAACTTTTATAAAGGTGATCAGCCCCCCAAGGAATCTCTCAGCTGTTGTTCAGATGACATACCTTTGTCAATTCCTCTGCAAACACCGCAACATGCTTTAAAACATCAATCTTTAGCAACTTATTTCAAAATTTATAAGTTAAAGCTTCATTTGTTGTTACACATTTCATTGTTTGATTTGTTCACAGCACGGGCCATCATTGCCAGCTGAGAAGAAACCGTCGAAGCTAAACCACAAACAGTAATAACAAAATACTTCAGTCTGTTTCACATTGTGTAATTGCTTCATTTCAAGTAAAATCAATATTTTAAATGTGTTTCAATATAAGTAATGAAGACCTTAATTACACTGAGTAATTGTGAATCGAATAATGGCAAACATTTTAGTTTGAGCAAAGATGGCAGAGAGGCAACCAAAAGTCTACAAAGCATTGACTCAGTGGTGCAGAATACAAATACACGCCACACTTCTAAGTTATTTATTTGTTAAATATATTTAAAATTATATATAGCATAAAATACCTTTCACTCCATAGCTACTAACTACTTTGTGTTGGTCTTTTGCATAAAATCCCAATAAAATACATTTATGTTTGTGGCTGTAGCGTTACAGAATGTGAAAAGTTCTACAGGTGTGAATATTTTTGTAAGGCACCGTGTCATAGTGTTACATTATTTACACAAAAAGTCAAAGTGTCATCATGGGTTTATGAAAAAATATCTACAATGTCTTACTAGTATTTTGTAAGAAGCAGTTTCTTAATTTAGTTGTAGTAATTTCAGGGAGAATATGAGAACAAACGATAGGATTATGGAAGATATTCTTGTGTAAACATCTTGATAAGCTTTTTGTCCGGTTGTTTAAACAACCATTGGGAATAGGTGAATGTTTGATTCATCTGTATCTCACAGGGTAACTCACATACAAACACTCAATACTAAACACTTTCTCACTTACAGTGCATTGTTTTTCTTCCACACATTTTTACACTTGGTACAATCTGTATTTCAAAATTAATACATTGTTGAAGGCTTATTTTATTTAAATCCAAAAATAATGAGCAATCAAAACATATTATTGTACTCTGTACATGTATTTTTTTCACACACAAAATAATTAGTTGCTACGCTATGCTGAAGGGAAAATATGATGTTGCTCCATTGGAATGTCTCCTCGTTGTCCTGCCAAATCTAAGCTGGAAACACTTAGTAGGGAACCAGTGTGTACTATGAACTGCGAATAATTTGCTTAAGGGAACTCACATCTGGATGTGCGACTGTGGCAGAGGTTAAAAGATCTGAAACTAGGCCACCCTATCTTGCCAGTTGTCGGCTGATAGTAGAGTCCGATGTTAAACAAAAATCTTAACTACAGGAAATAAGCCTGTTATCATAGTATAACCATTTGCCTTGGCTGCCGACCAGACTAAAATTGTTCCTTGTTTACTATTTGTGTTAGGGCTAAAAGAGCATAGACATACAAATCACAAATCTTCAGCAGAGCATCTGCAATCCTGCGGTTATTTATTTTCAGTGTCATGGCCAGAAAGTAAAGCAAATACACAGAACAAGTGTGAAAAAAGGCCTGCTTGTTTACACAGCTATCAGCTTTGTTTGAGGGCTTAGATGATAATCCAAAGATTTCCACCCTCTGAGCTACTGAGCACCAATTGCTGCTCACATGCTTCACAACTTCTAACTACATCTGCTATTTTTCTGAAACAAAAGTGAAAACTAAAAAGTGTGTACAAGTTAGAACCTGGCTGGAATGGAACTGAAAACCAATGAAACACCATTAGGAAAGTGATGTTTTTTCAGCCTGGAGAAGTTGTTTCTGTCATTTTAGGAGGCTTTGAGCTACAGATAGGGTCTTGAAACAGGAAATCTCTAGAGGGAAGGGTTGAGTTGGAGGGGTGGGAGTACAAAGGATGGAAAGATGTGAAAGAATTTTTGGCATGGCATTTGTACTTCAGCATCATGAATACTGAAGTATGAATCCCATGGCCCCAAGGATTTCACCTGTGCTCTGCAAACACTGAGTTTTGCTGAGAAGACATTCCTTACATTCAAAAAACCTTTAGTTCTTTGTCTACTTCATTAACTACAGCTGACAACATTGCACAATTTGACATGATTTGAGAAGGTCCAACTTCCTGTAGGGTTTTTTTTTTTTTTTTTTTTTTTTTTTTTTTGAAACATAGGGCCAATCTTGAAGTCAGTTCACTTTCCTGACAGAAATCATTCACTTAAGCTAAATTTTCTCTGCTAACTTTAGGCCCCGTTTAAACAGTGCCAGTTATCTGTTGCGATCCAGCCGCTCATTTACATGTCTCCAGTGATTGGAGTCTCTGACACTGGCACTTTTTGACTCTAGGTCTAAGAGTGAAACTTGTGAAGTACTCCGCAGGTGTGAAAGCGCACTTTGGCAGAATACATGGCTGCAGGGTTTGTTCTTAGCATGCAAGGGCAGATAACAAAAACAATGGCAGATAGCGTTGTGCTGTGTGTGATACTTGACATGTTAAGTTTAAAGCTACTTCCGATAAGGAATATATGTGTATTACATGAGCACTTGGTGCATTTGAGATGGCGACAGGTTACTGTTTTCTAAATGAGGTGGAAGTTAGCGAGGTGGAAGCTAAGGGTCAAAAGCACATGCATGTTTTGATGGCATGCCAAAATCACAGCACCATATAGTGGCCTGGCATGACAACTACTGTGGATTCAATGTGTCTTTGTGGTCATGTTTAAACATGTAACTTTTCCCCAATCAAAAACTGAAAATACAGTTTCCAGACAGTAGTCTCATGTAAATGTAGCCTTAAACTCATTTGTGAAATTTATTTGAAATTTTTACACAAATTAGTTTTTAAATTTGTTGTTTTTTTCTGTTTTAACTCTTGCAAAGCAAAAACTGTCAAAAATAGTAACTGAAAAGATTTTTTTAATGTATCAGTTACTTTTAAAGTCCATCATGCATTATCTTCAAAATGATAATAATAAATTTAAATAAAATTTACATTTGAAAATCTGCATTTGAAGTGCAAATGAAACAATTTTAAAATCCTTTTTTATAATATAATCATGCTATTTTGCTATTTGAAAAAAAAAAAATCTTGATCAGAGTTTCTGGGAACATTTAACAGAGTGGCATTTCTATCAGCCACTCTTCAACATGGGAAAGACAAAACAAACAACAAAAGCTCACTATTAAAGAACTGCATCAAAAGGAGGTCACCAAGTCTCCATAACCACCATCAGATGCAATTAACAAAACAACCAGTTGTTCCAGAGGCATGCCATGCATATACTTGTGGAGTTTGTTAAACTCTACTAGGACTTAAACTGGAACATTGAGTTTTGGTCTGATGACACTAAGACTGTTTTTTTTTTTTTTTTTTTTAGTCAACAGATGCTCCAGGTGTTGACTGGCATGAAAGAATGAATACATATGTTGAAAAACACTTCATGCCCCTTGTTATATACGGGACAGGATATGTGATGCTGTGGATGTTTCTCTTCAAAAGGTGCAAAACCTATGAAAAACCAGGATATTTTAAATGAAAATCTAATAGACTAGCAGGAAACTAGTTGTCTTTTTTTCTAATAGGAAATTTATCCAAAACACATGGCCAAATCAAAAGAGAAATGCTTGCTGAACCTGGTTTGTAGGAAAAGTTCAGTTTTTAATAGTCATTTTTAAAGTGAGGGAGGAACACACACATTTATTCAACAACTGGTTCCCACAAAGATAGGACTATACAGTAAATATAACACAAATAACATTATGTTTTAAAGGAAATATTGTATATTAATATATGGTATACTTTTTTCCATGAAGACGGAGGGTTTGTCTTAAAACTCAGAGTTTACAGCAGCTGACAATTTTTTAATTGTCCTGTTTTAATTCCACCAGAATTACCTGTGCCTGGTATGAATTTGTAAGGGAAAGGACAACCTAATTAAGAGACAAGGTGAGCCAAACTGAAAAAAACTGTAGTTAATTCATAGTCACTGGAAACTTACACTGTATCTTGTTTTGTTTCATTGTTTCAAATTCATCTTTAAAGGATTTATCTTTGAACTAATTTTCTCATCCAGACATCTCAGAGAACATTAAGATAAGAGCAACTTTCAGTGCTGAGATAACATTCTTCATAAACAATAACTGAGAACAAAACAGACTTTGACACAGAGAGAACATAAAAGTAACAGTGACTATTGCTTCGACTGTTTTGTCTCTGTCATTTACACCAAAGAGTCAAACAGACAACTCCAGAAGGATATAATTAATGTCTGAAACCAACAAAAAACAGATGTAATTTTGTTCATAAAGAGGCCACCATGCAGCCTGTACTCATGTATTACTGGGAAACTATTTGCTTCGGGCGTTCTTACATGCATATTTCTGTTAACAAGGATTTTAGAGCTCAGGCTATGTTCTAATTTCTGTATTAACACAAAGGCAAGAAAGCTATCAAGTTTACAAACACAGGAAATATTTATCTTGTTGTTCTGCAGCAGAAAACCTGGAAGGCTGGGATCAAAATCACAAAATTTTAGCCGAGTTTAACACTTTCAAAATTCCTTCTAAAAACTAATGAACATCTGCAAAAAGTGAGAGAAATGGGAGGAGAAGTAGTGGGAAACACAAACTTGTGACATATGTGTAAGGTCATTCATATCCCAGACAGCTAAGTCTTTCATTTGAAGAGCAATAAAAAGACCTCTTTGTGAAAACGCACCTGACGAAGCCAGACATTCGTCTTCTTGACTTATGATTTTTCTTCCCTTGCTCCCAAAGAGCTAAATGCAAAATATATTAGAAGATCATAGCTATTCAACTATAAATAAATATTTTTGAAGGAGATTTGCTTTGTTTTGACAGAAAAGTGACCAGCGACATCTGTAATCAAGTACTTAAGCCAGCTTTCCAGCTGTTTGTTTGTGGTTGCTGTGAGTAACAGGACTGACTCAAAGTTTATGTCTTCAAACTTCACTATTATTATTATTTTTAATAGGGGGCTGATTCTGTAAAACACTGAGTCACGACAACAAGTCATCCTTTAGCAACCATGTTCTATGAGGTTGTATGCAAACTGAAGATTTTATGTGAGGAAAAAAAGAACACACAGCCCTTAAAGATACACTTATTTTGTTTAAAGTTTTAACAAAAAGAAAGTTTTAGATTTTATTACAGAAATCCACAACATTACAGTTCTGTGACACTGCAAGAACCTTGATAGTGGATTACCTTTAGGTATTCTTTTATTATCAGGCTGAGACAAGCCCATATGAATCTATAAAAGACAGTTCAGTAGGTTTTTGTCTGAGGGCCTATCTTCAACATCTTAGGGGACTTAAAACATGGGGCTGGACCCAAAGCTACAGACTCTTGTCGGAGTTAATTTCCCTGTAACCTCCTCCTCTCAATGAATTCCAGATGTTTAGCGGACAAAAGTGAAATTAGGGCTGGAGGGGCGCCGGTGGTTGTTGGGGGGACTGTTCTTCTTGTACTGTATGCATAATGCATGGATGTTGCCTACATAAAAGAAGCCAGTAAGAGGGTTATACATGGCAGGTCTCCAAGACTGCACCAACACATTTTGTCTCTAATGCTATAAACAAGCAATGTAGCTCAGCTTAAAGCTGTGAAAGATGAATGATTTGAAGTTACAATATGTGCAAATGCAGAGCTTACATCTCATATAGCCAAGAAGAGTTTTAAAACAAAAGCAGGTCCAACCAAACAGAGATTTCCAACACAGCTCAAGTAACACCAAGCAGAGAGATTGTTTCAAGCCTAATGAAGTCCTGACTTGCTCATTTTGGCACCGAAAGTCGACGATTCTGCGAACTCTCAAATTCAGATAGTAGGTCAGGCAAACAAGCAGAGGAGGTGTTTCTGATCTTGCGACTGTGTGTGGTCCTCCTCACTGGAATAACCCAAGGTAATGAAGTCATGAGTGGAAGAAATTTGCTGCTCGCCATTTTTATTAAATATCAAATCCTTCTTGCCTGAGGGCCAGATGAAAAGACGCCTTGATGCTGTGTTCCTCTTGGCTTCTAATAAAGTGGCAGTCTCAATGAAAGTTTCCCAGACAAGGGGAATGAAATGAAAAATGCATGAAATGCAAATATTGTCCCTGCAGCTCTTGCAGCAGGAACCATGCTGATGGGATGTTTCTACTAATGCAAACAACTGAACTGCAACGGCTCGCTAAATCTTCAACTAGCATGCTTTTTTTCACCCCTTGAGGTTTGTTGTTCCTCACAAACATGAAGAAGGTCAGAATTTTACAATGAACTTCTGACCCCCTCATCAAATTACATTGAAGCATCCCACAAACCGCGCAAAGAACCACCATCCACAAATAACTGACTTTTAGGTGCAAGTCATGGTTTCTGAAGAGCCACAGTTTTGCCTGACTCACTCGATCAGGACTGCAGACTCATTGTTTGCTTTCCTTCCTGGTAGCACAGTGCGTTGGCTACTGCTCATGACATTGGCAGCAGATGTGGTGGGGCCCAGAAAAAATAAACCGGCTGACGATGATGCCGTCGGCAAAAGCTAAATATTGACTTAGCGACCTGTAATCAGATTCGCACACATGATGGAAAAGAAATAAACAGCAGCGTTTGCTTGTGTCGCCTCTTACCGAACCCTCCCACCACAACACAGGGACTCTAGCTCGCAGGAAAAACCAGAAGCCCGCGTCTCCCAGCTCAGCTGATCTGGTAATGAGAACTTGCCTATGATGCCGAAGGGTGGGAATGTGAACATGGGAAACATTTTAAGATGCATACGGTAATTATTTCCCTAACAGTGCTGACTTATGCCTTCTTTTAAATCATGCTGAATATTTGCTGATTTTTTTTAAGCAATACAGATGACCTCTGAAGATGAAGTCAAAGCAAAAGCCAACTGTTCACCAGTCGTGGTTCTTGCATCAACAGTCCTCCATATATAGATGGTGACATGCATGGATAAATGGGTAGGTGGACATACCCACAAACAGGCAGTCTATAACAGTTTTCACATGGGTCTCTATCCAAGGTAGCCCTAAGTAAAAAATAAAAAAATGAAGAACGCTTTTTTTGTTTTTTCACAAATAAAAAAGGGCATATTACGCATTGCCTGGGTATGCGAATAAGCTTAAACTGTATATGTACTGTATATATTTATTCATATATACATATATATTTATTCATTAAGTGTCCAAGGGGCTGTAGTGACCTGGGCATTGAGCTATATTCCCCATATCATAAATTGGTATCATTGTCCATAACAGTAACAGCATGAGGCTGAAGTCTGGAGTTATTTCTAATGTTTTTATTGCTTTGCTTTACTTTTGTTGAATTTTAAAAAGTTGTCCAAATCAGCAGGAATATTTCTTTGTGGTCTTAAATATGAATCACATATGAGTCATATACAGTCTGGAGGTCACAGACAGTTTATCAGATGACCCCAAAACATTGATACAACTTTCATTTCAGAGTGATGGGTTATTTTGTGTCAATGTACCACAAAAAATCCCATTAACATCCACGAAAGCTTGTTGTTGTAAATGACAAAATGTAAAGCAGTTCCCAGGGAATTAATACATTTTCAAGGCTACATTACATAGTTTCTCATTTCAACACCAGAAAGGTGATTCATAAGGAGTTATTAGTTAAAAAGCTTTCCATAGAGGAGATGATCGATTAATTCTGTTTATTTATATAGCACCAATTCTCAGGAAATATCATCTCAATGCACTTTACAAGACCAATAGATTAAATTAATCTCCAAAACCAAAAATATTGAAATCTATCCAATCACACAGAGAGATTCAAATTCAGTTCAACTAATCTTATTCATTCCTAGTTTTAATACACTGCAGTTAAATTCAGTTTACGTTGCTAATCAGTAAAAAGTTATTTGTCTGGGATGAAGATGAAATGTTGCACAATGCATCTTTAAACTCCTCCTTCAGGTCTTTGTAAGATTTCTTACTGTTTGTTTTTCTACAGTATCTTAAGGGCTGACTTGTAAATACTGATCAGTTAGCTATAGATCGTTTTTTAGGTCTGACACTGTTCATTCACTGATTTCTTGTTTTAGGCCCACAGTGCATAATATAAACCAGCTAATCAATAAACAACACAAAACATTTCTGAAAAGATCCAAAATATTTTTTAAAAAAGTACTTTGGAAGACCTTCTGCAAACTGTTCAAGCTACTGATCAAGATCATTTTAAAACAATCAGGGCTCTTTAAGGCACATTCTGAAGAAGAGGGATGATTTAAAATGTTTGCATAAAGAAATAAACCATCAGAATATGCAGCAAGAAACTGTTTCAAAAGAGGTTCTTTGTGGTTTAGAGCCTTTAAGGTTTGACAAGAACTAATGTTTAAGAGATAACCTTTCCCCACATGTGTTTGTGACATCAATGCTAATCCAAGCATCTGCTTATCAGCGTAAGTCACAGAGCTGGCTCATCCTCTGCAGCGAGAGAAAACATTAAGCCAGCCTTCTCTGGGTCCTATAAATTATGGTCCCAAATAGAAGACCTTCATGTGGTTGGAATCTAGAGATTAAACAATGGTTGTAAATCAGACACATCTGGGGTGCGATAAATCTGTCCTATCTTTGGACTCATCTCACGCCGAGTCCCGTTCACCAGGATTTGAGAAGCTCTCAGTACAGATAGAGGGATCACTTTGGGATGGAGATTATCTCATGCTGTTCCGCTCCTCATCTGTGAAAATCTCTTCTCGCAGAGGATCAGCATGTACTTGGAATTAAATTGTCAATGATTGTAATTATTTAGACATATATATTGGGTTCCAAAAGTATTTTTGGTCTAGCTTTTGCTTCCCACTGACACATGAAAAAACATACAACTGACTAACACATTGCTACACTCAAGCGCATATTTTTACAAAATAGCAACTCAACATTGTATCGTAAGTTTTGTGGATACTGTACCTACCTACAAAAATTAGCAATCAGATTCTGTAACTGCTCAAAAAACAAGAATATGATTAAAAGACTTATTTCTCTTGAAAAACAGCAACTCTAATATTAATAATTTGCCATTATTTCTCTGTTAAGAAGTTTCTTATGTGGTATTCAGATTTCAGTGCATTGTATTAGTACGTTGCACAAAGAAAGCAAAGCCTTGATCATCCCAGCTATATTTGAGTTAAGTGCACCATTATTATTTTCCCTGGCTTATTTGCTGCAGATGTTTGGGAGTTGATTCTGTATTGCACACCAAACTCATCTGGCATTAATTTGCTCATTCTTTGTTTTGTTTTCTATGAGTTGAACACGGTTAAAATTAATGTGTAGAATCTTTTATCACTTGCCAGTTGACCAAAGTAATGAGGGTGTGTAAGCTTTGTGCTTAGCTTTATGTTTTGTAGCTCCAGGGCCCTAAGCCACATGTTTTTGTAGTCTGTATATATATATATATTTACAGCATGTGTGTGCATATCTGTAGCCATATGCAAAACTAGAAAGGCAAACCAAATGTTGAGCCAGTGGGAAAGGGATTATATATCTCATTGATCTGTGTCTTATTTTTACAGAAAAGCAAAAGCAAAGGGAATGAATGGCAGCCAAAATAGTTTTCTTATTGTTTCTCAATAAATTAGGGCATAATTATGTTGATGTGAACAGTAGCGTTTTACTATATCATCCTTTAGAGTCATAGTTTTCCAAACTATAAAACAAAGTAGTTCTGTTTAATGCCTTAAAATGATTTGTGAACCGGACCTTCCAACATGAATTTCATTATCTCACCTTGAAGAAGCATGCTTCCCCGAGTGTCATTTTTAACTAGCTGAAAAGCACAGCAATAAAAGCTAATACCTTACTACTAGGTGCAGTACTCACAGGTACTGCACCTAGAGCAGGCATTGTGGTTGTCCTTCAATTGAGGCAGAAATATTTATTTTGTCACAAAAATATGTTTGATGAATTTTAAGGCTCACTATTTGCGACGAGGAAAAAGCTGGCCAATGCAAAATCCATGAAGTCACCTTTTCCCATACCCTCTATTGAAACAGTTTCTACCCACATTCATGCAAGATTTCATGTGTGTGTGTGTGTGTGTGTGTGTGTGTGTGTGTGTGTGTGTGTGTGTGTGGGAGGGGAGGGGGGCATTTTCATTTTCTCTACATTATTGAGATCTAAATGTCTAAATGCTGTTTCCAAATGTTACATTTTATTTCAGTTGGAGGCTGTAATTGTTTGATGCCTGGATAAACTGTCAGCTTAGACCAATTTTGTCCTCAGACATCTGGGCCATTCACGATATGGCCCATTAGCCCTCCTTCAGTCCCTGCACATTTTTGGCCTCACTACAGAGAGGAGAAGATAGCAGCTCAGATGACGCCGAAGGTAATCACAGGAACCAGAATGAGCATCCACAAATGGTGAGAGGTCCAGACTGATAAGTTAGACAAAAAGCAGAATGGATGTTAAGAAGGAGGTTTTATTCCAGGCTAATTGGTGACTGGTGGACAGATTGAAGCATCACTGACTAATCTAGATAGAAGCAAATTGATTACGCTTTGGCTATAGTTGTTTCAAAGAGGCCCTGCTCCCTCTCAGAGCAAATGGTTAGATCATTTAGGAAAAAGAAAGTTGAAAGAAAGCATCTCTTCTTTGAGATATGAGTGTTGCATACTATTCTCTGGTTATTTTTAGGAGCAAATTACATATTTGGTAATAGTCTTACAAATAATATGTAAGAAATGCATGGATGTTTTTTTTTTTTTTCACTTGAATATGTATTAGACAATAGATCCCCACTCTAGACCAGAACCTAAAAGAAAATCTCTTCAATTCATGTGGGTGTTTTTTTGTTTTTTTGTTTGTTTGTTTGTTTGTTTTAGTTGTTGTTTTGTTTAGATAAACAAAAATATGAATCAGAACAATTTTCACCTAAAACATAAGTTTTTGGTAATAGAAGAAAAAATTGGTCTTAATTTGAAATATGAAGTATTAATGAATATTTTAGCTCCTAAAGTCTCACAGTGCCAAATTAAGTTTAAAGAAAATCTAATACTCAGATATTTACAGAAGATAATTTGAGATTATGACATTCTTATGCCTATCATTTTGAGAACCATTATTTGGTCTTGCAATGTATTTTTAAACTGGGTGGTTTTAGTGATTTCTAGACCTTAAAGGCGAAAGACAGCAGTCAGATGTGCCTCTGTAAGGTAAAATGGGTTCCGGAACGTCAAAAGCCTCAGGGGTGCCTCCTCCTCCAGACTCCTCAATGTATAAAACAATGAGAGAAAAAGGTGGAGATTATTGTTTTGAATATGGTTTATTTATTGGGAAGTTTGGGTGTAAATCAGTTAAATAAAGTAAGTGGAGCATTGATCAATGTTTTTGAACTATATTTGATTGAAGATATTTGCTTGATGATCCCTATGATTTTGATGCATTGATGATTTTGCTTGATGATTTTGATGATTTTGCTGTTTACTTGATTGATGTTTTTATGATGTGAAGCACTTTGAACTGCCTTGCTGCTGAAATGTGCTATACA
This sequence comes from Anableps anableps, assembly GCA_014839685.1. Taxonomy (NCBI): domain Eukaryota; kingdom Metazoa; phylum Chordata; class Actinopteri; order Cyprinodontiformes; family Anablepidae; genus Anableps; species Anableps anableps. Next base: position 32,221,423 of record CM026066.1, read on the forward strand.
AATGTTTCACTTTTTAATTACGTTATATGTGGAAAAAGCAGCATTGCATGTTTCTGCTGACATTCCAAATATCCATGTATGTCACATTAAGTCAAGTTTATTTGTATTGCACATTTCAGCATCAAGGCAGTTAAAACTGCTTTACATCATAAAAACATCATGCAGTTAATGAGCAAGAAACATTACATTTTGACAAATGCCATTATCAAAATCATCAAGCAAATGCACATCAAAAATATTAACCAATATTTCAGTTGCTATTCAGTGATTTAGAAACTAACAGAAGTATTTTAAAGTATATTCTCTGAGCTACAGGGAGTATACTGGTTAACCAAAACAAGGAGATTACTATGATATCAGTGCTACAAGAAATTTGAAACAAATGTAGACAGTGTGAAAGTTTTCATGCAATCAGCACTGTTCTGTAGCTTCTGAGTCATCTTTTTTTAATGAAAAAAACACTACTTAAACCTTAAATAACAAATTTGTACAAAGAAATTTTCAAATAAATTGTACACAAGGAACTGTTTTATCTGATGTGTCATGTCATAAAACCTTTCAGGGATTCGATTTTTAATATATATTGCATATTCATTTAGTTTGCAATTTCCTATGGTAGACAGTGATCAAGTTGCGTCCTTGATTTGTAAAGCAACCGGTGCCTTAGCTATGAAAAGCTTCCACACATCCTACTTTTCCTGCCAGCATGTCACCAGCAGTGTGAACAAAAGAAACTGCAAGAAAGAAAAACTGAGGAGGATAAGTCATAAATCTCCATCATCTCATGAAGTTTTCTCAGTGACAACCCCTCAAAGAGAAACTGTTAAGCGTGCCCAGCTGTTGTACGTATCGGCGGTTAGCGTTGCTATCTTCTTACCTCTGAAGTCCTCTAATGATGATAAAAAACACAATGCTTTTGGGTTGCCAAGCTGAATCCAAGGTAGTAAATCTAATTTGGTTTGATAATTTTCTATTTTTTTTTTTTTTATTGACAGCTACTGTTAATGGTTTTGGTAACTAAGCTTAAATCTTGTTGAGTTCATTTAGCCCAAGCAGCACCATTTAGCCCAAGCTGCCCTTCCGCCAAACCGGAAGGGCAGCGCTGCTGAAGCTGAATGCATACTCCTCAGATGCTCCTCAGAAAATGCATCTAAAATCATTTTCAGTTAATCATTTTGTTTGTAGTCAAGTAAGAGTAGCACTACTTCAACATATTTTTTTACACAAGTAAAAGAAATAAGTAACCAACCAATATTACTCAAGAGTGAAAAAGTACTTCGTAAAAAGCCTACCTAAATACAGAGTACCTGATCAAAACATCTGATTTATTATTTTAAATTGATGCCAGCAGACAAAAATATAAAGTTATGTGTAGATTCTGGTGTTTTAAAATCTAAAATAAACACAAATACATAACATAGTTGCAAAATAAAGTCAGGCAGAAGAAACACTTTTCCAAATCATTTTTTTTTATCATAGGTACCTCCAGTGATAATGCCAACGGTTTACTAGATATTAACTTAATCTCCAAATGGCACAGCAGGTTCAGAAGATAAAAAATAACATGATAAAGCTTGTGTACAAACAAAAAGTCTTACTTAAAACACAAACTCTAGGGATGCATTCTTGGTTAAAGCAAGCTTGTTTTTCATTCATTAAAGTTACTCGCTAACAAGAGTACTGATACCTCATAATAATATTACTTAAGTAAAAGTAAAAAGTATAGTGCACTAATACGCTTAAAAGTATTTTTTCCCAAAAAGTTACTGAGTCTAGCTTCTACTAACATTAGAAGAGGGATGATGTATTTTTCTGCATTTTACAGATTCAAACATTAAAACATTTGCACAATAATACATACAGTTCCATGCAAGTGACTGATGTTATGAGATACAGCTGATAAGAGCAAAATCACATTTACTTCCTAAACTTTTCACTATGATTTATACTGAAGGCAGCCATATTGGATTTTTTCTTACAGCCAGAGAGGATATGCTTTAAATTTGGGTTTGGGGACTTACACAGGTGGCAAAGTTCCAAAAAGAAAGATGCAGTGGAAGTTACTTGTGTAGAAGTAGGATGACCTATGCTGAAGCATAATTATAAACCAACTTTTAATTAAACAGTCATTTGAATTATGATTGCATTTAGCAAAGATCAATTTTCTCTCTCTCCTCTCGCTCCCTCTCATTAGATCCACCAGCTGTACTCTTAAATCTTGTTAAATTGCTGACAGATTACATTGAAGAAACACTGGAAATGATGTGCAACATTCAAAAATCAAATCCAACTGTTTTTTTAACTTCAGATGCAACACAAGAAGTCCTGAAGCCAGCAAATTAGTGAAAGGCATTGTCCTCACAAGACTTTTGAACTGAATGTGAAGCAGAGCTCAGATTTCCAGGCCAAGAGAAAACTTTTAAGACACACTGACAGAAACGTCTCGAAGAGGAGAAATCCAATCCTGCACATGTCATTGTAATTTGGGAATACTGTATGATTTAAAGAGTTAAGAGGACCGTGGAAACACAGAACTTAGAGATGGGTCACACAAAGGAGGTTTGTTCTTTGACAAAGAAAACCTTGTTAGCATTTTTTTTCCCCATCGTCCCAGAAAAGACTAAAGATAAACCACAGTTTGCTGTCCCTGGGATGTTGATGTGATTTTTATCTCCAGCAACTCTTTCCAAATAGAAATATGGCTGATTCATATTGATCCATAGAAAATTTCATTTTTGAAGGCCTGCAGTTGTTTGGTATATTCCAAATAGTTGGCTGGAATGAAAAACATGTTTTGGTGTGACTGACTCGGCACACTGGGTTAGTTTCTTAGTTTGTAGCTAGTTCTGGTCAAATATAGAATGTGGCATACTTTATAAACAAATTAGCCTGTTAAAAACCAGCCCCATGTTCTATGCTTTGTTTCGTACAGAGGGTCTGCACCCTCAGCTATTGAGAAACAATTGCTTGCTGGAGGCGTGCACCCTGTTGAAGTTTTAAATGTTTCCCAGTCCGTAAGATTTGCCCATGACATATGTAATGTCATGGGCAAATGATATAATGATATGAATAGAGTAGAATTGCACAGGAAGGCACTGGCCAGGTTATAAACAAATACCTTCAAATATGCAAAATATAAGAAAGGAACACAGTTATGAAACTAAAGCACTCTGGTTGCTATTTTCTGTCCATATAGTATTTGAACAAAAATTTAAAAAACCCAGAAAAGTTATTTTGCCAGTCTTGAACTCATCTGTTGTGATCTAACGTAGATTTAGAGTTTTGATTTATCTTTTGATGGCTGTTTAAAATGTGTCTGGAGTCACACAATGACTGGCAAACAGAACAGAATGTCTTGAAAGAGATATTTATGGTCCTGTTATTCTTTAAGGCTTTTCCAGAAGCCCCACAACAAAGGCTGATGCACACAGAAGACATTGAGTGATGACTTTCCAAATTGGTAACATAGAAATATTAAGAATATGATGCAAGAGAAGTTTGAAATGCAGGAGTTATCTTTATGTAGGTATTTGCAGATACTTGAATAAAAAGTGAAAGAAAGTCTGTAAAACTTCTAAGTAAAAAATACTTCCAGTGTTTTCAGCCAGAGTTGTTTTTTGGGATTTTTGGGCCTCTTTGGATCAGCCTTTGACCAGTTTGTCTTATTAGCTTGTTTTCAGTTTAACAGTTTTGTTATGTGCACATGAGAAAAGATTTAGAAGCATTTATTTAAGACATTGGTGGAGAAGAAAGCAGAGCTAAAGTAAAAGTTTAATCTGACCACATTGAGTTCTTGTTTTTTTTTTTTAACATGGGGATTTATCCTGCTTACCCTTTTTCCTAATATATCATGTCTTGGTGGGTCTGGTTGCCTTATAGTTTGGGGGGAGATTTGTTCTAAAAAGGGGAAAAAATAGGGTATTCCCCTGCATTATGTTTTGATGTTGAATAAGAACCAAATGTAGTAAGGAGGGCCCAATGGTGAATGGTAGCTTCACTTCTGTCAGTCTGCCCCAGGGCAGCTGTGGCTGCAATGTAGCTTACCACCATCAGTGTGTGAATGTGTGAATGAATGAGTGAACGGGTGAATGACTAAATGTAGTGTAAAGGTTTTTGGAGTCCTTGGATTTGATAAAGCACTATGCAAATGCAGGTCATTTACCATTTAAAAACAAGGATCAGGTAAACAATAACTAAATAGAATATGACTGAACACCAAAGTTACAAAAAATACAAGACTAAAAATGACAACGCATCTCATGAACAGCTTTTACATGGATATTAATTTAAATGACACCAGTTATTAGTTTATTGTTATTTTCTATAAATTAGATATTTGTAAACAGGTTTGTAAAGAGCTCAGGTTTTTTGGAGTTGGAGTGTGGAGGGTAGTTACAAAAACGGGACAAGGGAAAATCCCCATTAAGGTACTTAATAATACACAAAAATGTACAGCATATCAGCTCTAGTACAGTACATCAGAATTTCTCCCCTTCTTTTACCTCTCCACCACTTCAGTCCTTCAGTAGCTCTTCCATCACTCTCTTCTCTTCACTCATTGGTTGTCTGTAACATGTCTGTAGTTCTCTGGGATCCGCCCGTGTGAACACGTTCTCCAACCTGCATACTGCCAAAACCCCTCAATTTGTCACTTACCAAGTCGGTGTGTTTTGCGGCTTACAAGGTGCTAGCAGAAGCGATTCAGAAAGGAAACCTCAGGCAAACGAAGCCAGAGATGAAGGAGATGTGGTCGATGGTTTGCATTGCTTTGTAGGTGTGCTGAAAGTACAAAACCACCAGACTGCCTCTGAGAGAAACCAATACAACATTAATCTGTTTACACTGCAAACTTAGTTTGTTTGGGTTTTTTTCAAGATGGACATATTGGTTTCTAAGCAAATTTGGTTAATGAGTTATTTATATCACTGTCAGTTTAGCTAAACTGTATACTTGATGATCACTGGCAGGCTCTTTTAGATCCAGAACTTGGCATTTGTGTGGTCTAAGCCACAAACCCACTATTCATTACCAGGCATGCCTGAGGGAAGTTTATGGAGCTCAAAAAGAAGATATTTCTTGAATCACATCACAATCTCATCTGTCATCTGTCAGTAGACTCAAAAAGGTATTAAGTGTGTTCTAATGAAGTACTGATAAAACATCGTCTGAGTGTGAGGACTGAAGATTTACTGGTCACGCAGTGGGGGACTTGCAGCAGCCTGTCAGTCTAATTTGGTATCTCAAGAAAACTAACATTTAGCAGGCTAGTTGCTTACTTTGAAAATATTTAGGATATTCACAACAGTTTAGCAATAATGCAAACTTAATGTCTTATGGTATTGTAGAATAGATTAAAATGCTCAACATTTTAATTTTACACAAGATTGTTTGAAGCTACTTTTTGCCTATGTATATTTTTCATCTCAAAGCAAAACAGGATAACAGGAAATAAAAGATAAATTATTTAGATTCTGGTAGATTAAACCCCCAAATTTAATTGATCAGAAAAGTAGACTATTAAATAAGATTAATACATTTGTTTTCATACAGAAATGTTATGTCATGGCCTATGACATCATGGAAAAGATTGCTAACTTGACAGCTGACCAGCAGAAACTCCAAAAAAATACTCCTCAAGGTGTAAAAATCACAAAGATCATCTGTAAATAAGATGGCTTTTTCGCAGACTGCTGTGTCCCAGTGTATCAATGAAAAGTTTTGTGGAAGAAAAAAGTGTTGTGGAAAAATTGTAGAAATAATGGGGATGACTGCAAGAGGATAGCGAAGTGAAACCTATTCAAGAGTTTGGGGGAGATTCACAAGGCGGCCTGTGGGTGGAGTCAATACTTCAATAGCCACCGCATACACAGGGAATATGAGCTAAGGAGGAAAGAGGACTGAATAGTTAATCAGTGGTCCAAAGTCCTCTTCTCAGCTGAAAGCAAATTTTTCATTTAATTTGGAAATCAAGGTCCCAAAGTCTGGAGGAAGAGCGAAGAGGCACATAATCCAAGTTCTTGAGGTCCACTGTGAAATCTCCACAGTCAGTGATTACTTGGTAATCTATATCATCAGCTGGTGTTGGTCCACTGGGTTTTCTCAAGTCCAAAGTCAGCACAGCCAGCTACCAGGAAATTTTAGGGCCCTTCATGCTTCTCTCTGCTGTCAGGCTTTAGGCAGATGATAATTTCAGTTTCCAGCAGGAGTTGACACTGGCCCACATTGTCAAAAGTACCAGCACACTGCTTTAATGATTGCGTTATCTCTGTCCTTGATTGGTCATCAAACTCACCTGACCTAAGTCCCATAGAGAATTTACGGAATGCTGTCAAGAGGAAGATGACAGACTTATTATTTACTTCTTATTAGTCTTACTCAATATTCAAATTTTCTAAGAAATTGAATTTTGTGTTTGCATTAACTGATGTTTGATACTTCAACAGGACAAAGATCCCTGAGACAATAAAACTAGTTTTGAAACTGATAAAGCTTGATAACATCAAGCTTCTGGCGTTGTCCAACCCTTTCAAATAAATCATCAAGTCTCAAATCAACAGGACCTTCATGTCTATGATTAATGTATCTAAAGTTTGAACCAAAACAGTATACGGTAATGGTTCTGGTGTTATACTTAAGTAAAAATAGGCAATCACAATCAAGCAAAAAGTTGCAGATAAGTCGACACTGCTGAAAAAAAAGAAAAAACAAAAAAAAAAAAAAAAAAAAAGATAATGGTAGAGTCCCAACTATGAATGAGTCACAAAAAAAACAGTTTGGGGATTAAATATGTGACCATTACAGATCTATATCTGAAACAGTCAGGCATGTCTGCCAGGTATTAAGATGGAACATTTGTTTTTAATATTTTGATGGACTGATGCATTTGCAGATTTCAGCAGTCGTTTGACAATTGAGCAACTGAAGCGTCAGAGGTTTTTGTGAGTGCTGGAGAACAGCAGATACAGAACCACAAGCCGAAAGGAAAACACTCTCAGGAGGGATTATTTTGACAATGACATACAGTTGCCTTTGTCATCTAGTCGTATGTGCACATGAGCAGATGTGCAAGGCCGCCCCCACAAAACAAGCACACACAATCGCCTACACATTTATTCCATTACTCTTCTGTTGCTTCCATGGATCATGTTCTCCAGACGCATTCAGAAACAGATGAGACTGACAAAGGCAGGGAAAAAAGAAAGCAGACAGGCCCTGATTTCAGTCCGATGAGGTGGTGAACGATAAAGTGAGAGCAGGAAACTGAGAAAGGGGGACGAAGGAGTGGATAGAGATGTGTCCATGTCTGATGATTCATGCCTGGAAGGTAAAGGAGTGGAGTTGGGAGGTCAAGGGAACTGCTAGCAGGAGAGGGGGAGAAAAGGGGAGTGTAAGCATCTTTTTTCCCAGCTGAAGAAAACACATGCTGGCGTCATGGTGATATCTGTTTTAGCCATGAGACCGGCCTGAACAGGTTCCCTCACTTTCTCTCTTCATGCAGTGCTTACTTTCGACTCTTCTGTTCATCAAAAACTTAGAAGAGTAGTTTTAGCTTCAACAACAAAAAGCAGCTTTCCAACAACAAAATGACAACTGACTTGAAAAAAAATCTGTTTAAAAATCACATGTATCTTATGTGCAGTTCCATTGCGTAACTTCCATTAAGGGTTTTGGGAAGGCAAAAGGTCAAACCAGAATACAGAAAAAGCCCAAGAGCCCCCTTGAAGATATCTGGAGAATGCTGAACATGGCCGACAAATGAAGGGACAGCTGCACTCGTCCCAGAGCTCCCCGCTCTCTCAGGAACGGGAAGTTACAAGGCCGCTCACACACGCCTGTGTTTGCTTAGTCTCTGACACGGAAAGACAACCAACACATGAGATGGGAAGAGAGGGGAAAAGGACACAGAGAGAGGGAAAAAAGGAGTTAGAGGGTAAAAGACTTATGTTAAACATTAGTTGTATTTGTCTATAAGACAGACTCCTTACAGAATGGGAAACGCCACACACACAAGACAAGTTGCACAGGAGCCTGAACTGTTCTCAGAACAAGAAAGCAGACTGAGCTACTTCCCATGAAGTGAGAGTTTCACTGTATTAGTATTACATACATACTAAACTAAAAAGAACACTGTATCATACTTTCACGCAGTGTTCACTCCAAAATGAAAAACAGAAATGACGATCATAACATGATCTAATTGCTTGCATTAAAGACAAAATTTAAAAAATGAATAAATAAGAATCAACTGCTAAATCCAGTAGTAGTTTTGAAGGACTTATTGTTAGGAATATTGCACTATTTTGCTATTCTGCTCTTTGAAGTGTAACTGAAGTTAAGCTAATATTGCTAGGTTAATTAGTTTTAACAATTAGTACATTCTCAAGTCACAGACATGTTGCTAATAGCTTGGCAATTTTAGTTTTAAAACATTACCTAACTCTTTAGTTTCTAAAACATTTCTGCTTTTTTTGTTGTTTTGAATTTTTGTAAGCAAAAATATTCCCAAACACCAAAATTTCTGGTTTATGTAAGCGAGGGTAAAGTGTAGAAATCTTCTTTTAACCTGCTGAGCAGCAGTATACAGTAACAGGTGGGGGAAGGGAAGTCCTGTGTCAAATGGCAGTTTTTAATATGGGCCATATCAAATTCAAAATATTGGATGGGTCAGTTCTCCTCAGCAGCTTTCGAAGGAGTGTGTGTGTGGGTTTTGGGAAAGGGGACAATATATGTATAACTTATCTGTCAGTTGTACCCTGAACAAGTTTGCTATTGCTTTTATTCGTGTACACTCATATCACTAGGGATTTGATATCCCTGTGTGTTGAGCAGTAGTCCCCCGCTTGGTGTTGAGAAAAGGGAGTCTAGGTTACGTGATTTGTTCAGGACAGCAATACACTGTACCCAGGCCTAGAATCTTATCTTCTCATTTAAATTGGTTGGGGACAGCAGAAGGAGGGACTTGTCCATGACACCATTAACGTGAGAACCGTCACTGGCTGTGTTACTCGATGCTTCACACAGAGTTTACTCTGATGATTGCAGCATTTTGTCTGGCATTTCCTTTAAAGAATTTTAACCCTGAAAACCTTTTAAAACTTTAACTTTTTAAAACCTTGGTATACCTTATTACCAGTAACTCATCCATAAGTGGATCCTTGTCATTCCTTTTGGAGAACAGACTTTCTGCATAAATTATCTGGGAACAAATAATTATTTGGACTTTTTAAAAAGATTTTTAGTTTGTTTGTTTGTTTTCCAGACACTGCAAAAATGTATTAAATTCCAGAGCTCTAATTAGCAAAACCTTTTTTTTTTTTTTTTTTTTTTTTTTTTTATACCCAATTTATCCTTTTGCACAGATTTCCACAATTTTCATGAAGATTTCTACAAACACTCATATAAAATACTAAAGACTTAAAAAAAAAAAAAAAAAAGATTGTTCAGCTGCCAATTACACTTTTAAAGGATGTCTAATGTCTTTTAAAAATATAATTTACATATCATATAATCTTATCTCTAAGGCATCATCACACAAACTTTGTGAGTGATTCTACTTATGTTCAGAAGTTGGAAATAAAACAAGAATGTCCCCTGAAATTAGAATTCTGACTGGAAAAGTTGGCACTCTCCTGGTGCATTCGATTCATCTTGAAAGCTTGAGCTTGGATTGAGAGTACGGTTCAGTTGAGTGTTAAACTTGCAAGTTGGAAAACCAGTAGCCTTTGCCATTTCTCTTGATTTTAACTATTAGCAATTCAACCAGGAAGCTACTTATTTTAGCGATCAAACACTAAAGAAACATATAATATAGAGATTGTATATTACATTTTGTCCCACTGATTTGAGTAGATACATATCACAAAAGTAAAGAATAGTTTAAATTTGCAACTTTCACTGTTTTATACCAATGCACTTATAGATTGCAGACTTTCCTAAACCGAATTCCAACTTCGGTGGGGAGATGGTGGGAAAGGTGTTATTGTATTCACTACTGGAAACTTGGAAAATCTGAGTTCTGAGTACAAAGAGAGCCCACAATCAGAGCAGGCCAGAGTTCAACATCCAACATGGCTTCCGCACATGAAAACATATTGAAAGTTTCAGGCATGAACCATTTATCGGCACTGACAGCTTGCATCTCATTAGACCAGTGGGACACGTGATGCTGTATAGCCTCTACTTGTGTGAGAGAAATACATTGTTATTGGCTTGTGTTGCTACTAGGTTGTAGCACAACAACAATTATCCCACAGATTTTCTGACTTGCAACTAGATCAAGCTCAACTTGTGAGTGACATCATTCCCAGATCCAAGCTCAAACTTCTAAGACCAGTGGGATGCAGCAGTACTCTGCTGGGAACGGAGGCAAACAAGGTGCCTCTATCTCTATTTCTAGCCTTATACCTGGCATTTCATTTTATTTTGTGCAAAACACCATGTCCTATTTCTGTGAGAGAATTGGAAAACTCAAACTATATCTTGTCTGTTTTACTTTTCTACAGCAAATAAAATAAAATTTTTGTTTGAAGAATTAAGTTACTTGATTTTAAGTGTAACATGCTACGAAAACAACTTGTGAATCAAACAATACTAGGACTGGAAAGTTGGACTTGTGTTTATGTGTTTATGGTACTAAAAAAAATGCTAAAATGCTAATGGAATATAACCAAATGCCAATTATAGCATGGATTAATGCTATAAGAACATGATTTCTTTTTTTTAATTGAAAGATCAAATCTGGAAACATAAGTACAAAGTGACATGGATTTGATTTGTTGTGGCCACACACACATAAAAACCTCAACCAGAAGGTGTCAATCATTTCTCCTGGTTGGTGGCCCACTAATCAATCTGAAAACAAACCAACGAACCCTTCCCCCAGCTCTCTCTGAAACACACACACACACACACACACACACACACACACACACACACACACACACACACACACACACACACACACACACACACACACACACACACAAATACCCACGCTTAAAACAGCTGGCCAAGCTAATCTTGTGTAAAGTGATGGTAACAAGCCTATTTGAAGACAGGAATAGTCTTTGATGTTGTGTCACTTGGCCGGCGAGGCAACACTTTAGCGAGCTCAGAAATATTTACAAGGTCTTCAACTCACCTTTTCTTCCCTAGAGCTGCTTTAACAAAATCTGGCAGAGAAACTATAAACCAGAGAGGTGGGGATGGCTCAAAGAAAGGCTAAGCATAACACATTTTTGAATCAAAATCAAAATAATGTATTTAATTCTCACATTTACAGAAACAATATTCATGCACAGTGAATTTTGTTTTGTTTGTTTTCCAGAATTATTTATTTAATCTAAACAATGATCAGAACTTAATCTGTGTGTATCTAGATTTCTTTTCAGAAACAATCTCTGAAACCTGAGATTGAGGCATCAGATCCTAATCAACTAGAGTACTGATTCCCCCTGCTGGTAAACTCAGCTCTCTGTGGTCATTACTTGCAGGAAAAATATGTTACAGTACTACGGATTGTGAAATTTAGGTTTGGGTTGGGCACGAATGCTGACATTAAGATAAATACAATATAAGTCCTGTTAATGAAGATTTCTAGAGTTTCTTTCTTTCTTTGGTGTTTTTAATTGAATTTGAATTAATTTTTTATAGAGTCCAGTGCACAAGTTTAATTTGTGGATTTTCTCTAATCAACACAGGGGTCAAAGTTATACAAACTGGAGTCAAATATATACATACAGTAAAAACTGGTCAAATGTTCCTTAGCAAATTGCACCTCCTCCACATGCTTTTTAGAGCCATTAATAGTCTTCTGACATAATTCTGGGTGGATATTTGTCCACTCCTTCTGACAAAATTAAAGTTATTTTTCTTTTTCTGGATACTAGATTTTAAGCATGGTCCTCAAATTTAATAATAATAATAGTCATAAATCTAAAAGAAAAAAAACATGCCTTGCACCAGACAATAGCTCTCAGATCTAATTTTAATCTGCATTAAAATTAGATCTGCACAAAAGCCATACATTGCATAACATACAGTACAGAATTAAGAACATATGGATAAAAGTGCATTATATAATAAAAATTCATGTGAAAACAGAAACTAAAATGTAGCCATTTTAAAAGCAATGAAAGTAAGTGACAGTAACCACCAATATTACTTTTGTCATCCTCACTGTGTGTGGTGGCAAGATTAATATGGATCCTTGCTTGCCTTAATAGTCATATCCCCAGTTGTTTTAGACTTTGTAAATCTTGTTATGACTGTCGTTGCTGGCAACCTAATGTGAGCAGCTATAAATGTGCAGCTACTAATGATATATGAAAAGTAATATAAATATGCATAAATATGCATCGTTTGAATGCCCTTTGTGTCTTGTTATTTTAGAATCAAGAAGACAGTAAGTTGTGGGTGCTTAAAAGTTTCATCACACTCTGATCAACTGTAAAACCAGATATACATCAGAAAATGCTTCAGTTACATTTATTTTAAGGGAACTATTTAATTTTTGCATCAGTAAGAATATAAAAACAACAATTTTCTAATGTGTGAACTGACATTTTTCCCAGCTGAATAAGTGTACTCAAATTAAATGCGGCATTTTTATAACATTTTCAGGAAGATATTCTTTTGAAAGTTTTAAACTGACATTTTATTCTGTCAATCAAGTCAGAAGCATGGTTGGATAGGAGAGGAAGAAAAGATGAAAGCTAGTTTTGAGGGAAAAGGGAAAATTGTTTAAGTCAATATAACACTGCTGATATTTTTTATTATTCTAAATGTGAAAACAACAGATTAAACTAACAGAAGCTTGTTTCTATGTCATGACATTTTAAATTGTTGCCAGTTCTGTTAATGTTTCTTTAAATGTCATATTTCCTCTGAGTAGTAAATTAAATTGATGGACAAGCACGTCATTTTGAGAGAGAACTAGGAAAACCTTCTGACACTCGCAACCATGACACAAGAAACAGTACACCGAACAATTTTCTCATCAAACAGTATAAAAATGATTTTGTAAAGCTAAACATGTAGGGCTTTAAAATCTTCAGTAGACTACTCTGTATATTTAAAAAAAATTAACTAGTGTTTTGCTGCACAGGCATCTGTATTCTTCACTGGCTGGCTGACAAATGCTTTTTCACTGCCTCTCTCCTTTCTGCGATGACAGCTTCCACCCAGGTTATAGGGGTACAACATTATTCCTGTTGCAGTCTGTCTAAATTATTGCAGCAATTGAGCTGCACTTGAAGACCATTTTTTATGCTTGAGCTCAGGCAGCTATGATGAATTAAGAGCAGCTTCCTCCCACAGCCCCCTGCCACTGTTATACAGTCCTAACATTCCTACTCTTCTCTCTGATTCATAGACAACCTATGAGATCCCACAGAGGTTATTGTTTTATGTTGGAAAAACTCTTCCCTCCATCATCCTTTCTTTATTCCTATGTTCCTTTATTCCTTCCTCTCTTCTTTCCTTCCTTTTTAAATTTTGCAATAATTATTACTTGTTTATTATAAGACTTTCACACCATTTCAAGCGTTATTTTATTCCATCAGCAATTGTGCCCTTTGCATAGTTTCAGCTTGCCATAGACTATTTATTGAATGTGTTTATGCAGCCCTTTCTCTTCTTTATTTATCTATTAGTTGTATTGTTTTCAAATTTGTTATTTCAGTTATTGTATGTTCCTTTGTAATTGATAAATTCATTAATTACTGAAATTATTTATTTACCTGTTTGAGATGTAATTACTCTAGTAACATGTTATCATTATTATTATAATTAGTAGTAATTAATTTATCATTATTATTATTATACTGCAAAATTGTAATTGTTAAAAAACAATCTCCATTTTATTTATTTATATGTTTGTTTGTCCCCAGTATAAATACTGGAAACATATAAATACTAAAACATTTCTGTCATGCTGTCAGACACTATGACAGAAATAAAATCTATCGTCAACACTAAATAGTAAGAAACAGAAAAAGCAGCAAATTGCCCTATTAAAAACATCAGAACTTGCACTCACATTGTACCAGATGCACTGCAACAGTTTGAATACAGTATTAACTTCAACTGCAGCCAACAAATTCTGACCAAAGGTTTGAGGCGAATGAGACCTCAAAGCCAACGGATATAATGTACCTGCCACACACATAACATTTACAAAAAAAATCCCACATCTTTGAAAAGTAAAGCTCAGTCTCAGAAAGCATGGATAACTTCTCAAGACAAAAAACGCAAACAAACAAAGCCCAAACAAAACTGGTGTACCAAAATTGGTATGTTTGTTGCCATGAAATTACAAGGTAACTTCATAGTTTATACAGCTATAAAAACAAAACTGTACACTCCTGCTTCATGAATCCTGTGGTTTTCAAAATTAGGTCCCTAAGAAAAGCTCAATACCTTTCTGTTAATGTGTCCCCCTTTTGAAAGCCTTTGATTAAGCCACTGTGGTGGAATAAACGTTTATAAATGGCTGGGTTGGTAACAGAGACACTCCATGAGAGAGCACAAGCGCGTCGGGCTAGAATGAATGTGGTTTTGATTTGGAAAACGTGCCAAAGTTCCAGCCATTGCTAATCATTGGGAATAGCTTGTGAAAACCATGATGGATTTCACAGACCCAGTTTTAGAGCTTAGGGTTTCATCACAAATCCATTTAAGCTTTTTATGTAATTTGGTTAAATATATTGCTTTATATATATATATATATATATATATATATATATATATATATATATATATATATATATATATATATATATATATATATATATGTGTGTGTGTGTGTGTGTGTGTGTGTGTGTGTGTGAATAAAAGGGGAAATTCCCATTAAAGTGCTCTCCTTTATATGAACCTTAAACTCCACAATAAGTGTGTGTGTGTTTTAGGGACAAGAGTGTGGTGTATTGTTAAAAAGAAAAAAAACTGCTGCTGGCATCAGTATGAATGAATAGCTCAGCTTGCAATGTACATCAGCATATAATCCAATTTGCATGGTGTTAAAGACAAAAAAGATCTTTACTGAGAATCCGGTTGTAGAAACACAGTGTGGGCAGCGGCTTACATACTCAACATACATATAAAAAACAAGGAATTCTGTGAGAAATTAAGAGTTCCTAAATTCCTCAATATTTGTTGCCTTTTCCTGAACATACATTGGTTGTTTTCTTTGAATGTTACAAAGAATTCCTGGTTTAGGATTGAATTTTTCATTATCTTTCCAAGTTAAAGCCACATATTGGAAGATTTTGCCTTTGTTTGCAAATTTTAACTTGAACTGGAACAGTTGGCTTGTGAAGTAAAGGGTTTTCATCTTTCAGAAAAAAGGTTTCTGTTTGACCTCTAACTTTCATTATTCATGTATTAAGATATCCTTGCGTATGTTGTCCTTGCATGTCTTGTCTGTGCTACTATCCAAACAGAGCATATCAGCACAAACTTGCATTGACCATGATCTCCCCAGTATACCAAAGCATTACAAAGTCAAAAGTGAGCCCATTCAACTGGCCATTAAAGCCTGGCTGAAAAGGAGTCATAAATGCAAAGATCATTTGTCAACTGGGAATTCATTATTTAATATGAATGCACAGTCTCTTTAAAAACAATCACAGCCCTGTCCTTTATCTACATTTTCCACAACTTTAATGTGTTGTTCCAGGATTTTATATGATAGACCAACATAAAATGGCTCATAATTGTGACGTGAAATATAAATGATACATGTTTTTCAAACTTTATACAAGTAAAAACCTGGAAGGTGTGGTTTTGTATTCAACCATCATTACTCTGATACCCCTAAATGAAATCCAGTGCAACCACTTGCCTCCTTTAGTCACCTAATCAGTGAATGATTACCTGAGTCTGATTTAATCTCAGCATAAATCCAGCTGTCCTGTGATGGCCTCAGAGGTTTGTCAGAGAACACTAGCAAACAAATGGCATGAAGACCAAGGAACACAAGAGACAGCTTGGGAATAAAGCAAGATAAGACAGAAACTTTCTGGACCATGTGGAAAAACTCTGTGTGTGTGTGTGTGTGTGTGTGTGTGTGTGTGTGTGTGTGTGTGTGTGTGTGTGTGTGTGTGTGTGTGTGTGTGTGTGTGAAGGGCACGCAGGGGGAGGTGAGGGGGAGTATCTTCCTAAGCAAAGTTGCAAAGTCAACCTCACTGTGAAACATGGTGGTGGCAGCATCATGCTGTGGGATGCTTCTATTTAGCAAGGACAGGAAAGCTGGTCTAAGATAATGGGAAAATTGATGGGGCTACATACAGGGCAATTCTGGAAGAAAACCTGGATTTTGTTTCAGCCTCTAACAAGATAATTGTTGTTCATAGTAGCTGTACACATACGCAAAAAGACAGCTATAATTGCAGAGAAAATGAATAAAGTATTGATTTAGGGGGACTGAATACAAATGCATGCCACGGTTCTGTATTTGTATCGTTAAAAAAAATAAAAACAGACATGTTTGATTTTTCTTCTACATCAAAATAATGTCATGCTTTGTCTTTATCTCTCACATTAAATCTCAAATAAATAACAGTGACACTTCTGGTTATTACTTGAAAAAATGTGAACAAATTCACATCCACATCTCCTCCAGCCTCATCCTTAATCTGCAGGGTTATGAGCATTCAAGGTGATTCCAAATATTTGCCTGCTGGAAATTGATATGATGGCTGTGCTCAGAGTGGAAGGCCGCAGCCAGCTGCACAAACACAATGTAGGTGATTCATGAACCCACCTGTGAGCTGCTTGTAGTCCAAACTGACAAAGGACCCACTGCTGCTCTGAAGGCATGACTCTGTGATTACCCACGGCAGCACAGCCTGATAAATATAAAGAGAGAGGAAGGTGGGTGGTCTCACACACAGATAGCTGAGCAGTTTGGGCTGCTTCTTCCATACAACCCCCCTGTTATCAGTTTGTATCACTTTGTATACACAGTACTTTGAATACTGTATATACAGCAAAAACTATGTGACAAAGATCCAATTGCAATCTCTACACTGACTTGTGAGTTCAACAGCCGCAATACAAATATAGTGATTTGCAACATGCACTTATATTCAGAACTTTTTTTTTTTCTAATGCCACAATAAGTGTCACACAAACACTTAATGTTAAATATATTGATGCTTTATACCAAATTACACTCCAGGGAACTCACATGGCACCACAGGGGACAGTACTCTCACCATTCCTATTTTTCTCCGTACACATCATACATCCAGTACGAGAAGTTCTCCCATCTGTTGAAATACCTGGATGACTGCAGTCGTCAGTTGTATCAGATATGGACAACAAGCCGAGTACGGACAACTTTGTGGCTTGGTGTGGAAACAGTCAGCTTCTCTTGGGTGTGAACAAAACAAATGAGATTCTAGATTTGAGGAGAAACAGCAATTTGTCAAGCACTATTTTCATCATGGGAGAAGACATGGAGGAGTGTAAATATATCGGTTTACCTGGGCAATAGACTGGACTGGAGACGCAACAGTGAAGCCGTTTAAAAGAAGAGACAGAGCAGACTGGAAAATGAAGATGTATTTATATCCCAGACAGTCCTTCAGTGTTTGTAGCAAGATGCTGCAGATCTTCGTTCACCATCACAGCCAGTCACTTAAGAAGGTTCAGCCAGCTGATAAAGAAGGGTGGTTAGGTCCTGGAGCGTCTGAAGGTGATTGTGCAAAGGATTCTTTATAAAATGTAGAACATTATAGACATCTCTGAGCATCCTCTACATGAGAATGTCATACAAGAACAGTGTTTTAAGTCAGAGGTTTCTTCAAATCTGTTGTAATACTGACCACTAGAGGAGATTCATCCTGTCCACAGCCAACATCTACAACAACTCTTTTAAAGAAGATTGGTTCAAATACGGTATAACAATTAATTTCTCTTTGGGATTAATAGAGTATTTCTGAACCGAAGTTATGTTTACCTCTTTAAGGGGTTCAATTTGCTTCTTCGAGTTAGTTTTAGTTCTAGGAGGCTGTTGGCTACTGTCAAAACACTAAGCTTTTCTTGCTGGGGAACTTTCCAGTTCCCCAGCAAGAAAATCCAGTTTGCTCTTACGAAAATAAGAATCGCTACCAAAAAACAAACTTACAATTTCAGAAAAGCTTTTTTTTTTTTTTTTTTTTTTTGCATAAAAAAAGAAAGGGTGCAAATTAATATAGAACCACACGGGGGCAGAATGGGACCAGGACTGATGCATGCTGCTTTAGTTTTCTACTAAGAAAAGTGTTGGAAAGATCAGCACATTTAATGCACAGCTCAGTTTACAGACCTGGAGATCAAGATCTGTATTCTGAAGCATTTTATCATTTGACCACATGTCTAATATTTGTCCATTCAGTTGCATGGATAATTGTGCTTATTACATTCAAACTTAACTAAAAGTAAATGCCTTGGATTCAGTGGAATGCTTACATTTTACATGTTAAAATGATTATCTTGTCAAGGTGTGGGTAAGTTGATACGTTTCTTTAAAGTTAGGGTCTCAAACCACGTCCGTTGTTATCTGCGCTGACAGCCAGCTAGTCTGCTCTTAACTTCCTGCTATGTTGATTAGTGAGTTTTTTCACTGATCAACTTCCTCAAACCATCAGCAACACTTATTAAAAAAAGAACACTTACTCGTTCTGTTTTTTTTTTAACTCCACCAGATATGTTAATCTGCTAGACACGGGTGTGAGAAAGGTCATCTCAGACTCAGTACAAAAAACTAATTAAGATATATAATTATCGAAGCATAATTATCGAAGCAAGAATTGACACTTGTCATTGACTGTTGAAGTAATATTTTTAAGCCTAGATCTTACCATTATGCATCCCTGTGTGACATTTGATCTATTTGGGCTGTATAGATAAATAAATAAATGCTGCTACTAAAACAATAACATAGAGTATCAAAAATATTTTTAATATTTTTTTCCAAAAATCTGAATAAAGCAATATCTGAAAATAGACATTTTTTTCTAAGACAATCATTTCTGTGTATTCACACATTTCTCATAGAAATTTAAAAGGCACACAAAATAAAACTGACTGCTACAATTCTGACTCCTATTTCTCTTGTGTTCAGTGCAGAACTGATCCAGGGTGTCTTGATTTTCAGTTGTTTAGTCAAACATTCTTTTCCTGACAATTAAATGGCAAAACAAACAAAACAGACAGCTGAAATCTGTGGTAAATTGCACACAAGGGAATTAAATGAAAAAAACTTTCAAAGCTAAATATGGTCACAATTGTTAAAATGGAATTAGTTTTAGGGTACCAGCATGTCACCAGCCAGTGATGAAGCTGTATCTTAACTTCTATTATAGAATAAAACAGTACACACAAACCAGCAAAAAGGAAACAGTAACAAAAGAAAGGTAGCACATAAAATTACAATGCATGGGGAATTACAAAACAAATAACATCCTCATATTCCTGGTTGAATACTTACCAAAAAAGTGCACAATGTCAGCAGTGGCAGAGTGAAACTCAACCTTTGAGTTTTTTGTTTTTTTTAAAGACACTGATATCACCTTCTTACTATCAAGTAAAGCCAGTTGTGATCAGCCTAAAGCATGGGCCTGGCGACTGAATTTAAAGTTTACAGAAGTTTAAATTACTGAGGTTAAAAAACATCACTGAAGTCTTCTGTCATACCACAAAAAGTGCCAGAGGCTATAGGGAGCATTGTATAATGCAACTCTGCATCTCCCTGAATGGTTGCTGCTGCTGTGCAATGCCGGTCAGCTGGCTGATATGAACATTCCCTTCACTTACACGAAAGACAAATATGGCTGTTTGGAAATATCTCAAGTCATAAGAAACATATTCATGGCATGGAAACTTACTGGGCATCATTCATCACTCTTATTAAAGTCATAATCTGTCAAGCAGCACACTGCAGGCTAGCTACCAGAGCAGATAGTCTGACTAATTAACCAACTATCTGCTTGTTCTGCAAACAAGAGACAAGATAAGAAAAAAAAAAAAAAAAATGGGGAAAGGAAGAAAACAGAGAAGGAAACGACTGACAGTTTTTTCCAGACTGTGTAAAAAACCTATATTATAGCTGAACTGTTGACAAAGACGTTTTAATTCAAAGCTAAGCTACACCTGCTTGATATTTGGTGATGCCTCAAGTTTTCTCACTTGCCATTCAGATACCGTATAATAAACATGTCGTTTATTCAGTGGAGTCTTGTGCTTCACCTGAGTGGACCCGCTTATGTTTGTTAAGTTTGGACCATGTGGAGAACTCCTCTCCACAAGCAGCACATTTATAAGGCTTCTCGCCTGTGTGCATCCTCATGTGGCCCTTCAGGTCGGTTCTGTGACCAAAGTTTCGATCACAAACGCTGCACTTGTATGGCTTCTCGCCCGTGTGCGTCCTGATATGTCTTTTCAAAGTCGTCCTGGTGGCGAACTTCCTCTTGCAGTAGGAACACTTGAAGGGCTTCTCCCCCGTGTGCACCCGCAAGTGGTTTTTGAAAGCAGATGAGTCGGCAAACTCTTTGCCGCAGTCCTTGCACGTGTAAGGCTTTTCGCCGGTGTGAATCCTCATGTGCTTCTTCATATTGACGCACGAGCTGAAGCTCTTTCCGCACGTGTTGCAAATGTACGGCTTTTCCCCCGTGTGGACCCGGACGTGGAGGTCGAGGTTGTAGCGCCGGTTGAAACCGTTTCCGCAGACATCGCATTTGTAGGGCTTCTCAGCAGAGTGGATGACCAAATGCTTGTTCAAGTCCCAGCTCTCTCGAAACATTTTCCCACAAGTGTCACACTTGTAGGTCTTCGCGACCGTGTGGGACTTCATATGGAATTTGTAGTTCTTGAAGTTGGACATTACTTTGCCACATCTGTCGCACTTATAAGGGTTTTCCACCTTCTCCTCTCCGTCGCTTGATTCGCTGTCATCTGTATTAGAAAGCGGGGGGTCAGGATTCTGGTTTGATGTTGTGCTCTCCTTGTTGCATGTGTCATGCTTTTTCATTTGATTGCTTCTGGCTGATGTGGAACCTTCGTCTCTATGCATCCTTTTTTGTGGCGACTCAGAACCCTGACCATCTCTGAGCCTCTTACCTGATGTTGCCTCCATGCTTTTTGCATCTTCATTATGAGATTTCCCAACAGTGGTTGGCTCCTTGCTTCTTTCTAACGTTGGGCTTCGATCTCTCGATTTATCTTTGGATTTAGAACGTGAGGCGACCTTTTTCCCATCACTTGATGTTTCACTCGGCACTATTTCTGGTTTCTGACTGTTGTCACTCTGTGCCATCTCAGTGTCTCCAGTAGAAGCTGCTTTGTTGTCACCATGTTCATCATTTTGTGCAGAACTTGAACTGAGATTAGAAGTTTCTTTCCTCTCGTAGGGTTTTATATTATGATCTGTGCGTTCATTAGTGGCCGTCTTCTCACTGTCAGATCTCTGATTATGCATCGGCGGTGTGAGAGTTGAATCAAGTCGTGCTGAGCTGAAAGATTTATCCATGGTTGATTTTGCTCTTTCTTGTCTGTGCTTCTTGTGCGGTCTTGTTTCAGTAGTTGATGTTTTCCCATCTTTTGACTTCTTTTTTGATGATGGATCTGTACTTTCACGCAATGGCGTCCTCGCGTCTTTATGTTTTTTCTTTGAGGTGTGTTCAGTCCTACCAGCCGATGTCACAGACTCTGATGTTTGTTCTGTACTTTTGGTTGATGATGCACTCATATCCTGGTTTTTCCTCTGTGATGTTTGCACAACATTTTCTGTGGATGTCGCTCCTCCGTCTCGACTTTTCTCGCTTGGTGTCAGCTCAGCAGATTCGATTGATGTTGTGCTCTTATCTTGGTTGCTTGTACTAAAGGCTCTCCTATCTTGAGCTTCTACCCTCTCAGTTGCGGCTGGTGTCTCATCTTGATTTTCAGCAACCAGTGCTAGCACAGTCAGGATGGGAGACGCTGGCCTCCAATCTTGATTCTCCTCAGGTTGAGTTGGCTCAACATTTCTAGTTAGACCCTGATTTTCATCTTGAATCTTACTTGCTTCTGGTTCACAGTTTCCTTCAGGTGTTGAGTTTGTATTGTCACCAGTACACATCCTTGTTTGGGTGGTCCCATTGCTTGCAGATGGTGTTGTGAACTCAGTATTAATGGTATGTGTTAGATCAGTACTGCCTATTACCAGTGGGCTCTCGACATGATCTTTCTCTGACTGGGTCTGCTCTGTGATGCTGCCTGATGTTACATTTAAATCATCAAAGCTCATATTTAATGATGGCTCAGGACTCATACTGGAGAGTGCGAACGCATTGTCATCAATTTCATTCAAGATGTCCTCATAATTAGCATCTAAAAATGAATCATCAAACGCTTCCTCTGAGTTTGTAGCTAATGCTAGGCTCCTCTCAGTTGAAGCTGGCTCTGTAGGTTCAGCTGGTGATGCCTCTCTATCATCAATTTGGGTTTCAGCTGCACCTGAATTTTGAGAGCGTGGTTGCTCACTCATTGATGATGTCCCCTCCTTATGTCCGGACTCTACATTTTTGTTTGAGCTGTTAGACTGAGGATGTGTATTTGCTCCACTCTCTTTTTCGGGACCCAACAGCTGGGATTGACCACCGGAAGTATTTAGACCAGAAGCTGAAGTCAGTGTGGAGCCTGTGGCTTCTTGCTGCTGTGAAGACTGTGGTCGTTCTTGCTGCTGTGAAGACTGTGGTCGTTCTTGCTGCTGTGAAGACTGTGGTCGTTCTTGCTGCTGTGAAGATTGTGGTCGTTCTTGACTGATGCTTATTTCCTCATGCTCATCTTTAATCTGCACAGTATCTGGTAGGAATCTGGGCACTCCATAATTATTGCCATGGTCCTGATTTAGAAGAGCCTTTATCTCTAAAAAGACAATAAAACACATAAAAATGAAGAAAACCTTAAAATGTTTACCACTTTGAAGAATATACAGTAAAATGCTAAAGGCGAAATAAAACAACATTATTTTAATTTAAACAAGGAATAAAAATTAGCTGGCCAAATTAAAATTCATGAAGCTTTTCACCAAATTGTGTTGGAAAATGTTTTGTTTCTTTGAGCTTTGAATGGTCAGCAGTACCCCCTGCTAATCAAAACTTAGAACAGCAAACAAGTACTAGGTTTATAAATGAATATTCTTATGGCTGCATGTTTCTAGTTCTACTCAAGCTCAAGGATCAAAGCATCCGATTTAATTTTTTAAGAGGTTATGCGCTTATGGATCTTAACAGTTCCTTTGTGCTTGTTTCTATTCCAACCACTGGAAATCAGTGAAAAAAATAAAAATAAAATAAAACCAGCAACGCATTTCTATGGGTGATTCTTACAATGAACTATTGTTATTATCACTTAGTAAAATAATTTAAATCTTAGATTTTTTTATTGACTTACTGCTCCCTAAATCTCAAAGTTACTTTAAATAATGAGTTTATCTTCATTTTTTACATAGAAGGTAGTACACATGCACACTATATTACACTAATAAGTACACTATATTACATTAATGAGAATTAACTTTTGAAATGACAAAGTATGACGTATTACCACATGTCAAGAAAAGCTAAACACACACAGTGCAAATCTAAAATAAAAAAAATACGTTGAAAAAATATTGCAAGTACTCTTTGCTCTGGGAGCTTGTAATAATTTTAGCTTTGCAGATCTATTCACTCAGGAAAAAGTTTGACACACTAAAGAGATTCATCCTCCGTCTTTCATGTGCATCCTGAAAATAAAAAAATAAATAAAGCATTTCTACATCATGCTTTGGGACTGATTTCTTTAGTAGCGACAGGTAGCATGGCCAGAGATGAGGACTGGAGCTAAATACAGTTCCATCCTGAAAGAACACTTGAGACTGGGGCAGACGCTCACCATCCTGGAGAACAAAAGACTCAGACATGCAGGCAGAGCTGCAATTATTTATATCTATTCATGGGTTAAAATGGCTCCAAGTCCAGACCAAAATCTAATGGAGAATCTGTGACGTGACTGTTGCTGTTTCCATATGTTCTCCATCCAATCTAACCGAGTTCAAGAAATTTTTGAAGAGAACAATGGGCAAAAATGTCAATCTGTAGATGTGGAAAACTCAAGAAAAATATCCAAAAAGATATGCATTGGTAAAAATCTGCTTGTACAAAGTATTGACTTAGAGGAGCTGAAAGCATATGCATGATGAACTTTTCAGATTTTAATAAAAACATTTAAAACCCAGACGTTTCTGGCAAATCATCTTCTACTTCTACAGTGCAGGGAGAGAGACAAAAGTTACTTATTTAAGCCACAAGAAACACTTATTAAGGTTGCTTTCTCAATGCTACAAATGTTGGAGTTCTTCTCACCTAATTAAAAAATGTATAAAATTGAACATCAAATTACTTTTATTTAACAATTATTACTTTGTAGTAAGTCCTTTCAAGGGTGTGAATACTTTTGCAAGGCAGTGTAAATTCCAATGTACTTCCATCAGCACGCTGATCCTTGCAGGGTCACGAAGTGGGCTGGTGCCTATTTCAGTGGGCGAGAGGCAGTCCATCACAAAGACAGACAGGACAAACAATCATGCACACATGGCTAATGAACCTAACAGTCATGTTGGAGGAAGCTGGAGTACCCAGGGAGAACCATGCATGCCCAGGACCTTCTGGCTGCAAAGCAACAGTGCTACCAACTGCACCTCTCCCAGCCTGACTATTTCTACTCTTAAACAGGTATTTAAAAATATTATTTGGATGCCATACTCCTGAGAGGTAAATTTCTTTGTCAGAGATGGAATAAATAAAAATAAATAAAGATATATAATACATTAGATACATAATACATTTAAAATGTTAACATTACAATTTAATAAAAACCAATACAGTTTTAGGATATAGCGCGCAGGTAAATGTTATCTGCAACATGCAACATGCAATCTGCAACTGGCAGGAGGAGGATTCATCACTCATCACCTAACTTCCGCATTTAATATATAATTAGATATTGCGTCATTTAATGTTAATGTCAAAATGTTTTTACTTTATCAGGAGGCAGCACACTATAAATATTTATATTTAGTTAAAATTTCCTCACAAATGTTTCTCACCCATATAACGTATCACACCTGTCAAACAGGTCTAACGACAAGCAACCGGTGTTAACGAGCACGAAAACATAAAACTTCAAAGCAGACCGAGTAATTATCAGGTTAATGGCCACTAAATTAGTTAGTGTCGCTGCTCTCGTTAGTTAAGAAACCGACGACTCACCTGCCCTCTGTAACTTTATCTCTGGGGAAAACACCGTGTCCAACATCCTGCGCTGCCGAGCGAGCTCCGCTTCATAATCTTCTACTCTCTTCTCAAACGCTCCCAGGATCTCCTGAGCAGCCGCAGTCAGACGATCGCAGACAAACTTGCGCATACCTTGAACCGGATACATGGTCAAAACGGACATAATTAAACTTCATATAAGAAAATAATCAACAACCCGAAAGCTTGATCTGACTTGGTTGCAGTCTAATGTTTGCTTCCGCGTTAGACCTGAGACGATACAAAAAAAACATGTTTTAGCTTGGACTGCCACCTACCGTCAAGGAATGGAAGTGACCATTTTAAATATTACACAGTGGTTGACTGCATTCTTTGTATTCACCGCGATTTCAATTGATATCTGTCTCTAAGCACGACTGTTTAACTGAAAAACATTAATTTTAATGATTAACATACAAAGTGCCCCTTCAATAGCCACTGGAATTCTTCGTCTTTTCTTACTCATGGATTAACTCTTTGATCTTTTTTCCCCTTAAGAACAGTTTTTATTCTTACACAGTAGCTTCAATGAAAATAATAACTTAAAAAAAAAAATCACCAACTTACCAGTGGGATACTTTTGTGTAAAATCATAAATATGCTTGTATTCCTAAGAAGGTTTTGTACCCTAACTCTTTAATTAATAATCATAATGTAACAAATATTTTTTTTAAAAAAAAGGAAAAAAGATGTTAGCTCATTTCTTTTTTTTCTGTCTTTAGTTAAGTTGAGTCAAGATCTTCCTACACTGATTATGCAGCTATTTTCATTTTTGTGTCCCTGTCCTGAAGATACAGCTATATTTTGGTCCAAATTAAGCCCCCAAAGTCCAATTTAAGTTCCCTAGAAAATTAATCCTATCCAGTCAGTGAGAAAGCAGTCAGACAGAGTGATGTTTACCATCACACAAAAGGACTAATGGCGCTGCTGGGAATTTTTATTTTTTGCTTCAACTCAGCCCCCATATTTCATAGTCTTACGTAGTACAGGAAATGCATTTTTTGGCATCACTCCCAAACCATAAGTTGGACGGTAAATTGTGGCTAATGATTGGTGTGGAGACCTGGGGTCTCATTATAAAGGATTGCGTAGGATTCATACAAAAAGTGTAGGTATGCCCAAAAGGCAAAAATGGTGTATGCCAAAAAAAAAAAAAAAAAAAAAAAAAAAAATCAGATTTATAAAAACCATGCGTACGCACACCACGACACAATTTTCCTTTATAAATCACAGCTGTACTTCGAAGTTTGCGCACAAGGTCCCGTCTCAAGGTTTATTCAAATGAGCTGGCTGATCAATGTTATTTCATTATTAACAGGGGGAAGGAGGGGAAAATGCAATTTCACTGAGGCAGAAAGATATGTGAGTGAGGTGGAGAGTTGAAAACATAATTTTTGGTAGCCTCAGTGACGTGAACTAAAGTTTATAAACCGCCACCTCCATTTTAGGAGCAACGCTCCACAGTTGTGTGCTCACAGGTGTGAGGGACATTAAAGGGGGCCTCCTCTGGGCTCTGGGTGTTTTGAAACTGGGTTAGGAGCCAGCGCCTTGAGAGTACCCACTGTCCCCTGCAGGTTATAGCGGAATAGTGCATCATCAGGAACTAATAGTTAGTATTTCACAAATTAATTTTTAAGGACTCATGTTCTCCCACAGTGTAGGAAAATCTGATGTATCGACTGGTCATGTTCACAAGCCATCCAGGACGGCAGGCATTATTGTTGTTTTTACTTTTATTTATTTTATGGAGGCAATTCAAATTAATGAACATGTAAAGTAGATCTGCCTTTTTTGTGCATAGGGTTTCTTATAAAAGAAAACAGATGCTACAATTGAATGAAGACAGTCTTTATGAGGAGTCCTCCTTACACTCCAAATCAAGACCGTTAACTTTTATGGGTGTTGATGCCATCCATTCATCCATTTGTCCATCTGTCTGTCAGCCCATCATCTAAACATACTTACCTGGATTGGACGGATTCTGTTCACGAACATCAATCTTCAAGTCTTGCAACCGATTTTCAATTGGATCCAAGTCTGGACTTTGACTGGGCCATTGTAACATGAATATTCTTTGAGCTAGACCATTCCAATTCTAGCTCTGGCTGTATGTGTAGGGCTGTTGAACTGCTGTACTGCACCCCAGTCTTCAGCCTTTTCCAGCCTCTAACAGGTTTTCCTCCAGAATTGAATAGCATTTAGCTCTACTTATCTTCTAATCAAAACCAACCAGGCTCTACATCCTTACAGATGTATTCCCAAACCAATATGCTACTACCACCAAGTTTGATGATGGAGATAGTGTGTTCAAGTTTATGAGTAGTGTTAGTTCACGGAAACACATAGATTTTGTACAGAGGCCACAAAGTTACATTTTGCTGTCATCTGAACACCTTCTTCCACATTTTTGCTATGCCCCCCTACATACAAATGTATACTACTGTTAATGGAAATTTAACCGTTTCTGGGCTGGGCTAAGCTCCAAATGTTTCAGGATCTTAACAGCACCTCTATTGAGAACTAAGCTATATATGCCTCATATTTTATTCAGCTCCTGTGGAGAAGAAACAAAGTAAAATATTATTACAGCTGTAAGTCTGAACTTGATCAGACTTGAAAATCTAATTGGCTCAGGGTCAACAGGTCTTCCTCTATGATTACCTTGTCCTTGCCAGCATCCCTGTCCTAGCTGAAAAAACTGCATTACCAAACCAGGACGGTGTCACCACTATCTGTCATTGTCCAGATGGTGTGCTCAGAGTGATGTGCTGTTAATTTTCAGCTAATGGCTTCTAGGCAATGTACCTACATGAAATAATACAGGGATGAGAGTACATCAGTAAAAAAAGTTGTTATGGGTTATAAGAAACATGGCATAAAAAAATAAAATGAGATCACATCATCCTCAAGATTTATTCAGGCACCAGCCAACGTATACTCTTAACACTTTGGTCCATGTTGTTTTAAGTAACAGCTAACCATATGGTATCAATGCAGAAATTACGATCTGAATAACAATACATCAAACACTAAAACTCAAATGTAGACTTCCAACCAAAGCTGCCGACAAAACAAGTAAAATTGTCTCATTTTTTGGTATCCTAACAAAGAATGCAAAAAATATGTATTTTTTTAAATCCATCAAGATGTACATTTCCTTATTTGAAAAAAATCAAGTCTATAAGAAACAGAAATTTCAACAAAATTATAATCTCACCTCTACTGGATAAACATAATCTACACCATCAACATAACTACAGCAAGTTTGTTTTATTCTGCTTTTGAAACGTTTGAACTATAAATTCTTCATCTTCTTTATTCCTCAAATGTCCTACATTCTCTTTATTTTAGCACATTAAAAAACTCCTACCTCCTTCATAGGCTGGTTTAACAAATACATGGTTATTTGGCACGTCAGTCTTCAACTCACTTTTAGACACAAGGTCCATACACTTTTTTTTGGAAATGGTCCCGGAAATGTCCAAGGCTCCATTTCTGGACATTCACTGTTCTGACAGAATGTTCACGTAAGCTGCATTTACACAGCTGGGAATGCCACATTAGTAATTTCACTTTCCTTTAAACACACAAAGTCATTAAAAAAAAAGTACTCTGCCTACACATCAGCAAAAAGTCCTAAAAAATAACTTGTCATCTTAAGCATGTTTTGACAACATAATCTTATCAGAGACAAGACATAATCTCAGTGTATGTATCTGTGTGCCTTCTAAATAAAAAAAGATCTGAAACAGGATGCTAGAGACAAGTTTGAAATGAAATGACACATAGTCCATGGAAAACATCCTGAACATTTCAGACAAGCAGGTAAACCTTTTTTTAAAGATGTTTGCACTAAATCTACTCTTTTACTACACAAGCACTTGGTCTGAGTTAATTCCTATTGGAAAAAAATCAAATAAGGAAAGATTTAGAGTAACTTTTTTTCAATTTATTGTCACAGGATACATCTCCATTTGACGACGGATCTGCAGAATGGTCAGCATTTACAGTTTGACTGGTGACATTAAAGTTAAAGGAGGTAGGATAAAACTAATCCCAAACTCCATTTCACACGTTCACCCTACTCTACAGCCACACACCAATGCTTTTATGAGTTTCCCAGTCTTTTTTTATGCAGTGTGAGGGCGAAGTGGCAGTGCTATCCAGCTCTCAAAAACAACATTTTCAGTCGTGTTATTTGTTTTTTATTAGTAGCACTTGCAAAAACCTTTGCGATGTCTACTTTGATGCATCTTAATACATAATTTGGAATTACTGTTGACTATCCCAAACAGTAATTATTGCCACCTCTGGTAAGGCTGCATAAAGAGTTTAAAATAAATGCATCTTTTCACTGCAGTAAACAGAACATTTTTGGAAAGTCTAATCTTTAACTAGAGTACATTTACTAAGTGAGTAAAAAAAAAATCTGACGTTCAGAAATAATTGTTTTTAACTAAATGACCAGTGGCACAGTTAGTAGTTACTGTGACCACCTCCTTCAATTAGGCTCCATTTACATGCCAAAAGGTTGTTTAGGTGTAATGTTAGAAAAACCTATTTCTGTCTGGCCAACTTAAATGCACTATATGGAATTTACTAAACTCTACTGAGACTATGATTCAGCTTTTCTGCTACAAAACACATTAGGTGGGTTTGGTGTGAAACAAAAGTGTAATTTGTGTGGTTGATTACAGCAGGTGATTTGTAAAACTGTGGGCCTCTTTCTCTTCCAAAGGCTCTGGAAACCTTGCCAGAGTGCATGATATCATAATCTCTTTGAAATACCAGGACATTTTGAATACAAATCAGGTGGATTCTACCAGCTAACATATGTTAATGATCTAAAACATAAGGCCAAATAAACAGAAATGGAAAATCAATCCTATTCCATGGCCATACACCTTTAGAAAACCTGTCTGCTGTGCTGAAGATAAGTGAGGATAAAACAGGACCCAAGACTCTGTACGGCCTAAAGAGATTTGATCAAAGATCCCTCTGTTCTTGCTGTGTGCTCCAAACTTGTAAAATATTATAGGCACTGTCCTACTGGCTAAAGTACACTGTATTAACAGCAGGGGTACCAATAATTTTGCTACCAGTTTTTTTTTTTTTGTTTGTTTGTTTTCCTGTTGATAAATCTACAGAGTTTGAAGTTTCAATCCTACTAGTGTCAGATCATGCTACCGTAATAAAAGCTTATTTATTTTCAAGCTTTTTACACATCTTTACCCAAGTTGCCAATACCTTATAACTTAAAAACAGGCATCAGAACTGGGCTAACCTGGGGATATGAGTTTAAGTCTGAAACAGGGCTCATGTTCTTCCTCTGTTACTCTGACTAAAATGTATACTTTATGTTCAAGCTCTACCTATAAACTACAATTGTTTTGAGAATTTGAAACAATCTCAGTGTTTTAGTTGGTCTCCATACTCACAACCCGAGATAAGCATGTCTTGCTACTGCTGTACCAGCTATTTGAGACCAAAAACATGCTTTAGTAGTAAAAAGACATGAAGAATTGGATTATGGTTAGATATCAGCCCCAAAGCAGACATGAAACCACTTTGGTGGACCACATCCTCTTAATATACTTATTTTATACAAGAATAATATACCTATATGCTGTATAAATATAGCCTACATACAATAAAGTACACACAAATAGCGAGACATACTTTTAAGCGCAATTACCTATGATATTAATAACCACGGTGAGTAAATCTCAGTGAATATCTGTCTAAAGCATACAGCACACTAGTTTACAAGATGAGATTTAGAATCAGCATTTCATATTATCAAGGAAGTAGTTACATGTCCTACTTTTCAGGAGTTGCCATTCTTTCTTTGTAGCATACTTAAAAATGCGAGTGATGCAAATGTGCAAAAATATTTTTGTAATATTTAAGCACTTAAGATTCAGACCTATACAGATTATCAAGTAAAAATTGAAGTAACAAAAATCCGAGAACAACGCAGCAAAAACCCTAAACATGCATTCTCACAAGGATTATCAGCTTTGCTACCAACATGGAAGATTTCTACTACATGCCAAGTCATATTTGTTATGTTGCTGCAGTACGTGTATGAAAACAGCTCCCTATATCTACCCAGAAATGCCTAGTGACCAGAATTGATTCGGCTTCTCACTCCTATTTATTAGTATTATTTTTGCTTACTATTTACATGATATCAAAATGCTCCCATCAGGTTTGCTAAACTTAAACGTGGTGACCTGTGTGGGTTTAAGTCTGAAATCTCTCCCACATTTCACAGGAGTAGGCCTTCTTGTCTGTGTGCATCTTCATGTGAACCAGCAGGCTGGATTGACTTTTGAAGCTTTTGCCGCATGTCTTGCAGGAATACGGCCTCTCGCCCGTGTGCGTCCTGGTGTGGCCGTCCAGTATGGACTTCTGGTTGAACCTCTTGCCGCAGACTTCGCAGGAATACGGCCTCTCACCCGTGTGGATTCTCTTGTGAACGTTCAATATGGATTTCTGGTTGAAGCGTTTCCCGCAGATGTCACAGGAAAAAGGCCTCTCACCCGTGTGGATCCGCTGATGGACCTGCAGGATGGATTTCTGGTTGAATCTCTTGCCGCAGATGTGGCAGCAGAACGGCCTCACTCCCGTGTGGATACGGAAGTGTCTTATCAGTCTGGACTTAAACTGAAACACTTTCCCACAAGTATTGCATTTATACTCACACTTTCTATCCATGTAAGAGTTACAGGAAGTTTTGAACAGGACAGGATTATATACATTACAGATTCTGTGATGTGTCTTCTGTGGTTGTTTCCCACCTTTGTCATCTGATACAATCTCAACAGACTCTTCTTCTGCTGAGTTCCTGTTGAGAGTTTGGGCCACACCCTCATCATGAGGAAGAGTGATCATAAACATGTCCGTCTCCTGCTTCAACACAAGCTGCTCCTTGTCCTGACCCAAGCAGAAGTCTTCCTGTTCCTCTTTGATTTTTGGAAACCCCAAGTTCATAACAGAATTATGGTCGTGGTTAAAGAGCTGCTGGTCGGAGAGAAAATTTTCCTCCTTTAAGAAAAGTGGCTGTGGTAGGTCTGGAAGAAAAAGCAACAACAAAGCAGCCAATTAACATATTACATATATTTAAAAAATGGTAAGTTCTATCTATTTGATTGTACTGTATCTGTACCACTATTTTAGATGTACTGTCCATATTTTCATTCTTTCATGTTTTTTTGCACATCTTCCTATTTAAAGTTTTAGGAGTTTTGTGTCTTATGTCTTACTTCTTCAGCTCCTTGTCCTCTATAAGTTAAATTTATTGCTTTTATTTACCTAATTTGTCAATTTCTGCTGTTTTTTTTAATGCCTGTTTGCTTTTAATCTGTTCAAATAACTTTGTGTTCCACACATTTGTATAAAAAGTGCTCCACAAATAAAGTTTCATTGATTGCTGTTCATTTCTGAATCCTTGAGTTGAACTCTTAAATTGGTCCAAATTGGAGCCAAAGATGTTGCATCAGATCACAATTTACTATTTGGTTGCAGTAAAATCAATGTAACATGAAATAAGAAACTCTTATTACTGTCCACAGAAAGAGAAAATAATTTTATGAGTGCTTTGCGAGAAAAAGAGCAGTCTATCCAAGCTGCTTGTCACCTTTCTGCGCCTCTGATGCTCCATTCTGAGGAAGCATTTTATCAGGAAAAAAAAAAGCTTGGATATGGTCCAGATTGCAGGATGACCCATAAATATTTTTAAATCTTTAAAATTTGAAAAAAATAAAACGAGAATCCCTATAAAACATCACATAACTTTATAATCTCCACTTAAACCCTTTTTTCCAAAAATGGCAACTTTAGGACAAAGGATCTCACCTGAGTGCCATATAACATGAGATTCCAGTTTTGATTTCTGCTTGAATCTCCGGCCGCAGAAATCACAGGAATACGGCCTCTCGACTGAGTGGATTTTCTTATGAACATTCAGTATCGACTTCTGGTTGAAGCGCTTTCCGCAGATGTCGCAGGAGAACGGTCTCTCACCCGTGTGGATCCTCTGGTGGACCTTCAGTATTGATGTCTGGTTGAATCGCTTTCCACAGGTGTGGCAACAATATGGCTTCACGCCCGTGTGGATAATCTGGTGCCGCATCAGCTTGGATTTATATGGAAACGCTTTCCCACAGTATTCGCACACAAACTCACATATTTTCCCCTTGTGAGTATAAATAGGAGTCTTGAACATGACCGGATTATGTTCATTGATTCTATGATGTCTCCTTTGCAGTCTTGTCTCCATGCATCTGGTTAATACTGAGCCACTATCATTGCTTTCATTCCGATCTTTGATCACATCTTGAGAACAGTTAGAGACAAGTTGATCGTCAGTATTATGTTCTGTTACAATGGAGCTTTCGACAGATACTGTGTCTCTGGACTGCTCTTCCACTGGATTTGACAAGACAGACTGATCTATAATGTTGTCACCTTCATCACAAGTAATACTAGGTAAAAGAGAATCAGTTTCCTCTTTCAGCACAACTTCTCCTTTGTCATGACTGGTGAGGATTTCTTCATGACTCTCTGGAATCTGCTCGTGCTCTCTGTCTTTTTGGTCTGAAATTGACTTCCTGTCCTGTTTACTAAGCTCTGGCTCTGTCAGAATGTCCTTCACATTAATAAAATCTTGTGGGAGCTCTGGATAGAAAAGGAAAACAAAACAGATCCTTTAGATGACAAAAAAAATAATAACTAAGCATATGGTCTTCCCCAAAATGCTAATTTAATATATGCAATTATGTGGCCAAGTTACAACCAAATACTTCTGTGTATTTTGACCTGATTTTATGTAATAAACCAACAAAAAGTAGCACATCATTTTTCATTAAAAAGGAAAATAATACAGGGCTTTCAACAAGTTCTCAAACAAAAATCTAATTTGTGTGGCTTACATTAATATCCCATCCATTTTTCACTGAAACCCCTAAATACATTCTAGTGCAGCCAACTACTTTGTGAATTCACCTAAATTTATTTACAGATAAAAATTTGGTGTTTTTGTGTGGCAGGTATTTGTATTAATTCCCCTAAATCAATACTTTATAGAACCATCTTTTAGCTGGACATCTGGAATATGAAAATTTTTGCCTGTTCTTCTTTACAAGATAGCTCAAGCTCAGTTAGACTAGATCGATAGCTCATCAGTTTTAAAATCTTATATGAAAAAAAAAAGTTCCCAAAAAAAAAAAAAAAAAAAAAAAAAAAAAAGGTTCCACACACTAATATTTCATTGGACTGCCTTTATCTTAGATTACAGCAAGCCTTTGCTGTGGCATTGTTTCGATAAGCCTCTGCAATGTTACAAGCTTTATTTAAATTCAGTGTTGCATACATTTTTCACTAAAGTTGAAATTTGATTTCACCGCAAGTTTAAGTGATCGCTGATCATGATCACTGGGGATTTATTTCTTACCATATTTCTTCCTCTAAGACAACGGTTCCATACTTTCCTTCTAGTTTTTAATAATGCATTGGACAGTTCGTAACCCAATCTTATCTCATTTCTGCAATCTCCTTATATGTTTTCTCTGGTTGATGCATGCCAATGATTTGATCGTTAAACAGTGTAACATATTTTCCACGACCACAACATGTGTCTTTCCACAGGGTTGTTTTAAAAACGGGGTTAAATAACTTGTTGCCAGCTGAAATATAAATCGCCTCTGCAGTTATTATCCAATGGATATTGGTATGAGTTATTATCCAGTGGATAATAACTCATACCAAGATGCTTAGGTACCTCTGGCTGTATGTTATTTTGCAGGCTTTAACAGCACTGCTCTGTATTCATTTATAATACAATCAACTCTGGCCAACGTCCCTGCCCTGCTGAAGAAAAGCAACCCCACAGCATGATCCTGCCAACACCATGTTTCACCAGGATAGTGAGTTAGTTTTCTGCCACAAGTCTTGCTGCTTCCTCATGACTGTTGATTCACTGATTTTAAAAAGATTTTTAGCAATAGATGTTAATACACCGCATACATTCTCTAATTTTATCTAAGTGCTATAGATAGAGTAGATTATTTTACTTGACATTTATAAACTAAATGGTAAAGGATTAAGCAGTTTTTATGTAGGTACTACTTAGCGACATAGCAGCCGGCATCTCTGCAAATTAAACCTAATGTGTACCCCTACGATTTCGCTTATGCTTCAACCCTGCGATGCTGTATTTCAATACAAACCTGTCCTGTGCAACTTTACTTGAGGTTTCCAAACGACGGTGAGCAGCCTGCGCTGACGGCTGATCTCTTCTTCATAGTCGGCGATAGTTTGTTCAAACACGCTGAAGATCTCCTGAGCCGCCGCCGTCAGTCGCTCGTTAACGAACTGCTTTAAACACTCAACTGAGGACATTGTTGTTGAATTAAAGGTGAACCATTTTCCCCTGTGATTCGTTAACAAGAACGTTTTTTTTTTTGTTGTTGTTGTTTACTTCCGTCGTGTGTCACACTTTAAAGCTCCGGCTTCAGCAGCATTTCAGTTCCACATATTTATCGGATCACCACGCTTTAAAGGCTGTTTTTTTTTCTCAGTGATTTTACTCTGAAAAATCAATTAATTTTGCTTTTTTTTTCCTGCCCGCATTGAACTCGTTTCCTATTTAAAGAACTATTCCTGAATAAATATAATTTTTTTTGTAACTGGTATTCGAAGTACGACGAAGTATTAGAGCCAGACTAAGATTTCTTTTTAATTACCGAGATCTCACACAAGTAGGCCAAATGCAAAAAAAGTACATTTACTTATTAGGTTTTTAGAAAAACTAAAGCCAGCAAAATATACCAGACATTTAATTCAGATTTTAAATAAAATGAGACTCAGAATATTTAAAAAGATGTATATTCATGTATTACATGAAAAAAAAAAAAAAAAAAAATCACAGGAAGCATGGCACCTAACCAAAGATCATAACTGGCTGTTGAATCTGTGTAGTTGTATATAGCACGTTATAAGATATTTGCATCTATAAGAAGTTCAAATGTTAGGGCAGATGTGTCTGTCTAATCTAAAGTGTGGCTCAGACAATGATTTAAATACTCATGATGGGGGAATCTTTAAATTGGAAAATGTTTTTGGTGAAACAGCTGCAAAAATTAAGACGCAGTAAAACACACATATAAACAGATGCTAAATTTATTTGATAATTTACCACGCCTATTTCTTAGTTCAGTGACTTAGACTGTAAATAAGGTTTGAAAGCAAGAAGCAATCAGATCATCCCTATATTTTGTCAGTTTTGTTTGTATTTATTTGCAAAAAGAAGCAAAAAAGTTTATGTTTTTAAAGATTAAAATGATCAAGAAATACAGGAACATGATTCTGTTTTAAAGTGTTCCTGTTGAAAACAAGAAGAGAGAAACTCTTTGCTTCTCTCCTTTGTTGTCATGTTCCAATAGGAGCAGAGGACCTGAGTGGAGCCAACACATGGATGAAACACCGCACACACACACCCATCATGAATATTATAGAGCCTACAAATACACACATGCAGACCAAGAAACATCTGATATACTGCTTCTTTCATCTAATCACCTTGCAATAAACAGACCAACCTTCAACAGAGACGAGACACGGAGAAGGTCGAACCTAGACCTGCTAGAGGACAGCAGTTTGGATTGAAGCTTTTCAAACTTTATTTTATTTGTATGCATTTGTAATTATTGCTGTTATTTGCATTGTTTTCTCTTTGTTTTCCTTACCCACAGAATCAACCCCAAGCTCCCCATCCAGGACCCTGTTCCGCGGGAGGTTTTTTATTTCTTCCTTGTAATGGATTTTCTTGTTGTTGTTGCTGTTGTTGTTTTTCTTTCAGTGAGATCTTTTTTTCTCAAAACTTGAACATTTATACCTTGTCTTAAACATTTATTACAGTGTAATATAACATCTTTGCTTAAACTACAACACAAGTAACATGTTTTTTGAGGTGCTGTCCACTAGGTGTCAGGCTCATCCAGGGAGTAAAACTGAGCAGGATCTCAAGCAGAGAAGAATGACTCAGAAGCTTGTAATAAAGTTTAGCAGCAGGAGGAGGAGCTGGTCGATGCAAGATTAGCATTGAGTATCCAATATGCATTGAACCAGAAATCCCATTTGGAGTGAGAACTAAATAGCTAAACTCACACATTGAATTGCATTATGTTTAAATTGCAACTGCACTTGGCCATCTTTGTGACATATAAAAGTCACCAGATACAGAGATCAACAACAAGAAACTTTAACCAATTGTACAGCTGAAGAGAATTACAAACAGAATCATTCAGCGATGTAATTTTCTCCTGGCAACTAAATAAACCTCTACCTGTTTATTGAGTGTCAGTGCAGTTGGCCACAACGTAGACATGTAAGGTAATACAACCAGGAAGAGCCCGAGAAAGGCTGCATCGTTCAACAGCATAGTCAAGTCAAGTTTATTTGTATAGTACATTTCAGCAGCAATTTCAAAGTGCTTTACATCGTAAAAAACATCAATCAAGTATGCATCAAAATCATTAAGCAAATATTTATCAGAATCATCAAGCAAATATCAATGCATCAAAATCATAAAGATCATCAAGCAGATATAATTCAAAACTATTGATCAATGTCCCACTTACTACTAATCAAAGGCAGCTCTAAACAAGTAGGTTTTTAGCCTTGATTTAAAGGAACTCATTGTATCAGCTGTTTTGCAGTTTTCTGGAAGTTTGTTTCAGATTAGTAGAGCAAAACAACTGAATGCTGCATCTTCATGTTTGGTTCTGGTTCTAGGGTTGCAGACGAGCCTAGAACCAGAAGACCTGAGTGGTCTGGGAGGTTGATACAATGGCAACAGGCCTTAAATGTATTTTGGTGCTATGCCATTCAGTGATTTATAAAGTATTTTACAGTCTATTCTCTGATCTACAGGGAGATAACGTAAGGACTTTAGAATTGGGTTGATGTGCTCTGTCTTCCTGGTCATAGTGACAACATGAGCAGCAATGTTCTGGATCATCTGCTGCTGTCTGATGGACTTTTTAAGCAGACCTATGAAGACACTGTTGCAGTAATCAATGCAAGCATAAACAGTATCCTGCTAGCTACAAATCATGCAAACATTAAATTATTTTAAAGCTTCTGTACTCAAAAGGTTTAGATTTATATTTATATCACTGATGGAAACTTGATGGGGTTTTTTTTTCATTTGAAACCAAATATATTTAGAAAAACCTGAGATTACATTTGGCATTTGCTGATTAAATAAGTGGGTTTGTTCTGATCAGTCTATCTGCCTTCATCAAAAGGAAACTCTTTTGTAGGTTTTTCTTAAGACTCAAGTGGCTAAAATTATAAGTGATTCCTCCAAAGTCTAAGTGATGTTAGGAGTTGAGTCATAATAATAAGATAGCTCATTTAAATTATGAGCTATAATTATAATTTAATTAGATTTGAATCACAGTGGGAGATATGGTCTTATTCGAAATACTCAAATGGACTCAAAGAAAACTTTTTTTTACAGGACATCTGGAAACCACTGTGAGTAGTGCAGCGCAACTGAATATGACCAACCAGAAGGTTAAGGAATGTGATTTCCTTCAGTGCTGTGAAAAGTAGTTTAAGCTCAAGTTTATTTTTCATATGTACAGTTCTCATTAAATGATATTAAAGAATTTGTGTTGCTCCTCTCTCCCAGACTATACAAGCTAACATAAATAATTAAACAATGTAAAATAAATTACTAAATACAAAATAAATGAACATATCCAGTAAAAAAGTGCCTATAAAAAAAGCACATGGAAAAATAGAAAAGGTCTTTTGTGTAAACAATCAGCAACCTGTCAGTTGTAAAGCTACTGTTCACAGGTCTGACAGTAAAATCTGTCCCTGAAGCATGAGTTTCAGGGACTGATACATCGTTTACAATTTTTTTTCTCTAAATTATTCTGGTTTTGGTGTTGATAGAAATTTTTGAGTGTGGTAAACAGAGTAGGTCTACTGTTTTTATGTGTTGAGGGTCTATATGTCTGGCAGAAATGCACCAGAAAACCTTGTCATTAGATTGTACTATAAATTTGAAGGCCAGTTGTTTTGGGATTGGGCAAATTTCCTTGCATATTATTATGAGTAAATAGCAAAGAAATAAGAAACACAACTGTTTTAATAAGTAAAAACGAAGATAAATGAAGTTCAGATTTACTGAGTACAAGTAAAGAAGAATCCCAGAACAATAAACTGGATTTTTGTCTTTTTCGTTGTTTGCTGGATTATCAGAATGAATTCACTGAACCAAGAGAAAGGTCAAAAGAGCACATCAGTCTTAACATTGATCAGGTTTATCTATTTAAATCAAATGAGTTTTGTTTAGTTTTGATGGATGCAAATAACCAGGTTTCATTATAAAAACCACAACAGTTTAACCTGTGTACTGTTGGTTTTATCAGCTTATCCAAACAAATGTTTATTCATGTTAAAAAGAAGAACCTCATTATGTTCATCTTGTCTTATATAAGGAATGATACATTTTTCATCTATGGAGCATTTTTGGTCTTTTCTTTTTTGAATATTATTCAGAGATGATTTTTGTTGGAAATTGATGCTATAGCAATAAACAAAACTGAACAGGAATCAAGTGATTAAACAAAAATGGTCAATTGGAAAACTGATAAAAAGGATGTTCACTGCCCTCCAGTGCAATCATCCAATCACATGCAAATGGATAAAGTCCATCCAACTAGCAAACATTAATGAGCAAACTTTACAATCTCTGTCCCTTATGAGAGGTGACTTCAGCAGCAGCATGTCTGTTGTACTCAGAAATAAGGTGTGACATATCTCTGGATTTATCGGCAGCACTCAGAGCCAAAAAGATAACTCTTTGGGAAACTTTTTCAGTACATCTAAAGAGGAGTTAAACTGTGGAAGATGATAAAGGAGGCAGTGATTGGGACTCTGTGCGGGGCTGTTGTATTGACTATAGGTATCCTAATCGGTCACTTTGGTATCAAGAAGAACTCTGCACCATCCTGGGTGAGTGATGTGGCGAAGGATGTGGACGAGGCCCTCATCCAGCAGTTCTTGTCTGAGGTGGATACGACTCAAATTCAGGGGAACCTTAGGTGATGTGATTCTGTAATTCTTTAAATTACTTTTTCTGGGTTATTTTTTGTGCCCTTTATTTTATATGTCAGAACATTAGAACTGAAAGAAGCATTGCAGTCCAAACTGAAAAAAAGCTCAACCCGTTGGGGGTTTAGTCAAGATATTATCACATATGTCATATGTTAAGGCAAATGTGATTAAATCAAACTTTCCTTTATCCACATCTTTGTCCATAGGGAGTTGACAAAAGTGCCTCATATGGCCACATCGCCTGGAGACGAGGAAACGGTGCAATTTGTGCTAAAAAGATGGCAAGATCCAGAAACCGGTCTGGACAAAGCCTGGAGACAAGAATATAAGATCTATCTCTCATTCCCCAACCCTGATAAACCCAACAGCGTCACTGTAGGTGAGTGAAACAGTGACACAATGACCATCTTCTGTGAACATTTCCATTGTTTGGCTTGTGATTTTGTTTTGTTTTTTTCTGCTACTTAGCAATGAGTTTCACAAAATACATACTGATGATTTTAATGTGTTTATTTCAGTAAACCCCTCGGATTCTGTGCTATTTACTGTGAAAGAAAGGGAGGTACCATACACTGATGATCAAAAAGATCCCCAGGTGGTTCAGCCATATGCTGCATACTCTCCTCTAGGAAAAGCACAGGTATAAAGACCTGAAACTTAATGTATCATAAGCAATATATAATGTTTTCTGCAAATTAAAGTATCTAATAATTATTTTCATCATTAACAAAATTAATTAAAAAAATTCCTGAAAGTAAAAAAAGAAGTAATTCTAAGCATGCAATGCTGATTAAGACTACTCTGGAGATAATGAACAGATAAGAATTTCATTTTTTTTAAATAGCCACATGGTTCCATTTACAGTAAAATAATGACCTCATACCCAGTGATTTACTGCATGTTTCTGTGTTCATATTTATATCAGTGTCAGTGTTTGAAAGACATAAATTCTGAAAATAATTTACCAAAACAGTAAAACTCACCTGATGTTCAGAACTGTGACTGAAAACAGGTTAGCTCTGACCTGTCATAAACCTGAAGACCTCAGTCATCTACTGACTTCATATCAGTACCTTTTTTAAGGATTTTATTAGGTCTGCTCAAAATACCCAACTGCAGTTATCAGCTAAATGGAAAGAAAACGAGAAGGAATTTGCTTTAAATTATGCTCAATACCAGCATGCTTTTTCTTAGTTTATTAGGTTTTAAGTTTATTCTTTAACTTCTTTTACCATTGTTCTTATCATGAACTAGATAACTAGATAAGGACTCTGAATAAAAATGTCATCTGTCGTTGAACCATAGGATTACCTACAAATGCTAGTAATGTGCATTGTCCCTATAATAAAGATGATTAAAGAGGATAAATTACTGAAAGTTTTTTTTTCCCTCAATTTGCAATGATGGATTTCATCTTTTAGACTATTTAGACAATGGTAACAGAATGCACATTCACTGGCATGATTGTTTAATAAGAAACAGCATCATTTCCATAC
This sequence comes from Anableps anableps, assembly GCA_014839685.1. Classification (NCBI taxonomy): domain Eukaryota; kingdom Metazoa; phylum Chordata; class Actinopteri; order Cyprinodontiformes; family Anablepidae; genus Anableps; species Anableps anableps. The sequence continues at coordinate 32,263,373 of CM026066.1, forward strand.
TCCCAGGTTCCATCTGCAAATGTACATAGTTTGGTTTTGAATGGATAGACAGATGGATGGATAAAATCAACGAACATAATTATTGTGGACATGAACTAACCACATCAGTAAACTGGACATAATGTGAGGAGACCAAAGAGCAAAAAAGACAAGACTGATGTTGCTTAATTATTTACAGTTAGGTGGTCAAATAAACGTTATGATTTCTGATTTATTGGAGCTGCAAACACACATTGTGCAGGAGATAAGCAGCTTCAAGGCCAAAAAAACTTTTAAATCTCTTGTTGCAATTCATTGTAAAGATAGGATGATTGAATCATCAAGAGATTGTCTGTAATGACTCAGTGAATAGAGCTTCTTCATATAACTTTCTATGTCCAATCTAAATGACTGATCTAAACATTTGACTATGTTATTTTTTTATGGCTTTAGGGGAAACTGGTTTTTGCCAATCAGGGAAAGCCAAGTGATTTTCACCTTCTGAATCAGACCATTGACCTAAGAGGAACTATCGCAATCACCAGATATGGTGGAGAGGGGAGAGGACAAAAAGTAAGTTTTACTTCTTTGTGGAATGCATTTATTGTTTGTTTGTTTTTTTCGATACTACAGAGCAACAATGTCCCTTGAGTCAATGCTTTGTAAAACCGCCTTACTGCTCCATATCTGCAAATCCATTTCTCATTAGCCTCCCTGTCCCTGGTAAAGAAAAGTATCCCCATGGCATGGGGATAGCATAGCTACTGCTATGTTTCACCATGGAAATGGTTTGTTAAAAGTAGTGTGCTGTGTTGGTTTTGCGGTATATAAGTTATTGTTTCCATTGTTTTTGGTGCATCACCAGCTATCTAAAAATATCTGATAATAAATTCAGAGCAGTACGCAATGTAGAATATATAAAAGACTGTTTCAGAAATTCCATTTTTACTGTTCAGAATGATGTGCAGTGTTAGTTTTCCTCCAAATCTAACATTTTTTTGCAGACCAAAGTTTAGTTTTGGTCTTACCTGCCCAGAAAACCTCCTAGATGTTTGTTGTGTCCCCTATATGGCATATTGCAAAGTTTAATTGGGACTTAATTTTTTTCTTTCAAAAATGGCTTTCTTGTCACCAATTTTCAATAGAAGGCAGATTTATTGACTGCATGACTAATAGTTGTCCCATGGAAAGAGTTTTCACTCAGAGCCATGGATCTTTGTAGTTCTTCCAAACTTACCATGGACCTCTTCACTGCTTCTCTGATTAAGACTCTTGTCACCCAATAAATTATACTGTAGTTTGTTTTTTATGTGACAAAACTTGGAAATTTTCCAGGGGTCTAAATACTTTTGCTAGGCACTGACTTCACAAAAATCCTAAATACGCTGATAATTTGAACAAAATTTGCTGTTGCTCACCAAATGTTGTGGTGTGTGTCTGATCCAGGCTATCAATGCAGCAGCCTACGGTGTCATTGGCTTGCTGGTGTACACGGACCCTCTGGACATGAATGATGGTCTCATGTCAGACACCAATGAGACGTATCCCCACTCCTGGTACCTGCCACCCACTGGTGTGGAAAGAGGTGCCTATAGCAGAGACTTTGGAGATTTGCTGACACCACACTTGGCTGCCAAAGGTAATCAGTGGACTCAGTAAAAATGATTTGTTTTTCCTATAGCTTCAAACAAACTCTATGCTGCAGCATAACAATGGATAACTGCCATATGTGCTCTCAATTATAACTTATTTTTTATTCTCTAGAGGAAACCTACAGAATCCAACCTGAAGAAATAACTGGGATCCCTCCCATTCCAACACAGCCAATTGGATTTGAGGATGCAAGCAAACTAATTTGGTCTGTGGAAATTTGCTTGTGGAATAATTAGAGATCAAACAGACTCATAATAACATCAATAATTTTTGATTTCTTCTTTTGTTTGTTTTAGTGAACTGGCTGGAGAGGAAGCTCCAAAAAAATGGCAGGGAGGATTTAACTGTACCTACAATTTTGGTGGTCCAGGATTTAAACCTACATCTCCCTTCAACAACAGGTTGTCAATATTTCACAAGATATTGTGTCTTTCAGCAAGATTAGCTACTCAGTACAAAAAGAATTATCAGAATTATTTTTGATCTAATAAATCATAAGGTATTTTATCTTGTGCAAAACCTTACCCAGTGATTCAAATTTCACTCCCATAAGTAATTGCATTGAAATAAGAAGATTACAACTGAAAAATAAAACAGAAAAAAAGAGGTACAGCTATTGGGAAATTACTGGAGTAGATAGAAGAATTTGTCTCTGGTTACACTTGCAACTGAACCATTTCTTGGATGATTGGACCAAATGTAGACAGCACATATACTCAAATTCAAAGGAAAAATGTCTTAAAAGGATCAAGCCTTCCACTCTACCCAACAAACTAAACTTTTAATCATATTCATACCCAGAAAATGAAAGTTACCTAATAATTAATACACTACATCAGAAGTGGAGTGTGTGAGTTTGCAAGTGCTGAAAGACTTTAGTTTTACGAATGGGGGTGGATGTGGGGAGCGCAACGGCTTACTCCACTTTGTTTCTGCAAGATCTCGTGAAGCACTGTTTCAATACAGTCAAACACCTGCAAATGACTTGTGTGTGTTGTAGTATAAACCTGTCTTTCATATTGCTGCAAAAGGGAGGTGATATGTGGCCTGAACTACCTAAAATATACACCCACTGACCACTTTATTAGGTACACCTTCTTAGTACCAGGTTAGACCCTCTTTTGTCTTCAGAACTCTTATTTCTTCATGGCATTGATTCAACAACATGTCTGAAACATTTCCCCAGCTATTTTGGTCCATACTGACATGAGAGCATCACTCAGTTGCTGCAAAGTTGCCCATTGTAAATTTTAAATGGTGAATGGCTTGTACTTGTACAGCGCTTTATCAAGTCCAGAGGACCCCAAAGCCCTTCACACTACAATCAATCATTCACCCATTCACACACACACACATTCACTTGCTGATGGTGGTAAGCTACATTGTAGCCACAGCTGCCATACACAGGTCCACCACCAGTAGGCAACGCGGGTGAAATGTCCACATAACACTGTGGACATAAAAGAAAAGAAATTGTCAGCAACAACACACAGGTGGGATTTGAAAAAATGTTCAGCTGGCACTAAGAGACCCAAAGTGTGCCAAAAAAAAATTCGCTCACACCATTACACTACTGCCACCACCAGCAGTAGGTTGAATTGTTGATACAAAGCAAGATGGACCCATGCTTTAATATTTTGTTTATCCCAAATACATGTCTTCAATTCAATTCAATTCAATTCAAATTAATTAAATTTAGTTCAATTCGATTCAATTCAGTTTATTTATATAGCGTCAATTCACAACAAATGTCGTCTTGGGGCACTTTACAAAAAAATAAGTTCAGTTCAATCATATATGCATTCAAATTGATCCTAGTTATCACACTCTCCAGCAATTAATTAATTATTAATTGCTGGACAATTAATTATTTAAAGTACTTTAAAAAGTTTCTATCTAAGATAACCTAGCAGATTGCAAAGAGTTATTGTCTTGCAGCATTCACTCCTCCTGGACTAGCATGGAGCGATAATAGAAAACCACATGCATTGTGTTGTTGACTTTTCAGCAATCCCTTATACTAAGCATACATTTAGCGACAGTGGAGAGAAAAAACTCCCCTTTAACAGGAAAAAACCTCCAGCAGAACCTGGGTCAGTACAAGTGGCCATCTGCTACAACCGACTGAGAGTTTAGAAAGACAGAGCAGAATGCACAAGAGGAAACAGATAAAATGATGTAGCATTATCTGAATGCTGCATCTGAGACTCATCAGATCCAGCAATATTTTGTCAACCTGTTATTGTCCAATTTTGATGATCTATTGTGAACTATAAACTGAGAGGAGTGGCACTCTGTGTGGTCTTCTGCTGCTCTCACACATCTGATTCAAGGTTTCTTGTGTTGTGTGAATGTCTTCAGTATACCTCTATTGTAACTAGTGGTGATTTAAGCCATTGTTGTGGTATTTTCTTCTAGAACATACTAACACCAAGACTTTTTTGTCCACACAAACGATACTTAGTCTATATTTTCTGCTTTCCTGATCATTCTCTGTAAATCTGAGAGATGTTTTTATGTGAAAATCCCAGTAGACCAGCATTTTCTAGAAAATTCATCTGACACCTTCATTATGCCATGTGCAAAATCACTTTCAGCCCCTTTCTTCTCAATTCTGATGCTCAGATTGTGATTGATTAGCTGACAGGTTTTTTGTATGTTAACAGGCAACTGTACATAATTGTTCATAATTGTGTGCAATCGTAAATCTGATTTACAGTTGTTAAATGTTCCTAATAAATTCCTTTCATTCATTTTGCAAATCCTTCAACCAAAGATTCTTATAAGTGAAGAACCTAATAGAGACAGTCTGGGGTTCAGTTCACAGCAGCTATAAGAAAGCTATCATTGCCAATTGTAAACTGTAAACTAATTGAACTAGCTTTCTGTTCTTTGTAACATCAATCTGTATTTTTGTTGCAGTGATGTAAAACTGGAAATCTTTAATGAAGCAAAGATAATAAACTCCTCCAATGTGATGGGAATTATCAGAGGAAGTGTTGAGCCAGGTGAGATCGGCAACTTAATACAAATCAGTGATGTCTGATGTTTTCATTTCATATCATCTTTGTAACCATTTTACATGTGTCCACAGACAGGTATGTGATTTATGGGAATCACAGGGACAGCTGGGTACATGGCGCCATCGACCCAAGCAGCGGAACGTCAGTCATGTTGGAAATTACCAGAGTGCTGGGTAGAATGGTCAAACAGGGTGAGAAGAGTTATTTAACAGAGGGAAGAAATAGTTGAATTGGTTTTGATTGATGATAACTAATCTCTGAGCCTCTTTGTGGCAGGAAAATGGAGACCACGTAGGTCCATTATCTTTGGAAGCTGGGGAGCTGAAGAGTTTGGCCTGATTGGGTCTGCTGAGTACACTGAGGTAAAATTCATCTCAAGAATAAATAAAATGAGAAAAAAATAAATTAATTCAGAAGTAGATACTGTTTTGTCTTTTTCAATGTAATATTAATTTAGGAGTAACGGAAGGTTTGCTGATGCAAATACTTGTTACCCACTTAGCTTTCATCTTGTGGTATACTTTAATATAAGGAATTTTGTATTACTAATTGCACATACTTTCAATGAGACAAAGAAAAGCTTCTGTGATTTTTTTGTGCAGGAATACTTCACCAAGCTCAGTGAGCGTACTGTTGGTTACATAAATGTGGACATATCTGTTTTTGGTAAGAAGTTGTACTTTTCAGATAAAGCTGTTTGTGTAGTAAAAATGTAACATCACAAAATAAAATAAGTGTCATATCTGTTTACATGTAGTTTTTTTATAATTATAGTCACACAGAAGATTCTCATTTAGTGCACCAAACCTGAAAGAAAGAAAGAAAGAAAAAAAAGAAAGAAGGAAATGTACTTTTCTTAAAGGAATTTTCCTGTGAATTAGAGTTGAAGTAAAACGCCAGTCTTGTTAATTCCTGTACATTTGATTCTGTAGCAAATGCCACACTAAGAGCTTCAGCAATGCCATCAATGCAAAGTGTCATCTTCAAAGCTGCACAACAGGTTAGCTTTTTAATAAATCAACGCATGTCTGTTTAGGTTTTTCTTATAAATACTTTCATTTGGATAAAACAAATTTATACTCAGCTTCAAGAATGTTTGATATTAAGGAACATTTGCTCACCAGGTCATTGCTCCTGGATATGATTCCACATCTGTGTATGACAACTGGATCCGTTACACCAACAGGACCAGCCCGACCCATGGACTCATTCCAAGGTACAGGCATTTTTTTTAAAACATATGTAATTTATCCATTTCTTTCAGACTTTTATGTGATTTTTTTTAAGTTTAACTTGTCTTAACATTTACAAACTTATATTTGGATGTTACCTGCATTTGTCCAGAAAAAGAGGCCTCTTTAAACTTAATTTAGCAGCTTTGTCTGATTGGCCATTTGAAGAAGTTGTTAGTTGATTTGCTGTTAAAAACCTTGGTAAACCAGGCTGTCAGTATCAGGAAAAATTAAAGAAAAGGTTAATTTGAAAATATCTGACAGAGTTCCAGTCAGAAGTATACATCTGTTCATCATCTTGACTACCTTGGTGTTCTGAATGATACATTCCAAACCATTGCCATTCTAGAAGCTTAATGTTAGCCTGCTTTGTTGACCTCAAAACACACTCCAAAGTGTGTTTGGGATTAAAGTGCCACTGGAACATCAAAATGGGTTCAAATATCAACCATCTGATCCAAACTATCACCCTAGTAAATAAGTAAAGGAGATCAGATGGAATGACCAGGAACAAACCAGGTACCTGGAACAGTGGGTCATGTTTAACATTAATGTGGACAGAAAGGGTGGGAAACAAAATGAAATCCTGCTCCAAAATAAATGCTTTTTAAGGTTGGCAGAAATGTGCAGATGGGCACTTGGATGAGCCAAATGCCTTTTGGAGAATTGTTTTTATGGCTAAAAGAGACAAAGGTTGAACAGTATCATCACAATGACAAGAAGAAAGTGTGAAGGAATCAAGGAGAGACTTTCACACCTAAAAACTCTGTACCAACTGTCAAGCATTGTGCTGCTTGCATCATGCTGAGGGTCAGTGTCACAGTTAGCAGTACCGGTGCAATGCACAGTGTGAGGACTTTTTCTAAATTCTTTAGCTAGATGGTTGAAATTAAAATAAAATTTGGTGTCTTAACAGAACAATGATTCCAAATATACATAACATTTATTTTGGAATATATAAAGAAGGCCTAACCAATTTAAATATGCTTTACCAATTCAAGAACGGTGGTCTAATATCCAGCCAGAATTACTGCAGAATCTTGTTGATAGCAATAAAACCTGTGTGTTGAGGTGCAACTTGCTAAAGGACATTTTACCAAAAATTTGTGAAGGTGGATGTATTTATTTAAGCCTGTATTCACAATTTTAATCCTTGGTGGATGACAGGACGATTGGTATTGTTCCCTAAAAAAATCGAGCAAATATAACTAAACTCCAGTTTTTCATGTTGTGCATGACTTTTATTAATGAATTTATAATGAGATCTACGTGGTGAATTTGTTTATGTTTAATCATACATTAAGCATTTATTATACTCTACATGAAAGTTGGTTTGTGATTCTTGCATTCTTTCCACAGGGTGGGATATCTGAATGGAGCAGGGAGTGATTATGCTGCCTTTGTCCATTACCTGGGAATTGCTTCTATAGATATGTCATACACATATGACAGGGTATGCAAAAACATTTTCTTTTTAAATTATTTCAAGTGGCATGATGATTTTTAGAGCTTTTCAGTGAGGAATACCTCTGCTGAGTGTAGAAGGCTGCAGACGGATAGATAGATGATAAACCCAAATCCCATGGAGAGGAATCCAGATTTCCAATTTTGAAATATTTCCAATAGTGTGAAAATTGTAGAAAATTGTAGAAAACAACACTCAATGACAACAGTGTAATTAGAATTAGTACAAAATATGTCAAAGTGTATGTTAGAAACTTATTGTTAACAAGAATATACTTCTTTAGACTTCGTGATCTTCTATGATCACTAGAAAATAAAAGTGGTCTGTAGGATTTTAAAGGATCCTTCCCAGCCTCTGTATTCAGTGTTTGAGTGGCTCCCATCTGAACTCAGACTGAGATGTCCAAGATGCAGAACTCATAGGAGGAAAAGCACATGATCTTACTTAAAACTGTTTCTCTTCATGTCAGTTTTAAAAACTCTAATTCTTTTTAGCATTTACCTGCTTAACTCACTTTTTTAGTTGTTTTTTTATGTGGTTATGTCTATTTGTATGTACTGCTGCCGCTCTCCACACCTTTTTAATTGCCCTTTGGGGACGAATAAAGGTTTACTGAGTTGAATTGAAATGTGTAGCTAATAAGAAAAACAGATTTACAGTATTTGGATAATTTACCTTTGGCAAAAAGCTCCAGGTTCTTGAGGTTGAAAGGCCTCTTGCCATTACCCTAATCTTTATCTCCCTCCATAGACTCTCTGTGAACAGAAAGAGAAAACATATAATAGCAGCAACAATAAATCTGAAATGGTGAATGGTGGGGATGATTTCCTGATTCCAAAAATGTAATATTTCCAAACTACTGCAGCCGCATTTCTGTCTGTCACCTGCATATTTTAGCATTTGTTCTTCCTTGTACAGAGTAAAACAAACGCTCGGATTTATCCTGCATACCACACAGCATATGACACTTTTGACTATGCTTCGAAATTCATTGATCCTGGTAAGCATTGCCATTTTTTTCACCTTAATGCAAAATTATTGCATTTATTCTTTTTTGTTGTGGTGGCGAAGATGATCATTCTGCTAATTTTGCTGTCAGGCTCAGTAAATGAGAAAAGGTATTACATTTCCTCTTTTGTTCAAAACCCCAATCCTGCTCCTCTTGTAGGATTTGTTAGTCACCAAGCTGTTGGCAGGACTGCAGGAAACATCCTCATCCGACTGGCTGACAGTCTGTTGTTGCCTTTTAACTGCAACGACTATGCTGAGAGTCTGGAGGATTACCTGAACACAGCAGTAACCTTATACCAGACACAACTTCAAGCTAATAGCATCTCAATGGGTAAGTAAGAAATACAGTACTGAAATATCCTGCAGGAATATTTAGTTTTCTCCTCATCGGTCAAATTTCACCAATTGCATCAATACCAGGTCATGTTTATAGGTTTATTTTTGTGCTGTTCAGGAAATATAGACTGAAGTGATTTGTGCTTCATTTTAGAACCTCTCAAACAAGCTGTGGCCAACTTTCGCAGAGCAGCAGAACAGCTGCACAAAGTGATTCAAAGCACAGACCTGGCAAATGAAACGTAGGTGCATGCTTACATGTAGATGCAGATATGTCAACATGATACTAAAACCATATTAGCCTACATTGCTCTCTGTCTCTTTTTTTTCAGCCCGCTAAAGATCAGAAAGATCAATGATCAGCTCATGTTGATGGACCGAGCCTTTTTGAATCCTCTGGCCTTCCCAAATGATTATGGATTCAGGTGAGACAAATATTTTTCATTTGCATGGTGCCTTGAATTAAACCAACATTTGGGTGATGCAAATTGAACATGTAACTCTTTTAGTGTTCTCTATCTGACAGGTATGTATCATAAATGCTGCATAAATATAGGTAGTAAGGGTGGTTCAACAGGGTGGTCCAGCTGAATATTAATTCCAATTATTTTTATCAAAATGATCATAAAATAGCTTTCTTTCGCACAACATGGTGGAATAGTTGGCACTTCTATGCTGCAAGTTAGTTAAAACCTTTTTATGACACATCTGACTTCATCTTACAGTTTTTACACATATATATATTAAGCACTGTTTTCGGGAGATTTAAGGACTCCTTAAGGTTCCATTTCTTTGGGACTTTGCACATTCCCAAGGATCATTTTGCATTCTTTGCTTCAATGTCCCACAGGCATGTTATCTGGGCTTCAAGCAGTTCTGGCAATTCAACCTTCCCAGGGATAGCAGATGCCTTTGCCCAAGCTGAGTCATCAGGTTTGGTCACCGACTGGCGTAAAGTGCACTACCACCTGTCAGTAGTGACCCAAGCCATCGAAGGAGCTGCCGACATGCTGAATGATGTTATATAGGCAGAACTTCTTGTATACACTGCAACGCTCCATGACAATCTATTTATACATAATACTACATGCAGAAATTTGGAAATCAGTATTGAAGGCATATAAAAAGATGCACATATAATGTAACTATTTAAAATTATGCAAATAAACGTGCTTTTACCCTTCTAAGTGCTCTTTTTTTAATGGTTTGTATTTCAGATTACTGACATTTTTTTTCAATACAAAAGTGCTCTCTGTCAGCCTGCTGTGCCTTAATCAGAGCTGTGGTGTTTTAGACAAAGGTAGGCTGTCAGCCGTCCTGAAATTCATCAAATGATGAAATGAAGGTGATATGAAATGAAAGCTTAATGTTTTCATAATACAAATGAAAGGAAAGATTTGTTTTTAATAAAGATTCAAATTAATTAAGCTTCCCATATTTGTTGTATTTGGCTATTCTAGGAAGTAAAGTTTTCCTCTTTTGTTTATTTTGTGTTTAATTTACTTTTTAAAAAAAATATTTTAATCAGCCTGTGTTGACAGCTATGATTCTGGATGTTTGTCGTTGGAAAGCCACCAGTGTCATGGCTGACAGCACATAGACACAGCTTAGGACAAAGAAGTTGTACAACACAGCTGGAGTTGTGACCAAAGAAAACGAATGAAAAACAGTATGAATGTCAAATTATGTTGCTTAAGAAAGGAAACATTCACTATTGTTAGAACCAAAACAGCTGTTTTGATAAAGAACATCCTCTGTATAAAATCTGAGATCACTTAACACTCATACTAAAACTTAAGAAACAAGTGTTTCTTGAGTATATGTGTTTACTGTAGTGACATTTCAAATATGTAGTTTTACTTGTAAATAATTTTTTCTAGTGTTGCTGTTTCCATGAAATTAAAACAAAAAGGCAAGATCAGTTAAAGTCAATTTGTAATTGTCCAGTGGTTCTCATTCTTTTTATAACAACAGGTACCACCTCAGTGAATTCTGAGCTTTACAATTACAGCCTCAATTACAACCACAAGGTCTGGTTTCTCACTAACCCTGACCTCAAAATCCAATAAGATGGCTTTATATAAGGAAAACTTAATGACAGCCATGGTAAAAAAAAAAAAAAAAAAAGAAATTTAAAAAACTTTATGCATTTCTGGCAATTTGTATGTCATCCAGTCTTTCTCTTACACAGTACTATGAAGCAATTTTTATTGAATGTGTTGCTATGGTGTTTTAAAGCCCTAAATATGGCCAATCCCAGTTTCCTAGTTCACTCTGCTTCAGTTCGCACTGGGAGTTCTTCAATATAGTCTCCACTGCACTTTTCCTTTACAAAGAAAAAAAAGAACCTTGCAAGTAACTGATACCAAGATTTAATATGACTGCAAGTAGTACTCGTAACTCAACTGGAGAACCTTGGAGACAGTGTGACATCAAAAGCATAAGTAAAAAGATCAGTGCTCAGATTCCTACTACTGCTACTTGGGCTATCTTTAGCGGTACTCAAAAAAAATGGGTATTTTGATGCAAGGCTAATAAGCACCAACAGTGACGAGGTCTTCAAATCCATTTACTTTTGGTTCATCGGAAATTTCTCAAATAGCAGCACTGTGCGGGGGGGGGGGGGGGGGGGGGGGGGAAGAGAGAGAACAAACGGAAACCAGGGACAAGTGCTATTTTAGCTGTTTTTCATTTTTCTCTGAAGCCAGAACTTGGATGTGGGAATGACATCTTCCATCACTCAACTATGTCAAAACCAGTTAGATTTGCTAACTGATATGCTAACTGAACAGGGTAACCAATGTTAGAAATGAAAGCTCATATTCTTCAAGGATTTTGTACTGTAAAACACTGTGGAAGAATGTTCAATACAGGTGGGTGTATCGCACCGTGTGTGTGTGTGTGTGTGTGTGTGTGTGTGTGTGTGTCGCACCGTGTGTGTGTGTGTAAGATAGATTCAATGAGATACAAAGTGTCAGGTGTGAAGATGTTTTTTTTCTGCAGATAACACTAAGCGTTAAATGCTAAGATGCCATGTTGGATTCTGAAATCAGAGTTACTAAGAACATCTGACATTTCCAGTTGGGTCGTCTCTATGTCAGTTTTTCCCACTTGGATAGTTTAACTTATGAGTGAAAATGGAATATAGCTATAGTTAATAGTGCTAGTTGGTAAATATATTTTTTTCTCTTCCTTGTAGTTTTTCTTCTGCTGTACTACTGTTTTAAAATATCTGGCAGTATGGTGGTATACTTGGACAACTCCATATGTACTGTGGTGGCACTTGTTATAAAAACCTTGACAACCACTGATATATTGTAAATAGTCATTAGCAGCATATGCTAACTTCAAGGATATGTAGAACTACTCTCGGGCTGCAAATACTTTATCTTCCCTCTTGAATAAGCCAGCTCATTATTAACTACAAAAATAGGTTGTAAAAAAAAAGAAGCAACATTTCTATCATGAAAAGATGCATCTCCTAAATGTTTCTATAAATGGGATTTGCTTTGGCCAGCCAAAAAACAAAAAACAAAAAAACCACTAGGCCTATATGTCGAGCTGGAATACTGCTTCATGCCTCCAGGGGGCAGAAAATGCTTTCAGACTTAGTAATAACAGAGTTGCATGATTTAAAAACAGGAAAGAAAAAAAAAACATAAAACAGTGACCTCCTCTGTCCTGGTCAAAGTTTACTCTGCTGAACAAACTCAATTGAACCCTCAGAGCAGCAGTAGAAACAAACTCAAAGGATAACACGGGTGTGTATATAGCTGTGTTTCAATTTGGAAATAAGCACTTTAAATTTCATTGTTAAGAGATTAAAATATCCACACTGTATATAAAGAAACCATATACTGTGGATTATTTTTAAATCACCTGGTATTATGTAACTCCTTAAGAGGTATAGTTCATTATTCTGAACTGTAAGATTAAAAATAGAGCCATGGTGTCAGAAGCCACAGGTTCAACATTGTTACAAGTTATAATAACCTCAATTGCCAAAGATAGAATCCATTTTTCACAGGTTCAGGATTTGTACACATGATATCCTGCTTGAGAGTATTTCAGTAAAGGATGACTTTTAGTGATTTCTATACCTCTGTATTTTTAGTTGGACAGAAAAACAAACCATGAGCTATTTCCTCAGCAACTCTGCTCAAATATTTTCAACTTCGAGCTGTTTGCCATTGGTATTTGCATAGTCCAGGGTGACCAAAGAAGGCCTCTTTCAGCCACTGTATGGGATCCACACAAAGAAGAAAGCCCACTGTAGTTTTCTCTCATCAGACTTGCAAATGCTGCTAAGATATCTCATGTATTGGGCATGAAATTATGTTATGATTCATATAATTGCTGACACATTGTCAAACTCCCCCCCCCCAGTCAGACCACACAAAAAAAACATTTGAACTAAATTTGTTCTAAGTAAACAACTAATGTTGACAAATATACACATGGAATGTCTGTAGGTTTACCCCAATAATCTACTCAAGCAAAATGGTGAGGATATCAAATAAGAATCCTAGAAGAACCTCTAAAAAGAGCTGAAGTTAATATCAAGCCACTTTTTCTTCTTCTTTCTTACTTTTTGGGATTGTACCTGTTGGATGTTAAATTATGAAGGATGAAGTAAATAGCTCTTTGTGCAGGCATTTCAAACTGACTTAAGCATCAAATAGTAAAATTGTGAAATTCCATACATTCCCTAGCTTAAATCACAATATCTTAGTCAAACAGCAACACTTAAATGTATATTTGGGAGTGAAATATATGACTGGATACATTTATAAAAGGACAAATCTCTAACTGACTTCACAATGTTATTGCACGATTGCTAAACAAAATCAGATTTTCAAAATGACTCAAACAAAAAAAATAAAAACACAAACAAAAATATGGGCTTTACACACCAGTATCAGAGTTTATTATTTTAAATATACATAGACTTTCCCACCCCATGTTACATACTCCACCGTCCCCACTTCATCCTTATCATCCCTCTCACCTCCCACTCTCTCAATTCTTTGTCATCTTTACCCCCACCAAACAAAAAGCTTGTCCAGGCTGTAAAACACGCTCTACTTTGTGCAGCATATTGCTCGTTAAGACATATTTGAAAACATAAATTATAAATACTACAGCTTGTGTTTTTTTTCAGTTTGAGGATGTTTATGTAAAAGGCTTCTCTTCAGAAACCAGTAATGAAAAATTAAAAAACAATTGGATTTGTTTTAAAATACAGTATTCTAAATTGAAATATGAGTAACTCTTCATTTTTTTGTGTGATCAAAAATGGGTGAGTGCAAATTTTTATTTGGTTTGATTTTCTTTTCCTGTTTGAAATGTAAAAAAAAACATAAAATCCTCACCAAACATTTAAAAAAAAAAAAAAACTGCCAAATTTTCTCATATTCTGACGCCCTTCATGTGCTTGGAAAGTTTCTGCTATACCCCATTATATCACTTTACAATTAAATACCCGTCCATAAATTGGATACCTATTTATTTGCTCTTGCTCATCTATACTTGTTTTGCAGTAGAAAAACTAATATAAGAACATACTTGTGGGTCGTGCAGAAGAAACAGCGCCTTCTACAGTCTCAGTATGTAATGTTTGCATCATGTACTGTATAAAAGAAAGAGTCAATTTATGTTTCCTCTTGGCAAGTGATTTTGTTTATTATTTTAATTACAAAAAAATCAAATCAGACCAAAATAAAAGATTTTCCTCATCCGTTCTGACTACAAAAAAGTAAAAAATAGGTTTGTTTTTCAATATAACATTTTTTTCCTATTTTGGAGTAATTACAATCACCACTTGTTTTTTTTTTGTTGCTGTTTTTTTTTTCTCATTACTGAGTTCTGATAAAAACATCCAGTTATCAAAACATCCCAATGCTGCTTCCCCTCATTATCTGTGCTAACATCCAGATGTTCTCAACACAATCTAGAAAGAAAAAGAAAGCAACACAATGTCCCTCAGTCTGGCTACATATGAGAAATGGATTCCATTTTTTAAAAATGACAGTGCGTACACAGTGGTCTGTACCTTGACAGGTTAACAGCAAAAAGAGTGGGTTTTTTTTATTATTTTCAAAAGAAATCCTGAGTTTGAACAAATTAAGTCAATGTATTTTTTTTATTTATTTATTTTTTTTAAATCAATATAAGCCTCAATCAAAGTGAGCCATTTCTGTTACAGGTGCCTTCAATAGTGTTCGTCTCTCTATGCTCTTCCCCCATCAGAGAGATGTAAAAGTGCTTCACATCCACAGATGTGTTTATCATTTAGGGCCTTTTATTTTATTCCAATCTGAAGTTGCAGAGCTACTATTGTTGGTCCAATGAGGCAGTCGACATTGCAGGCAGAGTGAAGGACAGTGTGAAACGGCACTAAAGGAAAATTCAGGTGTTTAAGTCACAAGGCATGCATGTTAACACTTAACTCAGAGTTGCCACCAAAAGTGTTAAGTCTGTGATATGCATCAGTCTGTTTTGGTGTGTGTGTCAGAATCTATGCATTTCTGTCGTCGTACAGACGAAGGCATTGAAAAAGTCCTGCTTTTGTTTGTATGCTTGCTCATCAGTCCCTATGCTGATTTCCAATGTTTTAAATATTTTCAAGTGACCAGATGACAAGAAGAACTGCCATGTTTATTTGGGTGACATTTTCAAACTGTCTCCGAATCTACAGTGAACGAATATCGCAGAAAAAAAAAAAAAGGGTGACTTTTCCAAAGAGGAACACTGTCTGTGTGATAGTGTGCCTGCAGAGCATTCCATCCAGTCCTCATTAAGTTTTGTGTCCATCATTCTTGCAGTCAGTCATTTTTAAGGAAACAACGAAGGGACATCGTTTTTAAATTGGGGAAACTTCAAAAGGTCAGGCCAGGGATCACATACGGGGAGAGTATTTGGGGTTTCTTGGCACCTCGGTGAAAGATTTCAGCTCATATGGGATCCCTGTATCCACTTCAATGGATTTACGGGAAAATAGCAGCCGGATATCATTGTGCAAGTAAATTTTTCCAGATTTGGAGCTCTGGAATCTAAAATAGTAAGAGGCAAAAAAAGAGAAATAGATTGTTAGTCAAATACTTTAAAAGAAAAAGTACTGCAACAGGCTGCCAATATTCCTTTTTAACATATCTGTACTATGCATCTCTGGAATAAGTTGAAGCTCATTGAGCAAAATTTGAAGGTGCAAAAAAACAAAACAAAACACAGAAAAGTTCAACCGTGCCTGAGATGTATCAAGTAGCAAAGAATCCTCTTCCTGTCGAGCACTCCACCACCTGGAGACACCTCATCTTTCCCCTCTGTGCCCTCCTCCACTGGCACCAAGAAGATACGGTGACGCAGGAAGGTCATGTGATTGACTGGCATGTCTCCAAAGTTGTACGTCACCAGGAACATCTTCACCACAGTTTTATTGGGATTAAATAAGGTCTGAGGAGATGCACAGCATCAGAGTTTATAATTCAGACACTCAATAGCTCTGTTTAAACAATGGACTGAAATTTTTATTCTTACTGAAACCACAAAAAAGAAAAAAAAAGAAAAGTTTAATCCTAAGATTACCAAACTCCATGAAAAGTAAACATGTTTAGCAGGTAAATGCTGAAGCAGCACAGAACAAGCCTTTCAGGGTTAAAGACCTGTTTTTTTTATTTACTGGAAGACAAACTCACCACTTGAATGGTCCCTGCTTTGGGTATGCTGTATCCTTTTTTTCCAAGAGGCTCGAGTGATATCACACCCTGTTGGAGAGAAGCATATATGTGCAACTTAAAAAAAAAACAAACCTTAACAACAAACAATCATTAAAAACTTCTTTTCTTGTGCATATTAGTAGCTGCAGACTTCCACAAGCATATTGGAATAACCAGAATTGGGAAAGTTAGATTTGCTTTTCGCATATGGAGGCCAATCCGTCAAATAAATAATACACCCCAAATTTCTAACCATGCTAAATGCCAATGCAAGGTGCTTAAGAGAGTTTAAAAAGTGGACTCCATAATTTTTTTGTCTTGGTTTTATATCATATTTCCTCTATGGTACCAGCAGGAAGAAGTTTTGCAAATACCAGAGATCAGAAATCAGCCATGAAATTCTGATTGATAAATCTCTAATTTTTAAATAAAAAAAAAGGCATGTGAAATAGGGGTGGGCATTTATCATATTGCTTATCATTTATCGTGATAAATTTCTTAACATGATAAGAATTTTGATTTATCGTTGTCAGGATAAATTCCAATTAATGATGTTTAAAACCCCCCAAAACTGTCCATATTGTCGGGATTGTTAATTTTACAGTTTTTTCCAGTTTTTGTTCAATGAGAGCATCAATAAATATCAATAAGTTTGAAAATATCATTAAATGCAGTTACTTTGTGCAGTTTAGTGATACAAATCACTCTTCTTCATGTGACTGGTTTCCTAAAGAAGCATATTACAAATGGGAATGTTTTCAAAAGCTTTTTTTGTGTTTCTATGATTGCTGTGTCACAGCCATACAGTTACCTAAAAAAGAAGTAATAAATTGTTCTTAACATCACTTTTATCGTTATCACAATAGTACCACAAAATATTGTGATAAAACTTTACATTCATATCGCTCACCCCTAACGTGAAAGCAAAAACAGAATATATTTTCTAACAAATGAGTCTAAATAAAAATACAAAAATCCAGCTTAGCAAAAACAATACCGATCTACAGTGCTTTAGGTGGCTGTTCAGATCTCTGGATTTAGAGAGGATACAGTCTCAACAGGTAAACAACCACAGATGCACACAGACTGACCAGGAAGGGTGAGGGAGCACTGTGCTCTGAGATGTCGTAGTACGTAACCTGCACAGGCAGCGTGACGTGCTGCGGGCAGTAAGAGCCACTGGCTCCGATCTCTGCTGTGAAGCCTTCAATCTGCCCAGATGGAGAGAATCTGCCCTTCAATATGGACTCCTACAGTACAAGCAAAAGGAGAAGAGGCCTTAATTCATGAAACTCGTAGAAAATAATTACATTCACATGCAAGGTGTGCTGGTGACAGCTATTAATAATGTAGCTGCAGTAAAAGCGATTACTCTGAATTGAATTTATTTTTAAATCAAACCCTAAGGAATATTTAACACCCGGTAAAAATATTGATCTATTAGCCAGCATATAAAAATAATGGTTTGAACAGGTTTCACAGCATGATTTACTTTTTGTATCTTACTTCAATCCAATTATTGTTTTCTTTATTGTTTTGTTTTAGATAGATTCATTTTTTAAGATCGTGTTCTGCCTTTCATGTGATCTCTGTAAATTGGTTAATGAATTAACACTCACAAATATTAGAAAGCAAACATTGAAACTCAGAAAATTCCATCCTTTAAACTCAATTTAAAACTATTTACTTTTATAATGTTCATAAAAAAGAAATCTGTTTTTATTTTAATCCTGTTAACTATATGCAGTTGTCCAATTTAAAACCCTTAAATTTAGAGTTTTATATTACATT
This sequence comes from Anableps anableps, assembly GCA_014839685.1. Classification (NCBI taxonomy): domain Eukaryota; kingdom Metazoa; phylum Chordata; class Actinopteri; order Cyprinodontiformes; family Anablepidae; genus Anableps; species Anableps anableps. Next base: position 32,281,578 of record CM026066.1, read on the forward strand.
TGTACCCCTTGAAAGGTCTAGCTTTATAGGTTAAGAGGTGATTCAAAGAACTGCTAAAACGTGCTGGATGTACAGTATAGCACTCTCCATAATTATTGGCACCCCTGGGAAACAAAAATACTTTAAAATAAGCTATTTCTATGGAGAATTCTCGAGCCCAAGATGGCTTCCCTCCTTACTGTGTGATGTGACAAGATAAATATGGGTTCCTGTCCATCAGTCCTAGTTGTTTTAAACTCTTAATTATTGATCTGACTGACAAATTTAGGCAAATAGCCATTTTCTTGTTATTTTCTAAATTATGTATGTCAACATATATCCAATTTCTTGAATATCACTTTCTCTTGTCTTGCCCATTTTGAAGGGTAGCTAAGAGAAATTTGCCTCTGTGTCACACCATATTTATACCCCAAGAAAGCAGGAACATTTATTAATTAAATGTTCTAAGACTCTCTGATCACTTTAAACATTAAATGTAAAACTAAAAATGATTTTAGTTACATTCATTTTGTGGATTTGTTAGGGTAACCCTAAATTGAGTAGTTCCTGTTTTATTAAAGAGGAAATAATTTCTTAACGTGGTATTTCTTTTTCCCCAACAGAATAAATGTCCATAAATTACATGCATTTTTTGAACTATTGAAGTTTGAGATTACACTACTGTGATAAATAATTTATGTGAAGGTTAATTACACACTTTTGCCAGGAATGTCAAAATTGTGAACAGTGCTCATTATCTATTGTATGCAATACAGTGCTATTACGAAATACAACCGAATCAGACCCATCGTGGAAGTATGGAACATTTCTTTTAACAGGATTTCACACTAATGCTACAGATCTAATGTGCTGGCACATTTATGTGTGCAACTCTAGTTGAGTTTGCCTGAGGATATCCCTGGATTATTGAGGGGCCAGGCCAGGACTGTGTTACTTCATAAAGACCCAGAACTCTTAATACACAAAGAAAAAGATATGTCCATTTCTTAGTTTTTGACTGACAAATTTACAAAATACATTAACCTATATCATAAGACACTATCTAATAAAAAAAAAAAACAAACAAACAAAAAAAAAAAAAAACAATTTGAGCCCAAATATTGGATCTTAATCAAGGATAATTAATATCAGATTTCCTGATGAAGGTCACCTGCAAATACCAGTTTGCTGACAGCTGCAACCTAGCAGACCTATTTTAGTGCGCAGAACTTGCAAAACTGCATTATAGATTGTGCACATTATTTAATTCATCTAAAAAAAATACCCCATCATATTCAAAGCATTTTATATCTTTCTCAAAGAGATTCACTGTGGAAAAAAAAAAAAAGTTGTATTGGCTGCTGCGGCTCCTTGTCTATCAGTGTCATTTGAACTGCTTTGTGTGCGATGTAAAGTATCTCTAGACAGATGTTGGTGTGGGGTAAGAGTAGGTCAGAATGCACCTAAAAATACACGTCATTCAATTTTATGACGTTCAGGCGTACAAGCATCAAGTTCATCAAGCAGGAGAATGGCTTCTGTAAGTTTGTCTCCACACAAATAACTTGAAAGGCACTGTTATTTTTAGGCACATTAAAGATATTGAGTTTTTGAACACGCACCTCAAAGTTGCCGAGCAGCGATCTACTGATGGAAGACGAGGACCAACGTGTGGCCCGGCCGGTGTCAGTCTGCCTGCCGCTGCGCAGCTGCCGACTGGATATGGCCACAAACGCACAAAAAAAAACAGTGGTTAGTGGCTCAGATCATAATAGTCTTGCCTTAACCAATATGTCACATGGCTGTGAGTGTGTCTGCAAACTTAAGTCCAGACAGGAAACCCTTTAATTTAGATGAGGAAGCATACATCACACTCCCACACCTGCTCCATGTGTTGATCTTACTAAAATCTGAAAACTCTCACTAAGTGTACTTTTACTTCCACTAATATATGGAAATTATCATCTAGCATCCCTGGTAAAATTTTAATTTTAATGGCTTTATCCTGTTTTTGTAGCTTGTTTATTTTCTTGATGATAAATATTGTTTTTAGAGACCTACAGAAATGATAGATGACTTACCTTTTTAAGCGCAACCCAGTCTTTAGTCGTCTTCCAGATCTGGTGCAGTCTACAGCAGTCTGGGGGGAAAAAAAACAACAAAAAAAAATTAAAGAATTAGTTTTTGTCAGACTATATCTTGATTTATCACTTAGAATTAAATGCATTAGAATTAAAATGAAATATGGAATGGCATGAGATGCTCCATCAGTACCAATAAACTGAAGCTCTTTCTGTTTTTCTTTGGGAGAAATGCTACGAATGGTTGTACATTTCAGCTTTTCTTTTACTTACCGAGCATTGACTATTAGATGTAAGAATATTTTCCATTTCCAGGCATGTGTTCAAAGTAAAGGCCACCCATTGGTCAGATGACTCGTCAGAAGCAAAACTCACGCCACCTTCTGAGTCTTTGCTAACAGCTAATTTCCCACTCATAGTTAAGACACTCATAATTTAACCACCTTTAAAGCTTTTGTCAGCTTTTCAGATCATCGTCACATACAATTAAATCCACATTAGTCATTATTTAATTATCCTGTGTCTGCGAACCTTCATTTACTGACACATCAGCTTTTTTTTTTAGCTTTGTCACTGGTCTTTAACTTATTGCTATACTTTATACCATGTCTTTTCCTCCTTTTTTAATGTTTTAGTCCTCCCCTTTTCTTTCCTCCCTCATATACGCAACACTTGCTGAAACCCAACCAGAGAACCCGGTGAGGACTGTCCCCACAAAAACTGACTGAATTTGCTCTTTCTGGCCTCCCAGAGTTAAAAAAAAAAAAAAAAAAAAAAGATGAGTTCACTTCCAGAAAGATTTTAAGCAAAATGCATCTATACACGTGTGTGTGTGTGTGTGTGTGTGTGTGTGTGTGTGTGTGTGTGTGTGTGTGTGTGTGTGTTCATGCATCAGCATGAGGGAAACCCCATACTCATGTTAGAGAACAATGGCCCTTCCCTCAATGGGTTTTATTCTGGAGCTGGTCTGCTCTGTTCCAGCATGCAGTGATATTGAGCCACTCGTCATTTCATGCTTTAAATGTTTTACTTGTTCTCATAGTTTGTGTTTTGTTTTTATTCATGCCCCACCACTCTTCCCAGCATCTTTCCCTGGATTAACTGAGCCAACAGATGTCTTGCCCTTCACTAATTCGTACCATCCCTTTAAACACACCACTGCTGTACCTATGCCCCTGCCCACTGAACATTATTTATCTTGTTAGTTAGGTATGCTAATTAACTGAGAAGTTAGATAATCATAAAAATCCTCAGATTTCTTGCATAATTTAATTGAATATATTGTTTTCTAAAGATTTTATATTATACCCTATTTGGCTCTGATACAACCTCTGAACAAAATAAGTGTAAGTGTGTTACAAGTAATATACATAGAGTGTACTATAGTTCACAGCGGACGATAAGAAAATTATGGCAAACTTAAGGCATCACTTGCCCAAGGGAATACAAAACATTTGCAAAGTAAGTACAAATCGATACATAATGAATATGAAACATCATGTGCCTTTTTATACCTGAAGTAATTGGTTGCTAAACAACAGGTTAAATGACCAGGATCCATGACAATACCATGCCTTGTTCTGTATTCAAAAACTAAAGAGAATGCACATCAGTAGGACCATGATGTGTCAGCTGGTGCTTTTACCAGATAGTGGACGTATTACAGTGAAGTATCCAAAGAGAAAAAAAAAAAATCCAGAATACTGGACTTCAGGTGTGGTTAGTTTTATCAGAAGTGCACTAATATGGCTGCCAACCAAAAGGCACAGCTATAACTGTTTAATAGAAAACAACAGGGGCAATGCCTCTGTGAGGTACAGAGTCATTTTAAAATCGCCCTTCCTGTCTTCTGTTCAGTCTTCTGTTAGTTAAATAGAAACATTGTATGTATATGTGTATATGTGTATGTGGCTGTCTGTGTGTGAGTCCTAACCTTAGGTCGGTCTCGTGTAGAGGGCAACAGGTGGTTCCAGTATGGAGCAGCTTTAGCATCAGTGCTGCGACATGAGGCCAAACCCACTCCTGAAGTTAGCAAAGATAGTCTGCTTCTTTTAGATGTAGAGGGCCCCTCATCTTCAGAGCACGAGTCTGCTGTGTCACTTGGGGAAAGCAGTCTTTTTTTGGCTGGCCAGTGGCCTCCAGAGAATAGACGGTGACCATTACTGCTTGGAGTTTTCTCCCAGGAAGCCAGACCATTTGACAAAGTGGCCTGTTGGGTAGCACTTCGCTCAGGTGGAGAGGATTCAAGACCAATGTCCCATTCAGTAGCTTCCCCTGGTTCCTGCATCTCTGTGTGGTGTGGAGGGGAGAAAGGGCCAGGTGGACTTGTGGGGCTGGCAGGATTAGGAATTTCATATGTGGTCATTTCATATAAGAGGGGGCTAAGTTGGCCTCCAGATGAGCCATTACTACAGCCATCATGTCCAGGGCTACCTAATAAGTGGGAGGGTGTGCGGACACCATTAGTTGTTTCTGTCCTTACTGAGCTTCCGTTGGAGTGTCCCTGGTCACAGATATGCCCATGTGGGTCACACATTGGGGGCGATTTGGGGGAGAGTGGAGCAAATGCATCAGGGATGGGTCTATCATGATTGTGCTGAGCTGGTCGACGGGAGGGAGTTTGGCTTGGGGAGAGTGGTGGTGACCTAGGTGACAGTCCACCTTCTGATTCTCTATGCTCCAAATGCATGGAAGAGTATGGATAAAAAGGGCCGCCAGGCCCAATTACTGATCCGTTCCCATTAGCTAGAGCTGGGGCAGACCCACATAATATACCCCCCTCAATCATCTCATTGTCTGATGTGTCCTCCAGGTGGGAGCGCTTGTGAGTCAGCTGAGGTTCTTCTTCTAACACTCTTTTATAACCTGTCCGACATGGTCTTTGTTGGGCATCAGCATGGGATCCAGTGGAGGCAGAAAATCCTCCCATCTGAGAGAAAATAGAGAGCTGGTAAACCTTTTGGAGTCGCAGCTCTTCTTGGTCAAAGCGCCTGGGTCCCCCGGCTCTAACGCCAGGATCTAGTCCCACCATTGGGGATGCAGATGGAGGCAGGTCCCCCTCCTGTGCTGGAAGCTCTAGTTGAGCCTTTTTCTGGGCCAACTCCACGTGGATGTGCCGCATGGTTCTGCTGCTGCAAGAGTCTTGACTATTCAGCAACGAGATCAAGTAGATCCTCACAAATACCAGGAGGCAGACCCAGACGTCCCACAGGAAAGGCAATGTCCTATAAGTATGACTGTGAGGACATCAAAGTGTGTGAAACAAGACGATGAGCCACACACCACCTGAGAGAAGCAGAAAGCTGCATTACAATGTAGTTTATGAAAGCAAAACTAGTAAACAGTAAAAGTGGGTGGGGGGGGACTTAAATAGGAGTCCCATGAAAATGAAAAACAAGAACGTATTCAGTACAAATGTGCCAACAAATTCGCTGCTGACTGTAATCTGCTCATTCTTTAGCTGGATTGACCCTAACTGTTAACCTGACGGTGGTAAATTTAAACAGCATACCTTTTTAATAAGTGAACACATTATACTATATGCCACTAGGTCATCTAGACAAGAGTTTGGTGTTGTTAAGGATTCAGCTGGACTGTACAAAACTGAATCCATCTATGTGACTGAATTAAAATGAACTGGACTGATCTGAATATGAACAAATTCTGACTCCATATCATAAGATAGGAACTGGACATGGTTGTCTTGTAAACTGGCTTGAGATTAATTTAGGTGTGAGTTGAGCTATATAAACTAACTGAAATAAACTGAAAGGTTTGGCAACAATTGTCACAGACTGCTGTCTTCTGACTTTACTATGTTATTACGTTATCTGAACAAGATATTAGCAGAAACCCGCATTATTCCCTAAAAAACAACCACAACAAGAAACAAAAAAAGGACACGAGGCAAGCACACAGATCCAACTGATAAAACACAAACTCGACACACTATTCTTATTATTTCCTTCAATATTTATCTAAAAGTTTTTGAAGACAATGAGAAGATCAACATCTCACCTTTGTAAAACTGTGTTGATGGGTCGTGTCTGGCACAACATCAGAAAGATGTGTCTAAATGAGCTTTTAATGGAATTCATCCATGTTTCTGGAAGCTGGCATGAAATGATGCCAACATCACAGAGCAGGTAATCAGGAAACAGGATCAAAGGTGAATGGCACAAGCTCCCACACCTATGAAAAAAAATAACTGCATTGGTAAGAGCAAAGATTGTATAATGTTAAAATTTTCTAATTTCTAAATTATCTGTACAAATGTTGAAGTATCAAATTCAAAAATTCTGAGAAATTACCAGCAAGTGTCGCAGTGTCAGTATGGGAGAGGGCTCTTAAGAGGAAAGGTCTCTGAATTCAAGTTGGCAGTAATTCTGTTGCCACTTCCTCTGTGATTGGCTGACAGCCAGGTGAACCGTCCTTGGTTACCTGGGTGTGAGGTGGGACATGGCTGTGGCATCATGGCTGGGTCATTCCACCCAGTGTCCCTGAAAAAGTAAACATACATCAAAACTGTTAGGAATAGGGAAAAGAACATCAAAAGGAACTCCCTGAAAACATAACGACTCTCAAGGTGAAAGCATGAACAATGGCTGAAGAAGTAGGCACATTTAATAAACCCAAAAATATTAAATTAAAACATATTGTAAACATCCTAAGAAACAACCCATGATAAACGTAGTATTTTTGTTCTCTCCATGAAGAAATCCCCCATTTTAAATACAAAAGCCCCAAACTCTTTGAGCTGATAATCACACATGAAGGAGTCACTTCATAAAGTTAACTTGGCACTACACAGTGCTGAACCAAAAGAAGTGGGTTGTGTCCCATCCTACTTGGACCTGAATTTGGGAATGTTGGGTGAAGGGAGGGAGGTGGGGAGGATCGCAATGAGCCATCTCCATGACAACACGTAGCCCAAGGATAACGACTCCTTTGTACTTGACCACAAAGAGGGAGAAAGAGAAGGAGAGCTACAGAGTCTTTGAGGAGGTTGATGGCAGCATGGATCATGTTGGGGGGGATTAAAAAGCCTCTTTAGAGCATAAGTACATAAACAAGTACACATAGCAATTTGGTGGTCTCCATGTCAGGTGTTTCACAGATTAATTTCAACAAGCTTAAATAAATAAAACAAGCAGATGCCTGCTTGTTTTCACTTACAGAGTTGGTCTCTATTTTTCCCCCTTTACCCAAAACCAGTAACTCTGCTTTTTGTATTTTAAAGAATGATGACTTAGATCAAACTCAAAGAGATCCAATTTCTATCAATCAATGAAAAAGAGACTATTTAAATGCACACATTCTTGAAAGATTGAATCACAATCCATCCACATGTCTAAGCTGTTGTTCTTATAAAAAATGATCAGACTAGATGCACTCTGGGTGACCTGGAGTTGGTATTTAAATTACCTTGTTGACAAATAGTGTTTCAACAAACCATAAGACATCTGTTATTTTTTATATATCTTCCTTGAACAAAACTCTACAGTTTACAAGTAAGAAACACATCCTCCACAGGAAGAAGAACCCAGACAGAACATAAAGCAAAAGGGAAACACTCTAAACCTCTGTGTTTGCATAAAAGATACTACTTACACAGACCATGCATAGCATTAAGACTGACTGCCTAACACTGTATTAGTCACCCTTTTGCAACCAAACAGCCCATACCAATTAAAGCAAGTACTTCAAGGAAGTGTTGTGATATCTAGTACCAAGCAGCTAGAAGCAAATTCTTTAACTCCTGTAAATTGCATGGTGTGGTCTCTATGGATAAGACTTGTTAGTCCTGCTCAACCACAGATCCTTGATTGGACTGAGATCTTAAGAATATGGAGGCCAAGCCCACAACTGAAACCCTGTTGTGGCAAAGCTCATTACTCAATTGAAAGACACCACAACCATCAGGATCTTCAGTTTTCAATTTAAAGATGTAAATTGTCTCCAATTGTGCTTATGGAAGGTATTTTGTGTCAAGGTAACATCCACACAGTTAGCAAGAGATGTTTCACAGCAGAACATTGCCAAAAGCATCACACTTCCTCCCCTGACTTGCCTTTTTCCTCATTGTGCATCTTGGTGTCATATGTTCCCCTGGTAAATGACACGCCCCCTTCAATCCACGTGATGTAAAAGAATACGTGATTCACGAAACCAGGCCACCGTCTTGCACTGCTCCGCAGTCTAGTTCTGATGCTTAATTACTCATTGCTGCCGCTTTTGGCAGTGGACTGGGCACCCTACTATGACTATGCAGGCCCAAACATAACAAATTGCAATGCACTTTTTTAAGTATTCTGGTACCTTTCGCTTAGAACCAGCAATCTGACTACCACAGACCAGGAACACCCCACCAGAGATGCAGATTTGGAGGTGCGGTGACCGAGGCACCTAGCTATAAATCTTCACACTTACTCACTGTTTCTCCTTTAAACACATCAGCTTTGAGGACAAGATTTTTACTTGCTGCCTAGTATAGCACAAGAACTAACAGGTGTCATGATGAAGAGATAATCAGTATTATTTAGTTAAACTCTAAGGACTCAAAATGTTATGCCCAAGTGTATACAATGGCTTACCATAAGGTATTTGTGTATTCCAACTGCTGCACACAAAGACTCACATGGTTAGAAGTGAAGTCTCCATCACCTATAATTAGCCACCTAACATATAGTTTATTTGCAGTCACACACTGCCTTAGGGAAATCTTAGGTTGCACATAAGTGCCTCCTTCAAAAATATGATCAAAACCACTCCAAAATAAGAGCATAATAGCATAAAATAAACCAGACAACTAGAAAGGCTTCCATTTAAAACATTCCAAAATACCTAAAACAAATATGTTTAAGCTTGCAGCCATTCCAAATTTTGGAAGCTTACTGCAAAGAAATGTCATTGTTGTTCCATACGATGAATCAAATTTGATGCCAAATGTTTAGGACTTTAACAGAAGCTGCTGTTAAAATTTGGGTATTTGCATTTAAAGTGTTGTTATTAGTAATGAAATTTAATTTACTCAGGTGGAGTAAACAGATCTAGTTCCCAACTAGATCTGTTTACTGTAAAAGGTCAGACAGGGATCTGTGGTTCGTGTCATTACCAAGTAAACTGACAAAAAAAATAGGCAACATGAATCACTGCACTACAAATGGGAGGAAGTATAAATGCTAGTAGTATTTATAGTTACTATTCAAATGTTAGGTTCCAGGTACTGCCGAATTTCTGACCTTAGTTTGAAGAAGCAGATGGTTGGTAGAGGCTGCCCAGCCCTTTTATGGCTTCATCGAGCTGCCAGCAGTGGAGAGGAAACACTCTGGCTTCACCCCAAGAAATACTTCAGGTTGTTAGGTGTGTGCACGGATTTAGGAACTCAGGAAATTTACAGCTTCATCGCTGAACATTGGGACAATGCTCTAATATTTGCATTTAAAGCTTGTATTGCATAATCTGGTGTGCAGAAACAGTGTATAGCTACTTTGTACTTTTTACAGATCTTTGTCCAAATACAGCAAACATTACAGAATTTTTACCAACCTTCTAAAATTATTATTAGTTTGCATATTAAAAAAAAAGTGCCCGAGGGAGTGTTCAGTTCTCTAGGTGTGGTCCTACATTTAATCTACAATCTCAGGTTTCCATCTTTCATTCCAGGAACAACCTGATAAGTCAAACAGTATTGGCAATTTCCAAAGAGTTGGAAACAATGTAAATTAATAATCATCCGAAGACTAATTTACAAGTAATACACAAAGTTTTTGTCTTGCATCTAAATCATGAAGCATAAGCGCATGTCAGATTAACTGTTCTGATCTTTGTTTTATGTGAAAAAAATCCTTAAATGGTCAACTTTGGAAAAAAAAAATGCTACATTATAGTTAAAGACACAGGACCTCACTGAGTGTTTTTTTTCCATAACCCGGGTCCAACAGCACACATCAGTGAAGAAGAGTCGAAGACTAATAAATATGAATCACAAAAGCATTTCCATTTACACAAGAGCAAAACTATTACAGCAGTCTTGTTAACTTTAAGGTTATATGTGAATAACTGAATACTTTGTTAGGCTGAAGGCAGTTGGAACAAAAACTGCACATCAATATGTCCTTGCCATTTGTTGAGACCGATTTATCCTCTGCATTCAAAGGCAGTGGGAAGATTAAAAAAAAAAAAAAAAAAGACAAAATGCCAGCAGATTATGTAATTTTCATTGAGTGCTGATCCTTTCGTCCTTTTTGTCATTTCACACTTCTACAGTTTTGTTCATTCTGTCCCTGTCCTTTCCCCCATGGGACAGCTTATGCTGACAATTTATCAATTTGTCCATACCTTGTAGATTCTATTCCTGCTTTGACCGGTCACACTCTAAAGTAATTTTATATAATCTACAAATTGTCTATGTAAATATGTTTCTGTAACTCTAATAAATAAGAGACTTTCTTTCTGCCAGAGAGCAGTTATAATTAATTTGGTTTGATTAGAGACCACAATCTGTCAACTTTCTTATAAGCCAACTGGCTGAAACAGGGATCAGAAGCACAATTAATACAAAAAAACATATATAATAAAACATTCCAACAATAATTTATAAATGATGCAGGAGATTACAGCAGTTTTATGAATACTAATCTCCATGATTCATCAAAAAACTCCAATACCAAGAGAAATAAATCAACTAAGCTAAAAGATACAATATGGGGGTATAAGTTAGCGAATGGGTGAATTGGAATCCCCCTCCCCCCCCCCAAAAAAAAAAAAAAAAAATTTACAGTGGACCCCCACCTATTCATGCTTCAGCATGCACAATTTTTTCTGTGGAACGTGACTTCAAATTACTTGCGGAAAATTCACCTATTTGTGGATTTTTTTTCGTAGAGAATATCTTAAATGTTTAAAAGTAAATACGACTTCGGGAGCTGAAATAACTAAGCGCAATGGTCCTTGACACGCTATTAGCTGGCTTTTGCAAAGAAACCAATCCAGAAGCACCAGTCATTTTCCTTGGCACTATTTGGCTGTATCCCCAAAAGCGGAGATAAGAAAGAGCGTGGACGTTAGCTTCAGCAGTAGTGCCAAGAGAGTTTCCATTGTGTGTATAAATCCGTATTAAAAAGATATATATTTGGTGTTAGGCTATTAAAATAGTTTGTTATAAGTATTTAGAGGGAGTCTTAAGTAGTCATGAATCTCTGCCATTCAAGGGCGGTTGTGGTCCTTCACCCCCGCGAACACTGATGGTCCACTGTAAACAAGGTATCCTAAGAATGCAAAGGCCAAAATCCTTAAAACATTTAAAAGCATAGCTGGAATTGCATCATTCTTTTCAGTTAGAAATTTTAAGTTTCCTTGCATTTCCTCTTGGAAATAATTTCATGATAAAGGAAGACAGGAGAAGCACCTGATAGTAACTACCATTCAAAACCGAGTGAGAGGACAGAAGATGATGTACATGTAGTGAAACGTCATCCACGCTAAACACCTTGAGAAATGTATAAATATACCAGGAGCATGAGGAGCTCCCTCTCCCACATCAGGGCCAACTTATGGTGTTCATGGCTACAGCTATGTGACATGTTAGCTCACAGCCTACAAGATAAACTCAAAACCACTGGGACTCACATTGCTAATTAGCAAAGTAAACAGAACCCTCCTTTTACAAGTGTTTCCCACAGACATAAATGACTCAACAAAAAAAGATATACAAAGTTAAACAACTAAAAGTGTATAATCATTAACAATTTGTAACATAATATGCCTCCAGTAAGTCTATATTATATGTGTAGCAAAAACAGATACTTATCCCAGATGTTTACAAGTTAGTTTATCAAAGTCAACTCTCTAGCATTGTTAGTGTCAGATTATTAGACATTAAAACCTTTGTTGTCAAGTATAAATGAAAAACATATTCCATGGTACTCTATACATTAAAACATTATTAGGGAAGAGCACATAGTGCAGAAATAAGAGAACGTTGATTTTTTTTTTCCTCAATGAATGTAACTTCCGTGCTTTCATTTTGAAGAACCAGTAATGTCTCTATAACAATGCTAACTTATTAGCGATATAAAATGATGCTGTAAGTAAATAAAGTTTTGTTTCTTCTGAATTAACCTGAAGTCCTTTATTAAAGAATTCTTGATTTACATACAGCCATACGGTCTTTATTATTGCACTAAAGCTACCATTATTGGGTTATTATATATCAATAATATATTGACATATTCTAACCTAGGAGAAGGTTACATTTTGGAAAGTCATATAGCTGCAGTGGTGGGTTGGAATGTGTATGTTTGCTCACAGGAGTGGATAAGCTCGTCAACACATAAGCACTATTGTGCCAAGGGAGACCGTGACCATGAGGTCAAAAGTCAGATGTCCTGTGTCGGTTGACTGATCAGAAGGGCCCAGAGGTGTTTCACTTCATCATTATGAGGAAGGTAGTTTAAGAGAGTGACTTGATAGACATAACAGAACAAGATTATCCGATTACTGCAATGCTTCTACTGAACCATCAAATGAAACCATACCTAAGATGATCATTAGTGACTAGCACCGAGAGTAAAACAGACAGAAACGCTTAGAAATGCGTGGCAGTGATCAACTTTGAATACCTGATTAAGAGAGGAATAAAAACAACAGATCTTGAGCTGTTTCACATTTTGTCACATTAAAACCACAAACATCACTGTATGTTAGAGGTATTTTATGCAATAAGCAAACACAAAAAATTGCAAAGAATAATATATATATATATATATATATATATATATATATATATATATATATATATATATATATATATAGTCTATTTAAGAAAAGAAAAAAAAAACTATCTAAGAAAGAATGGAATGCATTTTCATTCAGCCCCCTTTACTTTGACATCCCTAAATAAAGTTCGGTCCAATTGCCAACAGAAGTCAACTAATCAGGGGTGGTATTATGTATTTTCCAGGAACCCCGTGCCATTTTAAAGCACAATCAATTAACTAAGTTACCTTCAGTTGTTATAAAAAATACTGTATATATCAAACACAATTTAAAAGAAATTCGACTTCACAATCTGATGCCTTGAAATTGGCATATGTCTCTTTAAGAGGCTCCTATTCTTTCCGACACTCGTCATCACAACACTCGTCATCACAACAATGCTACTCCATTATCCTGTTTACAACCGTCCTTAGAAGTGTTGGACTAAAAAGTAGTTCTTATGATACGCTCAACAGACGCACAGTTCCACCAGGTGTTTGCTAATTGCTAATAATAACATTATAAGATGATATAAAGCTAAAAAAAAAAAAAATAGTTGATTTTTACAAACCCCCCTCCCCCTCCCTTAAATACAGTTAACCAATGTCTAATTTAATCTCAGGTAAAACAAAGCTGATGTGTGGAGGTTCCAAATCTAGATAAAGTTTATAATTGTAAGATGTGGAAAACTTAAATGGAGTTTAAAGACTTTTGGAAGGCACTTTAACTACACACAAAAACATATCATAAGTTGATGAGTCTGACCTAGAAACCACCTCCCAGTAAAATTTGGGAAGGTGTCAGGAGCAGAGTTTAAATCTAGCACCTTGTCGAAAAAAATAGCCTGACATTTGGCCTGTGTGTATATTAATCACAACACACCAATGCCCAATGCCACATACCTATGCGCACACAAACAGAGACAAAGCCACACATTCAAAGCACCATTACTTTCTGTTTTTCAGCAGCACAGGAAAAACACGTCGTCATAAAGATTCTTCTATACCGCCCTCTGTTTAACATTCGCTGCACCCCACTTTAAAGATGCTTTATTTGGAAGAAAAACAGCTGCTGCACTTGCAGGATTCTGGATTTAGATTGGACAGTTCACTTACTGAAAGGTCCTTTTCTCTTTGTTTAGCTCATTTCAAAGAAGTGAATGGTGGAGACATATCTTTTAAAGTTAGCTTAGCTCCCATTTATTCATTCGTTATAGCAACCAGAAACGTTTGAGTTTTAAAAAAAAAACATTTAATGGCTTTTAGCATTCTTGTTTAAAAGAAAAAGGTTCCAATAAGCCTCCAAAGAAATATTGCTAAAGTACATTAAAGTATTCATACCCCTTAGACTTTTTCAGATTTTGTCACATTGCAGCTACAACCTTCAGTGCAGTTTACAGGAAATGTATGATAGACCAACACAAATTAATGCATAACTGCAAAGTGTAGGGAAAATGATACATGGTTTTCAACATGAAAATAACAGAAAGCTGAAAGTGAAGCATGCATGTATATTGTACTTTGTAGAACAATCTTTCACTGCATTTCCAACTACAAGTCCTTTAGGGTATGTCTCTGAAAGTTTTGCATTTCTAGGGGCTGAAATATGTGTCCATTCTTCTTTCTATCTCACTGCCATCTCACTTTGAATAATATATGATAACACAACCTTTCCTAGAAAAGTAGACTTTTTCATAGTTCCCCACCTGGTAAAAATGTGAAATGATTTATTTTTTAAGTCTGTGGCCTAAGTAGTCATCTTGAATGAGTCTTTTGTGCAAATAAAGTTTCATCTCTGGTTTCTCACTAACACTCTGCACTGCTTGCATTTTGAGTCCACCCCATATCATCAACCTTGAGGAGATCAGCACCCAGACTACTCCCAGGTCTGTTCTGTGCCTGGAGGCTGATAAAAATACACACACTCACACACACACACACACACACACACACACACACACACACACACACACACACACACACATTCCTAAACATTAAAAAAAAAAGTTTCTGGCTGCAAAGAATGAGCTGATTGATTTGATTACATGAACCCATGTCTAAAAAAAACCCGATTCAAATACAACTGAGTGTATCTGTGTTTATCACTAACATATGACAGGAAGTAGCAAAAAAAAGACAAATGATGACCGGGTTGGATGTAACATGAACAGGGTATATAAACCTCAGAGTTGCAGCAAACACAGCAGCTTGGCTGTGGAGTCATGACATTCTGAACTGGGCAGGCGAAGTGACATTTTTGCTGAAAATGCTGTTTGTCAGGGTCCCCCCTCTATCCCTCCTGGTCTCCCCTCCCTCAGTCTGTCTGCCTTTCATGTGGCCATTTTAGGAGACGTTGAGTCATCTGAGCCCAGCTGACAATATGACAGAGATCAACAGGAGCAAGAGTGGAGCACTTGACTTGAGAGCAGGAGAAGTTGTCACACTCACCCTGTCACAAAGATGAGGTTAGTCTCCTTCCTCTCTTTATTTTAGGTCAGCGTAGGTGACACTGTTCTCCTTTGCTGGGTCAGGCTGCCTTCTTCCTCCTTCTCTTGACTCACTGGTTTCTTCGTCGTTTCCTTCGTCTTGAACAGCTCATAGTGTGAAAGACAGAGTTTTGCCTTCCTCTCCTTGTTTTGTTCACCAACTTGCACTAGTGCTTGCTTTCTTGCTGTTTTCTTCCTGTCTACCTCTCTCCACCCTCATTTCACACACACACGCACACACACACACAAATCAAAAACCTATCAACAACTCCCAGCCCCCATTTGCCTCGCCTGTGCCCTCCTTCTCCTTTTCTGTTTTAAGCCACCCCCACTTTTTCTTTCTTTCTCCTGTTTATGTGCTCCTGTAAAGTATCTGAAACAGTTTCTGCTCGTCTCTCTTATTCTTTTTCTTGTCTTTTCTCACCCTCTTTCCTATTCCTGTCATTCTTTTCAACACTTTCTCACTGTCCTGCCTCTCTCTCTCTCTGCATGTGTGTTTTCTTTCTGTTGCTTTCCTCTCAGCTGATAGAGTGAGGCATGCTTTGCTCACTCAGCAGTGAAGGCATACAGAGGAAAGAAAGGAGGGGGGATTGGATGCTGCAAGCCGATTGGTGAGCTAAGAGGGGGGTCAGCTGTAATGAGTGAGGTTCTGATTGGTTGAGAGGAAAAGAGTGACAGGGCAGAGGAAGTGCAGGGAGCCAGAAGCCTGCCCACCTGCTCCTACTGAGCCCCTTTTTCAGAATTAAAAAAAAAAAAAAAAAAAAAAAAAAAAAAAAAAAAAAAAAAAAAACACTTTTCTGAAACGATGCATTCAAAGTTTATAAACTTTAAGCGTATTTTGTCATCTGTGATTACTTTCGATCTTTTCACACAGAGCAAAACATATTTAGCTCCATGCAACTTTCAAATGAACAACTTCTAATACTGAAAGAGATTAAAGATTCACACATCTATGCAATTCACCCTCCCCCTTTCTTTGCAGTCTTTCTCATACACAAGCTGCAGTCTGTGCAGTGTGACGGCTTTAAGCAGGAAAAGCTGAATAACAGCAGCCAGCGGACAGATAGGGAGTGGAGTGCACACACACACACACACAAAAAGTTTATCAGCAGAGCACCAGAAGCAGCTATCAGCTGTGCGCGTGTGTGAGTAATTCTAGCATTTGTGAGCTAATAAGGAACAGCACTTTGATTACACAATGAATGTCACAGAGGAGTGTGGTTAAAGTATGCACTGCACAAAAATGTATGACACATTTGAGAGTGCCCTCTCACCTCTCGCTCAAAAACAGGAGCAGACTATACACATCAAAGAATATTAGGCAAGCATATTTAGCACACTTCAAGTTCTGCATATTTGTTGCAGACACAAACACACACCTTCCTGCAGTGTGTTTCTTTATCTTTATAAGGAAGCTGTGGTTTGCTCGTTAATATAGGTCTGTTGGTTGGGACACGAGACAAAGCTAAAGGCAGCTCTGTGTCTCTTCATGTTTCAGTTACTAACTGTCCCTGCTATGACTACTGATTTACATCTGCCTCCTGGCCAGCTTCCAACTGTGACACACTGCATCTGCTTCTACCCAGATGGAAAATATATTCCTGCCTGTTGTTGCTTAGTTGTCACATCATCTCTGGGGCACAGAGGGTAAAAGACGTACTTTCTGGGTTTTTTTTTTTTTTTTTAAACAAAAACCCCAGAAAGGTTTAAATAAGATGTAAGACAGAAGAAAACTTCTATATCAAACTTTTTAGTAATATAAAAACCAGATACTAAACAGTGGATTTATATGCACTAAAAGGCATAATTTGTACTCTTTTGGCACTTCCCTGCTCTACCTGTATTGCTGTTCAAATAAATTTGGGGCCTAATAACTTGGCCGAATCGCTTAGTGCACTAAAGCATGAGTAATTAAATTACTCTGCATAAAAGCATCAGAAAAATTACGACATGTGCTTGTTTTATTAAATACAAATTGATGGGGTTGTTTGAATCCACATGCAGCATTACAATTGTTATCAAACAATTAATACCTTCTGTGTCAAGTTTTCATATCCCACTGTGACAAATCTCCAACCCAAATAAAGCTTGAGCCAATTAGTAGTATCAGTGGATAAAAAGCTTTTAAAAAGTCCCAGTTTCAAAAGCACCAACATTTTCAGAAAAGTGTTGGAATGCCTATAGTTTTCTCAGGCAACATGGAGCATGGAGAAAAGTAGCATTGCGCTGCCCACACAGGTTGCGGTGCACTGCTGGAAACTGGCTGAAAGAGGGCTGGTACACTTTTATCTTGCTTACAGGAAAAAAAGCCAGAAAAGTGTTTGGAAATATTTATAGTTACGAAAAACACAGCCAGCCATGCTGTGGAAACTGGAGAAAAGCTACCCATCACTCTTAACGCAATCTTGTTTTAAAAGAACAGTTGTCAAGCTTTGAGAAAGAAATATATGTCGCTACCTGGGCTTATAGCCTGACTAATTAAACAGCTAATATCAGCTTGTTAGAATCTCAGGGAAATTTATTAAAAATCAGCAAAGCGTATGTATCAAAATCATAGTAAGAAATAATTGTTCTAAATTTATGGTTCTGAAACTTTTTAGAAATACCACCTCACTGACTACCATGCTTTACACGTTCTTTATTTTTTAACAGAGGAGTTAAACTTTTCCAGTTTGCTGTATTTTGTCACAAACAAGAAAGGGAAAAACATGCTTATTTATTTCAGGTGCATGTTTTAAGTAAAAAGGTTCAAATTACACTTTGCCAAAATAAACAGGAAGGTTTCCTGAAATCGGAGGGAAAGCTTTCTCACAAACAATTACTGCAAAGTCCAAAACAGCTGCCATGGATTTAAAACACAAGTGCGTATAAAATGTAACGTATATATTCCATTAGAACACATTGCCATTAGCCCGTATTGCTAACAGTTTGGTCACCGAGTTAAAAAAAAAAAAAACAGGAAAATTATACTGGCTTCACTTATAACTAAATTTATTGTTATATTTCACAGGGATGTTGTATGTTAATATTTGTTTCTGCAAATGTGCCAGAAATAATTAAATGGTTGTCTTTTAAATGGAGTCCTGGATAATAAAAATAATAATAAAAAAAAGATAGCAAAAGAAAACATTAGATAAGCAGTACACAAGTAACAACAGAGATATTAATCTACACAACAGACTACAGGAAAAACCATCAGAAAACAACAGAGTACAAGAACAAAATATGATCAACAACGATGCTGCAAAGTACCAACAGTTGGTTCAAACAGTCTAACAGCTAACTATATATGAAGATGGAAGGATAGCACAGACAGGAGTAAGAGACATATTGATGATGTTAATAGTTACATGTCTAACTATTGATGAACCAGTTTGCCATTTTATTGAACAGAAACAATAAGCCCATTCTCTGAAGTTCACTGGAATAATGTTCCATTCCTGGAATATGCAAAAGTAAATCCACACAGACTAAATGTACTTTTTCATAGAGGAAGAATGCAAGCCCCTCTTCCTGCTGTTCGATGTACTGAGCATGAGCTGAGCACTGAGCAGTGTGTGAAAACATATATATGTGAGCAGACAAGTGGCTTTAAAAAAAAAAAAAAAAAAAAAAAAACACACAACAAGACACGTGTTTAACTATGCACCTCCAAATATAGAGATGTGGGGACAGGAGAGAGAGGAAAGGGAGGAGACAGAAGGTGGAGGAGGAACTTTAAGAGACAGACAAATAAACTGCCGATCAAACATTGAGATGAGACAAGGTTCCTGTTTTCAAAACAGGCTCAACAGCATCTTTGTATAGCAAAGGTTTCTTAATAAAATGACAATCCTTGTTCTTAACCTCTGAAAGATCCCACACTGCAGCAAACACAAATGTACACAAACAACTTCAATCTACTGTTGACTTTATAGATGAGGTTGTTTCTATATCTGGGGAAAAATAGTGTTTTCTCTGTGAAGACCCTCCCCCCATACACCATTGGAGAAAGACGGGCTGAAAATACATTCTATCAATCACATTCCTTTAATGCTGACTGGAACATGACAATGTGTGTGTGTTGTGTTTTGAGTCTTTCATGATGTTGAAGGAGAGTGAATTTTTGTAATAGTTTTTGTGAAAGAAATACTTTCTGCCATGTCTTGCATATTTCAGACTTCAAAGTGACACTATCAGTGTTTAAGAACATCTCCAAACAGCTGCATCCTTAAAAAAAAAAAAAAAAAAAAAAAAAAAAAAGAAATTTAATCCATGTGATAACTCTCTGAGATAATCAGTTAGTCACAGTTTTGACAGAAAGGTGAAAAGGTCTCGCTCCATTTTAGGAGGAAGGAAAGAACAAAAAGAAGAGAATGAGGTGATGAGGGAGACGGGTGGGAGGGGTAGGATGACAGTATAATAATGTGCATATGTGTTTGAGGGCGGAGAGGGTCAACGCCCATGTGAGAATATTTGAAGATATATGTGTAGTCCTGTGTGGGTTGAGCTCTACATAGTGGTATGTACTGAAATGCAAAACACAAGAGCTTCTGTCTTTCATTCACTGTATCAAAACAATTTTCATGGATTTGAAGACCCCTGGTCTAGAGGAAGCCCCAAACATCTACTTCAGATACTAGAAAATTGATTAGGATGTTCAGGAACAACCAAAGAACCATCAAAACTCAAGTCTGCTACAAATTGGAAACTGCATTTAACTCTAGTGTCTCTTTCTACTGTGAAATTAGTTTTATGTTAACATTTACAGAAATGTATCCCATTAATGTCAGCTGATGCATATTCCACACATACCAAGAATCATACTGGAAGCACTTTGCTGCCATCTTGCAGTCAGAGATATGCCCAACTGCACTTAGAATTTATAGCTTCAATATACCAGTCAGCATATTAAATATTTAAAATTATATCTGTTGTATATGCTATGTTGAAAGTAACAATTTCTAACCAATTAGAGATCAGCTTAACACCAAAAATACTACCAACTTGTCTTTTCATAAAATTGAAAATAAATTCAGGCATTAAAAGCTGACTCTGTGAAAGGAAACCATACAAATTACATGAACGTTACCAACTCAACGTTACCAAAAGAAGAATGATCAGATATCCAGCCTGAATTTACCCTGTGCAGATTAGAGAAAACCCAGAATAACCTTAGATTGTGGATTCCCTACTGTAGGACAATAAAGAATATTTCTATTATAATCTATTCTTTAATAAATAAAACAAATGAAAAAAGTCACTTCAAGTTGTTTATTGTTTAATCATCCCATCCTTAAAAAAATGTTCAAAATAAATATTAAAAGCAAATAGTAATAATAGAACAAAAATCTATGATGAGTGTATTCAAAGTTCCGATTGGTGTTGTAAAAGCATTGAGTTAAGGTCTGTTAATCATTGAGTTTTATATATTTTAAGGAAAAGTTATTAATAGATGGCAATGATTGCCTGCTGAAGCTAAGAGCAGGTTGAAGGCACAAGTGCTAAATATGTAAAGACTCAGCTCATCCTGTATGATGTACTTTTGACTCCTGTTAGATTCAGCACTCCTCTGGATGCAAGATAAACTTTTTCAATTGCCTGAATTCGACATTTTGTCTGAAAATGATCCAGAATCAACACAGATAAATCTAACTGGTGGTGAAAGAATGAACACTGAATTTTAACCATGTTAAAAAAAGAAAAAAAAAAAAAAAGAAAAAAAAAGGTAAGTCATGTCAAAGAAGTTGACAGTGGTGAAGATACTAAATTACTGCACATAGGAAATAATGTAAACTAAGTGTTAGAAAGGCTTAGTGTTAAATAGAGCACAGCTTAACTTTTTAAAAAACAATAACACTGATATCCCTTAAGCAACTATTTCCACATACGAATCAATTAATCCACAATGATATGATATGATATGATATGATGATATAAGATTATATATGATTTTGCAAATTTGGAAACTTGTCTTCTGTGTATCCTGCAGTGTCATGCAATGTGCTGCTACGAATAAAGTCTCCAACCAACATTTGAAACGTTTTGTGTAATCCACTTGATCTTGTTGTATTTCTTCAATCTAATTTATAATTAGTAATTATTTACCACAAGAGCTATGTGACTCTTATGACCTACACTTACTGCCTATTAAATGCAAGACTTTTGGCTGGATATTTTTCTACTTTCCTTTGTGATAATCTAGACAGGTCTTTTAAAAAAAGTTTAAGGAACCAAACAGAGTAGAAGAAAAATAATCAAGAAGTCACTTATGTGCAACAGCCAGAAAGACAGAAAGTGCAATTAGAGGAAATGGGGAGACAGGGAAAAAAGTGTGGCAGCTCGAATCTTGGTGACAGGCCCGGCCAGCTCAAAGGAATGTTCCAGAAAAATATGCTGCCTGTTCATGGAGGACAGGAAATAAAGCTCTCTCTCTCCCTCCACCTCATCTCTTTTCCCTCTCAGTCCTCAATCCTTCACTCTAAATTCATCTGCCTCTCTTTTCACCTATCTCTCATGCACTTTAAGTTTATGCTAAGAGGACTCTTGCATTGTATGATGGTGTTGCATTGCTTTAACTTGTGTTCCAAACGGATATTTAGCTAGAGAAGGCAAAAGGGACGGGGGGGAGAAAAAAAAAACAAAAAAAAACACAACTCTTCTGGTCTTAAGCACTTGACTAATGTCTAGCCAACATATGGTCACTGTTTCATCAGCCAATTCAACTGATGACTGGTTACCAACAAAAGTGGACAGTAGAGAGGATTACCAACTAAAGTGGATGGTTGAGAAGATTACAGGAAGAGTTGGAGCTTATTCACACCTACATTTCTAGGAGGGTTGTTGAATGAAATGTTGCAAAGGATTGTTGAGTCAACAGTAAATGCTGGCAATTATATGGATTAATGCATTCACACTGCATGACAATAAAAATGTTTGTCCAGTCAGATGGATACTCTTTTCTCCAAATTATTTTTCTACAACCAAGTGTGCTAGCAGTAGGAAAAATGAAGAGCCACATTGAAAGTGTCCCAAGCATTATATTGACAGATGCAAAAGACAAGAGTGAAGAAAATGTGGCATGTAACAATGACGCTGAACACTGCAGTTTTTGTAATATTCCGTTATCATAATTAAAACACCAGATCTGTGTGTCAGCAGACTTAAACATGAAGTGCCTCTGATCCATTTTGGTCTGGGTAATTAAAAATAAAGGTCAACAAAAGCAATCCCATTAGGTCACTGAAGGAGACTTCCATTCGCTGCGGACAGCCTAACCCAAACACTAACCTCTAATCTTCACCAAACCAATCCATACTGAACCTACACCTACCACTCACCCTATCCAGAAAAACAGGGCATACGTTTTGGTTTAATCTGACCCCAATTTGAGCCTCATACCACTCAAAGATAGTGCTTCTCACACTCAAAAACCTAAATTAGAATAACCAAATGCATACAATGAATTTATAAAGCACCTTTCGAATGTTTTCATACCTTTTAAAGTTTTGTTGTTTTTTTTTATTTTAAAAAGTCGCAACTACAAACTAAAATGCTTATATTGTGACATTATACGATTGAATAAATCAGGTGTAGTGTGGCAGAGATACATCTAAAACATGAAGGATTGTGGTCCCTAAGGGCTGGGGTAGAGAAATTATGTTTTATGGAGAGTCTCTACCAGCTTTGCAAATCTAGAGTGTGGAATCTGTGCCCATTCTTCTTGAGACCCCCTCTAAAAATGTTTATAAATGCTTATTTTAATAGTTCAAACAACAAATATACCTTAATATGCATTATTTCCACACAGTGGAAACCATCTTAGCACCACTACAGAAGTCAACATCCAAGGTCTTCCTGATCTCTGCTCTTGGGGGTACAGCCAATCAGTGCCAAGGAAAATTAATGGCGCCCCTGGAGATTCTGGCCAGTTAATAGCATGTTCAGTAGCAAATCTGCAACAAGCCCACTTTTCCACAAATAATTTGGGGTTGTGTTCCACATAAAAATCCGTGACTAGGTGAATCTGCAAATACTGAATCGCGAATAAGTGGGGGTACACTGTAGTAGACTTTCATCTAAACCATTTTATTGCTGCCTAACTGGCAGGGAAACTTTTGCCCCAGTCAAGTTTTTTTTGGAGCCTCTAACAGGCTTTATTCCAGAATTGCCCTGTATTTGGCTCCATCTATTTTACCATTAACTTTGAACAGCTTCCAAGTCCCTGTTGAAGAAAAGCATCCCCACAACATAATGCTGCTACCACCATTTTTCACTAGTAATGGTCTCTTTACGAAGAAGTCCAGTGTTAGTTTTCTGCCGTACATAGTGTTTCACACTGTGTGACAAAAAAGCTTCTATTTTGGTCTTGTCTCAACACAGCGCCTTTTTTAATCACATATTTAGTGTGTTCCCAACAAGGTTGGTTGGGATAACCACTAACAGTACTTTTTATGGTTTTCCTTCTAGCCATTATTCCACACAGGCCACATTTTTTTGTGCATTACTGACAGATGTTCTGTTGACAAATTCGCCCACTTGAGCTGTGGATCCCTGCAGCTCTTGCAGTTACCTTGACCCTCTTGGCTGTTTCCCTGATTATTGCTTGCCTTGCCTTGCCTGGCCAGTCACTTTTGGTGGACAGTCATGTCTTGGTAGGTTTGCAGTTGTGCCATGCTGCATTTCTGAGATGATGGACAAAGCAGTACTCCATGAGTTGTTTAAAGCTTGGAATACTGTTTTATAACCTAACCCTCATTTAAAACTTCTCAACCACTTTATCCTTGACCTGTCTGCCTTGTTCCTTTTCCTTGTTTTATGTTCACTAATGTTCTCCAACTAACCTCCTAGGCCTTCACAGCACAGCTGAATTTATACTGAGATTAATTTACACACAAGTGGACTCTATCTATTATCTATTGGTTGCAGTGTTTGTACATCAAGTACAAACATGACACCTTTATCTATTTAAAAAGTTCTGATGACAATTTTAGCAGTATCAGTTGTCAAAAAGTTAAACTCAAAAACTAAAACTCAATGCCTCTTATGTTTCTTTTTGACCACAATGAAAAATATAACAGTCATTTAAAGGCATCTGCATAAGATAAGGTCCTAAGGATATTTATCATAAAAAGCCAGAGTGAGCTTGAAAATGTAAAATGCCACAATCTAGTGATTACAATGTTGGTGTGATTCATAAAGGTGACTATACTATATCTCAAAATGGCTATGGAGCTAATGTGAATAAAGAACTAAAGCCTTTAATTCAGGAAGCTTAGCAGTAAACCAATTAGATTAAATGTACTGTTGGTACTGAGTTATTACTCAGTGCTATCGTTCACCTTGATGGTAAAGAATGTAATACCAGGTGAGTCTTGTACACTGAAATAACCATATATACTGTAGAGGCAACAAGATATGATTGTGGTAACAAACGTGGAGCTGAATCTGTTTGACTCACACCTGTGTGCATCTATGATGCCCATCATTCCCTCGCAGTTTTTCACATTCTCTTCTCCCCCCTAAAAGGGTGTCCACATGTTCCCTGAATCTTACATCATACTACAAACAAAAGCAGAACAACAAAGCAGTTTCCTGTCTCTGATGACACACAATGGGGAAACAAGTCACATAAAAGCCTTTATAACATAAAGCCTTTATAACCAAACATATTGATGTACTGCAGTAATTGGCATGCAAATGAAGAGACAGAAATACCCTGATGATGTTTCAAGACTTCCCATGCTTCCATAGGCATACTTAACAGACATAAATTCAGCAAAGGTTGAATCCGAGTACTTCATTATGATCAGTATGGTCACCCTGAATAATCTGAGGCTATGTAGCCTCATACACAAAAACCTGCAATGCATTGTGCATTCTGAGACCTTTCCCTAATTTGGGAAATGTTCTGTCCTAGTCATCGAGCCATCACAATTTGGCTTGTACATTTCTCCTGACGCTGTCACATTGACTTTGAGGACCCTATGTTCACTTGCTGCCTAATATGTCCAACACACCAATAGATACTACAATGAACGGATATTCAACATTATTCACTTCAACTGCCAGCAGTCATAATGGTATGTGTGATCTGGGTATAGCCTATGCCAGTGTTTCTAAAACTTTTTAATAATAAATACTACATACATACCAAAATTTCCATGTACCATTATTCTAGACAACATTTTAAAGAATAGTCATACAAGAGGATTTAAAAATTAAAAGTTCTTCTCCATTAGTTCAGCTGGATAGGTTAAAAGATATGGTGTAGTTTGGCTTTTCATTTTTTTCAGAATTTGAATTTTCCAAGTTGGAAGGTGGAAAAATTAACAGAAAGGACCGTAGAAGTTAGAAATTCGAGCCAGAAAATGAGAGGTTTCTCACCAAATGCATAATCCATCATTGCTGCCTTACATTTAAAGCTTGTTGATAAACCTGGAAAATAATTTCATTTAGTTTATTTGCAACTGTAACAATTTGTGTTTCATTAAATCTTTCACACACACATTGCTATAAAGTTGACTCGTGGTATTCGCAGGGGTTAAGGACCACAGCTGACTGTGTAAAGCTAAAATCCGCAAATACTTGAGTCCAGGGTGGCCAGATCTGACTGACAGTTTCCAGACTAAACACTATGTAAAACCCCTCCAACTAAAAAAAAACCAAAACAAAACAAACAAAAAAACCCAGGCCAAATCTCAACTTGCGATATACATTGCAATGCTCAGTTCACAACATTTTTGGTTGTCCTTTATCATATTCTGACCTGAACCTGATCCCATTGGGACTGCAAAAAGAATTGACTCTTGGAACACAGCAAACACTGTGTTTTTTTTCCCCCTTTTTTTTGTTGTGCTATGTCCTTTTAAATAATGAAGTTGCACTGAGATTTCTGTTTTACAGTACTACTACATAATGACACTTGATTACCAATGACTATTAATCACTGATGTCACGTTTGACAGATTGTAGACATTTAAAAATAAATGAGCTAATTAAATTAGCCTTGTATTAAAATTTGCAAGTTTTATGCGATTCTGCCGCACAGCAAAAATTTCGATAGAATTTTCCAGTGAACACTTTCTAAAAACCTGCCAAATGTTGTGAAAAGTAGCCCAAATTTGAACAACCTGCCCAATCTAGCACCCCTTGAAAACGATTATAACTGCCTATTTTAATTGTTAAAACACCAAATATACCTTAATATGCATTAATACACATAGTGGAAACCATCTCAACACTCATAAAGAAGGTAACATCAACTGTCTTCCTTATTTCCTCTCTTAGGGGTAGAACCAATCAGCGCCAAGGACAATGAATTGTACTCCTAGATTGGCTGACTTTCAAATGTGAGGCAATACCGTGTCAAGTAGCATTGTATCTAGGTATCTCAATTTCCCAAGCTGTGTTTTCGTTAGTATAGTTTGGGTATGCTCTACAAAAAAAATAAATAAATAAAAAAAAATCTGCGAATAATTTTGGAGTTACACTCCACAGAAAAATCTGCAAATACTCAACTGCGACTAGGTGAGGTTCCACTGTACAACCTTATTTAGTGACCATGTTGCTGCAAAAGTTGATAATATGAAATGCAGAGAAATGTATTGACATTAGCTTGCATTCCCAACTGTAGTTAGGCTAGTCATGTTAATTTGGAGATCCGTTTGGGTTTTTACCTTGGCACATAGCTTAGTGGGATTAGACGTTATTCCCAGAGCCAAATGACAACATCAGATGTTAAGAAATGGAACTCAATGTCAGCCACCATAAGTGCTTTTTCATGTTCTTACTGTGTGTTTTGGCTAAAAATATCAATGTTTGCTCTGGCAGCAAAGTCACCACAGACAGTTGTAGTTGAACTGAAAATGCATCCAGTTACACTGCAAACGTTTGTACTCAAAGTTTCAGTTCTCTTACTTTAAGGTCACAAATGTGAATGTGAATGTATTATGAATGTAAATTCATAATACAAATCAGCTGAGGTAAAAAGAGATTTATACAAATATATAACACAGAAAAATAGGACATGTAACAACATAAAAGAAACAAGTTGACACGTACAGAGAGCAAAACAGTGAAAACAGGGAGGCTGAGAGTGAACAGGTCTTAGTTTGGTCTATGCTGACCTACATAATACAGAGATATGTGCCTTCCAATAACTACTCATTAATTCTGACACATATATAGAAGCTATTTAAAAATATAAAAGGCTCTACAGAAAGGAATGCACCATAGTCACGTGTTCTTCAAAAGAACCTACATAAAGCACATTCAACCCAACCTATGACTTCATATCCACTAAAACTGTGAGCATAATGTAAAATACAACATCAAAAGATAAATTAAAAAGGTTCTTTTACTTTAGAGAGACAAACAAAAGGAAATAAGATGAAAGATAGTAACGTAGAGTTTATCTCGTAATGGACACTTAGCAGAGGCTATGCAGTAATGAGTTACCTGAAGCTAAAGGAGAAAAGATTGAAATAAAGGACTGACCACAGGATCTTCTAAGCGATGGTTAAAACATGCAAATGGGCTGTTAGGAATAGTGTGAGAAACCCTCATAAAATGCTTCTACACTGAACAGTGAACCACAGATCTTCCTGGCCCATTATATTAAACTGAAGACCTGAAAACAGTCATGATTATAATGTAATAAAACTGAAAACTACAGCAGGTTTCATGGAGTTTACTAAAACATTATAATATGCACCACCACCCGGTTCTGCTCAAACTGTCAATCTTAATATTTTACGATTAATTATTAGCCAGGAATTAAAATAACCATCTTGTTTTTATCTCTATTTTCCAGGCAACTTGCAGGTCATCTGCATGTTATCTGCTCATTGCTTTTGCGTAAAAGCGCTGAATAACAACCAGACAGGGATTCTGACAGAACATGATGAGTCCACAATTAGGCTGACCTTTCAGGATTTGGATATAAGATGCAATCATTTCTGTTTTATGATATGGCTGAAGAGTAAAAATTTGAAAAGCAGTAATATGGCAGAAAATTTAAAATTTAATCAAGAAAAATGTAATGTAAGTAAGTGAACTTTATTTTTCACATAGCATAGTTACTTAATCATATGGTGCCTTATAAGACAATACATGTAAAATATACAAAATATAACAGGCAAAACAACAAGAATAATAAAACCAATGTCAAACTAAATGCCTGCTTAAAAAGCAAAATACTTAACTGCTTCTTAAATACATCAATAGTACTGACGTTCCAGAGTCTCGGTGGTATAGCTTCATGTAATTAAAATGTATTTTTTGAGACCACAAGTTAAAATCACATCAACTGTTCTTAAACCATGTAGTAGGCCAGAAATGTCAGGGAGACCTTGACGATGCAAAGCACCAAGAGTTAGGATCAAAGTTTCAAAATGCATTATAAAATCTACCGTTAACCAATGAAGAGAAGCCAAAACGAGCACGATTTGATCCCACTCTTATATTTCAGGCAGGTATGAAGATTATTGCAAAGATAATCGCCTATGGAAAAAGGGAATTTGTATTTAGAGATATTACAAAGATGCACGAAACAGTTTTTTATGAAATGGTCCAGAAAATGATTTGCAACTTTGCAGAACAAACATGTCCAAGTACTGCTAGTCTAAGAGGACAGCCACAGATAATTGGATATCGTAGACTTTTATTTCTCAGGCTGTAATGTCAGACTATCCTGATTAATTCAGCAAGTGACGCTGTCATCTTGCCATCTCCTCTCAATATCAGCTGAGATTCAAGCCCAATTAATAAAAAGGGCATCTAGCCACTAGGGACTGAATTGAAATATAGGGCTAAACCGAAGGAAAAAAAAAAAAAAAACACTAATGTTTTGTCAAACAGTGGAACCTAATCAATTCCTGTTGCACAGACTGGGACAGTTTCTATCAAATTTGTTTAGTAGAATGATATCAGCCAAATATACAACACTAACATGTTTTTCTACAACAGTAAAGATCTTCAGTCATTGTCTTTGGTCCCATAATCAAGCCAGCTCGAGCAGCCAACAAGTACCATCTACCCTTTGATCAATCAAGATCAATAGAAAGCAGCACATTAAAACACTGCTGAAATTGTTTGATTAAACATGATAAAGGTAACTGAGGAAGATGCAAGGTCTGTTTGAACTGCCTAGGAAAAATCTGAAATTAAACCATCTGAAATATTCAACATTTTTTATAAAGAATATGGTTAATCTGTAAATTAAGTGGGTAAATGTCTTATTTTATGAACATTCCTTCAATATGTTGGTCCAGCCTTCAAAAATGCTGAGAAACTCCAATGACACCTTTTTAATTTCAACATCCTTTGAGTTAGTTTGTGTTATTTTCATGGATGAATAACTGTTCATACTTGATGCTCATTATTCCTGTAAATTTGTCTATCTAAAGTAATTGGTGCTGAAAAATATAAAAGCCAAGTATTTTCAGTCACATAAATGTTTCTACTTAAACAACCAAATTTTCTCTTGTTCTATTTCTTGTACCTTTAAAATAATCTTTTTAGTCAAATCTGACAGAAGTAATGTTGCTTCTATAATAGCAGCATTCAGATGCAGCCACACATAAAGTATTAGAGATCAATATAGCCCCAGAGCCGTGTCGAGTATTGGATCTAACCTACATAATCATCTGTAATCTCTGATCTCTGACATAAAAATCCTGCAGATACTCACTGGACGGCTGATGACAAGCCATCATCAGCTCAAAGTGTTTAGTAGTCACCACTTTACAAAGCACCACCAGTTAGGAAAAAAAAATTTTTTTTACAGCCATGAACTGTAACCATGCAATCAGAATACTGTTACGCATGAGATGCACTCTGTTTGCTGAAAGACAGGGTGAACGCACAAAGGACAACAAGATGAATAGTGTCCTTTTAGTCTCTCAGATTATCAGTTGACCTGCCCATGAATAAACTGGAAACTGTAACTGAGCTGAAGGCAAGGTATAAAATGCTTTGGCAGGCTGTTGTTCTGTTTAGACAGAATCAGGAACAAAACTAAGCTCCTATTGCTACAAGCCTCAAGTAAGTTTCATGCTAATCATATTACATTAATCCTTTAAACAGCCTAACTAGACAGTGGTGGTTCCATATATTAAGATGAAAAAGCACACAGTCTGTCCCGCATGAACACTATCTTGCATTACTGGTCTGTTTGTATAAAAGCATACAATTCAGGTCCTTCAGGCTGAACATTTTATACAAGCTAAAGTACACAAACACAGCAATCATTGCTTTCTTTTCATGAAAGAGATCAGTCACCCTTGAAGTGACTGATCTCGTTGTCCTTTCTCCCCCTTTAAAATGACAGAATTTTTTTAAAATTCCACTTTATCACCTGCAACATAGTGCAGGAATTAATTATTGTTTCTTTCCTGGTGTGCATTTTTGCACAGGACAAGCCCAGGCCCAGGCCTGCTGAACAACATGTACAATGGCTTCAGGGTTGGTTACAGCAAATATCTGCATGACGTCACGCTCAGCTGAGGACAAAGCCCACTGCCTTCTCCCAGACAGAGAGAGAAAGAGGTGGGGGTGGGCTCTTAGTGCACAGTGTGGACTTTACTGCTGCAATGTGGATGTGTACACTATGTTAATATGTGCGTGAAATAGGAATTGTTATATGGTTATATGAATGTGATGCAGCTGCAGGATTCCCATATGCACGTGTGCTATAAAGGGTGATACAGTGTGAGTCTGCAAGCACGTGTTCATAATGTGCAAGTAAGTGCCATCCACCTATGCTTATCAGTATAAATAGAGGCAGTGCATTGGAGATAAGACTTATAATAATGCAATAAAAGGCTAGCAAATGAAAGATGTCTAGAAAGAATGCTACAAAGCTTTAGGTGCTAGCATCAGTACCCTGTGAGGTGCATGATGCAACACAGCTCCCAAGTGCAATCAAAGGAAACAATACACCCACTGCTGTGCTAGTCACCTGCACACTTTACATTTATCATCATCATCATCATCATCATCATCATCATCAATTCCCTTGCTTAGCTTGAGGCTTTATTGCCTTACAGTTATTGTGCATAGCTTGTTGATCTTTCCTTATTTACTTAGTCTCCAGATGCACAACCCAAGAGTGTATAAAGATTAAAATAAAGCATATGCATTAACACAAGCATTTCTATGACAACTGCACAACCGTAGAGGATGATAATGACATCTGGATTAACACTTTTTTTTAATCAACACCAGCACAGGGTGCAAGCAGACGCATAAAAAAAGTGCATAGAAGACAGACAAAGCAGGGGAACGCCCCCTTTCTTAATCCTGCAAACTAGTCTTAGGTTATCAGCTGTCTCTGGCTGGATTCCAGTCATTCTTTCACCTGATTCTTAAGAATGATGTCTGTCACAACCTGGATGATAAACAGGGCAAGAATTTCACTGGAAACGATCGATATTACAAGTTAAAAATAAAAGCTTTTGTCTTATTCCCCTATAGACACTTTTAAAGCTTTATACAATGCAGTTAAATGACTACCAGAAAACCAAATAAGAAGATTCGGGGGTTACAGACCTCTCAAATAACGGTGGACGCAGGAAACGAAACACAGCCCAGACAGTCAAGACTGACGCATTCCTGTCGTCTCGGAGTTTGGCCTTTTTGTTATCTCTGCCCTGCTGGCTGCAGTATTAACGTTGCCACTTGAAAATCGAAGCCAGAAGTTAGCCGTCTGAGCAGCGGAGGTGACGGCTGAAAATACTCGGACACTTTCAGTCTCGTCCTCTCACACAAGTCGTTTGTTGGCTTACGAAGCTATATCCATTCCTCTATAAGTCTATCTTCTTGTTTTGTGTGTATTCGCAGCTGTTTTCCTTGTTGTAACCTTAGCCTGAAATTTCTCCTGTCTCTTTAAGGAACATTTCCGGGGTTCGCTGACAACTATACGGAAGGCGGAACTTAACGACCAGCTGGGCATTTGCCATTTATCCGATTGGCTGTTTATTCTCCTTTTATCCAATCAACACTCAGCCACTACCAATTTTTTTTAAAACATGCAGATTTATTCAAAAGTAGTGCTCTGTGATTGGCTTGTGGATTACTTAAAGCTCCACCCACTACACGTGCTTTTCTCCCCTCCCAGTCTTTAGTGCCAGGAGGGCTTTTGTGCTGAACCCTCGATACACATTATAGCCTTTGATATTTAACATTTACCTTCTGCATATTAGCACAAGATAGTTAGATAAACGACACCGATCGGTGGCTGAAACATATAAACATTTTGCAGCCACACTGACAGTCATAGTTTACTGTACCAAACTGAGTGGTAATTCCCTTCTTTTCCTCCTATTTGTACTGAATTCGGGAGAGCCATGTTTTCACAGAGCTAAGAATAGATCAGCTACATGTTGTATCCCTATAGTGCCTTGCAGCTGCAGTGACTCCACACCCATCTTAGCACACTTGGGCTTTATTTTCTTCTGCCATGTAGAGGAAAACATAAAAAAAGAAAGGCCTGAAAGCACGAAGTGAAATATAAGCCTCTACGTTTTCTGCTCTTAATCCAAATATTCACCTGTCTCGTTAAAATCTTGGCAAGTCAAGATCGTTGTGGGGGGGCTTTTTTTGTTTTCATTTTTTACATACAGCCGGGTGTTAAATGCCTAGCTACTGCTACCAAGTAGCACATCCAGACGGCCACTTTATTACGTATACCTTGATGGTACCACGCTGGACACCATTTTGCTTTCAGAACTGCCTTAACTATTTGTGACATGTATTCAACAAGGTGATCCAAATATTGCACATAATTTGTTCTACATTGACATCACACGGTACACGTTTTTCGGTTGCACATCCATGGATAGCCATAAAATCCCAAAGATTCTCTGCTGGATTAATATTAAATTAAAATCTATATATATATTAATCCCAGAGGGAAATCAAATGTTGAAGCTCATTATACAACTTTCTTCAAAGAGTTGTTGATGCTGTGGGCCGGTAGGATCTCCTGTAGCTGTCTGTAGTAACGTGAATCTTAAGAAGTCTCTGACTGAAGAAACACGTGTTGTGTAATAGTTGCATAAGGAAGATGCTCAGGGCTGTCCATAGTTTTTTTTTTTTTTGTTTGTTTGTTTTGTTTCGTTTTTTGAAGAATCCTTTTTTTTTTTTTTTTTTTTTTTTTGCATAATAATTTCCAGATGTTCCTGAGTAGTTTCCAAAACAGAACTAGCATTCTTTATCACCTTGACTTAGAGAAGATATACTGCATCTTGCTCTAAACAGCTAAGCTTCCTCAAGGAGTCTGCTCTGTCCCTTCTTGTAAATTTATTTGTATCGCACATTTCAGCAGCAAGGCAGTTCAAAGTGCTTCACATCATAAAAACATCAAGTATACAGCAAAATCATCAAAAACAATCAAATACACATGAAAATCATCAAAATCATCAGGAAAATATCAATGCATCAAAATCATAGGGATCATCAAGCAAATATCTTCAAGCAAATATAGTTCAAAAATACTGATCCATTTTAACTGATTTACACTCAAACTTCCCAAATTAAGGCACATTCAACACAATCATATTTAATTAATTAGGAGATGATGGTTGTCCAGGTAAGCACATGTATTTATACTCCTCAACCACCTCCACTTTTTCTCCCATGATGAAAATAGTGTTTGACCTAACCTTGTTTCTCTTGAAATCTACAATAATCTCTTTTGTTCACATTCAAGATGATTGTTTCCACAAAGCGGTCCCACCAGCTCTCTGTACTCAGCTTCTTGACCATATCTGATACACCCATAGACTGCAGTATTTCTGCAGATGGCAAGGTAACTGCGTGGGCCGCTGGAGTATGGTGAACTCATTATGCTCAATGAACCAGTTCGAATTATTTTGCACTTTGTAACATAGTATATTAGCCAGCTAAAGATACTCATTTGTAGGGGTGTGCGATACTGGGAATTTCAGTATCGATCCGATGCCAAGTAAATACAGGGCTAGTATCAATCAAATACCAATAATCACCTTGGTATCAATAGTATCGATATTTAGATTGACACACCCTGCCCTACCCATTTGATGGGTACACTGAGTTCAGAAAGGGATGGACATGGTCTACAACAAACCCTTGTTAAACTGTGGTGTTTAGACTATACTTGATTGATACTAAAGGGCTCCAGTGAGTCAAGAAAATATTTCCCACACCATTACACCACCACTGCCAATTTGAACCGCTGATACAAGGTAGGATGGATCCATGCTCTTATGTTGTTTACAGCAGCTTCTGATCTTGCCATCTCAAATCAGCCAGCCTATGTTCTTTAAACATAAATGAGGTATTTTCATCCACGCCACTGCCCCAATATTTTCTCTTTACACCTGAGGGATGGTTGTGCATTCAAATCTTTAAAATAAATCTGCAGTTTCTGAAATACTTAGACCACCCCGTCTCGCACTAACAACCATGCTATATTCAAAGTCAACTGTTTCTATGGTCATAAAATTTAAGCCATAGACAACACAGTTTAAACTTCAAATCATTTTTACAGCATTTGCATGCTTAAATGCATCGAGTTGCTACTATGCGATTGGCTGAGTTGCCATTTTTGGTAACAGGAAATTAAAACGAGTATACCTGTGTCAAATGCAGACTGGAATCCCCACAGTCACAGAGATGCTACCAAGACTACCATAGAATGACAGCGGTCAGATCCCTAAGAAGTCCAACTCTAGACTAACAGGTAAAGGCTCACCCACTGGACATTGTGGTTATTGACAACGTAGAAAAGAGAGCAGTTGTGACTTAGCACTACAAAGCAATAGTAACATAAAGAAGGAACATGAGAAGCTCAAAGACAAGTTATGAAATGACAGGGCCTGAGATTCCATGAACAACCTCTGACCAGAAGAGCACAAGCCAAGGAACAAGGAGCTAAGATACTAAGTAGAACCCTCAAGCTCCCAATTACCTAATAGAAGACTCAAGCTTGAAGTGGCACCACACGTGAAATGCCACTGTGATAAAATGCAATTTATCACAGTAGACAGAACATCAGACTGTTTGTATGTATAAATACTATTCTTACAAAAATGTTAAGAAAGCCCAATATGATTTATTTTAATCTGATTGTCTTTTTTCACATTTGGATATCAAATGTGTTTTTACTCAACTAAAAATATGACACTACAAAACCACCTTCCTTCTTAAGGCAACTTTAAAAGGCTACATGCCATATTTTCCTTAGCTTTGGTAAGTGGTGTACCACATATCCCATATTCAAAAGCAGTCATTCTTCTATAAGTAACCCCATTTGCCTTTGCATCAGTTTTCTCATAATTCTTTTCATAACATGATCTGAAAACAGTGGCAAAGCTCATCATTTATAAGGTTACTGTCTGGCCAAATAGAAAACACATGCTAAAAGAAGGTAATGCTGCATTCATAATAACAACAGGACATCTTGTTAACTTTTTTACAGGTACTCTTATTTGGATTGTTTGCACCCCCTGCTGTTCACTGAAAAAATGCCTTAAAACAACTTTGTGATCAGAATTAAGGATTTGACTTGAAATCCTTAATTTCAGATATCAACTGTAGAGCAATGCAAGGGCATAACGCATGAGGCCAAACTTCAGTTTTTATAACATAAAATTCAATTTCAAATGTGACTTTCTTACACAAATAACCTTCCTTTTCATTGGCTTTTATTTATGTAAATTATAACTATATAGCACAAAATGCCTTGTGTCCTTGTTAAAGCTGGGGTGTTTATTGGTTTAAACTCTGAAAGAAAGCTTCACAAAAAATAGGCATAAAACCCTGTTTAATACTGAAAAAACAATTTCGAACCTTAGTACTGTACTACTGAATGGCATCAAGTTTTAAATGTCAGAATTGGACAGCTGTACAGATGTTTTTGTTTTCTTTGATCCGTCTGTGCCATGTTCCCGCTTCCTCTTCTGTTTATTCTTCCGCCCTTCCTCTTGTCTGAATTGGTGTCTGTTGGGGACAAAAAGAGTAAATTCATTACAGTGTAGATTTTTAGGTTCTTTAAGATCAGACAAAGCAGGACTGGATTAGACAATGTAAATTCGAGCTCTTTCAGAGGTTCTTTAAACTGCAAGAAAGCAAGTTATCAGTAACTTTACCAGCTGACTTGGATAACAATTACATGTTCAGAGTAAAACATTAGGCTGCTGTAGAAAGACCTAATGTAGGGTACAGCATTATCTATAAATTACAAAAATATATTTTAAATCTATCCAACCTACAGAACCATGTAGCAGTTTGAATTATGTAAAAATCACACTGAAGCAAAGTATCAGACATCAGAGGTGGAAATGTAATTTACAAATATGTCTTCGACTCTTGAACGTGAAAACAGCCAAATGAACTATTAAAACCAGAGATTCGTGTTAAATTATAAACGATCATTTATCCAAGTTGGCAGGTTAAAAGAAAAAAACCTTAAGAATGATTTGTCAAGCAACTGTCACATACAAAGCCTGTTGGCATATTTCAAAATACAACTGTCAGTGCATATTTATGAAGAGCCATATGATTACTGTCTGTCTTGACACTTTCTTCCGCAGTCTGGACCAGCTCCAAACAGTTTTTTTTTTTGTTTTTAATTAGAAGCAACTAAATTTCCTTCCTTATAACTAAAACAACTTTGTCAAATTGTTTTTTTATTTTCCCCCCAAATATCTCCAACTTCTTCCAGAAGTGGCGATTCTTTTACCATTGTGAATCTTACCTGGACTGCCAGCGCCGGCCGCTGTTCCACACTCTACCAAAAGAGGGAAGCCAGTTGGCATCTGTATGAGAGCTGTGATCAAAGTTGGCTCCTACTCTGTTCGGAGGAAGCTTCCTTAGTTTCTCTTGCTCCTCTGGCAAAAGACAGATAATAAACTTGTTGTTACACAATAGTTTGATATGCCTAGAGTACACAGAGAACAAAAATAACTCATAAATTTGAATTTATGTGACATTGTATGGCAAATTGGTCTTCTTATAACAATATAATGCAACTGCTAAAACATAATGAGCCTAATACTTTGTTTGAGGAACTCCTGGAATGATGGGCCGATCTCAGTCTGTGCCGCTGCTCCAGACGTTCCCTCTTGTGGATCATCTTGGAGCCAAGGTGGAACGGCTCCTAAAACACACACAGTGTAATGCTGAGCTGCTGAAATGGTAATGAGCTAAACTCAAACCTATTAGAGAAACAACACAGCATGTGAGAAGTGCAAAACACCAAATAAAAAAAAATAAAATAAAAAAGGTAACTCAGAACACACAGTCAAGAGAAAACTTGTTTCCATGACTGAATTGACAGTTATGGAAAATTAAAATCAGTGATTTAATGGCCTGTGCACCCACCAAATTTAAAGCTGTTCCTTTTTTTTTTTTTTGTATGGCTTGATCAGCCTCTGTGAAGGAATTTTGAGTTACTCGTCTTTACAACATTGCTTCAGATTAACGAGGTTTACAGGAATTTGTTTATACACAGCCCCGGTATAGAATTTCATTCAGGTTGAGGTTTAGACTTTGAGACGTTTGAACACCAACATTTTTCCTCTTCTGTCATGTTGCTAACGTTGTCCTGCTTTATTTAGGATAATTACACTGCTGATGGCCTGATTTTGGCCAAGCTACAGCTGTCATACAGCAGAATAGAATATAGGGGAAAACAGAAGAAATTATCCATTTTTACAAAAACATGCTTGACTGCGTCGTGTTGAGGCAGATTTCAGAAGTTACCCCGCTATGAAGTCAGCAAAAGAAGAAGAAGAAGAAAATAGTAGCCTTGTGTCCCATCGTGCTTTAGTAGGTAACAGAAGATTCCATGGAGGTCTAGCTTGCATTAAAGTTGCAACCATGAAAAACAGAACTCCTGGGACATTTATAGAAAAAACAAACAGCTCCTGCTCATACCATCACTCAGCCAATCACAGCGTCCGCCATTTCTTATCTGCATAAAGACGTCAAACACAGTTGCAAGCAGAAGCTCACAGGACAGATGGTATACGAAAGAAGCCACAACTCTGGCATAATCCTCAGAAAATGTTATATCTAAGACATGCTATAAAGCTTACTTCACTAAATGCATTTAAGCTTTCATCTGCAGGTGTTTGTGCTGTTATGTTGTGTTTGATTTCCTCCAAACATGGTGCTTTAGTTTCATTTGATTAGAGGACACTATTCCAGAACTCTGGTCCATTCAGATGCAACTTTGCGATCTTAAATCATGGAGCCATATTCTTTAAAGGGAGGCTTTCTCCTAGAAACCTCTTCAAACAAACCAGATCTGATCAGTTTTTTTCTGTTTACATGTTAGCTAAAAGATGCAGAGTCTGGGATTCAGTTTTTGGACTTTTTTCACAATGTCTTTAAGTATAGTCTGTCCTTGGGGTGAATTTGCAGGAAGATTGGTGACTGTCTTAAAACTTCACTAACCTGTGAATAATCTTTCTCACTGTAGAATGATGGACATTAAATTGACAATAGAATATAATCCTTCCCAGATTGGATGGAAAGCAACAATTGCTTCTATACTGTCATTGCTGATTTCTTTCTTTACTTGGCAGTGTTTACACACCTGTTAGACCAGCAAACAGCTACAACTCTTACTTTTTTTACAGGTGGTCAAAATCTGCTGACCAACTAATCAAGTGCCTTCCTTCTTCAATCCAATGCAAGCAGCAAGGGTGTATTTTCCCATGGCAGTTTCTTAGATTGAGCTTTAAATTGACATCTAACCCTGTTTATAAACCACCATCAACAACTTTAAAATCCATTAAAAATATAACACCAGTGTCTGAAATACACACATATTTTTGGCAATTACTGCTGCACAGCAGAGAAATTTATTTAAACCAACAATGTTTAGTTTTTTTTAACCTGGATAATTATTCAAAAGATAATCAGTGTGTCTATGCAATTTATAAAGGAAACATTAGATCATACAAATGATACTGGCACAACACTGAACAATGTATTTAAATTAAGAATATGCGTTTTGTACTCCATCTGGGTTTTTAAGATTTTCTAGTTTTCTTTCTTACCAGAATTTACAATATATTTGGAGCTATATCTTTAACTTCCATTAACATGATGTTACCTGTATGTACATTTCCACTGCTTGATGAATCCTGCAAAAGAAAGAGAAACCCCCCCACCAAAAAAAAAAAAAAAACTGATCATTGAATGGCACCACATTACCGCAAAAATAACAGTTATGAACATATGAAGCATTCAAAGTTTCATAAGAAGGCTGTGAGTGTACCTGATGACCGATAAAAGTCAGGCTT
The DNA here is from genome assembly GCA_014839685.1 of Anableps anableps. Classification (NCBI taxonomy): domain Eukaryota; kingdom Metazoa; phylum Chordata; class Actinopteri; order Cyprinodontiformes; family Anablepidae; genus Anableps; species Anableps anableps. Next base: position 32,321,156 of record CM026066.1, read on the forward strand.
TGTCCTACTACAGTCCAGGGCGCTTCAATCATCGGGTCAAACCTGCTCCCCACCTGCTGGTCCGATACTTGAGACTGAAACTGAGAACTGGTTCCCAGACAAGATGATGAGCCCCAAATAGAAACATCACTCATAGTGAAACCAACGATAGCATAAAATTGATAATTGTTTTATGTCGACACAGCTTTACCTGACAGAAAGCTCCATCGACGGATCAGAGCTGCTGGGTCCATTTGAAAAATCCCGCTCTTCAGTAGGCTGACATTGATTCAGGAAAAGCCAACATGGGTTCACAGGGGATATCTTGCATCTAATTACGATTAACTTCAGTTTTCTGTTACTGTCATAATCATGAAACAATCTTGGGCTTTGTATCTTTGAATAAAACAATCTTCTAACACCTTCTTTATGTCTACAACGTAGAGTTTACCGACAAGGACTAAAAAAAAAAAAAAAAAAAAAAAAAAAAAAAAAAAATCTAAAACAAAAATAAAACACAACACAAAGATAAAAGATTAAACAAGGTGAAAAAAGGCTGAATTAAAAAAAAAAAAATAAAATAAAATAAAAATAAAATAAAATAAAAACATGGCTATTTGCATAGTGATAGGAAATTTTAGAGGCCAAAAGTGGTAGAGGGCACAGCGAAGAAATCTGAGTAATAAATGAAAATATTTATGCAGAGAATGAATGAAAAATGCAGTGATTTTTTTTTTTTTTTTGGGGGGGGAATGGGGGGGATTTCCATGGAGCTGCTTTAAATATTTAAATAATCTTTACAATTATATCCTTTAATTGTCCAGATAGATTACACTGGATCCGTTTAATTACATTTCATAACTAAGTTCTTGCTTGAAATTAATGACAACAGATTGTTACCAATATTATCTTTGATATTGTTTTAGTCCTGGAAGTTTCAATCGACAGCACTCATTTCTTTCCTACTTATGTCGATCAGTTGGTAGGATACTCCGTAACATCATCACACCTTTTGACTTGAATTTCCAAGCAGCTTTTACTGTATTCTAATTGACATAACTTAAGATCCCAACTAGTTAAAGTTGTGCTGCCCAAATTTCAAAAAATTGCATATTGTTTACCTACTGTAAACATTCAGATGGAAAATAACGGGATTTTTCTTCTTACAGAGAAAAATATCAGCCAAGGCCAAAGTGATGGATACTGCCACTGCATCTTTGGAAAACAAACCTCTAAAAGACACTGAAAGACCTCCTGACGGTGCTTTTCCTGGGCCCGGATAACATCAGCTTGCTGCAGTCATGGAAAAATAACCAGGAAAACAATACCATTCGTTAGCATTCACTGCACCTCCGTCACGCCTCACCGCCTATCAACATAGTCCTGACTGAAATAACTCAGACACGATGTTTAGCGCATAATGTAATTCAAGAAAGATCGACTTAAAAAGAAACTGTGCAAATGAAATTATGTGAACACGCGGTTTTTTGGTTTAATCTCAAGAAAGATAAAGTACAACTCAAAATGTTTTTTCGTTACCTGTTTAATATACTCATCCTCCTTTTCTACAAAAGACTCCAAAACCTTTGCCACTTCAGCCTTAAACCTAGAAAGAACCAAACAATGACATGGATAATCTTTCATTTTAAACATTTCTTTCATGCAAACTTGTTGTTCATGATGGTTACCTTTCAGTTTCCTCCTCTGTGATTAGGACTCTGTCTCTAAGCTTTGGGTCTGCCTTGTTGTCCCACCAAAACTTATAAGTATTGTTCCTGTGTTCTCGTCTGGAATGAAAAGCAGTTGAGATTTTTAATACCCAGTGTTTCGACTATGAACAAGAACATGCTTAAGTTGGACTTTATTTGTCATGCCCAGATCAAGTTACAGCTAAAAATGAAATCAGCATTACATATATCCTGATTTCTACATTTGAAAGAAGCAAATTAAGTTCTTTAAATGTATTTTAAATGTTCATTTTCTTCCTTAAACGGACTCAAAATCTACATGCTCCTCTACAAATCTGTAGAAAAGACCAAGGAAAAGAACATCACAGAGATGCAAATGAATTTAAATACCGAAGTTAACTATAAAAGACGTACGTGGCCATGTGTTCCAATAAGCCCCCATACATCACTGTCATGTTGTCGTCTGTGACGTTCCTTTCAACTTCAAGACCACAGCAGTAGCACCAGAACTTCTGCTTGTGCTGAGTGTAATCAAACTTCTCCACTTGGGGCTTTTTAAGGGTTCGTCGAGCTTCTTTGACCTGAGAGACAACCACCAGAACAGTCGTGGAACAGAGAAATGAAGATTACCGTCAGAAAACAACAAGCTAATCCAACTGTTGTAAGATGTTATTTTCTTGATTAAGGGCAGAATTCCTTTGTTAATACGGACAGCATGTGTAGGATTGAGATTTAGTTATCTTTTGTTTTACGTTTATGTAAAAAACAATAAAGGTTACAAAAATGAATAGAAAAAAGAGATAATACAAAGGTATAGGGTTAACATACACCACTTATAAAAATGAAAGGTTTAAATCTGAGCTGATTTGAAAAGGCTGTTCTGTCCTGTTAGCGACATAAAACAAAACTAGTATATTATAGGAAGAATTTTAATAGTGCCTGTGGATTGGTGCAGGGTACTAATTAAAGTCATGATGCCTTTTTCATTGCTAGCTTAAAATCAAACACACACCAGCTTAATAGATCTTTAAAGCTACCTTCGTAATGCTTAAAATTATAATAACTCTCTGGGACCTTTATTTTTAAAAACTCAACATAATCGATTTGATTGAAAATATACTTCAGCTAAAATCTGAACTATGAAAATATAAGGATTTTTAAATTGTTAACTTTATTTTGAAAGTCCAAATTGATATCAGGAATTTAGGCCTATTAGGAACTTAAAATCTACTCTAGGGACAATCCATTATATAACAACTGATTCTCTCATTTTAAAGAGTATCTGTTAACTTTATTGATAACACAAATAAGTCCATGTGATTTGTTTCCTATTATGTGTACTATTTTTTTTTATTTTTTTTTTTTTTTTTCAAATTCCAATGTAACACTGTTATTATCTAAATAATGGTATCGCTATGGTGATTCTTTTTTTTAAGAGTGAAACTCATATTTTAATTTAAACACAGAGTTATGAGTTGATAGATTGTGAAGCAAAACATGTTCAATAATTTGGGTTTGAGATTCACAATGTGTAGACTGAGGCGAGAGTCAGTGCTTTAAGAACCAACACATTCCCTGTTTGCAGGATATGTCCTACAACTGTCATATTCCTTGTATTAAGCCACCCCTGAACCAGAGACAATGGCAGAGCTGGGTTAAGAAAAAAAAAAAAAAAAAGGGACTGTCCTGTTGCTTAGTGGTCAAAATTCCACTTTCCAGCTGTAAATAAATTTGGCATTACATTTGGAAATAAAGAGTCTGGAAGAAGAGTGGAGAAGCATAAAATCCAAGTTGTTTTAAGATTCCACACAGTTGGTGATGATTTGGGAGCCTGGAAATGACACAATGTTTCATTAACTCCAAACATAGCACAACAGTCAACCAGAAAATGTTACATCACTTCAGGTTTCCTTGTGCTGACAAGCTGGTGACAGTGATTATATTTTCCAGCAGGACTTGGCACCTGCCCATGTTGCCTTGCTTTAATAACCATAGTATTAGTGTGGTTGACTGGCCTGCCAACTTACCAGACCTCATCCGTTTAGAGAATCTATACAGGCCTGTGAAAAATAAAATAATAGACACCATAGCCAACAATGCAGACGAGGTGAAAGTCGCAATCAAAACAATCTGTGCTTCCTAAATATCTAAGAAGAGCCACAGGTTGATGCAGTATTTCATGCAAACGGAGCCACAACCAACTATTGAGAGCTTATTTTGAACATTGCGTGAACCTACTTTTCACCAGAGAAACATTTCTGTATAAATATCAATTTAACTGATGCATTCTAGTTTCCAAGAAACTAAATTTGGGGTTCTCCAATAGCTATAAGCTATTATCATCCAAATCAATAGAAATTGATTATTATAATAGTCCCAGACTTAAAGATAGTAGAGAATGTAGCTCTATCAATAATTAAATAGTTTATTCTACTTATATGAATGCCATGACACTTTTGGGAATGGCTTTCAAAATAATACCTTAAAAAGATTGCAGAGGTAGGAGTGAAAACAACGGAAAGGTAATAAGCAAGGTTAGCAGCTAACATCATTAGCAACTGGTCTAGCATGTCTTAGCATTACAATTGTAGTATTCGGTGGTGCAAAAGGGTATAAAAACACAAAGCATTGCAAACAACATTTTTACACAAACTGTCCTTATTTAAGTTCCTCACCTTTTCAGTAAATTTAAGAAGAACGACTCTGAGTCTGCTTTGATGATTTTTTCCGAAGATGTGTTTCTTCTTCCCACAGAATGTTGTATGATTACATATGGCGCAATAATATGCACCCATTTAGACTCTGTGTAATAATCCCAGCAAATACTGAACTTTAAAGCCGAAAACCTTCCAAATCTTTTGTTCTTATTTTATATTGACGCTCTCGGAATTTCATCCGGTTGACTTCTTTTTCGCTTGGCAAATCAGCTCAGATGTAAATTTACCGCCACCTGCTGGACTTTTGAAAAGGCAACAATATTTACAGCGTGGACCTGCTCTCTCCTCTTTGAAACTGCCCTTTCCAGCATTAACTTTGTATAAAATATTTTTAAATTTTAATTGAATGACTGATTAAATATAATATATGCTATGTATCATAAATTTAGAAAATGAATGACACTTAATAAATCATGAGTACTTGTTATTCAATTTACTGTATTTAAGTACAATATAATTAACCTTATGACAAATACAAATAATTACTTAATGATTTATTTATAGATTTTGTTACTTTTGCTCCTGGTTCTCATGCACCCATCTGAGGTTTACTCTGGATGGCCCCAGCTGTCCCTGACTTTCAGCTTAATGTTGCTGTTGATGTCTCTTTTGTCTTCCTGTTGGACAAAAAAAAAAAAAAAAAAAAAAAAAAAAAAAAAAAAAAAAAAAAAAAAAAAAAAAAAAAAAAAAAAAAAAAAGGAAGAATATGAACTTATACCAGCTGTATGATTATTATGATTATTCTCATAGGTGAAATAAAAAGAACAGCTGCACTCATGTTTTCACAGTGCTGCATGCTGTGAAAACATACTTACAGAAAGACTGAATGTTCATGTTGAAGTTTACACACTGCTCACAGGTGAAATTATCATTAAATGAATGCCTCATGTCTCTGTCCATGTCTGTGTCTTTCACTTTTTGAAGCCTCTGGATGGGATAGGCACAAATGTGAAAACAGGTACACTGAGTGCAAGATCTGTGAACATATTGCTACTGTAGATTACCCATAAAGGGTCTCTTTGTAGAAAAAACATGACTCACACCCTTTGAGTACCCTGTTAATTGTAGTCCAGTGTTTCTTGTACAATATCCGACTACATTCTGTAGGAAGTCATTAGACATTTATGAAAGAGCATTTGGGCCACTGGGGGAAAAAGTATTCTAACTTAAATCTCATAAGTCTGACTTTTTTTCAATGGTCCTAAATCTCTTCAGTAAGTTGATCAGATTTTTTTTGTTTGTTTGTTTGTTTTGTGCTATTATGTTGATCTGTGTCTCACAAAGACATAATCGAAACACCTCTTGACTCCTTTGAAAACTTTAATTTGTGCAGGTTAAGTTCAATGCGAGCAATGTCACCCTCTGGTGGTCAAATTTAGTATTGTCACAAATACGCTGGACTTCCTGGTCCTTTCCCACAGTGTCCCCTGTGAAATTCATACTCATGTTTCCTTTGGTACCTTTTGCAACTTTAATGCAACGATTCAGTAAGTTTTAGCCCACATTTATTTTCAGTGAACGTTTTATTTGGAGAAAACCAGGTGTGATGTTGTCATTACTCTCGGTTCCTAGGCTGTGTTGGTTAGAATTACAGACATGGGAAAGCATTGCATTTTAAAAACCGAGGGTGTTTCTCAGTTTGTGACACGGAACTAACTGCTGACAGCTCTCCTCGGTTTCCTGCCTGCATGTAATATTTGTCAAGCTTCTGTTTCACTTTCACTCTTGACAAACTGCGAGGAGAAGACGAAACGGTAAGGTGGAAGAATGTTACACTTTTAAATGGAATATAGACTTATATTTGAGCTGTAAGATCATACAGATTTTGGCTTGATGTAAAATATCTGTTGTGTCCATAAATGAATGGAAGTTTTGGTCAAATTGAAACTGTTGTACTCATGTCTTCCCCGCTATTGTCTGTGGATGTGCTTGTGTTGCAGTTATTTGATTAAACTGCTCAACTGTGGTAATTTACATTGTAAAATAGTCATGAATCTAAACTGAATTCTGCATGTTTGCTCTTTTAAACAATATTCCAGGTGAGAGGATTTCCTGCTGTCCTTGCCACCATGTTTCCTCTCCTGCTGGTGCTCTTTGTTTCCATTCATCCCTCATCTGGAGCTCAGATCCCTAATCAAGGTCAAGCCAAAGAGCTCCCCATGGCCACTAACGGTGAGCCCTTCCCTTGGGACCGCATGAGGCTTCCCACAACCATCAGCCCCTTGCACTATGACTTGACCATCCACCCAAACCTCACCTCCCTGGACTTCACTGGGGTGGTTCGCATCAGTCTGGATGTGAAAGAAGACACCAGCACCATTATTCTCCATGCCAAGCAAATGCACATATCCAACGTGGTTCTCTTGGCTCCTGAGGGCATCAGGCCCCTCCAGGTGTTGGACTACCCTCGTTTCCATCAGCTTGCTCTGCTTTCAGAATCAGTTCTGACCAAGGGCAGAAAGTACGAGGTCCAGCTGGAATTTGCTGCAAACTTATCAGACAGCTTTCACGGTTTTTACAAAGGCAGCTACCGTACCAGCAGCGGGGAGGTCCGGTAAGGTCACAAAATATGTTCTTCAATTATCAATGACACATCTAGTTGATTTTTTTTTCTAGTCTTTGGGTAGCTCAAATAAAAATGAATAAAACCCTGATATTGAAACTAAAAATCCTGTATGTATTTTACCTCTCTCAGGGCCATAGCATCTACGCAGTTTGAGGCAACCTTTGCTCGTGGAGCTTTTCCCTGTTTTGATGAGCCTGCCTTCAAAGCCAACTTCACCATACGGATCATCCGTGAGCCGCACCACATAGCCATTTCCAACATGCCCAAGGTGAGTATGAACATGTCGGCTTCTGCTTAACTCAGTATTAAAAACATCAGAAACAATATAATCTGTTGACAGCTATTAGCCACACACTCCACAATTCAGACCTTAATGGAAGAGTGACAAGAAGAAAATCATTGTTTAAAAAAAGCTTTAAGAAGACTAATTTGCTGTTTGCCGCAAGCCATGTAGGCAACACAAAAAATATGGAAGATGAAACCAAAATGTACTTATTTATTTTGACTATATGCACAATGCAACATGTGGTGGTAAACTACCACTGCGCATCACCCTGAACACATCTTCTCCACTGAGACATGTGGCAGCATCATACTGTGGGCATGCTTCTGGAGGAACCGTGAAGCTTGTCAGAGTTAACTGGAAGATAAATGGAGCTAAATAACCAGCAGTCCTGGAGGAGTTGATGCCGGGGTGGAAGTTTAGCTATCGGCAGGATGACTGCTAAACATACAGCCAGGGATATAATAGAATTGTTTAGATCAAAGTATGGACTCAAGGAGACTGAATACATATGCATGCCACACTTTTCAGATTTTTACTGCTAAAACTGTATTTAAGGGAAAAGTTAGGTTATGATTCACCTTGTGCTTTGCACAGTGTTAGATAGGTCTAAATGACAAACACATGAAAGAGGCTTAATTTCATACTAACCTGGCTGGACTGATTTGCTTTCATTGACATCAGAAAAAAACAAAAGGTAATGGTAGGCTTAATTGACAGTGCTTTATTGGCATGGTTCACTTTATGACGGGTCTGAAAACCCAAACTGAAGACTCCTCCACATATATTCATCATAACATTATTGTAAAGGCAAGTACTTTGGATCATAAATGTTATCAACTCTTGACTTATTCTTGTTTATTTTAGGCAGGTCCAAACCTTTAATTAGGGGGGGGGTCACATACAGTACATATGTTTTACCACACTTTTCAGATTTTGAAAAAGAGAACATTTTAAACTGATTTTTCTTCCTCTTCACTACTTTGTGAATGATAACAATTGCTAAAAAAAAAAAAAAAAAAAAAAGTCATCACTAGTTTTGCAAAGTATCATACAGACCTTTTCTATTCGCAGGTTAAAACAGTGGAGTTACCCGGCGGTTTGCTTGAGGATCACTTCGACACTACTGTAAAGATGAGCACTTACCTGGTGGCCTACATCGTCTCGGACTTCCTGTCTGTGAGCAAAACAACTAAGCATGGAGTTAAGGTGAGGCTTCACACCGGGTGCTGGACAACTTGTTTTATATTTTACTGCACATATGAACAGTTTTTGAAATAGTTTATTTTACTTTGATTGCCTTCAGATCTCTGTCTATGCTGTCCCGGAGAAGATTGATCAGACGGCCTTTGCTTTGGATGCTGCAGTGAAGTTGTTAGACTTCTATGATGATTACTTTGATATTCCATATCCACTTCCCAAACAAGGTCAGTGGAAACAGATGTTATCTGATCTCTCTTTCAAGTTGGTTAACTATGCATGTCTGTTGACTCTAGAATGAGTGTCATTAGAATAAATTCGTGCTATGAGGCAGCATCATTATAAATGTTGAAGCTAATTTAGATAGAATTAAACATCAGTTTATCAGCAGGGGCAGACTCCACATTTGATTCCTGCTTTATGTTGCTCCCTGCAGACCTGGCTGCTATCCCTGACTTCCAGTCGGGTGCCATGGAGAACTGGGGTTTGACCACCTACAGAGAAACTGGCCTTCTCTTTGATCCTGACAGGTCCTCCGCCTCCGACAAACTGGGCATCACCAAGGTCATTGCCCATGAGCTTGCACATCAGGTACTTGTTGACTTTGAGTCTTTTTTTGCCCCGTAAGAGTTTATAGGTGAATGGACACCGTTTTAAACGTTTCACCTATCTGTCCAGTGGTTTGGGAACCTGGTGACAATGGAGTGGTGGAATGACTTGTGGCTCAATGAGGGTTTTGCTAAGTTCATGGAGTTCATTTCCCTTGACATCACCTACCCAGAGCTGCACGTGGTGAGACCCCAGCTTAGAAAACTTACCACGTCCTTTACTGTCTTCTGTTTCTGTTCCTTCAAGCTTAACTTGGAGTATTTTTCTCCATTCTGTCTTTACCTTAGGATGACTTCTTCTTGGGCAAGTGTTTTGAGGCCATGGAGGTAGACTCTCTGACCTCCTCTCACCCAGTCTCCACACCAGTGGAAAACCCCACGCAGATCCAGGAGATGTTTGATGATGTGTCTTATGATAAGGTCAGTGGTGTCCTCTGAGAGATTCAAGCATAAGATATTGTGGATTGTGATCATACAGGATATTAACATTTTATAAATGAAGATCTGGGCAGATCGTCCCCTCATGAAATTTCCTTGAATCCTAACTTGTACTGTGAATTGTTTCTAAAGCATAACCCATTCAGCTTGACCACAATCGGATGATTTTTAACTTAATTTAACCTAGTCTGTTAATTTAACAGTCTAAATTTTTACCTAATCAGTAAATGCTTAAATCAGTGAAGAGGACTCGTTTAAAAGGAAACTGTTTTTTCGACAACGTGTCTGCGGAAAATCCAGCCTGCAAGAGAGCAAAAGTGCGCAACAACATAGCGCTGAACATAATACTGCAAAGTTACTTTGTTTTATCTTTTTGAGATCCCAACCTTTGTCATGTTGGATTTGGAAATGCTGACAGTCATTTGGAAATCTCAGAGTTCAGGAAAGGATCCACATTTTCTAAACTCCGCACACTTCTGTTTTTGTAATGGTAGCTGTGCTAACCATGGTAAGCGCTACTATGAGATGCTGAAGCCAGCTAAAAACTACAGCCCCGTAATCATTTTGTCTTTGTTTTAGAATAAGAAAACCCTGTTTTCTGTCACACAGCACCATGTTGTCTCCTCTACAACGAAAGTATCAATGAGCAGTCATTATAGGAGGGCTAGAAAAATTATATTTAATTCTGTTCTTTTTATGTCTTCTTATAAATGTTAAAAAGTAATCCGAATCTGCTCAAATCTGTACTGGCCAGCCAAATCTTTGCAAAAACCAGAGACTGGAAAGTGGCCACATAACTTTGGTCAATGCATCTCTAATTTAAGGACACATAAAAATAATTTCATTCAACAGTATCGGTTTTGAATGGTTAATTTTCTTGCTAACTATGTTTGTGCTTGTATGTTTTCAGGGGGCATGCATCCTGAACATGCTGCGGGATTTCCTGAGTCCTGAAGTGTTTGAGATCGGTATCATCCGATACCTAAAGCGCTACAGCTACCAGAACACTGTAAACAGCCACCTGTGGGAGAGCCTGACTGATGTGAGTGATAACCATATCCTGATGGTGTTTGTCATTTAAATTAATATCCAAGTAAACTCGGTTACTATATACATACCACATTAAATTTTGGAGATCTATGCATCCTCCAGTGGATGAGTTGAACACTGTAGCATGAGTTGTCGTGCTCCATGCCGTCTGAGAGACTTCATCTTTTTTTCTTTCTTTTTTTTATGATTACATTGATGTCATCTTTTCTGATGTCTGTTTTGATTCTCGGTTAAATCTCCACCAGATCTGCAGCTCAGATGCTTTGGATGAAGGTCGACTGAAACACACAGAATTCTGCTCTAAACGCAAACTCCAGTCTGGATCCTCTGTGAGTTTTACTACTTGGTTCTACAAAGCAATAAGTAACCGCAGTGAATAAATCCATACTTATTGGCTCTCCTGGCAAAGATATGAAGAAAGCCTCAAAATTAATAATAATACGTTTATTTGAGGGCGCCTTTCAAAAACAAATAATAAAATCAGCAAATAATAAAAACAGAGTCAGCAACAATTATATAAAGCAAGACGGTAAACAAGATGTGACAACAGTTAATCCATGTTAAAGTTAATATGCCAGTTTGAACAGGTGTGTTTTCAGTTTTGATTTAAAAGAGGGAAGAGAGTTTATGTTCCTTAAGGAAGGGAGTTCCAGAGCCAAGGAGCACAGCAACTGAATGATGGCATTTGCTGCTGCAGTTCTCTTAATACTGAGCTTTGGAGATTTATTTTTTTCATCTCCTCCACCATCCTCCTCACTGTTTGTGGTGCCAAGATAAACTTGGCTCTCTCATCCAGCCTTGTTTTTCACAGATCCAGTTCTTGTATACATTTTATCTACTGCTCTGACTGTAGATACAGCAAGTTACTTTGTTTGTTTAGCCTTTTATTGGTTTATGAAACACATCAACCTCACTTGAATGACATGTTCTCTTCTCTTTCCCATTTTGAAAAGTGGCTAAGAGCTATGGCCCTCTGTGCTCATGTCCATACCCCAGGGAAACAGGAAGTCACAGATTACTAATTAAAGATACCTTGGAGACTTGTCTTTTTTTATCAGAAATGTTAGCTTTGGTTATTATTATTTTTTATTTTACATATTAGTTATTTACAACAATTTTTTCATTTTAGCATTCTTATGTCGCTTCATAAAAATGCTGTGAATAGTATGATTAAATTAAAGAATTAAAGTAATTAACTGGGTATCTAAACGTGAAATGTGGTCACCCATTTTAGAAGTGGTACTCTGATGATGAGCTGGATGTCAAGACTATCATGGACACCTGGACACTGCAGGAGGGCTTCCCGCTGGTCACTGTAGAGGTCAAAGGTCAAGAGGTCAGGCTCAGTCAGGAGCGTTTTCTGAGGACAGATGATCCCTCGCTCACTGAAGGGTAATCGATATGGCACACAGAAATATACATTATTACTGCTTGCTGACGTTCCTTATTTAAATCACTGTTTAAAACCATTATATTTTAGTAAATCCTCAGATTTCTGGTTCTTTATTTAATGGGTGTTGTTTTCATTTTTATTATGTGTCAGATTCCTGTGGCAGATTCCACTAACGTATATGACCAGTGCTTCCAACACAGTTCATCGGTTTCTTCTCAAGACAAAGACTGGTGAGGTTTACATTTATACATGTCATCCATATGCAAAGAACTTCACATGTGTAAACTCTCCTCAAGTTAAACTTTGGTTGTACTCCCTGCCATTTAGATGTGCTCTACCTGCCAGAGGAAGTGGACTGGGTGAAGTTTAATGTGAACATGAGTGGCTATTACATGGTCCACTATGCTGGTGAGGGTTGGAACTCCATCATCAAACTGCTGCAATACAACCACACAGCTCTCTCTGGCAACGATCGGGCCAGCCTCATCCAGAACGTCTTCCAGCTAGTCAGGTCTGTCTCACTGTAGAACAATTTAGTGTGGTATTCAGACTGTATCACAAAATATTTGGGTTTAGCAAAACAAAGTTGGTTCTATTTTAATCATGCGTACACTTTAGATAAAGAACATTTGGCTAAACTTGTTGGTAAAATAAAACCTGTTGTAGACATCAGTGCAGGCTAGTGGCAATATCTAAACCTCAGTCTACTGTGTGTGTTTCAGTGTTGGGAAGGTAAGGCTGGATACTGCCCTGGACCTATCCCTTTATCTTTCCAAAGAAACTGAGATCATGGCTGTGACCCAGGGCTTCGGAGAGCTCGTGCCTCTTTACAAACTGATGGAGAAGAGAGATATGACTGTGCTGGAAAATCAGATGAAAGTAAGACAGCTTTTATAATATGCCTGGAAACAAATGTATCTTGAATGTATCAGCGCTAATAAAAATCCATTAAATGTTGAGTAAATGGTCCCCTTTACACCAGACTAAGACCGCACCATCACATTAAAATCAGCCAGTTTGTAGATGGTCTCTGCGGAGTCTTTGGGAGGTCTTCTAACGTTCACCAAGAATGCAAAACACAAGGAAAAGGAGAGTTCCTCAGTTTGAAGGAGCCTGATAGCAGCAGTGGGTGCCTATCCATGATGTGTGGCCCACTGCACATGCATGGGTTGATCATTAGAGAATTTGAAGGAGTGGCCATGCTGGCTGTGTTCATGCCAGGTCTCCGACACTACTGACAGCACTCCAAGTAACCTGTGGGGTCCACCATTCTGGCTGCAACAAAACAACCCAGCAACTGAAAAAACAATCCGCACTCAATTAATAGAGGTAAAAAAGGGTCCTCTTTAGGGACCTTGTTCATAAAGATTGGTATGTGCATCACACTCTGTCAAAACTCTGGGAAACAGGGATTTTTGTGAGTTTTTCCAGCTGTTGTTCTGCAATGTGAAATGTGTCCATTATGCTGTCAATCAAAACACTGGCATCGTATTCAGCCATGATTAGAGAGGATAAAAAAGTGCCAGAAACATCTCATAGGGTTTGTAAAATAATTACATAATAGCTATAAACAAGCTAGTTTAAAATTAAATATAGTTTTCAATATTGTACAAAAAAACTTTAGACTTAATATTCCCTGTGATATAAATTCACAGTAATCACTAAAAAGCACAGGCTTCTGATTTATTCATAATCCTTCCAGATTGCATCTGGTAAGATATACACACAGAGTCCTGTACCATGGTAAAGTTATTGCACAGGGTAGCATGCTCAGCAGTGTGCTGCATTTGGACAAAAAACACACACTCAGAAAATGTTTTCAACCACATACACTGATGAATATGCTGATGGTGTATGTTCCCCTATAGAAAGTCTGAAACTGGTGGTGGAGGTGCAGAAACCTCCAATTTATATAGGCGATTTGTGAAAATTGAGGAAAACATCCCAGTGCAGCTGAGATACCTGTGTTGGTTGCCTCACTGACATTTCACACTCTGTTTATGGTGCCTCAGAGTTATATTGTGGATCTGTTCCGGGATCTGATTGATCGGCAAGAATGGAGTGACTCCGGTTCGGTGTCCGAGCGAGTGCTAAGGAGTTACCTGCTGTTGTTCGCGTGTGTCAGGAATCATCCTCCCTGCGTAGCCAAAGCCACACAGCTCTTTAACCAATGGAAGGATTCAGATGGCACCATGAGGTCAGGGGACAACCGGCTTTACTTTCAGAATAATTAAGCACTTGTATGGAAAGAATGAGCACTGTCAAAGCTTGTTTTCTATTGTAAAATCTGTCCCTCTTCTTGTAGCCTCCCTGTTGACATCACTATGGCTGTGTTTGTGATTGGAGCACGATCACCAGAGGGGTGGGATTTCCTCTTTGAGAAGTACCGCACTTCTCTGCAGATGTCCGTTAAGAGCCGCATAAAGTCTGCCATGTCTGTCACCTATCTGAAGGACAAGCTGAAGTGGTGAGCAGCAGATTTTGCAAACTGGAACACATAAACGAATTTTGATTAAAGCAAAGGGAGAATTTACCCAGCTCTTCTTCAAAATCTATTCCTTGTTTTCCATTTCAAGGATGATGGAGCAGAGTCTGCAAGGTGAGGTGATGAAGACCCAGGACCTCCCAGATGTGGTTGTCTCTGTTGGAAAGAACCCTCATGGTTACAAACTGGCCTGGGACTTTCTCCGAGCCAACTGGCACACCTTGATCAAGAAGTCAGTACACTTTACTTGTCTTGACCCCTGATTTTTAGCCTCATTATCCCTTGAATAAAATAGTTGCCTCTAAGATGAGATTGCACTTTTCTGCATTTGTGAAATTTTAGGTGAGGGAGGTAAGAGTCATCTCTCACAGCTTTATTTCTTGTCATATACAGTCCCATCCAAAAGTATTAGAACAGCAACGCAAAAACTCCCTTGTTTGTTTTTGTTGTCCACTGAAGACACTTGGGCATGAGACAAGAGTTCCGAATGTCAGCTTTTATTTCCTGGTATTTACATGTAGATATGTTAAACAACTTAGGATATATCACCGTTTGTATTACACCACAGCATTTTTAGGTGAGCAAAAGTAAAGGAACAAATTATTTTAAAGTAAATAACATTTAATATTTGTTGGCATAACCCTTGCTTGCAATGACTGCCTCAAGCCTGCGACCCATCGACATCACCAAGCTGTTACATTCTTTATTTGTGATGCTATTCCAGGCTTTTATCGCAGCTTCTTTCAGTTCTTGTTTGTTTCGAGGGGTTTCTCTCTTCAGTCTCCTGTTCAGGAGGTGAAATGCAGGCTCTATTGGGTTAAGGTCAGGTGATTGACTTGACCAATTTAAAACCTTCCACTTTTCCCCCCTGATTTTTGTTTTATTGGCAGCGTGGTTTGGGTCATTGTCCTGGTGCATGATAAAATTCCTCAGGATTAGTATGGATGCATTTCTCCGTAAAATGGCAGACAAAATGTTTCTGCACACTTCAGAATTCATTCTGCTGCTACCATCATCAGTTATATCATTAATAAATATTAATAATCCTTGTTCAAGAAATGGCCATTTACACCCAAGCCGTGACATTACCTCCACCATGCTTCACAGATGGGCTTGTGTGCTTTGGATCATAAGCAATTTCTTTCTTTCTCCACACTTTGGCCTTTCCATCACTTTGGTAGAGATTAATCTTGATCTCATCAGTCCATAAGATTTTGTTCCAAAACTTTTGGGGCTCATCTCTGTACTTTTTTGCAAATTTAAATCTGGCCTTCCGATTCTTACTACTGAGAAGTGGTTTGCATCTTTGGGTATGGCCTGTATATTTCTGCTCTTGGAGTCTTCTTCGAACAGTGGATTGGGATACCTTCATACCCGGAACTGTGGAGGTCGTTGGTGATGGCACCTACTGATGTAAGTGTACCTGTTTGACGTCTGTTGCTTAGTACACCAGTAGTTTCTTTCTTAATCAGGACATTCCAAATTGTTGTGCTTGCTGTGCCCAATGTTTGTCTAATGGCTCTGATTGACTTTCTCTATTTTCTCAGCTTCAAAATGGCTTGTTTTTCTCGTTTAGACAGCTCTATGGTCTTCATGTTGGTTTATCCTCTTTAACAAGAAATACATCCTTTATAGATTTAAACTCAGGCCAAAAAGTAGACTAGTCATGTAGAGCTATTGAATGTTTGAACAATCAACCTTAAAGACAACAGCTGGTCAACAAGAAACACCTGTCAGTCACATGTTCCAATAGTTTTGCTCACTTGAAAAAGGGGTGGTATGTCCTAAGTTGTTTAACACATCGACATGTAAATACCAGGAAATAAAAGCTGACATTCGGAACTCTTGTCTCATGCTCATCTTTTGATCTTAAACCCAAATGACCTCAACAAAAACAAGGGAATTTGCTTCCTCTTCCAATAGTTTTTGAGGGGACTGTATTGGTATGTTGGGGTCCGAACAGTCCTGTTTCTACATTTTGGCTGACATAATTTTCCTGCTGGTTAAGTTAAACAGGGCCTCTAAATTTAGACAATAACAACATATATTTTTGTTTATGAAACAGGTTTGACCTCGGCTCTCACTCTGTATCATACATGGTGCTTGGTGTGACCAACCAGTACTCTACCAGAGAGATGCTTCAAGAGGTAAGTATTTATTTCAGGAAATTAATAAAAAAAGTTTTCATTTACTTTTGTCTTTTTTTTTGTTTTGTTTTTTGAACCCATGTTAAAGTAGACGTGTTTACTGTAAGTCTTGTACCTGTCCCTTTCTCTTAGGTACGGAGCTTCTTCGATTCGCTGACAGAGGAAACCGGGTCAAAAATGAGGTGCATCCAGCAGACCTACGAGACAATTGAGGATAACATCCGCTGGACAGACACCAACTTTCCTCTGCTAGAGACTTGGCTGAACAAGCGCCAACGCAGAGCACCTCATGAAGACTTATAGTCCTAGGGGAGTGTTTTTGTTTTTTTTGTTTGTTTTTTTTTTTAACCCCGTTTTGAGTACATGCTGGTTTCTGGATGACTGTTGGAGCCAAATTTGATTTTTATTAAAACATGTTCGGGGGCTTGGTTGGTTCCTCAAACCTCCACCAACAGATTCTGACTCTAGCTTTTCCTTAATCTGGATTTGTAAAGAGTAGTCCTGATTAAAGAGTAAACTAAGAGCCAGTACTGTTGGTTCCAAACCAGTACCGAATTCAGATTGGTGGAAACAGGGTATTCGTCATTACATGATGCAATATTCTGTCGGGTGTGAGTCGCTCATGCACAGTTTAAATTTCACTGGTCCCATACCTTCCTCCAACCTTAGCCTGAGAAGATACAGAGAACCTAGATATACTATACACGAGCTCCAGATGACGTCAGTCCCTGCTTGATGTAAGACAGTCCACCTAGAGGATACTTGGTACGACCTGTTGCCTAATTCCTGCAGTCCTATGAGGTCAAAAGGTCAAATTTATCCAGAAATTCTCAGAAACAATCTCTAAATATTTTGCACTAAAACCCTGACAAAGCTCCTAAAAATGTGATTAGCTTTCCAAACAGTGCACAAATAGTTTTTCCAGACCCACCAAATTTAGATATCTTTACTTGGAGGAAGAGAAATGTTTCATAAATCATTCACCATACTGAAGAAATAACAGTTTATAACTTAACAATTAAAGGTATCTTGCTTTGATTGTTCAGTAAAGATTTTATCTCAGAGCTCCAAACACTGTGCCTTAATATTTCCGCTCAGCATTGTCTGTATTTGTTTCTGAGTTTCTGTTTTGATGTATGAATGTGTGCTTATAACTTAAGGTTTTTGGTGGAATTTGTTTTTAACTGCTGTAAAGTTGTGCTTTTGTAAAGTAAATTTGGATTTAAGATGCATTTTTACAGAAGAAAGTGACAACATGCTGTAAATAATATGTTGTAAAAAATGCACTGTGCAGCAAATGCTTTATGATTGTAAAGTATTTTACTAGCAGATAGTTTCTAGCAGTACAATAAAAAAGAGAAGTGAAAAAGATGAAGATTGTAGATGATTTTTTTAGGACAAACCAAAATTTACTTCTATGTGTTCTATCTTCAGTAAACAGAATAAAAATAAATGAATAAATACATTTTTAAACCAAAATTGACCTGTATGCAGAAAACTGTATTGTTACATTGTGATAGCAATGTAATGACATCCTGTGGGCTGAAATTTTCACTATTCAGAGCATAAGTGTAAAATGTGATTTCTTCATTTGGGATTCAGATCTTTTTTCATCCATTCTGAATTGAAAAACTGCAAAGTTGTGTGAAAATGTCTGAGATTTTTAAGTAATTTTTTAAGAAGTGGGAATAGGTGAGGTTCTTTGCAGTTGGTGTCTTATGTGTTGTAGCCTACTGCTAACATGCTCTCATTTTTTTTAAAAAGCAGTGAAGTTGACAATATTATGGTTTTGTTTTGTCAGGTGGAAAAAATGTTTATTGAATGAAATTTGAGAAGAATAAAGTTTGTTTCATCTTCACTTGTCCTTTGCACTATCCTCTGCTATTCATTTCAGTTTAGTTTATATATATTCAATATGATTTAAGTCTGAGCTTTGACTACAATCAAATACAAGAATACGCTTTGATCTAAACTTTTCCATTGTCGCTAAATAAACTTGGCTTGACTAAATATATTGGCTATATATTTAGTCAAGCCAAGTTTATTTGTATAGCTCATTTCCGCAACAAGGCTATTCAAAGTGCTTTATATGATTAAAAAAACGGTAATGACATGTTGCAATCCAGACAAAATGATGTTTTGGTTATTAGACAAAGGCAATTTTAAACTAATGGATTTTTAGCCTTGATTTAAAGGAAGCAGATTAAAGGAGCGTAAAAACGGCTGCTTGTCCATGTTTGGTTTGGTTTGGATTCTGGGGATGCATAGTGGGCTTGAACCAGAAAACCTGAGTGGTCTGGAAGGTTGATACAATGACAACAGATCTTTAATGTATTGTGTTGCTAAATTGTTCAGTGATTTATAAATTAACAAAAGTATTTTAAAGTCTATTCTCTGAGCTACAGGGAGCCAGAGTAGGGACTTTGAAACTGGGGTGATGTGTTTTTTTTTTTTTTTTTCTAGTTTTAGGGAGAACGTGGACAGCAGCATTCTGGATCAGCTGCAGCTGTCTGATGGACTTTTTAGGCAGACCTGTGAAGACACTGTTGTAGTAATCAATGCAACTAAAGATAAACACACTGATGAGTTTCTCTAGATCTTGCTGGAACATTAGTCCTTTAATCCTAAAGATGTTGTTCAGGTGATAGAAGGTTGACTTTGTAATTATCTTTATGTGTCTCTGGAGGTTAAAGTCTGAGTCCATTTTTATACCCAGATCTCAGCCCTGATCAGTAGTTTTTTTTTAGCTGTTATAGCTGAACCTGCATGCTGACTCTTGATCATTCCCTTTAAGTCAAAAAATAATTACTTCAGTTTTGTTTCTATTCAGCAGAAGGAAGTTATGCACTGGTTTGGTCTATGCATCTACTCAATGCTTGAATGGGTTCATAGTCACCTGGTGATGTTGTAATGTAGAGCTGTGTATCATCTACATAGTTATGGTGGCTAATCTTATTACTTATTACTCTTATTTTAGGATTGTCATTTTGTTGAAAGGTGAGTCTCTGTCCCAAAATGTTTAAAGCAACGTATATTGTTTTACAACCTAATCCCATCTTAAATTTCTCTGTAAAAAATTGAAAGCCATGCATCTTTTTCCTTCCACTACACAGTCATGTTCTCCATTTAATTTTCCACATAAAAATCACAATAAAATACTGTATTTTGAATGTAAGGTACTGTAACTATGGAGGTAGTTCCGGAGAGACTGAGCAGCTTTACCTCTATACTTTAATCAAAGCGAAAGATCTGCCTCCAGGAACCATAATTAACCTGCAATCTAAGAGCAAAGAGCTCTTTTACTATTAGTAATTACTTAAGCTTTGTATGCTCGCTTCCAGGCAGTTACATGGATGCAACCTTTGTATCCTTACACTCTTGTAGACAGCAGCAGTTTTTTCCCACTGTGAGACACTTTGGTAGTCTGTGAGGTCAATCTTTAAGCATTACAACTTTCTTTTTATGCCAGTCCCTTGTGCACATTTGCACTCCTTACAGTTGTTTTAATTTGCTTTTTCAGACTGCTGCTCAGATCATGATGATTCAATGTACTCTGCAGCTCAGTAAGAACAAACAGCCACAGGGAAAAGATGAAGTCATTCTTATCACTGCTTGGTGTGAGCCTCTGCAAAATTATGTACTTCTCTGTAAAGATAAAGAATTAATTGAGTTGTATTCTTACTAAAAATGCCCTCTCAAGAATATTTTTGTCTTTTACAACCTCTTTACAGTAGGCCTCATTTGCAAACGGAGCAAAAATTGCATTCGTGGCATAGTTCTAAGGCCAAACCTGTTGAAGACTAAAAGAACACAGATATCTGTCTGATATTTCTCAAAACACATCTTGACGATTCCAAAGACTTTCAGCAAAATATCCTATTGACTAGTCAGATACAAGTGGAAGGTGTGGGTCCTGTTACATGTTTCAGAAAAATAACATCACACCTACAGTCAAATATGGTGTTAGTAGTGGGAAATTCAAGGGTTGCTTTGTTGCTTCAGGACCTGAACGACTTGCCCTTATTGATGGAACCATGTATTCTTCTCACTGGCAGAAAAAAAAACTGAAAACCAGAAGATCCAGCTCTGTATGATTTAAAAGATATATAAAGATTTTGGACAAAGTCTGAACTTAAATCTGTGGCCTGACCCTAAATAGTCAATTTATGCTTAAAAAAATACTCCAGTGTGGTTAAATGAAAACAATTCTGCAAAGATGAGGATGCCAACTTTTCCACCACAGTAATGTGTTATTTCAAAATCTGTGCAGCAGCTGAAGGAAGGGTGGTAGAACTAGTTATTAGGTTTGGGTATAATTACTTTTTCACTTAAGGTCAGATTGGTTTGGTTACTAGTTTTGCAACAATGAATAAAATCATCAAGTTATCCCCATCTGTATATTCAAAGAAAGTCTAAATTTGACACTATTTAAACTAGTTTTATACATCAGACTTATTTTAACTCAGGTTAGCATCAGTGTAATTTCCACAAATAACCTAAACTTTGCTCACTTTCTAAAGGTAGTTTTTTGCAGGTCATATACTGACCTTTTGTGAACACAGGAGGCACATGAAATGTTGGCGCTCCGGACTCAAACTACATGGCGGAAAGCTAACTTTAATAAGTATTTTCCTGAATTCTTTCTAAACTGGTTTAGCTATCAGTTTGTGGGAAAAATCAAGGCTGTTCCTTTAAATCTCATAACACTGCCATAAATTCTCCTGAGGAACCCTTTATCACAAACTAATAAAACACAATGTCCATCTCACAAATATCCAACATAATGTATGCATGTGGTATATGACCATCTATATCTCGATCTTTGGAGAGGTTTTTGGTAAATAACAAGTATAACTAAAGAGAGTGAATGCATTTTAGCGGGAGATAAACATTGTGGGCTTTGCCCTTGCTCCCATGCATGAGCACACACAGCACATACACGCACACCCACACACACTACCCCCTCATCAGCACACCCACAATAAAAACTGCACTCTGCTCCAGTGATTTTGTCCTTTTAGCTCCACACCTGGAAAAGACACATCACGTAAAGGTAATAACCTGAAACTCACCTTTTTGCTTCTGTTTTCTAAATCTGAATGTTTTTTCATAAGAGGAAGTTGATCAAATTTAATCTAAAATGTTGTCAAATAGAACTTATCATATAAGTCTGTTTGTTTAGTGAGTATTTACAGACTTTGCTGCGGTTTCTATGTGCTTACTGATCCGGTGGTGGGAAATTTGACCTCACCTATCCCTTATGTGATTTTTTTCTGTTTTGTATTCCTACTTTTGTTAAATGCCTCTCAGTTTGTTAAAATTATGTTTGTCGCAAGACATTTAGTTTGTAGAGACCAATGATAATGGTCTCAGCCTGAAACTAAGTAGTTTCTCTTAAATTTCTTTGGTTTCTCTGCCGTTTTCAGAAGGTTTCAAGAAAACTAAATTCTATTCAAAACCTGTCATAATCACAGGACTAACCTACAGAGCTGTTAAAATCTAATTTGAAAACAAGATATTTTTTTGGACTAAAAAAGACTGTTCTTTTACTCTTAGGTTATGCATTTTACTAACAAGTAAATTCAGGTTTTATTGGTTAATAAAACTAGCAGTGCCTTGCAAAAGTTTTCATACGTGTTGAACTTATTTTCATTTATCACATCACAACTACAAATGATTGGGATTTTATGTCACAATCCCACTCAAGGTGGGGCATAATAGTGAAGTAGAAGGAAATATATATGTCTTTTTGTTTTTAAAGTTAAAACCCCCCCTGAAAATTGTGGTGTGCATTTGTATTCAGCTGCCCATTGTGAGACTTTCTGTAGTCTTCTTCTGCATCTACAGCACTAAGTCTTTTGGGGTATGTCTCTACCAGCTTTGCACAAGTAGAGACTGAAATCCTTGCCCATTTTGCATTAAAAAATGCTTCAAGTTCATTCAACTTACATACATTTTCAATTATTGCCTCAAATTTTCAATTAGATTTAGGTCTAATGTTTTGGAAGGCCCCAGTCTCTTGTCTTCTGCGGACTCTAACAGGTTTTCTCCCAGGGTTGCCCTGTATTTAGTTCCAAACATCTAACCATCAGTTCTGAAAGTCTCCTGCCTCTGCTGAAGAGAAGCATCCAAATTCCATGATCCTGCCATGATGGTGTAGGCCATAAAAGTTAGTTTTGGTATCATCTGACCACAGCACTTTCTTCAGTACCTTCACTACATGGTACATTGAAGAACTGCTAGAAGCATTTTTCATGGCTTTCTTTCAATAATGACTTTGTTCTTGCCACTCTTTCATAAAGACCAGCTTTTTGGTGTGCAGAACCAATAATCACCCTGTCAACAGATTGTCCCACCAGAGCTGTGGCTCTCTACAGCTCCTCCAGTTACCAATGTCCTTGTGGCTGCTTCCATGCTCACCTTGTCTGGCCTGTCTGTTTAAGTGGATGGCCCTTTCAGTGCTCTGTGAGATATTTAAAGTTTGGGAATGTAGTTCTACAAACTAACCCTGCTGACCTGCTCTGTTCCGTGGTCTTCATGATGATCTTTTTTCACTAATGTTTTCTAAAAAACCACTGATTATTGCCGTTTTTACACACAGATTAAATCACACACAGCTGGACTCAATTTAATAATTATCTGAGTTATGAAGGCAATTATTTAACGGTATCAGAGGATGAGTACAAATGCATGCTACAATTTCTGATTTTAATTAGAAAATCTTTTTAAAAAAACAATTAGATTACTTTATTATTTATTATTTATTATTAGATAGATTTCTCAGCTTTGCCTTAGAAGTTGGTTGAAATGATCTTGGTCTTCAAAGCTTTTTCATGCTGTCTCAGAGTATCACCTAAGCAGAGTTTCTGTCAAGTGTAAATGCTTGTACGATTGTTTAAATTCTGTGTGCTTGACAATACCTGACCTCCTTTCAAGCTATTATCTCAGTTTTCTCAGTGCAGACATGGAACATGCAGAAACACAGCAACTGTTAAGCAACTGTTATCATCATTGTATTTTTATGTAATACCAATTAGTGTGGCCAAATTGAATAACTGTTAACAGTTTAATGTCACTACAGGGCAGGATGGTTCTGGTAAGAAATTAGCCATACATCTGTCATATCTTCTTGTACAGTATCGACTGGCAATAAAACCCTCTTGCATCAGTGTGTATCGAGGACAAAACATTTATGGGTTTGTGAGTGCAAAGTGTGTTTTTTATTGATCTGGGCAGAAAATAAAAGATAAAAGAATAAAAGATCAGATTTGTGGAAGAGGCCAAGTAGTATGAACCCTTTTGATAAGTGTACAAATCTGTGGCCTGTTGTCAGCTCAAAGGAACCAGAGTTACGAAATCACTTCTTCATGTCATTTGCAGTGAAATTTATTAAACCATGTTTACTTTTCAGGTTCATTCTGTTGTTTGTGGCTCCATTTCCAGTTTTAACCATCCCTTGTGATCCATCCATCCAGTGAATGATGCTTAACTCCTTTCCTTATCTAAAGTAAGAATCATCTCCATTCATCTCTACTTTGTATTTTTTGTACCAAAAACAGGCATTATTGGCATAAATGTCAGAATAATCTTAGGCTATTAATGACTTGTTTGAACCGCTCTTTTTCAAGGTGATCAACAAACAGCTTCAGTGAATGTCAAAAAGAACTGGACGTAGAGATTTTATTTATTCCACACATCATCAAAATTATCCCCACAGGCAGAAATAAAATACATGATATCACTAACAGTTGTTTTAATTCACCAACTATTGGCATCGCTGGTTAAGAAAAAGAAAAAAAAAATGCTGAGAAATACATTTTCATTAGCTTCTACTGTTAAGGGTATCTACGTAACAAGTCACGATGGTTTTCAAGTTGTAACACTGGTAAGTTGTATTTTGGCATTTTAAGATCTGAAATCTGTCTTGAGACATTAAGTCCTAATTGGGAATCTCCAGCAAAGCAAAGAGCAATGTCAAATGACACAGTGATCTTAGGTTTGGAAAGCCTCACCTTGACTCCTCAAAACAGATATCTTGTCTTTGCAGCTAAATAGCTCAATATTTGGGTCATCTGATCATGAGACTTTTTTCTGTTTTTGGCATTTTTGAGCAAAGGTATCTTTGTTGGTGGGCAGCAGTCTCAGTCCATTGCAATTATTTTAATATTGTGCACCCAGTTATTTGATGTTTTTTAGGCTTTATGTTGTCAGATGCTTGTATTCTGGAAGCAAAAAGGTTCAAATGAATGATTAAGAGCCCCAAATTAATATTAACAGCCGTGCGATGAGTGTATGTAAACATCAGAGAGCAACTGAACATTTTAGGAGCATTTAAAATCATAATTTTCCCTGAAATACAATCTTCACCTTTTTGATAAAGAGAAATAACACATTTTATTTTGCCTTTAAATTGAGTGTATATGTAGTTGATATATTATTTACTTCAGTATCAATGATTTTATATGATCAAAAGTGTTCTATTTTGCCACATAAAAACATTGTCTTTATGTTTGATTCATCATAATAGCAAGGCACCATAAATTTAACCCTTCAACTCCCAAGTATGAAACAGGCCGCTTTTACTTATTTTAGTTCTAGAAGTGTCAGACATCATTCTGTAAGTGATGGCTTTTGCTCCTTTTTTTTCAGGATATCTTCAGCTTTTAATATCTGTTATTTCGCATGACAGTGTGTTATATTAATGTAACAACAGTTTGAAGTTAAAAAAAACAAAAAACAAAAAAAAAAACAGGGTGAGTTTGTGTCTTGGAGACACAGACTCACAGCCTCTTCTCCAGTGCAGGAGAGGAGGAAGCCTGTTCAGCAGAAAAAATCCTAAAAGCAAGCAGCAAGAAGGTCTTGGGTTTGAATCCAAAGATTAGGGGGAGAGTGGGGAGAGGGTATCTTAGCTGTTATCGAAATGATTTCCCTGTCATAATGTTCTGTTTCTTTTGCACACTCCTTCATCTTTCTCATAAGGGTCTTCCTGGGCTTCCTGGGCTTTGGTCTAGCCATGCTGCTCTGCACCAGCTTCTGTAGATGCTTTCGTTTCCGAGAGGAGCAGAGACAGAGGGAAGCACAACTTCGCAGGGAGCAGAGCAATCAGCTGCGCTCCATATACTTCATCCCCTTTCCTAGAAATATTTCACGGCAGGACAGTGAAGACCTGCAAGGGAGCGTCCACCTCACTCCACCGAGATACAGTACCACCACCCGCTACGATCCACCACCATCCTATAATGAGGTGATTTTAACATTGCATGAGTTAAAGCCATGTTGATAACTAATGCCTACTTTGTTTTAAACTTTTCCAGGATTACTTTGTAATTCTCTGCTTTTCCTTAACTTTTCTGTTTCAGTTGGGAATTAAACCGGATGATCTCCCACCTCCTTACACAGAACAAAGCGTTCCAGACTTTTTAAGCACACAACCACCAACTCATACAACACAAGTACAGTCTCATTCATAGGGCAGAGGCTTCACCCTGGTGTTCATGGACAATCCTGCGCTGCTTTCCTACAGTTTATAATGTTTCCATTTTGTCTGATGGTTCGTCTGCTATTAGAATTTTTTTGCTATTACAATTTTATTTTATTGTTGGACTTTTCTTCAGTTTCACTTCAGTTTACCTTATTATTTTTCATGTATTTAATAAAGTCACATCCCAGCTCTGTGTAGGAAAACTAAACACTAGAAGTATTGATGAAGTTTATAATTCTTTGAAGACTTTGTTTTAGTTTGTGCCCAACAATATGGGCTGAAGAGGTGTTTCTTCCTGCAGTCAAGTCCTGTTTTCCCAAACTGACACACTTCTTGTCAGCATTGTGATTATTTTAATAATAGATTCTGAACAAAAATATTTTTCAGTTTGCTTATACGTAGCAAAAACACTGTAATGAACTAACAATTATGTCATTAGGTTTTCATGAGTGTAATGTTCATCCAACCTGTTCAAATCACAAACAATTGCATAGATAATTTACTCTAAATTATTTGGCAATAATTTGCTTTCATCCTGGTGGTAGATTGTTCACCTATAAGTGGAACTTGAATAGGATATACAGTGTATTGCAGAAGTATTCATACATCCTCAGCTTCTATACAACAGATGGATGGAGCAGAACAAAGTGGTGCACAACTGTGACGTGAAAATAGATGGATGGTTTTCGAAATATGTGACAAATAAGATTTTGAAAAGGATTGTATGCATTTATAGTCAGCCAAGCTGATACGACACTTTGCAGAAGCACCTTTTGCTAAAATTACAGCTACAGGTCTTTCTGAGTTCTAAGCTGGAACTCAGAAAGACTGATATTTTTGTCAATATGTCTTTGGATACTAGCTGTAACTCAGTCAGATTGGATGGGGAGCATCTGTTAATATCAGTTTCCAAGTTTTTCTACAGATTTTCTTTTGGATTTACGCTGTGGACTTTGACTAGGTCATTCTGCCTTTACATTATGATAAAATCACACACAGATCCAATTTATCTACAAATTAAGTGACTGCTGAATTTTTGTTCAGGGGCATCTCAATACAAGGGGATGCATGCGTGCCATTCTTACTTGTAAAAAAAAATCTAAAGGGATCATTGTTCTTTATACTTGCCATTTATGCACAACTTTGTCCTGGTCTGTCACATACAATCCCAATAAAGCTTTAAACTTTTCAGTTCAAGCTTAACAAAATGTGAAAAAGTCCATCACTTGAGTAAAAAAAAGAAGCTCACAAGAGTTCTGCACACATACTGCTTTAAGAATTGTATGACAGAATTTTAAATATGGCAAGAATTGTACCACGGGACAAAAATATAAATAATATTTATTGTAGCTGGTCTACTTAAATCCTCTGATGCGCAAGAGGAAAGAGTTTTGTCTATCATAAAAATATTTCCGTAATATAACAGTTTACAAGTCCTCCAGTATTTCTGAGGTCTTTTTTCTATATAAATAAATGTTAATCATGATGTTGCTATGTAAATTCCTTATCAGCATTTAAAAATATAGTATGGTAAATACTTTCACGTTTTTTGTTTTTCCTTTGTAAGATGAAATAGATGTTGATAGGTTTTGTAAAGTGCAACTTCTGTAGTTTGGATGGAGAGTAATTTTACCTGGAGCTCCACTAGAACTAGAACATACTGTTTTGCTTGGAAATCTAATTTGAAACAACTCCTTAATTTTCACTCTGATCGACAAAAAAATCAGCAGTTTTTTGTTTGTTTATTTGTTTGTTTGTAAAGCCCTAAAATTACAAAAGGTTTTGCACTGCAATGTGGTGTTTATAAGCAGTTTTAAACACCCTTGTTAATTTGTGCTTTTAAACAAATCATTATATTTTGACCAGTTATCTTCAGGAGACCAGGTATGATTCTAATGTTTGCAGGGCTAGTCTGTAATGGACCTAAAATATTGAGGCAAAAAATTATTGATGTGTGTAACTTCTCTTATTTGAACCCCCCCTAATTTCTCTTTTCAAATTTAAAGAGTTATACATGTACAGAACATGGTTTAAAGCTGTATAGTGCAAACTGAACACGAGATGGCAGTATATGCAATTACAAACCTTTTTTTGTGTTGGATCATATCATTCAGCAGCAAAATAAAATGTTTAAAGTCCATCCTTTTGTGTTAAATTCATCAGCACTAATAAACTGTGAAATTTTCTAAAAAAAAAAAAAATAAAAAAAAAAATAAAAAATCAGGCAGCTCTCTATTTCATACCATTTAAACATCCTGCCTTTCTCAAAGGTGGCATGACATCATGCAAACAATCCTCATTTGAAATCTGTCACTATATAAAGAGAATTGATCTTATCCGTTACTAGGTCTGTGCAGACATCTGTGTTAATAATTATAACTTTTGCCTTTAAATAGTTTTTACTGCTGTTGTGAATCACTCTCTGCATGGTGAATATGATCCCAGCAGTCACACGTGATCAGGCCAAACCCGGCCTTGTATGGATATTTGGTTCTGTACTATTAAGGGTTTATTGCTGAAATGTGTCACAGGTTATCAGGGGGAAAATACGATTCAGAAAGGTGATAATATCTGGCAGTTGCAGCTGCTTGGTTGTGAAACTGGAGTTAAACTTATATCATCTGACCTGTAAATTGCATTTTATTTTCTGATTCTGTAATCTGCCAGAATAAGCAATAGAATTTGAAAACTCAAATAAACCAGTCAAGTTACCCATGTATTATAATCTGTTTGGCAGAAATAAAGTTGACAAGATAATTATACATCCTGGTCCAGCTGATGTCCAGTGTCAAAAAAGAAATGGGTTTCTGTGTCACAGCATAATATCACAATTATTAATTAATGTCCTCATATCACAATTATTTTTGCTTGAAATTACAGTGCTGCAATGAAACAGGAATTTATTTTGAAGCTCTTCTTTACCACCTTTGGCAGGATAGCCAATAAATGTAGCCCTCACATTACAAAACAGGTTTCAATTAATCTCAAGGCACTTTACAAAAAAAGTCATTTCAATTCAATCATGCATGCATTGCAACTGATCCTACTTTTCAAACAGTGCAATAAGTTCAGTTCGTTCTTCAAATTACTTTAAAAAGTTTTCTATCTAATGAAACCTAGCAGAATGCATTGAGTGATTGACTTGCAGCATTCGCTGCTTCTGAACGAGCACATGGCGACAGTAGAAAATAGCTCACATTGTCTCCTTGACTTTACAGCAATCCCCCATCTTGAGCAGGCATGTAGTGACAGTGAAGAGGAGAAATTCCCTTTTAACAGGCAGAAACCTCCAGCAAAACCAGGCTCAAGTTGCCATCTGCCCCGTTCGACTGGGGGTTTGAGAAGACAAAGCAGATAAGCAAAAAAGAAAGAGAAGAACTGATTTAGGAGTACTTTCTCTCTTAAAAGGAAAGTAAAAAGCTAATAGATGGAGAGGAAAACCGTTTAGTTGTTGGCAGCATTATCTCGGCTGATGCTCCTTTCCAGGAAGGTACAACAGCCATACCGAACACCAGACCCGATGTAGCTTCTTTGTAAAGAAAAAAACTGAGAAGACAAAAAGTTAACGGTTGAAGTAACAGAAAATAATGCAAATTGGAGAGTAGCAGAAGAAGAATGTAGCAGAGTGAGGAAAAGTGGTCAGTTTGTCCTCCAGCAGCCTGAGCCTATAGCAGCACAACTGCAGCGATTGCTCAGGATAACCTAACCCCTTCGAATGAGGCACGAGAGAGGTAGAGCCAGGGAGAACCATCTTTCCAGACTGCGTTCCCCTTACTGGACTGGGTCAAATGCTCCACCCCCCTACTCTGCCTCTTGTCCAATTAATGGCTTTTAACTATAAACTTTATCAAAAAGGAAAGTTTTTGATAAAGTAGACAGGGGAGCTGGTTCCACAGGAGGGTAGCCTTATAACTAAAAGATCTGCCTCCTACTACTTTATTTATTTATCTACTTATAAATAAATAAATCGACAAATAAATAAATAGGTTGGTCTGGAAACAAGATCCATACTCCAAGAGTGACAAAATCTTTGAATTGTTGAAAGAAAGCTATCAGAAGTTCCATATGGAGTTTGCCACAAACCCTTTAGGGAGTGCTGCAAAGGTATGGAAGAATAACAAACTTTTTGGATTTTATTTCTTAACATTCAGAAGACCATGGAAGCTGAGAGCGGTCATACTCGCATGTTTATTTTCCCGATTAAACCATAACTCGTTATCTCGAGGAAACGGCCATCATTAATTGTGATGACATAATTATCTCGTTATTTCAAGAAAACGGTATTCGTTATGTCATTATAATGACATAAATAACTCATTATCTCGAGTCATACAGCCAACAACGTGGTGTTATTATGGTCTATGGTATCACTTATTCGCAGAATTATTCACAAAATTAAACATGCATGCCATGACTTCCCCTTATAAGTTCTCTCCCGCTGGTGTGGCATGCATTTGAATGATGGAATCAGGTTTAACACACACACCAATCATCTTGTGATCTTGAGAAAACACAGTTTGTTTTCTTGAAATTAAGTCGTTATCTCAAGAAAATCATCGGGATAACTCGCTATCTCGAGAAAACCATCAGAAAAAAGTTCTTGTGGTACTTCTGTACCATGCATTGTTTCCTTCCACTTTACAATTCAGCAATGCTTTGTGTTTATCTATGACATGAAATCCCAATTAAATTTGATCAAGTTCGGGATCTTAGTGTGACAAAATCTGAAAACAATCAAAAGGTTCTAACACTTTTGCAAGGCACTGTAAATGAACAATACGATATTTTAGGAACATACAGACCAGTAAACCTCAAACACGAGGTATAAGATCCATTTTGGTTCAAGTTTAAGGTAGAAAAGTCTTGTTGGATCTTTAACGTATACTCACTGGGATTGTCTGAACTACACGTGCTGGATCCTGGAACAGATTTAGAGGAAGAAACATGCCTGAGGCTGAGTCGACAAAAAGAAGACGGGATAATATAAAAGGAATGAATGGGATTTGGCTTTTATCTGTGTAAGTGTGTGTGCTGTTAGAGAGAATAAGAGGTCAAGAGAGTTGCTGAAAATATTCAGGGAGAATTAATCTCTGTTTAAGTGTGTTAATCTGTGTTTTGACAGTTGATGGCGCTGCAAACTTTATCCATGGTTAGTGATATTAATACCTGCTGAAGTCTCTAGTTGTATTCCAGAAGATGACGTGCTCAGAAAGTCTTTCACTGCTCTGTGATATTTGCCTAGCTCGTATCACCAAAGAGCTGTGACTCTTTACGCATGCATGCAACACTGTGTGTAGATGTCTAGTGTGCCACTAATATAAAAAATCATAAACATTTAAAATAATGAGCTGTGGGAGGTGACTGGATTTATATGATCCTGCTATTGTTATTATTTTTGAAACATTTTTGTTCTAAAACCAGGATCTAAAGAACTTTCTTTAGACCTACTTCTTTGTTGATAATAAACGATTAAATAATGGTCAGCTCTTTCCAGTAAACACAGTATATTTGTACCATATTTTAACCAAAATTTTCAAGAGGAAGCATTCAAAAGCATAAAAGTAAAGGAAGAAATTAACACAGAAATGCATGGTTGTGAAGTGATATAATGCTCCAAATTAGTGTGGTGTAGTGCTAAACTGTGCTATTTTTTTTTTTTTTACTGTTTCCAAATAATTTTTCATTTATGAGATCCTTAAATGAACGCACAACTTCGTGTAACTCAATGGTGTAAAATCTCAATGAAATACATTGAAATTTGAGGTTGTAATGTGACAAAAGGTGAAAAGGTTCAAGGAGTATGATTGGTTATGCAAGGAGGCGTAAGTTTAAATGTCCCTATTTATAATTGTGGCTTTGTCCCAGAATGTGTGTCTGATTGATGTGACAGAGGAGGTGACCATGGATAGGTGTTACTCGACAGACAACATTCCTTCTATTTAAATTAATGACTTTTTGCCAGATGGCAGATTTAGTGCACCCTCTATCACAAGCAATCAGAGGAGTTGTGTGCCTACTGTCTGCCAGAACCATCCAGTTATTTGCAAAAACAGTATATTTTATTTGAAAAGTCCTCTAAATGCTGAAAAGTCTCTGATATGACTGCAGTCTTATCATTGCACCTGACTTATACATCCCCCCCCCAAAAAAAGCCGACTCAAACAGCATTGGCTCTGCCAGCACATATATTGAGAGTTATAGTTTACAAAAGCCAAAAAGCAAGGTGCATTCACTTGGTCTTCTAAGTCTGTAGGTTTAACCATTTTCCTGTATCACTGCGTGCATGCAATCTATTAAACTCTTCTAGGTTCAAATGCACTTGTTACCGTGATCTATCTATTAATGAAGAACCATAACACTATAACCATAACACTCACCCATGACATCTTCATATCACAATTTTAGAAATGACCATTGCAAACATTGCAAACTATAACAGTTTAGTTTTAAAAGTATTTTAAACTTTTGTTATAGCACCTTGTATTTAGTGGTTGTTAAAGCCTTTGTTCTGCTTTAGCTATTTGATTTCATAGCATTTAGCCCTTTGGTCATGTAACCTGACAAACCTGCTAAGCTTACTTTTTTTCTTTATCCTTCATGTGGATGTGTGCTCACATGAGACTGAGGTACAGGAAACCAAGACTTGATATGCAAGCAGCTTTTGTAAAGTTTGATTACTTAAAAAAAAAAATGGAAGAACTCTTGATTTTTCCTCAAAGTTGACATTTCATCTGCAGAGGAAAAGACAGCCAATAACGATGGTCAAGTACATCCTAATAAGGAAAACACTTCACACCAGCGTTTTGAAGCAAACTGCAGACTGGTTACATTCACATGCTTTAAATGACATGACAATATGTGACTGCATCACATCACATAAGGTATAAGAAACTGTGTTTGAAGGCCAGGATCTGTTCATACCTCTGAGAGCTAGTGACATAAGATTTTCAGAAAATGTGGCGTCTAACTTCTCTGAAAGAAATAAGTCGTCCTTTAAAGTGACAGCTGAGGTAAAGGCCAGATATACATTTCTGAATCAATGAGGAAGAAGAAACCCACCAAAGTTTGGTGCGTATTTCAAAACAGGGACTGAAATTGTCTAGATATTAAAGTAATTAAAACATTTTGCTCACTCAAACAACATAAAGCAAACCTTTCTTGTAAAATATAAACCACAAGACTTCAGGACCAACTTTATTATAATCTTTACAGCTGTAGTAAAGATAGATGATGTTCAAATAGACAGGGTAAAATGGTCTTTGTTATTCGATTAGCTGGTGATCACCATGTTCAACTTGAACAAGAGCTTAAGGTTGGAATCACTTCACATAATTAATATGCATTGAATGACACTAAAGGAGAAAATTAAGTTTCCAGCCCACAGGCAAAACTGCCACATGGCATAAATGTCAAATTACTCAGTGTCCAACAACATCTGGGAAATAAAGAAATCCACAAATTCATTGCTGATCTGTACTCTTGGTAAAGATATGTAAAACACTTTAAAATAAAGTAGTCTTCTACTGCAGTTGCATAATCTTGCAAAATCTTGTTAGATTTTTTGATTCTGCCGGTATAGATCTGTGATGATTTGTGATGATTTGGATATATGTTTTGAACAATTATCCTACTGATGACCAATTTTCAGTGTACTGGTAGAAAGTTGGGCCTTCATCCAGAGAGAAATGGGATGTCATGTCAAATTTATACCCTAAGGAAACAGGTCTGGTGAAGCAACAGTCATTGACTGGTCATTGAGTTTGTTTAACAGTATGATTAATTCATAAAAAATAAAGTGTAAATAACAAAAGCTTTTATTGCATGAATTTTATGAGGGATTGTAATTGAATACCCTGTGATTTTGTTCAACTTTCTTACCTAAAATGTGATTATTTTTCCTCCTGAATGAATATACTTGGATTAAAAGTTGGATTTTTTAAGTTTTTCAGAGAGAGATTATACAATTGCAATAAAAGATACATTCATTTTAGGACTTTTAAGTAAAAGCCAATAAATCTGACCAACACAAAAGCATATTTATTTTATGTATTAAACATGCATTCCATGCTGCCCAAGAAGTTTTAGACAATGGGTCCTCACAGCTTCTGCAGTCCAGGGGGCGAGTTTTCCCTCTTTGTGTTCCCAGCATGGAATTTCATCAATGAGATCTTTTCTTTTGCTTTATGATTTCAATTCAGTAAAAACACTGTTCATATGTTGCACATTCTAATTTCTATGGAGGAATGTATTTAGTGAATGTTATCTTGACTGAACGTTGCAGTTTTTATGGTCTGGCTGACAAAACATTAATACAGCAGAAAATCAAAAATGTGAGTCAAAAACGCCTCCCAAGCCAGAAGACCTCTCTGTCTTTCTCTCTATGCTTTGACTGAGCTCTTACATAACGCAACCTAACGTCCAAAATGTAGGTAGGTCGTCCAGCGCTCATCCTGCCATGTAACACAGCGGTAGAGCGCATGCGCGCGTCTTTTTGTTGTCGCCCTCTGTTTCTACACGCCCCCCATCTTCCATCTCAGTTCTCCTATAGGTCCGGCGCAAAGGTAAAAGGAGGGGTAAAGGGGGGAATAGGAGGCTCTATAAACATCCACATTGCTCTCTCTGCTTTGCTGCCCGTTTCACTCATTTCAGTCTTTTTGAGTTTTTTCTACAGCGCGCCCGAAATGCCGAGCAAGAGGAAGAAGAACAAGCGTCGCATGAGGAGGGTGGTGAGTGGTGACAGGCGCACTTTTTTTAAAATCAACAAAACAGATTTACTCTGCAAGAACAGCAACAATGTGTGTTTCTTTCTTTTTTTAAATTTTTTTTTCGTGAAATAATTATGCTTGGGAACTTGGATGCAAATATTAACAGTGCTGAGTGCTTCATGGGTTATTTAAAGATGAAAATAGACTTCAGGCTGCATTGGACTTCAGGAGATAAAAAAACCAAAATGTTTATGCTTGTTGCTTAAATGCAACTGAACCAGAAGATAATCAAACAATTTACCAAAATAAATTTTATTTTTTAAAAACTAATATAGCCACATTTAACAATTTTGTAGTTTAAGGTGGGAGGTTACTTCTTGACATTTTGCCAACTAAGTCATGAAAGGAATTAACCTAATAAACTTATATATATTTTTGTGTTTTATTTCCCAATTAGAAAGTACTTCCTAAAACCATTGGAAAATCAATAAAAAGCAGAAAAAAAATCAGCATTGACTGAATACAAAACGCCAAACCAGCGTCTTAATATAAGCAACTCATTAATTTATATGTTTCCAGTTCCCTTCCTATTTCTCTTGTGTATGAGGTAGAATTACTTTTGAACATGGAGTGCTCAAAGGAAATGAGTGGGTGTGGCAGAGTGGAGATCTGTATGAGTGAGAAAGTAACACAGAAGCTCTATTTTCTTCAAGGGCAAAGGTTTACTTTGAAATCGTGAAAATCTTTTTATATGCAAACACCAAGCATTTTCTTTTACTTTCGCCATTGCTTGTTATTGGGAAAATATACATTTTGATGAGCTGGGCTAACCTGATCAAATATGCAAATGTTTGTTACTTGTGCTTTTTATCATCAAACAAAAAGAGCAGTGAGAAGAGACTGTGTTATTCAAAAAAAAAATTCTTTGTCATTTTGCATTTTCTGTAAAGGCAGCACAAGACTGGAATCCACTCCACTGATTGTCAGTGAACTAAAATTTTTTTAGTTTATTTCATCATTAATTAAAGAAATTATTAAACCCCAACCAGCTTTGTTAGTACTCACCATCCATTTGGGATCATGGCAACATTTTTCACTCTATCTTTTGAGTTTGTTCTATCTGTAATGTAGCTAAAAGGATATTTCTTTTGCAAATTACAGTGTTTGATGCTGGTATTTGATAGTTTAATAATGTAGATTCTCTCTGTTAAATCAAACTAAGGATGTTTACCAGGGTTGTCCCCAGGCAAGACATCCCAGTTTAACGTTTTTGTGGCCCCCAGATCTGCCATCTTTAGGCTGGAGTCAGCGCCTCTCAGCACCACAAGGCTATTTTTGATGATGTGTTGACTGTAGGAATGGCCTGCATGGGTTTTGCCAGGTTGGAATGTGCACAGTCTCGCTGGTTTTCAGAGTCCACTATTGACACTTAGATAAAAATGTCTCCTCAAGTCATCTTCAGCTTCTTGTTATCAATAATAGCCTCAGAGAAATCAGAACCCTGTCTAACGTGTCTCTATTTCAGTTCTTTAAATTTTTGTGTGTATATATATATATATATATATATATATATATATATATATATATATATATATATATATATATATATATATATATATATATATATATATATAAAAAATTGTGTTTCTCTTGTTCCCAGTCCAGCATGGGCTACTAAATATCAAGCTTTGTATGGACATCAGTAACACAGGGCGTGTTTTGACGGTGGTTGGCTGGAAAGGACCCCCCCTCCCCCCCGTGACCTGTGTGCAAGCACTTTTGGCTTGCACACAGGTCTAGCAATGCCGAGCTGGCTGTCGGCCTAACAAAAGCATTTTTGGGGAGTGATTATAACCTGATTATGAAGTGATTAGACCCACTGTCTGGCCCGCGGGGCACCCATCAGTGCTGCTGACTCGCACGGTTTCTCTTCCCGCTTCACCAGACCTGTCAGGACTGTTCTGATTCAACTAATTAGCTCCCATTATCTAACTAGCCTTGTTGGGTCCAATCCCAGTTGCCCCCTCCCTCCAGTGGTCTGCCCTCCTAAAATCTCCACCAGAGCCTGAGGGTGTTTTGTCCAAAGCTGAAAAATATGTTGAACCTGGCAAGTATGGCATGTCAGGTATTCCTGTAGGTGCTAGAATGAGCTACAGTTTGCCAATAACATCAGTACCTGAGCTTTATATGGGCATTTATAAGTTAAAACCAGTTAAAATCCTGTGAGGCTTGGTTTTAGGCTGTATGTTTTACATACTCACATAACTGTCACTGGAAACACAACACCTTGCAAAAATATTAATAACACCAGGACAGTTTTCACATCTTATCACATTACAACAATAAACTTTAATGGATTTCACTGAGATTTTATGTGACAAATTGTTGACAGATTCTCCCACCTGTCCTGTTAATCTTTTGGTCCTCCATATTTACTGTGGAACTCTTGGATGTTACTTTGATGAATGTTTTATTATTGCTTGCCAGTCAGCTTAGGTGGACAGCCTAATAACTCCAAATTATTGTTCAAAACTTTGGAAATTGTTTTATAACTGAATTCGGTTTTAAATTTCTACACGTTCATTCCTGACCCATTTGTTCCTTTGTGTGCGTCCTCTGATTTATTGTGGCATTAAATTACACTCAGGTAGACTATATTTACTTAACATCTGGAGACAATTATTTTGCAGTGAATTTTAATTTGGGTTGCCAGAACAATAGGGGTGAACTAAAAAGGCATACTCCACTTTTAAGATTTTTTTTGTTGTTGTTGTTGCATTAACAGTTTTGTAAACTATAAACCATTTTGTTGCTCCATCACCTAAAATCCCAATGAATACATTTATTTTTGTGGTTTAATATGACAAAATGTAAAAAAGTTCAACAGCTAGAAATAAAATAAATATATTAACATAATTATATAAATACATCAATATCAATAAATGTATAAAAATAAATATATTCCAATAAATCAGTATTATGTCATTGGTAGGTAACATCTTCTTTTGTTTTATCTTGTTGCAGCAAGCCCAGAGGAGAGCACTCGAGGAGCTGCATGCAGCCAATCCACCAATCAAAGCTAGCTCAGGGATTGCCATTAGTGCACCCCCTTTGGCAACCCCCAAAAAAGCAGCTAAAACTTCACCACCCACTCGAGAAAAACTCCAACAGGCCGTTCCCATCTCTGTCCCTATAGTGGAGCCTCTGAAAGTGGAACCAGAGCCTGTTGTGAAAGAAGATGCTGCAGAGGCCTTCATGGTTGAGGTAATTGCAGCAGAGTCTAATGGTGTGCTGTTGGAAGAGGCTACTGTGGAGTTGGAGGTGGAATCCAGAGTGGGGGATGAAGTTGAAGGTCCAGCACGTGTTACCAAAGAAGCACCAGTTGAAAGTAGTCCTCTGTTGGAGCCTTCTACAGTTGAAGCTGATCTGGCAAAAGAGGCTGAAGTTGCTGTTTCTGAAACAGAGCCCGTCTGTGAGGTAAAAAGAATTGTTTCTTTTTCATTTACACATTCTGAAGGAATGGTCTGATTTGCACAAACCTTGGTACAAATGTCATCCAGTAATAGGTATCTAAGTGATATGATTTGCGAGAAATGTGATGTGATGTGTACTCACACTCACTCCTGCCTCATTCTTATGCAAGGCATCCTCTGTGAGGTAACCTTCGTTTGTTATTTTGACTGACTAACAGATGCTTTGTGTTAACACATAGCCAGGTAATTATTATGTTACTTGTGTATTCTAGTCAGGCTCTCTCCTGAAAGTTGCAAATGAACGTTTTTGCATTCCTGTTTTCTTTTGCTTTGTCAGTTATTGTATTTCGATTGCAAAGAAACTCGACTTGTTTTCTCTTCAAACTGTCTTGATTAATAGGTCTCAAGACTTAGTGAAAGTCTTTGAAAGTTTCTCTTTTAACTTTAGCTGCTCTTTTACTTGAGCATTTTCCATTATTATTTTTGCTTTTTGTTAAGATTCTGAATTCCAACCAAACCACGAAGCCCCTACCTGATTAACATCCTGTAACATTGGCGCATGTCATCCCACTTTTTTAAGTTGAATCTGGTGAACATATGAGGGAGTCTCATTTGCTGCATCTCAAATCTTGTATCAGGTCTTTGTTGGATTTTCTGCTATTGGATGAAGACATGATTATCACTTTTTAATTTTTATGCCAGAACTGCATGATATGCTGTCACCTTGAGGTGCAAGGACAGAAAAGACAATAAGTGGAAAACCATAAAATACCAAAGACAAACTCTGATGGACTTTGAAGTTACAATAGATTTAACATGCATCTGAATCTTTTTCATTTTGTGATTTTTATTGCACACAAGCTTTATCACATGCATACCCTGAGTATTCTTTTCATAGATTTTGGTGTTTTTAGAGTAATAGAGACCAAATGTGCTGCAGCAGGGTCCTCAGTGGAGGAGGGAGGTAGATGATGGAGGCTGTGAAGCAGGGAGAACAACATGTTCCATTTAGGAAACAGGGGGGAAATAAAAGAGAGGTTTGCAGCCTGCAGCAGTGAAAGAGTGGCCACGACATTTTCACCATTTAATATGCAGGATCAGCAACTTTAAAGCTACATTTCCAGTTGTATGTCTCTGTTACTTTTTTAATTGGACGAGTGAATAAGAGACAGATTTAGATTTTGCTTTTTGAAATATGCAAAGAAGGTTATCATGAAGGTTTTTTTAATTGTTTACTCACTTACAAGAAGCATCTTTGAGATTTATCTGCTAAATCATACATGCATGCTTTCTATTTAGAAAATGAATCACTGAAGTTACTAGATAGAGTAAACCTTTATGTTTCCTCTGTCATTTTGTAAAAAGGGGTTTTGCAGAGTTTAGGCATTTTGTACACATCCTTCTTCATCGTTACTGCCAATCTTTGTACCAAAGAGGTAACTCTCTAAATCATATAATGAATCTACACTAATGTAAACCTTTAAATCATAGAAACACTAGAGTTATGCCACTGTATTGAAGGAACCGAAAAAAATGGATGTTAGAGAAAATGTATATTGTTGCTTAACCTTGTGTAGAATTTAAGTTCCTGCTCTGCTCTTCAGTATATCAAGGGTCATGGGATCTAATTAACTCTCCCAGCCTTTGGTTTAAAGATTTGAGCTAGAAACCCAACATTCCCTTTTCTGAAAAAAATGAAGTGACTCTAACAAACACCTAGGATCTATTTTTTATGCATACCTTGCTAGTACCAGCTTGGACCCCCTGTTGCCCTCAGAACTGCACTAATTCTTCATTTTTCACTGATTCAACAAGGCGTCAGAAACATTAATCATAGAATGTGGTCGATAATGGCATGATAGCATCATACAGTTGCTGCAGATTTTCAACTGATTGTCATGATACCGCATCCCAAAAGGACATCCATTGTAGTGAGATGACTGAGGAGATCACTGGAGGACACCCAACTCATTGTCATGTTCAAGAAACCAGTTTGAGATGATGTGAACCTTGATGACATGGTGCATTATTCTGCTGGAAATAGCCATCAGAAGATGGGTACAGTGTGGTCAGAAAGGGATGGAAATGTTCAGCAACATTGTAGGCTGAGGTGTTTAAATGATGCTCAACTGGTACTAAGGGACCCAAACTGCAACAAGACAATTTCTCCCATATCATTACACCAACACCACCAGCCTGAGACATTGATACAGTGCAAGATGAATCTGTGCTATCATGTCTATGACAAATTCTGAACCTACAATCTAAATGTAACTAAAATCAGCCGTCATCGGTTTAGGCAATATTTTTGCAGTCTGCTGCTGTCCAATTTTGGTGAGCCTGTGTAAAGTTCAGCTTAGTTTGCTGTTTTTAGCTGACAAGTGGCAACTGGTATGGTTTTCTGCTGGTGTAGCCCATCTGATTCAAGGCTCGGTTTGTTGTGTGTTCAAAGCTGGTATTAAGCTTACTATGGCTGTAACTTTGATTGCGCTATTGTTGCTTTTCTGTCTTGCTATGTCAAAGCAGTGTGTATATCCTCTGACCTCTGACATCAACAGAACTGGTGCGTACTGATGAGGTCCGATTTGTTGAACCATTTTCTGTAAACACAAGAGATTAGTTGTGTGTGAAAATCTCAGTGGATCAGCAGTTTCTGAAATACTCAGACCAGCCTGCCTGGCAATAAAAACAACACGTCATTTAAACTCTCTTAAATACCATTTTTTTGCATTCTGAAATTATGTTTAAGCTTCGGGAAGTCATCTTCACATCATACAAAACGTGTGTAGCTGCTGTCATGTGATTGGCTGATTTATGTCAACAAGGAGGTGTACCTAATAAGGTGGCCTGTAAATGTTTGTTTGACAATATGTGTTTTTGTTTTGCTTTGTTCCATAAAGTATTGTAAATTTTAACAACTTTGCAAGCTTGTTGAAATTGCCAACATACAACAGTGTATGGGTAGGTAAACCTACCTACTATAGCAGAACTATAGTAGAACCTTTATTTCTTTCAATACAACAAAATAATCTATCTTCAGATTGACCAGTTTGATTGGTTCCTGTCCAATCAGTTTAAGTCAAGATTATGTCAAAATCTGTAACTCAATATTCACATGCAGAAAACAGTTTTAAATACAGATTTTTACTTTGTTTCTTGACAAGCTGCACAAACATGAATTACAAATTTAAAAAACTTCTCCAGACACAAATTCTTTTCTAGAAATGTACTAACTTAACTAAAACACAAATCATCTCGACAATTGTAGAAATCTTCATAGTTTCCAAGATTGTCAAACTCAGCTTCAGAAAACTTTATTAATCCCAGAGGGTATTTCTAATTAGACCCATTTGTTTGGACAGTGTCACAAAGCTTAAGTACAGTGCATTTTTGGCCAAAAACTACCCCTATAAGAATGTGGAGCTTTTTCAAAGTTTGCCCAGGGAACAAACTTTAATGTAGAAACAAAGCAAACTTAAACTGGTGAGAGGCAAAACTTCTTATAGATTGTGCCACCGGAATTCAGGTGAGCACAAATCTCCTTGATTATATGCAGCTGCTGGGTAGGGTGTTTCCTTTTGCTGCTGCCTGAAGCAGCTGTAGATGCAGCTTCTACTTGAGCTGAACATTTTGTACCTCTTTTCCTACCATATGTCTGTCCTCCACTCCTCCCCAAGTTGGTACCTCACTCCTATGTCCCTTTTAAATTTATTCTCCTCTTGCATGCATCTTTTCCTCTCACCCTTTTCTCTTAAGCCCTATTTCTAT
Organism: Anableps anableps; assembly: GCA_014839685.1. Taxonomy (NCBI): domain Eukaryota; kingdom Metazoa; phylum Chordata; class Actinopteri; order Cyprinodontiformes; family Anablepidae; genus Anableps; species Anableps anableps. Next base: position 32,363,137 of record CM026066.1, read on the forward strand.
AAGCATGTGCAGTTCTTTACCGGTATTCTCTCTGTTTTTGAATGGTTTTTTTCCATGTTAAACACTGATCACCGACCCCTCCCCCCCAACATTGCCAAGGTTTCTTTGTTTTTTGCTGAAATCACATTGGACCATTTCATGTTGAATCATTTGAATAAAAAAAAAAAAAAAAAAAAACAACTTTCAAAATACCTCAATTAACTTTTCAACTCAGTTTCTTTCTACAGCAACAAATTACAACAAATACCATCTCAATGCACTTTAGAAGACAAGTTCAATTTATATCTTATTATATGAAATCCAGATCTTTTCACATTTAATTCATATTCAACTCATTCGGATACACATGGTCCCACTAGCATCCAATAAATACTTTCCAATCTTATTCTGATTATAGTTCTGCACAATTAAAGTAAGTTGATCATATAATGGCAGTTAGTAAAAAGTTGTCTATCCAAGGAATCCCAGATGATTCCATCGAGTCTATGACTGGAGAATCCATCCTGAGCCAGCATGTGGGAACCTTCTTGCCTTTCCTAAAATCTGCTTATCATGTTTCACGGCTTCCTTTTCACATTAATCTTAAAATTTAAAAAAATCTTCCCTCTCTTTTCAAATTTTATTTAAAGCTACTCCTGACAGTTTCAGTTTGAGCCAAATTTCACATAGGCTGAATGTTTGTATGCTGTAGATTGGCACATGGTGTTCGTCTAGTTATGGTAGCTGGAGGGAGTGTGTGTATTGCATACAGCTAGCTTTTCATGAGTGCATGTTTAGCGGCATATATAAAACTGACTTAAAGCTTACCTTATCACTTTCTCCCTTTCCTTTTGCTCTCTGTTTATCATATCACCCATAATATGACTCTAAAATTTTAGCAGGAGTTTTCCCTATCTTAACTATAGGTTCATTTTTTTTCTTTCTATGCCTTTCTTCTGTGGAAGGGCTTTACTTGCAGGTTAGAGATAGATTTAAATGATTTTAGCATCAGATTAAAGCTGGTCTATACATGGCAACTTGGAGGATATTGCATACAGTAAACCTGTCCTACATTTAGAAAGGAACTGGCACAAGGTAACGCTAAATTATTTATCATCAGACTATGAAGGTTTTCAATATTCATGAGCTTCTCTCTGTGATTGTCAGTATGACTCAACATACCCGACTGCACAGTGGATGCCGCCCCAGTGATCATTTAGGCAACTGCTATTAGGAAATCGAAAGGCTTGGCTGGGTTCTCTTCTCATCTGGGAATTTTTAGTTATTATTCTCTAAAAAAAAAACAAAAAAAAAAAACAGCTACCTCTGTGGATTACATTTTCCAGAGTGTGATTAAAACAATAGTTATCAATTATTATAATATAAAATAATCCTCATATTCTAGTAAAAATGTAAATAATTTAAAACCATTTCATTTATTTTGTTTTATGGGGGTCAAATGGGATTCTGCAAGTTCTGAAAGTTAAATCCAATTTTCTAATGCCTTTTTAAGATCATCATGGTTAAAATTTTAGAACTTGGTGAGTTAATTAAAAAACATACAGTAAACTTCATAACTTAAGTTCAATTTGCTTAATATTTTTGAGCAATTTAAGTGTAAGTTTATCTATTTGTTCTTTAGCTCTGACTCATGACTCCATTTCTTTTCCACCAATGGGTTCCTTACCATTAGCCCTTTCAGATTATTATCAAAATCTATTAGCAAACTTCTAATATCCCTATTTTTAAGCCAAACTTGTTAAAATGATTTTCATGACGGCCGAGCTGGAAGTAGTTAACTAACACAAATATTTTGTTTCTAATCCTTTAAAGAAACTACGATGAACCCGGTTCACAAAGAAAGTTTTTTCAGGGATTTGGATTGGGCGCTGAATTTCTGGCTTTAAATACTTCCGACAGGGCTGTTTCCTCACCAGGTTTAAAGACTTTGTAGTCTTGTCATAGTGCACAATTCTTCAGCTAAAGCTAAAACACAAAGAATGAAATTCAACAATATACTCCATAAAATAAAAATAATTAAGTGAAGGAGGAGGAAATCAATAAACAAATCTACAAATATGAGACATAAATAAAGGTAATTTACTGACTGAATCTGAAAAACCTGGGTGTGTTTAACACTTTGCTAAGGTGAAAACTTCAGTAACACTTAAAGTGCTAAGAAACAACTTTATGGGAAGACCAACCCTCTCCATGCGCCTTGGGAGTCAGTGAAGTTGTGCCAAAAGCACTTTGGATTTCTGCATTTAACACTTTTAAAGGCCTAAGATTAAAAATTATATATTTTAGGACTGTCAGGGCTTTATAAGACCATGCAGAACCCATAGTGATGAATGACGATAAAATACCCTGTCAAGAAAATTTACATGGGAGGATGGAGCTGATGGCAAAGACAAATTTAAAGATCTGACTTGGAAAAATCCAAAGGAGTGAAAAGAGGGAGTAACTGCTTCCAATCATCCAGTTGGTTGCAAGATTTTCTGTAGGACGTAAGCCGGACCTCCCCTTTTTCCAAACTGCTGCGTTGATCATACACACACAAAAAAAAAAAAATCTAAAGAAAAAGTTCATTGGCTGTTTGTGTTGCTGCAGAACCACGAGCCCAAGTTTATGAGCTAATTCTGGCACACATTTCTGGGTAGGGGCAGAAAACCTGCTAAAACTCTCACTGGGATTTTTATTTTTTGTTAAATACCTTCAGGCAATCTACCACTTCTACAGTTGTCTGACAAAATGTTGTGTAGAATCCGGTTTCGCTCTGGGCACATTTTTAAAAGTCCTGTGTGTATCCCTCCTAAAGCTTGACCTTTTAAGATTTTAGAAAGGAGGAAAACTGCAGCGCACGAGGCAGTTTTGTTGGACAGCTTGTTAACATATTTAAGATTGTCTATTTTCAAGAAAACACTCTTTATCTTTAGGATTTTTTTATTTTGTTGACTTGAGAATAACATTTTTACCTTTTCTCCTACACAGGTTGCAGCCCCAGATGAGGCTCCAGTGGTGGTTGCTGCTGAAGCTGAAGTAAATCTAATTTAGATTTTTATTTTTCACATAAAAGACTCCACTTTTTGCCTGACAGTAACATGAATCAACCATATATCTTCTTGTAATAAGCCAGAGGCAGATTAGACAGGTGAGAGTCTGAATGGAGGAGGTTTTGACACCTTTAAAATGATGCCGGCCTAAGGCTTTTTACAAAGACAGCTCCAGAAAGATCCATAAAATCTAAGTGGTTTGGAATCCTGTGTTCTACATTTTACATTTTTTTGGCCCGATGTTTTTCCTTTTGTTTGAAGTTAACTTTTTAAAGCAAATCTCAAAACAGACAACCCTTTTAACAGCTAAAGTCATTAGAAACACAACTTGCTGCTTCCACAGGACTTTAACATGAAGGTAGCAACCAGGTTCTGCGCAACAAAGCCCTTTTTTAATTTATCATCATACGTGTGACCATCCTTTTAAAAGCAAAAGTTTGGGCAGTTTACTGTTCAGGTGTGTGGGCTCAATGCCAAGGAAGTATATCAACAATAACTTTAGGGAAGCAATTATTGTTATCAAGCATCACTGTAGACAGGGTTTTTTTTGGACCTCCAAGCAAATTCGCCTTCAATTTCTCAATGAAAGTACAAAAGCAAATCCATTACTCTAAATGGTTTAGTGTTGCATGCATGGCATGTTACATTTTGAATTTCATGGCAGTACATTTAGAGAAATACTAAAAAAGTACAGAGTGTTTGCAACTGTTATTATGAGAAAACCTTTTCTGTAAAAAGAATATGGCAGCAAAGTAAGTTGCAACTAAACAAGCAACAAAACCTCTAGAAGTGCACATGTCAACTATCAAGTATAGTGCTGGAGAGGTTATGGTATTTGCTTGGTTATGAGCCACAGAACTTGGGGACCTTTAGTCACTGAGATGATCATGAAGTCCTCTGCTTAGAAAAGTGTATTTTATGAGATGATATGTGCAGAAGCTAAAGCTTGACCCAAGCTGGGCCATAAAAATTGCAAAACACATCAGCAAATCTACAACAGAATGGCTGAAAAAGAAGGAAAGACATGTCATTCAAGATTCTAGTCAAAATACAAACCTCTACCTGGTTGAAAGGCTGTTGTAGCACCTTCATACATCAGTGTGGCACTTTTCTTTCACAGGGCTACCAATAAATCAGCATGCACAACTGAATAGGAGTTAGCCCAGAAGTGCAGTTAAAAAGTCTTTGTAAGAGCTAAGAAGGTGGTGTAAAAAAAAAAAAAGCAAGTTTTTAAAGTAGGTCTGTGTAATTGGATCTTCCTGAGCACATACCCAAATGTAAAAATAATTTTGTTTTTGTTCATCTATGAATCCATTTATGGATTGGTTCAAAAATGTAATCATCTTACTATAAAAGGTTACCTAAAAATGTATTTTGTATTTTATTTAGACAGAAGACAATGATGTCATAGAGACGGAGACGGATCAGGTAAGCTCTTTGGTTTATGACCTCAGAGGTTCTGGTCATGCAATGGGATGTAATTAACTGCATTTCTATTATGTCAAAACTTATTTCTATGAAGAAAAGCTTCTGACAGTCAGTATTCATTGGGACCCTTCTTGTTCTCTAGAATAATGTTGCATGTTTGGTGTTGTGACAACTTTGCAGACACATGATGTCTGTGAGGCAAACTCTGAGAAAGCTGTGACCCTGGCAGAAGACGACACTGAGATCAAGGAGGAACTAGAGGTGGCCAGCACTGAAGAAGTCAACATATCAGAGTCAGTAAAGGAAGAAGCTGAAGAACCAGTGGTAGAAGACCTTACCAGAGACCAATATCCTGCTGAAGTAGAACCTGCTGCAGAAAAAACTGAAACTGATACTGGATCAGAGGTGGAGGTTATCACAGAAACACTGGAGCCTGTAAAAGAGACTGAGAAGGTCAGTCCTGCAGAGCCACCTGAGGATGGAGAGGGAAAACTGGAAGACCTCGCTGAAGATGACTCAGCTACACTCAGTGTCAAGTCTGTTACAGCTGCAGAGGTGCCACCAGAAACATTTTTTATTATTAATTTTCTTTAAATGTCATATAAGTAAGCATTCATTCATTGTGTAGTGTATGTTTATGTCACTGTAACTACATCCTCAAAGTCAACAATAGACTGTTCTGTTTTTTCTCTGACAACAACAGGATTCTCTTGTCCCATCTGTGGAAATCCCAGCAGTAAGAATCTTCTCATTTACCCTACTTACAAAAAAAACAACAACAACATGCAGCTATTATTAATTACACTTTACTAAATTATAATTTAAAAGGAAAACAGGCAAATTTAGGTTTTCTGGTCACTTTGTTACTATGTGACATGGCAGCCTTTTATCTCATCAGGTGCTGAATACTATCACTGAATCTCCACTAGATGAAGCTGATCCTCCTATTGTTGAAGATACAGAGGTATAACCAAGAATTTGATATCAACATATGTCAATAAATGTTAATTTGATTATCATCAGATCGTTCTTATGCCAGAACTGCTAATTTATGGCATCACTGAGTTTGGTTACTAACTTCCCAACTGAAGGATTACAGTCAGTCAACATCTGAACTAACATATCCATCACCCTGAAGGTTTCCTGCTCGGCCATTTGAGGCTTACAATATTAACACAAAACTGCATCCATGCCTGAGGAAATATATTAAAGTAAATGTGTGTTTAAAACCATAATAGTAAGACTCATTTACAGTAATAATGAATCAAGGGACAGGGAGGAAATCAAACAGCTAGATGCCAAGACAACAACTTGGTATTCAGCAGTGACAAAAATAAAGGAGATGATCATCGGCCTCAGGATGTTACAGTCTGACACATTGGCATCACCAACCATGCAGTAGAGACAAGGGATTGCAATAAAGTTCTTGGAGAACAGATGACTTCACCTGGTCGAAGAACACTGGGACCATGAAAAAGGCCCAACAGAGATTAAATGTTTGGGTCATTATAGTTGTGTAGGAAGGTGAGACAAGTTGGAAAAATACCCAAAGGCCCTAAAACTCTTTGAGTGGTATGGGTGGTAGGAAGTGAGTGATGGGATGAAGCAGAGATCATGGATTTCTGAGGGAGATTCCTCTCGTAGATGACAGCTAGATGTTATGGGACCAATGTGACATAAGATGAAAGATGAAGTCCTAAAGTATGCGTTCCTTTAGGTCTTTGAACTCTGTTCGACTAAATATACACTAAATTTAGTTTACAATGAAGTTGTAAGTAAAACTTAATTTCTATTGCACTTTTCAAGATATAGAAATCACAAAGTTCTCTACAATCATCATCAAAACAAGAAACATGAATCAAAAGCAGATTTAAAAAACTGCTTTTTGACTGTCTGCTCTGTCACCATTTAGTCTAGCAAGATTTAGTTGAAAAAACTAAACTAAAACTAAAAATACTACAAATGACTACGTACCTCTTGACTGAAACTAAATTAGATTTGGGTCAAAGTGAAAATAAAATCAGCTGCTGCAGGAACAGGGCTCTGAATTATGTCAGAGATACCTCACATCCTGTCCACGCACTCTTTGCTGGTCAGGCAAACTGTATCACAGCAAAAAATAAAAAACCTGAACCACCAGACTGCTACACAGAATTTTGCCTCAAACAATCCTTTCTCATGTTCTCCTTCTGTCACTCAGGGAGCTGCTGACCTTCTGATCCATGAATTAGCTGTCACTGAATCTCTGTCAGCGGTGAAGGACATTGTTTCAACATCTGCTGTTGTCCAGCAGGTGAAATTTGTACAAACTGCTCTTTATTTTATGCCTGTTGGTAATGAATAACTGAAATACTGTTGTATTGTAGTCTTAGTGTGTTATGTTTATCCCAATATGTTGGCAAAACTGCAGTAGAACATTTGCAAGCTTGCATTTAGTTTGCTGTTATTTACAATCTCAGCCATTCATGGTCTGATTTCTGACAAATGCGACGGGTTTCCTGCTCAGTTGACCTCTGCTTTTATGTCAAGGATAATTTATCAGATGGATGCTTTGTGAGCTGTTCTTATTTAAAAAGGTTGTTTCTCTAACACATTTCCCTCTTTTTTGACTCCCAGGAAGCAGAGGGAACAGGGGACACCCAAACAGAGTCCATGGATGCTACTCCTGCAGATCCTCAAACTGAATCTGCTGCTCCTGTAAGATGTATATACAATGTATTTTTCAGAATTTGTGCAGTCTTAAATGAAAAGATGTGAAGGCTACATTTACTCTTACTACAACACTTCTCTTAATAATTTATTTCACAATACCAGTAAAAAGTATTTAACCCTTACTGGTTTCTTCCTGTTCTCTTTTGTTTTTTGCCACATTTAAATGTTTCAGATTAAAAATGTTTTAAAAAGAAAATTTCATTTAAGAAAAAAATATTGAAATTAACATGACCCTATGTAAAAATATTATTACCTCTCTTGTTAAATTATGAATTATCTGTGATTATTCAATTTATGAGTCACACACTGGCCTGATTAATGCCACATTTATAGAATCGAGAAATTACTTAAATAGAACATTTAAAACATTCAACTTTAAACATGAAGTAGGATACGAAAGAAAGCAGCACGTTATGCCCCAATCTTAAAAGGGCAGTAATATGTTAACTCGACTTTTTTGAGCTTTACATCATGTTATATTGTTATGTCAAATTTCTTTTAAGTCATATTTGATATATTCAGAATTTTTGTAACAACTGAAGGTAACATAGTCACCTTGATTGTGCTATAAAATGGACTATACATACATAACACAGCCCTTTTGAGAAAACCCAGTGTTGGCCATTGTCCATAACGCGAGAAAACATGGAACATTCATGAATGAATGTTTTGGAACTTACCAAAATTACTCCAAGAGTGTATAAATAACTTATCCAGGAGGTCACAAACAAACCAAGAACATCATCTAAAGAACTGCAGACTTTAGGCTCAGTTAAAGTAAGTGTTCAAGATTCAACAATAAGAAAGTGGTGGGGCAAAAAGGCATCCATAGCAAAGGTAAATATCACTGTTGACCAAAAATAAGACAAAGTAAAATAAGACACCTCAAATTTACCAAAAAGACATATTTATGATTCCCAAGACATTTAAAAAAATATATCTGGTGGACCAATGAGACAGAAGTGAAACTTTTTGGAAAGTGTGGGTCTTGTTACACAAGCTACAAAACAAGCTAACCTGGAATTGCATCAGCACAATAATCTGAAGTACAGCAGAAATCTCTAAAAACAACAAGGCAGTTTTGCAGTGGCCTTGTCAAGATCCGGACTTAAATCCCTTTGAGACACCATGGCATGACCTTATGCAGGGCTTAAAACCATCCAATCTGAATGAATTAAAACAATTTTGCAAAGAAGGGTGGGCAAAAATTCATCCACAGCAATGCAAAAGCCAGTTACATGCTTGATAGGAGTCTTTGCTTCCAAGGGTGTAACTAACATTAGTGTACAATTACTTTTTTATATTGGGTCAGGTTGGTTTGGATAACTTTTTTACCTTAAAAAATAAAATCATCAGTCAACAATGCTTTTTGTATTTACTCTTTTTTTAATATTTAATTTTGTTTGATTATTTGAAACACTTAAGTATGACAGAAACAGAACAAATTTTTAAGGAGTTAAATACTTTGCATGGGGGTAAATGATCAAGCTCTCACTTTGTCCTCTGAGCTCATGTGTCCTTTCTTTTCCAGAATGCTGCTGCCAACCAGACGTGTCTGGATGTGTTATCAGAGGAAGCGAAGTCAGAAGGTTGTGATGTTCCATGTCAAGGGCAGCTTCCTGTCGAGGCTGTGCAACTTGCTGCAGTGGTAAATAAATTTGTCTTAAGAAAAGAGAGTTCAAAATTTTTCTTAAAACATATATCTATTTACTTTAGGAATTTGTTAAACCTCAGAGGATAATTGGTTATAGAAGTTGAAGGTAAACAAACTGAGAATAACAATAAGCAACTTCAGACATAAAATCAAAGCAGTAGAAGTAATTTATAGCTGATGTTCTTAACAGAGCCAACTAATGTTTCATTCAGTTGAATTTCAATAGCACAGTCTTAAGTTAAATCAGACCAAACTTTTCTTGTTTTAGGTGAGTTAGAATAGCCAAAAGTATTTCTACTCACTAAATACCACAAAAGTGTGAGGAAAAAAAATAAATCAGAGGTTTATTTATTAATGTTTCTAAATCAGAAGTTGAACAATTAGGAAAAGCCCAGATGATGATGTCAAGGCTTTGGAAATTTCTGACAGGTTAACTGACATATCTGAGTTAATTGGAGGCACACCTTGAACTCACTGCTTTCTTGTTTGACACAACGAGAAAGTCAAAATAAAACAGCTGTTACTCCAGAATAAACATTAAAAACAAAACGAAGCAAAAAAATAAAAAACATATTGCAGTTTGCAAATTCACACAAGAACAAAGACCTTCATTTTTGGAGATATGTCTGACGAAATTTAAGTGTAACCGTTTGGTCGTAATGACCAACGTTACATTTGGAAGAAAAATTGGGTTGCTTGTAAGTCTGGGAACACCATCCCAACTGTGAAGTACGAGGGTGGCAGCATCATGTTGTGGGGCTGTTTTGCTGGAAGAGGAACTGGTGGACTTCATAAAATAGAGAGCATCATTAAGAGAATAGCATTATGTGAAAATATTGAAGAAACATCTAAAGACATTGGGCAGGAAGTTAAAGCTTCAGCACAGATTGATCTTCCAAATGGACAATAACCCTAAGCATACAGTCAAAGTGGCGATAAAGTGGCTGAAGGATAACAAAGTCAATGTTTTGGCGTGGCCATCACAAAGCCCTGGTTTCAATCCTGTAGAAAATTTGTGGGCAGATCTGAAAAGCCATGTGAAATCCAGGCAGCCTACAAACCTGACTCAGTTGCACTAGTTCTGTCAGGAAGAATGGACCACAACTCCAGCAAACTATGGTGAGAAACTTGTGGAAGGAGACTTAAAATGTTTGACCCAAGTCATACAGTTCAAAGGCAATGCTACCAAATACTGAGGAAATGTATGTAAACTTCTGATTTAGAAGAAATTAATAAATAGATTTCTGACATATTCTTTCTCTCAACATTGTTGCATCTATTAAATTAAAATAATTTTGATAATTCTAGCTGACCTTAAACAAGAGAAGCTTGGTCTGGTTTACCTTCAGACAGTGAGGAAAAGGGTTTATGTCTCTTTACTCTGTGTATGTGAACTTCTGGTTTCGACTATATTTGTGTTCCACAGCATGCTCACCAGACTTAATTATTCTCTGTACTTCAGGAACTTTCAGTGGAAATAACACAGAATGGAAACATTGTTCCTGAGGTCTCTATCGAGGGTTAGAGCCAAGGCACACAGCTCAGAAGATCTTTTTCTATGTGTAAGACACTCAAAGTATGAAATAAGTCTTTTAAAACATTTTTTTTTTTTTTTTTGTCTTTATTTGTAGTTATTCACTAATGACGATGCTCTTGTAACACATGTCTCTTTCAGATTCCTGTTGGAGGACTCAAAGCTTTCCAGGGAGTCAACCAGACCTTTTCATTTTTTAAGGCTTAGGGCAGAACAGGCAGGAAATCGAAGTGGGCATCCACACTTTGAAGTGCCTTTTCCTGTCCTGTACTCTGCCGAAACATCAAACCAGATGTGAACATGCAGAAACGGCTCCTCTCACGGCAGCAGCTGAGACCTATGGAAACAAACATCTTTGGCTCTTTTAAATACTTTGCTATGCAACAAAATCACATATTAAATGAGTTTGACTATACTAGGAGAAGGTGACAAAACAACAAGAACAGAAATATTTTGCATCTTCTGTCTTCTCAGAATATCTGCCTTCACAGTGCATAGACCTTATGCATTTCAGTAGACTTGTAGCATTGATAATAGGGTCTGTAATTTGAATTTAGGTGTATGTTTATTAGACAGAGATATTTTTTTGCTGTTCTTTTTGGAAGTCACTCGTTTAGTTTACCACTGTGTTTTCAAAACATAAACCTATGAATAACCTTTAGAGGACAGTTCAAAATTTTTGAAGTTCTATTAAAAGGTTATAGCCAGGTAATATACCTGCAGTGGGTAAAGCTCTTGGCATCCCTATTTAGCATAAATCCAGATAAGTTGGTCTTGGAGGCTGAAGCTAATGGCGAGTCCAAAGCCAAAGTGGACTTATACTCTTTTAAAACAATCCCATTTTTAACATATATCCTTTGTTGAAGGACCTCCTCCCACCTCCATCTATTGCATTAATAATCACCAGGTTCTGTGTAAATGTGAACCATATCGATGGTTTATAGGTTGATAAAAAAATATAAATATATGATAAATATAAATTGATAAATATATATATATTGTCCCAATTGATAAATATATATATATTTGCATAAACCACCATAAATACTACTTTGGTCTTGATCCAAGAGGCTGAAACTAACCGCTAGTTCAATAGTGGCCAACCAATCTGGATTTATAATAAAAGAAGACAGCAAGAGAATTATCTGCTTTGGGTAATTAATTTGCTGCTTATATCCTTTAACTGAACCACACTTCAAAAATCCAAAAATCTGTTTCCTTTTTCTGTCTACCAATGTTCACTGTCTTGACGAAGTGCCACTGCTGAGGTTACAAAGCTACATTGTAAAGACAAAGCTTTGATATTCAACAGAAGCCTTGAGAAAGCTATTTTTTCTGTTTTCCCCACTTTCATAACTCATTTTGTATACACAAAGTAATGCATACACGGTTGTGTTAAAATTGGTGCGTTATGAGTTATTAATGGGCTGTCTTGACCTGTGAAATAAAGTTAGAACTCTGATGTGTTTTTGGCTTGCTAGCTTAACCATAACCAAGCAGTCATATATTTAAGAAGCATATCTCTGCCTAAAAACATTTTATGGAAGTTTGTATATTCTACTCCCATTTCAAACTTTAATGTGCTGCTTTGTACTGTTTTTCTGGGTAACAAGAGATGAATAGAAAGTCATTTTTGACAGAGAAATACTCAGACTATGCCATATGGCATCAAGAACCATGGCAGATTTAAAGTCACTTAAATCCCATCTCTTCCCCATTCTGATCCTAGGTATTGATCTTTGGAAAACTTTCTCAATTTCACCCGAAAGCCTAAATTGACCTGATGCAATGTGATTCTTTTTGTTTTTAACTGCAACTGGACACACACACTCAGGTTATTTTGAAAATACAATTATATAAAGGGATTTGTTACTCTGAAGTGTGATTTAATGAATAAGACAGTGACTGTGAATAACCTATGTGTAGTCAAAAGCCCCTTGAACCTCAGTTTTGAAAATGCAATATAAATATATTTTTACATTTTTATTTAACTTAAAAAAATACTTGCATAGACATCTGGGTTTGTTTACATGGATGACTCTGTTGGTTCCTGGTTCTTCAGCAGCAATATTCCATATGGAACCCATACTGGCAAACAGAATGTGTCAAGTGTATCCAGTCAGAATAACTGATGGAAGTGTTAAAAAAAACTGCAAGTATAAAATGGAGAGGGTGGGTGGGGTAACAGCTTGGTGTTAATCATAAATAACCAGTACTTGTGATGTAGTGATTTATAAAAGCATATGCCAGTAATAAATCTGTTCCCAAGCTAAACTAACCCTTTATGTACCATTAACAAGACCATTAAAATGATAATTACACTGACACTTCATTGGAGATGTAACATATGCAACTGAAATTTACAGATTTCATTTAAATAAAACTTTCGGATGGGAATTTGAATACATATTTTTACTGAAAAAAAAAAAAAAAGACAAAGCATAAATGTTCCAGATCAAAAAGATTTTTTAATTATCTCTTTTTACATTTAAATTTACATTCATATTATCATGATGTAATTTGGTACAGTAAACACTGCTAGTAAGTGGTTTGTTTGGTTTTTTTTGTTTTTTTTTTTGCCATTTTTTAGCTTTATATTGTCAGTGTCAAACAAACAAAAAAAACAAAACAAAAACAACAACAAAAAAAAAAAAAACAATTTCAAGCATCAGTTCGCTTTTTTATTTAGGTTTGTTGGCCCTTTCTGTGAGGAGTTTTTGCTCCATTTTCTTTTTACAAAATATTAGAAACAAAACAGAACACTTTCACCTCTGAATTTAAAGGGGGAAAATGTATTTGTGACATAAAAGGACTGAATACCCAAAAGGATAGAGTTACAGATCTAGAGAAACAACAGACAGGATATACATGTATAAAAGCACATTCATATTAACATGTGATGCTTTGGAATGAAAACAGCGGCTTACTGTGATCAACCAACAACTGCCCCGTTTGGGTTCCAAGCTTTCCACTCATTTGAATTTTCCACTTGTGCCATTATTATGTATGATCAATACATCTTCCCCAAACGCTTTAATAAAACGCAATAATAAATAGGAAAAAAAAAAAGAAAGAGATTTGATTGGTCCATGAGGTAAAATCTGAATGGAAAAATAGTTGGAAAGATTTCAGAAAAGTTTTTTTTTTAAAGGAAAAAAAAAAAAAAAAAGTGATAATCAGCAAAAGAGCACGATGCTCCGTAAAGCTGCATTATTTGTCAGCACGCACACAAAAACATTCACGCAATCCAGCCTGAGCATTAATTACAAGATAAACACCCAAGCTGGAATCTTTACAAAGCCACTTAATGGATGATAATATTCTATTATTTACATAGAAGGGATATTTTAACTGATAAACAGTGTAATACAAAGAGTGAGAAAACAAACACCCCACAAAACCAAGATGAAACCAGAGCAACCTATCACATTTTCTTTTCAATCCTTCACTTTTATGAACTCTAGTTTTATGTAAACGGTGTTAAAGGTGGGTTGAGCTTAAATGACAAAAATGCATAATGATTACGAAGGAGCTTAAAAATCAAGGACTGAGAGATCTGTCAACAGGTACAATCACGCTGGTAGCATCTTTCCTGTTGATGCTACAAGAAAAAAAAAAAAAAAAAAAGCACTTCAATAAAAAGAACTGCTCATTCATAAGTCCCTGTTTAGGAATCAAAGACATCCACCTGCTGTTGTTTCGAGGGTTTTATGTAGGATAGCATGCAGTTTGCTACACAGTGTACAATGAGAGGGTGGAAGTCAAAGAGCACTTCAAAAAAAAAAAAAAAAAAAAAAAAAAAAAAAAAAAAAAAAAAAAAAACCCAGACTGCCTGACTGGATTTATGCAGAAATTCCAAAACAAGTTTTAGGGCTGCATTTTTTTTTTTTTTTTTTAAACTTTGATCTGCTGCAGCAATATCAGGTATAAAGCAGCACAAGTAGTGTTCAGCAGGTAAATTGTCTTGACTTACTGGCTCAAGAAAATTCAAGTTGTGACCCATAACCGAGCAGCAAAGGTATTCATAAAGATTTTTCAGTTATCTCTTTCAATTTGTTTGGAAATGTTTGCATTATCTGAAGAAGCAAGTCTAAACATCACAAACTGCATTTTGCAAACTTTCAGGTTGGCTGCCATGCTGAACAATTTACAGCCATAATCACTTTTATTTGCCAGTAAACTACAAGACCAGCTGCAAACGTGCAAAGCACAAATGAAATGTTTTGTTTTTTTTAAAATCATCAATAACCAAAATAGGTCATAATTTCTTTCAGTGTTAATCCCCCAAATAAATTTATTTCTTTAGTTTTTAGCCTAAATATCAGTTATTCCCTCCTCCCAATGTTTGCAGCACCACTTAGGCAGTCACACAGGTAGGCAGTGAGTTTAAAAACCATCTCAATGTTTATTAAACCCTCTGTGTAAGAACAAGAATTTGAATTATTTTCATTACAGCAAGATGTGAGGCAAGGAGGTCTTTTCTTTGAACTGTAGAAACACAAGAAAGTAAAGAAGGAAGAAGGGAATTGTAGAGAGGACACCTCTCAGAGGCTCGGCACCCTTTATGGCCCAATGTGGGCTCAGCCCTGTCCAATCTGGCCCAGTCAAACCCTCGTTTGGCTGGGCCAAATCCAGCCCAGCGCACGTCTGGTCTGGTTTAGCAGTGGTCCAGGCCAGTGTTTCAGAAGAGAGCTTTGGAACCCTGGTTTTCAAACTCTGACCAGGCGTCATTCAGTTCCATGAAGATCATCTTAGCGTACTGTTCGTAAGGCTGACCTGTAGCCTGCGTGGACAAACATAGCATAGATTTCATCATTAATAACTGAAGATCTGAGCACTAGATTACAGCATATGCAGGGTTTTGAAGCTATACCTTATCTGGATGGACGACTAACACTGCCTTCCTGTAGTATTTCTTGACCTGGTCAGGTGTCACAAGGTCGGCCATGCCCACAGGCTTCCAGCGGGTTTCCCCCTCCCACAATACTGTATGCAGAGTTGAAAGCAGTGCTCTGATGTTTCGCTCCTTTCCCTCGATCCATTCCAAAATCTACAAAGTAGAAAATAAGGGGAAAAACCCAATACTTCAGAAGTTTACTAGAGAACATTACAGAACAAACAGCGTTATGAAGAAAACAACTGAAACCTGAACACATGGTCGTCCACCTAAACGGACAGGCTGGGAAAAAAACAAAACAAAAACTAAAGCATTGATCTGGGACACAGCCGAGAGGCGTGTGGTAAATCTGGAGGAGGTGCAGAGATCCACAGCTCAGGTAGGAGAATCTGCTGATGTTAGAATCTCCACAAATCTGGTCTCTATAGAAGAGTGGCTAGAAGAAAGTTATTATGTATTATTCATGTGTTGAATGGCCAAGTCAAAGTCCATAATTAAATCGAACTGAGAATCTGCTGCAAGATTAAAAACTTGCTGCTCAGACACTATCATTCTAATCTGCCTAAACTGGAGCAGATTGGAGCAGTTTTTCCCGTTTTTTTTGCACAAAAAAACGGCAAAAAACACATTTTTTTTTAGATGTGCCGTAAAGATGTAGACAGACAAGTATAGATTCAGGAGGGATAATCACAAACCCCTGTGTAAGTATGAAGTATGAGTATGAATACTTTTGTGAGGCTTTATAAGCTTTGCTATGAGCTGTATTTTATTGGTCAATAATATATACAGTGTGAGGTTTTGAGATGCATATCTGTCACATGTGTATTATATTTAGCTTGTTACCTGTAACTTCAGGGGATCCATGTCTTTTGCTATCTCTTGTTTCCTCATTTCAGCAATGGTCCTTGGTCCCTTTTTATCAGGCTTGGAAGCAAAACCCTGAGTGGACAGGAGCTCCTCAAAATCATCCTCTTTCACCTTTGGTTTGGGGCCTATGGTAAAACGACAACACTGATTAAGGACTAAATCTGAAATCAAACAAACAAACAAACTCAAGGAGAAGCAAGTTTTCTGTAGCTGAAAAACTATAAATCCTTTCCCCACGTGTTAGGATTGTCTTACCAAATCCAGGCCCGCGAACCCCTCTCTCCTCCCTCCCACCAATGACACTAGAGAAATTGAGGTTGTAGTTGGGTTTCGAGGGCTGTGTGCTTGCAGGCTGAGGTGCTGAAGATCCTTTAGGTGTTGATCCGGGTCCAGACATCCAAGGTTTGGTCTGAGCTGAGGTGGGTCTTCCAGACTGCCAGGCTTGGGCTTGAGGCTTTGCAGAGGAAGCGGTGGAGGAAGAAGGAGTCTTTGTGCTAAACGAAGCCCCTGAAAAGTTACTGCTTGAGGAGCCTGCGAGAAAAATAAATAAATATTACACTTACTTTAAAAGACTAAAGTCGATGTTTTTCATATGCTAGGGTCACTGCTCGTTAAATCAACATGTAACACTGTAAGACAAAACCTTACCTGGTAAATTGGAACCCAGGGTTCCAAGGTCTGCAAAAGGATCAAAAGTCTGAGACTTGGCCTTTGACATGGATGATCCACCAGAAGCTGCAATTATAGTGAGAATATGGAAGTTGAACATTTTCAGACTTATATCTGGCAAAACTGTTGACAAAGCTGATATGCCACCAAAACAAACAAGATAAGCCTTATAGTTTATTAATTAATATTCCATTACCCTTGTTTGCCACAGTTAACAGATTGACAAACTCGCCTGTGACTGTAACACCTGAACTCCACTCTACCAGGGCCTACAAGTGTTCAATGATATCCACACAAATACAGACTGGAAGAACCACAGTGTTGGTTCTGTTTGGACCTCAGCGCAGCATTTGGCGACTGGAGAGCTGGGTTGGACTCTCTGGTACAGTATTTAATTGGATCAAACCCTACCTAAAGAACAGGGATTTCTTTGTGTCAATAGGCAACTTCTCATCGGAGCGGACAAAAGTCACATGTGGAGTACCCCAAGGTTCAATCCTGGGACCCCTCCTATTTAATATCTACATGCTCCCACTAGCTCAGATTATAACAAATCCTAAGATTAGCTACCACAACTACGCAGATGATACACAGCTCTACATTATGATGTCACCAGGTGGCTATGAACCCTTCCAAGCACTGAACAGATGCTTAGAACAAATCAATGTGTCGATGTGCCATAACCATCTTCAGCTGAATAGAAACAAAACTGAAATTATCATCTTTGGACCTAAAGAGGAGCGATCTAGAGTCAGCGTGCAGCTTCAGTTATTACAACTAGAAACTAGTTGTAATAACTAATAACTCGGCCCGAAATCTGAGTGATCGACTCAGGCCTGAACCTTCAGGGATGCATAAAGACAGTTACAAAGTCTGCCTTCTATCACCTGAAGAACATTTCCAGGATCAAAGGACTAATGTCCCAACAAGATGTAGAGAAACTCCATGCGTTTATCTTCAGTCGCATTGATTACTGCAACAGTGTCTTAACAGGTCTGCCTAAAAAGTGAATCAGAAAGCTGCAGCTGATCCAGAACGCTGCTGCTCGCGTTCTCACTAAAACCAGGAAAATAGAGCACATAACCCTAGTTCTAAAGTCCTTACACTGGCTCCCTGTAGCTCAGAGAGCAGACTTTAAAATACTTCTGTTAATTTTTCAAGTCACTGAACGGCTTTTTGCTCGATGATCTTTATGATGTTGATGCATTGATTTTTGCTTGATGATTTTGATTATTTTGATGCATATTTGATGTTTTTTGATGCAAAGAACTTTGAACTGCCTTGCTGAAATGTGAAATACAAATAAACTTGACTTGACTGCCCACCTGTGTTGGTAAAACTGGGTTTGTTTGTGCTGGTACTGATGCCAGGTGTGGTCTTAGTGGCCCAACTGTCCCACCCACCGAGCAGGTCTGGTTGGCTGGCTGATGACGTCATCTTAGGGCCATCTTTTGCAATCTTATCTGTAAAGACCAAGTGTCCCAAACTTAGTATTGTACTAAGATGCAGTGGGGAATTTCTCTGATGCTGTATTAGGCAATAATACTTCGAACAAGTATTGAAATGTCTTGAACTTCTCACATTTTGGCATGTTTCAACCACAAATACCAGTTTATAGCATGCGGGTTTTATGTCACAGACTGATAAAAAGTAGCACCTAATTGTGACATCAAAAGAAAATACATGGCTCAACTTTTTTTTTTTTTTTTTTTTACAAATACATATGTGATAAACCTGAAAAAAAAAAAATCTAGCAACTACAGGATACTCAACACATTTGATGACTGTCCTGAAGTAGCCATCATTGAATGAAAGTCATAAGATGTCCATTTGCAGTTTGCTACAAGCCATGTGAGGACACAGCAAATATGTGGAAGTCATTGGTCTGATCAGGGGAGACTATCAGGAATGCATTCCAGACTTTTCAGATTTGTCTTTGAAAAACAGGAAAATGTTTCATTTCCCTTTATATCACAATTATGCACTACTTTAGTCTTGACCCATCACTCAAAATCTAAGTAAAATATACTGAAGTTTGAGGTTGCAATGTGACAAAATGTGAAAAAGTTAAAAGGGGTATGATCTGTTTCCAAGACTCTATTGATTGTGGACTTACTGAGGTTGAAGAGGCTGGTGTTAGATGCAGGGGTTGTGGTACTGTGAGCTGAGCTGAATCCACTGGTCGCTGAAGTATCAGAGCCCAACAAGTCTCCAAACAGGTCAGGCCCGGAGGCTTGGCGAGAAGAGCCAACGCTGGAACCAACGCCAGAGCCGGACCCCATCCCGAATGGATCAAACAGGTCACCCATGGCTACAACACATTCACAACCAGATAAAAATGACATTGAAGTTAAAGACAGAGTTTTAGAATAATGCATTCAGCTTGTATAAAGTCCTACTCCTCACGTTTTGCGTCAGGTGTGGTCCCGCTGGTTGGCTCACTAAAGAATAGATCTTCCTGCACTGCTCCTGTCTGACCAGTAGGTGGTGCAAACAAGTCATTGAGGAGATCACTGTTGCTGGAAGCAGCTTTCATCCCTCCCTGATTCGAAGCACCAGAGGAGACCGAAGACGGGGCAGGTGGATCAGGGTCTGAATTCAATCCCAGCAGGTCAGCTGTGTCGCTATGAGCAGAGTCGTGGGGTGCAGGAGGGGGTGTCTGCTGGGAAGGAAGAAATAAAATTGTTGGCTCTTTCAAAGCACCATCAGAGCACATATCAAAGAAAGAAGATCTAAGAAATCCACCTGAAAATCAGCATCGAACAGTTGTTCACTGAGGTCATGTGATAAAGCTTCCCCAGAGGGAGCGGAGTAAGACTCTCCCTCTGACTGATCACTAAGATCCTCCTGATCGTTCATAGATCCTCCTCCTATGCTGTCTGTAGCATCCTGCGGACTTTGAGTGTCTACGTATACAAGGAAAAAATTAATGCAAATGTAAGAAATTTTAAGTATCAAAGTATTTTGAATTCATGGAAAAGGTTTGCTAATATAGCATTTGAAGTGTTTCATAGTTTAGACAAAGACAGGAAACAAAATCCAGGCTCTTACCTCTTTAAAAAAAACTGATTCAAAATATTATCAATACAACTTTAGAGAAATATTAAGAGATGTATGAGAGAAATTTACCTTCCCAATCTAGTGTCTGGAAGAAGTTACTGGAGTTGGCATCGTTGCTTACAGGAGACTCTGATTCAGTCGCATTGGCTCCATCTGGTGTCTGAACTGGTGGAGGTGACTCGGACTCATAAAATGCAGAGGAGCCAGGCTGACGAGGCAGCTCGGGTTTACCTATGGCGATTAGATATTTAGTTTGTATAAATGAAACTGGCTTCAATAAAAGGCTTACATGTATAATTTGGTGTTTCACAAGAAAAAAAAAAAAAAAAAAAATATATATATATATATATATATATTTTTTTTTTTTTTTTTTTTTTTTTTGTACTTGTTCTTTAGTATGTACTTAGCATACATATATGCTAAGTACATACTAAAAGGTTAAAATATGCATAAAGACAAGCAAAGGGTGATACACTATTTGAGCACAAAGAAAAATTGAGGAGGGGCTTTCATTTTGCAGATAAAAACAGGAGTACAAGCACATCTCAAAAAATTATTGTGGAAAACTTCAATATTTTATGAAAAAAAAAAA
This sequence comes from Anableps anableps, assembly GCA_014839685.1. Taxonomy (NCBI): domain Eukaryota; kingdom Metazoa; phylum Chordata; class Actinopteri; order Cyprinodontiformes; family Anablepidae; genus Anableps; species Anableps anableps. The sequence goes on from CM026066.1 coordinate 32,383,582, forward strand.
AAAAAAAAAAAAAAAAAAGCTTTATTATTTCCACCAAAGTTGTGGTTTTCACAAGTAATAAGTGTTCTTTTAGAGTTGTGGGTCTTTGCCTCTCCTTCAGCATTACCAATGCCCTGTTGGCTGCTGCTCAGATTAATGCTCTCCTTGCCCAATGTCTCAATTTGGGTGGACATCCAGGTCTTGGTCGTTGTGCCATACCTGTTCCATGTCTGGATCATTGACTGAGCAGTGCTCTGGATGTTCAAAGTCTTTACAGAACAGCTGTATGTATACTGACATTCAATCACACCATGCTAGACTCTTAAACTACACTAGATTTTCTTTTGGCCAATGGAAATAAAGATGATTGAATATAAATGCAACCAAACACTTTCAGATTTTAATTTATAGAAACGTTTGAAAAACACCCTATTATTTTCCTTCCACTTCTGAACTGTGCGCTATTTTGTGTTGGTCCATGACTAAAAAGTTTGTGGTTGTAAAGTGACAAACCTTTGTTGAGGATATATTATTATTTTTGCAAGGCACTGTATAAATCAAATCCAGAACCTACCAAACTTGCTCAGGATTTCCTGCTGCTCATCACGAGATGAGAAAAGTATTTTGGGGTTAAGGCCCTTGGTTTGGAAGCCCTCCCATGGAGGGATCTTGTTGCTGGGTCTGTCTCTGGGTTCCACCTCGATGTCCAGATTAACCTGGAACAAGTCTGGGTACTTCTCCTGGATGTCACAGGCGTCCAAATCATACCTGACAAAAACAAAAAACCGTGTGGAGGAAAACATTATAAAGAAAGAAACAAACACCTTTCAGTTTTAGCTCTCCTGTAGATATTAAAAAGTCATTATCACTTGAGTAGCAATATTCCAGATTGTAATGGGATGAACAGGCGGATGTACATACTTTGCAAACTTGACAGTAGTTGCGTTTCTTGGGATAAAGCCTGTGTGAAACTGAATCTGAAACATTTTCATTGATGCCATCTGAAAAAGATGTTTGACATCAGAAAGTGAGTATTTCAAATACAGCAACAAATTCTGGGGCACAATATCTTTTTTTTTTTTTTTTTTTTTTTTTCTTTTTTTTTAACTCTTACTTACTGAAAGTATTGATAAAGTGAAAAGCACCGTAACAATTTCTCAAAAGTCAAAAGACTGATAACACTTATTTATGCCTGTACCTTTGCCTGGAGACGCCCACCCAGAGTAGATCTAGCATGATAGATCACCACAAGTACATCTCCTTGAACTGTAACATTGAGGGGAATCTCTGCTCTGCCATCTTCAATCTTAAAATCCCTTGAAAGGAAAGAAAAGAAAGAAAAACAGAGAATAACTGAATATCAGAGCCATGTTGCTTTATACTGATTAAACAGCAAAAAAAAAAACCTGCCAGGGCAAACATACTTCATCCTGTCGTACTCCTGCGAGGTGGTCAGGACCCTCTCGTCTCCAACATAGACTTCGCAGAACGGCCTGCAACCATTGCGTTGCTTGTTGAACAGTGGCACTGGTGTCATGATGATAGAATGAATAATTACAGGCTTGCTGTGCAGGATTATGGGCTCCTCTGCCATCATGTCGCACATGTACTCTATGTACCTAAGACCAAAAAGCACCATCATTTTGTGAAACATTAAAAAAAAAAAAAAAAAAAAAAAAAAAAGTCAGTATATAAAAAACGAACCAAGATAAATTTCACAATTTAAGAGTAAACCCAAAAACCAACGCATTTTCTGCAAACTGGGTTTCGTACCTCTTGTGTGAGGGGGATATGCCAGGCGGACAACGTTTCATAGAGAACATGTAAACAGCAGCCTCAGCTGTGGTGAAGAGGCGACAGAAACATAAAAAAGAGCAAACTGCCACTGCTGATGCTGCTCGCCCATCCTACAGAGAAAAAAAAAGCAAAAACGATCAAAACAATTAAAAGCACAGGAGCTGACACAGCAGCTTTGATTGTAAAGCAGATAAAATCACACGCTTGGCATGTTTAGTCTCAAAGATAGTTGGGGTTGATGATGATGGGAGGTAAAGCAGAGTACATGTAACCACTACCAAGATGTCACTACGTATTCCTTGTTTGTTTAGCATTCAGGATGAGAAAAGGCAGAAATGGCTGGAGCTCACTGATCAGTCTTCAGCTTTATTGTGCAAACTTCATGGAGGCTAATGTTTCAACACCAAAAATATATTTTGGGTTTGCATCGATATGTACCCAAACTGTGACAACTAAAGCTATAAACACAAATTTTATAATTAACTAATAATTGTACATGTACCAAGTTGTTAAGATGATTGCAGTTATGCACAAATATGAATAATGATTGTGTATATAATCTTATAAATTATAGTTTCATTTATTAACCTGCATAAAATCATCTGAGTAACACTAATGTATTTTATTTTGACTTTCAGCTTTCTTTGTACTCTGCTGCATTTTTAACACTCCAACAACCCTCAGATATAATTTATCAGATTTACTTCTCAGGCCTATAAATAAACCATTTCCATGTATTGGAATGAGCCATGTTCTTATTTCTGTTCAAAATGCACTATATTTGTGTATAGATTTGACTGATTTTATGATTCTGTACACCATCTTCTCATTCTGGGTTGCTGTAATTTCTTTTAAATTCACACAAAAAAGAAACAAATACTCATAATATATTTGTATATATATATATATATATATATATATATATATATATATCTCAAAAGCTCAGGTCTGATTTTGCTCTAAAGAAAAAGACTTTAATCTTCTCTATTTCTGAGCATGACTGGAGGAAGGGTTTACTTACCAGACAGTGTACTATACAGATGTTCCTCTGGTCCTGTTTGAGCCATACATGCATGTTCTTGCATACGCTGTAGAGACTGCGGAGGTTGGGAGCACGGCGCACCTGCCAGTTACACTCTGAAACCTGGACACAAGTGACAAAGAGACACGACATAGAGACTAAAGTCTTTTTGTTTTGCGTTCATAAAAAACATGCAATAAACCGTCGTATTACATATCTACAAATACAGTTTGTAGGCTGATGAAACCTCTGGAATCAGTTATGTTTCATTAAAACATTCCCCTGCACCAATTATGCAGGCTCACGCACACACAAACACACATTTCTTACCCTGTTGTGGAATCGAGACGGCCGGTAGGATCGTCTGGAGAGGTTGTACACAGCGTAGTGGCCGGCATGACGTGAATCCAGAAACAGACGAACATCTTCGATGTTGTTCTTTATCGCAGACTCCACGCCTTCTGCTGGAAAAGACATCACTACACACGCACAAAAAAAACAAACTCATTGGTACCTCCAAAAATAAAGGTTTTTCTGCCTTAACGTGAGACACTACAATGTCTGTTCATTTACCTGAATCCCATCCAGTTAAACAACAGAATCACTTTTATAAGAACAACAAATGAACTTGAAAAAAGATTTTATGAAGGAAACTTGATCTACCTGCTATTCTGGAGGTGATGTAAGAAATATCCAGGTCTCCTTTGGCATAGCTGCAAAAGAAATGAAAGGCAGACTTACAAAAGAGGCAGAGCATATAAGGAGACAAATCCATGTGAGAAAATACTTCAAGAAAAAGTTGCTTGACTAACGCCTGGGAGAAGCACACAGTCATTTAGCAGCTGACCTAGTGACTAACAAATAAGAACCAAAATCAAGAAATGGAGACAGTTCTCTTACAACATACAACTGTCACCCTGGTTTTCAACGGCTTCTAACAAAGTATAGCAGTTTGATTGGTACGTTTCTCCTTCATCTATGACTTTTCTAGGCACTACAAACATTTGCCAAAAGACGCAATACCACAAACAGAAAAAAAATGTTTTACTATATGACACACCAGGCTTTAAGACAGTCTGACAGCATGTACAAATACACTGCAACATATTAAAAGCAACGCATCATGATTTGGAAAGCAAAAGTATCAGAGCCATCTATTCCAACTAGAGTAAATATTATGGCACGGCATCAGGACACACAGGGGGACGCTGGTTAAAGAACACATGAAGGTGAAAAGGTTACTCGGTAAGCGGTGGAGTCAGAAAAACTTAACTTACAGTTTATATATGCTCATTCAAACTTTTATCATTCATGTGTGACCAACAGTTCCTATGACAGATTTATGGACATTTTGAGCTAAATGACTTTTCAAAAAAAGGAAAATGTCTAAAGGTTTTGTTTTGTTTTGTTTTGTTTTGTTTTTTTTGTGGGCACATAACTGGGAAGTTAGTGAAAGGGATTTTAATTTAATTTTTTCACTAAAATTGATAAACACACCATTAATGACAGATGCTTCTCTTACTCATTGGTAGTCTATATTTTAAATTTGTTTTCTGTCAATCAGATGTCTGGTTATATCCTGACTTTTTCTCTGTCACCCAAAACTTGTCCTCATTTTCGAGGTTTCTGTTGAGTGCCAACTCTAAAAGACATTTTTATTTTCCTTTTCAATCCTTCACCTCCTGGAGAAATGGGAAACAATATTGTGAGATTATTGTAAAACAAACAAAAAAACCAAACAAACCCAGATGATCATGATAGCAATTATTCATTCTTAACATTAATGATAAACTCTGGCAATGTTCACAAACCTTAAAAACCGATAACATGGCAGGAAGTAGTACTTTGGCTGTTCCAACAATTGTTCCACCATTGGCTTAGAACTGCATGGTGAAATCAACCGGTGATCGAAATCAGATTCATTTTCTGGCCCCAGCTGGTGACTGGCTATTTGGAAACTCAAAATTCCTGTCTTTTTCCACACACTGAACACACCATTCCTAAGCACTACAAACATCCTAACAAACAAGTTGTTACTGCAAGGAGGAAGCTCAAAGTGAGTTGTTTTCAGTATCGGTGAAGTTTTTAAAAATGAAGCTTTAAAAATAAACTTTATTTCTACATGTTGAGACATGTCTTAGATTCATTCAGGCTGAACCAAGTACAGTAAGGTTGCCATGTTTTATCCTTTTGAGCATTTTAACTCCTGGAACAAGCTGGATTTGGAAACCGTAGCCTCTTGGAAATCTCAACTATTATAATATAAATGATAATTTACATGATCTACAAACGCACAGAGATAAATGCTATGCTAATACTAGCATTTTATACCATTTAATGCAACTAATGACAGTTTGTCTTAATTTTAGAATAATAAAACCTGGTTTAGAACAACTGCTCTCTTAAAAAGTGGTGTGTCATCGCCTCAGCGATTAATGATTGCTCACAGCAGGAAGGCTAGAAAAAATATATATTTTAAATGCTGTTTTAACATCTTATAAAATAAAGCTCCCTCATTTATAAAATCTATAAATGAGAGAATGGTGAGTATTGATGCAACAATGAGAAGATTGGTTTTAAAAATATAGGTAAGGCAAATGCCCTTTAAGTTATAGCACAGTATGGAAGATTAAATTATTAGGAAACAGTATCTTATCACACAGATAAGACCATATGCATCACATGGTTGAAATACATTTTTATTTTCCAACCATTTTACCCCCAAAAAAACTACCCATCTGTCCAGCCACATCTCACTCAGCATTCATTCAGCTGAATTATTGAGTGTGTGATGTTATGATCATGAAGCTGTGATGAACACAGTACAGCAGAAGCTTTAGTAAAAGGGTTTATCCTCTAGATCAAACACATGCTACAGGACACAAACAGCAACGCATGAGATGACAAACCGACCCATATTTACCTCGGGTTGCTAGGAGATGTACACAAAGTGGAACCATGAGGGATTGGGATAGAGAAAAGAAACAACATAAAATAAAAATAAATAAAACAACCACATGAATGGATCAAACAGATGAGAAAAATAACTGAAACAAGGATCAAAGCTGTATAATAAGTATGGGATTTAGCTGTTCGCTTATTTTTACGGAGGCTGTGATACGCACAACCGCTGCCAGGGTCATCTGCTACTATGCCCATTAATCTTAAATAAGAAAACAGAAATCCAGACAACCAAGTTTAGATGGCTTCTGAGGTTGATGCAACAGCTATTAAGCATAATGGCCAATAACTGTGTCAGTGTTATTCCCATGCTTAGGGTCCTTACACATTTGTGGACATCAAGATTATGGAAGGTATTGCTAGTATTGAGGCACAGATAGTTAAAACCAGATAATTACAGACAAATCCGTTTTAGATCAGTTATGATTACCAAAAAAAGTTTGCGAGAAATCAGGCAAGATATCAGGAAGACAATTGTGGGCCTCAACAAGTCTGGGTTGTGCTTGGATACATATTTCAAATGCCTGAAAGTGCCAAGTTAATTTGTTCAAACATTTCAAATCAACCCCAGAACAAAAGCAGGACACCTTGTGGAGATACCGCCTGAAGCTGTTAAGAATTGTACATAGTGACAGAAGTCCTGTATCACTATTGGCTGAAAGGCCACTCAGAGAGGAAGAAGCCATTACTTCAAATGCAAAATAAAAAGACAGATTATGGTATGCAAATGTACACCAAGACAAATGCCTTAATCTTTGGAGACATGCCCGGTGGTCCAATGGAACTGCAATTGAAGTGTTTCACAATGGTGACTGTTGTTACAATGAACAAAATGACCTTAATCTGGAAATGTTGAACATCGGACAGAAAAAAAAAAAAGAAAAATTATATATATATATATATATATAAAATTTTTATTTATATATATATATATATATATATAAAATTTTTATTTATATATATATATATATATATATATATATATATATATATATATATATATATATATATATATATAGTTTCAATTGTATATGTCTATATGTAGAGTGAAAGAGAGAGAGAACAGTATACAAGTATAAATAAAACAAAAGGATGGGTAGGTAGATGGAGGAATGAGTAGGTGGTGGAATGGATGAAAGGATGCTAATAGATGGACGGGTGGATGGATATAATTTTATAATGTATAATTAAAGTACGTAGAATGTAGAATAAAGCCTGGAATACCCTTTTCCTCCCATTCTTATCCAAACCTAGAAAATGGTTTAATTTCATATTTTTTCAGACAGTGCAGGAACCCTACATGTATGCCAAGTAAGAAAGTTCACATAAAGTAAGCTTTTCATAATAATCAAATACATTTTTTTTTTTTTTTAAAGAGACTTACAGCAACAAAGTTGGAGCCCCTTACCTGGCTACTGATTGGATGACTTTTGATGATGTATCTTTAATGTTGGTCAGGAAACGCTCTGTTCCTCCCCTCAAGATATCCAGGAAGCCACTTCCTGCTTGATCAGGATCATACACTCCTGGGAATCATGAGAAAGAAGAGAAGTGAATGTGCTTTTGCTGAGTGACAAACAATCCCATACATGTCCCTTTAACTGCACTGAGTGATCCAACAAAAGGCAGGCAGAAAACAAGATTGGACAAAATTGTTGGCTTTATGCTGTGATAATTCCGGATCTTGATGTTTTTTTTCAATAAGATGCAGTTAAGAGCCCATCGCCAAAGTAAAGAACAAACACGCTCTGCTTTTCAACAGATGGTTGACGGGCGGCATTGAAATCCTCTTATCAGGTATCAAAGAGGTTGCCTGTGTGTGTGTGTGTGTGTGTGTGTGTGTGTGTGTGTGTGTGTGTGTGTGTGTGTGTGTGTGTGTTTGCTGAAAAAGATAAACTCATTACAGTAGTTTTGGCCAGTGTACAAAAAGAAAAACACAATAACAGGGTTTGTATTTTACACAGATTTCCTCCTGTCGAGAAATAGGAAATTTAAGAAGGGAAAAAGCCATTACTGGTCCACATAGGCCTGGGTCAGTCAGCGTATCTCAGAGGGAAAAACATTCAGTAAAAACACCACTTTTACATCATCACCATGATTACAAAAAAATAAAAAACATGGTCTAGCAACAAATATTCCAACAGCCTATAAAGCAATAAAATAGATTATTACAGATATGCTATTAATAACATTTTGTTATTTTGATTCATAGATAAGCAAAAACAAAGACAGATAAATTTTGTGATGGTTTTCAAGTTTTTGTTAGAGTTGTATCCTTTTTCATCATTCTGAGAAACACTGGTAATATATAAGAAGCTGATTAGTTGGGCTACCTGCTGGGATAGTTGAACTGCTGTCAGTTACTTAAAGCTGTAGTATGCAACTACTATAAACAATCTTTTTATTTACATATTTGTTAAAACTGTCACCATGTCATGGCAGTATAACACGAGACAGATAATCTGTGAAAAAACATAAAGAATCGAGCTCCTCTGCTTCTTCCCTGTGGTCTTACAGCCATCTACAGAAATACACCGTTCCAGGTCAGAAACAACCAATCAGAGCCAGGAGGAAGGTCTTAGTGCTGTTTATCCGCAGTCATCGATGGCCATACTAACTAGCCTGAGCCTTCACGACAGGCTCCGGTGTGCGGAACTATCTACAGCCTTGCAGAGAGCAAGGAGGAGGGTGTGAGCAGCGCTTACACAAGCGTGACTGACAGCGCCAAGACATTCCTTCTGGCTCTGATTGAGTGTTTCTGACTAAGAGGTGTATTTCTGCAGATGGCTGTAGGACCACAGGTAGGAGGCAGAGGAGCTCAATTTTTTCCCAGATTATCTGTCTCATATTATACTGTCCTGACATAATGACAGTTTTAACAAATATGTTACAAACATATTTTTTTAAAAGTTACATACTGGAGCTTTAACAGAAACACTACTCTTAGCTTACCAAATGTAATTTTAAGTAAAAGCGCTGTCTGTCATAGTTTTTGCACCATGACTGTCAGGATTTTCGTGACCGGAAATATTTTTAAATGGCTGATTCCACCCCTACCCTTGTAAGAAAGACAAAAGTGTAGCGGTCTCCTTTCATCTCACTGACCAGCAGCGTGCAGCAACCAGCTGCCATGTAGGAAAACAAGCGAAACTGGGAATGCCAAGTTCCACATTCTAATATGACTAATATGTTCTAATATGGTGCAACATTGCTTTTAATCGATCCATTTTGTGTTCTCATCTGTTTTTTTGTTCATTTCCTATTAAAAAAAAGTTTAACTAAACCTGCCAGCTTTCATGGCTCATAAAAGACGCACTGAAATGTCAACATATTCAGTAGCTTAACCAGGAAAACTGGGAAACAAAGCTGGAATCCATCTTTTAAACCCTTTATAAACACACAATAATTTAGATCATGCTTCCAAAACATCTCCCTCTTTGCTCTGAAAGGCAAAAACTTTTACATTCCTCAAAACATCCAGACTATATTTACAATCTGAGGATCTTTCAACTGCCATAAAAGTGATTTGGTGGACCTTCTATGACCTCAATAATATGGTCGGTGGGAATTTATGAGAGCATTTAACAAATTAATGTGAAGTCAGAATTTAAAAGCAAAGAAGATCTTTGTCTGTCCCAAGCAACATCCATGACATATAATCTCACTTTGTTTGCATACAACACTGGCGATTTAGGGATATTCTACTAGTCTGTGAAAGCAGACAAAAACCTGCAATCTTCAGAGATCCTAACATTACTATGTAGACTTACCTGCATTGTTATGGACACTCTGGATCTGCATGGGTGGCTGCGCTCCGTTGTTCCCGAATCCTCCATTCTGCTCCAGCAGCTGCAGACATTCATAACCATCGTAAACTGGACGCCAGCAGTAATACGTACTCAACATTGTTGAAGGAATGATGAGAAAATAGTAAAGTGGGAGAGAAAAATAGCGCAAAAAGTTGCAACCAGAAATGCTTAATGAAAAGAAAAAGCTGAAGATGTTATGAAAAAGACTGGTAAAGAACAATCCTTTAAAAGTATCAACAAAAATATGTTGAGAAATTAATTTTTTTTAAAAAAGCCAAGCAGTTTGGATTCGCGCCTTTCATCACTATGAGCCGTCTATTTCATTTCCCAGTCAGTACTGCGCTTCTGTCTCTCCTCCATTTCATAAGTTGTCTCCTCTCTGCTACGTCTCAGTCTGCCGCTCCATATGTCTCCACTGAACTGCAGCGGAGAGTGGAGCAGTAGATGCAGGAGGATCGTAATCTCCTTATGTCCAGCAGGGAAACCCTTTCTTAGCCCTAATCAGATCAGCAATCGCCAAATCCACCTACTTCCCTACTTCCCATGAACACACATCAGTCTTGTCGGGATTCAGATTTTAGCATAAAATTTGGGAAGATTTGGGTGAACTACTTTGCTGCTAGCCAAAAAACAAACAAGTTTACTTGCAGCAGAGATTTAGTGGAGCATACTAAACACTTATCCAGACCCATATATGAGAGAATTACTGCAGATCAAAAAGTTGGAGGAATGAGTCCCTGTAAACCTGCAGATTTCAAACTGAAATCAGCTTTAACAGTAAGTACAAGGACTTGATTTGAAAATCACAAGATTAAACTGAAACCTGATTGGGATGAGTGTTAGAAATGTTTTCTGTCTATATAATAACAACAATGCCACAAAACATATCACTATCATGTCATGTTTCTGATACAATTTAGTCCATGGAAACCTCTGCATGTCTGCCTGTTTGAAGCTATGAGCACTTTGTCAGCTAGTAAAACAGGAGTCAGAAAAGGAGAAAACTGACTCCTTTGTGCCAGCACAGAGTGCATGTGTTGCATGAGAGACTTGGTAAAAAGAACTGCATCAGCAATTTGAGAGAATACAGCGGAAGGGGCTGTGTGCAACTCACAGGCTTGCAGACAGATGAGCAGACTTCGCCAATCAAGACGATTTATCAAAAATATGCTAATCTACTTTCTCCTACAGGCTTAGACACTCACTTCTGTAACTGGAGACTTGGGGTTGACGTTGCGGGCTGCTGCAATCTCCTGCAGCTGGTTGACCAACTCTGTAATAGACAGCCTCTCATCGGGGTTTACCTTCAACATGGAGCCTAAAAAGAAGGATTATAAGGAAAATATAAAAATAGAGCAGGCAAAATAATACTAAAATTACAAAAAGAGAAGGAAAAAAAACATTTCAAGTCAGTAAAGAATATACAGACCGAAACAAATGAACAAGTAAGATAAAGGTGAAAGAATATGTAGTACATACGTATAAGGTCATGAAACACGGTGTATTTGACATCGTTCTGTGGGATGGAGTATTTTCCATTCACTATCTGCAGTTTGGCTCCATCCTCAAAAGGATGCTGCTTAAAACACAACAGGTAGAGGATGCATCCAAGGGCCTGCATGGAAGAACACATGGTCAAAGTGTAAATTCAGACATTTTTTTACTTTTAAATAAAAAGTGATACAGCAAAAGAGAAAGGTAAGGAATTTCCAAGTCCTGACCCAGATGTCTTGTTTCTCGTTGATGGGAAAGTTAGAGTACATATCGATCATCTCCGGTGTTCTGTATGCTGGAGTGGTGTTTCTTGTAATCTGCAGAGGAAAAAGAAAAGCAAGTAAAGCAACAATTCCAGGGTTTCCGCCAGAAAACTTGTTAAGCCCAGTGGTTGGGGTGCTTGGGCAGTTCACCAGTGGTCCACCATATTTTTGTGTTAAAAAATGTTAAAAGTTGATCAGAAATTTTACTTAAATATGGCTAAGTAATGATGTTATTGGAAGACATTATTGACAATACTTAAACTTAACCTATAGAGTTTTAAAAAAGGCAAATAGACAATTGTGAAGTCTGCAGCTTGGTGCAGTGTTTTGATTTGCAGATTGTTGTTGATTTTTTTTTTTATCAAAGTGAATGTAGTATTTGCAAGAAATTATGGCACAATACTTGTAAAACATAAAATGATTGCTGTGAGACAAAAATGTGGGGAATCCAGGCTTGTAGTGGGCAGCTTTGTCACATTATGTGAGCAGAAACTTCTACAACTTAAAGAGAAAGAAAAAGGGAACAGACTGCAGATATACGGAGGAACAGAACATCAGTAACTCCTTTTTGTATCCATGGGGTCAATGTGAAGACATTAACCAATAAGCTGGCCTTGTTTCTTTTTTTAGAGAAGTTTGTATGTCTGTGTATCTGTGTACCTCATCCTCCACCATGGACCTCTTCTGTGCAGACCAGCTGTAGTCGGGATAATGTGACACTGTGGTGGCGCTGCCAAAGTCGCACAGCTTGATGGTGCCCTGGTTACTAATCAAGAGGTTCTCAATCTGCAACACATCAGAGGCAGTCCTATTCAGCACGACTGCATATTAATAGGCTCATCATTCAGCCTTTTTAAAGCATCATTCACTCCTTTAGCTATTAGGGACTGACCAACCTTAAGGTCTCTGTGGATGACTGGAGGTTTCTGTTTGTGCATGTGCTGCACGGCACGACACGCCTGGTAGAAGATTTTCAGCACAGTGTCACATGACATAGGAGCTCTTTGCTCCACACGCTTTATAAAGTCCACCAGCTGACCTAAGGCAGAACAAACATGTTTACATGAATGATGATTTTGAATTTTAAACAAAACGGTTTATCATAAATAATGCTTTCTACAAGTGTTCAACAAGAAAATACATTAGATATTTATATTACATATTAAAAATGAATAGAGGAGGAGGGAGGAGTCTACTACAGAGCTTTGCATTTGACAAAAATCTAAACTAGGGAAGTGGAATAAAGAAAATGTTTAATTCGGTGCCTTTTTATTTTATTTTTTTTTTTACATATCTGCAATTAGGATAATATTAACTCTTTTTCGTATAAGTCTGCAGATTACTCTGACAATTTCTCCCAAGACAATCGTCTCTGTATTTGAGACATTACAGAAAATAATTTTGTATAAATCAAATATGCAATAGCTTTTTTTTTTTTGTTATTTTGGCAAAGATAAGTTTTAGTAAACAAGGGTTTGACTTTTTTGCAAGTACAGAAGCAGTAGCTGGAAATTCTTCCTGGTTTTCAGCCAATCAAGAAGTTGACTGATTTCCAAGAATTTAAATGAGCCAATGAATAAAGAAAAACATTTGCTAAAAAAAACAAAAAAAAATCTGGATAATTATACAATAATCAATCTGAATTTAGTTTATTTTGACTTCTTTGTACATTTCTAACCCAAATTGGATGTAAATCTCCACTTTGTTCATAAAATTATTATTTTTTTAATATTAATGGATACCCTTCTTTTATGGAGCAAAGTATGAGCTTATGAAGTTGTAAAAACTACTGAATGAAAAGTAGACCGTCTGTCACGGAACAAAAGGAAGTAGTGCAGGAAATAAAAAGGCCACACAAAGGGAGACTTTCATCACCAGTTCCTTCTGGTTTCTGAGTTCCTGGGAAACTGCAATGTCACCCGAATTAGTGAAACTACATATGATGAATGAGAAAGCCCAGAGCCTGACATGACAAGGCAGACAGCGGAAGATGTACCAACACTTCGGAGAATGTCTGTGTGCAAAAGTGGGAGTCAGCATTTACCTTTACACAACTCGGTGAGAATCAAAAACTCTGCCTGCCCGGTGTCTGACTCCTCCTTACTGATTGATGCAGCTGAGCAGAACTGAACCATGTTTGGATGACCTGATAACTTTTTCTGGAAGAAGCCAGGGGTGAAGGAACATACAGAATAAACAGAGCTGTGACGTCAGGCCTGGTCTCATATTTGACATTTTCAACAGTTCAAATTAAATCTTTAAACAAACGGAATAAAAAGACATTTGTTTTTTCATTCCAGGCTGACATTAAATCAGAATAAGCTTCCCATTTTAGCTCCATTAGGATCACTGAAATTACAGTTTTGGTTAAATGTCATAATATTGAGAGAGTGTTTTACAGATAACATTTTTAATGGTCTTCAACTTCAGAAGTTTGCAAACTTTTTCTTAGTGTGTGGTAGACTTTATTTTTTTTTTATTTTTATTTTTTTTTAACTGTCTGACAAGGGTCAAATGTTTTGGTTATGGATCAATAAAATTATCATAACAGTTTGCAGGAATTTTGGCCCATTCCTCCTGACAGGACTGTTGTAATCAAGTCGGGTTTGAAGGCCGAGTTTCTCAAATGCACCTTTCCAGTTCTGAAAAACAAATTTTCTATGGAACTGAAATAATGCCTTTATTATGTTCACTGCAAGACCACGATGCTTTAACTTCCTGGCTTATGTCTTAAGATGTTCCTTCAAAAAACACCCCCACAAAATGTTGCCGCTACCCCACATACTTCCCAGTTGGGATAGCGTTGTGAAGCTTGCAAGCTTCCTTCTTTCTTTCTCCAAATGTAACAGGACATCACACCACAGGACATGTCTCCCCGAAAATTAAGGTCTAAGTGTGTCCCGATACAAATTTTTCACTTCCGATATGATACCGATATTGTAGCTTTGAGTATTAGCTGATAACGATATTGACGCGATGCGATATCAGCACGAATCATACATACTTTTATTATTTATTTTGTAGTATGGATTGTTAGAAAAGGCTTGATCAAGTGATCCTACTCAAACAGAGCACAATAGTCAACAACAAATTAGCTCAAATGTTAAGACTTAACCAATGGCCTCCTGAGGCCATCATCAACTGTGTTACATTATTCTGGCATTTAACAAAAAGAAATCTGTTTGGTACTCTCATGACCTTATACATAGAAAAGACTTAGTCTAATTTAATGTCAGAAAGGCAAAAAAAAAAAAAAAAAAAAAAGTGTCTTTTATGCAGTGTATGTAAATATCTGGTTTCAACTGCATATCTAATCACAGTGTGTCCCAACCCTGGTCCACAAGCCACACTGTCCTGCATGTTTTAAATGTTTCCCTGCCTTGACACACCTGATTCAGATGATTGCAGTTCAGTGAAAGCCTGCCAATCAGCCATCAACTGAAATCAGGTGTGCAGAAGCAGGGAAACATCTAAAACAGACAGGACAGTGTGCCTTGAGGACCAGGGTTGGGAAACACTGGTCTAATGACTTCACCGACAATATACTTTGTGTAATGACAAAAACAAACAAGTCAAGGATTAAGTAAGCAATTGCTTAATAGGCATTTTGGTCAATGGATTTGCATCCAACTACAACAAAATATAATGTAATCGCCTTATACTTTAAATATGTAAATAATATTCAACAAGGAAACAATGCAAAACTGAATTAAAGACATTCCATCCTTCACATTCCATTAAGCACTTTTTCTCACACATTAAAAAACAATAACTTGTGTATTGACTCTTATATTGCAAATGCCATGTCTGGCTTTGCCTATAAAATAAGCAGGTGACTCTGTATAAACAGCTAACTAAACCCAAGCTTTATTCAACAAACCTCAAACATGTGGGTTTGATTTTAACTTGGCTGTTTCACATGACAACATCTGCTCCGTACTGAGGCAGAAGTTTTCAATTATGATCTTAAAAGAAACAGACCGTCGTCATACCATGAAGCAGACTTCCTGTATAATTTCCTTGTTCTTTTCCTCCTCATTTGAGAGCAGCCTCTGAAACAAAAACATACAGATCAGAGAATGCGGACAAAAAGCGGGTTTCCAAACCAGCATTCTGCATTTCCTCAATCAAAACATTTATGCATTTATTCTGCATGTAGATTCTGGTAATTAGCTGACTTTCAAATCAACATGATGAGAAGTGGCTTAAAGCATAACAAGTGTGGAGCCTTTCAAACAGAAGGTGAAAAACCATATTTGAAGAACATCTGGTGATATGATTACCATAGTAGCTGCTAGGTAGGCAGAAAACCACAAAGTTGTAATTAAATTTCTGTTCCATATCAGAGTTAGTGTAGAACTCTGAAGAACAGAACAATGAAAAATACTTTTGGATTTCTTGCTTTTTGTTTCAATTCAGTTCAACTTATTTAAACAGACAAGACTGTTTGGGTCCAATTCATATCCAGAAATATGTAAACCAAATCAACCTAATACAATGATACAGGTTAAGATTTAGTTACATATATTCCCCTTTCATCCTTATTATAATAGTCAAGTCAGGTTTATTTGTGTTGCACATTTCAGCAACAAGGGAGGTCAAAGTGCCTTACATGATAAAAAAAAATAGACAAAAAAGAAACATTACATTACAGTAGCAAAATAAGGAGTAGTAATAAGACATTGTTCAAGTTATTAAACAAAGGCAACTCTACATTCCGCTTTTAACAAGAAGAAACCTCCGGAATAAAACAAAGTAAATATTATAACTGAACACAGTGCCTCCAGCATTCTACTAGGGGTGGGCATTTATCATATTGTTTATCATTTATTGTGAAAAGTTTCTTATAATGATCGTATCAGTAGACAAGTGTGTTGCAAAATCCTCAATTAGTGAGCTAAAACTTTGAACTTGACATTTTTCCTCCTTTTCCCCCCCCCCACATGAACACTTCACCAACGGAAATTTTCAGCATTCTCACAAAAGAAGAATGCTGTTCACGGCACAGATTTAGGAGAAGATGATATGAAAAAGAACAGTCCGAAAAAGTTTAAACCACTGTGCTCTCTTTAGCACACATCTTACAGAGCAGGTGAAGCTGGTTTAAATATCCAAGGTACTTCAATGTGGAAAAAGTTCAAAGCTAATAGGAAAGTAACAAAAGACTAAAAAGTGAAAAGCTCTTTTTCTAAGAAGCTGATCTTATTTTTACATACCTATAAGCAATATTTAGAAACAAATCAGTTTGAAATATTCAGTCCTGGAGATAACTAATTTTACCTTCAGAGCATAGTCTTTTCCACTGCTCATGTCCTGGGCTTCATACACAAAAGCAAATCCACCTAAAAGAAAATAAATTATTAAGCAGAACTATAGAGATAATGGCATATTTATAATTTATTACAGCATTCAGAGACAAATAGACAAATAACTTACATATGGAATGTTTAGTGTAATGCAACAATAATATATGATGCAGACCAAGACATTTTGTTATGCAATCCAACATAATTACTGTCCAAAATCAGCTTCACATGTTTAGGCCCTACTTGCTCTGACTGGATTACTCCCAGTGTTAAACTGGTGACTAAAAATATTGTGTGACAGCTAACAATAAAGAAAAAAAAAAACTTATCCAACACTGTGTTTCTACAGAGCTGATTACACAGTTGACTGAGTTAAATTCCTTGCAGCTCATGACCAGAGAAAGCCGTCAGAACTTCAGCTGCAGCACTGCTCGACTGATCCTCTCGCAAGAACTCTATATAACCACAAACTTATCTGTAGACTGCTGAGCCGCTTCACCAGAGAAGGTTGAGATTAAGTACCTTGCACAAACACAGCAAACTTTCTGGCACTAGCTTAATTCTTAAACCTCAAGTGCCTACGATAAGGCATGCTGAAGAAAAAAAAAAAACAAAAAAAACCCTCATTTTCACAGAGGGAGTGGTTCGCTCCAAGATGGAGGCTGCATTCAGAGGAACCCTTGCAAACAGCAAGGAGACTCAATTTTAATCAAGTATAATCTGTCTGTCACACTCGCAGATGGATACAGCAGGACAGGATGACATATTTTGGACATGTGTTGCATAGAACAAGTCTGTGTAATATACTTTAGAGTTCAGCAGCCAGAAAAAATTGTGTGATTTGGATTCATTTTAGAGCATGTTGGAAGGCAGATAACATTCCACAAAGACCAATAGTATACCAAAAATCATAATTACTTACTCTGGAAATTATTACACATTTATTTAGTATTACATTTATTTATAGTAATTTATTATTACAGTTATTTATTTGTTATTATTTTTTTTTTATAATAATAATAATAATAATAATAATAATAAATTTAATTCAATACTGTTCTTAAAAAATGTGTTTATCCATAACATTATTATTCCAAATTTAAAAGTCTGTACTGCTGGAAGTCAAAAAAAATCTCAGTCTAAGTAAGTAAAGCGCATGGTCACCATAGTGATGAGTAAATCAACTATAAGACTTGCTTTCCTTGGCAAAAAAACTAAAGCAACGGGTCCCCATCTTTAATCTTTAACGATTTATTTACCCAAGGATGGCTGCTCAGGTGTGTGTAAGACGGAGTCATTATCCCAGTTCTGATTCAGTGACCTTGTTTAGGATTCAACCCAGTAACCCGATAGTCACACAGACTTCTTTCACATGTGCAAGACAGTACAAGCCCATTTGATTTCTGAGCCCAAGACTAATAATGCATTAAAATGTAGCTGATACTTGGCAAAAAGAGCAACAGCCAGCTATTGAACCTGTCTTTTTTATTATTATTATTTGTTAGTAGCTTGATAAAAGAATGAAACTAGCTACCTTACTGTGGGAATGCAGACCTGTATAAGAAAATAAAGGCCTTTTTTCCAATTTAAGCTACTATACTTCTCTGTTCTCTGCTCAATTAAAATTAATTTATTTAAATTGAATAACATTTTGCAGACTTGTACAAAAAAAAAAGGTGAAAAACAAAAGGTCAGAGCCGTTTATTGTATAAGCAACCAAAGATCTTGGTGTAGAGCAACAAAGAAACCTTTCAGACAGCAGGACGTGAGTTTAAAAGGGGAGGGGTAGTTTTAATGTAAAACGATCTCCACTCTCCTCTTCCACCAGTTTAGTTTGTTTCTGTTAACCTGTGACAGCCATCCTGGACCGGTTCATTTAGTGCTGGTGGACTAGCTGATAACATCAGTACAATACTGTTGTCGTTTAACAGTCAGGTATATTAACTGATCCTCGCATTTTACTGGCGTCTATTATGTCACATCAATATGTTAAAGAACTGCACGCTGTGGGATTTTTTTATGAATAATTTTAAAGAGCAACAAGAGTGTTTTTATTAACAAGATGCCAGAAAAAATGCTGCAGAGCTTGGGGTAACATAGTGCAGCCCCTCTCCAACTTGTTTTTGCACACTCTTGGTTAGCTGACTGAAAAAAAAAAAAAGGCTGCTACACTTTCACCTTACTTACAAAAATAACAAATATGGCTGCTTGGAAATATTACCAACAGAGAAAACAACCACAGTGAAGGTCTAGAAACTAAATGCAAGCCATCCTTCAATCTTATTTATATAACACTGCTTTTAAACAGCAATTTGCAAACTTTACCTTGCGAACTGTGATTTAAAAGCATGTCTCATTAGCAGCTAGTTATATTTGTATTACTCTGAAAAGAGCGGACAGGTAAAAAAAAAAAAAAAAAAAAAAAAAAAAAAAAAAAAAAAAAAAAAGGGGAGGGGGATAATTTATGCACAACAGACGCGTAGTGTTTTGATTCCGTTTTTTTGTTGTTGTTTTTTTGCGAAAGACTGTTAATCATATGAAAATAAATCTTCAAGATAACATACATGTAGAAGTCCTATTTGTTAGAATTATCACTGTACAACTGTGTCTTTTCTTCGTCCGTGGTCTTTGCAAAGAATTACATACAAATAGAAAGGGTTTTTTCCACTTCTCAGTACTTTTCTGAACAGCTATGCCTCTTTGTAGACAGTAGAAATCGTTTGTTTGTTTACATCAAAACACACTGATCTCTACGCTTAGACATGTCCTCTATCCAAAGTCTACATATAAAAACGGGGATGAAACGGATCTATACTAAAGCAAACGGAAAAAAAATACCGAAAATGGTTAAATTTTGCATTTTTCTTTTGGCGTTTAACCCCTATTTCAAATGCAACAGTCGCTGTCAGTATCTGAGGTCACATAAGACAATCCAGCAAATGTCGACAACTGCTTTGGTTATTTGTGCAAATCTGATCATCAGGAAGTATGTTAAACCTGGTGTTATCAGTGTGATTTTATTGCTGCCACATCTACAAATATAGTGAGTTGCCAAAGTAAGTATATAGCTGTCGAGGTTCATGACTCGCAGTTAATCAGCAACATACAAGAGATGAAAACGAACAAATTAAGCTTAAATTAATTTTCTCTTCAATATTCGGATTTCAACAATCAATTCAAAGCTCATCGAAACCAAATGATCTGATGTTAGCTAGGTGAGTCACGGTGGTTCGTTTGCTAACCAACTCAACTGACGTCGCTAGCTTGATAGCCAGCTCGGCTACCTAGCATGCTTGTTTGCAAGCCGTAACAGTCACGTCTGTGGCTGTGGAGCACTTTCTCACCTTCTGCGATCACCCGCTTTATCCTCAGTTTCATGTCACCGAGCTCAACTACTTGTCCGACGAAGTCATTCTGGTCCCGGCCAGCCCCTCCAGACGAGCCGGGCCCGGCTAGGAAATCCAGTGCCGACTGAAACAGGGACATTTTTTTTTATCCGGCGTCCGTCTTCAGGCCGCCTCTTGAACAGGAAATGAGCCTCCGAAATCCCTGCTTGCTCAACAGAAACACTCCTCAGCGGCCTATTCAGTTAATAAAAGATCTAATATCCAGGTGATACAACTTCTTCATCTAATGCAGACATCCTCTTCCTGCTGCTAAACTGACGAAGCAGCCATCATATCGGCGCCGACTGCTTCCGTGAAGAGTGAAAATGACGTCAGATAAGGCTCAATCATGTGACTAAAAAACCTGATGCCAGCTTATGCCAGCGTGGGATCAGGTGCTTCTTTGAAATGAAATCTAAAACGCTAATAATACATCAAAATAAATAATAAAAATACAAATCGTAAATGTGATCAAACTAATTTCAGAACACAAAGGGGAAAAAAAAAAAAGACAGTCAGCTGTGAATAAACATGTAGGGAGTTCCACAAATGCCTCAATTCATGAATAAATTGGTAAACATATATTTAATAATTGTAGGATGTTAAAAGCATGTATTTAAGCATGTATTTAATTATTCAGTCAGTTATATTTATTGGTAATGGTAAAAAAAAAATAAATAAATAAATAAAAAAATTCCCTTCTCACCCTCCACGGGTGGTCTTTCTCAACCTCTGAGCTCGGGTCCTCTACCAGAGGCCTGGGAGCTTGAGGGTTCTGCGTAGTATCTTGGCTGTGCCGAGAACTGCGCATTTCTGGACTGAGATGTCTGATGTTGTTCCTGGGATCTGTTTTAGCCACTGCTCCAGCTTGGGGGTGACTGCCCCGAGGGCCCCGATGACCACAGGCACCACTGTGGTCTTCACCTTCCAGGCCTTCTCCAGTTCCTCTCTGAGGCCCTGGTATTTCTCCAGTTTCTCGTGTTCCTTTTTCCTGATGTTGCAATCGCTTGGTATTGCTACATCCACCACAACGGCTTTCCTCTGTTGTTTATCCACCACCACGATGTCCGGTTGGTTCGCCATTACCATTTTGTCTGTCTGGATCTGGAAGTCCCACAGGATCTTAGCTCGGTCATTCTCCACCACCTTTGGGGGTGTGCCCCACTTTGATCTCGGGGCTTCCAGTCCATATCCTGCACAGATGTTTCTGTACACTATGCCCGCCACTTGGTTATGACGTTCCATGTACGCTTTCCCTGCCAGCATCTTGCACCCTGCTGTTATGTATTGGACTGTCTCAGGGGCCTCCTTGCACAATCTACACCTTGGATCTTGTCTGGTGTGGTAGATCTGTGCCTCTATCGCTCTGGTGTTTAGGGCCTGTTCCTGTGCAGCCAGGATGAGTGCCTCTGTGCTGTCCTTGAGTCCAGCTTTTTCCAGCCATTGGTAGGATTTCCTGATATCAGCCACTTCAGTTATTTGTCGGTGGTACATCCCATGTAGGGGCTTATCCTCCCATGATGGTTCCTCCAGCACCTCATCCTCTGGTCCCCATTGTTTGAGACATTCGCTGAGCACATCGTCGGTTGAGGCTTTGACCTTGATGTATTTATGGATCTTGGATGTTTCATCCTGGACAGTGGCTCTCACACTCACTAGTCCTCTGCCTCCGTCCTTACGGCTCGCGTATAGTCTCAGGATGCTGGATTTAGGGTGGAACCCTCCATGCATGGTTAGTAGTTTCCGAGTTTTAACATCCATGGTCTTTATCTCTTCCTTTGGCCAGCTTATTATTCCTGCAGGGTATCTGATTACTGGCAAGGCATAGCTGTTTATTGCACGGATCTTGTTCTTGCCATTGAGCTGGCTTCTCAGGACTTGCCTTACTCGTTGGAGGTATTTGGCTGTGGCTCCTTTCCTTGTGACCTCATCGAGGCTGCCATTTGCTTGTGGTATTCCCAGGTACTTGTAACTGTCCTCAATGTCTGCTATTGTTCCCTCTGGGAGTGAGACCCCTTCTGTGTGGATGACCTTCCCTCTCTGTGTAACCATCCGACCACACTTCTCTAGTCCGAATGACATCCCAATGTCAGTGCTGTAGATCCTGGTGGTGTGGATCAGTGAGTCGATGTCTCGTTTGCTCTTAGCGTACAGCTTGATGTCATCCATGTAGAGGAGGTGACTGATGGTGGCTCCGTTCTTGAGTCGGTATCCGTAGCCAGTCTTGTTGATGACTTGGCTGAGGGGGTTCAGACCTATGCAGAACAGCAGTGGGGACAGAGCGTCTCCTTGGTATATGCCACATTTGATGGACACTTGTGCAATTGGCTTGTAGTTGGCTTCAAGGGTGGTTTTCCACATCCCCATCGAGGCTGCAATGAAGGCTCTTAGAGTCCTGTTGATGTTGTACATCTCTAAGCATTCAATGATCCAAGTGTGTGGCATTGAGTCATAGGCTTTCTTGTAATCAATCCAAGCCGTGCACAGGTTGGTGTGTCAGGTTTTGCAGTCTCGGGCGACTGTGTGGTCTACCAGGAGTTGGTGTTTGGCTCCTCTGGTATTTATGCCGATGCCCTTCTGTGCTGTACTCATGTATTTATCCATGTGCCCACCTATCTTAGCTGCTATGATGCCTGACATGAGCTTCCATGTTGTAGAGAGACAGGTTATTGGCCGATAGTTGGATGGGACCGAACCCTTTGAGGGATCCTTCTGGATCAGGATTGTGCGCCCTTCAGTTAACCATTCAGGGTGAGTCCCACTTTGTAGCAGCTGGTTCATTTGAGCTGCCAGTCGCTCATGGAGGGCAGTGAGTTTCTTTAGCCAGTAGGCATGGATCATGTCAGGACCTGGTGCTGTCCAGTTTTTCATACCTGAGACTCTTTCTTGGACATCTGCCACTGTGATAGTTACTGGGGCTTGCTCAGGGAGGTTGCTGTGGTCATCTCGTAGAGAGATTAGCCACTGTGCATTGCTGTTGTGGGTCGCCTCCCTTTCCCATATGCCTTTCCAGTACTGTTGGGTCTCCAGCCTTGGTGGGTCTGCTCTGTTGTTATTACCCTGCCATTGAGAGTACACTTTAGCTGGTTGGGTGGAGAAGAGCCGGTTAATCCTCCTGGCTTCATTTTCTCTCGTGTACCTCTTTAGGCGACTGGCCAAGGCTTGGAGCCTTTGTTTGGCAGTTTCGAGCGCTTCAGGTATGGGCATCTGGCTGTACCGCTTGGGTACCGGTCTTTTGATTGCACCTCTTTGGAGCTCTGACAATTGGCTCACTTCCCTCCTTGTTACCTTGATTTTAGCCTCTAACCGTCTTTTCCATGGTGGGTATTGAATCTCATGGTTGCTCCTATAGCCGAGCATCTCAAGAATCACTGATGCTGAGTTGTACACCAGCTCATTGGTTTCCGTTATGGTGTTGGTAGGGATCGTTCTCAATGCTGCATTCACATCTTCAATGAGACTTTCTGATGGTACTTCACTCAGCCGTTGTAATTGGCATCGGGATTGCCTGGTGTTCATTCGGGCCACGATCCTACCTCTCAGGTCAGTTGCTGCCTCGTTCAGCTTTGATGGTTCGTTCATCATTGGGGTTGCGTACCCAATCTCCAGGTGGGGAGTTGAAGCTCTGACCTGGCGTCCTGGCTCCCCCTTGCTGTAGCATTTGTGTTGTACCTCGTCTATCTGAAGTTGTGACAGCATTTGCCGTTGTTGGAACACTGAGCTACTAGTTGTTTGGTAGTTAGCGTTGAATGGGGATGTCGATGTAACCATTCCTCCCGCATTCTTTGCATGTAACCCCTCTGACTAGGGTTACTTGAGAAGGATCTTGCCTAAGGACCCACACTCAACCAAGTGACCCGGCCTGGATTCAAACCCCGGTCTCCCGGGTGAAGGTCGGGTGACTTACCCATTGAGCTACCCAGCCGCTATCTATCTATATATATATATATATATATATATATATATATATATATATATATATATATATATATATATATATAGATAGATAGATAGATAGATAGATAGATAGATAGATATTACTAGTATTTTTATCACTCAATAAATATTTATGCTGTGAATACTTCACCTTCACCTTCCCAAGAAACAATTTTTGCATGTTTTCTTGATTAAAGCTTTATGAAGTGTATCAAAGAAGTCTTTGTTCTTGATCTGATCTGTCATATGATATAAACTCAACCAATCAAGCTCCAGCTCCCTGTTCCATAATTTTGCTTCACTTTGGTGAAGCAATCTCATCTCGCCCAGCATCCAGCTCACTGCTCTCTGCTAGCCTTTCTCCATTCAGAAATTAGTCCCACTATTCCTTCCCAATGTCCTTGTCATATTAGCCATCCTACTCATACCCCATATGGTATCATGTGTATTTTTGGATTTTTAAATTACCTGTCTTTTTGATAATTAGAAGTTGGGACTTTATTATTTTATTAAAAGATTTCTGCATTTCTCTCTGCTTGCCTGTCACTTGATGCTTGTTTCTCATTTTGGGTCCTCCAAAACACTAAGACATGACAAAAACAACAGCCTCTTCAGTTTTTGGACAGAAAAGTCCATTCTCAGCAATGTTTGCAAGCAGGTGAAAAAGTGATGCTGACAAGAACTAAACAAAAGATTTTTAAAATGATCCCACTTTGCCCTCAGATAATCAGACTGGACCATCGGATAGCATGTCTGGCTTAGTTGGTGGTAAAGCTTTACACAAAACTGACTTTCTTCTTCCTTCTATGTACTCTGAGAAGAAGTAGCCAGGTTTAAAAGCTGTCTCTTAGTTTCCAGATTGCTGTCACCTTATAGGTGTCAAACTAATCAGCACAAGACAAAACACCTGACATGGAGTGCTGGCAGCATCATCATGTTACCATGAAGGGAAAATCCTTTCTAACCTACAGCAAGGAAAGATATGGTTTTTCAATTCAATTCAATTCATTTCATTTCAGTTCAGTTCAGTTCAATTCAAAAAAATGTATTGATCCCCA
Organism: Anableps anableps; assembly: GCA_014839685.1. NCBI lineage: Eukaryota > Metazoa > Chordata > Actinopteri > Cyprinodontiformes > Anablepidae > Anableps > Anableps anableps. The sequence goes on from CM026066.1 coordinate 32,408,592, forward strand.
AAGGAGGCACGTAGAGCACACAAAAAAATAAATACAAGCTAAAATAAACAAAGATAGTCTAATATGCATTAACAAGGTGCAAATGAGCATTGATCTACATAAGTCAGTTTGTGCCACTTAAGTCCGATGGAATGGGCGATGTATGCGCGCATGTGTGTGAGGGATGGCCATTTTTATCATTCAAGTAGCAGTTTCACATCATTAAAGATTCAAGGACTCAAGGAGACTTCAATGTCACAATGCATCACATGTGGTACATGATGAGGAAAGAAACTGTGTACCATACTCAAGGTGCAGTTACACCAAAGACTGTATAATAAGCTATATCTATCCATCCATCCATTATCCATCACACTCATCATTTCAGGGCCGTGAGGGGTTTGGAGCCTATCTCCTGCGGTCATCGGGTGAGAGGTGGGGTAACCCTGGACAGGTTGCTAGTCCATTCCAGGGCAACACAGAGATAGACAGGACAAACAACCATGCACACACACACACTTACACCTAAGGAGAATTTAGAGAGATCAATTAACCTAGCAGTCATGTTTTTGGACTGTGGGAGGAAGCCAGCACACCCGGAGAGAACCCACATAATAAGCTGTATATAATAAACAACATATAAGAATCTATACTAAGAATAAAAGTGTAAATAAAACACCATATACTTTTAACAGTATGACATGCTCATAATGAATGAAACAGTTGAAATGAAACAGAAGATGATTCGAAATGTATAGTGTTTTTGGAAAAACACATTCTCTATACATGACATAGAGCAACTCAGCCAGTAGGTCATCAAAATCCAAGGTCTTCAGGATGGTGTGTACTTGATGATAACCAAAACATTACCTTCAACTAGAATAATAATGTTATATTGCATTCTGAGGGGTCATAGATGCTACATTAGGGTGTATTTGACATACAAAGTAATTTAAATCATGTGCTTACCCATTCTGATGTTTGAATTGAAGTTTAGCATGTAACCATCACCACATCTATGCCTAAATGCACTGAGTTGATGCCATATGTTTGGCTGATTCTCTCTTTGTGCTAATACATAATTGAGATAGTTTACCTAATAAAGTGGCATTTAAATGTTAGTGATAATTCAAATTGAATATGTGTAATACATGGAATACATAAATATCTATTATTATGTAACCATGTCAGTAATTTATGAACAGGCAAATAATTAATTGTTGGAATCAATAATAAAGATAAAACTAATTATTTTTCAAATCATATGCAGTTTTTTCAGTATTTGTATAATTGTTTCTTCTTTCCTTTGCTCAACCATTTAAACTGTCACTATGGTTGGTCAGACCTCAAAATTTGAAAGTGTTAAATAAAAAAAATTAGAGAAGGAATGAAAAATGGGAATTTTAACAAGGTGTTATAAGTATTGCAAAGACAGGATGATGCTTTCTTTTACGAGAACATTTTTTGGCCATGTGTTGTACATTATATGTATCGAGGATGCATTTGGATTTCAATGTATCAGAAGCCGTACCACACAATACGATGTACTATACTGCCATCTAACGGATGGATACGGTATAACCTCACCCTCCCACTTGTTGAGGTCTGCATTCAGTCGCTTTAATTGTGGCTTCCTTGGGGGGGGGGGGGGGCAGCATCCGTGCAACACATCTAAACGTGACTAATCAGAACCGTCACGGTAAGTGCTTGGGCCATTAAGGACATATAGGTCAGAAAAACAAAAAAACAATACACTCCATTTGAATACAGCACCTCCTCAACCCCAGAGAATAAATATGTGCTAGATCCGGTGACCATATATAATGGAACGTGTTAAACCCAAATGAAATGGTTGTGGCTTAGTAGGATTGCAGTGCGAAAAAGATAGCCAACAAGTACTTACAAGTAACATATCTTGGAGCTTCTTTAAAACTGCAGAAAAGCTTTTACTTGATTATCTCAAGAAGCTGGCAAAAAGAAGAGCCAAGAATCTTCAAAGCTGTCATTAAAGCTTCATTAACACAGGAATGCACATGTGTATATCTAAATCTGTTTGTTGAGCAATGACAAAAGATCCAGTGTTGAAGTTGTTCAAAATAAAGACAACTGCTCAGTTTGTGTCAAAAAGGTGTATAAAATAGGAAAGTGGCCAGATCACAGAATACCTGAGCTACTGTTATGACAGAGCTTCATTAACCAGACAAAAGATAAACTGTGTTGAAGTGCATACCATATCTGGAGTATATATATATATATATATATATATATATATATATATATATATATATATATATATATATATATATATATATATATATATATATATATATATATATATATATATATATATATATATACTCTATTATAGGTGGAGTACACCAAGTGCTGAAACCTGAAGTGCAACAGCAGAGACTGTGAGTTTTAGTCAGTTCAACACATGCAAGGATATCCCTGAGTTGTTTTCGAACTGAATTGATTAATTTATATTGTTGCTTTAGTAAATACAGTTTTCCTCACAGCAACATGTGTCGTTGAAGAACTCTTTAGGTACAATATTTACTTACATTCGAAACAGTTTAACATATTGTAAACAGTGTTGTACCACTGACATGTAAATTTTTTGCTTGCTATATCTACTTCAAAAAATTATAGATCTTTTATTTAACATTCAAATCCATGTGTCATAAACTGCAACATGTTCAGTGACATCAGAGCCAAATTTGTTTCAAGGTTGGAGAAAACATACAGAGGTTTAATCCATTATATGAATATTTCCAAAGATAAATAAGATTTTGTTTTTGTTACTGCTTTGGAAGCTTCCTTATAGATAAAATGTTTTTTTATTTAACATTTCAGTGATTCTTTTTTCTTTTTGCAGTTTGATTTTTATCAACAAAGAGTTAGAAAGAGTTTGTCACTGTGAAACAGCAGTTGCATGACGGTCAACAAGTTATTCTGGTCATATCTGGTTCCTCAAGTTGAGCCAGTTGGAGGCTAGAACAGAGAAATCGTATTCAAATCACCTTTAAAGAAAATAGTTGCAGTGCCTGAATCCCTTTACGGTCATCAGGTAATCTGGAGACAAGTTCCCTTTTTGGCAAAATTGTTCTTAATACATTCATACAATCAAATACCATATTTTTCTTTGATGGTTTTTCATCCATCTTTGCATAACTGAACAACTTTTCTGTCTCTGCTAAAAAATAACATCAGTGCCATCAACTTTTATCACAAAAACACTTTTACATAGAAAGGCTAGTGTGTTTTTCTGTTGGACTTTGAGTTTAGTTTCATGATTTTGGTCCCATTGTAGGATCTCATGTTTCATTTTGTTCCTGTGTTTATTGTTACTGGTGTTACTTTTACCTCAGTGCCTCAGCTTTGTGGTCTTTTAAAGTTGTTTCCCATAAACTCATTCACTCACCTGTGTAGTGTACAATAATCAAAGTCCAAGACCATTCTGATCATTAAAACTGTTCTTTTATAAAGCCTGTACTGTCCTCATCTTTGCATTTGGGCTAACAACAACATCAAAATATGATGAAAACTTCCTCAATTTTTTTAAAGAATAAGGTAAGTTCCCTATGAAGAACAGGGCTTTGCAAAGTGAGTTTGTCAAGAGTGTATTAATGGATTTGATATTTAAATAATGTTGCCATAGAGATTTTGGACCCAACGGACCCAATAAACCATGTTTTCCTCAATGGTTTTCCTCATAAGAGAATGCAGAGATCCACAGTTTGGTTAAGAGAATCTGTTGACAAGTAGACATGCACTGTCCATGGCCTTGATGAAAGAGTGGCAAGAAAAAAACTATTGCTAAAAGAAAGCATTGTCCTGTCAAGAACTTTCCACAAGCTATGAAATGGATAAAGTAAACATTTGGAAGAAGTTGCTCTGGTCAGATGAGACCATAATTGACATGTTTGGCTTACAAAATGCTACGAGCCTCAGAAAACCAATACTGCACATCACCATGAGCATATGGTGGGGATGCTCTTGTTCATCAGCAACACTGAAGCTGGTCAGACTTGATGGGAACAGGTGGTGGAAAAAGATAAGAGATAAGAAATATTCAGCCAGAGCAACAATGTAAGGGTTTAGATCAAGCATGTTCATCTATCCGAAAATTTTACGATGCTTAAAATAATATTTCATTCCTTTCTTTTCACCACTAGGGAGAATTCATAATCAAGGCCTGTACCAAAGACAAATGAATGACTGAATATGTAGTAGCCTTTCAAAAGGTAAGGTAATCAGTTGATAGTTCCAAAACCTATCAAGCAAAAAGACAAGATGAAAGAGACCAGTGAAATAGTGTTTGGGCAACGTATCCGTTATGTAACTCTTAAAGAACCTGACTACATAGCAGCGGGGTAAAATGATTCAAATCAATGACGACGAGGCACTGAGGAGGGTATTTTTTTCCGTTTTCTGATTGGACACACCCCTAAGATCATCCCTTGTCCCAGATCTCTGACTGACAAGTTGTAGTTCAAACCCCTTTTCCAGCTTTTCTTTGAGCAAAGAGACACCAGTTCAACGCTGGAGGTACGCCTCCTGCATAGAGCGATCTGTCGGCTGATGTGGGACCAGTTTGCTAAGGACCAATCAAAGTCCCGGGGAAGGTTGCACGCCAACATTGATTCTTCTTCGCTTTCACGTGTGGGTGACATTCAAGATCTCTACTGCAGCCTTTATGCGTTGGTTAAAGGGATGTAGAATCCAATGTATTTTGACAGGTTGGTACCTGCATGATTTTATTAATTTGCCTCAGTAATGAAATATTGAACAGTGATAATTTATTTTCAGCCCAATTAGCAGAGTTGTAATGATATTTTAAAATTCGGTAATATTTAGATCTTACACAAGCAATGGGAAGTTATGAATGTTGTTCAAGTGATAAAAAACATTGAGAGATAATATCATTGGGAGATACAATCAAGTGACAAAATTCCCATGGTGCAAAAACACAAACATGAAGAATTTGATCAGAAATTTATTTAAAAAAATTAAAAAATTAAAAATCAAAAACTGAATATTCTGAAATACCACAACAGCATCAGCTGTTACTTTAAAGTATGCATTACTATTATGACTAATCATTAACATGGACTTTTGTTTGTCTAAACAGCATAAAATATGTCTAAAATCCCTTAAACATCTTTGTTCCAATAAATATTTTTGGAAAAATGTTTTGGCATAATGCTTGATAGAAAGCTAGCAGGCAGACATGCTTTTGTAAGACAAAATGGGTTCCAGAACGTCAAAGGCCTCAGGGGTGCTTCCTCCTCCAGAGTTCTCAATGTATAAAACAATGAGAGAAAAAGGCAGAGAAGACTGCTGAATGTGGCTTAATTTGGGAAGTTTGAGTGTAGTTAAATAAAGTAAGTGGGGCATTTTTTAACTATATTTGCTTGAAGATATTTGCTTGATGATCCCTATGATTTTGATGTATTGATATTTTCCTGATGATTTTCATGATTTTGCTCAATGATTTTGATGTGTTTGTTGATTTTGCTGTATACTTAATTGATGTTTTTATGATGGGAAGCACTTTGAACTGCCTTGCTGCTGAAATGTGGTATATAAATAAACTTAACTTAACTTTATCACTTTGAGAATAACGTATACTTAAATATGAATGTGACTGTATTACTGGATCATGCCTGCTTAAAAACAGAAGTCCTTTTTGTTGCCTTAAGTATTTGGAATTATTATGTCCCAGTTGACTGACAATCCTAACCAACATAAAGATTGGACTTCATTAAAATTAATTTTAATAGACAGCACTTGTCCTATAACCCACCAATGTCAGCTGCTTTGCAGATTATATAAATCAACAGAGGTGGGTAGAGTACCAAAAATTGTACTCAGGTAAAAGTAGCACTATTTCAATATGTTTTTTAAATTAAAGAGAAGTAAAAAGTAGTCAACAAAAAATTACTCAAGTAAGAGTAAAAAATATTTGGTATAAAGGCTACTTACTACTTATGTACTGAATACTTGTGTTAGCATGTTTAATCTGATTTAATTTGTGAAAATGATGTAATCATACAATCATACAAAAACAGTATAAAATTATGTGAATGCTTTGGGACAAAAATATATTAATTAATTACATTATCACAAAATAACAAATTCAGGCAGAATAAACACATATCCAAATCTCAGATTTCCACAACATTAAACTTAAACCAATACTTACAGCAGGTAATGTACATATTCTTATTTATTAAATATGATTGTATACATGTTAGAACAGTGAAAAGTACTTCCAGTGACAGTATCTACTGCTTCCTGTATATTCACTTGACCTCCAAATGGCACAACAGGCTTAGCAGATAAAAAAAAAGCCCCAAAACATAGCAAAACAAAATTTTGGAGACAAGGAAGCCTCTTCACAAGTCAGAAGTGGGGTGCATTTTTGGTTTAAACCTTCTTGCTCATCATTCAGTAAAGTAACTTGAAGTGGGTAAAGTAGCAACAAATTGTAAGGACTAGTTGAGTTACTTCTAATAATTTTACTCTTGTGGAGGTAAAAAGTGCAGTGCATGAAAACTACTCCTGTAAAAATATTTTTTTTTAAATGATTTAAGAAAATGTAATTGAGTAATTGCAACTACTCACTACCCTAGTCAATCACTAAAATCTGTATGTTTTGTAAAGAGACTTGAAAATACAATTGCTGTAATTTGAAGCTATATACATAAATTTAACTGAACTGAAGTCTGAAAAACCTAGTTTTTTTTTTGTTTGTTTATTTTGTTTTTTGTTATTCTGTTAAAGTATTCTCCTTCATCAACTCCCTCTACCAGTGATATATGTGAATGTTAACAATTTTGTTTCACGGACTTCTGTGAGATCTTTGTAATTTGGCCAGACTTTCATACTGTTCATAACAACTGTCATAATTCATCGTTCACCATTTTTGACTGTGGAAAACAGTCACTCTAAAGATTTCTGAAGTGCATTCTTAAATCACACGCAGCAGTTTCAGACACTTTCGATCTTGAACACCCAGCACGGCAGGCTACGTCATGACGTCGGGGCGTGGTCTTACAGCTTTCGTTGACACCCCACACGCTTTGCCTTTGACAAGACGTTATCGAGCTGACTCCCGCAGTCTGGAGCCCTTCGAACAGAGCAGTTAGCAGGTAAGCCCATTAAACACCTCGCCGCACTTCCTGGAACTGTCAGCTGTTTGTGAGGAGCTCGGGACTACATGGTGTTTTGACTGGTGTGAAGAGAGGCGCAACAAAGATGTCCAAAGACACGGAAGGAAAGAGCGAGAAAATCTTGGATACGGAGAGCAAGGTGCTTTGGTACCCGGACTCCAAGAGGAACACACAGATGGACAAGTTTAGGATACAGGTCAACTCGGACTACGGACTTAATCTGGGTGAGTGAGAAGGAGAGAGGGAGACCAAGATCCAGGCTCATAGTAGATGTGTCGGAGACCGTCTAAGTCGGATTTCATTGAGCCTCCGAAGCTGCAGACTGAGCTGCAGAAAATCTAAATAGTTAGTGGCTCTGCCTGCTACTTGTTAGCATTGTTTAATCCAACATCTCAACCTGTGCAACGTTGCAAAATCTAGATGGGGTGGGAGAATCAGCATCAGACAACTGTTGCTAAGCATGGCTTCCAATCTTTTCAGCTGTAATTAGAAGTTTACAATACAGTAGCTTGGCCTGATCGTCATGGCTGAAGATGCCATGTGATGAAAGAGATTGGCCTGCTTCAGTTGTTTCTTTGAAAACTGACACTGCTCTGTGGAATGCAGTAAAACGTGGTGAAGACTGAATGGAAAGCTGTTATCGAGGAGAGATGTTGAAAGAGGTCTAAACACTTATCTATGACACAAATGTTAGCGAAAATGCTATACTTTAAACGAGAAGAAGCTATTAAAACGCTTTGTAATTGTCAGATTAAATTGTTTGCTATTACTTTTCATTACAAGACGTTTTGTTTTGGACAAGGTGCATTTCATAAATCTGTATTAGGGGTTCACAAACCTTTTGTTGTAAGTAACACTTCTAAGTGACACAATACTAAATAATAATAATAATAATAATAATGATAATACAATTGGTGCTACATGATTGCTTAAAAGGTCCAATCATTTAACTTCGTCTATCAGTCATATTTTTGACTGTGTGAGGCAGCTGGAGTACCCAGAGACAACCCATGCATGCTTGTGGAGAAAATGTAAACTCCCCGCAGAAAGACCCCAGGCTAGAATTTGAACTGATGACCTTCTTACTGCAAGGCAGCAGTGCTAACAACTACACCAATGTGCAGCTAGCTCCAGTTAACAGCAGCTTCTTGAACTGCTAATGATTTGCATCTTAAGTCTTAGACACACACACGCACACAATTTGCTTTAGTTAACGTGTTTGTACAGCCTTTGAATGGATGATATGCAGAGAAAAACAATACCAGTTAACAATACTGGTCATTGAGCACATCAATTTGCAAATCCCACTCCCACAGTTTTCAAAGTTGGAACTGGAACATGGTTACATTAGATCTGATATCATTTCCAGATCAAAGTTCCTGCTTCAAATTTAAAGGGAACACAGCATAAGTAGGAACTTCTTCCTGTTCACGTTCATCCGCTTTAGGTTGTAGCAGGAGTTTTTCTACAGTACTTCCCTCTAAGGTAATGTTTGTTTGAAGCAAATATTGACGTACTTGAATAATTAACTTTTTTTTTTTTAGGTATTAGTACTTATAAGCTCTGAGCCATCGTTAATTTATTTGTATTTACCCTACAAATGGTTGTCAGAAAAAGCTGTATTTCCATTAGATTCTGAGTTCTACTAAAGGCGGAGCAGAACAAGCAACAGATCTGATGAGTCTCCGGGGAAATAATAATACTAATAATAATAATAATAATTTTAAAAAACAGGCTGTCATAATCTCTTTTTCATGTCTTGTTTAGTTCCGATAGTGACGTGGAACCATGTTTTACAATAAACAACAAAAGAATGAGGCCTTTATTTTTAACTGCATCTATAAACTCTTATTTTGAAAGTCCAAATTACTAACCCTTTTGATTGTTGGCTTAAGGGCATTAGAAATTTGAAATCTACTCAAGTCATCATCCAACATAAATAACACAGGTTCTATTGTTTTGAAGAGTGTGTTTGTTAACTTTATTTAGAAAACATAAGTAAATCCGGTTTTTGTGGCTGATTAAAGCCAATTAGCAAATTAAAACATTCTTTTAATGTAGTCTCCATGACAAAAGAGGAAGACTCTTAATTTGAAGAGTATCTGTTAAGTTTCACAGAAAGTCTAAGTTTTAACCTTTCCTGTTCATGGTAGGGGAGGCTTGGTGATTCCCACCTTTTTTGTGCTAAGTTGCTTTCTATTCATTACTGTGGCATGAATCAATGTTTTTTGCAGTCTCATTTGTTTTTGAGGAAAACTTTGTTTTCCTTGGAAAACATAAGCCATGAGAACCGGTAGAGGATGTTGCTCAGGTGATGCTGTACACTATGCATTTTCTTACTTGTTTCTAAAGTTGGCAATACTTGGTAGATCTCTTTAATAGCCGAAATATTTTAAAGTAGGGCTACATAATTGATCAAATCACAATCGTTAAGGTGTATTTCTTTAGCTGCAGAGATGCTAAGGGTCATGGAAAGAGGGGTGGGACATTGTGTAGTGGTAAAGAAAAGATAAGTGTCACAAAATGGAGGGTTAATCGTCGTCGTTATCGTTTTGTCAGTTGTATCGCAACTAAATATTTTATTGAAATTGTGCTGCCCTCTTTTGTAGTACTACTCACATGACCTTTAGGTCCTGCTGCAAGTATTGACATCAGTAAGGACTGTTTCAGGAAAGGGTATTTGGTGGGTAACTGTGTTACCCACCAGATAGGTGGTATGTTTCCAAGAAGAATCATATGTTCAAATTTTGTGTCTTCTAGTGAACTACAGTGATCTTTACCAGTGGTCTGTGGACTCTTATCCAGAGTTCTGGGCAGAGGTGTGGCGCTTCTGTGGAGTTGTCAGCTCCAAACCATATGAAGAGGTAAGTGCAAGCGAAAAATAGTTAAATATAAAGTAAAACTAAAGTTCTTTTAGATTCTGCCTGGTTTTAAAAATTACAGCTTCAGTCAGTTTTCAGTTTTGCAAACTTTTCCCTAAATTCTTGTTTCTTAGAAAAAGATATTGAACTACATTAATATGAAGTCAACATATGTCTCTGTGCATCACTGTAAGAGACGTTGCAATATTTTAACACAGCACTTAACTGTGAGAGTGGCCATTAGGTGCTGCCCACTGTTACCCACTGTTGCTGTCAATTATCTTGATAATCTGTAGTTCCAGGATGCTGGCATTTCCTTAAGGTTATAAACTAAGACATGATTGACACACCTTTTCTGTACACATGGATTTTATATCACCCTACTTGATGATCACATTTTCTACCTGACAGATTCCTTTCTGATACTCGTCCTGGAAGACGAGGCTGGGGGACAATAAATGAGTCATTTGGGAGCAGTGATGCGCTGTGGGTGGGGCTTTTTCCTCACTGGCAGCCAGTTTGGGCTTTTAAACCAAATGAGCTTTTTATAGAAAAGTATTAATTATGCAAAATTGGAAATGTTATTAGCAAGGGAGTTTACTGAGTTAGAGAAACATGACAGAACAGACTGAAATAATTCGGTTTTTGAGTCTTTGTTCCCTTGTGTTTTTCATGCCGTTCGTAACCAGGTGGTGGACGTATCCAAGCGGATCTCAGATGTTCCAGAGTGGTTTAAAGGAGCTCGACTCAACTACGCCGAGAACCTGCTTAAGCATGCTGATCAGGACAAAGTGGCTCTCTATGCTGCAAGTAAGTAGATGTATAAAGGAGTGCTGATTAACACTGCATCATGTTACACAAAATCTTAGTCTAATGCTAGGAAGAGAAAGAAGGCTGGATTTGGAAAAAGCTAGTTAAGGGTGTATTGGAACACATAAGGCAGTATGGTGATGTGTTTCTGACGTCACTTTGTTATTAAATTAACTTGCTCCCTTCCCTGCCTCTCAGTCTCACTGACTGATGGGTAGGTCTCTCTTTATTTGTGTGTGTGTGTGTTCTCTGGAGAGTGTTTCGTACATGGCCAGCCTCCCTGAAGAGCTGTAATGTAATTGTGGAAATACCCATTGGTCAGGATGATGCAGAGCCTCTGTAAATGTAAATGTAAATGTCAGTAAGGTATTATGTAGAGAGATAGGATCTGTTTTCTTGTCTGCTGTGATGTTCTTACCAGATTATCACTCACCTGCAGTCTTTTTGTCATGATATTTTCCCATGTTGGTGTTATCTATCTTGTCTTTCTTGACATTTAGATACGACTTTCAGGATAACAATATTTAGCAGTCCCTTGTTCACAAAGACTTATAAAACCCAATAGATTGGTCAATTGCATTAAAAATATTTGTAATGTATGCACTTTTCTGTCTCTTGGTTCGTGTATTAATTCTGTTTGTGTCTCTGTGTACCAGGGGAAGGAAATGAGGAGATCGTGAAGGTAACATTTGGGGACCTGAGGCGTGATGTGGCATTGTTTGCTGCCGCTATGAGGAAGATGGGCATTCAGACTGGAGACAGGGTTGTAGGTGAGTCACAGTGTAATGATCTGTCACTTAGGTAGAAACAAAACAAGAGCATCTGGAATTGGCTTGCTGTAATCCCTTGAAAAAGTGTTCATAACCATTAACTTCTTAAAATTTCCTCACTTTCTAACCACTATCTTCAATGTATTTTATTGAGATTTTATTTGATCAACACACAGTAGTGCATAGTTGTGAAGCAGAAGGAAGTGCTACATAGTTTTCAGATTTTTATTTCACAAGTATAACTCTGAAAAGTGTGGTGTGCATTTGTATTCATCGCCTTTTATTCTGATACTTAGAAATAAATTTCAGTGCAACCAGTTGGCTTCAGATGTCACCTAATTAGGGAAGGGCAGATCCGTGACAGCCTTGGAAGTTTGTTATAGAAGATTAGTCAACGAACATTTTAATTTACCATTTACCAAGAGGCCCATGGAAACTCTGGAGGAGCAACAGCTCAGGTGGGAAACTGTGTTGGCATGACAACTATTAGTCATAATCTCCTAAAAAAAAAAAAAAATCCATTATTGTAGGAAAGTCTTAAAATGTCAGGTTTGAAGTTTTCCTGAAGCCATATAGACAGCATAACAAACAAGTGGTAGAATGCTCATCAGTTGAGACTGAACCTGACCTTTTGGTTTATGTGCAGAATGCTGCGTGTGTCAAAAAAAAAAAAAAAAAAAAAAAATAATAATAATAAAAATAATAATTAACCAGAAAACAAACAATCCCCATGCTGTTGGTGGCAGGTTCATGTTGTGGTGACTTCTTTCTTCGTCAGTGACAGGGATGCTGCTCAGAGCTGATAGGAAGATGGCTGGAGCTGGGTACCGGGAAATCCTGGAACAAACCCCTTAAGAGATTGCAAAAAAATTGAGTCTATGGTTGAGTTTCACCTTCCAGCAGGACAGTAGCCTTGAACTTATAGCCAGAGCTACAATGGGATGGTTTGGATCAAAGTATGTTCACGCGTTGGAATGGTCCCGTTATTGTCTTGACCAGTTGAGAATCTGTGTCAAGACTTGCAAATTGATGTTAGCAGATCCTCTCCATTTGATCTGATGGAGCTATTTTGCAAAAAAAGATTGTGCAAAATTTCAATGCCTAGATGTGCAAAACTGGTGGAGACATACCCCAAAAGACTTGCAGCGATAGGTGGTTCTAGAAAGTATTTACTTTGGAGGGGTTAAATACTAATGCACTTTGACATTTTATTTTCCTAATTAAATTTGAAAACATGAATCATATTGCTTCCTGCACTTATACATTGATTAAGGTTGGTCTGTCACATAAAATCACTATCAAACTTATTGAAGTTTGTGATGGCTCAAGGGATATGAATTGCTGGGGATTGTATGTCACTTGCACTTTATGGGTCACATTCTCTGATATAGTCATAAATTTTTACCTCTCTTCTCACATTCTCTCCGTATACCCAGGTTTTCTGTTTCTAGCACATTACAGCAAGAGTTAGATTTCATTTTTCTGAAGCGTTCAGTATGTGTATGTGTACTCCCTGGTAATGAGGGGCGTTTTTTTTGGCACAGGTTGCAGGTCTCTATGAAGGTCACCATTTATTTATTCAAAGTTCATATTTGTGCAAGGAGGGATGGCTGAGGCTGGATATGTTTCTTCAGCACATCCTGTTAAAGTACATTCATAAAGATCCACACATTTATGATAGGTAACTCAACACTTCAGTGTGTACCAGTATTAAAATGGATATCAAAACTTCAATTTGTAAAAACATGGGACTATTTAAAGGAAAAAAAAACATAGATCCATTCCTGGATTTTACGAGTTATCAGTACTAATAGGAACAGTTTAGGTCTAGTGATTTGTATAATATATATTTCACACATGGAACATCAACTCTCTGGATGTAGCTATTATCTGGTTGGGTAGCAGTATCCACTAAAAGCTGAATCTGCTGAGGTGCAATGATGAAATTATGATGAAATCAAAATTTATGTTTGGTGCCATAAAATTTAAACACCCCTTAGACAGTGGCTTACAAAACAAAACCAACCACCCACTATGTTTGAGTCCATATTATCTGTGTCAGCCTTTCCCAATGTGACATAATTTAAATGTTCTGCTCTCATAATGGTACAAAATTTAACATTAAGCTGAAGTTAAGCCTGATTACTCACATTTGGTTCTCAAGCCAACTGATAGTTTTTTTTGTTTCCTCTGTACAAAGTTGTTGATGGATTTAAAATGAGTTCAGTTTAATTTTTACTCGAGAAAGAGTTTAACATTCTAACAAGTCTGCACCAACAATAAGCTTAACACAACTTTTCATACAGTGAACATCAGCAGATATCTTTCATACGTCGGCATTGGAGGAATGTGTGTTACCTGTTTATCTTGTGCCATAAACAAAGATTTCAGGTAAATTGTTTTTCTCAAATCTTAACATTTCAGATGTGTAAAGCTTTCAGTTTTAGTTATTTCAGCACAAGCTATTAAAAACATTGTATCTTTCATTCTTTACAGACATAAATACACACTAAATAGTTTCATCTCTGACTGCTGGAGATGGACACCAGCCCCCCTCGCGACCCTGCAAGGATAAGCGTGCTAGATAATGGATGGATAGACAGTTTCATCTCGGTTAACCACTGCTAATAATTTCTGCTAATCTATTACAGAAGAAAATCAGTTGCTGGTTTTTGACTCTTAGTAAAAACCAGTAGTTTTCTGATGTCCATAAAATTGCACTTGATAGATCCCTTTAATAGTTGAAATATTTAACAGTATTGATCACAAAAACTACCTCTCCGTGTAGAGACATGGAATCCAGTAGAGCTTTGAAGGTCTGCTTTGATTTCAGGGGTCAAGTTGTCAGTAGCTGCTGTCACAAGGACTGACATTTTTCCATCAGATTGATTTGTTTAGCACATCTTACTGATGCCTAATTAGAGTGAGAAAATTGCATCTTAGTGACATAGATGTTAAGTAAAGTCCCAAAAAGTTAATGTTCTTAAAATAATTGGTTTCTTTGTGCATCTATTAGGACTGTGTTGTAATCTACTTTATAAGTAATATTAATAGCATTCCAACAATCAAGAAAAAAACATTTAGGGATATTGCATAAGGTTTTTAGTCCCTCCTACCAGTCTGAATCATTTAGCAATAGGCATTTGCTGATATTGAGTTTCAGTCTGGTATTGATAAAACTGAAACTTTCAGTCTCATCAATGCCTTATGACCTTCTTCACCTCCATGTCCTGCTTTTGCTGACAATGATTTTTTTGGCAAAGCAATTTGTTTAAGTGCTAGGCTAACCCTAAAATGTTTACTTTTTGTTTTGATATGACTTGTTGATATTGTAATATTATCAACAATAATATTGTAATATTTCTCAAATCGGCTCCAGTTACTCAGGTGTGGACAAAGGGTACGGGAGAAGTTGTGCTACATAAACTTAATGTTTTTCATAGCTTAGTAAATTTATGACTAATAAATTAGAGTGTGCAAAAGTATTTCAGCCTCTACTGAATCCTCTGCTTTTTGGCATTGTGCGGAGGAGGTGACATCACACAGGCTTGCAGGAAGCTGCAACAGTCAAAAAAGTCTCTCTTTCCTTATAAATGTATTTGTAAGGTGTGGAAATAGACTGTTTAGTAAAACCCAGATTTATTTGAGCAACAAAATAATGTACACACTCAAGAATACAATTTTGCAAACTTGCACAGAAATATAGAACACAATTTTTGCTCAGTTGTTGCTCAAAGTTTAGTCCCATGGCTAGTTGGGTTGTACTATGGGTGGAGCCAATATTAAGTGCCCCAACAACATGTGTCAGAAGAAAATTTTTGTCTGATGCTTTGGGACTAAATATTTAAAAATACCTTCCTACTAAAGTAAGTTGTCTGACATGTGGCTTCTGATATGTTACAAACCTATGAAGCTGTTGGAAACAAGCTCCTGTTATCATGCCACTTGGTCAACTTTGTGTATAAATGTTGGTTTGTCTATATGCTTAGTTTAAAGATGGATATTGCAGGGAATTCATTAGATAAAGGACTAAACCTCTGTAGGGTTTTTATTAGATAAATGGGAAGGGTGGTGGGGGAACAGGAGGGTCTGTAGAAACAAAGAAAGAGGGAGATGAAAAGACCCTATCTTACGCTTTCTTTTTCCTCCATCTCCATAATTTCCCTCACTTTGGTGAATGTTTGTTGGACGCAGAGATGTCCTTGTCCCCAGATTGCATCTAAAATGTCTTGTCAATGTCTGCAGTCCAGAAGATATATAAGCACTTAGCTGATGAAATCAGCTTTGCTTTATAACAGAAGCTGGTCAAACGCACAGTTGCACACACACACACACACACACACACACACACATTCATGTAGTGTTTAGATATATTGCTCTTCTCCTTAGCAATCTCATGCCTAATATAAAGCCACACAGTGTTTAAAAACCAATTTCAACACATATCCTCTGCTTTTTCTCTGGAATTTACAGTACATATTCTTTTACTTGGTGTTATTGGAATGCTATAAAGTCTTAGTGTTTTTTCTCTCAATGGAAAAGTGGAAAAACTGTCGAATCAAGCAACATTAGAAGGGTTATTATGTAAAATATTTTTTCAAGTGATTACCTCATGACAACTTTATTAAAACCCTAACTCTGATTTTAACAATAAACACGCAAAGCGATTAACTCATGGCAAATTACTTTATGCTTTTACATCCCACAACTGGATCTGTCGACATTACGGGCGCTTTCAAAGGATGGAACTGGCATTGCGGAACCAAGAGGGCTTGGCTAACACTTGTATACTGAGAACAATGGGGAAGAATTCAGTGTGCTGCTGTGGCATGACAGAGTGCATTACTTTCCTTTAAAATCTCTAGTTCTTTTTATTTATTTATTTTTCTTATTTAAGGATTAATAAACCATCTTAGAATGTTATTTCAATGATCTAGGATTGCCCACAAGTGGTGAAGTAGTTATTAGCATTAACCTTACAGTAAGAGATACCTTAATTTTCTCTTTCAGTTTGAATCCCCAGGCCTCCTAATGTCAATGTATCATTTGTATAGCGCAGCATGAAATTATGTATTGGAAATATTTGGTCATAAATATGATGTTTAAGTCGCAGTTGTTCTGATTCTGTAGTAGTGCTGCACAAATGCATTATACAAGTTGTATGGGTGTTGTGGTGGAAATTTCAACATCTCTAAAAATCAGTGAAATGCTGGTTTATCTGCTGATCAAATTGTGTATGCTACAGGGTTAAATGCACAGAAAGTCGATGTAGGAAATATATTTTTTAATGGCATAGTGTCCTCCAACCCCATTGAAACAGAAGGCTGATGGCTGATGCATAATAGTGTGACAGGATATAACCATTCATAGTGCTTACTAGTTTATGACAACCTCTTGAGGTGAATCAAGGATGTTGTATTGGTGGTTCAACTTCAATGCTATGGCCTTTCCAATGTCTTTGTTTTGGTAAAATGTAAGCAGAACGTAAGGGCTGAAAAGTACCTCATTTTCAGTTTTTTTTTTATTGGCAAAATTAAAACAAAGACTTGCCAACCTTGTGCCAAGAAGAAAGATTTCTTCAAATGTCTGCCAAAGTTTTTCTGTGCTGTTAGGCTCTGAATGTATCCCTAAATTGTAATATTTTTTTGGTTTTGTGACAAAAAATCTTTTTACATCTATTATTACAAACATTACTATAACTCTATGGTTATCAAAAGTTTTTAGGTTTTAGAAAATTCTGCATGTGTAAATAATTAAACCAGGCTTTCCAATCAATGTCTCAACTGTGTCGTTACAGCATAGCAAGCCAGTGATCCATCACAATAGCCACAAAGGCATGTTGTTGTAGTGAGATCATGATTCATGATGCAATTTTTCCTGGTCTACAGTAAGAGGGTAATTTATGAGACGAGCCATCGGAACCAGTGTAGAAGGGTGGTGATCTGTCAGCCGAACGTGTCATCCTGCCCCAGTGAGCTTCCTGGTTACAGCAGGAGTCGGCGCAGCAACCAGACGGGGCTGATGAGTCATGATTCATCAGACGTCACAGTGCAGTTGCTGTTTGCCTTTGACCCTTCGGAATGGAACTACTGGCTGTCTTGTAGTTCTAGTGAGTTAGATTAGATATATGTTATCAGTAAGATAGACCTCTGTTTAAAGAGAGCTTCCATGTTGCGCATGAGCTGTCTAATTTTTGTTATGACATAATAAAGTTTGGACTCTCTTCCGCTGAAAAAAAAAAAAAAAACTTGAAATCAAATCTGAATGCTAGAGCTTGAATGCACCGACATCACTAATATAATGTGATTGAGTATTTTGCAGAGATATGATACAACTATGGTGAGATGAAAAATAAACTTTAAGTGTATGGGTTGGTGCCAGAATTTGATCATGACAACAATTTTTCATTTAGGTCTTTGTTTTCCATTAGGCAGTTGTATCATTGTTTGTATCAATGGAAAAAAAAAAAAAAATATTAGAGGAGTAAGCTATTCTGTTTTATTTTCCAGTCATGTTTGAAATAAACTAAACTAAAACAAGTCAAAACTCTTTAATAATTAACTAGGAAGTCATGATGCTGATTTTTATCATTACAAATTAAAGAATTTTACCTCTCATACTTTCTTTCTCATCCTTAAAGATGCATATGATCATCTTTTTATCTCTATTTTCCTCTTATTTTTTCTTATCTTGAGATTTTATAAAATCTTGAAGTTGGTAGCGTGGGGTGCCGAATACATTTACAGTCTCCTGTGGTAAAATCTTATCTTGTCACTACACACAGTAAGGTGGAAGGTAAGGGAGATAAAAAAAGCTGACTGTTACAGAACAACATTTTCAGTGTGAGATTACGCTACTGCAATAAATGATTACTTTATCTCAGTGCTTTTTTTTCGTATCTTTTCCAGTAGGCACAAGAAGCCTGGAGGGGCTTGACTTTGTCAAGTCAAGGCTTCAGTAGTTTTACCTCTGCATTACTCTGCTTTTGGTTCAAAATTTAACAGATAGGTGACTTTCTACAGGATTTTCTGCTGGTCTTTAACTTCTACTCAAATATATTACAATTATTGACACATGAGAAACTTCCCAGTCTGATCCTGGTTGCAAATCCTCTGTGCTGCATTTCTTTATTGTGTTTTTATGCTGCCATGATAGCATATCTAGCAGATTTTCTATATATTTGCCCTATAAATATTGATGGGTCACACCTGTTAGTTTTCAGAAAGTGAATTTATCCCTGTGGTCGAATGTTTTTGACTGCTAAAATATGTCCGATGCAAGGAGTGCTCCTATTATTGCTTTACTTTGCTTATTTTTCTCTCCTTTTCCCCCACCTTCTTTTCATCAGGTTACCTGCCCAATGGTGTCCATGCAGTGGAAGCCATGTTAGCAGCAGCCAGCATCGGGGCCATTTGGAGCTCCACATCGGTCGATTTTGGGATTAATGTGAGGATTGGCCTGATTTATTTATGTTTATTTTATATTACTGACAGGTTTACAAACCCATAACATTCCAGTGGTGGTTTCTAAACTCTTGACTCTTGATATCAAAAATATTTTAATCAAAGATGTGCTAAACTTAGTTAAAACCATTCAATAATCAGAACTGGAAGAAATCAGTAATTATAAAGTGTTTTGGTTATGTCACATAATATTTTTCTTTTTTTCCACAATAATATTTTTAGGTACTGATGAGATGTCATTATTTATTTATTTTTTACTTCACATAGGAGCATCTTACTTCTTTAGGCTTTACCTGTCATCAAAAAGTCTCTGCTTCCTGTGTCTAATCTGTTGCTATCCCCTCTGGCTGATCAGATAACCATGTTTTACTGTCCTGGTGAAAACTATTGCTGTCGTGCATCTAGCTGTGATTTTGTATTTACCATGTTGCTTATTGATAATGTTGCTTTAAAACTTAGGTCAAACATGTTTTATTTCCTGCATATTTTTTTCTCTTTCATGAGTCTTTCCATTGAATAGAAAGTTATTTTTGGGTAGTATTTGTCCTTACTCACTGATTGGTTTTAATTCTTAACTTTTTTTTCCATCCAGGGTGTCCTTGACAGATTTTCTCAAATCCAACCCAAACTGATTTTCTCAGTTGCAGCTGTGGTGTACAACGGCAAAACACATGATCACATGGAAAAGCTGACAAACGTTGTGAAAGGTTGTTTACGATTTTTGCAAGTAATTTAATGTTTTAGCTTTTTCTGCACAACTTTCTCATTGGGTAAACCAAATCTATCATGATTTTTTTTTTTTTTTTTAAGTTTCTGCTGGCATTTAAAATACTTCTTAGGGTAAAGCCAACAGGTCTAAAAACGTTTTATAACTGAGGTTTACCAATGATCAGAATTTAACATTATGATAGGTTAATGTTTCGCAGTTATGTTCTAACATCCAACGAATCATTAATATGACAATATGCTTGGCTCTGGGATTAGCTCTTTTGGACATTCCAGAAATATTTTGTATGTAGCGAACACAAAAGCAAAAATGTATATCCCTGTTTTTTGCCATTTCAGGTTTACCTGATCTGAATAAAGTGGTTGTAATTCCTTACGTTTTATCCAAGGAAGAGATCAACCTCTCTAAAATTCCCAACAGGTGTGTGTTAAGAAAGTTTTCTGAAAGTTTCAAATTGTAATTATTTCTTTTTTTAGAAAAAGAATTCTTGGAATATTTTTTTCTCTCTGATATGTCATAATTTTCATGTAATTTCCCCCCCCCCATTACGTGCAGTGAATTCCTAGATGACTTTTTGGCATCTGGTCGTAGCGAAGGGGACCAGTTTCCTCAGCTGGAGTTTGAGCAGCTTCCGTTCAACCATCCTCTGTTTATCATGTACTCTTCTGGAACTACCGGAGCTCCGAAATGTATGGTCCACTCAATTGGGGTAAGAAGCAACAGTCATCTCTAAATGTAACGATGAAAGAACTATTCGTCATGCAGTCACTGCATCGTCAATGTCTCAGGCTGTGTTTTTATTTGTCTTGGATGCTGTATAACCGTTGTGCTTTAGACACAGCTATTTCACATACTAAAAACAACCTAGTAGTCACATCTGCCACTGAGCTCTTCTGGGGACAACCCTTATGTAGTGTCTGATTTTCAGTTTAAAACATGAATGAATGAATGAATGAATTGAATGAATTAATGAATTTTTGTATTTGTTTTTTACTATTATTTCAGCTGTTGGAACATGATTTTCTATTGTAATTGATTTGTGTTGATAATGACTACAGCAGTTTGGTTTATTTCAGAAAATAAGGTCCAACTTTTAATCACAAGGCTTTTGTAATGTTTTTTCTACATTAGCAAAATAGCTTCTTTATTTTTCATTTGACATATTGGTTGAATTAGACACTCAGAAATTCCTTTCATTAATTTTCTTATGGATCTCTTCTTGCAATGATATAATAACCAGCATTTTCTTCTGCACCTGCCTGTTTGCTTTGAAAAACATTGTCAGCAGAACTCTATTCTTCAGGTCTCAAATCCTTCTTAAAATTAACCTGTCACCTGCTAACCTTAATTTGACTAAGTATGGCCGACCACTGACCTGAAACAATTCACTGTTGTCATGACGGTGCACTGCTTAATCCACTGCCACATGTAATTGTTGTGGTTTCTCAAAGGTCAGACTTAATCTTGCAAACAAACCAGCATGCAAAGATGGAAAAAACATACCCTGTGCCAGTGGTAATGCAGATGACAAGTGACCTCCCATGAACATGGTAAATTAGCAACAAGGCAGTGCATGGTGCCTCATTTTGTGTTTTCCTAAAGTCATGTAACAGTTGGGCTCTTGATGACAAAACATTTTTTTGGAGGGGTGTTCTTAAAAAGTTTGTTTCTAAAAGTTATGTTTATGATGTTAATACTTTGAGAGTATTTTCCCTTTTAAAAAAGATTCACTGACAGATTTTTTTTTCTGCTTTTGCTTTTTACTGACACTTAAATGATTCATCAAACAAATTCAAATTTCAGACAAAGATAACCTGAGTAAATATAAAATGCAGTTTACAAATGATGATTTCATTTATTAAGGGGCATGAATTGAAAAAGGAGTTGCCTCCTTTGTTAAAGCCTTACCCGCCTGTAGTTAACCCACAGTTATTGGAAAGATGGGTTCTATTTCAACAACCACACCAGGGTCTGATTATCACCAGACTTGCAGAATCAAACACCCTTTAAAAAGAAACTGTCAACATGAAGTAGACTAAAAGATCTCAAAAAATAACACATCAGGTCCCAATCTAAAGAAAATAAAGAGCAGATGGAAAAAAAAAAAAAAATAAAAATAAAAGTGATATCTGTTAGCCTGAAAGGCTTACAAATCTTAACGCTAAGGTTTTTAATTAACCTCGTCAAAGTCTGGACGCAAATCTGATGCCTTGGTATGACGCAAAACACAGCATTCATGCTTTTCTGAATTAAAACAATTTTGCAAAGAAGAGTGGGCCAAAATTGCTCCACAGTGATGTAAAAGACTCATCGCAAACACTTGATAGTAGTTTTTGCTCAAGGCACAAGCAAGAATGGAATAGAATAGAGATATCGTTTGATTGTCTCACCGTGGGGAAATTCAGGTATACCAGTGGCAAGTTAAAGGTAAACAGAAAAAAACAAGAAAAAGAGGCTGTACAGTGCAAGTGCAACAACACAGGAGAAATAATACTGTACAGTTATTAAAAATTGCATATTCAGATCCAAAGAAACGTGCAACTGAGTAGGGCTATTTAAAAAATGAATATGTGTATATTTGTGTATAGAAAGCAGCAACTGACAATTAACTAGACATTTTAAAAAAGTACTTTGCAAATAACAGCAGGAATGTAAACACATTGCATTTGTTAGGAGCAGTGGTGGTTATAAAGTCTTACAGCTGCTGAGAGGAAGCATCTGTGTTCTTTTGTGCATTTAGGATGCAGCAGTCTGTCACAGAAGGAGTTCTCCAGTTCAGCAACAGCTTTATCCATGGGGTGGGAGACATTGTTCAACAGTGATGTTATCTTAGCTAGAGTCCTTCTATCTCCCACCACCTGCATTGGGTCGAGAGGGCATTCAAACACAGAGCTGGCCTTCCTGATGGGCTTATCTCACTGCTTCCTCTCGGCTGTAGTTAACTGCTGCTCCAACATACAAAACCATAGAAGAAGGCTGATGTCACCAGAGAGTCAAAAAGGTCTTCACTGCACTCCAAAAGACCTCAGCTCCCGCTGCAGGTAGTGTTCGTAAAGAGCATCAGCGTTATGACTCCAGTCCAGTTTATTGTTCAGGTTCAGCTTCAAAATCCCTTAAAGCAAGTGAATGATGTCTGGCTTTAGGCTTTATAAATTAGACCTATTTACACTGACTTCACACCACACAATTGGTAGATTAGGGTTGTGTCATCTGATGCTAAAGAACACTTTATGTAGTGGTCTAGTATTTGCTACAGTAGAATTTGTCTCTGTTATTATACAAGGTGCCTTCTGCTTCTATCGACACATTTTTTATTTTTATTTTTTTTAAAGCAAGTGCAAATTAAACTATTAATATTAGTAAGCAAATCACAAGAATACCACCTTGTATCCACATTACAGCAGTGGTTAAAAAGAACCAATTTTCTGTCACACTTTCTACCACCACAAGATGGCAGCAGACCTCCATGAGCGGAGCAATTGTTCTTTGTTCTAAGAGTATTGAATGACGACTTTCCCTGTAAGAGGCAGATAAATGTGAGATTTTAAAAGGACACTAATACTCAGAAAAATAACACTGTTCACATTTAATTAAAGTACTCTAACTCAAGCATTTTTGCATTTATAAAAAATCTTTTTTGTTTTTGTCTTTCCATCTTTGCCGTTGTTTTTTTTTCCCTTAAACCTCTTTACTTTTTACATATTTTTTTCTTCTCCCTCCTCATCTACACATTTTACCTTCCCTCCCTGCCTAATATTTTTTTCCTCCCTTTGTCCCCATCTCCCATCTCTTTCCTTTGTGCTTCCTCTCTCTTTGCATCCGGACGATAATTGGGCCGTAATGCACTGCCGGAAACATGCCGTATTGTGACAATAGCAGTCCTCACTGCCTCAGCCAATTAGCCGTGGTACTGTTCTGCTTTCTGCTTTGTTATGGCTCTGTTAACATCCTGTCAGTGGCAAAATGGCACAGACCAAACGGCGGGTATGGCAGCTGAGCCTCGCCAAAATATCTGTGCAAAATTGCACACACACACACACACACACACACACACACACACACACACACACTCTCACACACACACATGCAGGTGAAGAACCTGTTAAAAAAATGCATGAAGCATAGATCTAAAATGCACAATTGCTCACTATGGTTTACACTCTCCTCCAGCAACAATGACCTAACCAACTGTGAAGAGCTAGAGACCCTAACATTTCCACAAATAGTTTGGTTTGTTGAACAAAGCATGGACTGTAGGCTGAGGTTACAAGCACTGATTTTGTGCTTTGCGCTATTTGGACAAACAGTATACACAGAAAAAAAATATCATTGTATACCAATTTTAACGAAAATCTTTTTAAAATTGTTTTCAACAGACTTAATTAAAGACTAAGAGCTGGAAAAAGCAACACCCATAATACATACTGAGACCCCTGGTAAAGATGTGTAAAAAAACCTATAATAAATTAAATATTATAGGCTTAAATTTATATATAACAGGACGAACAATTATGCCCACACACACTCTCGAGGGAAATTTAGAGAAAACAATAAACTTAACAGTGATGTTTTTCGACTGTGGGAGGAAGCCAGAGTACGTGGCGAGAACCCACACATGCACAAGGAGAACATGCAAACTGCATGCAGAAAGACCCCCAGCTGGGATTCGAACCCAGGATCTGATGCTGTAAAGCAGCAGTGCTATCAATTGCACCGCCTTGCGGCCTCGACACCAAACTTGTTTTTCTTGTCACCACTAATGCAGAAGGATGGAAGTTAAAAAAAAGTCTTGAAAGCTTACTGTTGTACTACAGCAGTGAGCTGCATCTACACATCTTTACCAAGGGTTCCAATAATACTGGAGGGTTCTGTATAATCAGTACGTGCATTAAAGTCTCTTGTGTTTAACTAAGAGGGAGCTGCTTTATTTGTTCCAACTTTATTTGTTCTTTACTTCTTTTAATCTTAGAATTCTGTTTGTAAAGCCATTAAATTTTTGATCTGTTTCTCCATCTTTTACTCTTTGCTTACAGTAAAGCTAACCTTGTTGTTTTTAAAAGTGCCTTATAAATAAACAAGTAATGGTAACTCATGATCAAAGAAAACATGATGTTCTCTAACAAACTCACTCACTTCCTCTTCTCCTTAGGGCACTCTCATCCAACACTTGAAAGAACACATTCTCCATGGCAACATGACCTCCAGTGATGTCATCATTTACTACACTACTGTAAGTTGCTGTTTTTTTGCCATCAACATTAATACACTTAAAATCCCCAAAATTTTAATGTGAACTCAAATAAATTTATTTTCTGCACAATGAAAATACAGCTGATGTGGTTTTATCAAGGTTTTGTTTCTGAAGGCTACAAAGGTTTGTGTGATACCTTGTAAACTGATGTTATTGTAACATCTCTCCACACTTTACTCCCCTGTCACTGCAACAGATTTGTGAGTAGGATTCATGCTGGTAGCTCAGACTATCATTTCCACGTTTTTCTTATTTAGAATTGATGTGCACATGGAGCCGAACAACAACTAGAAACTCTTTTATCAGAATTGCTGCTAATTGGAGCCTTGTCGTCTTTTTGATCAAATTTAGTTGTTGACCAAAGCTTCATATATTGATCTTGTGGTGTGCAAACATTTCTTTTCTTTGTGGTTCAGATGCAACAATCTTGAGTTACTGCACATTGCTTTAGAGAGCCATCAACTTTCCATCTGTTGAACCTATCTCTTATTTTGACTGGAATTGTCCAGCTATGGATAGAAAAATAATGTGATATCTAAAACTAACTTAGTACTAAAGCTATTTTTTAATCTCCTCCAATATGAACATTCAAATTTCAGCTACTATGTAAGCACCAGCATAACTTTATCACCTTAAAACTTTGTTCATAAGTACTATTGCATTACTGTTGATGCTTTAAATTCTATCATCTGAAGTAATCAACACACAGATAATGCTTTAAATTCAGGCTGAACTGGACCTGTGACAGTTAAATTGCATTGCCAAGCAAAGCTCTAAAACTACTATTTTTTAGGAATCTATTCAACAGAGTAAAAGTACTATAAATTTCACAAACTGTGCTTTAATGTTTTCCCAATTTTCTAAGCTAATTCTGTCCTTATTTAATTTGGTTTAAGTCTATGAAATAGATGAAAAAAGAGCAGATCTGAGTGATGCCAGGTGCCAAAAAAGCAAGGAAATGTCCCTTTATAAAACTTAAAGCCAATTTTACTATTTTGTTGTTTCATGATTTATGAAACCTACAGTAACGACCTAACTTCTATTTGAGATGTTTAAGGTTAAACAAATGTAGAAAAATGAGTTTGGAATATTATGGAATTTGAAAAATGTGTAGGAAAAGTATGATTCAGAAATATTTGTACAG
Source organism: Anableps anableps (assembly GCA_014839685.1). Classification (NCBI taxonomy): domain Eukaryota; kingdom Metazoa; phylum Chordata; class Actinopteri; order Cyprinodontiformes; family Anablepidae; genus Anableps; species Anableps anableps. Next base: position 32,434,775 of record CM026066.1, read on the forward strand.
TTTTCAGTGGATTTATTGTGATTAAGATTTTTCAGTTTTTTAAAAATAATTTCTCAATGTAGATAATAAAAATAGATTTTATTTTGCCTTAGACTTTTCTGATCTGGGGAATTTCAAACAAAAAATTGAAATATGTTATTTATTATATGATTTTAGCTTTGATTATATATACAGGGGTGAAGAATAATCTCCAACTGAAATGGTTGTTCAAGGCCAAACAATTTGCCGAGCACAATTTTTCCAAACGTAGTTCATTTGAAAGTGTACTTAAATGTTTGGTCTTCCTCTTGCAAGTGTAGACATTCCAACTGAGCAATGAATGGGCACCACTGATGGGGATCAGTTTTTATTCTGATTATTTAAATTCAAGATGTTATTCCAAGGAACAAAGCTGACTGTTTTCCACAAACTGAGCATACCACTTTAACTACTGTAAAGAAATACTTAAGTCCATGTCTTGTTAAAACTCTACATTCTGGATCAATCTTTTTATTTTTTGCACAAGCTGATATTTCTTAGGATACGTAGCATCTCTGTGTTTTCCGGGGCAGCGTCTGCTTGCAATAGCGCACTGCTGGAAGACTATACGAGGGTGTTTACATGGCAAAAGAAATCAGAAAATGAAAGACATCAGCTTTAAGATAGAAGATGGATTTTCAAACTAAAAGCATATTATTTGGGCTTGTGCGGAGAATTGCTTGATTTATAATTTTCATGCCAGCATGTGGCCCCATGTGTCCCATACAACTTTAATATATGAAAACTTATAATCCAACCCTATTAAAAACAGGTTAATACATGCGTTTTGCTTCTGTTTTATGGAGTATTAAAAGTGATGAAGTCTATTTTTGAGTCTCAACACTTTGGCTGTGAAGAAATGATTGTCTACTAGTCCCAAATCACCTCAAAACTTTGATTTCTGCTCGAAGTTGACGATTAATCTTCTTCCAACATAGTAATCAACTGCCTGACCAAATGTGTCACTACCACTTGGTATTGTTAAAGCCGCTGTTTTAGCCCTGCAGATGCTTTTTCACAAAGTGGAATCAATAGTCGCATTATTAGTACCAATGGAGAACGGCGCCAAAGCTGCACCACAGCATGCTGCCAAATGAGAAATGCAATCATGCGAATCACTGTCTGCAGGAGTTGTCCATTTATCTATGTTGATGACAAAAAAGAGTGTTTATTTCAGATAACTTATCATTGCGGATGGATCTGTGTCTATGTGTGTTTTCTTAGACCGGCTGGATGATGTGGAACTGGCTGGTGTCTGCTCTGGCAGTGGGAGCCTCAGTGGTTTTATACGATGGTTCACCGCTAATGCCAACACCCAATGTGCTGTGGAACCTGACGGACAAGCTGGGGTGAGTTAGGGACACACACATGCACAAAAAACATACAAACTGGAGAGAGTGACTTAAAGAAAATAAGGTGACAGAAATGTTGTAGTGTTGGCAGATTGTGGAAGAAAATCATCCTAGGAGATATAAGAGTGAGGTTTTTTTTTTTTTTGTTTTTACAGATTTTTTTCCAAATGTGCTTCATTTTCATTAAGTGCAACAGAGAATTATGACACTGAAAAAAGAGAAAGTTTCATTTTGAAATTATAACTTAAATGTTTTCACTGCCCTGTGAGGTATCCCGATGTTGTTGGTAAAAAAATATTAAGCAAATAGTTTTCAAATGAGGACAATAATAGTTATTTTTCATGTCTGTTCCAGAACACGCTCCACAGTTATTGCCATCCCTGGTAAAGATGCATGAACAGATTTAAAATAATCACACAGCATAATCTTACAAATAAAAATAGTTAAATAATATCCAGTCTTTAATTTATGTACATTATTTCAGAGGGAAAAAAAACTTTAGTGTGAGGAAATAAAGTTGTGCCAAAGTTATCAGTACCACCAACAACTCATATAAAAATAATTCTGAATGAAAGAGTTTGAACCTGAAGTTATTCTTTACATTCTAAAGCGTGAGCGTCAATAAATCTGACATTTTGTATCCCTGACTTCCTGTTTCCTTGTGGTGTACTTATTCCAACTCATGCAGATCCATTTCTCCCCTTTAGTCAATCTTCAAAATAGGAAAGACAAGACACTATGCCATTCAAGAAAGCCAGATGTTTGCTGAGCCATTGTGACAAATGAAACGGCGAAATAACAAATTTTCTGCTCTGTTTAATTCAGACAAATAAACTTGTATGTTCTGAAGTTGATCAAATAGTCTTATACTGATATTCAATTTTTTTAAGCTAGATTTTACTTTTGAATGAAAAAAAAGAAAGAAAATTATCTTGAATTCCAAAACCAGATTCAAAATTAAAATTTTACTCCTTATTTTAAAGCAGATTGAATACAGTGAAGATAATACAAATTTGGTTTGTTAGTATAAATACCTAAATGATATGTTTGTTTTATTTTTATATATATATATATATATATATATATATATATATATATATATATATATATATATATATATATATATATATATATATGATTAACTTGTTTCCTGAATTTTAAATGTTTAAAAGTTAAAAGTGAAGATAAAAAAAATATCTGAAAGATAATAATATGTTTATTTATTGATTAATGAGGTGCAGAAAAAAAGTGGGTATACAAATAGAGGGAGGGCAAAAAGGGAGTTATTCCTGAGAGGTTTTTTATTTCTAAACCACAGAATCAATCAGGTGCTTATCTAATTGAGAACTTGTACACGTATGCATGCAAGAGTATGGCCATGAATAAAGATTAGTGCAGCATTTAATGTGTTTTTAGATGGCAGATCAAAATTACTTAGTAAGCTTTTATTTTCCATTTACTGATTCAGCATTTATTGGAAAATATCAGAGGACGGAGGGCATTGCAAATTAAATTTCCTTTGCAAAGAACAGGACAGCCAGAGTTTTAAAAGAAGTAGTTTATGAATAGGGTGAGTACCTAGTGAGTATTGGGGAAGCTTTACATGATTGATTAGATAGGCATTATTAGTTTGTTTTTGATACATTGACTAAAGCAAAAACATGGCTAAAACAACTGCTAAATTTAGCAGTACTTTTTATTCTGTGCAGAATATTTTACCCGTTTGCCATTCTGATCTTTCCAAGGTGACGCAATAACAAGCAAATATTAGCTGGTTAATTAGCAAAGCTGTCTGCTCAGGTAGCTAGTCTGCAGTCTGCTGCTTATTGCTGATTATATCCTGTCAACTCTAGTTTTAAACCAGTGATACCTTTTATAATAGTGCTTGGTGGCGCTCCCTTAGTCCTCTCACTATGACTGTTTGTGCTTTTCACGCTCAAAAAATCCAAACAGCCATATTTGTCTTCTTAAATGTAGAAGTTTTCTTTCAGTCAGCTGAGAATCACTGTGCAGCGACAGGGGTGGGAGGGGAGTGCTGCATTACTTCATGCTTCTTTACAGCTGCACATAACCCTGGTCACTCGCACGCTTTCGACTCTGTTTCATTAAAGAGTACTTAAACTATTGGAAAAGCCTGGGTTTTTTTTTATTTTTATTTTATTTTTATTTTTTTTAGCAGTTTTGAAAAACCTCAAATTTTTACCCCAGGGTATACCATAATAACCATATATACCCTTCAGTTACGTGACCTCAGCTGAAGAGAACTTGCAACTGCTATAGAGCTGGATGACCTCTAGAAACCCATGTTCAAGTACAAGGCAGCCTGAGCAGGTGTACCTTGTTGCTTATTTGATTAAACAGGAAAAAAAGGAGTTCTGTGTTGGGTTCTTATTGTTTGAATGACATCAGAAATGCGTCTATATGTATTCTATATGTTTTATGGATTTGATTAATTTTTAAAATTAATTTGGCTGCAAGTTTGGTTGTCAATACTGCTGTTGATTAGTATAAAAACATTTTTAATACCTCTAGTTTCTTTACTACACCTTTTCTTTTCAATTCTGAAACAATATTCTCACACACCACCTTCCCTAATAAAACACATACAATATTTACAGCAGATCTTGTACTTGGCTAAACGTCCCTGTTCCTGTTCCCGTCCCCACTTTTAATACCATAAACACTATATTTTATAAACCTTGTTGATGAGTCGGCAAGAGCAAAGGTAGAACTATCAAGTATTGAAATGTGTGAATGGGTGAGCTGGATGAAATGTGCTGTGATGGGTTTAATTTGTATAAGGCAGATGGTATAGACATATTTTTTTCGCTCACTATGGGGTTTTTAAAATTGTGTGCTTTGTCAGAGTAAATTCTAAGCATTTCCAATTAAAACTTTAGAAAGGTTTATGTAAGTCATAAAGGAAGTGGATGAATGCTGCCAAAATACAACGTGCCAGTACTTTTAGCAGCAGTATTCTTAATTGTCTTCGTTCGTGAAATTAAGCCCCTGAGCAGTTTTCAAGATAGGTTCTGAGTTGTTTTTTTTTTTTTTTTTTTTTTTTTTTTTTTTTTTTCATTTAGTGAAATTGTCTGCCTGATTATGTTGTATCCTGTTCCTTCAAGCTGCTTCGGGACACAGTTATCTAACTGCCTAAAACCAGTGTTTTGCAAAATTGTTCATACACCTAGAAGTTTTTCACATTTTATCACATTACAACCACAAAAATCAATGTATTTTATTACAATTTTAATGTCAAAGTCCAAGATAAAGCAGTACATAGATCAAAAGTGAAATAAAAATTAAGCATGCTTTTACAAGTGTTTACAAATAAAAATATGACAAGAGCCACATTGTGCTGCTATTACAGGTGCAAATCTTTTGGGCTATGAGTCTGTTAGCTTTGCACCTGCAGAGGCTGAAATTATCTGCCCATTCTTAGTTGCAAAATGGCTCAAGTTCAGTCAGATTGGGTTGTTAGCATCTGTGAACATCAATTTTCATATCCAACTAATTTATCGGCACAACTAAGGGTATACCGATAAGTCAGCCCCGATTTCCTTAACTTTGGGAGATCAGCAATCAGCAATATATACATGAGAAACCGATCTTATCCACTGGTCTTATCTACCTCTACCAAGTTAGTGACTTTGTCGCTATATTAAATGATTTTTCAGACAAAAACAGAGATATCAGCCAAAATCAGAATTGGTAGGTCAGTCTTTTTTGAAGATCGGCGATCAACCAGAAAACTCCAATCGGTGCACCCCTACCTGCAACAGATTCTCTCAGTTTAATTTAGGACTTTGACTTGAAAGCAAACCTCTGCCTCAGTCTCAAGTCTTCTGTAAGTTTTCTTTCAGGATTGCCTTGTATTTAGTTCCATTCTGCTTCCAACCTTCCCATTCCCTGAGACTCCCTGCTGGAAAAATAAACAAACCTACAGCTTTACTCTATCAATATCCGTATGTACAATACTGCAGTTGCAAATGAGAGCTTGGACGCAATATTTAGTAGGCCATATGTTTCAAAGTGTTGTGCATTTTGATTATTAATATAGTGTCTGAGATGCCAAAACTCAGAGTGGAGTGGAACATTGTATAATAGTAAAGAAAGAAAAAAGTCAGAAAATCATAATTGGTTTTAACATTGAAATTTTTTACCAAAAGCACAATTGCATGTTTTCCCCAAATTGTGCAATCCCACCCAAACCATGATACTGCCAAGTTTAACTATAAAGGTGATGCATTCAGGGTAATGTGAGGGTTAGTTTACCATGTACTTGTGTTTTCTAAAGAGCACCTGAGCCCCTAACAGAAAAGTTGTATATTTATAATGATACTGAATTACACACAGGTTGACTCACTTTAGTAATTTGGTTACCGTTGAAGGCATGTAATTGCATAGGATTTTATTTAGGGGTATCAAAAAAAGGGGGTGCTAATATTTTCCCTTCCACAATTGCACACTACTTTGTGTGGGTCTATCATCTAAAATCCTGATAAAAGACATTGAGGTTTGTGGTTAGAATGTGACTAAATGTGGATAGGTTCAAGGGGGATAAATTGAATTTTTTTTTTCTTCTTGTTTTCTGGCAATTTAAAAAAACAACCAAAAATAGCCTAGTTGTTCTAATAAAGTTTTTGATTCATTCCACAATAAAAAGCAGTTCCTTCAACTAAATGAAAAACCTTGCAAGGATTCAATATTTAAGAACAAAGCTGTGATAGGAATTTGCGCCATTGGACAACTAATGGAATAAATCAAATAATACTTTAATAATAATAATAGAAAAAATGCAAACTAAAACAATATTGAAGAAGTCCATGAGGAGCCTTGTCAGCCCTTACTACTTTCTGCACTTGGTTTGTCCTTCAGCAAACATATCAGTTCAGAATTTTGTCATTTTAGTCCATGACTGTGACTGTGCATTACTGTCCACACTCTGTCAGGCAGATGTTACAAAAAAGCACTACGGTCAGCAAAAGTGAGACTTAAACGCAGTGATACCTGTGTGAAACATCTTTACAGATGACACATTGCCTTCAGCAAGGAAGGGAATAATAGGAAGGACATTTTGACACTCTGGAAGTTGCAAAACTGCAAAGAAGGACTGGTTCTGCAAAAATCTCTGACAGGGACTATTAGTAGAGCCCAAAGTTAGTGATGTCTGTTTAAATGTTCTTAGTGAGTTGAGCATTTATTATATGATGTCATTCAATTTATTTTGTAATAGAAAACTTGAATGAACTGGATTGGGATATAAGCAAAAATGCCCATATAGAAGTGTTTAATAAAAAACAACTCATATGACAGAAAGATGGATAATACCTTAAATAGTGAGAAACCTGAACCAATTAGGTGCTGATATTGCCACCTTAGACATATTCTTTAGAACCTGAAGGTAGAGGGAGAAAAATAAAACCCTCTGGGAAGACTGCCATAAATTTTACAGTTATTCCTTCTGAACTGACGTTGCACTTTTTAATTGGAGCCGAAACTGTCAGAGACGTAGAAAATGTAAAACCTACTCGTAGACTTTGCCCCTCACCTTGAATTTGTGTGATGCTTGTAATTTAATTGTTCCCATGCCTCAATTTTTTTTTTGAGTTATTGACCTTCAATGGTACTTTCTAAAATATTTTTAAAGTAAAAACTGAAAGTGAGTCATGAGGCATTACTTTGTTTGGATGTTAAAAAAATAATAGTGAAAGGCTGATGATGGTGGTATTTTTGATCGCTACATCAAATGAAGCCCTGTGGAGGCTAAACAAGGAACGCTAAACTTCAAGCTCATCAATATCTGTTATCTACAAATAAAATTTAACAGCTGAAGGATCTGCATAGAAAGTTAAAACTATCCCATAAAAAAACAATAGACAGAACTTATGTAAAGTTTCTGTCATTCCTGCTAAGGGTAGTCACCTTGTGCAGAATTTTTTATGAAATGGCTCACATTTATTTGAGAGAATAGAGGGAATAATTTGTAAGGATCCAAATCTGGATGACAGAAGAGCTGAGCTGTTTTAAGATGTATCAAGTTTAAAAACAGTTCAAGGCACTTCTGACCCTGAGCCAAAAACTTTTCTTTAGTCTTCCAGACTGCACACTTTTTTTTTTTTTTTTTTTTTTTTTTTTAATTTTGTTTGAGTTGGTGTATGAGATAACTCATATCATCATTGAGGGTTCATGGTAATCTCCTAATTTTTCTCATAAAATATTTTAGGAACTTCTGGTTGAAATTTTTTTTATTTTCTTAATAAAAAGCCAAAGTTAGATCAAAATAAAATTATTATTATTATTATTTATTTATTTATTTATTTATTTATTTATTTATTTATTTATTTTATTTTATTAAAAAAAATTTTATAACCAATACCTGGTAAAAGATGCGTAGGCTGATTTAAAATGAACAAAATAATGAATATAAAGTTTTTATGGTACTTTCTGTGGCAATCATTATCCTGCTGAAAGACCCAGGAACAATCCATAATTTGTTTACAAGAAGAGCCTGCCATATTTTTTATTTAAAACACTGTGACATTGAGAAAAATTTATAATAATAATAAGGCTCATGGCATCACAGATCCTCTTCCATTCATAGCCATGTTCTTTTCAATTCATCTTTTGCTGCCCCTTCAACCCACCTGGACTGTGGCAAAAAAGCTCATCGTTTCAGTTAAAATCCCAGGAGGCATTATTAAGCGACCATAAGCCACTTTAAACATTTAATCATTCGTTACTGGGTATCTGTTGCTGGGAAAAAAACAACCTTTTGTCTCATCAGACCAAAGCATGCAACTCCTCATAAAGTCCTGTTAATGTTTACATATTTACATTTGTGCTAGTAGGACAGAAAACGATTGTTAGAGATTTGATGACCAGGTACCCAGGTACCGCTCTGTGCTGCAGTTTTCTAATGGTGAGGTTTGAATATTTCCTTGCCATCCGGAAGATAAAAACCCTTACTTGAATGGCATGTTTTCTTTGTCTTTCATTTTTAGAAAGACTACGATGAAAAAGTATTTTAAAGACCGTTTTGCACACCTCAGCCAATAATTTTTAAGGGTGCTGCATTCTCTGACAAAGACTGCAATCTCTTGATACAGTGGGAAGCATATAACATCTGAATGAGCTGACAACTTCCCATGAGCACATGGGACATGTACATAAAAATGATTTTAGTGAAACTATCCTGCTGGACCAAAGTGGAAATAGAACTGAATGCATCCCTGCTTGTAGCAGAGAAAAGGTTATAACATTTAATTTCTGACAGGTTCCATGTGTGAATGTGACTCCTGAAGCTCCTGTGTTCTCAGAGGATCTTCTTGTCTCTTCAATCTTTTGTCCGTTATTGTCAAGTCCTGATGTGACAATAGATTATTTTTAACAAGACTTAACTCACAATTTCTTCATTGTTGAGTTACTGACAGTATAAAATGTCAATTGTTCTTTAGGATGAAGAACTGGTGCAGTTTAAGTTATTGCATCATTGAGCTCAGTATACCCACACTAGAAAGAAAAAAATAGAAAAAAAAAAAATCATTTTTATGTAATATCTAAATGAAATGTCTAATTTCTTAAAACAAAAATAGGACATTATAATTGCAAGCCTATAATTGGCCTATTTGCTACTAAGCTAAAATTAGTATAACAATTTTAGATACCAGTTTCAGTCCAGATAGAAAAACAGATAATCAGGGGCTGGTGTCTGTCTCCTACGGTCTCTGGGCGAGAGGCAGGGTACACTCTAAACAGGTCCCTAGTCCATCACAAAATAGAGACATACAGGACAAACATCAGAATTTGGATTTTTAAATTCAAAATCTGATTTAAGTTTGTAAAGAGTTGTGTGAAGCTTTCGATTTTTAGCAACGTTTTCTTTATCAAACATGGCTGAAGTCATTTGGGTACAGTAAGTGTTAAAATGAGGAAAAGATGCAGCTTTTCCAGCTTTCAGAACTGCTTAAATATTTGTTAATTTTAGAAATGTATTCCTTCAAGCAGCAGTTTTACGTCGTTCCTTTTTGTCTGGGACATCTGTGAAGAGAGCAAAGGCTCTTATTTACACCCCAGTGACTTACTTGCTAGAGAACAAATAGAAAGGTAGTCTAGAATAGATGCAATGAAAAGTGGAGCTTCAGCTGCTACATCACGACATGGAGCAGGGACGCATAATGCAATAATTGCTCTGAGGTGTTTTTGTGTCTGATTGCTTTTGAGCATCTCTTATTGATTTAGCAGCTTCCAGTTACACGTCCCCTTTGAAACGCACACGTTGGGTCATGCTGTCACACAACTCTCAAAGGCAAAGACTCACAGCTTCTCCTCCTCCCTCCATCTTAAACACCCAATTAGAAACCGCACCTGGCCACCTGCCTCCAATCAGAGCAGCGGGGATGTTTCCATGGCAGCAAGCAATGAAAAAATCCAGATGCAGATAGGGGGTCAGGGATGATGGATAAAACAGAGAAGGACTTTGTGTGCAGATGACAAACAGATTTTGGAGAGGGGTGTCAAGTGTCGATGACTGTAGCTAAATGTGGAGATTAGGTATCAACTGTTCTAAAGGGAAACATGAAACCATACAATATTGGTTGAATTAATTTCATAAAGTTTAATTCAAAAAACCTAAGTATATATTTTCACTCTTAAAACTGACACTTGGGGTGGATGAGATAGCAAAACTATCATAGCATGGGTTTTTTTTGTATTTTTTACTGACTTTTTTTAAACAAAATCTCAATTTTATCGTAATTTATCTACATGAAAACATAGTTTTAACATAGGCCTAAAAACATTTCTAAACGGTTTGTGCAATTTTGCAAATGCGTTGGCATATTTAAGTGCATATAGTTTCATGCTTTCATTTACATACTCAAAAGTTTTTCATAATTTTAAGGTAAATAATTAAATACTTAGACCCGTCCAATGCAAATTTAAATAAAGTGCATTGCTACCACAAAAAAATCCAATTTATTAAGGTACAAGTTTCAGTTTGTACCTCCATTTCATTGTATTTTTATGTGTTGTGGAGATAAATCATGATAAAGCACTGTTGTGTTAATTACACAAAGGTATATTTTATTTTCTAAAGATTTTATATTGCACCCTGTTTCTATTGATTGGGATTCTGATCCCAATTTGTAGCAGTTGGTTTTAAAGAAATTTGATAGATTATGGATTATAGATTAGGCATCCCCACTAATCTTTGGCTGCAAGCATAGATTACCCATCAGATTCAAGTTGAAACTTTGGAAGCATTCTCTTTGAAAAGTTTTGGCCCCACCTGCACATAGCACAAATTGAACCTCAGATCAACAGCTAAATATTGAAACCTAAATAAAACTAGGCATTCCACCAGGATAATGATCTAAAACAAACATCGAAACTGGTTTTGGAATGGATGAAGCAGATTAACCTTAAACTAACATTAACCCAAACCATAATGAAAATTCATGGAGTATGCTTAGTACCTGGGTCTGTCCAAGGAAAGCAACCGGTTTAAATGAGCGCTACAGTATGTACTAAGGAGATTGGTCAAATATTCCGCCAGACCTATAAAACAAGCATGTCGATGGCAAGAAAAAAATTGTGGCTGAGGTGTGAATGGCAGAGCAAATGACCAAATGTCAGTGGGGGTGTATGGATGTATGTGTGTATAATTCTGAGTTGTGTTGATAAGAAAAAGTACTCAATAATTCAAGTTTGTGCACCCACTTCTTGTTTGTACAACATACATTTTCAATGAATTTTAAAATCACTCCACCCTTTAAAACTGTTTCAAATAGATCCATTTAACTAAAACTGAAGTGAGGTGGAATCAATTCAGATAAACCCTTACAGCAAACAGAAACCTAACTATGCAACTTCTTGTTCTCTTCATAGAAGAAAACAAACATCAAAAGGGCTAATACAATGCAAATTTAACAAAATTCATGGATACAACATTATAGAATTGGCAAAAATGTCTCCCGATTGTCAAGTTTTAAGAACTTTATTGTAGATTTACTGCTTTTATTGCTCAAAATAGCATTCTGTAGTAGTAGTCAACAGAGAAGTTAAGCAGAAGCAACATGGACAAGGAGTAAATGCATCAGACACGTGGACGCATCACTGGCTTCATTCCGTCCAACACACCTCTTCTTGGGACCTTTACCACCTCACCCCATCTCACCCCCACCCTGGTCATTCACCCCATCAGACACATCTATTACCACAAATGGAACAAATAACAGCTTTCATCTCAAACTGATTCGTGGCCATTTGATCAATAAAGCACCAAAAGGCTACGTCTTCCACATACAGATAGATTTGTTTTTTGTTTTTTTTTTAATTGGTAGAAATGGTTACTGCAGTGATAAGAAGCGAGTTGATTGGTTCTGATGTCAACAAAAATAACTTGAAAGGACTAGAATGCAGATGTTCCCATTCAAAGAGAGAGACATTAAAAGGGCCCTTTGTTTTGCTTTAAAATTAAATCCGCCTGCAATGAAAAGTGACGTTTTGTCACTTCATGCCTTCCACATGTTGTGCAACTGTTGTCAGCTGTCAGGGTGACTTCCATTCACCGAGAAGGAAACTTCTGAAATCATTCAATTTCACGATTGTTAAGTGCAAACATTTTGTCGATACTTTTTCTAGCGGAGCATCTAAAATTGAGACATTTTGTCCTCCTTGTCTGGCCAATGCTCTGTAAGTCTTTTTGTGTTTGTTCAGGTGAAAGTCAATTCAGAGTCACCTTTTTCCTCATTTTTTTTTTTATCAATCTGTGAAGGCTTAACTGAGCACACGGGCTGTGTTTCTGCATCACCTTGCTTTACATTTACACAGTGACTCATTCTTCTCCATTGGGAGCTTCCAAGTACAACAGGCAACTGAGCAGCTCCATTGGAGCAGATGGGATTAAGGGCAAAGGCTGCTCAGTAACTTGTGCCCCTTTTTAGGCTTTTATTTACATTCAGCTCAGATTCAGTGAAGCAATAAATGGAGCAATACCACAGTTCTGGCTAAGCAGCAATGTCACAGTCACTCCAGCAGTCTGACATCTGCTCCTTTATTTTAAAAATGTTGCATTTATCAATTTATTCACCATTAAATGGTTTGTAACCAGAATGATGCAGATGAATGATGATTTTTTTTTTTTTTTTTTTTTTTTTTTTTTTTTTTTTTTTTTTTTTTTTTTTTTTTTTTTTTTTTTTTTTTTTTTTTTTTTTTAAGTGTTCATTGGTGCTGACTATATTAATAAAGGAGTGATAAATATTTTGGGCACAGTACATAGTTCATAGCAGGGAGTGTACCCACTTTTTTTCTTGCTTAAAGTTTCAGGAAAACAGCTGGAAGAATTCTTTGTGTATCCAGTAATGTCTGCTTCATAATATAGAAAACAATACATTCATGTAGGAGGATATAGATGGTGACTAAAATTCTTGAAACCACTGATTTTAAAATGTATTCTTTTTCTCAGGCAATTCAGATTTTCCTTTAAATTACTCATAGAGGAATTCATCATTGTTCTTTATTTTGTTCCAAAAAATTCATGTCGGTGTCCACTTTTCTCATTTCTAGCATCACTATCTTTGGCACTGGGGCTAAGTGGCTGTCTGTGTTGCAGGAGAAGAACCTCAAACCTTGTGAGTTGTAGTTGCATTCACAGCACACACACACACACACACACACACACACACACACACACACACACACACACACACACACATTAACTTTCAAGGGCAAACATGAACACACAGATATAACGAGGACCTTCTACAAAAAACGCACTGATGTCCTCTTACAGGATGAAATCTGAATTTATTTAGGAAAAATGGACAATGTTTTAATCATGGCACAGCTTTAGAATCTAAATATTAATGTTTATTTTTGTCTACCAAAACGGTTTCATTGCTGGTTGGGAATCAGTAGTTACCTAGAGTGTCTTGGAAAATGTTTAATTCCCTTGAACTTTTACACATTTTCTCAGTCATTAAAACCACATACTTCTTCAGTGTATCTTCTTGGAATTTAATGTGGCGTGCATTTGTATTTAACAAAACTTCTTACTCTGACACTTTTAAATATAATCCAGCACAACAAATTATCTTTAGAAATCACCTAATTAATAGAGTTTATTTGTATACCACATTGCAGTAACAAGGCAGTTCAAAGTGCTTCACACTATAAAAACATAATACAGTACCCAATTGTAAAACAAGCAATAAACATTACATTTTGTCAAATGTCATAATCAAAATCAGCAAGCAAATATACATCAAATATATTGATCAATGTTCCAGTTATTAGGAATCAAAGGCAACTCTAAATATGCGGGGTTTTAGCCTTGATTTAAAGGAACTCAGTATTTCAGCATCTTTGCAGTTTTCTGGAAGTTTGTTCCAGATTTGTGGTGCATAAAAACTGAAAGCTGCTTCACCATGTTTTGTTCTGTTTCTAGGAACCAGAAGACCTGAGTGGTCTGGAAGGTTGATACGACAACAGGTCTTTAATGTATTTTGGTGCTAAGCTGTTCAGTGATTTATAAACTAACAGAAGTATTTTAAAGTCTATTCTCTGAGCTACAGCAAGCCAGTGTAAGGACTTCAGAACTAGGGTGATGTGCTCTATTTTCCTGGTTTTAGTGAGAACGTGAGCAGCAGTACTCTGGATCAGCTGCAGCTGTGTGATTTTTTTTTTTTTTTTTTTAGGCAGACCTGTGAAGACACTGTTGTAGTAATCAATGCAATTAAAGATAAACACATGCATGAGTTTCTCAAGATCTTGCTAGGACATTAGTCCTTTAATCCTGGAAATGTTCTTCAGGTGACAGCAGGCCAACTTTGTAATTGTCTTTATGTGTCACTGTGGAGTCCCAACCTCTGAATATAGCACTGTTGTATCAGATATCCAAAATATTAAGAGAATGGCACAAATACAAACCTACCAAGACGTGACTCTTCATCTCAGTTGATTCGCCGGGCAAATAAAGCATAAATCGGAAAAGCTGCCAAGATGAACTTAGTTCACAGCTCAGGTTGGAGAACCCTTCTGAACAACTATTAGGCAATCCACAAATCTGGCTTTCTTGGAAAAGTGGCAAGAAGAAAGACAATTTTTAAGAAAGTCATAAGAACTCTTGCTTGAAGTGTGCGACAAGACTTGTAGGGAATAAAGCAAACACGAAGAAGACTGTGCTGTGGTCAGATCAGACTACAATTTTTCTACTTAGGCCATGGAAAGCTCTATGTGTTATGGAAAAATAAACACTGGACATCATCCTAATATGCATCCTAAATCCGCAAATAGGCAAATTTCCAGGAATAATTTTAATTTACATTCCACAGAAATTCCCACAAATGAAATTATCTGTGAATATTGTACTGCAAATAGACATTAGAATGGCCCAAAATCTTGACCTAAATCCAATTTGCAATATATAGTAATACTTGAAATTACTGTTCAGAGATTCTTTCAATCCATTCTTCCTAAAGTTGACCTATTTTGTATAAAGAAAAACAGTAACCGCAGTCTGAGGTGACTGTACAAAAAGCATGCCAAATTTTTTCCAGATTTTCATTTGTAAAAAGTTAGTCTCAGTATCCTTATCCTTCCACTTCACAATTATACCTATATTGTGGTGGTTGCAATAAATGAAACCCCAAATGAATACACTGGAGTTTAATGTTTTGCGACAAATATGAGGAAATCAGAACATTAGAAAAACATAGACTTATTGAATTGAAATTCCCTTTTTAATTTAATATCACCGGTCACTTAGTGCAGTGAAACTTCATCTCTAAACGTTAGCAGGGATTTTAATATCAGCAGTTGATATTTATAAATCCTCATTAAAAAGGGAAGTGCACCTCGTTTCATTTTAACTTATTAGAGTTCAGAAATGTGACTGAGCTTCATGGCTCTTATTTTCCAGTCAGGGTTATAAGTATTCCAAAATAGCAGGTATTGTTAAAAATAGCATTGATAAATTAGACCTTTTTTTTTGTTTTTCTTTGATCCATGAAACAGACTCTGTCATTTGTGTAGATAAACTGTCTCCCCGCACTTCAGACCACTGAAGAAAATTGAGATAAAACACAGGGAGCATCAGTTCCTTTCTCATGGAACCAGTTAAAGTAGCATGAGCTGCAGAACTGGTCTTGCACTTTAGTATTAAATTCCCAAAAGACATCATCCCTGCTTTTTTTGCCTTCCCCTCCCCAAGCCACTTGATCCAGCTGGCATTGTGTGTGTGTGTGTGTGTATGCGAGTGTGTGTGTGTTTGGATTCTTATTAGTAAGAGACAGAGGCAAAGGGAGATGTTTCTGGCTGTGTGTGTTTCAGAATGTGTGTGTGGCTCATGCAAGCATGACTCGATTGGGCTCGATTGAGGATAGAGGAAGCGCCTTCACTGACTGCCCCAGTGGAGAAGCCCTTTTCCCTGAGCTGACATTTGGACTGGACACCTGGAGGCATGGTGGGGGGTTGCAGAAGTTCCCACTGTGTCTATGTGTGTGTGTATGTGCACCTATGGGGTGAGGGTCGGTTGCTGGAAGCATCTCGGTTCACAGGGTGTTATTGGCATGTGGTTTGGGCATCTGTGGGTGACATAGAGCATGTGCATAGATCCTGGGGATGACACATAAAGTGTGTGCATGTGTGTTTCAGTAAATAGGGGCTTGTAGGCTCTGTCACAGCAGGGTGGCAAACTGCAATAACACAACATGGTAGAGTGCCAGGAGCCACAGCTGTTCACAGGTGCTTGCCCACTTTTTGTGTGCTGATTCCTAATTTGGTTGAAATTATTGCTGCCTGCAACTGTATCTGGTTTTTGATGCAGCTGCTACTGTGATAAGTGAATTACAGCAGTGATCACAGGACAAAGCATAGAATTATTTCAGAAATATGTTAGAAGTTAAACTGATTTGAGAGTTGTTCTGTCATCACAACAACAGTATTTATGCTTTTGATTTCCGTGTTTTATTTAAAACACAAAATATAAGAAGAAACAAAATGCAGTTCAGTGCAAAAATCTCTTATTTCCAAGTAGGGGTGGGAATCTTTTACTATCTCACAATTAAATTTTTGGGGTCACAATTCCATTCTAAATTGATTTTTGATTTAAAACGATTATTCAGAATAATTTCTCCTTTAATCGCTAGGTGTGCAAAGAATCCTCATGTTCTGCTCCAGTCTGCTTTGCAAGGCAAAGTAAATGTTCTGTATTCACGTCTCCTGCGGATACAAAAACCAGATAGTGGAAGCGGGCCAGTTGAAGTGAAATATCAGCGTTGTTGTCCAAGCACATTTCTGCATTTAAAAAAAAAAAAAAAAAAACCCCACAAATTTCTGACCAATCACACAACACGCTGCACAGAGTTCTGAATGGGAGGGTATGGCGTACCTTGGCTCCACTGTAGCTTGGCTCAGTGCATTTACGATGTTCCCAAAGTCCTCAATCTTCATTTTCCAAACCTTACACACAGTGAAGCTAATGTCAAGCTTAGTCTTACCAGGAATTTGGTAAAAAACAACATGAATCCAAATATTTGTCTTCAATGAAGACAAAGATTACTGATATCAGAAAAAGTGCAAATATTTTCCCCATTTATCAGCTTATACTTACTTGCCAGTGGCTTACAGGTACATCTGTTCTACTGCTTGTTAGCACACAGATAAGATGATAGAAGGGAAAAAGTAGTTACAACCAAGGTATGTGAAATACCATCTCTAAAGACACAACATCTTGAACCTTGAAGCAGTGAACCACACTGAGGTGTTTCTCCTGTTAAGCTAGAATGGGATGCTAAGGCTACAACTCACACTGGGTCGACAAAATTGGTGAACAGATTGGAAAAACTATGCTGGTCCAGTGAGTCTTTCTTCCATCTGTGACATTCAAAATTTGCTGTAATCCACTGGGAGTTATTTTGACACCTTTTTAAATCTATGCCACAAACAGTTAAGGAACTTTGAAAAGCAATAGAGGGTACAACTAGCTAGTTGAAAGGTGTATTTAATAAAGTGACTGGTAAGTGTGTCTACAGTACCTCCAATACTGAGCAATATTTTTAAGGGTTTCTGAAGATTTTCTGAGTGATTCTTTGGATTTAGGTTCATCTTTGATGTTTCTTCTTTATTCAGTAAGCCGACCTTATAATTTTTACATGTTTTTTTTTTTGTTTTTTTTTTTTTTGTTAAACCTCCTAACTCTGACCTATTAATTACTCAGGTGTATAATTGGCTTTTGAACTCAAGGGATGAGCCAGTGCTTTCAACACATTGCAGAAGACTTTGCAAAAAACATTTATTCTAGTTAGACTGTCAAGTGACCGACCATGATCAAGCAACAGTTTGTTTATATTACTTAATTAAATTCATATAAAGACTAAAGGTAATGCAGCTGGACATACAGAAATGTGTATTAGCATTTTGTTTGAATCAACAGGGACAGCAAGGTTGGCACTAAAGTGAGATTCCCAAATAAATTAACTGGAAATCTGACATTTAGTAGATACTCAACTGAATAGTGATGCATTTCTTAGGTTCTTTGCCAGGCCTTCAGGGAGAGTAGCTGATTTCAGATTCTGTTAATCTGATGTAGATACTTTCTTAGGTCTTTCTTTCACTAACCTCCAGTTGTCTACTTATGATAGAATAGAATATTCCTTCATTTCTCAGTGTTTAAAATCTCATTTTATCAGCAGCAAAGATGGAGGCAAAGTATACAGGTAGAAAGACTGAGTAGAAGGGTTACTCAAAAAGTTTTAGAAGACCTTCAGAAAGTATGAACATCTATTGATTAACACTACTTTAAAAGGTTACAAAAAAGTTTTGGTCTTTGGGAGAAAAGTACAAAGAAATGAGCTGTTGAAGACTTTAGCACATTACTGAACATGCATTAAAAATTTTTGGCAGAATTCAGGAAATTCTGAAACCATGTGTTAATCTGTGCTTGTTCTAAGTGCAATTATTTAAGAAACTTTTGTTAAAATGTTTTCTTGTTTTTTATTTATTTATTTTTTTAATTTAACCTCCTCTTTCAGCGGAATCAAACGACCTTCAGTCTCTTCACACCATACTGTCCACTGGATCTCCACTCAAACCTCAGAGCTACGACTATGTCTATCGTTGCATCAAGAGCACCGTACTGCTGGGCTCCATCTCAGGTAAAGGGACTGTGTTAAGTTTAGATAGAGGAAGGTTTGAGTCCCCCTACTAAAGGGAAAAGAGGCAGAAGTTTGGTCTTTCAATCATCTCTTCTTTACTTTTTCTCATCTATCTACATCTCCTTAATTTCTGTATTACTATGGGCTCTTTTATGTTCATTTAAATTCTTCTTCATGGTTAGGGTATCTAAAAATGATCTACAGAGAAACAAAAAGACACAGAGGTACTGATATGAAAGCTGTGAAATAGCCAAAATGTCCTAATAAATATCGTTTATAAACATTATAGCTGTGTGTTACCATACAATCATATGGACATCTTTCAATAATTAGTAAAAGCTGAACTTGTTGAGAAAAAGATTCATGAAAGCTACTGTTTTAGAATCTCTAAACAGCCATTTATATCACAAACACGCACTGAAATACAATTTGACAAGAGTAATAGGCAATAATTTGCAAGACCCAGAAAGAAAATTAGAAATTAGCTTTTGGGGGTCTATGCAAGAAATGGTTATCAAGTTCTAATAACTGCAGCCAAATATTCAAAAGGTTTAGGTATAGTGCTGGTAAAAATCTCACAAGAGGTGGCTGCTTTTCCATCCCATTTTCTGCCTTGTCAAGCAGAAAATAAGAAGCTAGACTTTGGTTGAGAAGTCTCAATAAGTGTTGCAGAAGCAGTGGATGAGAACCAACATTAAGCAGAAATGGAAAATGTAGACAGTTTGAGATGAAACATTCACTAATTTTAACCTTCCAGTTGAAAGATTTCTAATGTTCAGTAATTTAGGTGTATATAAAACCTCAAGGATCAGAATTTATTAAGCTGATGTGCCAGTTTTGGATATGGCTTATTCAACTCTTCCTTCTTCTTTAAAGTGAGTTGTAAATGTACACCAAAGCAAGTAGTCAGAATAAAATGTGTGGCACTTCGGCAGTGCTTTTGTGGCAATCTGAAAGCCTTTTGTCATTTCTAAAGATAAACTATTGGGAAGGATGGTCAGATTAGATATGGTGAGGTTTTACCTTCTTTAGAACTTATAAAAGCTCATTGATCTTAAGTTATAAACTCAGTTTCAAAACTAAAAACTGGTTTGTAGCACTGCTAAGCATTCTTTTGTGATGCAAAATTAGTAACAAAGCATACGTGACACCAACACAAAGGGCTGGCACAAACAAAGGAAATTCCAGCAAGATAATATATATATAACTGCGTTTTCATCACAGCTCAGTCATGCACAGAAAACTCACACACAGGCTCTCTGAGCCTCTTTTGTGATTTTGACAGGTCAATAGAATGCTATCTGTCTATTTCTGTGAGTCCTGAAACGTTTAACATTTAGCAGAGGCTTGGTGACTGACGTTTAATGCACTCCATGCATATACACCCACACTTATGTACGCACATAGTCACATGCACCCAGACAAACACACAAGCTCCCGTTGACATGCAAGACGAGAGAGTGGACATGGGCGTCGACCTGAATGTCAATTATTAAATAGAGATGCTGAAAGGCGAAGAACAGCACTGTATACAGCAATGTCTGGAGTTATTTTTCACAACTTTCTTCATGCTTCTTTATATACTATTAACATTCACAGTTATTCTATACAATACAACACACAAGCTTATTAAACCAACACCATTTTGAGGATTGACTCTCAAGAGCAGTAACATGTTTTTCAAAATTATGGGAGATTTTTGAGGCACAAAGTGTGCTAAATTATTATAAAATGTATTAGCTGGATTTGAGAAAAACCCTCAAGACTTTAGGGCCATCACTCATAAAGGTCTCCATATCCATGGGCACCTATCAGTAGTTTAAGTGGAATAGCACTTTTTTTTTTAAAGCAGGGTTTGCAAGCTTTGTGGTTTGGTTCTCTAACTGTTTTTAGTAAAAGAAATAAACAATAATAATTTAAAAAAAAATGTAATTATAATATCAGAAACTTCCTAAAGTCCAGACCCAGCCACGTTCAAATTACTTTGTAAAATGAAAGGAAAATGATGTGGGTTTTTTTTTTTTTTTTTTTTTTTTTTTTTTTTTTTTTTTTTTTTTTTTTCAAAATTGCTTTAAAAAAATGTTGGTGAGCATGTATTTACCTCATCTCATTCAATGAGCTGTCCTGCTTAAAGAAAATCATCCCCACAGCATGGTGTGTTCAGGTTGCCTCTGCAGCACATAGCGTTTAGCATGTAAGCCGAAAAGTTCAAATTTGTTCTCATCTAACCAGAGCACCTCGTTTGGTCTCCCCTACATGCCTTGTGCCAAACTGCAAATGGGATTTATTATAGCTTTCTAGCAATCTTTCCACTCTTGCATAAAGTCCAGATGTGTGGAGTGCACAACTAATAGCTATCCTATAACCTGAGGTGTGGATCAGCTTTTCTAAAGTTACAGTGGGCTTCTTGGCTGCTTTTCTCTGAATAATGCTTCTGTTGCTGTAATTTTAGGTGGACAGCCATGTCTTGCTAGATTTGCAGTTGTGCCATACCCTTCCATTTTGTCATGATTATTTGAACAGTGCTTCAAGAGATGTTCAAAATGACCAGCTTGACTAAGCTTTTGCTCTGATCAGAGTGTTTTTTGATATCTTTTCAGAACCTAAGTTTTTGTGTTTGTGATTAATATAGTGGATTCATCATTTTGGAGTGAAATTTGTTATGTGTGTGAATGTGTGTTTGTTAATCAGAAAAGCTGGTCCCCTTGTCGCCAAGGGCATCAGCAGGCTGCAGCCCTGTTGGCTGCCAACCACCCTAACCTTGACCCCTGAGGTCAACAACCCCGTTGGTGTGTGTGTGCATGTGCATGTGCGATAGGATTTATCACAGCATATGTGCCACTGTGACCACTGCCTGGTGGCATATGCGAAGGGCCGCTGTGTAGATTTCACCCTGTGCCACTGTGTGTCTATTCAGGAATATATATATATACACACATTTCAAGTAGTTGTTTAAAGTTTATGGAGATTTTATGTGCGTTATGTTCCTTTTTCCCAAAGATGCTGTGTATTTTAGGATGTTTGCATACGTTTGTGTGTGTCCCTGCCTGCATGGATGTGACATTCTCCTCACAAGGCAGTTTTAACACTGTCACTGCTGGATTCCCTGGATTCTAATAAACCTCCGTCTGACTGCCCATATGTCGCTTCTCTGGTCCCCTTTTACTCCATCTCCTTTGGGGACTATGTGTTTCTGCAAGTTGTGTTTGAATGTGTGACTTTCACAATATGCTTTCTTTGTACAGTCCACTTTAAAAAAAAAAAAAAAAAAAAAACATGAATGCAGCCCAAGATTAAATGTGGTGGTTGATACATTGGTTTGTGGCAGTTGGCTGTTTTGTCTGGGCCTGAAATGTCCCAGAGGATGTTCAAAGCCTTTATACCTCCACACACACACACACATTTATAGTGAAAAACACCAACTGAAGAGTTCTGCTTGGAGCATAAGATCAATGTGACAAGTTAGCTTCTTGTTTATACACACAATCCTTGCACCTGGAATGGCATGGAAAGCATCCCAAGAAAGCCACAGCGACTTTTGCTTTTAAATATACTTCTCTGTGTATGTGCTTGCATGTGTGTGCCCACCTATGCAGATGAGAGTAACAATGAGATAATTGCCTATCTTCCCTCTATAAGTGTGTTTGTGTGTAATCAGAAGACATTGTTTCCTCTTTCTCCAGGGAGCCAATTAAAGCTCAATAAAGAACCTGGCAGACAGACACAGAGACTGAGTGTAAAGAACAGATAGAAAAGGAAGAGAAAGAGAGGGAGGAGCAGTAGAAGGGCAGAGAGTGAGGGTACAAGATGGATGGATGTAGCCTGTGATACAGAGAGGAGCGACGCAGGGAGGTAGAGAGTGAACAATGGGGGGGAAAGATGAATAGAGTGTGTCAGGAATAGTTGATGATTGGAGGGTAGAAAGAGATAAATAGGTATGTGTATATATATGTGGGTGTGTGTGTTGTCATGACAGTTTTAGGAAGGTGTTGGAAAGGAGAACTCCTAAATAGGTCAGCGGAGGTGGAGCAGTTTGCTAACACCGCCAGTTTGCGGTACCAGTTCCAGACAGATGCTACGACAAATTGAAGTAATGTCCCCGGCCCAGTGGTCTCTGGAGATACAGGGATACTGCTGTAAGCTGCGACACTGAGCATTTCAAGTACAGTAGCTTATGTGAAACAGAGCAGCAAAAAAAAAGAGCAAAATTTACAAAAAGAAATTAGCAGTCTAACTTGTGTCAAGTTATATCAACATCTGAAAAAGTTGCAGTTTCAAAACTCCTAAGAAATTGCCACACTGTTTTGTGAGGAGATGTTGGAGAAAGGTACAGAATTTTTTTTTTTTTTTCCCCTTCCCTGCCTGCTTGTGGCATGTACTAACACAGCAGCGCTCACCCGCAACCTGCTGCTACACATTGCCGGTCAGGTAGCTGAAAAAAAGATCTTAATTTTTTTTCCTGCTTACAAAAAGATATTTTGAAAAACACAGACCATCATAACAGTAACTAAAGGAGTGTCAGTTTTTTTGAGGTAAACCTATTTTAAAGCAGTTTGCAAGCTAAATGCAGCATATCTGTAAAGCAGCTGATGGGAAGTTTACAGAAAGACCAGCTAATTAGTCAGCTACTATCAGCTTGTTAGACTTGTGTTTCTCTATGATGAACAGAACAGCAAAAGGTATAATTTACTGTGCAATACACTTGAAAGCATCAACTAATCATAGGGGTTGTATGAGTTAATGATTTAAAATCTAAATAACAATAAATAAATGTTACCACTAACACCATTATAAGATTATTAATCAGTGTTATGCTATTTTAGTGGGACTGGGAATAGCTGCTGCTTTTGTTTTAAATTGAATCAATTTGATCGTGTTACACATTCTAGTTAAAAATTTTATTGTAAATACCCCAAACCTGTGAAACCATGGAATTTTTTCTCAGTGTTACCAGACCGTGAGCATCATCACTGGATTTGAAATAACTCTTATAGATTGGTATTATAATGGAGAAGTGAACATGTAAATGTTACAGTAAAGAAAGTACAAACCTTAATATTATTAAAACCCCATCACACTGTTTGTATTTTGCAGTTTAGTGGAGTAGGAAGATACTTTGCTTAATATGAATAATTCTGTAGCGTTGGTTTCCTATGCATCGAATATTATAGCATGTTATAGTATGCAGATGTTCTGTTTACACATAGGAAAATTGACTCATATCAATATGCCGAATTATTGAAGCTGCACCAACTGATGGGTGTCCAACCTGTTTTCTGATTAGTTAATGAGTTAAAGGGGGATATTATGTAAAATCAACTTTGAGCTTTATATCATGTTATAATGTTATTCCCTCATCAAAAACATACCTGAAGTGCTGCTTTGATTCTTTCATGCATTTTGAGGAATCTTTGAATCTTCTGTGGCAGCCATTCAAGGTGCCTAAACCTTGCTCACACAAAGTGCTGTCTATTTACCTACACAGCGCATCTGCTGAGCTTATCATAAAACTACTTCACAGTTCAACGCTCCAAAGAACAGTTGTAAACAACCTAATGGAGTAGCATTGTGATGATGTGCGGAGTGTCAAAAAGAGTGGGAGCTTCTTAAAGAGACAGAGGCCCAATTTCAAGGCACCAAATTATGAAGTCAAATTTCTTTAAAGTCAGCATTTTCATAACTCAGATTCCATCAAATACCAAACAAAATTCTTAGTAAAGTGGATCAAATGCAACCACTGAAAATAAAATAACCAGCAAATATTTCTAAACTAATCTGACTACTCCAAAATCAAACAAATCAAAAACACAGGGGAATCACCATACGTTCAAACAGAAGAAATCTCTCACCCTCACAGGTAGATCAAGCCTTAGCACAACTAACATTCAAAGTCAACTCTCAATGTTGAAACAAGCTTCAAAAGCAAAGCCAGAGACAACAAGGGGCCAGCCTTTACAATCATTCCAAAAGTGGCCCACTGAATGAATGTCCCTTGGAGCCTTTTAAAAGTGCAGGTGTGTCTCATGAGCTGCTGATTGGTCTGGTGTTCCACTGCTGGTCCAATAGGCTTTCACAGAGGTATAGACAAAGGGTTCATCTAAAACATGAAGGACAGTAGGTCATGAGGACCAAGACTGAAATCCACTGCAGTTGAATAAACTTCACACCCCTTATTATCCCCGTACATACATTTTATAGAAAATGGGGCATGTCGTGAATCACCTGCTTCATAGTTGTGACAAGAGTTTTTGTTATGAAAAATGCTATGCATTTCTACAAGTTTACATCCCTGGAAAACACTTCTTGGGATATGCCAACTAGATGAGAAACAGTTTGACACATCTTAAGAGTGGCATACATATAAGATAATTTGAATGGAACACTCTAGTGCTCTAAATATGACTCCAAGACAAACTCTTATCTAAGACAATTTGTTTTCAGCAAACAAATTGGACTGTGGTACAACCCACAATTAACAGAAAGAAAACGTGTGTATGGCTGAAACATATGCTTAAAGTCACTGTGCATGTGGAAAGAGTGGTGTAAAAAAAGAACACACATAAATGTGAGTCTTGTACATGGGCCCTAAAAGATTTGTGGAGGTGCTAAAATATGTAGTTATCAAAACCTGTGTAACATCAGCTGATGGCAGTTTTTCCTTTAAACTAATATAAGTGGTTGGCTTTGGTCCAAATTAATCACCAAATTAAAAATATAATTTAATAATTCAAAATTAAACCAGAATCAGTTAAATCATTCGAATCACAATTTGATGCTGCTCCCCACATTTGTTGCCATTTGTGCTAAATATGTGTAAAATTTCCTAAAATATAACTAGCCTTTATTTTTCACACACTGAAAAATGTGGAAAACTCCAACCTCCCATTGCATATTTATCGAGTGGGGGGGGAAAGTCCTGTCTTAAGAAATTCATATTTTAACAAACTCTATGGTGCAACAACTATTAATCCTCTTAAAATAAATGTAGCTGATGCATTTTTGTGGCGCTTACTTCACTTTTGAAATTCAATAAGTATTTTTTTTAAACTTTTTTTTAACAGTAATCCGTGATCTTCTGTTTACCTGTGAAATTTTATGAAATAGAATACAAGAATTGAAATGGCCTTTTTTATCTCACAAAGGGGAAATTCAGGTGTAACAGCAACAACAGATATACGGTTGCTGCTGTGACCCTGCACCTGTGATTAGGCTGACTATGGCAGAGTCATCAGAAAACTTCTGAAGATGGCAGCGTAGGGAGTTGATGGAGAAGTCTGCAGTTTAGAGGGTGAAGAGAAACTGTGCCAGCACAGTTCCCTGTGGGGCCCATGTAGTGCAGACCAGCCTGTTGGAGACACAACCCTGTGTCCTCACATTCTGTGGTCAGCTGGTGAGGTAGACCAGTATCCACTGGAACATTGGTGGTCCACTCCTGACAGCTCCAGCTTGTCTCTCAGAAGCCCTGGCAAGGTGGCGTTGAAAGCACTGGAGAAATCAGAGAACATGATCCTCACATTGCTTCCAGGTTTCTCCAGGTGGGTCAGAGCTTGGTGCAGAAGGTAGATGACGGCGTCATCCATCCCAATGCTAGCCTGGTAGGTGAACTGCAGTGTATCTGATGAAGACATCACCAGGGGGCATAGTTGCTTGAGAACCAGCCTCTCGAGGGTCTTCATCAGATGTGACGTCAGAGCTACTGGCCTGTAGCTGCTGAGGGCCTTTGGATGTTTAGTCTTTGGTACTGGTACCACACAGGAGATCTTCCACAGTTGTGATACTTTCCCCAGCTTTAGGCTCAGGTTGAACATGTCTCTCATGATGCCACACAGTTGATCTGGGCAGCACCTCAGGAGCCTGAAGCTAATACTATCTGGACCTGCAGCCTTTCGGACCTTGATCTTTTGCAGCTCGTTCCTCACCAGAAGTGATGAAAGGGACAAGATGGAAGTGGAGGCTGTGGGATACAGTCCTCTGAGGTGAAGGGGGTGGATGATGTATGAGACCTGAGAGGTGTTAGAGGTGTGAAGTCCTGAGAAGAAAAGCTGGCAGTCATTACAGATGATGGGGGTAACAGCAGGGGGGACTGGGTTGGGGGAGGGGTGGGTGACTGGCCAAACCTGTTTAAAGAACTGGTTGAAGTTGTTCACCCACTCTAAGTCTCCTACAACCTGAGGGTTTGGTTTGTGGCCTGAAATTGACTTCAAGCTTCTCCAAACCCCACTGATGTTGCTCTGGTGCAGCGGATCCTCCATCTTCTTCCTGTTGATGGTTTTTTTTTTTTTTTTTTTTTTTTTTTCCATCCCTAATTTTCCTTCTTGGTTCCTTCAGCACAGCTCTCAGCTCTTCCTTGTGTCCTGATAAAAAGGCTCTCCTGAAGGAGAGCCTTTATTTCAGGGTTGATCAATGGCTTCTTATTGGAGAAACACCGTACCATCATGATAGGCACAGTGTTGTCGACGCAGAATTGATTTTGTCCATGATGAAATCTGTGATGCTTTCGATGTCCTCCCCATGAGGAGCACAGAGCTCTTCCCACACAGTGGAGCTGAAACAGTCCCTTAGAGCTTCTTCAGTCTCTTCAGTCCATTTCTTCACTGTGCATGTCACAGCTGGTTCTCTGTGTACCAGGGGTTTATACACAGGCTGGAAATGAACCAGGTTGTGATCAGAGTACCCCAGGGGAGGCAGTGGTGATGGACTGTAGGCATCTGAAGCCCATATTTCTTAGCCACTCTTCAAAACGAGAATGATGAGAAAACATGCCGTACACCAGATGTGCCAACAAGCGAGGAGGAAACCTTTAGGCTCAAGAATTGAACTTTCCTAAATCAGAAAGACAAAAAAGCAGTCGTGTTCAATCAGGAAACATACACAAAATATATTTAGTGTAAACTGAGAAGAATAGTGAAATGATACCAAGACAAAACCACTCGTTTGGAACAGTAATTGTGACACATTTCATTAACAGCTGTTTGTCTTTATATCTCTCCCCAGGAGGCACTGATATAGTTTCGTGTTTCATGGGCCAAAACCCAACAGTTCCTGTGTATCGTGGAGAGATCCAGTCAAGAAACCTTGGCATGGCTGTGGAAGCTTGGAGTACTGATGGTAAGACTATGTCAAGTCAAGTTTATTTGTATCGCACATTTCAGCAACAAGGCACTTCAAAGTGCTTTACACCATGAAAACATAAAAACATCATGACAGCATCAAACAGTCACCGGTTATAAAATCAGTAACATTACATTTTATCAAGTGCCATCATTGAAAACGTCAATACATGTCAAATATCTTGGTCAATGTTCCAGTTATTTTGGGGCAAAAGCAGCTCTAAACAGGTGGGTTTTTAGCCTTGATTTAAAGGAATTCAGTATTTCAGCTATTTTGCAGTTTTCTGGAAGTTTGTTCCATATTTGTGGAGCATAGAAGCTGAATGCTTCTTCTCCATGTTTGGTTCTGATTCTGAGGATGCAGAGCAGACCAGAAGCAGAAGACCTGAGTGGTCTGGAAGGTTGATACAACAACAACAACAACAGGTCTTTAATGTATTTTGGTGCTAAGCCGTTTCGTGAGTTATAAACTAACAGAAGTATTTTAAAGTCTATTTTCCGATCTTCAGGAAGCCAGTGTCAGGACTTCAGAACTGAGGTTATGTGCACTATTTTCCTGGTTTTGGTGAGAACATGAGCAGAAGCATTCTGGATCAGCTGCAGCTGTCTGAATGATTTTTTTTTTTTTTTTTTTTTTTTTTTTTTTTTTTTTTTTTTTTTTTTTTTTTTTTTTTTTAGGTAGAACTGTTAAGACGCTGTTGCAGTAATCAATGCAATTAAAGATAAATGCATGTATAAGTTTCTCTAGATCTTGTTGAGACATTTGTCCTTTAATCCTGGAAATGTTTTTCAGGTGATAGAAGGTCAACTTTGTAACTGTCTTTATGTGTCTCTGAAGGTTCAGGTCTGAGTCCATCACTACACCCAGATTTCGGGCCTAATCACTAGTCTGTAGTTGTGCTGACTCTTGTTCATTCCTCTTTAGGTCCAAAGATAATAACTTCAGTTATGTGGGTGTTTTCTGTCAAGGAATTTAAGGCCTTTTCTCTCCTATTTCTTTAGTCTAAGCTTAGGAGCTATTAAATTCAAAACAACATTATGGATAAAAATGAATTATAAGCACATTTATTGCCCATGCTGAGATGCCCTTAAACTTCTAAATTGCTTTTAGAGCCCAACAAGAAACTGAGTTTGTAAGAGGGTTTGATGTGTGGAGAATTTGTTTGCATTATAGATTAATAAGTTGTGAAAAAAATCTGTCACCTAATAAAAGATAAAGAAGACAGTGTGAAATCAACTTTTCCCAGAGAACTGCTAGTACAAAAAGCTGGGAAACAATAGCAATGCAACAAAAGGCGTTTTTTTTCCCCCTGATACTATTAGTTTGTTGAGAGTTTTGAAAGTCCTTTATATTTTTTCATTGATTTTACCCCATCATTCCCCAGCTTCCTTCTGCAGGCTGTTTTTGCCACCTCAAAGGAAAGTGGACTGAGGGATCATTTGAAGTCGTTCAGCCTGGAATTATTTCAGACAGTGTTTAAGGCTTTAACCCTTTCCTTGGGGAGGTTAGGGCTGTGTTGAATCACACAGTGTTCTCTGAGAGTGTTGGACATATTCTGTAGCTATGCACGACTATTCATCACTGCTCAGTTAAATTTACCTTTAGCATGTGCTGCAGTACAACCTATAAAATGTTATTCTTGAAAAGTGTGATTGTGTGTGGTTGTGTTTGATTATCACCAGGTAAGCCAGTTTGGGGGGAGAGTGGAGAGCTTGTCTGCCTGAAGCCAATCCCCTGCCAACCAACTCACTTCTGGAATGATGAGAATGGGAGCAAATATCACAAAGCCTACTTTTCTACATTTCCTGGTAAACACACAATAAACATTCAAATAAGAAAACCCATCCATCTTAGATAATCTGTTTATATGTGATAAAGTAGAATAAGTAATCGGAAAAGTAATAGTTATTAGTTAAATAGTTAAAAGTATAGTTATAGACTATTTTTTCTGCTCGAGGTGTGTGGGCCCATGGAGATTATTGTAAAATCAACCCAAAGACGGGAGGCATTGTCATGCTCGGGAGAAGGTCAGTCATTTAACCATTTTTGCTTGCAGAAGTTCAGCACCAGTAAATATTGAAACAAGTATTTTTTTTTTATTTTTATTGCAGTTTTAACTAATTTCTTTTCAGCAATGCACTTGAACAGATTTCTATTTGTTTCATTTCTGGCAGTTATTACAGAGAGAAAAGTCATACATTTTGCGGCTTTGTCTGACTACAGTTTAAATTCAATTGGAGTTATTTAAATAGAACCAATTCAAAACAAATGTCACCTCAAAGCCGTTTACAAGACAAACATTTCTAATTCATATTGAGGGACATAAAATTCAATTTGGTTCAATACAGTTAAACCATATCATTAGATTCAGATCTAATTAAATACAACTTATCATGTAGTTAGGACTAATTAAGCTATTCTCAACAAACAACATTTTGTTCTAACCAATTATAATTTATTTTACAAGCTGGCAAAAAAGAAGCACTATGAAAGCTAAGGAAACCCAGCCAATTTTTGCAAGCTATTGACTTTGCAGCAATCCCTCATTCTGAGTAACCATGTGGTAACAGTTGAGTACTTTCTATCTGAAAGGAAAACAAAGAAAGTACAGAAAGTTACTATCTCCATCCAGGAAAGAGACTGCTATATATAGAAGTACTGGACCAGGCATATTTTTTATGGGTGGGATTGAAAAACAAAATCAAAAGACTCCAATAACTCCATCCATGACCCTGTCCAGGAAAGATGCAGCTAAATACTGAAGCATGGGGCTTAAAGTACTTTCTATTTGAAAGCAAGTCAAGGAGAGTATACAAGGATAATGACCAGTTTGGCTCGGTCATCGACTCTCTCCAGAAAAGAGATACAGTTGAACACAGAAGCACTGGGCCAGCTATGCCTTTTATGGAAAGAAAATGCCAAATGAACACAGTCATGGTTAAAAGAAAGCACACTCTCTGACAGTTCTCTGGGTTTGATGTATAAAGGATCAGGTCTTCACGAGACTCTAGATAATGTGTTAAATCCTAAACTAAAGCATATGAACCCACATAGCAAAGATTCTACGCTGCATTTTTCATTCAATCTTATTTTCAAATTCATTGATCTTTTATCAGTTCTCCCATGGAACCAACAGTGAGAAACATGTCCACACGACAAAGTTTTATTAAAATTTTTAACTGGAGTTTTTGTTATCATGATAAATCACAATTCTTATCATTAATTGTTTTTCCCATCCCTAACTTAAAACTGCAGTATGTAACTTTTATGAAAAATATGCTTTTTACATATTTGTTAAAATTATATCATATAATACACATTTATATATAAGACAGATAATCTGTGAGCTCCTCTGCCTTCTCCCAGTACTAACTGCAGAAACACACCACTCAGTCAGAAACAACCAATCAGATTATTTGTCTTATACCAAACTGTCACAACATGGTGACAGCTTTAACAAATATCCAAAAAACATATTTTTGTAAAAGTTACACGCTGCAGCTTTAATGTATGAAACATTACATGTACATGAAAGAAGCTGGAAGAAAAACCTTATTTTTGGCTTTACATATTTTACTTTTTTGCTCCTTGTGGAAGAGGTATATGTATAATATACATATTGAACCTGTGATTGTATTGCAGTGATGGCACTCTAAACCCCAGTGGAGTTCGCTTTGGGAGCTCAGAGATCTACAACATCGGTGAGTCTTAAGAATGGAGGTAAAAGGGAGGGCAGAATCATTGTGGTAATAATTTAGCTGAGATCCTCTTTTAGTTCTTAGTAACAAAAGCAGACAATTGTCTAAAAATGAAATTCTTTTTCAGTGCTTAAATTTCAGACTTCCCACCTCCTGTTCTCTCAAGTCTCATATGTTTTCTTTGCTTTCCTTTCTTCCAGTGGAGGCTTTCGAAGAAGTGGCAGACAGTCTTTGTGTGCCCCAGTACAATGCAGATGGAGAGGAAAGAGTTATTTTATTCTTAAAGATGGCTCCTGGAAAGCCCTTCCATCCAGAGCTGGTGACAAAGATTAAAGGAGCCATCAGAAAAGCTTTGTCTGCCCGACACGTCCCAGCCTTGCTCCTGGACACAAAAGACATTCCTGTAAGAGATCTTGAATATCAGATATGTATAAACCTATCAGATTCTCTTAAAGACAGCAGGAGTCTTCTGCTGCTTGAATGACAGCCTTTGTTTCACCTCTTCGCAGTACACCATCAGCGGTAAGAAGGTGGAGGTTGCTGTAAAGCAGATCATTGCTGGTCGGGAGGTCTCACAAAGAGGAGCGTTCTCCAACCCTGACTCCCTGGACCTCTACAAGAACATTCCTGAGCTGCAAAACTATTAAAGATGAAACTTGACATGCCTGAGGAGAGACTCTAAAAAAATGTCAATTTTAATAAAACCAAGTTAGGCAGAGGGTGGAAAGGTGGAAAATTGAGGTACTCTGGGATTTATGCTCAGCAGAAAAGGAAACAGATGTTTTTTAAAATAATAAGAAACTAAATCAATGTATAATAAGCTGATGGTACATTACAGGGAGGAGACTTTACACCATGAGGTACACTGGTCCATAGGCAAGGTTATCATACTGTCATTATGCTGCTGCTCCTTGTCTCTCATACTGTTTAAATAAATGTTAAACGGAATTAAATTCTGGGTGTAATACGATGTGCACAGCAGTGATTGTGAATAAGCATATGCTGTAAAGCTTGCAATGAAAACTTTAAGTGCAGCATTAAGTGTTTGGGTTCACAGTTTGATTTTGATCATCCTTTAAAGAACCACATCTCTCTCCAGTATACATCTCTAACCCTGATGCTGCAGCAGAGAAGATATAGGTATAAAACCTGTGAAGTTTTGCAGAAAAATACATGTAAAACTCGTGTCAGCAGATCATTGTTATATAGTGTGCATTGCTTTATTGATGCATGTGTGTGTGTGTGTGTGTGTGTGTGTGTGTGTGTGTGTGTGTATATATATATATATATATATATATATATATATATATATATATATATATATATATATATATATATATATATATATATATATATATTAATATGAAGACTAATGTATATTTTTGGACAATGAACATGTGTTTATTATAATGAATTTAAATATAATCAAAACGTAACCAAAGGTTGGGATTCTGTTTGGATCTTGCATGAAATATCAAAGGTCACTTGAGATAATTCCTAATCCAAGATGTACTACATGTTTTTTTCGCCTCTCTTTATATAGTTAGAATCTTTTCTAACCTTCGTTGGTGAGGACACTGTTCAGTTTTTCAGAGTCGATATGGAGGTTTTCCTTAAGGGAATTTTGTATCTGTCCATTTGATCTTCATCTGTCAAGCTCCTCGCAAAGGCATTCGTAGCCCTTTCACTTTTTTCCTTATTCATCCCATTATAACCACAAACCTAAATGTGTTTTATTTGGATTTTGTTTACATACCAAAGTAGTGCATAATTTTAAGGTGGAATGAAAACGATACATGGTTTTAAAAATACTTTACAGATGACATAGAGATATATATTCAGGATGCCTATGACAAAACTTTGTAGCACTTTTTGTTCGAACTACAGCAGGCAGGCTTTTGTTGTGTGTCCCTACCAGCTTGCCACATCTTCAGGCCAACATTTTTTTTCCATTCTGTGCAAAATAGCCAGAGCTCAATCAGAATAGAAGGAAAGCATTGATGAACACCAGTTTTCAAATCTTGTCACATTCTCAGTTGGATGAAAGTCTGGACTTTGACTTGACCATTGTTTTGCTGCCCCTAAGATTTTCTTCTAGGATGGCCTTGTTTTAGCTTTTAGCTGTTTATCATCCCCTATATGGCAAACTCAAAACAGAGGGTGGGCTTGTGCCTGTCTCTAGCAGTCATCGGGTCATCACCGGTCACCAGAGACACACGGGACAAATAACCATGCTTGGGCATGCTCATACCTGAGGGCAATGTAGAGTACCCAACTGATTAAATGGTTATGTTTTTGGATTGTGGGATTAAGCCTGAGTATCAAGTCAAGGAGAACATGCAAGCTGCATGCAGAAAGACCCCAGGCTGGGATTTGAACCCAGGACCTTTCATTCCAAAAAGGATTGTGCTGCTACTGTGCAGCCCACAACTAACTGTTATCCTGTGAAATTCCCCCATCTCAGATTAATGGTTTAATTTGACGGCCATGTCTTTGTATTTTTGCAGCTGTTCCATACTGTTTTCCATTTCCGATAATGGATTTAATAGTTATCCCTGTGATGTTCAAAGCTTTGGATATTGTTTTATAACCTAACCCTTCTGTTTTCTCTTGAACTTCTGAATTATCAGGTACTTTGTCTTGATCTATTACATCTGTATTAATAACACACTTTGAAGTTTGTGGTCATAATGTGACCAAATGTGAAACTTTAAAGGGTATGACTACATTTCCAAAGCACTATAGTTTTGATCTAAATTGATCTACGTTTATGTACGTTAATTTCATCACATTTCATTGTTAGTGGTCATCTGCAATGAGCTTTCTCCGTGTGTGATATGTATTGAAGAGTTTTCTCTTTAATAGAGACTTGATTTTTTTTTTACACAGGACAAATGTATTTATTCAAAGCCTTCTCTTGATGTGTGTCAAAGACCTGATGGATGAACTGAAATAGGTTTGGTTATTTGCAGGACTGTTGGCCAGTATCAAGAAAAAACTGCCAGTCACTGGAAATGTGTCTCAGATGTGAATTTTAGACATTTCACTTATCTAAATGTAAGACAGGGAGCTGTTTATTACATTCACATGTTTTCTGATAGTAAAAATACTATTTAGTAGGTAGCTTGAGTGCAAATACTTCTCTGTCTGTGATTCTCTGCTGTTCATCTCTAACATCATATTCTCAAATTGAATCAATTTTTCACAGGCATCCTGTAAAATGAAACAGTATCCCTATAGCACTGTTTTATTGACAGTATGTATGATATTTTGCCTTGTTTGAATAAAAAAATTATTGGTTCTTTTATGAACACAAGGATCAGTGTGGACAATTTTCCACTTTATGCGTTGTTGAAGCAGAGTGATTAAAATTATTGTTCGTTATGTTATTTCTATTCTGTTCTTTGTTCACCTTTAGATAATTGACTGACTACATTTTTATCGGTTAAATGAAAATAGACCTGATGAATATCTTTGGATCATTCCTACATCACATAGTGTGTTTTGGCTGAATCAAATCCAAATTTATTTATTTAAAACAAGAAGTGGTTGACCAAACTGTTGTACATTAGGAGAATAAGAAAAAACAGACATAAAACAATGTTAGACAACAACTCATGCAAAAAGCAACCAACTCATACTGTGTTGAGTCAGGGAGAAAAAGATGAGTCTTCAGAAAGGATTAAAATTATAACAGTGACATGTAGAGGCAACCTACCGCTACAACAAAAGCTAAGCTTCAACTTTGTCTTTGGAATGGCCAATAGCAGCTGGTCAGCTGACCTTGGAGACCTTGAAGGAAAGTACGAGTGAAGCAATACAAGTAATTGAGTTCAACAACGAGCAACTTTGGACAATCTGAAGTCAAGAGAGGGCAACCTGTTTGACCTCGAAATGATAACTAGGATCAATTAGAATATATGTATGATTGAATTTTTTTATTTTTTATTTTTTTGTAAACAGCCTCGGGACAACATTTGTTGTGAATTGGCACTATATAAATAGGCTGAACTGAATTGAATTGAATTGAAAATTGAATTGAAATACAGCGCATTACAAAAATCAAAGCATGAGTTAATGAAGGCATGGATGATCTCTTCAAAATCCTATCAGGACAACATGGTCTTGATTTTGGCAATTTGTTGCAGCTGAAAAAAGCTTATTTTTTTCTAAATATTTGAATTGCATGTCAAATCTAAAGTCACCGTCGAGTTTAAACCCCAGGTTGGTGGCAACAGATTTTAAATATGGAGTCATCAAGGAGCCAAGGTCCACATGCTGGGTTGCACAAAGGTAACTTGGGCAGAATGATATGGCCTCATATTTAACTGAATATTTAACAAAATAATGATGATTGCAAAAGAAAACCATGCATGATCTTTACCATGTACTACCCCGTATTTAAGTACTACTTTGTGTGCCATATCACATAAAATACCAATAAAATATATTGACCTGAGGTTAGGGGATACATAGGACTTCAAATTCTCTTGGTTCTGTATCTGTAAGATCTGAGTTTTGCTGATTGACAGTCCACCTCTTCATTAAAAAAAATTAGTATAAGGATCTTTGTTATGAGGAGAATCTGTGCAAGGGGGCAAAGAGTTTACCTTGGTCTTTGCTTCCTGCATAGACACACACCTGCGGTTAGTTGATACAAGCCTTGCTTTGGTTCCCGTCAACCTGATGAGAATACTTGGAGAAGTTGCTTAAGCCAAACAGCTAATCAGGTATGTCTGATTAATGATCAGGAAGTTTTTATTTGCTGATTGTTAGAAGTGATGGTTGTATTTTAGTTTCATGTTTAGCCTTATGTCTGCTAAATGTTTTTGAACTTTGTTTTTGTTTGTTGCCATTCTTTTTTCTGGCACTCCAACAAAGGAAGTATTCTGGGCAGAAATTTGTGTGGTGTCTAAAAACTGTTGTGTGACAGGTCAGAAATTTGAAGTGGGCATGGTTTTTACACTGACAAGTGCTGTGGTGGGAGGGACTTATGAGGACTTCACAGGAGCTCTAAACTTGACTTGTTGCCAAGTCTAACATGTCTAGGCCAAAAGAAGAAAAAGGAAAAAAATATCCAGGGCAGGCAAAACTCTGTTCTTGTTTTTGCCACCTTGAGTTAAAAAAAAAAAAAAAAAAAAAAAAAAAAAAAAAAAAATTCTGTTCTTGTGGAATATGTAGAGGTCTTTACCCACACTGTTGTAGATTTACTCACTGATTCTTAATGTTACTGAAGGGATGCTTCCCTATAAAGCTGACAATTAATGCTAATTTTGAAGTATTAACCAAGGCTTTCTTAACTGTTTGAATATAATATTTTTAGTCTGGTTCCAGTTTATGGTAAATCGAGTATCCCTTGATCCCATAAACATTGGGTACCAAATATCAAATCAGTGTTCATTACGCTGATAATGGCTGATTGGTGTTGGTGTCCAAGTTTGTAGTTTATGATGAAACTTTGGGATGAAGATAAAAGACAGACGGCTCAATCCAGGAAAAGTTTTCTGTGCGTGTTTGAATCACTTCGTGTGGAAGCCACTCATTTTGATAGATGGCTCTTTAAAAAGTAAACTAGGCAGTTTTGAAGATCCCTGTAACCTTTACAGGGTAAGTGTGAATACTCAGACCTGTCAGTCAGTCTGATTTGGAGAGAAAAAGACAAAAATAGAAAAGATTTGGAAGTCTTGGATGCTATCATTTTGTAGAAAAAAAGGAGTGGAGGAAGAAAGAATGACAGGGGGTCTGGATACAGAGTTGAGCACTTTGAGAAAACGACTGGTGACGAGCTTAAGTGTTTGCTAAATTCACAAATAACCATGAGATGAACATCGGCAGTTAAGTACGCTTTTAGTTGTTTTTTTGCCAGTGATATTCCTCAGTAAAAACAGAGGGCATAACAAAACAGACAA
This sequence comes from Anableps anableps, assembly GCA_014839685.1. Lineage (NCBI taxonomy): Eukaryota > Metazoa > Chordata > Actinopteri > Cyprinodontiformes > Anablepidae > Anableps > Anableps anableps. Next base: position 32,472,019 of record CM026066.1, read on the forward strand.
TTTCAATAATGGCTATATTTTGTACTTGATTGAGGTTACCTGTTCATTCAGTTTAGATGCCGCCAATCTTAAATATAAACTGGAACTACTCAGATTGATGACACACTGCTTATTCTGTTTTAATGATTCCCACATAGTATTGTGTTTTGCTTCTGTTGGTTATGAACTAGACTGTCTCCGTCACCTGCATCCAATACTTTTACTCCCTGCTCTCCAGTTCCCAGAGTCATTACCTTTCGTCTCTTCACTCCAGCCTTCATGTTTGCTCCTGAGGCCTTTCTTAAAACCCTGTTTTGTACCTCTTCTTCTCTTTTCTCTTTTTCATTCAACCCTTGACCCTGAAATCGATCGCAGAGCAATATCTTGGAGGATTTCAAAAAGTCCTCTTTGAAAAAAGGAGGCCTGGGCAAAATGTGCAGATTTTTGCTCTACGAGTTTTTATTTTTATTTTTATTTTACTTTTACTGTATACAATTCTTTGGGAAAAATTGTAAACATTTCAAAAATAAATAATGATCTAATTATCCAGAGGTATAAATGTGCTGAAAAATAGTTCAAGCTCAATTAGATTGAATAAAGATTGTCTGACCAGCCTAACGTGAATATCCTTTCATGAGACTCTCTCTGGCTGTACTTTAAGTTCAGGGGTGTCGTCATACTGGAGGGCAAACTCTTGCATGAGTCTTAGTGTTTGCAGCTTCTAACAGGTTTTCATTCAGGATTGCCCTGTTTTTAGCTCCTTCCATCTTTCTATCAACTCTGACCAGCTTTCCTGTCCATACTGAAGAATAACATCCCCACAGCATGATGTAGCCACCCCCAAATGTAGAAACCTTTGCAAGACCCTATACATCTATGCCTGCTTTCCTGCATAAAAATAAATCCAGATAAGTGGGAAAACCAATGATTGTCACAAACACATACAGGTTTTTCCTATTAATTTGGACATATACCTTGAGCAAATGAAAAATAGTCTTTCAGGCCTTTATAAAGATATTTCTTTAGTTTTTTATGGGTCATGTAGAAGGCAATGATGATACCCCAAATAAATATAATATATGATTTTCTTCTTAATAAAACTGCTTTTAGGAAATTGGGTGTCACTGTTTGCAGTTTGAAACAGAAGGAATGCAGTTTTAACAGATAAAAATAAACAAGCATATGCAAACACCTTTATGGCTGTCTCCCTTTATCATACCTCCACAGAGGGAAAATAGACGGTAACAAAAAACTTCGAAGGGGGAAAGAAAAAGAAAATTAGGAGCAATGGCGGAAGAAGCAACTAGAGAGGGGAAGAAAGCAAACCTAATAATCAGTTAGAAACAGGCAAGGCAAGAAGCTTAGAAACAACAAGTCTAACCAAACAGAAGGCAAAGAAGAGAGAGAGAATTGAAACTGACTGAGATAAAGCTTTTTTCTGAAGTCACACATGTAAGCCACACCGGCTGAAAGCCATGAACATTTTTATAGTCCTCCACTTCCACCCGTCAATCAGTCTTGCTATCCTTGCTCTTCTGTTTTTTGTTGGATTGCTCAAATGTAGGTGGTTTCCTTCTTTGTCCACACAACCAATACTCTCTCCCTTCACTATTGAAGCATGATTTTTATTCTTGAATAAAATATGTCTTTGCACAAATGCTCTGGTTCAGCTCCAAGAGACTTTATTGACTTTCTAATGTTTCCAATTAAATCGCTTTAGTCTTTCAAAGAAGAAAACCATGGGATGCATCAGTTGAAAGGTGTTGGAGAAGCTGTCGTGCAGTTTCATCACATGCTCAGTGAAAGTAAAATATGTCTGTTTGGAACAAGGGATGCAAAATTAGTGCTTGAAGAATTACACATGAACATGTTGGCCACAAATGTGTAATTTCCTCCTCTCTTGGAGAAGTGTAATCAGTTTGTTAACATTAGAACTACTGTCAAGTAAAGCTAAATAAATACCTCAAAAATTTGAAGAGATCATATAAAGTGTAAATATTGGTTGTTTTATACATGGCTCACGCAAACATTCCCTATAAACACTTCTTCTCAAACTTTTAACAGCATCTAAGAAAGTGGTCCTACTTCCAGTTTCTTTAAACAATTTTTAAAACAGTTTTATAACTGGAGTTGGATTTTTGCAGCTGGTTGTATTATTCCATTGCTGCTGCTCATTTCGTTCCTTTGCTGTTTCCTGCCTTTGGTATTTTGATTAATTTATGCCCTGGTCAGGTAGAATAATGCTGCATTTTGTACTCTCCATTCATGCTCATCAAGAAGAGGCTTCCTACCTGCTTCCCATAATCTAGTCATAGTCTACTGTGAGATGGTGTGATTAAATGACTGTAATAATATCTACCAGCAGGAGGATGTTCAGAACTAATTTGGTTGGATCAAGAGGATCATAATCTGTCATATTTCATAGAAGTCAACTCTATGAATATTACCAAAGGAGGTACTTGCACCAAATTTTTAGAACATTGCTGCAAAGAAATGTTCCCTAACCAGAAAGCAAATCTTTAGGCAGAAAATGCAAATAGCAGGCTTAAAGTTGCTTTTAGACACACATACTGTACAAGATCAGAGTTATCATCTATAAGCAAAAATTGGGTAATCAATACATTTCTCCCTGATTGTACATTTTTTACTTGGATATTTTTTTTTGAAAAACATCAACCATCAGAAGAGGTAGTTCTTAACTTTCTGAAGAAGTTTTTAATCCTTGTGGTTCAGGTGATCAAACAAAGCTTTGTATCTCAACAGCTGCTTTGAGTTTGTACACCTGAAATATCAGCACAGAAATATGGCGCAGTTTGAGTTTTGTCAGAATCGGATCACTGACTTCTGAGATTTACTGTTTGATTGTGAGACAGATACAGCTGGATGCGTTTGATGCAGACAGATGGAAACACGGATGGATCGATGATTGAGAGGAACATGAGACGGAAAAAAAACTGGCAGGTTGGGGAAGGACAGAAGGCAGTGTTGCAGAAACTCACCACTGAAATCTTGGCTTTCTGAGCTAACTGCTACAGAAAGGCAGAAAAATGGAGTTCTGGTGACATCAAAGTCATCACACACGAAATTTGCTCCCAGTAAGCAGCTATATGAAACTGAATGTAAAAAAACAAAACAAAAAAACAATTGTTTTGTAAAGGCAGTTTGTAAACTTTTATAAAAATATATCTGAAATTTAACTATGGTCGGAAAACAAAAAAATTAAGGTTTTAGTGCTTTTTCAGGCTATCTTGTATAGACTGCTGACATTCAGAAATGTGTCCCTGGACTAATTTTTTTGAGAAGTTGTTATGGAGCTGAACTATTCAGATGCACAAAACTATATTTTATTTTGTATTCACTTTAGTCCCACCAGAAAACATTGCCTAAATAGTCAGTTTTAACAGCTAGTCAGTTTATCTAACATGAAAAAAATATCAACACGGATAAAGAGAAAAGATTAAACACAGGCCACTTTATTAGATCCACCTGTTTAATTGCTTGCTATCATAAATAAATCAGCCAATCAGATAGCCATTTTGGCATCTAGACATGGCTAAGTTCTAAACTGAAAATTAGAATGGGGAATTCAGGGGATTTAAGTGGCTTTCAACATGACATGGTCCAAGATCGGCTAGTTCGAGTATTTTACAAGCTACTGATCTGCGGGGATTGTCGTGACCAAACATGGATGAAAATAACACCTATGAACACAAAACATGTTAAACACTGAAGGAGATGAAGTACAGTAACAGAAGGCCACAACAGGTGCCCTTCCTGTCAGCTCTGTAAGGTAAAATGGGTTCTGGAACATCAAAGGGCTCAGGGGTGCCTCCTCCTCCAGACTCCTCAATATATAAAACAATGAGAGAAAAAGGTGGAGATAATTGTGTTGAATGTGTCTTAATTTGGAAAGTTTGAGTGTAAATGAGTTAAATAAAGGAAGTGGATCAATATTTTTGAACTATATTTCTTGAACATATTTGCTTGATGATCCCTACAATGTTGATGCATTGATATTTTCCCAATGATTTTCATGTGTATTTGCTTGATGATTTTGGTCGATGATTTTGATGTTTTTGATGATTTTGATCATTTTGCTGTATACTTGATTGATGTTTTTATGATGTGATGTGAAGCACTTTGATTTTCATGGTAGGCTTTCAGTTTGTCGTAAGTGACATAAAAAATATTGACAATCCTGCCTTTTATCAACAGATCAGGACGATGGTGGTGGTATAATGTTGTGCGGGATGTTATCTTGGCACAGTTTGAACCTCTTGGTACCAATTAAGCATCTTTTAAAAGCCATAGCCAGCCTTTAATCACCACGATGTAACCATTTTCAGATGACTATTTCTAACAGGACAATGCACCATGTCCCAAAGCTCAAATCATCTCTAACTTCTTGAATTCAACATTGAGCTCATGGTTCTTCAGTGGCCCCCACAGTCACTAGATCTCAATCTGATAGATCACCTTTGGGATGGGGTGGAGAGGAAGGTGACCATCATGGATGCAGAGGAGACAAATCAGCAACAATATGATGATATGTTGTCAATTTGCACTAAAAACTTTGATTCTGACACCTATGACATGAAAAATTAAGTCAGTTCAATCTTGTACTGGAAAAGTGTACTTAATAAAAAGAGACAAAAACTCCTTAAACATATAACCTTGTTACTTGATACAGTTTTGCATTTCCATTTGAGGAAGTCAAGACTTTGCTTCCAACCTTTCGTCGTGTCCTGCTGAGCTGGATGTGAACCAGTATCACTATAAACCAGTGCTGAAGGAAAACAGACTGACACAAAATTGATCAAATTACAATGCAAAAGGCACATTGCTGTGTTGAAGATATACAGAAGGATCCCAGGTATGATCTGATTTGCGAATCTAATTCTGAGGATGTTGGGAGGAATTTGAAGTGTAACATGATGAAGTGAAAGAGATTCATGCAAAATGTCCACAATCTATTTAAATAATAGCAAAAAAAGGGAAAAAAGAGCACACTAATGTTTAAAAAAAGAAAAGAGAAGACAGAATAACATGGTATGGGAAGTTTAAAGTGGGAACTTTTGATTGTTCTGCTGTGAATGCAGACAGTATTGAGTTGTATTTTAAAGCTTATTAAAGTGGAGTAAATGAAGCAAGCAAGAGAATTAGAGTTTAATCTGCTCTGCTGAGCTCAATATCCCACTTACCAAAATAAACAAAAAAGATTAATCCCAAAGAAAGAGATTCTTCTTACCTAGGTTTTTGAGAAAAAAACCTAAGTCAATCAAGATACTTTCCACTACTTACAAATAATCCAGTAAGTCAGTGATTTTTATTCATTAAATGTATCATAATGATTTTTCCCACGGTTAAGTCCTTTATGTGCATTGATCTGTGTCCTTGACTGCAAAAACAAATTCACAGAGAGATATAACTGGTGAAAATAACCATTTTATGCACACAAACTCACTTGAAGTTTCCCTTTCTATTTCTGTTTATCAGGGTCAGTGGATTACATGTGGATAAAGTGTGTGTGGTCTTCACATTTTCACATTCACACACACACACACACACACACACACACACACACACACACACACACACACACACACAGAGAAAAAAACGTTATCAGGAGAGCTGGATTACACAGGGATAAGGATTGACACTTGATATTGACCCACAGACTAAATACACACACATACACTTTATATTCATCCACCTTCACAAACACAAGCCCACCAGACAGTTTACTCATTCAGTATGGTGACAGGCATGTGTCTGTCTTATCTGCCCTTTTAAAATTGTGGGTGCTCAGACCTTTTTTTCAGGGTGAACACCCCATAGGTCTGTTACTGGTTGTGTTGGCATCTGCTTGCAGAATGATGTTGCTTTATAACACAAGTATGATTTATGATTGAAACTGTCAAAGAATATCAGGAAATATGCTTTCTGGTCTTTTTCTGTTAGAAAGTTTCTCATTTCTGTCTAAATGGCACACCTAAATCTCGAGGTACAGCTGGCTGCAGGTTTAAATTGCATAGTCAGAGACTGTGGTCTATCCTCTCCTTCTATCCACAGTTTTTCTGGGGCTGGTGCTTCACAAGTTGATGTACATGTTTTCTACCCATATTTGAGCATTGGTTTAAGTGTGAAAATAACAAAGTTGTTGACACAATTCAGGCAATGTATCACTTGATCAAGAAATAAGGTGGATATTCACATTTTGTGACGTTACAGCCATAAACTTCAAGGTATATCGGGGATTTCTGTGATAGACCGACATATAGTGCATGAGTGCATTCAACATTTTTGTAGCTGTAAATGAACCATCCCTATGACCATTTCTTTTGGAGTGGGATATAGATGCCTATTTCCAGTTTAGGTGCCATCTAATTTTTTGTCATGTACCAAGACGTTTGTTAACCTCAATTAACTTTGAAGTCTTGTTTAAATGCTTTAAATCTTGCTCACATCTTGTTTGTGCATTTCTGTCTATACAGTTAACAAGCAAAAATTCCTGGACCATTGGTGTATACACTATATTCATTATTATATGTGTGTCTTTTGCTGTTTACTAGAGTCTTTTTGTTTCAGAACAGCCTTTTTTTTTTTTTTTTTTTATCTCTTAGTCTTTTATTGATCTTACTAACACAAAAACATGATCCATATCACTGCAAAACATCCAGTACATTTAATGCTTTGAGAGTTTTGCAAAAAACAGAGAAACTACAGTATGATCAGTGGTTTGAGTGTGCTGAATACATTTATCTTAGGCATTGCTGTGGGAAGAGTCTCACCTTGAATTTTGGATCAATCTCAAACTCTATATGAGAGATTAAAGCAGGTTAAGAAAGAATTTTTCTGTCCCAATAATTCTGATTTAGGAGCAAAAATATAATTAAGCATATTTCTTAACTAAGATAATTCTACTGTGAAAGGAGAACTATTTAAGACTTGTCAAAGCGAATATGTCAAAGTTGTATTTGTGAATTACCTTTCAAGAGATAAAGATCACAAACTACTTTGAAATCGAAATTAAATTGGTAAGACATAAAGAATTCCTTGTGAAATTCAAAGGTCTTGGAGTTTCAAGCAGAAGACCAACAAAAAAGAAGAAAGGCTGAGGTTGTTTAACCATATTTTAAAAATTACTTCAAGGACAACTTTTTGGCAAAGGTATTTAATCTCTAAACTTTTTCTCATATTTTTAGTTACCATATTAAATTTAGGATCCCGATTGGTGTATGTATGTGTATTTGTGTGCTTCTGAGACTCTATCTCTGAACTGACGATCTCTGCTGGAGGGCAGGGTCTACCTGTTCCAATCTCTACACCTGACTCCTATAATTTTATCACCTGTGGAGGATTCAAGGAGCTGCTGGATGATCAATATTTCTGAGTAGAGTCAAGTCACATACTCTGCTCTGAGTTGAAAACATTATTCTAATAAAACTTAACTTATGTTTCTTGATGCCTTACTGTTTCTAAGACCTCACCATCAAACCTTTCCATGACAGATCACTTCCAGATACCCCATGCCTTTATGATCATCCACAGCAGCTTCGCCGTCCTCCAACTTCCACCTACCTGCCTACCTACCTCCAACACTCCCTCTGTTCAAATCCAAACAAGGTCTCACAAATCACCGGCTCCATGTCAAATGACAACTTCTCAGGAATACAAGCCCACATTTAACTCTGCCTCCACCACCCTCCATCAGGATCTCTTCCCCCTCAGTATCCATTTGCCTCTCCAGAACAGTAAGACAACGCGTTTCATTCCTCCTGTCAAGATTTATCCTAGTTGCCCTGAAGGATCCCTTCATTACACATTCTATTTATCATTGTAAATAAACCTTCTGCATTTTCATTCCATGACCTGTCATTGGTTCTACAACTGGGTCAGGAAATTATCCAAAAACATGACAACAGAAATCTGAAAAGTTTGGTATGCATTAGTATTCAGCCCCTTTACTCTGATACCCCTTAAAAAATACAGTTCAACCTACCAGCTTCAGAAGTCACCCCATTAGGAAATAAATTCAACCTACATGCAATTTAATCTCAGTACTAATACAGCTGGTACAGTAGGTACAGACCCCTCATCCTGTCCATCTTCATGGGAAATGTGAGCTCTCTTCCTAACAAAGTGGACGAGCTACCGGCTCTAGGGCGCCATCAAAGGAGCTATCGGGAGGCCAGCCTTATCTGTCTGACTGAGACGTGGCTAACCGCACTAACTCTGGTCTATCATATAAACATGGACGACTTTCATTTTCTCTGTGCCAACAGAACGACGGAGAGTGGTAAAAAGAGAGGAGGGGGTCTGGCTGTGTTTGTGAACGATAGATGGTGTAACTCTGGACATTTAACCATCAAAGACACGCTCTTCAGTAAGGAAATTGAACTGCTAGCTGTTAGCATGAAACCATACTATCTTCCTTGGGAGTTTTCACATGTTATTGTAATAACTGTGTATGTCCCACCCTCTGTTAACACTGCTGCAACCTGAGATGTCCTTCATGCTACCACCAGGAAACTTAAACACAGCACCCACAGGCCCTTTTTCTGATTTCTGTGGACTTCAATCATGTCTCCCTGTCCTCCACTCTACCAACCTTCACCCAGTATGTCACCTGCCACACCAGATATGACAAAACCTGGGATCTACTTCATGCCAACATCAATGAGGCATACAGTTCATCATCTCTGCCTCCCTTGGGGGGCTCAGATCACAACTTGGTTTATCTCTAGCCTGTGTATAAACTCCTGGTACACAGAGAACCAGCTGTGACATGCACAGTGAAGAAATGGTCTGAAGAGACTGAAGAAACTCTGAGGGACTGTTTCAGCTCCACTGTGTGGGAAGAGTTCTGTACTCCTCGTGGGGAGGACATCGAAAGCATCACAGACTGCATCACGGACTATATCAACTTCCGTGTCGACAACACTATAACCACTGTGATGGTATGGTGTTTCTCCAATAACAAGCCCTGGATCAACCCTAAAATAAAGACTCTCCTGAAGGAGAAGAAGAAATCATTTAAATCAGGAAACAAGGAGGAGCTAAGAGGAGTTCAGAAGGAACTGAAAAGGAAAATTAGGGATGGAAAAAACACTTACAGGAAAGAAGATGGAGGATTCGCTGCAGCAGAGCAACAACAGTGGAATTTGGAGAAGTTTGAAGTCAATTTCAGGTCACAAACCAAACCCTCAGGTTGTAGGAGACTTGATCCAGTTCTTTAACAGGTTTGACCAGTCACCCACCCCTCCCCCATCCCAGTCCCCCCTGCTGTTACCCTCTCATCTTTAACAACTGCCAGCTTTTCTTCTCAGGAGTTCACACATCTCAACTCTCATACATCATCAACCCCCTTCACTTCAGAGAACTCCATCCCACACCCCCCCGCCCCACTTCGATCTTGTCCCTCTCATCACTTCCGGTGAGGAACGAGCTGCAAAAGACCAAGGTGCAAAAGGCTGCAGGTCCAGATGGCATCAACTCCAGGCTCCTGAGGCGCTACGCAGATCAACTGTGTAGCATCATGGGATACATGTTCAACCTGAGTCTGAAACTGGGGAAAGTACCACAACTGTGGGAGACCTTCTGTGTGGTACCAGTACCAAAGACAAAAACATCCAAAAGACCTCAGCAGGTGAAGTTTGCCTATCAGCCTGGTATCGGGGTGGATTATGTCCTCATCTACCTCCTGCACTGAGCTCTGATCCACCTGGAGAAACCTGGAAGCACTGTGAGGATCACGTTCTTTGATTTCTCCAGTGCTTTCAACACCATTCAGTGAGAACTTCTGAGGGACAAGCTGGAGCTGTCAGGAGGGGACCACCACATGTCCCAGTGGATACTGAACATTCAGCAAATTCCACAGATTCAACAAAAATCAGAGACTATTCCTTTTTTTTTTGCCTACTATTTTAGATTACAAAAAATAAAATCTATGAGATACCTTATGCATTTTTTAAAATATAATATAATGTAAAACAAAAACAATACTGGATTTAGGAATTACAATTAATTACAGTTGGATCCATGATCAGCTGTTATCTTGTTTCTTTGTATACTCAGACTTTTCCGTATGCCCAATTATTGCGAAATAGCTAAAGTTTACTTAGTGAAAGCATAAGGGGGGAAAAGGAAGCATTGTTTGTTACTCGTTACCTCACTTAAGCCATCTACCTCACACATCTTGAGTTCATATCTTCGATGACCTGCTGTGAATTTATCCCTCACCTTCCCTGGCTGGGATTTCACTCAAGGCCATTCGCTCCACACATCTTTCCAAAAACTGGGCACAGAAATGGGCCTAATTGGCCCAAAAATAGCCAAGGGGACTTGGGTTGGATATAGATGGGCAAAAAAAAGAACGGTAGAGGGGCTCTAACAAGAGCCTTAAGAGAGGGTTTAAGGTTTTTACAGGATTTTAATGTTTAACTCCAGTGTTTCCATGCCTGAGGGAGAGAGTGTTATGTCTGTCCTCCTTTGCTCAGTGTCATAGATTTTGTATTCTTAGTACTGGACTGTAGATATGCAAAAATAAGGTAAATAAGTAAAGACAAATGTGCAGCTGTTATCATTAAAACATTGAATATTGTCTTTCAAGCATGCTTATCTCATAAACTGAACTCCAGAGTCCACAGAAAACCAATTCATGTAAATAAACTGACCTTTTTGAGTATTTTTTTGTTCAGGTCTATTTCTTGTACCAGTAAAGAGCTCTTTTATTTGAAATGAAAGATTCAGACAGAAAAATGAGTTGGTTCCTTTTAAATTGCAATATGCTCTTTGATATCATCACCAGTACTACCACTGAGGAATGATTTACCTATTTTTTGTCAGTTTCAAACTTACCATGTTGTTTGTTTATTTCTATAGAAATGGCTCAGCGACAAAACATAATGCTCTGTAGACAATAGCTAAGGGTTTAAATTGTATTCATGTGGCAACAGAAAACTAGAGAGACAAAATTTTCTTTCCCTTCCACAAAACCCTGGCAGTGATTTCAGGTCTGTTTTGATTTTGTGTTTTTCCACAATAACATTTTTTTAATTGCCAATCCATCATATGGTGTTTTGGATTGTTATAAAGCCCTGACACTTCTAAACTCAACTGTTCCAGTGGCAGTTCAGCAGCAGTTGTTGCAGTTTGATGGACAACCAACTGATTTACTAAGTTTTCCTCCTGCCCCCTTGCCAGTGTTTGAAAAGCCAGGTGGATGATGGTATTGTAACTGTAGCTATGGGATGAAACTGTCAACATGTCATGTCATCTCATGTTGTGACAATAATCACTGCCACTTCAGTTTATAATACCTAACACGGTACAGGAGAGTTCTGAAGCAGCATTGCTGAATCATTTGTTCTTTATTTTCTGTTTACGGGAGCAGGAAATCATCTGCAGACATATCCATCACATCAGGAAGTAAACAACTGAATCTGAATGCAGGTAAATGCCTACATCTCCAGACTGCTGTAAAATGTGCCTCAGTTTTGAATACTAATAATATAACCTTGTCTCTTTTTGTCTTAAATCCCCAAAACCTGGCATAACAGGGATGTTTTAACATATTATTTATTTATTTATTTATTTATCCATCCATCCAGCCAATCCATTTCATATTTTCAAATTTATGTTTTGGTTAGCCAGAACATAAATTTTAGTGTGAAAATTCTTACCTCAGTTCACTTTCTTTGGTTCTTCTTTTGTTCTGTCACACGTGGTTGTGTTTGCAAAGCATCTCTGACCTGTTTTTCTGCTATGACCTCCTCTCCTTTTGCTTTCCAGCAGTTTGTTGTTTCTGTGTCTTTCTAGTATGGATATACTAGTCTGCTGGAGTTTCAGCTCAGATTTTGCACTCAATATCACTTCAGCATTTGTGTTGCTAAGTAAGCTTAAATTATAACAAAGAAAATCTTTTGCTTGGTGTTTAATCAAACATTTTCTTTTTTACTGAGGTTTGAAAGTAACATAATCCAATAAATTATCCACTATCTGTTACTTTTATAAAAACATTGATATGCAATTAACTGTCACCATGTTTCATCAACAGATCATATCATCTATTATCTCCTCATACACCTATTTAGGCAATTATTTAAACACAGTTTTCAAATGGAGCCTCAATACCTATTTGACATCTACTTTTGGGTCCAGTCTTGCCTCTTAGGAAAACCACTGTCTCCATTACAACAAAATGAGAGTTAAAGTTCTATGATTTCTAATTAGGCTTTTTGTCCTTGTTGAGTTTTGCTATACTATTCATAAGATTTACCCTCAACAGCGTAAATTGGTCCCTTCTATTTCAATTTTAACAAGTCATGGTCTTAAAATGTTTTCACCAAGAACTGGAGCCCAAGATTATGATTCATTCTAACTTGTGGTAAAACTTTCTAGATAAAGTGCTGTTTTATATGATACAACCTATACAAATTGTTTGATAAAAATTTTGCCAACTGTCTGCTCATTGATTAATTTACTGAGTCCTGGCTCTGACTAACAGACCAAACTAAGAGACTGGAAGAACTCGATGATGAAATGATCCTGCTGTCAATTTATCCAATCACATCTCATCAGCTCATTAATCAACTAAATTGTTTTCTGCAACAAACAAGCTCTGAAACTACATGCATCTAATTAGAGTGGCAAATGCTTCCTGAAGTCTCCTAACAAAGATTGATGTTCGTGCATCCAGCCCCATGCATCCATGAAGCCGACTTGTATATCTGAATTCATTTCTCTGTTGTTTGTTTAAGGGTGTGTTGGAAAATGTTCTTTAAATGATTGTAAGCTTAGTTTTGTGTGCTTTTGTTGAGGAGAAAAGGTTTCTCGGAAAATGGAAAAGATGGAAATAAAATCTTTTACTTGTAATGATGTCGAAAAGGTTATGTTTTATATTTGAAATCGCAAAGCCATATTTTGAAAAAGGTTTACATATTATCCATTAAATACAAGCTTTCACAAAGAATCTTACTGTTTATTTATTTTTTTCTTTTCAAATTACAACCATAAGTATTTTATTGGAACTCATGTGAAAGAGCAAAACAAAATAGAGCATCATCGCAAAGAAGATGGAATTTGGGAACACTTTTGTCATTTCAAATTTTTTCTTTTGAAATAAATAAAAATTCATAAAGTGTGGCTTACATTTTAATTTAGCTATCTTGAGTCAATACATTGTAGAAGTAAATTTCACTGCACTTAAAGTACACCTGCAGGTCTTTAGGGTTTGTCACCAGTTGTGATGCTTATTTAGATACTGACATTTTTGCCCGTTTTTCTTTTCAAGAACACCCTTTTTCAAGTCTTACTTGGACTCTCAATTGAATTTAGGACTGGGCCAAGACATAATTATGTGTTGTTGCTCTGGCTATATGTTCAAGGTTGTTGTTCTGTTGTTGTTCCCCAGATGGCTTGCATCGAACTTTTTAGGACTTCTTATCAGACTATCAGCTGAGCTGTGGAACTGTGCAGCTACTCCAGAAGCGCCATGGGTCTCTTCAATGCTTCTCTGATTAAAGCTTTTTGTCTGCCTTTTCTCTTTAGTTGGACAGTCAGATCTTGGCAGGTTTTCAATTATGCCAAACTCTTGTTAGATTTTTGGTTGACTGCTCAAGCCATGCTCTGCAAGAAGTACAAAACTTGGGATATTGTTTCATGACATAACCTTGCTTTCAAACGTCTGCAAAACCTTCTCCGTGACCTGTCTGCTGTGTTTCTTGGTCTTCACGATGCTGTTTATGCACTAATGCTTTCTACCAAAATTCTGAGGCCTCACCAGAACATCTGCATTTGTGCTGTGATTAAATTGCACATCACTGGACTCTTATTTTACCAATTAAGGAAACTCATTAAGGCAATTGTCTGCTCTGGATTTTAAGGGTCTCAGAGTAAGAGGGGACTGAGTACAAAAAGCCACCTAAAGCCAATGGTGAGTGCTCTGTTTTCTGTTAAACTTAACCTTTTGTTGTTTTTCTTTTACTGTGCTGATTTCCTGCTTTACTCTGAAACACAAGTACCCTCTCTGTCCCTGAGGTACTTCACATGGTGTACACACCCGCAGACCCACTCTAGACAAAATGTCCTGTCCCAGGAGTGTGTGTTTCCTGTGGAGTGGGTTTATACAAGACAGAAACCACACTTCTATACAAATGTTTCCCTCTTACACACATTAATGTTCACTGAATATTCATTACAAGCTGTTGCACTCCTGGTCTGGGTCCAAATCTAAGTGAGCATGTGTGTACATCAGGGTGTTTATGTGTTAGAATATATGTATAAATAAACTGTTAAACCTATAAATCCCAAAGTTTAACACTTGTATTTCATTCCTTTCTGTTGTTCTTGGTCAAATGAAGAAATTCCAATGTATTTATAATAAATAGAAATGTACCCCAGCCCCCATGTATCTTTTTCTGTCTTGGTATACTGTATCTGTGGTTTTTTTTCTTTCTTTTTAGCTCTCTCTTCCATGTATGGATGCATCTCTGAAGAAATTAAATGGGAGACAAACCGCAGTTTGTGTCTCACATTTTATGTGATCGATATTTGGGTGAGGGAGAGGGAGAGAGGGAGGGAGGGAGAGAGAGAGCATTCATGTGTGTCATGATAAGACCATCCAGTTGGCTTCAGTTGGCAGCTTGCCTGCCTCAGCTGTAGTGGTTTACCAACTCTTACCAAAGGATTAGCAGCTCCATCTAAGCCGGGCTAGAAGCCTTGTTGGTGCAAACTTGTTGGGGCTACACACCAACTGGAGTAGTGGAGGGTTTGTTGTACTCCAACAAATGTTTTGGGAAAAATACAAACAATAATTAATAATAGTCAATTGCTTGAACTTGTTTCTTTAACTTCATGTTAAAAATAAATAGAAAGGAATAAAGATGTAATTATACTAAAAACAAAAGTTGATTACAGGTGCTTGATTGTTCAGCAAAAGTAATAAAATACAATATTAAAGAATAAGAATGCAATGAAAAGTCAAAAGATGCATCATTTAGGGTCTCATTGTCATTCAAAAAGATGGAAGAAATGTTAGTAGATAATTCAATGGCATGAGTTATCCACAGTTTTAGGGCAGCAGTAGCAAATAAGGTTGCAACATTTACATGATGCTTGTGAAAAACATTTGCAAAATGGTCACCATTTTATCCTACCTTGTGATATTCCAATATTACAATACAATATTCCATTTTATTTATCTATATTTGTCATCCCGTTTATTTATCTATATTTGTCAATCCTCACAAAGCATTTTTATCTGTCTGGTTGGACTGAAAACCACACTGCAAAGCAGTAAAATTTTTTGTTTTAATAGGAAAAAAGATTCATAAATCTCTGGAGTCTCTGTTCAGTGCAGAATAATGGGTTAAGGACTGACCAGATCAAATGATTTTGAAGCAGAATCATAAGCTTCAAATCAGATTCAAACTTCAGCACCATCAGCCAACTCGCAGGTTAATGGTTTTGTAACAGTTACCAGGGCTGGTGCCAAGGAAACATTTGCTGAAATTTCTTAAAACAGGATAAAACAGGGTGAAATGAACAGGTAGGAAATGTGTCTGTGCTTCACAAATCCTCCCGGAGGAGGAATGTTCAACATTCTCCAAAACATCTTGTCTTTCTGTCATATAACTATTTTGTCAATTTCATTTTGTCATATGATACAACATAATTATTTTTCATGTTGATAGTTGTATTACCTAAATTTGTACATGGCCACGATTTCTCTCACACTTCAAACTCGCAGCAAAACCTGTTTCTTTTCTATTATTTTATCACACAAACTTTGTATTTTACTGCACATAGCTATGCACACAGAAATATTACAATGTGGCAACTTAGGTTAAATTCAAGTAACATTTGCAAACAAATTTTCCAAACTTATTTTTGACCTTATGGTGCCCCCTAGGCTGTGCTGGCCAATTTAGAAGTTATTAAAAACAGCAACTGGTCTTACAGTAAGACATAATGTGCTGTCAAACTGACCACAGAAGCCCCTCAAGGCTATGTGTTCATCCTTTTCTCTGACTTCTTGTATTTCTAAAATGGTGAAACAGCAAAAAATTAAGTCAGGAGGTGAGGCAACTGTGACTGGATTGACAGGTAAAGATAACTGAGAGTAAATCCAGAATTAATTTACATTGTGAGCTGCTGTGGGGAAAATCTTTCTTATATTGTCAAACAAATTTAAAATCAAACGTGACAGTTTAGCAAAGAAAAGACTTTCACTTGCCTTGGTTTTCAAGGAGAGATGCAAGAATTAAGCCCTCAGTATTGCAAGAAATCCCTCTCAGACCTCCCATGGACTTTTTAATCTCTTACCATCTGGAATAAGATATCGCTCCATCAGACCAAGAACAACCAGCCAATGCTTTGCTTTACTGGCAGTCAGGCTGTTAAAGATGCAAAATATTTTTTTGTCTCTTGTTCTATTTTATTCATCTTCATTAAAAAATTATAGCTTTGTTTTAACACATCTGTTTTGAAATATAAGTAATTAGCCTGAGTTTAAATTTCAGGTTAAGATCATCTCCAATGCTGAAAGTGCAGGGGAGAGCATTTTAATGGGTGGCTAGAACTTCTTTACCATTTAAAAAGGCACCAAATCAGAAAGGGGGACTTTCTGCAACAACTAGATGGATTAAATTAAAGGTAAAGGACACAAACAAGCCACTCATTTTAGAGATTACTAAACTACTAGAGCCCACTGAATGCCTTTTTTCCCATTTGTCTTAACATTTACAGAATCCGTTTCTGTGTGGCGTGTTTTACAGCCTTAAAAACATTGCTTGCTCAAGTATGTTTGGTTTCAAAAAATGTTAAAAAGCAAGATGTTTTGCTTGAGATTGGAATATAAAATGTATTGTGCTGGAAAACTTGGAAAGACTTGGCTCTTTGACATAGATAACCCACCAAAAAAAGATTCCCATAAAAGCCTTTGTTGTCTGTTTATGCAAATTATATATATTATTTAAATTGTAGTTTTCTTTTTGGTGAATTTTCTGTGATGGTAATTTGTAGCTGCATGATGGTGTGTGAAATATTTTGGATGTTTATCCAAGACCTTTTCAAAATAACTTTTAAATTCCAATCAAATTTTTCTCTAATGAAAATAGGTCTCGGATGAAATTCAAACAAGCAAAATAAGAAGTGAAAGTAAGGGAACATCTGGTGGATTGTACCTTGTCTTCTGTTGCTGCCTGATGAGTTGTGACCAGATGCCACCATAACGGCAGACACCAGCACCTCGTTAGGCCCTCGTTAAACTCGTCAAGTCCCTGCTCATTATGTTTCCCAATAATGAGGCTACTTGGAGGTGACTAAGTAAGGTGATGAGGCTCCCAAGTATCATGTGCTTACACATGACCCTTAAAACCATATGGGAGAAGGACTGAGGAGGGCCTCCATGGCAAAATTCATCTCTGGTTCTCTGAGTCAAGGTTTAAGAGAAGTCAAAGAAGGAGTTTGTTGATGAGGAGAAAGTGGAATATTTTCTGTTCTGTGGAAAATACCACCCATACTTCATCCTTTTGTGTGATCCAAACCCTTATTACAGTTTCTCATAAATAGTCATTTCTATTCTTGAAATCTTCTTTGTAGTCACTTTACCCTTTGTAGAGGTTTAACCACGATAGAACTCGCTTAAGCCTACAAAGAAGTAGGAGTGGTTTTGAACGGTTTCAATTACTCTACTTCACCTGATGGCTAATAGTTCATTTAACATTTATTCATTCAAAAAAAAAAACCTAAGATATTAATGTTTTATGACTTTGCTGGGAGAGCAAAATCTATGTTGTCAGTGCATTGTTAATTGAAATAATTATATGTTTGATTTAGTGGCTGCATGTTGCCTACCAGACAGACCCCTGTTTGTGTTGTTTCTGTCTATGCACATAGACAAAGGACAAAACTGAACAAATTCCTTTCAACTAATCTTTTTTTTTCAGGTTTAGTAGTCTATATTATCTTAATGGCAGGAGGCAGGCTAAATCTGATGGATAGGTTACCAGTGCATTACATTGTCAACATTGATGTTGCACAAGACCAACAGTAATGCCTATATAATTTCTTTTCTCTTCATGGGGCTCAAAAGCATGGAGGACCGAAACTGACATAATAGAAAATAAAATCAGAAATGTATATATTTTCCTTTTCCTTTTCCTTATACATGCGTATAAGTTTTCCTTATACATGTGTTTTTGTCAAGAAACGTATATATTTTGTTTTGCCTTTTCCTTATACAAGCGGTTGTTCTTTCTACATTTCCTCATCTCCTCTTTATTTTACCGTATGCATTTCTGTCTCATTATGCAAATGATGAGGGTTGCTGTCTTGGTCCAGCTCCTCTACTATTGGTCAATAAACAGGAATGAGCAGGATACATGTGCAGATTAATTGTTCATGCTTGCGCCTTTGGCTTCAGTTTAGCAGCTGAAGTATAGTTATGGAGGGAGCAGAAAGACGGTTTGTGTCAGAGTTGTTAAGAGAAGCTGCAAATAGACTGGATGAATTGGAAGGCAGTAAGTTATCAGTTGACCAATTGGAGAGCAGCTGGACCAAGAAGGCAGCCCTCCTCATTTGCATAATGAGGCAGAAATACACATGGTAAAGTAAAAAGAGGAGACGAGGAAATGTAAAAAGAACAAACGCTTGCATAAAGAAAAGGCAAAACACAATATATATACATTTCTTAATGAAAATGCACGTGTAAGGAAAAGGAAAAAGAAAATATATACATTTCTTGATGAAAACCGCATGTGTAAGGAAAAGGAAAAACAAAATATATATTTCTGCTTTTATTTTTAATTATGTCAGTTTCGGTCCTCCATACAACTAATACATAGTTTACCAAATTGGAAAAGATCAAAAAATTTCAATGAAGGAATTTTATTTTAGGGAAAACTTTACAAAACTGTATTTAACTGTTTACAAGATATTTATTGCACAGAAGAGAAACGTGACCTCTATAAGCCATAAACCAAATACATATACCAACTGCATAGTATAGAAATAGAACTGTCATGGTTTAGGGATGCTTTGCTGCATCAGGACTTGGCCAACTCACCATGACACAATCTGCCATGAATTCTACCATCTATCAGAGGATTCTTGAGACAATTTTGAAAAAAAATTAAAAAATAAATAAATAAATTACGCTGAAGGAGAACTGGACCCTGCAACATGACAATGACCGCAAACACATCAGTAAATCCACCAAGGGCTCGTTAGGAATGAAGAAATTGCATACTGGAGCAATTCAAAGCCCAGATATGAATCACCCACAAAGCTGAAAGAGCAGAGTGGGGTAAACTATGCTCAGACTAATGTCTTTGAATACATTTTAATCACTGAAATTAAAAAAATGAAAATAAAAATAATTCAAAGGAAAGTAACAAATACTTTAAAATCTTGCAGTTCTCTTGAAGGCAGGTTGTATAAATCAGTAAATGTCTCCAAAATGCTTTTCTGTACTAAGAGTTCCAAGCTGTGATGTAATTCCAAGAAACATAAAGGACCTTTTCTCTGTGAATTCCCTATTTAAATTTAAACCATATCACAGTACACCTAATTTACTGCACAATGAATTAGACCTTTTCAGCAACCTCCTCAAGAAAAGCAACAAAGCACTTACAAGGGAAGCTTGATAGAGTAAAACAAGGTAAACACTTAAAATAGTTGAAATGTTCTTTTAAAGCCTGAATGACTTTGGCTTGATGAAATACTGCACTAGAGAACCCCTCATATAATCCCTATTAATAAGAACACTATTCTCTGTCCATCCAGAAATGTTGGCATCTTAACTGAAAAAAGAAAACTTTAAAGGAGGATTTTAGATTTATTATTTATTTTTGGCATTTGACATTTAAATGTTTCTGCATTACTATATCTCAATCTGTGTTGAGGTGGAACTAGTTTAAGGTGAGCAGAAAACCTCTAACATTTCTGCATAAATCACTGAAGAAGCAGCTAAACCTTATTTTAAATGTACTGCTCAGATAAAAAGATTAGGCTCACCAAATTCAACCCAGTTATCTTAAATGATCTCACAATGAAAACAATATTCTTTAAAGCAACAAAAAATATTTCCTTAAATGTAAACTCCCTTGAGAATCTGAGCAGCCAACTTATACAAAAACAAAAAAATTATACAGAGATTTTGACCTCTTGGAAAAAAAAGTACAAACGGAAAAAGTCCTTGAAAACCTGAAAATATGACAATACAGCTCTTCAGTATTGCTAAAAGGTTGCACCAGCTTGGGAATGTAGATAGAATCATCACCTCTGGAGGACGGTGGGATTTTTATTTCCCCCATCCAAATCCATGTACATGCCATCAAACAGTCAGAGTTTCTACCCCAGCTGCAATGGGGAGAAAGTGAGCGCATTCACTACTTTACCTCTCTGCATACTTCTCAAAGTTTTCATATCCCTTGAACTTCTCACATTTTCTCATGTTACAGCCATAAACTTTAATGTAAGTCATAAATAACACTAAGCAATGCGTTATTGTGAAGTGGTAGGAAAATTATATAAGGGATTCTTACATATAGTTTTAAAAAAATCGGTGTGGTATTTATATTCAGCCACCATAACTGATGCTGCTTAATAAAATCCAGTGCAACAAATCATCTTCCCAACACGGCACATTAATAAAGAGAATCCACCTGTGTAGTTCTAATCTCTGTATAAATTTGGCTGGATTGTAAAGTCTGCAGTTGTTTTAGAGGACATTAGTAAACAAACAGCATCATGAAGACCAAGAAACACAGCAGATATCTAAGTTATAAAGTTATGTGGATGTTTTTTGAGGGCTGTACAATATATCATCTGAAAATGGAAAGCATATGGTAATTGCACAACTACAAAGAGAATAATTTCAATTGACTGGCTGTACATTACAATGAACTCCCCATTTTCACTGTAAAACATGGTGGTGGTTGTATTATGCTGTGTGTGCTTCAGCAGGGAAAATTGAGCTGCAGATTCTGAAAACCATCTTCTTCCTCCTTCTACCACTTTGTGTTAGTATGTCACATAAAATCCCAATAAAATCCATTGAGGTTTATAGAAAAACATTTGGAGCTGACTTGGACAACAGTGTCAAAAATTTTACAAGAAATTACCTACCACAATGGATGTAGAGTACCTCAAGCAAGGAGAGCTTTGTGATGTAATGGTACTATTTTTCTGATCCCAACACATCAAAATTGTGCCAAGTGAAGAAACACGGTCACATTACCTAAAGAGGAAGTCAGGTATTGGGATCCTTAAAACAGCTGAAAACTGAGCTCAACAGCGTACCTCGAAGACCGAGTGTGGCCTGCTCATCTTGAATTTTCCAAATTTTAGATTACGCTCTGTGCAGGTCTCTGTGCCTCTTTATGTGTATTTATGCATCTCCCTGTGTCTGTTGGGTTGTCCACCTCTGTTACATCAGCAAACTCTTTTTTGTTGGTGTTTATCTAAATGTCTTTTTTTCTGTGTGCATGCCTACGTGTGGGTGAAGCTGAACAAATAAAACTAGTTTCCACTTTGATTGTGTTCACAGTGTCAAGCACTCAGTCTGTAATTAGCACACAGGCAACCATCTGTCCAAACAGCCAGCTCTAAACAATCCCTGCCCTGCTTACTTTTGTTGCTATCACAGCAGCCATCCATCGCTAACTCTCTTATTTGCTCACTTCTCGTTCCATCTGTCTGTCTGCCTCTGTACTGTCATTTCACAGTCTCCTTGCTCCTCTTCTTTGTTTTTGTTTGCTCACTTTCTAAATCCATCTGTGTTTCTCCTCAAGGTTTTTTTCCCTTTGCACTTTTCTTTAAGGAGTTAAAAAAATCTTACAAATTTAGCTTTAACACAGAGCTAGGCCTCAACAGCTTGATCATCCCTGTGTTTTTTGTCAGGGTACTCTAAATATGACATTTGTCTGGAATATGAGATACCCCAAGAGGTGTTTTTTTAAATTATAGATTAGTGTATGAACAGTGTGTAGAGAGCGTAATTAAATGTAGCTCAGTGGCCAAGCAGCTGAATCCAAGGCTTACATCACCAGGTGCAGTGCAAAGCATCGGATGCAGTTGTGTAAAACAACATCTCCACTCTACAGCAGTAGAGATGTGTCCTCTGGAGTCACAAATCATATTTTTGTCTGGCAGTCTAATTGACTCAGGTTTGGCAGTTGTCAGAATAATGGCACTTGCTAGGCTGCATTGTGTAAAGTTTAGTGAAGAAGAGATTATGGTGTGGTGTTGTTTTCTAAGAGTTGGGCCTTATCTCTTCGTTCAAGCAAGAAAGAAAAAGAAACTCTCAGTGCTTCAGCATGCCAAGAACTTTTGGGCAATTTCATGCACCCAGCATTGTGGGAAAAGTTTAGGGATTACTCCTTCCTGTTTCAATATGACTGCACACCGGATTACAAAAAGAGTTTAATAAATTCCTGAATGAGTTAGTCTGTGTGGAAGAACTTGATTGGTATTAACATAGTCCTGATCTCAACCCTGACAGGATATCTTTAGGATGGGTTGGAGTGGAGATGGCAAGCAGCCTCTTTTTGTCCAATATCAGTGTCTGACCTGGCAAATGTGCCTTGGGAAGAATGCCCAAAAATCCCTTATGTGCCCAAACCTCATGGAAAACCTTCTAAGAGTTGAAGCTGTGATAACTGCCAAGGGATGACCAACCCCAAATTAAGCCCCTACAGATAAAGAATGGGAAAAGACTAATGTTCATGTGTGTATGAAAACGGGCAATTGAAAAGTTGTAGCAATATTGTGCACATCATCCAGTTTGCTGGTTCACAAAACTAATAAAAACCCAATTATCTTAAATAAGAGTCAAACTAAAATAAAAAGAAGTATTAGTGCTTTAGAAACTGTTGTAAGCAATTCTCTTTTTCCCTGTGAATGGTAATCACCAGTTTCACACTGCCCCTCACTGCATCTAAGCATTTTTTGCTTATTTGGAGCTTCCTGTGCCTTGGTTTAGTCAAAACTACCATCTTCTTAGCCCTCTGGACTACTCTTTTGTGCCATCAGCTCCCCAGTGTTTGCATGATGCAGTGCTGTTTTGGTCAAGACCTAGCCAAGTGTCCAAGGAATAGTGTTCATGAAGCTACTCCTGTCCAATTATGCTCAGATAATAGATGTAGAGTGGTAGGGTAGGGCAGGGCAGGGTAGAAAGTTAGTATATAGACATTTTAGTGCTATCACTTTCAAGATCCTCACTCTTAAGAGAAAATTGCTGTAATAATTTTTGAAGTTTTGCCAACATGTACAACAAAGCTCAGTACTTATTTGCTCAGTGGTTTACACAAGTTAAAAGACATGTTTCTGTTTTAAGTAGTAATTATGAAAAAAAAGGAGGAGGAAAAAAAAGAGGAGTTATAAGCAATAAATCTCAGTGATCAATGTCCTGCCCGCAGCAAACAGTAGTCAGAGCAATTTGTTTTGAAAATCAAAAGTTGCAAATCAATGAGTAAAAATACATACTACTCCTGAACAGGGCTAAAGCAAACCTACACTTTAGCAAATTTTAAAGCCATTTAAGCAAAACACTATGCTGGAAATTTTTACACACAAGTTTTACATCACATACTTGCAGCATGCTTCATAATTATTGGCACCATTGTTAAATGCATACAAAAGCCTGCAAAAATGGTGTTTATAGAGACTTTTTGACTTTGACATAAGTCTTTGCTTTGTTGTATAACAGTGAGATTATTTTATCTCCTTTTGAGGGAAGAACTTGAGTTCTTATCCAGTCTTGTTTGTTACAGTTTATTTATTTATTTTTTTGTTCTTCCTGTAAATATGGACAGTTTAGGTGTACAGCTATTTTCTTGTAGCCATTTCCTGATTTATGAAGATCAATAGACATCTGACAATATGTTTTCTTGTCTTTCTTATTTTGAAGAGTTAAGAAAAAAGGGCATGTCATATGGCATGTAATATGTAGACTAGTCAAATTAAAAAAATAATAATTTATGGTTACAAAAATATTCTTTGCTACATTTATAGGACCTGTTAACTGGAAACATATTTTTGCAACTGGTGATTTTGTTAAACAGTTATTTCTTTATGGGATTCCCTCTACCCCCATTTTCTCAGTGTGTGGTCATGCTAAAAATGTGTTTATATTTTGGCTTTCTGTATATTTTTACCAGGAGTGACAGTGATGATAGAGGCTGGTTTACATAGACCAGTTGTGTGCAAACTTGCTGCAATAGACTGGGGACTGCGTTTGGAACATGAATGCCCAATGTAATTTGGGATTTGATGCAAGCAGTACTCATCGTGTGTGCTGGCAATAAAAAAGTGGCTAAAAAATGGGATTCTGTGTTTCATCATATTTAAACCCCAAGGAAAACAGAAACTCCTTGATTACTAATTGGAAGTTCCTAGAAACTCTGATCTACTGGAGAAAAAAAATAGTATACATTCAAAATGTTTATATTTAGGGTAAGGTTAGACTGTTGCAATAAAATAGTTTAAAGCATCACTATAAATTAAAAAGATGGTAAAATAGTGTTAATCTGCAGCCTGCTCCCCATCTTTAAGAAGTTTATAACTAAAATAAACTTTAAGTATCCAAACTAACGTTCTGCTGCATGATAATAATTGTAATCTTTCCTTTTACTACCAAAAAACAGAAAGAGAAAGTAACTGACTAGTCAATAAACACTGAAGAACATTTGAGTGCTGAAGAATTCAATATTTTTACCACTGATTCGTCAAGACGAATGGAAATTGTGCTGTATCATTGCTTAATTTGTGAACAGACAGCTGTTTGCCATCAAGAGTACCATTTTCACATGGTCTGTGTCTTTACAGTCATTTTTAAAAAACATTTGGCTTTTGGTTGGAGTTTTACTGCTAACAAGCAACATGAATAACTGGAGATTTAAATAGTACCAGCTGAGGAAACCTATTTCCCTGCAAATAGTCTCACTTGCTTACTTTATTACAAGTAATTTATAGTATGAAGGTTGTTTGCTCAGGAAGCAATGTCATATTTCCAGGGCTTTTCAGCTGTGTACAACATAATCATTCTGTAATTGTTGTGGTAATGTAACTCGTCTGTTTCCAGACTATTGTCGGCAGTGAGACAATGTACATCATTGTAAAAGTAAGTCTAAATTAAACACTTAAAATGTGAAATTAATCACTACCAAAGGAAAGCAAAAAAATATCTTGGTATAATGCTGTGTTGCTGCAGAGATTAATTTTATCCTTTGTTGTTCATCACAAACAAGAGAACAGATACAAACACACAATCACATTCAAACACACAGTTCCCTCACTAGGGAAATGATCCAATATGACAATATCCTTAATTCAAAGTGTTCGGGCCAAATTGTCTTAGCTGATTGTGTGTGTGTGTATGTGTTTCTGTGCTCCTGCGGGAGACGATCAGAGTGAAATGAGTGTAATTAAGTTGCCAGTTGCGGTGCGCTTCTGTTGAGAATTAATATTTACTGGCTGTGTGTGTGTATGTGTAAAAACTGATTAGCATCTTCCCGATGAGTCACCTCACACCCAACCCCCCCTCAGGTGGCAAACATCGAAGCCCCCATGGGTAATCTGCCCAGCAAATTGGATGTTTGTTTGAATCGCTATCCAACTCAGGACACTGAGAGTGTGTTTACCTGTTCAGATGACTGAAAGTTATCCCAGAGAAATGAATGCACCTGTGATTTGTTGAAACATGTGATGTATCTCTCACAGTCATTGTTTCTGTTCACTATTTTCAAAATGTTTGTAATTATGTGACATTGTTTGGTGATTTATTCAAATTATTTCTCCTCACAGATTACTGTATTCCACAAAAACATAAACAAAACCATACTATTTATTTATTATGTTACAGACACAATGTGTTTTTATGATATTCTCTCCAGCAGGTAAATGAATTAAGACTGTCATCTTTAATGAAACTTTTATTTAAATAGCACTTTGAAAACACCAATATAAACACCAATATAAACACCAAAATGTTGCAAAGCAGTGAATAAAACACAACCTAGTGCATAACAAAAAAGATTCATAAGACAAATATATCTCATCTCATCTCAAAAAAAGGGTTAAATAATAATAATAAAAAAAATTTAACTTGGTGGCAAAATAGCAAAAAATCCTCATAAAATACAACAAAATATATTTAAAAACATGATGATAAGCTCTTTAGTCAAATACAACTGAGTAAAAGCGTTTAGAAAAGTTTCTAAACTCTGAGCACACTTATTCCACTATGTTGGAAAAATAACTGGGAAGACTCAATCACTTCTACTTTCACGTTCAAATCTTGGATCATATAAGAACATCAGGTTGTTTTATCTGAAACTTCTGGATCAAACATTAAGAACACAAAAGACCCTGCAGACAAGATTTGGCTACAACATTAAAAAAAAAAAAAAAAAAAAAAAAAAAAAAAAAAAAAAAAAAAAAAAAAAACAAAAAACCCGTTCAAAACTATGAATAAAATATTAGGGCTGTACCAGCTCATCGAATGATTCAAGCACCTCGATTATTAAACTTCCACGAGGCAAATTATCTGCCTCGAGGCTTCGTTAAATTATGTTTCACTATTTAGCGCCATGTGTTTCGGCCTGGTAATTATTAGGATTGCGCAACGCTCTCACTTCCCTCACTGAGTTGTTGACGAATGCTAAGTGCTATTAGCACAACTTAGGGTAAACAAAAGTTCTCTTTTCCCCAGACATGTGCCGGTGGTTTTCATCGTTTTTTCGGGGGACCAATAGGCATCCTTAAATTGACTAGCATGATGCATGGAATACGACAGCCTTTCTTTTATTGGACGTCCTGCCGGAGCTGCTGCCTATAGAGGCTGGTTCGGAGCGAACTGCGGCGAAGTAAGCGGAGGGTGTATGTATACCGGTGGAGCAGATCCGCTCGCTGGTTGACGAAACACAGCGGGGAGCACTCCAGCACTGTAGCTGATGCTGAGCGCAAGTGTCGCTTTATGGACCAACCGGAAAATACATTTCATACCATCCCGGTTGCAATAAATGGGTGGCGGAGCGCACCGTGACACATAGCTGGCATGTTTTTCTGTGTCTGACAAAAGTGCCAAAGATCCGCTACTCACATGGACACAGAAGCTATAAAAAGGCCGTGTAAAGTGAGAATTCATTTATTAAATTGACAGGAGATGAATATGTAAACCAAAGATTTGAGGGGTTTTTTTTTTTTGTTTTTTTTTTTGTTTTTTTTTTGTTTTTTTTTTGTTTTTTGTCTTTGCCAGCCGGCTTCGTGTTTAATTTTTATAATTAAATTGAGTATAATTTCAGATTTTGTGTAGCTTTTGTCCAGGTTGACTTAAAATATGTCGTATTTTTGTTACAGAAAAGACATTGTTAAGCATGAACAGATGTGAAAATTTGTCCCGATATTGAAATCCAATATTAATACTGCTGTTATCACGGAATTTACCACTACTCGAATAATCATCGGAATAATAGATTACTCGATGACTAAAATAATTGTTTACAACAGACCTATAAAGTATTAAAATCAATCCTGTAACCTGAAAGAACCAGTAGAGTCATTACCAATAATCTATGTTCCATTTCATGCAAACACATGCCTAACTTTTTGTAGTTTAACAAGTCCAAGGTAATATGCATCAAACACTGATAAAATATCTATTGTTTGGAACTTCCTGGTTGCCATAGGTACATATCCACTCATGCAAACACACACATCCACAAATGCAAATGCACAGGCCGGCAGAAATACAGTATGTAAACAGAGCCCCACACAGATTAAAGTCCAATAAACCCCAGTGGTGAACATCAGCATTTGCAGACAGCAGTGTCTGTGAGCATTTCCAAATACTTCGAGCACAAAAATATCTGAAATTCTTCTCATTATAAATCATGAAGTATTGTTCACTGAAGTGGACAAAAGCTGTGCCGCAGTCTCACATTGCATTGCCTCTCTATGATGCTGTCAAAGTTGAGTATGAAGCTATAACAGAAAATGTGAAAGGAAGGCATGATGCATGTAAAGTGAACTGCTGTGGCATTTAACTCAGAGAGGTGACCTGGTGGCTTGAGAGGTTTGTTTTAAAAGGTTGGTGGTGTGGCTCGCTGTGACAGATCAATTCAACAGGCCTTTAAGAAAAATGTTATTATCCCTACATGCTTGTGCAGCGATCCTATTCAGGTTTCCTTATATTGGACCCTTTATAACTGCCCATCATGAGCATATGGTTACAAAATTGTTGGAGAATCTAGCACCTTAATAAGCAATTCTGACTAAGACTTAATTACTTGAACGACATTGTGTTGTAAAATTTTTCGTGCACCTTGAACTTGTAAATGTGAACTATGTTGTCTCACTACAATCACAAACTTCAGAGTATGCATTTTTATTATTTTTATATGTTCGACTAAAATAAATGTAGAGGTAAAGGGAAAAGGGATAGTTACCAATATATTAGGGATTTGTTGTCATTAAACCAACCTTCCAGACCACTCATGTCTTCTGGTTCAAGTCTACACTGCATCCCCAGAATAAGATCCAAACACAGAGAAGCAGCATTCAGCCATTATGCTCCTTTAATCTGGAACAAACTTTCAGAAAACTGCAAAAATTCTGAAACCCTGAGTTCCTTTAAAACGAGGATAAAGAGCCCATTTGCTTAGAGTTGTATTTAAATAATAACTAAAATATAGATTGATATTAGTCTCTATTTTTGATGAAATTTGAGAAAATGTAATATTTGTTGCTTGTATGTTGTTTTTCATCATGTAAAGCACCTTGAATTTCCTTGTTGCTGAAATGTGCCATACAAATAAACTTGCTTTACCTTTTAAAAATAAATGTTTTGCCTATTCTCAATATTTTTTCATCCCTTGGTCAGGTCATAGATAACTATGACTCAGTTTTACCTGCTTTCAAGTAATACACTCAGTATATTATTTTCTCCCTGTATTTGTCACTCTTTCTTTCATCCAGCTTTCCACTTCTTCTATCTCACCTCTGTCTCGCTCCTTCTTTTTCTCTAGTGCTTCTTGAACTTTTACCTTCTTTACATTCTCTCTCTTCTCCTTGCCCTTTTTGCTCCCTATCTTCCCATCTACCCTCTTTTTCCTCCACTCCACTCTCTTCTCTTAGTAATTGATGGTCCCCTGTGCAGTTATTTCATCCAAAGGGCCCTGTAAACAAAATCATCTCTGACAGAAGCAATATGGAAATCTCAGGCGGTGGGGCCACGAGTTATAGCCTACGTCATGGTTTGTGTGTGCGTTTAAGTGTGCACAAATAGGCAAGCAGGGTGTTTCTGTCTATGAATGCATATTTGTGTGTGTCTCTGTACACATCTTGCCAGTGAGACTAAAGGGTGTCCCTCAGTTCTGCGTAATAAACTCTAGTGCTGCTAGTCATTAAGTGGGATGCGAGTGTGTGGCTTTGTGAGTGGGATGGGGAGGGGTCAAGGCCAAATTGACATAAAATGGTCTAAATTAGCCCTGCTTGTCTCCATTGATTTACGGTGGGCAACTAAATTGCATCTGGAGCAGCAGTGAGGAAGCATGAAGTGGCTCGAGATTTCTCTGTAATTGATCTTTGTTCGCGTAAATGCTGACAAACTGTATGGGAGGTACAAGAAGTAAAAGTTGTAACACTCACATCAAATCTTTGGCAGGCTGTTTACACACATTAGACAAAGGTTAGAGTGCCATTAAATATTAAATCCTGACTGTTATTAGAGTTTGTGACAAAATGGGCGTTTGAGGTGCTTGTTAACAAGTTTGCATGAATATTAAAGAAAACTAAAGAGAACTTTCAACCTGTTCTTCCAGGGCATGATGGTGTACAAGTTATGAGTGAAACCGATTGAAGATATTTTTGGACAATTTGTTCTCCAAAATGTGTATATCAAAAACAACACACCTCTATTTAGTGATGTTGTAATAACCTGCTGATGTGCAAATTTTCTTTTCTTTTGGTAACGTAAATAAAATCTGCATTAAACAAATCAAGCATGTGAATGAGTCACAACTGATATAATACCTGCCCATGTGACATATGACTAAATGAATTATTCTGCATCTAGCATTAAATTGGTAGTTTTGCAGTGCTGGACTCAGACCTGAACCTTCAGATGCATGTAAAGACAGTTACAAAGTCAGTCTTCTATCACCTGAAGAACATTTCCAGGATTAAAGGATTAATGTCTCAACAAGATCTAGAGAAACTCATCTATGTGTTTATCTTTAGTCACATTGATTACTGCAACAATGCTGCAGCTGATCCAGAACACTGCTCCTCGTGTCCTCACTAAAACCAGGAAGATAGAGCACATCACCCCAGTTCTAAAGTCCTTACACAATCTCCCTGTAGAACAGAGAATAGACTTTAAAATACTTCTGTTAGTTTATAAATCACTCAATGGCTTAGTACCAAAATACATTGAAGACTTGTCATTGTATCAACCTTCCAGACCACTCAGGTCTTCTGGTTCTTGTTTGCTCTGCATCCCTAGAACCAGAACCAAACATGAGGAAACAGCATTCAGTTTTATGCTCCACAAATCTGGACCAAACTTCCAGAAAACTGCAAAACAGCAAACACACTGAGTTCCTTTAAATCAAGGCTAAAAACCCACCTGTTTAGAGCTACCTTTGATTAGTAGTAAGTGGAACATTGATCAATATTTTCAAATTATATTTGCTTGATGATCTCTTTGATTTTGATGCATTTTTATTTGCTTGATTATTTTGATGTATATTAGCTTAATGATTTTGCTGTATATTTGCTCGATGATTTTGATGCATAGTTGATTGATGTTTTTATGATGTAAAGCACTTTGAACTGCCTTGCTGCTGAAATGTTCTATATAAATAAACTTGACTTAACTTGACTTGAGTTTTAAGGAAGAAGTGGGACAGTTTCTCTAAAATCAAAATAAAAGATGCAAACAAAAAAAAACCCTTTTCCTGTTAAATTGCTGTGTGAATGTTTTAAACAAGGGACAAGATTAACTGAAAATGCTGTAGAGAGCTAGAAATTTTTACGAATACAGAGAACAAATGTTGAGAATTCTTTTTTTCTCCCATGGCTGGAAGAAATACAATGTCATGAGGTCTTTTCACAAAACACTTGAAGTTAACCGATTGCTGTTAAACCACTGATTCAGTAAGTGAGATAATCACAGTCCCGCATCAACTGACTTGTGAAAAGTCTTCTCTGCCAGGGGACCATGGGATCAAAGGTGAAAACACTCCACTTGTTTGGTGCATATTTCATGCTAATCATTTCTGACCATGCATACATAGACCTGCTGAGCTTCACTCTTCACCTCTTTTGCTTCTATGATGTGGTATTGAGTTTTGAAAGTTCACATGGGTGCACCTGCTTCATTTTTTGGTTTATGAACGACCAGAGGAAGCTAAGAAGGGGGTTTGTCTTTACAGGTTTATGACAGAACTATTTTCTTGCAGCCTTGTATGGCAGTTTTCACAGTTTGTTTGGCAACCAACAGCGATTGTATAATTGGTTAGAAGTCTTGAGTGGGCATAGTTACTACACTGACATGTGCTGCAGTGAGTTGGTCCTATAAGGACTTCCCAGAAGTTGTGCACTTGAGTTTCTTTTGTGGTATGGAATCTTCTGGCCAAAACAAATTTTGGTATTGCCTCCTTGAGTAAATAAAAAAATCTTCTAATCTTGTAAAAAAAAAAAAAATGTGCAGGGTTTGACTGTGACATGGAGTAAAAAACTCTGTGGTTAAAAAAAGGCTCGAAATCAGTTTGAAGAAGCTTAAATCTAATCAGCACCAGTAAATCAAACTGCTGTCATCTATCAAACTGAAAAACATAAGCTCAAAAGAAGCACTTAATGAACTGTAAGAATTTACCCAAAACAGCAGAAATTGGTTTGACAGAAAAATTCCAAACATAAAGAATAGCAGCTAAAATGGTAGATGTAGCTGAGCAGGCGACCTTAAGTGGCAAAAACCTCAAAATTTAATCTAGTGTAAAGATGAACAGAAATCAACAAATTTACCAAACAGTTTTTTACCCTTCATTAGGTCATTTACATTTCTAGAAAAGTTTAAGGACACAGATTTATAGAGTTTAGTCTCCTGGCATCAAAAAAGTGCACACAGCAGTGAGACTAACGCTCTATAAACATCTTCTTTTTTTACATTCTGAAACATAAAGAAATAATGGTTCTGATAGTCCAATTTTCTTAAAAGCCTTTTATTTGAAGGTTTGTTTTTCAAAACTTAGGAAATAAACTCTCCATTGAGCAGTAGAGTAAGTGATGACATCAGCTTTAGGTGGAGGAAAAAGCACCATTTACCAAACAAAAGTAACACAACATAAAGTCTGTATTTTAGTTTTAGGCAGACTATATTAGAACCTGGAAAATTTGGTAATTGCTCAATGTCTTCTTACCTGTTACAAATTTAACTGTTCAGCCTGAAAATTTAAAGTCAATGGGCTTCAAAGAAGTTTTTTAATGATTTGAAAACTTGCCTTATTCATTATTATAAGACAAATCCAGAAAAATATATTAAAGGGTAATAGTTATAAATGGCATAATCTTCCAATCATGCCCTGAAAGAGCAATAAGTTTAGATGTTTAAATGGTTGATTTCAGAAATAATTTTCATGTAAACAAACTGAAAAACGTCTAAACTGAAGAATTTCAAGATTGGTCGGTTTGGGATTTGTTTTTGGCAGACTTGGGTGGGAAAAACAAAAGTTTTAGCTGGTGTCTTTCTGTGTAAAAACAAACTGCTGAACTGCACTGCACTGAACAAAATAGTATTCATGTTGCCAGAAAAGGTTGTCAGACGCACAGGGAATTCCCACACACACTCTTCAACTTTACCATCTGTCTGGATGAGCGCCTTCCATCTATCGACTGCGTGAGTATTCATCACCGCATGTAGCGGATTTACATGGCCCAAGCCATTGAAAATAATGGGTCTCTGACCTCAGCAGTGTTATGAGTGTAATGGAGGGGAAAAACGTGCTCACTCACCAGTTGCCAGCAAAAGTCAACAAGCCTTTCCTCTCTGTAACATCTTTATCAAAACTGACTCCATAGGGGGAAAAAAATCATGAGATTATAAACCTTTGTTGTATTCTGGTCATATGGTATATTTGTACAAATTTCAAATCAGCATATAAACTTTCTTTTTTATAAATGTTTGGATAGTGTTTTGCGGGTAAATTGAAGTTTTTCATTCATATATTGAACTACACCCTTCATTGCGCTAGCATCTCACTAAAAACTCTGCAGCAATGCCTAACAAGGTATGATTGATCTTTTTCTCAAAATAGACACTGACACTGCCTTCTAAACTTTTACTGAGGAGGTACTACTGCAAATACGCACCACAGTCTGCCCTGGCTTTGACTTACCTGCATTACTGGCATATAAAGTCATCTTAATCTACATCGGCTTCCCATCTTTCTGCACTCCAGCAGTTCATAAGACCCCCAAGGGGTAATGTAGCAAAATGAAAAAAAGCATTTTCTGAAGAATCAATTCATTCATGCTGCTCAACTATCTTGTGTTGCTGTACTGGTAGGAGTAGCAGAGGTGGATGGACAGACGGGGCAACATGTTTGACATTAATATGGGCGCTGTTCTGGTTTATCATGGTAGAGGTCTTGATTTAGTGGTACATCTACAGCTCTTTGTTTTAATCAAATCAAATTGACTAAACTGAGCTTCCTCAGCATGAGTGGCTTGGTTATGCCTTGAAGCTAGATGTGGAGCCACTGCATCTTTGTATTAAAAGAAATCAGATGAGTTGCTCAAGCATTTGATCAGAATGCCTCCTTTGGGAGGTTTTTCATTAGGAGGAGACTCTGGGACTGACCCAGAGCTCACTAATGGGATTATATATTCTTTCTGGCCTGGGAATGCCTTGGGATTGCCCAGAATGAGCTGGAGAATGTTGCAAGGAAGGGGCATGTTGGGATTTATCTGCTGCACCTGTTACCCCCCACCCCAGCTTGGTCTTGGATGGGTTTAGTCGCTCATGCTGTTGCTCAAGCAGCATGAATTAGCTTTCAAATCATATAGATTATGTTACACCATCTTTCAAGTGATCCTTTGCTGAGTTTTATTTTGAGGATTTTCAGACTCCCCTTGCAAATAAGATTTTTTGAGTCAAAGATAAACTAAAACAAAATAGAAATTAAATAAGCTGATCAAATTGATGTAGATATTAAAAATATAAAACCTATGGACCCATCAACAAAACAAATTTAAGAAGCTTGATATATACAAAGAGGCACAAATACCACAAAATAAATGGTTAGCTCTGTAAATGAATAATAAAGGATAGGTAGATTGTAATTGTGTGTATTAATTAATATTAATATGTTGCAGTGTCTTGAGTAATTAATTACATTTTTGATCCTTTTTCACAACATGACTGACATTGTTTCCAAATGCCAATGACTTTAGTTTGTCAAGCCTGATGAGCTTAAGTCTGACCTCTGATGAAGGAGTCGTGGCTTATCTTTAACTGCAGTAGAAGTGTTATTCTGTTGTGGCAAGTCCAAGGCTGTCGAAAAATGTAATTCACCCGTCCTTACATCATTCGTGTAGTGGCGGTTTTATTGCATTGTTTAACAGACTATTGCATACCTATTCACATTGCAGACAGATTTGACAGACCTAGTTATATGGACCACGCAAAGCTCAGAACCAAATAGTTTTAAGGAATTATAAAAGTGTTTGTCAGACTACATAAAGAATGAAAACAATAAGAAAAATTAATCCTTTCAGTTCGACATTAGTAAGTCTGAATTTGAAAAAAGCAAAGGAAGCTCTTTGGCTTCTCTCTCAGTGAACAAATCAGAAAGTTGTTTATTTAAAGTAGAATTAAAGTTTCTTTAGTTTTAAACATATAAGTGTTGTTCATTGGATTGGATGATTGAAGTTTGATTAAAAAAGACATGTTGGGAGTTTAACTTACTCATTTTACAAATGGAGAAACATAAGAGAAACATACTCAACAACAACAGCCTGGCACCTCCTCTTCATGGTGCTTGGTCAACAGAATCAGCACACACTGCTGTGGAATGGCACACTCCCTAACCAGCATTTGATGCAAGTTGAACATAGTGGTTGTTTTGGTCACTCCGGTATAATATACCCAAGCTGATCTGAAAAGTGTACAGAGGGGTCGAGGTTGGGACTACAGGCGGGCCATTCCATCCTGTCCACTCTCAAATTGTAGAGGTAGTCTCTGATAAACCCCACTCTGTCAAAAGTGTTGATATCTTGGAGGATAGCTTGATTCCTAAGAGTGGAGATATTGGTATCAGAACCTAATTTCAAATTGAGCATGAGCAGCCTTTCATGCTACAGTTATCGATTCCTTTGCAAAAGTCACAAATAGACATACAGCTACTTACTGAGCTTGTCAGAGGTATTCCTATGCCTTAACGTGAGAACAAAAGCAGACTGTAGTGAGAAGAAAAAGACCTCCTGTCACCAAATCAAACTGACAACACTTACTGTAGTTGTCAGCATATGTGTTCTGTAGGATTTAGTTGTACAAAGAAATGGAAATAAAAAACAGCAAGCAAACCCTTGCCAACAGTCCTCCTTACACATTTGTTGAGGAGTACCTTTCTCATATCAGCAACAGACATCCACCCACAAGCATGCAAACACACGTGGACACTCACATGGGTGCGCACTTTAATCCCAAACAGTTCTATCCACCAGTTTTAATTGGATTCTAATGTATTCAGTTTGCTCCAGTGGGCAAATAGATGTCAATGGTACTCTGACTGAAGAGAGCAAAAAGAGAAGAATGCTGGGAAGAGAGAGAGTGAGGAAATCAGAAGTAAATGGGAAGGTTCTTCAGCTGCACACATCTTTTCCCACCCAGTGAGTGGAATCTATCGTCCGAACAAGCTGTCGACAGAATTTCTACAACAGCCATTTGACCTGAGAGTGAGGAGCACTATCAAAGTCTCTGCCATTTCTCAGTGGGTCTTTTTCAGCTCTTGAATAAAAGGATGGAGTTTTTATGTACTCCAGCAAGCCTCCAACTTTGATGTACTACGAACAAAATGATTTAGACCCAACATCAGCACCTAGGAGATCCAAAATGAGAACTTCCACCCCATGCCCTTCTAAAAACTTGAAATGAATTCATCATCAATATAATGAAGTAGCATGATAGATAAAATTCTCAGTAAGCGAAACCATTGCATACAGTTATTATGGTTTGGAATATTTAGTTGGAGCTCAGTTTCTTCCTTAAGAAGAAGATGTCAAGTATGTTGTTCACGAGTGATTTTTGGATGGAACATGAAAAAGAGAGTCAGATAGGCAGCTTTTCTAATGCAGGCACTGCTCTGGTCTGTCACACTGAGGAAAGAGCTGAACTAAAAAGCAAGCTCTCAGTTCATTGGTTTACTAAGTTCCAACCATGATCAGTAGTTAAGAGATGCTCATCATGATTGAAAGAACAAGATCCTGGATACAAGTGGCTGAAATTAGCTTCCTTGGTGGCAAATATTAGCCTTAGGGAGAGGCTGAAGAGCTCAGTCATATTGGTAAAATCTCCACATTGAAAAAGAGTAGTTGAGGGGTTTAAATTATCTTGTAAGAGCACCATCTGTACATCTCTCCTCAGAGGTTTTCTGGGCATGTCTAAAAAGACCCTGATGCACACCCACTTGAACCCACAAGAGAGACTGTATTTTCCTTCTTGCCAATGAATCCCCTAAAGTGATGTCTGGAGTTTCCTCCTGGATCTTTTCCCAGTTAACCGGAAGACAACAAAGGGGAGGATTCATGAAATATTTTTGTAAAGGAACTAGGGCTGTTGTAAATGATTATTTTAGTAATCGAGTAATCTATCAATTATTCTGAAGATTAATCGAGTAATCGAATAAAAAATTTGATCAAATAAAATACTGGTAAATTCTGCCCCAGCAGCAGTATTAATATTGGATATCAATATCACCCTAAATTTTCAGATGTTTATCCCTAACAATAACTTTTCTATAGCTCAGAAAATTAACCTGTTACAATAATAGTTCATTTTTTAAGTCAACTTGGACAAAAATTACACAAAAATCTGAAATTATATTCAATTTAACAGTAAAAATAAAAAAGAAGCAGGCAAAGAGAGACGTTTTAAAAGGAAAAAAAGAATATTCAAGTCTTTAGTTTATGTATTCATCTTCAGTCATTTTAATAGATGAATTCTCACTTTGCAAAGCCGTTTGTAGCTTTTGTGTCCATATGAGTAACAGCTCTTTGGCACCTTTGTCATACACAGGAAAACATATGCCAACTATATACACGACATGGTGCTCTCTGTTTGTTGTGACCGGGATGGTATGAAATTTTTTTTCCAGTTTGTCCATAAATAAATACCAAGTAAATAAAGGGCCGAGACTGATACCAACACCAACACCAACACCAATACTTGTTATTTAAATATGATATATCATTAGACTTCTGACCATTCACCATTTTAATGGTTTTTCTTTTGAATTATTTTGTTACAACCCAGAACAAAATTTAGATAAAGTCTGTAGGTGTCTACAAAACACTTTAATAACATATTTACATGATAGACAGAACATTTGACCACCCTATGCTGTACTAATAGCACTTAGCATTTGTCAACAACTCAGTGGCGGAAGTGAGGGCGTTGTGCAATCCTACTAATTGTCCGGTCAAAACACATGGTGCTAAATAGTGAAACATCATTTAACTTAGCCTCGAGGCAGATAATTTGCCTTGTGGAAGTTTAATAATCAAGGTACTTGAATCATTTGATGAATTATTGCAGCCCTAAAACGAACTGCTTAAAGAGGCAGTATTATGTATTTTCCAGGCATATAGTTCCATTTTATAACACAACTAACTATGTTACCTTACAAAAATGTTGTATATATCAAATATGGTCTATCCAGGCGTTTTTCACAGCTGAACGGCTGCAACGGGAGATCAAAGGATTTCGCAGACTTGCATGAAAGAAATGATCCTAAATAGTTCCTTTAACTTAATTTTAATACCTTCACCGATACTGAAAATATTTACCTTTAAGTCATAATCAAAGATTGGATTTTTGAGTTTCCGACTGGTGGGTCAGTAGTTGGGGATGATTAAGCTTAAATTTGGCCAATTCCTGTCACCAGCCGATTTTTTTTCTTTTCTTTCTTGAGCATCTTCACTTAAAATAATTAAACTCCAGCAAGGTAGCCATAGCAGGACTTCATGGTTTAGGCTCCTCAAACACAATATTTCTTCACTTAATGTATTGTGCTGAATCACTTTAGGCTTATTTTATTTTATTTTTTTGCTTCCTAAGGCAATGAATAAATGAAAAACAACAACCATGTAGACACATATTATTCTAACATACTGTCATGTTTGGTGGTTGATTGTTGAGGACCCAAATGCAGTGAGGCAGAGGCAGCGAGTCGTTCTTGAAGATTTAATGAAAATGATTAACAAAAAACTTAAAAAGTCACTGGGAATGCAGGAAGCCAGAGCAGAACAAAAACAGGAGCAAAAACAGTGGTGGATGACAGGGAAGAAAACAGGTAAGAAACAGGGAGGAACCAGTGAGGAGTAGGAGCAAGAAAGGAGATTAAATACAGGGAGTGTGAACGCTGGAACAATGGACTGGGGCTGATTGGCTCACATTCTGCAGGTATGGGAAAGAGCTAAAGGGAGACTGAGGAGAGAGAGAATGGCAACATGGGGCAAGGGAGAGTAAACAGGGGAGCAAGGAAAAAGAATGTAACAGTTACAGAGGATAACTAGAGACAGGAATTAATAAATATATTTAAACTAGAATAACTAAGAAAGAACTGTACTAAAGTTAAACAGAAACAAGGCTGATCTAATCAACATAAGAAACACAGGATAACAATAATCAAAAACTAGAGTCAGAAGAATAACCCTCAAAACAACCCAAAACCAACCTAGGTTCTGACACATACTCTAATTGGTTAAGGTTTGGGGTAAAAACATTGTAAACAAGATATTAAACAGGAGCAGAACAATGTATACTAAAGAAATAAACGTATGGTTCTGTGTATGAACTGTGTAGTGGCATCAAAACATATTTTCACACATTTCTGCATCGCAGTTGTGCCTTATGTTGACTGCCATGCAGAAGATGCCAGCACTGATATACACCATCTGTCGGCCTAAAACTGATTTATGTTTTGGGTTTACAAACATGCATATTGATAAGGATAGTTTTTGTTTTCAATAAATTATTTTGAGCATGGAAAAAACTGTTGAAAAACTAGTTTTAAGGACCACAGAAATGTCCCCATTGCTGCGCCTTTAAACAGGTTTCAGTTTCATGCTTTGCCAAATAATTTCCACTGAGTCCAAACAACTAGGATGTGTGACAGTAACAGCAACTGAAGGATAAGGATGTCCAACAATGCCTCTAACAATATTATTTTCATCAAACTGATCAAGGTGATATGTTTCTACTTTTACCCAACTCCTAA
The DNA here is from genome assembly GCA_014839685.1 of Anableps anableps. Classification (NCBI taxonomy): domain Eukaryota; kingdom Metazoa; phylum Chordata; class Actinopteri; order Cyprinodontiformes; family Anablepidae; genus Anableps; species Anableps anableps. The sequence continues at coordinate 32,511,501 of CM026066.1, forward strand.
ACAAAATGAGCACAACGCTTACACATAGCTCTGGGGAATGCAGGCAAAGTGCAAAATCTGGCAAGCTTTCAATAAAAAGTAGGACTTCTGTATTGTAGTTTGTGTTTGGCTGCATGAGCTTTATCTTGACTGAAGTTCAAAAGTAGAACAGGGCAATATCTGTGGTCAGCCTGGCAGTGAATAAGCACAACAGCTGAAAGTATGACACTGAAAATCAGTTTTTTGAGGGCACATTTTTCTTCATTTACAGAATAACTTCTATTAAGAGTTGTCTGAGGAGTTACACCCCAAACTGACAATCCAATCTTTATGATGAATGTCTTCCTGCTTTGATATAATGAACATTTGCTGCCTCTAGGCCTCCTCTAATAGTGACAAGTAATATTTTTTAACAAGGAAAAGGAAACTGCCATGAACCTACTCAGTTAATTTATGCCTATAGTAAAGAGCAGTGAAAAAATACAGTTTTGTCTTATTTATTATGAAGATAGCTGGGTTCATACACAAATATGGTTAATATCTTAATTAGCCAGCTTTAATTCTGTGCCTACAGTCAGTGACTTTTGAAAGTGTCCAAACTCACTACACTTTTCACATTTTCTCACATAAACTCCAGAGTATTTTATTGGAATTTGAATGGTCTTGACTTTACATGGTTTTTAATTTTTTTTTTTTTTTCAAATACAACTGAAAAGTGTGGCATGCACTTGTTTTCAACCCCCTGAATCAATACCTTGAAGAACCTCCTTTCACTGAGTTGCAGCTATTTCTGTTCAGTTTCTGCTCCGGCTCAGTGTTTAGGGTTGACATCCTGCTGGAAGGTGTTTTTGGAGCCTCTGACAGGTTTTCCAGAATTGCCTTGCTTTTAGCTCCATCCATCTTCCCATTAACTCTGACCTGCTTTTTTTGTACCAGCTCCCCACAGCATGCTGGCACTACCATCTTTTACTGTGGGGATGGTGAGTTTAAAATGATATGCAGTGATACTTCTGTGCCAAATGCAGCATTTTGCAAGAAGGCCCAAAAGTTTCATTTTGGTTTCATCTGACCAAAACACATCTTTCCAGCTATGTCCCTCACATGACGTGCTCCAGGTGGAAATCCCGTCTACTTGTGGTTTTCTTACAATAAACGTATTCTTGCCACTCTTTCATATTGTTCAAATTTGTGGAACTCAACAACAGCTCCTCCAAGGTTACCAGTGGCCTCTTGACTTTATCTTTAATTAATCCTTTTATATCGCACCATGCCATGCTCTATTTTGAGATGGTGGGTAAATTAGTGTTAGATGCTCAATTATATTATTTAATACCTTAACTCTAATTTTAAGTAGATGGACTCTATTTTATAACAAGGGGACTTCAGAAGGCATTTGAGGGTAAATACAAATGCATGACTCACTTTTTAGATTTGTAAATAAAATATTAAACTATGCATCCTTTTTCTTCCACTCTACTATCATGCTACATTTTGTGCTGGTCTGTTACCCAAAACCCCAACATAATACACTGATGTCTGTGGTTGTAAACTGACAAAGTGTAAAAAGTTCATAGGGTGTGAATGCTTTTGCAAGAGAAAATGTTCTCATTTTACAAGAAATATGCTTAATCGTGAGCAGTTCTTTTCATATCATCTCAAATATCCCCCACACAGCCTTGGTATCTTGGTATACAGACACGTTATTTGTACAAACATTACTCTTTACTGCATGCTTGCTGAACTAATGCTTTCCTTTCGCTGTGGCCCAAGAGGAATAGATCAGTTAAAAATAGATCTTTCATGCTTAAGTCGTGGCAAATGTGTAGCTTGTTGAAAGGGAAGTCACAGAGTGGAAATGAAATAATATATTAGAGTAAAATGCACTTATGTAGTTGGATGGATGCTGGTTCTCTGCTTGCAGAGAAGTAGTTGGCTTGTGAGTGGGAGGAGAGAAAAATGTGTTTGGGGACAAGTGAGGGAGCAATGAAACGAAGCGTGATGCCTGCCTGATGGAATCAGAGTGAAAAGAGCAGAAAGAAGAAAGAGAAGAATAATTTTGGCAACATCAAAGGTTGATTAGAAGCAATGAGCCGAAATCCTCCATAATGACAATCGCATATATCTGATAATTGATTACATAAAGCTAGTGTCCACAAGCACTGGGGCAACCAGTGGTGTTATGCCTCTTGAACTCCTTTTACACAAATGATTTAGTCCTTCACCATCAGTCAGTATTTTTAAATTTGCAGGTGACATGACAGTATTGGGTCTCACTGACTGTAACAATGAAGCAAAGCAGAAGTATTCACTGTGGAAGAGAGCTATACTTTTAATAAAAGTCTGAAGATCTCCCAAAACCAAGGAGATTGTTGTTGATTAGTTGTGCAGCAGACAGTTATTGACAACTTTCACCAAAAAGGATAACACACTGCAACTGTTTGCAAAACAGGCAGGGTGTTTAAGGTGCTATAACCAGCAAATTATTGGAAAGTTAAGTGGAAGGACAAGGGCTACAACTGTTGTATTCTTTGTTTTAAGAACCTGTCTAATCTGGGGTGGGGGTGGGGGGATGACTACTATTACCAAGTAAAAAAAAGAAGTCCTGTTTTTAGATGAAAATGGGCTTTGCATTTCAGTTGGAAATCAATGTTGCAAATTCTGGTTGAAGAGCGGAGAGGTGCAGAAACAGTGTGACCTTTCCCCAGTCAGGGATGATTTTGGAGGCCATGTCACCTGCTGGTGTTGCTCCCTGTGTTTTATTGAGTTAAAAGTCAGTACAACTGTTTAGCAGAAAGTGTTCGATCTGACACAGGCAAGCAAAGTAGTGGCACCAGGTGTATTTAATGAACAATAAAACACCCAAAACATATATATGCAGGAAACAGAAACACAGAGTTGTTATTGTAATGTGTCATAGGTGACTCAATTAAATAAGAAAAATTGAGGGAAATCAGCGAATGACAGAGGTATAAAAAATGCAAGACACAAGTGAGACATGGAATGAATACAACTACAGCTATGATTAGTATGAAAACAGAGCTAAATATCAAAACATAGGAACAATTAAAAATACTAGAACCAGAACTCAGAACTCAAGTAGATGGGATCATGACAAATTTCATTTCCTAGTAAGAACTGCTACCTAACCACACTGCTGAAAATGAAAAATGCCTGGTTTAGTAACCCTAGTATTACTCTGTTTGACTGGCAAACTTGACTGACCAAGCACCAAAGAGAATCTATGAAGTGGTAAAGAGCAAGACGAGAGACACCAGACCCTGAAGGCCACAACTAAAGCAGTCTAGGCTTCCTTAACACCTCAGCAGCCCACAGGCTGATGGCCTCCATGCCAGTCTGCACTTATGTAATAATTCATGCAAAATAAGTCCAGGCAAGGTATTTATTGCATATTCTGTACAGTACGTGACTATACTGCACTGTATACTGTAAGGCTGACATTTGTTATAAAAATAGCTTTTCGTGGTTTTATGTAGCAGCATAGTTGTCTGTGTTGCCTAGAATTAGCGTCACCTTTGGAACTTAATTTATGGAATAATAATAACAATAATAATAATAATAATAATAATAATAATAATAATAATAATAATAATAATAATAATAATAATAATAATAATAACTTTTTTGAGATGCATCTGACACATCTTCGGTAAATTGCCCCTACTTGTTCAATCTGTTGTAAAAGTGTCACTAGGGGGTGCTGTCGTTCCTCCTTAGTTCCTCCAATGGAGAGGCGTCAGACACACAGAGAGGCATCGAGGCTCACAAGTATCTCGGTCTCCGGAAATCCTCCCATCCCTCCGCCGGCTGATTTGCAATTCAATAAGTCACAATGTCATCTCTTTAGTTTTTACACATTTAGCTGACAAAGGGAAGCAGGCACGCCGTTTTATGAAATATCGTCTCGGACTCAAAGAGGACCTTAATGTTCTTTCTCTTCTGACTTGTTCAACTCCCCCTACCCTCTCCCACTTCCACCCCACCACCCTCAGCCCTCTTGCTTCTCTCGATACTTCGCGCGCGCGCACATGGCTACAGCTTGCATCAAAAGAAAGTGAATGAGTTTTGTGCACGAGCTGCCCCGGAGGTTGCGCGCGCCGGTGCAAGGGCGGACCTGGGGCGAAGTTGGTGTCTATCGATTACAGAGAGAACAGGTGTAGCGTGTGTCTTTGGATGAATAATGCAGAACTAGGCTTTGAGAGGATAAACCAGACGTGGACGCGCGCACACGCTCATCTAAAAGTAGCGCAAACATAGACACGTCCGTTTTCCTATAATAAGCTTAAAATATTAAATTTTTCTTTTCTTCTCATAAAAAGATCAACAGTCGGTTTAATTTTCACACAGATGGATTATAGTGACTTACTTTTTTTGTTTTAATTTAGTTTTTCTTTAAATTGTGGCCAAATCCCCCACCCTCCCCCATTACATCTGAGTGTGGTAATTGCCCGCAGATAATGGCAACATAACACCTAAATCATCTTAAGAAGGCAAAGGAATAATAATAAAAAAATATATCAACCAATATCCTTTACACTTCATTGGTTCTCTAACTGCCACTCACACCCCCAAATCCCACCCTCCCGCAGCCTCCCCAGCCCCGCAGCCGTCGCTAGAACCCCACCAACCCCTCAGCCTCCTCCTTTTCAAGCGGCTGGTGAAAACGACAGACCTCCTCTCTTCTCCCGTCCTCTCTTCACCGCTCTCCATCTCGCGGATACTGTGCGCACATTCTCTCAAGTTGAACCCAGAGAGGCGTAACTCCCACGGCAAGCGGAGGACGGTCAATGGATAGACAGGAGGAAGAGAGAAAACAAGGAGAGAGGACGGAGCACTATTTGGATTTTCTTGGAGGCATTCGATTTCAAGTGGCAGAGTTTTGCCTTCACTTGTAGTTTCAAAATCGTCTCGGACGTAGACTTTTTTTATATGGTTCGTTTCAGCCTTTCGGATTCTCTTTAAAGTTTGCTGGAAAAAGTGCGACGAAGTCAGTGACAGGTTACCTAAGCTTTAACCGTCCCGTTTGGATACCTGAAGCATAAAAGCGCACCGGTTGAAAAGCCCGAAGCGTTTGGAAAAACTGTTTTGAGTCACTACAGAGTTTTGTTTTTTGTTGTTGTTTTTTTGGTTGTTGTTTTGTTGTTTGTTTTTGCAAGAGATGATTAAAAGAGAGAACAGTCTGCACAGGAAATATCATTCGGGAATTTCTTTTAATTATCAACTCCAAAAGGATTTAGAGTTTTTCTTCCAAACCTCAGCAGCGTGCTCTTTCTTAGGTCAATCAGAAGTGTAGAGCGCAGTTTGGTCACCATGAAAGTGTCTATGATACCGACACGATAGTGATCTGAAAGTTGGAACACAACAGAAATAGAACAAGAAGTGAAAAAGAATAAATACGAGACTCCGTGTTTGTCTGTTTTTTGAACATTGCCGATGGCTTTCATCCGTCAGGAAGGTATGGAAACGGTCGGGCGAAGAACAGGCGCGCCGGTGGGATGTTGCCTCTGGAAGACCGTTTTAATCCTCGTCCTGTGGAAAGGTAAGACTTTAATTTTTTTTTTTTTTTTTTTTTTTTTTTTTTTTTTTTTTTTTTTTTTTTTTTTTTACTGGAAATCTTTCAAACGCTAATTGTTTTCTGTAAAGACTTTATTCCTGAGACAGAATTGGTTTTATTGCGGGTTTTCCCCACACTAGGGGAGGAGGGGGAGGAAAAAGTCATAATCGTTAAGTGTTATGTTGCCTTTTTCTGGCATTGAACATTTTCTGACAAAAGGAAGTTCTCAACACATAACTTAATCCATCCCTTCTGTTAAAGAAAACATAGAAATATATTTAGATTTTTATTCTAGGAAGAAAATAGACATGTCGTTAAGGTCTTTATCGAACAAATTATAGAAAGAAAAAAAAACAAACAAAAAAAAAAAACAAACCTCGACATATATTCACACAACACATCATGCATTTGCTCGTGTGAGACAATCATGAGTAATTGACTGCCGAAGCATCAAATGACAGATGCCTTCTAACTGGTGCCATCTGAGACGCGCCAACTCCGGGGCTGACACGCTCCTGTGCCAGCTGAAGGAAGAACCTGGACTCTGTTGCCCGAATCCACCCATTTTCTCCAAGTCAAACGAATAAGAAGTACATTTTTGCTTAATTGATTGTATGGAGCGTCTTAAATGCTAGTAACCGCTTTAAAGCGGAGGTCAGCGGTCCTTTTCACCCTTTTTCTAGGTGATCGAATGTGGAAGATGAAAAGAATCAGACATATAAGTGAACCCAAATCGGGATAATTAGGCATTTTAAATAAAATAATCAGTTTCCTTTAATTTAAAAAACAGGACAACAGTTTCATGTCTTTCTTAATAGAACTTACGTACGCAAAAATAAGTCTGTGATCGAAGAAGCAGAACCCAAAAGAAGTATTCTGGAATGTTTTAAATACCAGTCGGCCAGCACCACCACCCACAGTAATAAGCAGGGGGAAAAAAAAACAGATAAAGTGTAATGCTCACTGGCTGATATAAAGCACTCTACGTGGCTTCACACGCCTCCGTTTTCAGTCCAAATGACAGTCCTTCGGCATCAGTATCATAATCCCGCGAGTGTTTTTTTCCCCTTTGTGCGCGTGTTAGTGTGCGTGGCTTTAATCAGCTCGGATCAGTCACGGCCCACTGAGCAGTTAACAGAGGCTGCGTTGTGCGCTCCGGAGCGCGGTGGTCTCCATGTACTCTGACAGCCAGTGAACGTCGCGCCTGAAAACAGCTGTGGCCGGCAGAAACACATCTGAGTAACCAAACGCTGAAATCGTCCAAACATTCTCTCTGTTTCTCCACCCCCGTGACCTTTCTGCTCTCGTCTGTTCTCTGCATATGATGAAATACTAAAGTGTTTTCTCTGCATGCAGGGACTGCCTGTACCTTTTTGTATCACAGTGAATACAGCTTTCTGACTGCTGTTTTGTTGCTCCCTTGGTGGCAAGTAGGCCAGTTGCATTGCTCTTTTCTTGTTCTGCCTTGGTGTTTTTCTCTCATCCACATGCTCATGGAGAGGTCCATTACATCTTGGCTCTGGTTAAACAGCTTGTATTGGACACTGGTAAACCGCAGCTCTACTGGTATAATGAATACTAAACACTGTTTTTAAGCTTTCAGACAGACAAGTTGATTTGAAAGTAATCAAATTAACTTTAAATATAAATGATCTCATACATGTTTGTCATTTTTTTGATTTATGTTTTAAATCCTTTTCGAATCAAGATGAAATTTTTCTTTCCAAAGAAGCTTCAATGCAAACTTGACTGACATCATAAAAGGCATCTGTTCAGAGTTCTTTTTAGTACAACGTTGCGTTGAATTTAATTACGTTGAAATTACGATAAAAAAGTTAAAGGCGAAAAGAGATCCAGACAGGAATGTTTAATGATGCCTAAAAGTGCTTGAAAACTTGCTTGGAGTTGATGAAACAGTCTAGCAAGGCCTGACTTTTACTCATGAATAGATCAGTTAGTGGTTTCAGGGTATGGCAAGCCATTACAAGGTTATGATTTTAAACCATCAAAATTTTCCATCTAATTGTTTTCAAAGTTCTTACAATGAAATGCAAGAAAAAATCCTGGAGTGATGAGAGTTTTCTCCGACTGTAAGGAGCTTAGAGTAACACCTTTCAGCTGGCCTGAAAGACAGATAGCGTTTTCTCTTCACAACCATGACAAATTTGGCTGCTTGGAATGTTTTTGTTTGTAAAAAAAAACAGGAGCAGTCATGGTTTAGAGACTGATTTTCTTTATTTTTTGCTTGGTTGTGCTGAAATTAAAATGATAAATACCTGTTGGATTATGATTACTAATAATCAATAATGGTAAAACAGTTTAGAAACGATAATTTTTTGCTTTACATTTTTGAATAACAGCAGTTAGATGGTGTATTACATTTCTGTTGTTCGTTTTTGGATAAACACCATTACATGGTATTATTTGAATTTAAAAAGTTCATAATGTGAGAATCTAATACTGCCATGTGCTTAATTCAATTGTCTTTTTTCAGGATAAATTTGGATTAGATCTATGTGCTAAAAATGTCAAATTTTCAATGTATTTTTTAAGTTCAAGGGTCACCAATCTAGTGCAAGGGTCAATGTTTTGTTATACGTTTTAATTTTTTTTCTGTTATTCAGGTTTCAGAATGGATATCAAACATTTACAGTGAGATGAAATGAAGAGTTGAATGAGGCAAAATGGTCCTTAATTTTGAGAGATTAAAAAAAAATAAGCAGCCCATTAAAAAAAAAAATAAACATAGTTTACAACCTTATGATATGATGAAAAAACATGTACCATTCTGTTCTGTGCAGAGTAAGGAGTTCTATGCAAACCTACTAAAATACTATTGCCACAGAGTCACTGTAGCTAAATATGGCAAACACATTTTACAAGAGGTATCCAGATGAACCAGTCAGATGGACAGAAAACTTAAAATAGATTGGTGACAGTTAAAGTTCTGAAGATGGTCGTTGAAATCGTTTGCATCAGCATCAGCATCACCATCCACAACAGTATCCATCATAGGTTAAAGGTAATCAGACTGAAACTTTGGCTTAGAGACATAAAGTTTAACCTGTTTGTAACTTAAAATCATTTCAAATCTGTCAGAATCTGTGTAGAAATCTGTGATCTAGATGGATACTAATGCCAGCTAGATTCTTGTGTTCATCATCCCGAACGCGCAAAAAGTAGAATTTGTCTTTTTGTTGTTATTCATTGCACTTTTTAAAATCATACAGTGGAAATCCATACTCAGCTATGTTTTTATTTAGAGTTTACATTTTTAGTGAATAAAGTACATCATCATGTGGTGTTTTTTAAAATAGAAAAAAAGCACCATTTTACTGCTTTCTTCTCTTATTTTTCTTTCACAGCCTCTCAATGCAGAGATGTGTTGACATTTTGGTGATTTGTTGGGATGTCCTGCTAATTTGTCACATTTTGTAATAAACATCACATCATTGCACCAGTGTTATTTATGGAGCTTTAAGGTGTCTCCCAAGCTGACAGTGTTTGTCACTCTCACAAGTCTAGGTGGCATCCCCATTTCAATATCACTGTTTCATTCTAATTACATCATTCTGTTGTTTCATCATCTAGGTCTTCTCCAGGATGTCATTGTGAGTTTTGTTCAAAAGCCAAGCTTCTACAATGTACCTGTTGTAAAGCAAATAGTTTGGTCTTAAGAACTGAGAGGATCATTAGTCAAAGTGGAGTCAAAATGAGTTCTATGATCTCAGTAGGGGAACCATGCAAGAAATAACCTGTATACAGATGTACTCCATTCATCCGTCCATCTATCCATTCATCCACTTTTGAAACAGCAGGTTGGAGAGGTCCCGTCTAACCACTTCAGTGACAATTACCAGACAAAACATTTGTTTTGTAGTCAAATTTTCTAGCCGCTATCCCTCATAACTTTAAACAAATTCAAACAAAGGCTAAGTGGACACTTAATGGTGTGAAGAAGGATAGCAATAGGGTATATGGTTTAGCATAAACGTAACCATAAGACACATTTATGCTGAACCATAATCTTGGTTGTATAATATGTGCACCAGCTGTTGCGATCACTCTGCCAAATTGGGTATAGCATTGAAATTTTCATCCGTGCATGAGCCAGAAGGTACAGTGCTGCCACATTCATCAGCACTGGGAATGATAAAGATGTGTATGAAGCCTTGAAATCCATTGCAGAATAACAGTTTTACTGAAGAAATTGAACCATTTATTGAAACCTTTTCTACATTGATCAAGTTTCATGGTTTAGATAATTAATCTTGTTAAAAACCCCAAGATGACCCCTTTTTCAATTGGTTATTTGGTTATCCTAAATAACCAAGTTGTTATTTAGGATAATCTGGTATTTTAAAGAGCTCATAAATCCAGTCTAATAAACTTCCGAGGGCTTTGGAAGAAAAAGTAGCCTCCATCATTACAGAGAACCCTTGATACTTCACATCAGGTGCCTTTCACCATATTTAACCTTTACTTCACACCAGAGCCACCTGGAATGTTTATTACAAAAAAGCTCAATGTTAATTTTATCTGACCAAAGCACATGGTTTGAGTGAAAATCTCAGTAATTTTTGTAAAATTTCACATGTTTGCTTTTGTGATGGTTTGATAGAATCTTTTTGTGCGATTTTCCCCAAACAAACAGTTGTGTGTCAAGTTTAATTGTTGTTGTTGAATCCAGAGATGCCACCCTTTGCTGTAGTTCTGCATCAGTGAGTTTTTGGCATTTTCCACCTTTCCATTATTCTTGCTGTGCTTTGGTGGCAAGATAAATATGGGTCATGTCCAGCTTAGATGCCAGTGACTAAAACAAGCAGGCCTGTGTCATTTCATAGTTTTTACTCCAAGGAAAGTCATACATTTCTAACTGAAAGTTGCAGGTCCACCTTAAAAAAGTAAAGTATAAATGAAAAAAAAAAACCCCCACTTTAGTTTAACTGATTGTTAGGGGTACCAGTCACTGTGCTGCCAGAGATTTAGTAAAAAGAGAAGTTAAAAAAACATTGGATGTTTTTCCCCTATAAAAAAGATATTGAGATTATAATATTTTCTGTTTTGAGGATTTTCTACTGCAATAAAATATGATTTTTTTAAAAAAAGACTTTTTAAATTTTTTACAGAACTCTGCCAATAAATGCATTGCACTATATATTTGGCACTGTATTTATCTATGTCAAGTCTCCATAGCTCAAATTTGACCAAAACAATTTAAAAGCCTCTGTGTTGAACAGCAAGGGTTTGATGGACTCCTTTAAATTGTGGCAACACCTTCAAAGGTTATTAATAATTTTCTGCTTGAATGACTTTCTTTTCTTTATGTGTTCTCCACAGTTTTATTTGTAGCTTCTGTCAGAAACACAGTAATCTGTATATACTGGCAATATTTAGGGCTTAGATCAGTAATGTCCCTTCAATTATGCTGCTGAATATTAACTATTTATTTGGTAAGAATAAATGTTATGGCCTGCAGTTTTATTTACAAATTGTCCACAAGGGAGCACTGAGTTGATATAGTTTTAACAGTACAATATTCCCATCTGTGGTTTTCAAACTCTTAAATTCTGCGGCAATATTTGTATGAGTCCAGGGCATTCCTCCTAAGGAAAGTCAAAGGAAAATAGTTGTTTTTAGTTGGCTGTCTGGGGCCATTTAAAATACTTTTACCAGAAAATCTCATCAGTCTCGGTCTCCAGTTTCACTAGCATATGCATTAGCACTTAGGTAATTTTAAGGAGATTACTCTTGTGTTCAGCAGTTCATTTCTCATTTCAATGCTTTGCCCTAGTTGAAGTTGCTTTTCCTTACCTTTTGTGTAAAATGCACTTCTGTTTGGATGCATTTACACTTAAAAAAACAGCTTTCTTTATGCTGGAGTGCCTGGAAATACCATATAGCAGAGTTTGTATTGTATGTGTCAAATGCAGAGGAAAAAAAGCTCCATTTATGTTCTGTATGTGTGTGTTTGAGTGTGTTTCACACTACACTATTAACCTGTAGCAGAATGTCAGCTCGCTGCAACATTACTCATGTGTTGCAGGGCATTAATAATTACTGATGTTAAATCAGTGGTACCCACACAAACACACACATGTGCACACAATGGTAGTCTTTTACCCAGTCCTTTCTATAAGTTGCTCTTTTTCACCACTTTTATTTTGTCCCATTGTTGGTTTCAGTCACTGACTGAGTCATTCAGCCACACTTTTGTAACTCATGCATACACACACACACAGACACACACACACAGAGACACACACACACACACACACACACACACACACACACACACACACACACACACACACACACACAGACACACTCACACACATACCCACAGTTTACTGAAATGCATCCAAAGACAGGAGGGGGTTCTCTTATTCTTTGAAAACAATCAGCGAGGATTTCCAGTCTACCTATGAACATTTTGTAGATGTTAGATATAAGCTTATACTTAAATGGCCTGTACTTGTATAGCGCTTTATCACGTCCAGAAGACCCCAAAGTGCTTCACGCTAGTCATTCACCCATTCATGCACACATTCACAAACTTATAAATAAACTGAATATTTATTAATGAATTTATTAACCACTTTATTGAATGGTGAGTAAATAGTTGTGAGGTTGATAGATATGATTGGAGAATCACTCTAAAAGGTAATTTCATCCCTTCACACTCGGGTGGTTTTGGTGATGTTGTACCTAATGAAAACTGATCTCTCATGGGACATTTTGTACTGACCACTTATTAATTCTTTTTAGTATAATGGAGAGGATTTTTACCCACTTTGATGACTAAAGTTTTAAACTAATTGTCTCAAACCACTTATGGTCCACTGTACATAAATGTGGTTATATGAGGCTAATAAATAATATATGTAACAGCATGAGCTCCCTGAGAGTTCTTTGATCAGTTGTCCTGCAATCAGAATCACAGGGCATTAAACAACCAGAAAATATCATGAAAGAAAATTTTAATAAAGGGGGTTAATATGCAAAATCGACTTTTTTGAGCTTTATATCAGGTTATAATGTTATTCCCTCAACAAAAACGTACCCAGAGTGTTGCTTTGACTCATTTATGAATGTTTGAGGAATCCTTGAGTCTTCTGTGGCAGCCATTCAGGGGTGCCTTATCGCCTTGGAGCTTCAGTTCCCAGCCAAGCTCCCAACCCACAGTCTACCTGCGCTTCCCCCACACAGCTCCTCCAAACTAGGGGTAGCAGCAATTAGTAAACACCTGGTGGAACTGCTGAACTTATCATACAAACTGCAATGCTTCTAAGAACGGTTGTAAATGGTATTAATGGACAGCAGGGAGAAGTATTCTTGTGATGACATGCTGAAGGGAGAGTGTCTCTTTAAGAACCTTCTACCCTTTTTAACAAAGGCCAATTTCAAGGCATCAGATGATGTGAACTCAGATTTCTTTTAAGTTGTTTTTGATATATAGAGCATTTTCAAATCAGCTGAAGGTAGCATAGTTGATTGTACTATAAAATGGCAAAATGGCATCATGTGCGTGAAAAATGCATTACACCCCCCACCCCTGCCTCTTCCCCCTATTCAAGATTTAAGCATTTTTATAAATTATCTTCATAATTCATTGACATACTTAAAGAAAAATAACTTGCTACATCAGTACGAAATTGTCTGTGGACAGATCAAAAGGATGTAGGCAGGGATGAAATTGCAATTTGTGGCTACAAAATGGGAAATTACCTGCAGCAGTGATACTTGATTTTTGTTTTTTTTAAACTCAAACTGAAGTTGCTGACAAGTTTTCTGTGCAAGTTTTCTATATTTATCATTGTCACAGAATTAACAAAAATCTTTAACGCAGCTCTGCTGTAGTAAAGTTTTCCATATCTTTTTGTATCAATTCAAAAAAACTACTGTATTTAAGTGTCAGCTTTGAAAGAAAATGTGTTGGATGTCAGCAACTGCTATTTTTTAATGTACAGTCAACTCTATTACAGGTAAATTATTTATGTCATCTATTCAATTATTTGGGAATAATGTTCAGAACTAAAAAAACAACAGGTGTTTTGAAAGGGAAAGGGAAGAGTGTGTTCTCTCTGACTAGATTTAGCATTTTTTACAAGTGTTATAATTTTTTGTTCTGTTTTAAAAAAAACATCAATATCCAATTCAATGTAAATGTTCATCTATCCATCCAACTTCTACACCCTCTTAATCTTTAAAGATTCACATGGGAAGTTGAATCTGGTCCCTATCTACAGCAGTTAATGGAGGAGAGTAGCAGTACGCTACGGACATGTCTAGTCTATCAAAGCCCCAATGTAAATATATTTTTGCAAATTTTCCCTTTCCAGTTTGTGAAGCAAATCCTCAAGGGATTGAAGAGTTTGAAAAAAAGGGAAAAACATACATATATGAACATCGTAAGCAACAGATCAATTCGTTCTTTCATCACTCAGAGGAGCAGGAAGTGACAGAAATGAAGAGATTGCAGACTGTGACAGAGAGGAAGATTTTATCTTTCCCTGAGAGAGAATAAGTACAGTCTCTCCTCCTTCTCTCAGTGAATCTCATCGACAAAAATTCTGTTTATTGTAGGCCCCAGCAAGCTGTATTTATAAAAATACAGACAAACCTGTCCATAGAAACATGCTTAAACATGTTGAAGACTTTTTTGTCCCCTCTCGTTGTACAAATAACAGATCCTCTGAGCCCTTTCGAGAGATTTGTTGTAGAAACACTAAAAGAAAATTAACATAAATTCCTTAAGAATAATCTAAGACTATGATTTCAGTTACTGCTGCTGCGGATGTACTATTTTATAGTTTGAATATAAATGATTAACGCTATCTAAACATTTTTCTGATTATTGCCATGGCTGATGCAAAGCTTCACATTTGTGTTCTTACATTTATTTGTTTGTTTTTTTTTTATCTCTGTTTAAATGTTCTTTATCCTATTAGGGTATAAACACACAGCTTCTATAATAAACTCTATTTTCACCTTTGTAGGTTTTATATGATCTTTGACATTTCAATGTAATAAGCATGGATGTTGTGAGAATTAAATGATGTGTAAATACAATGTCAGTGCCTTGGTTGGGCAACTATTTTATTTAATAAAATCTAGGCAATTTAGATGAAAACATCTTAATCTGGAGTTTTTCTTCTGATGCCATGCCTGTTTTTCAACCCAAAAGTGCCTCCTACTGTTTGGGAAGAAAACTACAGTAATCAAGACAATTACCATTATTAAGTACTGGGTTTTTAGGACCTCATGTGTCTAGCACAGTTCAATTTACCATGATCATATAGACCATCAATTATTCATGCCATATTGGTTAAAAACAGTGGTGGGGTATTTTTTGACTGGAAGTAATATTAATGTTTTGGAGTAGCCCAGCCAGATTCTTGACTTGAATCTGTGAAGAGACCTCAAGATCAGGGTAATGGCAAGGAGGTCTTCCAACCTCAATTACTAGTGGGGAAAAAAGCTGGTCAGCAATCATAAGAGTTTGATGCCTGTCTCATTTTCTATCAGCAACAAACTTCTTGGTTGACTAAACCTAATTTTAAATCTACATATGCCAAGGACATGAATTATATATATTGGGTATAGAAACAACATTTAAAAGGCATATTCATGCTCTTTTTAAACAAAGTTTTATTAGTATTCAGAGTCTTTTGGTCTGGATCTTCAAGGATTCATCATAACTGTACTTAATCTCAAAATAACACATCTTGGCAATTTCAGTCTATTTCTAAATATCATTCTTTGATGCTTTATTTAGTTTTTAAGAAACCTTTTGGGGGCTCAGTTGGTAGAGCATGTGCACCATGTGCAGAGGCTGTAGTTCTCGACACAGCTGTCCTGGATTCGAATCCCATTCTCGGGCCATTTCATGCATGTCTTCCCCTTCTATCTGCACCCTATTTCTTTTAAATTTGCTCTTCAATAAAGGCCACTAGTACAAAATAAATCTTTTAAAAAAAGAAAACTTTTGATTTAATTGCTTGCTGATGATTCATAAGCTTATGGTCTTCCCACATTTAAATTAAAGTTTAAAAAAAAAAATCAGTATGCCATGATAAAAATACACAAAAAACCCTATTAAAACTAAAATGAAAATGGGTACAAGTTACAATTATACAAGAACATTCTTTTCCACAAGAATTAAATCATCTACCACTGCTTATAGCAGTAAAGCTGAGAAGTCAGAAGCTAAAAAAGGCGGTATGCATCTACTGGTTTGGCCGCTTCCTCTGTGGGGTTGCGTAAAGCCGGAGAAGAGAGGCTTTGGATTCAGCCATATCTTCCTGCAGCCATGTCTTTGTGAAAGACATAATGCTGCATTTGCAATATTCCCACTGAGTCCTTGTTAGCCCTACATTCTCATCCTCTTTGTATATGCCAGGGATCTTAAATTTTCCATAACAATCAAAGGAAGAAATGGTTTTAAACTTCCATTTTAAAACTCTCCATTTTGGTCCTGCCCTACATCTGTGTTGCCTGTTGTCCAACTCAGTGGGGATTTTGAGTTTTATCCCAGGCAGTAGTTTGGCTTTAGGAGACACAATCAGCTGCTTCTGTAAGTGGAATTGAGCAGTTACAACAAATGCCGACATCAATAAATGGTTCCTCCACTGTAATCATTACACATTGTGTGAAATATTAAAAAGTCCAAAGATCTATAAAGCAGCAATAAACTCAAAGAAACTCAAAGAAACAAAATACATGTGTAAATTGAGCAATAGCAACAGATGGCAACTACCTTGCCTCATTTTAATTAGTTGAGTGATTGGCCAGCTTAACCATTAACCAAGCAGAGATTTGAACTTCTCTTACGTTTTATTTCTTTCAGTACAAAATTATTATGCTCTTCTCTTTAAAGGAAGCCATCTGAAATAATAAAACACATACAACGCTTTTCTCATAATTCTCATAATACAGGCTTCGCCCTGCTTAGCAGTCTAAATACTTTATCCAGACTTGCCCTCTTCTATTTAAATCTGGCCATTATGGTTTCAGTGTGATGACTCATGAAATAGCAGACTCATGCACATGGGTTTTCAAGGTTTAATTGATAGAAATATGTAGCTGTGTAAGTGAAGAGAAAAATGTAACTTAAGAAAACGTGGATCTCTATCAGAATTTCAGGTCCTGAAACTTTCAACTTCAACTTCACTTTAACATCTGTCAAGTGTTGATGGTTCAGTTTTGACCAAAAAAAGTTAAACTATCAGTTTCAGAGTTGTAAAATGGGATATCATGTGACAGATCAACACAGAGTGGCACATAATTGTGAAGTTGAATGAAATTGGTGCATAGTTTTTAAAATTGTAACAAATGAAAATGTTAAAAGTATGGTCCAATCAGTCTATTTGAGGTGCAATTCTACCAGCTTTACACATTTGGAGACTGACATTTTCATTTTCCATTGGTTCTTTGAAAAATAGCTTAAGCACAGACTTGATGGAAAGAGTCTGTTACAGATTCACAGTTTCATTTAGGTCTTTACTTTGACTTGGCCTTTGTAACATAAATATTGCTTCATCTAATTTTATTCCAGTGTTGCTCTGGTTGCATTTTTAGGGTTGCTGTCATGCTCGAAAGTGAATCTCCACCACATTCTCAATTTCTTTTCAGCCTCTACAGGCTTTCCTCTGGTATTCCTCTGTGTTCTGCTCCAGCCATCTTCCCATATATTCTGTTTTCTCATCTCAGCTGAAGAAATAAAGCATTCCCAAATCATTGTGTTGCCTCTGCCATGTTTAACAATGGGGCTGATATTATCTGGGTGATGTGGAGTGTTAACCGTCTACCCCACACATCATTTTACATGTGGGTCAAAAAGATAACATTTGGTCTCATAAGACAAGACTACAATCTTTCACATGATCAGTGTGTCTTCTACATGACTTGTGGCAAACTGCAAAGATATCTTATCATTTCATTCTTTCTTCAATGGCTTTCTTCGGTCGAATGTTTGGAGTGCACAGCAAGTACATTATTTGTCCTGTCATTCCCCTACCTGAGTTGTTGATCACTGAAGCTTCTCTAGAATTATTATGGGCCTCTTGGCTCCTCTCAGATTTTGTTCCTTTCCCTGACTTGTCACTTTAGGTGGATGTCCATTTCTTGGTAGGGTTGCAATTGTCTTACTCCTCCCATTTTCAGATCATAGACTGCACTGTGTTCTGAGATGTCCAAAGATTGGAATGGAATTTTATAACCTAAATCTGCCTTTAGCTACTCCACATCTTTATCCCTGACCTGTCTGGTGTGTTTCTTGGTAGTCATGATGCATTTTTTCATAATTATCATTACCAAGCCTCTGAGGCACTCACAGAACAGTTGTATTTATACTGAGATTATATTATACCTTTGTGGCTAAAGGAAATAGGTTAAAATAGATTTTATTTAATGACTACAGGGTAAAGGGGACTCAATGCAAATGCACAGCACAATTTTTAGCTATTCATCTCTTGAAAAGATTTAGAAACTGTATTTTTATTACATTCCACTTCTCAGTTAAAATCTGTTAAGTCCCAGTCAAATAAACCAAAGTCTGTGGTTGTTGTGATAACATGTACACGAGTTTGAGGTATATGAATTATTTTGCAGATTTTTGATCTCCTTTGGTTTTGTTTTGGCTGCAAAACTGCACAATATTAACACAATGTTAGCCATATTTTACACAGCTCACTACTATGCCCTGCAACAAAACTGAATTGGGATGGGAGTGAGTCCAGTGACAGTGACATAACCAAATATTTATTGTTCCTGGCATCCATTTTAGACACTGAATTCCAAAGAGATCTCAGTCACAGTATTATCCCACATATTTGAAAAATGATACCAAAGAGGTCATTTGCACTTTTAGAACTAGGTCTATAAAAAAATATTAGTAATGACTTAGGAACAGGAACAGATCTTACATCAGCAACACTGTAAAAAGAAACTGCAGTTAATTGATGTATTTGTGCTCAATGGTTTCTTTAGATGCCTGGTCCACACATTAAGCTCTGCACTTTTTGTCCATATTAGCATAGTCCAGTCTGGTTTTTATGTTGTGCTATTTATAGAATTTGCAGTTTCTGAAAGTCATTTTATGATACTGAGTAGTTGTGAATAGTTCAAAGATTCCTCTGCTCAAGCCTGTGTGTGTGTGCCAGTATGAGCTACATTTCTGGGTATACTCTTTGACCATGAGACGACATGGCTTTTAAAGCGCTGTCGAGAGGTTTAAGGGTCTTGCTAATGAGCAAGTCATTTTCCCTCAGATTAGCATGAATAGCCAGACTAATTTTTGTGCACATGCCTGTGCGTGAGTGCACTAGTGTGTATGTGTATGAATGCCAGCGTAGATCTGGAAGCCATGTCTTGGAGTTTAAGGTTGAGCTAATCAGCAACACATTTCCCCCTGCATTAGTTTCACTTACTTGATTAGCTGCACACTCGCAGTGCGAGTGCATGTGCATGTGTGTGTTTGTGAGAGAAAAAGGGAGACAGGCTGATCATTATCATTATGACTCAGTGCCTCAGAGGAAAGCAACAATAGATTACCGTTGGGGCTTCATTTTTCTTATTGAATTTTACAGGATATGATTTACTCATGATTATATGGTTAGTAAATTAATCTTCCCTGTTTCATGTTTGTTTAGAAGATGCATTTAAAAATGTGACTTTTTGTTTGTTGCCTTTTTTAGCTGCCATTGTGCATTTGATAATTTTAAGATTATTAAAAAAAAACATGTATGTCAATAACAAGTCAGTGATGCAGTTCTACATGTGCAGCACACCATAATCTAACAATAACAGTTTTTGATTTTGTCCACAGACTGTAAGTTATTATGATTGTTATATCACTTACATTTTATTTCAGTCATCTTCCAGTTTATCCTGCTCTATAGTTCATTTTGTCTGTTACCTTTAAAGGGGCAGTATTATGTGTTTTCCAGGCACATAAAATCATTTTATAGCATAATCAAGTAACTATATTACCTTCAGTAGTTACAAAAATGCTGTATATATCAAATATGACTTAAAAGAAATTGAACTTCATAATTTAATGCCTTGAAATTGGGCCTCTGTCTCTTTAAGAAAGTCCTGCTCACTCTGAAACTCCGCCTTCAGGAAGTCACCACAACAGCGCTCTTCTGTTAATCCTTTAACAATGTTTTTACCAGAATTGCACTGAGAAGTAGCTTGTATAATGAGCTCAGCAAATTTGCAGTTCCACCAGGTGTTTGCTAATTGCTCCTGGCTAGTCTGAAGGAGCTGAGTGGGGAAGTTGTGGGGGAGGGCTGCTATGTGAGGCAGAAGCTCGGATGCTTAGAAGCTGCAGCCCTAAGGAAGAGTTACACCCTGAAGTCGGTGTTAGGTCCACCCAGGCATTTTGCACAGATGAATGGCTGCCACAGGAGATTAAAGGATTTCTCAAACATTCATGAAAGAATCAAGGCAACACTCCAGGTATGTTTTTGATTAGGGAATAACATTATAACATGATGTAAAGCCAAAAAAAAGTAGGTTTTACATATACTGGCCCTTTAAAATTACATGAGAAGCAGTTCCGTATTTTTATTTGGAAACAACATAAAACCCCAGCTACCCATGCTAAATATCAGTGTTTTCACTGAGTTTGCATTTAAAGATGCTGATAAAATCTAGCAACTTCAATGGAAAATTTTCAAGGAAGTTCACACTTTTCGCATTGCAACAGAGAAAAACATTCTCATCAAAGCCTTTTAAACACATTTTAACCAGTAAAGTCAGAATATTTCACATTTTGATGTTCTAAAATAAAAATTAAAGCATTCACAACTCCCCTGACTATTGGTCATTCATCAATTTTAAGTTTGAATTGAGTAGAGGTACTGGTGCTGTGGCACATGTGGGTGTGGGGTTTTCTTTCGCAGCACATCTTGTAGGCTTTAATTATTAAAGATCTGTGGATTATTACAAACTTCTTCTGAGGTAAAACTGGTTTAATCCAGTATCAGAGCTTAACTGCTATGAAACTGAATTATATCCGTATGTAGCAGACTGTAAACTCTGAGTTGTGCTTTTTCTGTCTTCTCGCTGTCTGGAGTTGGAAGTTGGATTCATGTAAAATCCATTCTATCCACACATTTCCACACAGTTTGGAGTGGCAGTTCATAGGTTAATCGTAAATTATATTGTGCTTATAATTTTCAGCAATAGTACCCCGATTAAATGTTTTCTTGACATTGTGCTGCCCTAAATCATGGAAGAATAATTTGCCTACTTTCCATACGGTTCTTTTTCTGAACCCACTTTGTCTCATTTGTATTTGGCAATGGTCTTGCTGAAAGGTGAGGGGCATTTTTGGCATGCTGATAATTCCTCTCGGTGCAAACTTAGACATGTATACTAAATAGTCATCAATACAAACTCCCCTAAATGATCCATTTACTATCACTGATCAACCTAACATACAAGTCTTTCCACTTTGGAAGGAAACCGGAGTACATGGAAAAAAGCCACAAACATGGCACATATGGAGAATATGCACAGGAAAAGCCTGAAAGCTGAGATGGGAACTTGAAAGGCATCAGTGTTGACTGTACTGCTATACTCTCAGTGTTCTTCTGTTTGTTCTTTGTTCATGGATGACAAGAACATAAATATGATTCATGTAGCCAAGATTTCACAAATGCATCATTTTTTTTTTCATTTTCTCCTCTAACACTAATCCTAATGTTTTTGACATTATAACTTTATCATTTCATCTTTTTCTGCTATGTTCTTGACATCTTCTCATTTCAAAGCCTCATTCATTTCCTGCACCTTTCCTACATTTGTTCTGCCTCATTCTCGCATGCCCCTCGCAGATGTTTTTCCCCCCCATGTATTCTTTTCTTTTTGTGTCTTTCTTTCTTCTCTTTTTTTCTCTCCTTCTCTAAGCACCTCTTAACCAGCCCTTTGAGAGTGTGCGAGCTGCTTGGCCTAAATGATTTTCTATTACCGCCGCCTGTTAACAGGGCTCGATTTGATCAAGCTAATGAAATTGAAAACTTTCATCTAAGCCAAATTGATTTCAAACCTGAAACCACATGCGGACAGAGGAAAGAAAAAAATAACAAGAAGCCGGAGAGCATTGAGTTGGTGGAGCATGACATGCACTTTACACACATACAGAAATCTATTAGCCAGTCTGTCTGTTACTTTTGTCCTTGGGAAACAGAGAGATCTGGAGCTGTATTATTTGTTTGTGTGCAAGACTACTTGAAATCATTTACAGTGTGCTGAGAACATGGGTAATTGTGTGTAACCTAACTGGCAGAGACTGAGAAGATGCATTTTTCCATAAAGCAGAGCTGTATGTAATGTCAATAGCTACATTTAAAAATATTGTAATATTGTGAAAAAATTCTATATTTTTTGTCAATAATTTCAGAAAGTGAGACTTTTATACGATAGATTCATTACATGTCGAGTGAAATATTTAAACCTTTATTTCTTGAAACTTTGATGGCTATGGCTTACAGATAATGAAAACTCAGAAGACTTTGGACCACTGAGAAACAGTCCAGATATTTTTCTCTTTAGCCCAAGTAAGATGCTTCTGACATCTCTAGTTCAGGAGTGACTTGACTCACGGAATGTGACATTTATAGCCCATTTGTAGGATTCGCTTGTGTCATTGATGCGCTGACTCCTTACTCAGTCTTCTCCTTGTGAAGCAAGGCTATGGTCGTCCCTGTTGCTTTTCCTGCCACACTTTTTCCTTCTACTCAACTTGCTAAGAATAGCCTTCAATACATCACATTGTGAATAACCAGCTTCTTTAGCAATGACTTTTTGTGTCTTACACCTTTTGTGGCCGCCACATGAAAGCCTACTGAGCCAGACTGAGACACCATTTAGAGGCTCAGGAAACCTTTGAAGGTGTTTTGAGTTAATTAGCTGATTGGGGTTTGACACCATGAGGGTTTTTATTATCTGTAAGCTATAATGATCAAAATTTAAAGAAATAAAGGACTGAAATATTTCACTATCTGTAATGTAGTTATGTATATAATGAGTTTCACTTTTTGAAATGAGTGTCACAATCTTTAGATAATTTCCCTAAGGGAACCTCCCAAATGGATTAACAAAGTCTTCAATCTAAATCTTTTGTCTTTATAAAAAAATACTGAAATTTTAACAATATTTAAATGTATTGGGATATACCTGTTTGTCTGGATCATCATTTCAAGTTTACAATACAATGCAGATTATTTTTGTCTTTAAAACCATTCATTTGCACTAGAGGTTTTATCCTTAACCTATTTGTATTTGTGATTTGAAATATCAACTTAGCAACATCACCAGAAGCTTAAGCAGTAAGAAGTTCCTAGCAAACTGCATTGTGGTCCATTGCTATACAGTGGGTTGATCCAGTGATCAGCAAAATGAGTGACAAGCTGACATCAACATGACACAAAAGTGTCCAAGCAGTTTTTTTTTAATAGTATGGAGGGTCAAAAGTACTGCAGTTCAATACATATCATGAAATAAATTATAAAATGTTTTACTGATTAAAAATGTCTTTGAAAGATTACAAATAATAATTTTATTATTATTTTATGGTCCCATTTTGATTTTCTTTTTCTTTTCTTTTTTTTTTTTTATTAATTTATAAGCCCTACCCATCATCTCAGTGGGAGGACAAACAGTGCTCCAGGTAAGATATTAGCTGTAAAGTAGATTTGCTGTGCAGGTGAGCAATCAGAAGCCACTCTGACAGCCGCAGCAAATGAACCATGAAACAATTAAATACTAAAATAACTGAATAATTGAATTCATAGCAACAAAACTAAACCAATTTATTCCTAATAAGAAACCCTTTATACCTCGCATAAACTTGATGTATTTCTCAAACATGTTTTATAGAGACCTATGGAAGTTATAACTGATCTTTATAACATATTGGAAAAATGCACGGGGGAGGGAAATTTTCTGAAAACCAATATATTTCTGTCTTTGGACATTTAGACACAACTGAATGGACATATAAAGTTTCTGATATTTTCAGAATATTTAGACATCAGCTTTTCCACAAAATTTAAAGTCTAAATCTTCTATCAACCATTTATCAGTACATATATTAGTGCATAACTCCCTTCTGACTTAATATTTGATTTAATATCTGTTGCCATTTTAAAGCTTGTAGTTCCCAAGACAGGTCCATCAAGCAGTTCTTTCTATTATTTGTTTGCATTTTGTTTGATTTAATTTTCTAAAACTATTAGCCAGCTGTGTGCTTTTACAGCTGTTGCAACAGTTATGATTCAACGGATGCTTTAAGCGTCATTATTTTTACATATCCAGGTGCTTTAAATTAGCATATTATTCGTGTCTGGGTACATAAAGTTCAGGGACTGCTTGATTCAGAAGTGCTGCAAACACTAAATGAACTGCAGAGTGAGGGAGTGCAAAGTAGAGAGAATGAGAATGAAAAGAGAAGCATGGGGAAATGTTAAAAGGCCAGACCTGGGCCATGGTCTGTGCACTGTGGAATAAAAGGGGACAAAGGAATATAGAATGGGAGTGGCAGGGAGACAGGGGTGGAAGAAGAGAAAAAGGAGCTGTGGGAAATGAGACTTCAGGTAGCAGAGGCAGAGTAGGAGGGAAAATTGGACAGAGATGAGAGGAAGAGCAAAACAGAAAAACAAATTACAAGTTTCAGAAGGAAAAAGCACAAAGGAGGAAAGAGAAAGAACAAGGTAAACAGATCTGGCAAACAAAGGCATGGGAGGAGACTGGTATTTGGAGAGGGGAAAAAAAAGCTGGGGCACCAACAGGAGATTTCGCATTTCATTCTGGATTGCTCTCAGGCTGTAGCCTGGCATTACAGCTGAGATTTCAACTGTTTACAAACCTCCAAGTGGCATCAGGATCTCATCTACATAATGTTTAACATGCTCAGCTCGGCTGCACTCTGCTCGTCAAAGAGAGACAGTGTAAGGATTTTGGGCATCGGTCCCTGAGGCCTGCTAAGAGGTCAGCTAGAGAGAGGGAGAAAGGTTGTAGTGGCAAGATTCAACAGAGCAATTGATTTAAAAAGCTGCTTAAATTACTCTATGACCTTTGTTTAATTTTTACTTGGTGGAATCGTTTAATCTTATCATTCTCTGTTTTTCACCATTTGCATCTTAGAGCAGCAAAATTTCTCTCCCAGTATTTATTACTAAAGAAAAGGATAGAATATTAGTCATTGTATATGACTTAGAAGACAGTCTGTGTGTCGAGGAAGAGGCAAAATATGCCAGTGATGCAGCTCAAATAGCATGGAAATGACTGAAGTGAAGGGTGACATCACACTGAAATTTTGCATCAGACTGTGCTCAAGAAAGAAAAACCTCAAAATACATTTTTGGCAAGTGTAAGTGACAGCCTTGCAACTTTAGAGAGATTACATAAGATTCTTCCAGTATTTTCAAGTCCAAATGAAGTTATAAATGTATTGCAGTTTTTATTTCTATTTTGAACTACATGTTAACTTGAGAAATATCCACTAAACAACTGACCTGTAAAACATACCCGTGTAGTTCGATTATCACAACTGGCACACACATTTTCACCAAATTTTCTATACAAAATGTAATGATATTTGAGTTGTTTGCTGTTTTACAGTGAGTTTCATTTAATTTTATGCAATCATCCCAAAAAAGGGACTTTGCAGTCATTTAAATCTATACTACTTTGGAGTATGCTGTTATCTTGGATTTTTGGGTAAAACTGTCACCTGTTAGTGCAATTGAAGGACCCTCTACCAGAGGGAATAAGCATAGGATACGATATAGCTAGTTATGAGGAAAGTACAAGCTTTGTTAAAGAAGTGGAGGTCTCAGACATGCCCCTCACATGAATCAAAAATAATGCATTTGACTATGTAAGATTGAAATCAAGTGTTTCTACAATGTGATGGTGTCTTATGGTTGTAAAGTAGAATGGCTTAAATAAACTAGTGTAACCAGACATGTGGACTTGACTATATCAACTGCCTCATAAAAAGTCCCAAAAGTGTTTGAAGCTATGTTTAGCTTTGTCCCTTGACAAACGTGTGCGTGTGATTCACAGAGTAAAATTATACAAGTATACAGGGTCAGAACCTTTAAATTTTGCACAAAAAAATTGCATATGAACATTTGCCTTATGAAACTAAAAAATGCCAAATGTATTTATAATCAAAACTGTTTGCGATGCAGCATACCTACATTTTAAAACAAACAAAAACTGTTTCAATAAAATTATATTGCACAGTAGGAATGTGCTGAATCCTCAAATATTTAAACCCAGTTGTAAATCAGTATGATTTATATAACCTCATCATGATTACATGAGGAATCATGAAGTGGTTAAAAGTAAACGTATTCCATTAAGATCAGATTTCAATGAACACAAAGGACCAGATATTTAATTAATATGTTCACTAAATGAGATTACATGCATTGAACTGCACTAAACAGCCAAAGTAAAATGTTACTTTTACAGTTTCTGCACATTGATTGGGATTTTTATGATAGACCTGTTGCACATGTTTTATGTGCAGAAGGTCTGGATCATCATGATAACATTTCTATAACAGCAGCAGCTCCTGTTTATTCTGGAATAAAACTGAAGGTTTACAGGAAAACTAGCTGTGCGTTATCCTGGTAAAAACCAGCTCTTGTTCTACACTTTGCTTTGTAAAGATGGTCTGGACTCTCGGCTATTGAAAAACGATTGCTTCCTGGAGGCGTGGACTCTATTATAATTTAAGATTTTACCCAATCGCCAATGTTTGCCCGTGATGTATGTAACGCGGCAGTTCAACACAATGAAGCTTACCAGAAATTGCATGTTCTGTAAACAACCATCTCCCACTGCGAAGAGAAAAGTGCCAAGCTGAACGAGGCTGCTGTTAATGTTAATTTAATATTTGGAAGCGTGGCCAACATGGACTGAATGTTGTTGTTCACTTTCTCCACTGTTATTGTTAAACTACAGGCAGACGACAATTCTAAAACACTGCAGAAAATTGATATCATTGTTCAAAACTTCTCCTTTTGTTTGCTGATTGGCCCAATTGAAATTCTACCGGAGGAATCCAAGTCAATGGGAGAAAGCCCAGACTGAGCTGTGAAGTGAGATTCCAATCAAGCGGAATTGCGCAGGAAGGCAATAGCCAGGCTGGCTGTGCATTGAATTTTGTGGGAACATTACTTTTGGTTGATAATGCAAAGTAGGCTAGAGTTTTTTTTAGGATGGATGGATGGAACCATATACCCTACTGTTTTCCTACTTCACACCATTGAGTATCTAATTTGCTCTTGTGTGAACTTATTTAAGGGACAGTGGTTAGAAAATTTGACTACAAAATAAACGTTTTGTCTGGTATTTGCCACCAAAATTGTTTGAAGGGACCTCTCCAACTTGCTGACTTAAAAGTGGATTGATGGAGACTGAAAACTGGCACAGAAAGCTAAATCTTGACATGAACATTAAAAAAAAAACAAAGGTAACATTATTAGCTCAAAAGTTCCTGTATTACAAAAGTTATGTGATGGATCTTTGCTTATGGTGTTGCTGCTAAACATAAATCGATGGCATGTTAAACCAAAACCAAGCTTGTTTTATAAACTTGAAATCCATTTTTCTACAATAATTTTGTAGCATCCAGCAATGAATGGACACTGAGAGGGGTACTTCAACCCTGCAGTCTTCAATGGCCAAGGCCTTGTTGACTTTCTGAAAGCTTCTGTATGTGAGTGTATGTGATTAATGCGTTTGGTAGGAAGTGGTGTCTTCCTGTGTGTGTGTTGGTGAAATATATTTTCTTATGAAATCCGTGTGTGCCTCTCCCTATGCGTTTATGTGTCTTCTTTAAACCAACATTGCTGCAGCGGGAGCCTTTTCAGGACTTTCAGGCTCCACTGTTTGTTGAAGAGGGAGGAAGCGATTAGCTGCCCGTTAACAAACCTCTTAACGAACCCCGCTAATGAAACCTGAGGGCAGCTCTGGGATGGCCTCAATATACCGCCGTAATTAGACTGGCAAATAAGAGCTCGTTATGCAAAGGAGTTAAAGTTAATCTGCATATTTTTACCTGAGACTCTCGCATAACACTGACAAATGTTTACCCAAAGGCACTGAAGAGGAAAAGAGGAATTAGAGAGGCACAGAAACAAGAGAGGATGAGGGAGGACAAAAGGTAATGAACGGGTGCTGTTCAACAGCAAAAACTTAAGCAAGGTTAGTTTTCAATGCAGGATAATTTAGGAGAAGTTATTAAGATTAAACCAGAGGATGGTATTTAGATGACTCATTCAGAAGAACACCCCAAATGAGAGGATTACATGTTTGAAAGAAGAAAATATAGTTCTGCCAATAAAGACTATTAATTTGATTAACCCATAGTCATTTGTTGATAATTTAAATGACTAACTCTCTTATTTTAGTGTTTTGTTTGTACAACACACATTGACAAATGAAGACTGGCATTTTAAAGTGTGAAATATACAACAGGTATATAACCACACCTCTAATTTGAAACATGGATAGAATAAAAGTAAGTCCTTATAATTTATGTATGTACAAAAATACCTGAATATTAAGAATGTCAAATATTTTATTAAGCTAGAAAGTAAATAAAAAACAGCATACATTTTTATCAAAAGTAACACTTCAAATGCAAAAGATGTAATCTAATATAACATGTAATAATGGGAACTATAAATTACTTGTATTTATTACCTTGATGTGTTTTGACTGTCTGATTTTAAATTTTATTAATTTGAATATTAAAATACTGTTCGAACAGTGTTTATCAAAGATTCTTCTAAACCAGAAAATATAGCTGAAAGACAATATTTCTACTTCATAGACAGTGTTTGAAGCTTAAAACAAAACAAAACATTTTTACTGTTGACATATCTCCTAGATGACACCTCTTCAGCTGATTACCATGCATGGGGGCTATTTTGCCGTGGTTTGCAATGAAACCTTACATAGATTTGTTTGAGAACAAAACAGGTTCTATGTTAGATGGCTGCATTTGAGTCGTTCAAGGTAAAATAACTGAAGTTGCTTAGTTGAACAATTGGTGAGAGAATCCACACAAAATGTAGCTCTGTCATTCACAAGGTTAGACTGGAGCTAACGATTCAGTTGTCATCCTGTCCTGTACTTGCGTGACCTATGCAGTGTTGTGATGTGTGCAAGATTTTTGGGGGGGTAAAGTGTGTATTGGGCTGGCAACGGAGCTCTGGGGTTGATGGGTTTGACCTCTGCTTGACGGCGGGGTTTCTGATGGATCGCCTGCTGCTGCCAGCACACACCCTGACTGTTGTAGATATCGATACTGTATGTAATGTTCTGTGAGAGCTGCCATCTGCTTGTGTGGAGTAAAGTTTCCCCAAGTTTGAACCACCTGAGTGTGTTTGTGTTCTCTATTAACAATTGGAGTCTTGCAAAACCCCTTAGCCCATTCTTGTAGGTAAAAAAAAAAACAAAAAACAACCCTCTTTTTAAGGACTATGGTTGCATGATAGCTGTGTGTGCATGTCCATGATTGCAAGTTGGTGAGTGTGAGTTTTTGTGTGTGTTTGCTTCATTAGTGCAGTGCTTCAGAGGCGATTAGTTATCGTCATGTTGCTCAGCCTGCTGAGTTGTGGCACAGTCAGCAGCCATCTTTAGTCCGCGCTCCTGAACAAATAAATGCACACACACACTGCGAGCTACAGGAGCTGTAGAAGTTATTACAGATCCCCCTGTGCCTTGTCCACACACACAAGTGTAGACACACACACACACACACACACACACACACACACACACACACACACACACCTTCATGCATTTTCTTAAACTTCTTATTCTTCAGCGCAAAAATTGTGGAGTGAACACACCACCTGCTGCAAAATACAACCACTCTCTTTCTCCAGACAAACATTCACACACACAAAAACACCCTCATAGAAACTGGCTGTCTCTCTTTCTCCTCTACCCCTGACTTTGTCCCCGTGACCTTGGGCAAGCGCTGCCAGCGGTTGCTGCTGAGATTTCTGCGTAGGGGGTTGGAGGGCGGATGAAAAAAACGCTTGGCTGGGCATCACACAACTTTCATCCCTCTATCCATCCATTCGTCCGGCTGATGAATGGGAGAAAAGTTTCCCCCTCTGTTGACAGATGGCTGTGGAATTTTCATGAGTTCATTTATAATGAAGCTCTTCCTTGGAATTCCAGCCTCATCAACAATATAAATTATTTTCAAATTGTGTGTAAATGCGGTTTTCAGTGATGACTGATGACATACAAAGCAGTTGTCAGATTTCCAAGTTTTAGCACATGGCATCTGAGTTGCTGTTGTGCTATAAGCTGCGTCTAGAAGAAAAATGAAAAATATCTGTCTCTCTCTGTGTTGTGCCTTTTCACCACAAAATCAGTCTGAATTTGTCATCACTGCATGCAAGTCTGAAGAGTGGAGAATAATAAGGAAGCGAGTATGAAATGAAAAGGTTCCAGTCTGGATGTAAAACATCCAAAGTTACAAAGTCTATACATTTATATCGATTTTGACTGTAACATGACAAAATGTGTCAAAGTTTAAGGGTTATAAAAACCTCTGCCAGGAACTGTAAACCATTAAATAATCCAGGACACAGTGTGCTAGAACCAATGCAAAAATACATCTAGCGTATACCTTAAGAAACCTTTTGGTTTCTTGCGAAAATGTCTGTTATTGGCATTGTTATGCAAGTTATTTTCAGTTTCAAACCAAGAGAAGGGAAGGAGTTTGAAATAAGATTCTTAGATTTTTATACATTTGCTTTAGTTTTATTGACTTTGTTGCTTGAAAAACAGGCAGAATGATCACACCAAATCTAAAACCAAGCAAACAAAGATGTAGCAGTGTAGAATCTTTTATAAGTAGGACAGCATTGAAAAGGCTGTAAAGCAGTGTGGCTTCTGAAAAAGGAAAGCTGGAGAAAAACCTGGAAGACCATTCGCCAATGTCCTATGAAGTTACCACAGCAACCAATCTAGATAGGTTGGTGATGCATGAACACACAAATATGATTTGATCATTTGAAAATAACAGTGTGGACAGTCTGTCTTAGAGATTGGATTTGTGGAACAAATCGGATTTACTTGGCGTCTGAATGTCGCTTAAAAATGAATCTTTTCTATCACTTCCAGTGAGTACATATAATTTACGTCAAGGAAATTTATTACTTCCATCAAGTTGTGGATTGTCTGTGTGATCTAACCTAGGAGAGCCTAGTCCAAATCTCTTTTTACTAATATCATCATTGCACCTTATTTTTAACATATATATACGAATAAAAAATATGAAAATATGTGCAGTAAGTGAATCAATCTATTTTATCAAACCTTTTGCCCTGCTCACATAAAATAATCAGTGCTCATTGAAACAGATCCTAGTAGTTTTATCATGGATGCAATTTATTGATGTAACTGTGTAATGCTACACATGCATTAGGCAAGCTGAAACTGATTTGCTGTCAATGTGTCTGCCCGTATCAGTCTTAGAGTCATTGTCTCATTGGCCACACATCTGCTGGCTGCCATTTTGAAGAACAGCTGACATTTGCCTTCTCTCTCCATCAGATACATTACTGGGCATGGGCCTCTGACATTTCTGACAATGTGTGTCTCCCTCCGTGTGTATGCATGTGTACGTGTGTGATGAGTTACTTGGACATGCCCCACTGACATTTTATTGGATGCTAATGACATTCATCTACGTGGCAGCTGGAGGGGAGGTGGGCGCGGCTGTCTGGGTAGAAATGGCGCCTGTCCCTCACCTGTTGGAGTGTGAGCATTTATTGCTCAGGAAGGGGAGGTTACCGTGACACATAAGCACAGTGGAAGGAGTCACAATTGCATTTGTTGATGATATGTGTTTTGGCAGGCAAGTGTCTGCTCCTACCCTCACAGATGTTCTTTGGGTGTGTTGTGTGTCTGAGTGGGCCGTCAATGGTCTACCATCCTTACATGTGTGGGGTTTTTTGTGTGTGGGTGGGTAGGTATGTGCATCTGGAGGGCAAAGAGATAAAGGCGCCTGCTTTTTTCTGATAAGGACTCCCACCTCCACCTCTCTATCACTCTACTGTTCTACCTCTCCCCTCTCCATCCATCTACAATTTCTACTCTGTCTGTTGCAACAACACTGTCTCGGTTTCTCTTTGTGTACCTTTTTCAAACAATTCCTCCTGCCTTTCTTCTTTTATTCAGCACTTTTGGTGTTGTTGTCCTGGAGAAAATAAAGATACATTTGCTTGAGGCCAGTTTGAACACTGAAGCACAGATTTATTTGGGAAAAAATGGAAGTAAATTGACAAACATTTAATTTAATAAACAACATCTGAATAAAATCATAAACTATCCTAACATGCTACTCCCCACTTTTAAGTAGTTTAAAGTTACAATCTTCTTTAAAAGTCAACAAATACAGAATACACAAAGCAATTTTTTTGTCTGTTTTACTCTTTATAAAATGTCTCTTTGCTTCAATAGCTACTCCATGTTCCCCTACATCTTAAAAATAATGAAAAACATCAAACTATAATACGTAAAGAACAGATGATAAATTCGTTGAGAGATGCTTTTGTGACTGTTGAAAACAAAAACGATATAAATGGTTTTCATTTTCATGATAAAAAGAAAATCTGGTCTTTACCAGGTGGTAAAATTATTTCCATCAGGTCTTTATGTATTGAAGAAATATGATGCCAAAATATAAAGAGTTTATGAAAAATGATGTACACCCACAAACTTAAGATACTTACAAAATACATAGAAGGCAAGAACCTAAAAGGGTATACTTTGCTTTTAAAAGGCTGTAGATCTTACAGAAGTAAAATTGTGCATCTATTACAGAAAATTCTTTGTGAATAGGTTGTTAATATATTGTAATATTATCAAAGGAATTGACAGTATGATTTTAAATTTTATTTTCTGGATGATTTTGTGTTTTTTTTTGTGTGTATTTGGTATTTCTGTTTTTCATTTAGGGGTTTCTTGTAGGGATGACCCTATCAAAAAAAAAAAAAAAAAAAAAAAAAAAAAAAAAAAAAAAAAAAAAAAAAAAAAAAAAATGCTTCAACATCCATATTGATAAGTGTCATTTAAGAATTGACATCTGCCTATAGAGAGTCCCAGTCCTGGAACACTTAACTCACTTAATTTTGTTATGGATGCTGCGGTCTCCCCAATTATTTATTTTTTTGGTTGTATTTTGTTTTTTTTGATAGCAAAAACTCCCAACAGGAGTTTATTAAGACAGCCTCAATGTGCTGCCGCAACTCGGGTTGGTTATGTAAAACGGTTGTCAAAATTATTGGTAGTTCATCATAAGCAATACCAATTTTTTGCAAGATAACTGCATCAAAACTGAGATAACTGCTTTCATCTTAAGTTGGTTTAACTTCACTCAGCTGCTCTGCAGACACACAACCACTAAGCGACTCCCCTCACTTGCAGCAGCTCACTTAATGACGGAATCAAAACAGTGAGCTGCTGCTGAAAGTTTAAAACTCCTGTACCGTGGCAATTAAAAAATGACTTGAGAGGCCAAGTTTTACCATTATACTTGCACGCTACCATGGAAATATATCCTTTTTAACCTGGAATAAAACAGGCACTACTGAAAAAATGTCCTTTGATTACAAACATAATTTACCAGGACTGAGCCTGTAGTACCTTGAACTGATATAACCCCTTCATGACAGCATCTAGTCTGGTTTTGGTCTAAAAAGAGGAGGAAATTTTATTTCTTTCTTTTATTTATTTTCTGTTAAGTAAGGTTTGCGACCAGCACAGAGCTGAACATTAGGTTTTTATAGTCAATAAGAAGAAATACAAAAAAATCCCTTTCTGAATAAAACAGCGTTTACTGTCTTTGTTAGCAGAAAAGTACATCATTCCCAAATATAAATCTCGATTAACACATTAGAAGAATCCTGTTTAATAAGGAATGAAGTAACGCTAATAAAAGGCAGAACCTGCTCGTTTTATCAACCTGAACTATTCAAGTGTTGATTGTCTTAGAATGCACCTGCCATGGTTAAGTGCCTCACCATCTGGCTTTCTCTGCTGTTTGAAATACAGAAAATGTCTCTAATTACAATATTGTTACACTTTGCTGATCTTTACAAGGACAATATTTCTTTTTCCTCTTTCCCAGCGGTCAGTTATGCTGATGGAGATTCAGTCAGAGATCCCAGCAAAGCAGGTGCGTTTGAACTATAGCTATTCGCTTTGGAAAAGGTCTTTGCACTCACCCTTCCACTCGCTTAATGACTGTAAATCTGGCATACATATAGATGAACCAGTGAAGGATTATCTTGAAAGTGGTTGTCAGCGGGAAACCAGACATAGCCCGTGGTTCTATGCTCTGATCTTATTCCTTCTATAATATCCTCTTTCTCACCAGATACGCTTCCTGTTACTTTTAAGTGTTATAGCCAAGAAGGAAACACATTTGCTTGCTGTGATGTGTCTGTTCTCATCCATGAGTTGCTGTAATTGAAACACATTTTAAAAATATCTCTCCTTCTCCCACTCAGCCTCACTAACACACTAATAGTTCATTGCCTCCACTGTTTGCATCACAATACATCTTTCTCCCCTTTTCTTTGTTGGGCATCTGTTCATTCAGTGGGCTTTGCTGGAGGAAAGGAGGATCCCTCCATCTGTACCTTCCCTCCTCTGTCTCTTGCCCTACATACCGAATAATTTTTCTTCTGCCTCAGTTTGCCCACTTATTTTTATTTTATCCCTGCCCATTTCCTTTCCCTCTCTACATTCTTTTCCTACTTTCTTTGTTTCTTTTATTATCTCCTTCTTGTTAATATTCCACCATCCCTTCTTGGATCTGTCTTTTCTCCCAGCTGGCTGTTTAAAAGCTGTTTGCCATCAGATGTTCCTATGAGAGGTAATTAAAATCGGAATCACAGACTGCATGTGTGTGTTCGTGGGTAAATTTGAATTAATTTCATACCGACATTCTCAAGGCTCAGCTTGTAAAACGTTTGGGACAAACTGCACCCAGAGGGCATTGGGTTACTCCCTACCTTCTCATCACTATGTATGCAGGCGTCATGTTATAACTTAACTATTTAATCTCTTTTCAGATCAAGCTGCATTTGTTCTGCTTATTTCAGCAAACTTTGGCACCAGATTAATTTACCAGAAAATGTAAAAATGACTGAGATTGCTTATTGTCTATAATTTGAAATTATTTTAGTTTCTAGTCCTTGTTTTCAAAGGATAAATTTTATTCATTTTATTACAACTTTTCCTTTTTAATTCGAAACTGTAGCAAACAATAGCTATATCCCTTCCTCGTACCAAAAGTAGGAAAAATGTAAGTGTAAAAGAAAGAAACCTTGCATAAGGCCACTAGAAGACTGATGATGTTACCCAGACATCAGGGCATAGCTCAATGGCCACCCAAGAAGATACGTGATAGAAAAGTGTCCAGCTCAAATGTGAGTTCATACAGCAAAGATCTGTTTCTTTAGTGAGGAGTAGGAAGTCTGGAGAAGTGCCATCTAAGAGCAGTAGTGTGGAGTCTTAATAGACTTGTACCCAACCTGGATTTTAAGAAGCACTGAGTTTGCCCACTATGCCTGTAATTCACCACAGTAGCAAATGATTGCTTGTGAAAGTAATGTAATGCCGAAAGCCTGAAATTTCTCCAGCACTTGTAAAACATACCGGGGAATGGAATATTAATAATAATCGTTCCCTCTTTTAACCATTAGAGCTTCCCTGGACTAACTTTAATGTGTATAAACATTGTTACAAGCACACAGTGGTTGTAACAATCATTTACATAATCATTTAAACTGTCACAGCTGCATGTTGTTTGGCCCTAAAACATCACCTTAAGCTAACAGTACCAAAGTTGTGGTTGAAGGGATGTCAAACGGGTGATATATCGCCTGATGAACATTTCTAGAATTAAAGGACTAATGACCCAACAAGATCTTAGAAAATTCATCATTGTATTTGTCTTCAGTCAAATTGATTACTGCAATAGTGTCTTCACAAGTTTGCCTAAAAAGTGAATGAGACAGCTGCAGTTGATCCAGAGTACTGCTGCTCGCATTCTCACTAAAATTAGGAAAATAGAGCACATCACCTCAGTTCTGTAATCCGTTCACTGGCTCCCTGTAGCTCAGAGAACATACTTTAAAATACTTTTGTTAGTTTATAAATCACTGAATGTCTTGGCACCAAAATACATTAAAGACCTGTTGTCATTGTATCAACCTTCCAGACCACTCAGGTCTTCTGGTTCAAGTCTACACGGCATCCTCGGAATCAGAACCAAACATGGAGAAGAACCATTCAGATTTTTTGCACCACAATTCTGGAACAAACTTCCTTAAACAAAACAGCTGAAACACTGAGTTCTTTTAAATCAAGGCTAAAACCTACATTTTAGAGTTGCCTTTATAACTGGAACATTAATCAATATATTTGATGTATGTTTGATGATGATTATTCTTGATGATTTTGATGATAGTATTTCACAAAATGTAATCTTTATTGCTTGTTTCATAGTTGGTTATGGTGTTATACTTTTTATTATGTGAAGCACTTTGAACTGCCTTGTTGCTGAAATGTGCTAAATAAATAAACTTGACCAAACAATCTGTTCTTCATTTGGCTCAAACAAATGAATGAAAATGAGTCGCAATTGCAGCATATCATGGCAAACATTCAGTTTGATTTATTTCGATAAAGTGATTTATTTGTTTTAAAATGTAAATATTTTTAGGCTTTCTCACAATGTTTTCATAGAAGATATTTCCATTAAAGTAGAAAGACTTGCATGACCTAAAGACTTTCTTAGATTTCTATTGATTACAAGCAGAAGAAGTAATTCTGATGTTTTTATATATGTATATATAAAATTTAAGTATTGGCTTTTTTTTTTTTTTTTTTTTTTTAGAGTACAGACAAGGGTTGGACTGTAAACAAGTGGGAGAGGTGGTTCCAAGACACAAACATAATGCAACGCATGTGGCAGACAATAAACAACATGGCCCCAGTGGCCCTGCTACTCAGCTATAGTTATGAAAACTGCCTTTAGGCTCAGCTTAAGGAACAAATAACAAGCTATATCTTTTTTTTCATGTTGTCATTTAATCTTATTACTGTCACTTATTCTTTTTTGTCTGGTTATTGCTATTCATTTCTGCCTGTCTTTCTTAATATTCTCAAATTCAGTGTATCCCCATAACTTTTACACTTGTTTTCTTGTTTTCTAGCTTCCTTTTCTGTCTGTCGTTAGTTTAATTTCAGCCACACCCACATAGCTGCTCTCCTCATCCATCACTACCAACTCTGTGATTCTTTTATTCTTTTGTACCTCACTCTGTGTGTGTGTGTGTGTGTGTGTGTGTGTGTGTGTGTGTGTGTGTGTGTGTGTGTGTGAGAGAGAGAGCGAGAGAGAGACACTACGAGCCAGGGGGGAGCTAAAGTGAACTTTTTGTGCCTGTTGTTGTTGACTTTTGTGTTCCATCAGCTTGATGGGTGTTTTATGTTTGCTTCAAGATGAGATTTCGTGGGGAAAAAAAATAGGGTAATGTAAATTGTGGGTTCCTCAGAAGCTGGCCTGATGGACTTCCAATGTAAAATTATTTCACATTTTGCTACAAGTTTACACAAGTTAAACACTGGTTAACAAGCTCATTAAGGACTTGTTGACATCCATGTTCTCTTTCTTGATTCATTATGTAGTGGCTAAATGAGCATTTGAGCAATGCTGTACTTCGTTTTTATCCAGTTACACACATTCACACCTGGGAAATGCCCAGTACACTTTCTGAAGAGCATCTTAACCAGAACTGCTGGGGATTATTTGTTCTTTTTCTTTCCCTATTCAGGGGATGCTTATGCTTAATGGTTATGAATTTAAGTTTAAACTTTTTAGCTTGTTCCTAAACTATTCAAAGCAAATTTATTCTCTAAAATGAGTTATCATTAGGGATTTGGGGAAGATTTGGGGTATATTTTATATTTCACTTTCCCTAGCTTAGGAAATAGAAATGGTTTTTTTTTTGTTTGTTTTTTTTTTTTTTTTTTTCAAATCAAAAATGAAAGTGAGATTACTTTTACATTTTGAACATAATCTCTAAGCTAAACTTATAACTCTTTACTGGAACTCTTGTTCTAGTAAAAAGTTTACCCACACTCAACATGGGCATACATGTCATAATTATTTGGGCTTTCATGCATTAAAACAGTTTGCGTTTTTTGTTTGTTTTTTTGTGGTGGATTGATCATACAACAAATAATTCTAATAATTTACATACACAGTCAAATACATACATACATCCCTGTGACTATTCAGTTTAATGCTCACCTGCATTTTGTTGCCATTAAAAATTTTTCCAGCATTATTCTGGCTGAATATACAACCTTTCTCATGACTAAATTGTTGGAGTTAATTTGAATTGTTTTGCTCCTAAATTGATAGCTTTAAAGCATGACTGAAATTAGCAGCTGCCCACTTGGACTCCATCTTGTGGAGAAAGATTTTATTGTCACATGGGACATCGATTGACCGACTTTGCCTCAATGACGAGAGGTGTTTGGATACGTAATGGTGAGATTTTCAACCCACATAACAATGTACTAATTGTCAAGCATGGTGGTGGTAGTACCATGCTGTGGGCCTGTTTTGCATCCAATGCTACAGGTGGATTGCACAAGGTGCACGAAAAATAAACCAACAGCAAAACAGACTGAAATATGGACACAGTTTGGGTGTTCCGACAGGACAACGGTCTCATACACACAACTGGATTTTAAATGGGGAAAAAGAAAACTATTGTTGCCATTCTGGAATGGCCTTGACCTCAACACTTTTGAAAATTAGTGAGAGATCCTTAAAAACATGGTTTTTAACAGGAAACCAACTTGCTGAAACCAACTTAAAGGCAATGTAAAAACTTTCTAAATAACATTTGACTAAATATTCATGGGGCATATATTTCATATATTCATATGTATATTTTTGACCCTATATATAATTTTGTCTATGCATGCATTTGAGAAAATCCATAGTGAATTCCAATTTGTGCTCCCAATTCCTGTTTTTGGAATGCATTATTATTATTGTTTGTTTTGTAATCATTCCAGCCTGCTAAAAGAACAGTTCTGGTGCAGCATTGCAGGCCAAAAATTAATATTTAAGCCCATGTTGCGTGCATGTAACCTTTTCATAAACTGTGTATATTCCATGCAATCCCACATCAGAATCAACTTCAACTTCCAAACTTTCTTTTTTGGCTAAGACATATATTGATCAATAATTAGTTATCACTGGTGCCATTTGGTTGCAAGCTGTATGACAAAAATCATACTATTTCAAAGTGTATTTTGCTCAGATATTAATGTGCATTTCTGTTTTTTAAACCACAATACATGACCCACTGCCCTGTGTCATTTTCTGTGTTGGAGGCCTCAAGGCACAATAAAAAACGTGATGCTGACACAATAAACAGTATATTGGAAAAGTGCAGGGAGGGTACTTGCAAGAAAAAGGTATGAAGTGAGGGTGTTGCACTTCGATTGCAACATTTTGATTGGGCTTTGAGTAAGCATGTGGATGACAACATTGCTGTTTGAGGCATTTGCTCACTGCAGAGGAAAAGCATTATACTTGGGAAAGAACTGTTCAATATTTTTTTTCAGGTTTAGATATAAAAATTTTAAAACATTTAAAGATGTGCAAAAAAGAGACAACAGCAGTCACCTGCAATTTTTCAAGTCCCAAGCAAGTGACAGCTTAAAATAAGTAACGATTTTCAGGCATGGAAAAAAAGAGGCAGGGTAAAAAGATGACAATAAAATGACAAAAATGTATATGTGGATGCAAAGTGAAAAGAATCTTGAATAGATTATTGAAGACAGAGGAAATAAGAAGAGAAAACAATAAAAGACAAAAAAAGCAAACATGACAGTTGTAAAGATTGGACATTCCTGCATTTGTTACCAATGCTTGGAGGATTTAAAAACCCAAACAGAATATTAAATATTACATCAGTTGACTGTATCTGGAGTTCCCAGAAAAAACAAAACAAAACATGGTCATGTGTCAATCCTTAATAAACAATATTGAGTAGATAGCTTAACTGTGGTTTCATACATACATACTGTATAGTTGAAGTGTTTTGAACATAGTTGAAAAGTTTTCTAAGCTGTTAAATATTTTGTTGACAAGATTTTGGAAATATGACCAGATGTACACCAGAAATTTAACTCTTTGAATGGTTGTCAAATTGTATTGGCAAAGGTTTTATCTGTTGGTGTGAACAGAAAAAGGAACCAAGGAGAGCTCCCTCATCGTCTGTGGACCCAAGTTCAGCACCGTGGACAGAGACAGAACACACTTTGGTCTTCATTTATTGTCAGTCATCAAATTAAATTGCTGAGGAAATGAATATTTTGTTATAAAGTTGGCAAAATGGAAAAAAAAACAACTATATATATATATATATATATATATATATATATATATATATATATATATATATATATATATATATATATATATATATATATGCGCAGCCATACATTGATACGCACTCTCTAAACTGAAATGATCAGCTTACAGCTTACGTCATGCAATAGTTGCATGATAAATTTAAAAAACAGTAAGAGATTAGGCTGTGAAAGATTTGTCATATTTAAAAAAAATCTTTTCATTTATGATCATCTCAATAAAAGCAATTCATCAGTGTCTGAGATGTTTAAAAAAAACAATTACTGGGCATTTTAACATTATTATTAGTCCATACAGGCATGCAAACTGCCAAAACAACCAGAGCCAATAGAATCCATGGGATTTACAAAATTCACATTTTCTTTTTTGGAATAAAAACAAATGAAAAAACTGTCCATACACAGCTTATTGAAAAAAAAAATCCTTAT
Source organism: Anableps anableps (assembly GCA_014839685.1). Classification (NCBI taxonomy): domain Eukaryota; kingdom Metazoa; phylum Chordata; class Actinopteri; order Cyprinodontiformes; family Anablepidae; genus Anableps; species Anableps anableps. Next base: position 32,552,008 of record CM026066.1, read on the forward strand.
AGTGGTTAAAGGCTTTTTTTTTAGCTAAACTTGACAGTCTGAAAAAAGTACAACTGAAAATGTTAATATCACTTGGATATGACACTATGTCACAAACATTAGTTGTTGACAGTTTCCCAACAGGTAGCAGTTTGGTCAGGTTCACTTAGTACTACCAGCTATATCAATGCACTGTCACAAATTTTTTAGCAGCTATGAATCAGGCAAAAGCATAGGGATATACGGTCTTCAGTTCTACTGTTCTTATGTTCAACAGGTGCGAAAAAATCTAAAGTTCAGTCTTTGTTTTTAATGGTTTTTTTTTTTTTGTTTGTTTGTTTTTGTTTTTTGCAGCGCTAGAACAGACTTAAAAGTTACAGCTGATCTGGAGAATTGATGCAGCCAACATGCGAAAACAATGGAAACACGGATTTTGTTTGGCTGAATAGAACGGTGCCAAATGTATTAGTAGTGTAATTGAAATTGTAATTGTTATTGAAATTTCAATTATATTGTGAAATTGTAGACTGTTAATGTGAACATAGTAGTAAATCCCTCTACTATGAACATTTTCAGTTTAGTTATTCTTTAAACAGTGTGCTTTTGACTAGCTCTTAGCTTTTCACCTCTGCAAGGATTTATTTACATTTCTAACAAGTTAATGGCGACATAATGTCTTTCTATTACAAGTAAGGGAACTGTTACTGATAGAACAGAACCTCACCTTAGAAAATCCACAATAATCCTTTAAGTTTTGGGTTGTCACTTGCCTCTTTTTAAAAACAGTTTAATTACAAAGCTGCAGACACAACTGACACAATTCCTTCTGTAAGTTGCCTCCAGCTGTTCATAAATTACAATTCAAGTGACCCTGCATGTGAGCTTTCAAAAGTCAAGCCAACATTGTGGAGCTAAAGGAGGTGTGGAATGGACCTTGTAAAGATTCTTTACAGAATATAAATCTCTTATTTTACAGTGTCAAACACATTAAGAGCATATGGGCCATATCATTTTTTTTTTTTTTTTAAACGTCACCACTACTAAAGAAACTACCACAGGTTGACATTCTGTGATCTATCCTTGCATATTTCCACACAAGCCATTCAGTGTGCTTTAATAGCAAAAACTGATGTTTGTAACAAACTATTCCAGTGGTCATATATTCAGTCTGTCATTGCTACATCACTCCCTCAAGCTATAAAACCAGCTAACCCTTACATTATGGGCCTTTGAATGTCTCGCTTGGCGACTCAGAGGTGTATCAGTGGTAGGATGACTCAATGCTCCCTTGCAGACTTGGTCATTTCAGAAAAAAACAGGGGACAGGGGGACATCTAAGTCATGGCTTGGTGTTTTGTGAAAAAAGGTTTCTTTTTGGAGGATGTTGGATACCAAGCCTAAGCACAGCAATCAAAATAAGTGTGTTGTTTCAAACAAAAATAATATAAACAATAGCTTAGAGAGCTAAAAGATAAACATTCGGTTTATGTTCTTGGTTGAAAAAAGAGAAACCCTTTCCTTGGTTTTGTGTTGTGGAAAGTTTTGGGCTAGCTTGGACCACATGCATCTAAGCAGCTTGCTTACAGCCCCTCATCAGCAAGTAACTCCCGATAGGACTAGACATCAGGCATGGAGGTCTTGGGACTGGTCTTGGTCTCGATACCAGTCTCGACCTGTTTTTTTTCCGGTCTTGGGAACGAGACCAAGACCAAGGTCTTGGTCTCGTTCAACAAATTGGGTCAAGACTGGTTCGAGACTCAATAGTTTTTGTCAAGAATACTAAAACTTAACTCCCTTTTATCTTCACCTGCAGATGCACAACAATGTGAATTAAAAGCAGTGATCAGAGCGCAGTTGCATCCCACCATCTCTGAAAAAAACAGTATTATTATTGCTAATGATCATGCAATTGTGTTGCATGCGATTGTTTACAAAATCAGATGGCATTTGGTCCTTTGATTTAAAAGAGCACTCTATGTGTTCACATGCAGTGAGGTGTGGGTTTTGCTGAATAAACACCTGCATCTGACTGTAGAAAATTATTACATTTGCTTTTTAAAAACATGAAGAATTTTAATACAGGAAAGTAAAAGGAAAGCAAAAACCCTGGGCCACTTGTAAGTTTTGTTCATTGCCAGAATTAAGGATATGCGAGTCCTGTAATCTGTTGTCCCCGCGTCATCTCTGTTGGCTATGTTATTTTTGTAAATCCCACTGATTCTATTGGCTTTGATTGTTTTGGAATTTCCCTGTGAGGCAATTTGCGTGCTTGCATGGACTAATAATAATAACAAAATGCCTAATAATTGTTTTTTAAACATCTGATACTCTGACGAATTGCTTTTGTTGAGATGATCATAAGAGGAAAGATTTTTTTTAAATATGAAAAATCTTTGTCAGCCTAATCTCTCACTGTTTTTTAAATTTATTATACAACTATTGTGTAATGTAAGATGATTATTTCAGTTTAGAGAGTGCGTATCAATGTATGGCTGCATTTAATAACCAAAGTATTAGTTTATTATGACCATTATTAATTTAACACCAAGAAGTGGTTTTGTTTAAGTAATTAACCGTTTTTCCATTAATTTTTTTTTCATTTTGTGGTGTGCAAAAAGCAATGTCCTGAAATATTTGTCGATGTTCTAAACATTCGGCCTCGGTCTTGGTCTCGGTCTTGGATGAACCAGTCTTTGTCTTGGTCTCATAAGGTTTGGTCTTGGTCTTGGAAGGTCTGGTCTTGGTCTTGGAAGGCCTGGTCTTGGTCTTGGTCTCGGAAGAACCAACCCTTGACTCCATTCCTGCTGGACATGCAGCAAATCATATGTAAAGGGAAATATAGAAACATAAGTTAAAAGGCACTGAAATCCAAAAGGTAGATGCAGTGACCTGAAAAAGAGAGAAATAAATGCTATTGAAGATGGTAAATAGCCTGTACTTGTATAGCACTTTATCAAGTCCAGAGGACCCCGAAGCACTTCACACTACATTTAGTCATTCACCTGTTCACACACACGTTCTCATGCTGATGCTACTGGATAGTAGGCTACTGGATAGTAGGCACAGCTGCCCTGGGGCAGTCTGACAGAAGCGAGGCTACCATGCACCGGTGCCACCGGGCCCTCTGACCACCACCAGCAGGCAAGGTGGGTGAGGTGTCTTGCCCAAGGACACAACGATGGAGACGGACAGAGTGGGGCTTGAACCATCAAACTGCCAATTAAGGGCCACTGTTGCCACCATCGCCCCCCCAAAATAAAGATAAAGCCATATTTAGGGGAGATTATGTTGCAGCTAAAGATAGATTTTCTTGGTTTTGGATTTTATCTCACTGGAACTATTAACGACCATTCTTGAAAAATGTTGCTTTTCATCTCTGCCCTTTTACAGAGCTGAGATCAAACAGTCACTTTCCTCAGCAGATGATTCAAAGGTTTCACATCAACTGAGTCCAGCATTTATTTAAAAATATTTAGCCCTTACACTCCAGACTATGAAACCATATCTGTTTTGGTGCTTTTATAGAGCCTTTGTGACTCATGCTATTTCCTGGGAGTATTTGAAAGTGCAGGAGGGAACGACTTAGACAGTAAGAGATAAAGAAGAGGATAAAGGAAGGGAGAAGGAAGGGAGAATGAGATTAGGTGAGAGAGAGAAGGGGAAAAAAAATCAAGAGATACACTCAAGAATAGTCCAGTTGATATTAGCTGAGGTGAAAGTGAGGACAAGTACTTTTTCTTTCTACTCTTCTGTCGTTTACTTGGCAGAAAAGCTTCTGTGGTTGTTCCAGTTTGGCAGTATCACTTTGTACTCAAGCTCTCTTTTTCACTTTCTCTAAGTTAATGTGAAAAAATAAAACCGCACTTAATGGCTGATATATGGTACCAGAAAAGATTTTTTTGACTTGTATTCTGTTTTTGTGCACACAAAAAGACTGGTGTCAGTGGGAATAATGTACTTTAATGTGACAAAAGTCATTCATTATGTTAATTTCTTTAAAGGCACAGTTTAGTTTTTACTGAAATTAGGTTTTGTGCAGTTGTTTTTGGCATCCATGCACTTACCTGCATGTGACAGCCTTTAGAGTTTTCCAGTTTGGAAAATCAAAGGTTTGTTCTTTCTGGTGAATTAAGATAACAGCTAGTTTGAGCAGTAATCCAAAGTGGATTTCTGCAATCTCAAAACAATGAAATTTGAAAACCTTCACACTGCAACCATTGTTGCATTAAATAGTTGTTTACATTAAAGTTGAATGATTTTTACTTTTAAGAATATGCGGATTCTGTTAGAAAAAACAAATCTTGTTCTGTTTTAAATTTTAAGATTATTCATGAAATTTCTGAAACTTTTTGAGTATTTTTACTGAGCCAATGATAATGTTTCTGACATATGGCAACTGAGAAATCCAAACTATCCCCCAAAAGACAGCAGGTTGATCTTTTTCAACAACCTATTTTTCAAAGTAATCTCCAATACTCTATATATGGCTTTATGCAATTCCATACTCTTCATTAATTTTTCTAAACAGACAGAAAGAGAATTCCACTCTTTCAGAATTTGCTTATGTGAATTGTGTTCATGCTATACTTTGCAGAACTGTTGTTCTTATCCAATATGGATAAGATCCAATATGCTAACTATCCAATATAAGTCCCATCAAATTTCATTACATTTCACCATATAAAAGTACATAAAATAAAAGTAACAAAGGAAAATTCTTCTTCAGATCAGCAAGACATGTTTTCTGAGGGTATTTTGGATGCTCTTATATAAAGCTTTTCCACAGAAGTGAGTCTACTTTTGACTTTGCTGATGATTAGCGTGTTGCTCTTGTACTGTCCGATGGGCAGTGAGATTTTTTTGTGTGTGTATGTGTGTAAACCTGTGGAAGAGTACAATTGCAGTGAGATCTGCAGAGGGAGCAGCTGTCAAGAGGAGGGTGTGGGTAATGATGGCCATGCATCACTGTGTCTGCATTCCTGTGTGTGTGTACGTGTGTGTGCGTCCATGCCAACATGAGTGTGTGATAGTTTGGAAAGAGCGTCTGCTCATGCGTCATTCTTCTGTGAGCTTGCAGATGTGTGTATTGCTTGGACATGTGTGTGTTTGCTACTGTTGCCTTGAGTCTGACAGTCTGTCAGAAAAGCTTTCTAATTGTGGTTAAAAGATGGCAGGCCAGTGTCAGCCTAATATATCATTCACCTCGTACACACTGAGAAACTGACACTGCCACAAACACACACACACACACACACACACACACACACACACACACACACACACACACACACACACACACACACACACACAAAAATAGGTTAGGTGATTTGGCAGGTCCCTTAGCTGTTATCAAACAACCCACTGGTGTATGAGGTAACCAGGTTATGTAAGCACACTATATGTATGTAAATGAGTATTTATTGATAACATTTCTGGAGGTTTCTATTCCTCTCCATTAACAGAAACTGAAAATAAGAGAAGGGAATAAAGCGGTGGGTCAAAAAGTTGATAAAAAAATAATATAAAAATTTTAGATTGTAATATAAAGACAGAATGTGAATGATCTCGATGAAGAAAGAACTTTAAAATGAAAATAGGGGGAAGATAACAGAGTGCAAAGAAAATCAAGAAAAAGGAAGCAATGAATGAAAGAATAAATGATCTGTTACTGCACACTAACTGATAACATCATTTAAGTATAAAAAGTCAAGAGAAAGTTTGAAATAAGACAGAATAGGATCAAGATTATAGAGATGCTACAAAGGGAGAAAGAAGGAGAGAAACGGTCACAATTTGAGAGAAATCAACTAAGACTGAAAGATGTAGAACATGGTAGATCACTTGTGGGAGTTGGAATAAAGATCAAGAAAGAGAAAGAAATGAAGAAAGAAGAAAGGGGAAAAATAGGAAGCACAAGGAAGGAAAGTGTGTTAATCTGTGCTGGCAGTCTGGCAGCGCAAAGAAGGAAAAGACTGTTTCCACCTCTTTCTTTTCCTCTTTTGTCCTGCCACCTTCCATTTCAGTGATTTGTTCCTTTATTCCTCTTCCACTGCGGTGTTACAGGCCTTTCTTTGTTTGTGTGCTTATGCATTCATGTCTGCTTGTGGTCTGTGTATTTGGGGCTCGTTCATAGAGACTTTTCTGCCTTTTTGTGTTTATCCATGTGTTTTCATCATGTTTTATGCATGTGTGCATACACTGATCCGAATGTTAATACACTGGTGGGAGCATCTTTATAGCAATGTGAACAGAATTGACACAGTCGTGTTCTTCAGACCTTCTCTGCATTGAAATGAACTGTTCTTCCTAAAAAGTACATCCATTGCACGGACACATGAGCAGATCCATGAGCTCACAGTTGCACTGAGTCACTTTGTGTCTAAGGGTCAGCACGGGTCAAGATTAAAGGGTTCCCTTGCAGGAGAGTTACTCATCCTCTGGCATGGGAGGAGGCTGACGACAGAGAGGTTTATGGAGGAGTTACTTTAAAGTTGGCACAGTGGGAAGAGATCCACAGGTCAGTCTCAGTGACGACAGCCTGCTTTTGGCAACAATGCTGCTTTCTTCATCAGTGCTGGTTTTTACAAAGTTGCAGTATAAACTCACATTTATGTTTGTGCAGTTGCATAATGCAAGGTAATGAGATGTACTGTCAATGTTTTACTTAACACTATCAGTTTGCAGATATAAAAGAGACTTTCACTCTACAAAGAAAATGAATGGTAGTTTGTCGTGCACAGCTACCATGAAAAATGATGTGCTGGAAATTAGTTGCACAGTGTCTTTATAGAACCATTGTGCTAGTAATTCTGGATAATTTGCCTCATTAATAACAGTTTTCATCGCAACCATGACATCTGATGGATTAAGCAATAAGACAGGGAAATTGTTCCTCCTTTCAGTCTAATAATTTTAATTGCATGATTTAATTTCTATCCAAGAAACACCCTATTTAAAGCTTCCTTAAGACTCCACTTAATGGCAATATAACAGGGAGGGTGGGGGCTGCTATTTGTGCTATATTGAGCTCATAATATGTAAATATCACTACAGCAGCTCCAACCAAATTTTGCTTGAAATTACAAATGCAATCATGCAAATGTGGGGAATCATTTAAGAGTATTACATGATCACTAATGAAGCCACAAGTGGTTTGCAATAGTATTCACACTTCTTGAAATTAATCTTCAGTGTATTTTAATAGGAATTAGATAGACCAAAACAAAGTACCTTATAACTGTGAAGTAAAAGGACATTCATGCTTGGTTTTGAAAATCTTTTCTTAATGAAAACTTCAAGAGTATGGTGTGGCTATGCAGTAAGCCCTGTTTACTCTGATACCCCTAAATACAATTCGATACAGTCAGTTACCATCACAAGTCACCTGTGAGGTCTATATGTTTGTAAAGTAATCTGTGTTGAAATTGATCTGTTGTAGGAGCGGTTTAAAAGTTTTATGATTTTTGAACAAAAAACACAACCAACACAGCAGAGAGGCCAGGAAATAAGTTCTGGAGATGTTGTTTAAAGCAGAGTTAGTCCAGTAGTGTAAATAGTTAGTGTAAATATCTTGTATACACTTGAAATAAAACAAAACTAACTTACAAGTAACTTTTCAGCATGATATAGAGCTTGTTTCAAGTCAAAGATTCCTTAGTGTTGATGAAAAAGTACTAGTTATAAGTGAAATAATCTGCCATTTTAACTTATAATATGAGAAAAAATAATTTTTCTACTGAATGAATGAATAGTGGAAAGTTAACACTGCATAAGCCTAAAAACACCATCCCCTTCATGAAACATTGTTTTGGCAGTATGTCTGCTTTTCTGTAGTGGGACAGTGAAGCTGGTCTGACTGGCAAAAAAGAATGTTTTAATGAAAAGATCGAAGCTAAATACAGGGCAATCCTGGATGAAAACTTGTTAGAGCCTGTAAATGATTAAAGACTGGGACAGCGGTTTACCTTCCAGCAGGACTAAGATGCTAAGCATACATCCATAGCTAGAGTCAAATAGTCTAGCTCAAAACATATTCGTGTGCTGGAATGGCTTAGTTAAAGTCCAGATCTAAATCCAACTGTGAATCTGTGGCAGGTCTGGAAAATAATTAGCTTTTTTTTGGTGGCCAAAAAGTGTCTGCATCAGAATGGAGGAACACACAGAGGGATGTAGTATGAAAGGCTAATGTGTTAACAAAGAGTAAAGAAAGATTTGAGCAAAGATAAAGAAATAGGGTACAGTGGAAAAAATAGGAGGAAAATGTGTTGATGTCAGTTTAAGACAGAATGCCCTGAGGTTGAGCGGGGAGAGAATGTGTGTGCTGACCAGTTTGACCTAAAATGTCAGTCAAAAGGCTTTATTTTTTCCAGAACAGTATGGTGGGGAGGTGAGTCAGTTATTAGTCAAGTCAGTAATGAAAATGGAACTTACACATTGCTCTATCTCTATGGTGCGCATTGTTTGCTTGATTCCAAAAGAACTGCTGGGCATGCCAATAGGTTGTTGTATATTGCCTCTAGAGGAAGAAAACTAGACCTCTAAGTTGGTGTGTGTTTGTGTGTGTGTGTGTGTGTGTGTGTGTGTGTGTGTGTGTGTGTGTGTGTGTGTGTGTGTGCGTGTCTCAGAGAGGCAGCACTGTAGGGCATCACCTTGGCAGAGGTATTAAATCTTTTTCATCCTCTCTGCAGCCTGTGGGGAGAACCAGGAGACAGATTTACTCACACACATACGCGCACAGCTGCTTTGTGGCATACACTCGCTCATGCTGAAACAGACAGAAACATTTTGCATACTATGAGACATGGAGCCTATTCACATGCCCAGTCACATTGTTCCAGTCGCAAAGAGACGGTGCCTGACAGGCTACTGGTTTCTGACTTAACATGCTCCCCAAGCTGTCAGTTCTGACTCACACAGCCAGTCATAAGAATCCAACCTGCCATGTGCTACAGTAGATATGGAGTCTTAAGTGGGCACTGGTATCCAGCTAAGGAAAATGCTACCATCACATTTTTTTTATTTGGTACAACTTAAAATTAAATCTGTGCACTTGCAGACTCTTCCTACTAATCTACAGTGCCGGCCACATTCATTGGCACCACTGGTAAAGATGTATGAAAAGCCTTAAAAATAAATGGATCTTCAAGTGCAGCTTCATGCTCTCACATTAAGAGATTTAGAAAAATCCATTATTTAAATTGAGTGTTTTTTTTCTTTGGGTAAGTAATCCCAAATTAAGACATTTTACTATGATTTCTTTTTCAATAGTCTTTTAGAACATTTCATATTGCTGAGGAGTGTTTAGAGAGGAAGAGTTAAGGAGTCTTTTGACTCTTCACTCTTATGTGCTATTTTTGCAGCTCATGCAATAGATTGTCTATAGATAAAGGGACTAAAATAACCATGGAAGATTGATTTTATGTCTAGTTAACCAATTCTCTGCTGATCTGGCCATGTGTTCTTGATCCTGGTATCTGACTTTGTGAAGCTATGGACTATAAAAAGGTTTCCATGGCCTTTAGAAGAGAAACATGCCTTACTAATCATGATATTACAACCATTACAAATCCTCTACCATACTTAACAGTGGGTATAACATGGTTTTCTACATATTCAGCCTTTGTTTCACTGCAAAGATTATTCTTATGTGACCAGTTAAATTTCTGTCGCATTTGGTAAACTCTGAAAGTTTAAGTTTGTGATGATCACATTATATTTAAACCTCAGGAAAAGGATTATGAATTAGAAGTTTGCAGAAACTCAGTGTAAAATTATCTTAGAAATGTAAAGAATAACTTCAAAAACAAGGCTTAGGTTACCTCTAAAGCCCTTTGGTCAAACTGTATATATAGATTTAAAACTAACATTAACAATTACATACTTTAATTCCATAAATCACATTTTTACTTACAGGTTATATTGACATTTAAAATTTTGACATTAATATCCCATAAGCAGCTGCCTTTATATAGTAAGTGAAAGTCAGATGTTGAACAGAAGCATCAGAATACTTTCAGTCCTGAAGGAATGTTGTGAATAATTATAACTAAGGCAAAACTAGGCATTTAAATGTCTTGATTGAACACTTGTTTTGTCTGCAAGAAAATGGATCTCTGAAAGTATCTCATACTGGCTACTTAGTGGTCAAAAGTCAAAACAGTTTGATATTTCTCAGCTTGTTTTTCTCCTGTAGATTTAAAAAAACATTGGTTTTTAACAGTTTTATTAATGGTAATTTAGTTTTTGTGTGACTGTATGTTTTAGGTCATAATGAAAGTGGAAAGACCTGGAGACAACCCAGTTTGACTTTTCTGCCAGGGTTAACCAGATAATTTAAATTTCTCTGGTATTTCAAAGAGCTAATAATACTAGACACGCTAACCAGGTGATAAGCGAGTTTGAAAGAAAAACAGTTGATATGCGGTGTTGTTTTTCCAATATTCACCCTTTGTCTCTCAGTAAACCCACCTGGAATATTTGTTTCTGAAAAGCTCAATCTTATTCTAATTTGACCAAAGCTCAAGGTTCTAGTTGAAGTCAAAGCAGCATTTGGCAAGCTGAAAAGATTCATGTTTCTGATGGTCAAAAAGAAAAATCTTTTCCTGCTAGCAGTAACAGACTAGATGGTGTTCAATAGTTGTAATGAAGGCTTTGTAATTTCTCTGTGGAAGTTTTATGGGAATACCCTACTGGAAGGTAACCCAAGTGAAGACTGTTAGGAGAGATCATATACCACTTCTACCTTGATAATGCCTTGGGATCCTTTTAAAACAAGTTGGGTCAAGGTATCTTTAATGTCCTCAGGGGGCAATTTATATTACTGCCAGCAGAAAATGCATTCACCTACAAAAAATACTGTAGTACAATAAATACCATCAAAGTATAGCCAGTCATGACTGAAATTTTACAGAATTTCTTAAAATAATTGAAAAAGCAGTAAACAGTATACAAGGAAATTTTAATTTTAAGCTAAGTCAGGGAAAGAACCCTTTGCCATCGAAAGAGAAATGAAATGTAAGCATCTTATTTATTCTACAAAAATAACAATATACTATTTTTTACATCATTGCATTTGTTTTGTGAACATTTGAACAGCCACTATACTGTAACGATACTACTGTATAACTGTATTTGAACGACTACAAGGAGTCATTTTGACTGCTGCAACCTTAGTTAATTCACCGTGTAAGTTTACAGCTAAGAAAATTAATTTATTTAATTAAAGAATGTTTAACAAACAGAACACTAAAGTGGACTATTTTCAATTTCATAGACAAAGTTCAATGGTCCATCAAATTTTGCTTATATCAAACATAATCATCAACCTACATTATAACATATATATAAATATATATATATATATATATATATATATATATATATATATATATATATATATATATATATATATATATACAAGAGCAAATTGTGTCAGTATATTTGTCTGAGCAATCTAACAAAATATGCTGCTGAAAATCAACAATTTTAGCCTCCATTTTCACAGAAACAAAATCTAACCACCACGTTTTGTATCATCAAAACATTTTTAATAAATGGTAATCAACAAGTATGAAATGAAGTAACAGAACATAAAAACTGGACTTCAAAAGTCAATAAAAACACCTAATAAAGCAAGAATATTTATATTATTTGAATTATTTACATAGATTATAGTGGGATAATAAAGTTATTTAAGTTGTAGCCAGCGCAAATCACTTCTCTTCCCCTGCTGCAACTCCTGCACATGGCTTTGCGTCATCTGCTGCAGGTTTCAGAGGTTTTATATTTAATGCAGTTTTTTGTCTTTTGGCACTGCCATATTTTTTGAGCCTGCTGCACTTTTATGTACTGATGACTTAGATTACCACATTGTTCCACCTCCCATGATGACTGTTTCCCCTCCATTAACTCAGTTCAAAGCTCTTCTCCCAAATGCTGCAGAAACTTTTTATCTAGGTTCTGGTGTACTTCTGGAAGAGATTGTGGGCATTTATTCCTTTAAGGTCCAGAAAGTTATCAAACACAGCAACAGGCCATCTCCACGTACCACCTTTCACTGAATATTTTTTTGTCATCTGATCCAGAAGGTTCACACAGTATTTTGTGTAGTTTAAATACTGCAAACCATAGCTTTGCCTTTGATCCATCAATGATGCACACACCTATGTGCATAGTGCTGAGAATACACACATTTTTGTGGGACTTACCCTCATAAACTGTGAGTGTTGCATCTCCACAATTCAGCATTCTGGTTAAAAAAAGCGCTGCTTGCTGTTTGACAGAGGGAGGTAAATCACACTTTGTTTTCCCCACAAGATGGTCTTGGCCTGAAAAGTGGTTGCCAATTTTAGAGGTGAAGAGGTATTCCCTTCTCAATGGATTGCTCAGAAAGTTTCAGAACCACACTCTACTCCAAGTTTCCTCCTTTCCCAGATATAGAGGCCCATTCAGCATGCATTTTGACTTGACATATGCCACCAGGCAAAATTTTATCCCAAATTTATCAGGCTTCTTTGCCATGTACTGAGAGAATTTACAACTTGCCTTGGTGGGGAACAGCCATGCTGGAGATGCTCCTTGACAGATAGTTGTCAGATTTCTCAGCCTGGTGTTCTCCCTTTTATTTTTTCTGGTAAAAATGAAAATAGACCAGTTGAAAATTCCCTATGGTCAAAATGACCACCGGTGGTTGAAATAGGAAGAAACGATCACATTTCCTTTGTCCTTTGAACATGAATATCAAATCACTTCTTTATTAAAATTTACACAGTTTTAGGAAAAGTCAGGGACCACCAAGTGCTTGTTTTTATTTGACAAAGTAATTGAACATAAAAGCTGGAAAACTATCAAAATGACCATCCTGGCTATTTTAGTGTTATGGGACTAAAATTATTTTACCGGATGATAAATAAGTTACTTACATGATGTAACTTTTTCAAACAGGAACATAGAGACTCGCAAGAACAACTTTTGTGTCATTCTAACTTACTACAAGCTGCTAACATCTGTAATAGTTATGTTGAGAAGAAAATTAAACATTTTGGGGAGAACGACCCCAACGACCCATTAACATGCCTGTGAGGGTTTTGTTTTTGCCCGATTGTGAAAGACAAACATTCCTCCTTATTTCCCTCATATAACTGCACATGATCTGCTGTTTTACTGTTCAGTTTGCATGTTTATCTCATTCCTCCTGTTTTTTGTTTCTTCATTGCCTCTCTTGATGTTTTTCTGTTTCAGTCCAAATTTCAGCATGGCAGCAAGTAGGGGGGCAACTATAGATTAAAAATTGATTAAGATAACATTGGAAACAGTTTGTCCCTGCTGGGTTCCTGCTGTTTTATCAGAGCTCACCTTCTTGCCTCCTTCTTTCCACTCTGTTGTTTCTTTTTCTCCTTTTTTTGCCATGTTACTTCCTCAGTTTCTCTCATTTCCATTCATCTGCCCCACACTTTACTTTTACTATGTCTGTCTGTTCTTTCTGCATGTCTGTTCTAGCCAATTTTAGATAATTGCCTGGGAAAATTTCTTCAGTTTTTGTGACAAATTAGGTTTTTGTAGTTACTACTTTAATGAATCTGACTATACTGATTTACATGATATATGGACTGAAATTATTAAGAAATGACTCAAAGATGTATGTTTCTAAATCTGACTATTTAGTTGAATTACAATGAAAGACCTTATTTCGCCACTATAAACCTCTTTTTACTGTTTTGTATATGTTTGATCTAAGAATATGAGACATATACAACTTGGATCATGTATATTCACACTATTCTCGAATGTTCTCAGCAGCAGTGCATTTTGGCAGACAAAAAACTTTTTTGTTGATACTAATGAAAAAAATCACAACCCCTCCATTTATCTCAATGTGGTAGCAAATTAGGTTTTGTCCTCCCACAAAGTCATAGGGTTGAGCGTTTTCACCATCTAATTGAAAATGTGATATATAACTTTGCTTGACGTACTTGTTGCAAACACTTAATTCTGTTAATTTTGTGTTGTGGTAGAAAGACAGGTGGCAGAAAACCTTTTGAAATAAATTCTACTGTGAAATGAATAGAAATGCATTTGCTTTAGGCAGTAAGATTTGAACTTGATTTCTTTCTCACTAGAATGCCTTGGTAATTTTAAGCTTAATTTTGAGCTGCTTAGATCAACTCAATGCAATAGATTTAACTTGACATCATTTTAGACTGATCATTATGAGCTCTTGTGTTACTTGGCAACCTGACAAAAGATTTGTTGCTGTTTGCAGTTTTCATCTTAATTTTCATGCACAACATAAAACATAATATCACAGCCCCTTTCAAACATATTTTTCCATTTGAACTTTGTCACATTTTGTCAAGTGACAATTGCAAATTTCAGTGTATTATATTAGGATTTTATGTGATCGACCAACACAAAGTTGTACAAACATATAAAGTGTAAGAAAAAGTTTCATACTGTAACTTTTACAAGTAATAATCTGAAAAACATGACATACATATGTAATGAGCAATTTTCATGTCTTGTACATTCATAATCGGACTTAGTTTTAAGGTTTGAGTAGGCCATTTTAAAATATCAATATACATTGATTTAAACCTCTTGATTGTAACATTGTGTGTTAAGGGTTGATTTCCTGCTGGAATTTGAAATGTCAGTCACACCTTTTCTTCCAGGATTCCATTGGTGTTGCGTCCATCATCACATCAACACTGACGAGCCTAACTTTCCCTGTTGAAAGTCATCCTCATGACACATTGACCACCATATTTTATTGTGAAGATGGTGTGTTGATGGTTTTATTTATTTATTTTTTCTATTAAAGTTTTATTTACCCAGATGGATCATTAAGAAAAACAAATTCTCCTTTATATTGAAGATCTGACCAAGACAGGGTTGCTATACAGTGTTACTTCTCTGCCATACACATAATTATGCATTTATGCTGAAAAGTTTAGTTTTGGGTAAATGTAGAAGCATGCCAATTTCAGAAATGTGGAGATAGCTTTCCTTTACAGTTTGTGGCAAAGGCAGTTATAGCTTTGCATTATCTGTCCATCACACTTCTCACACTGATATTTGAGTAGTTGGTCATATATATCTCTCAGCTGGGTATAGGACAAGATGGAAATATATGAAGGGGGGTACTTTAAAAATTATTACGACCACTTTTACTTTGTTGTTGTTACAGTAACCATCAGTGAAATCAAGCAGAACTTCAGTCTCCCTTCTTCCCAATCTTCTTCCAGTTCAGAGATGATCAAATCCATTTTTTTAAATAAAATTATTAGTTTACTTGTCATGCTGAAAGTTAACTTGTGCTGGGCTTTACACATGACAGCTGGGTGGTGTCATAATTTGCATAGTTGAAGCAGAGCCAATATGCTTACATCCACTTGAGAACGGCATATTCAAGGTTTAATAAAATAGGAAAGTTAAAGGTCTTGAACAAGGTTAACAGGACTAGAATCGTGGACAGAGTAACGGACAATGGAATAGAAAAACCCAGCAATGAAACAATGTAAAACCAAGAGCTAAAATACTCAGGCAAGGGTGGAAAATGACAAAGGAACCAGATGAACTAATCAGAGGCAATGTGGAAAAAGCTATGGCAAAATAGAGGCAGGGAAACTGAGGGAGAGAGACTAATTAACAAAGGGAGCTGATCTAAGACTCAAATGATCTACAAAACCAAAAGGGAAAAGGCCTGAAAATAATCTAAGAGAAATACATTTTAATGTACAAGGAACAGAACACAAGCACAAACTAAGAAGCTAAACACAAAAGAATTAACTAATTTGGTAACACCTTTGTAACAATAATGAACACAGAGAAATTAACTGAATATGGCGAAAGCTATCGAACATAAGTAAACAAGGAAATGATCAAAACATAAAAAATCCCCAAACCCAAACATCCAAGGATTATGACCGGTGGTGGTACTTTAGATAAACAGAAAATAGAGAAACCACAGAATAGACCTCACTGATAAACTCAAAGTGATGCTGGAAAGATATTGCAAAGGGAATGAAGTCTTGAGAGGGATAGATATGTGAATGCAAACACTAAGCAACTTATCTCTTCAAGAGGAAAGATAAAGGAAGGAAGACAGGCAGTTGGTGAGAGAGAATCAGATAGGTGAAAATGTTTAGGAGAAGCAGGAGGTATAAAACAGTTTAAAAAGGCAGAGCTATAGGAAGAAATTAAGAAGAGGGGTAAGCTAATCAGTGAGGCATGAGTTTAATGTCTCTTGTATTTCAACATTGTGTGGCTGTGTTCATATAAGAGTGTGTGTGTGCAGGAGTGTTTGCATGCATGTGTGCACACGTATATTTTTAGCTCCGATGATGAAGCTTAGTGCATCTGGTACCCCTAGCCCTTGGGACACCAGAGTAGCCACACACAGACATACTCCCAGAAATTCTTACCATATTTCAAACACAGTTTCTCCTGTCACACTCCCACACATACATACACTGACCGATCTGTCGCCTAAAGGTAGAGCACACACTGTGATGGATACAATCACCCATGTAACACAATCACTTAGGAGCGGCATGCATGACAAAACAAGACATGTTCTAGTTTTCACATAGAGAATAGGGATACTTGCACACACTGTGTCACAGCTTTGTTGTGACAAAGCTCTGTAAAGGTGGAAAAACAAATTTATTGTTTTTTCTTTTGCTCTGGTTGGTGCTGCTGCTATTCCTTTCTGCCTGTCATGAATGTTGTCTCTGTGTTGCTGAGAAAAGATGTAAAAGACGACACTACACCTCAAGGTCAAATTCACCATTTCAGTCATCCCTGAATCGAACAAGAAGAGCAGGAAATACTTCACCAGCATATTTGTCCTCTTGATAAAGTAGCACTTTCAAGATCCTCTAAAAATGTAGTGCTGTTATTTTTAGCAATAAGGAATGCAGTTCTGCTTTTAGTTTTTAGCTCTGCATTCAATCATTTCAGTCATATATTCCTAAAAGTAGCATTGATTACACATGTTCTGAGTAGGGGCATATGTTTAGAGTTGATTGCACTTCAGCTCTCTAAAGAAAATTTTAGATACTCTGCATATAGTTATTATTAAAAAGGAAACTCTTTAAGAGAATCTAAATATTTTTCTGATCTCGTCATCTTTTCAAACAAAGAAAAACAGTGAGTGAAGATGATCCGGCCCTTTAGATATCCCTGACAGGTCCGCAGTGTCATAGTGTGAATCACTTTGTGTTGATTTTGTACATGTTCTGTTCTTTAAAGTTAATTTCAAAGTTTTATTATTTAGTTAATGTTTCTCTTTGTCAAGCATAATTCCTGTTTTATTTTGGTTTGGTTTTCTTGGTTGCTATACCAGCAGTGGCGGTTCTAGACCAAATTTACCAGGGGGGCCAGGGTGGGGCCAGTGTTTTTTCATGGTGCCACAGGACAAAATAATGAAACAAAACAAACAAATAAAAATCAGGACACTATTTCACTGTTTAATATTAAACATAAACAATATTAATATTAAGTGAGCCACAGAGCCAAGGAGCCTCTTGTGTCTCTGGCGCTGCAGGTTGCAGACCCCTGAGCTAGCAAATGAAAACTCTGATCCTATCTCAATAAGGCTGAAGCTTAATTTCTAATTTATTCTTCTAGTAAAACTATGAAGGTAAAAAATTAAATTGGTCCAAGGGACCAATTAGTTATGATTTATGTGCCAGCGCATGTCATCATAAGAAATAGATTTAGTATTATCTCTTCAGTCAGAGGCGTAACCATCATCTCATAAGTGAGGGGGACACATTTTTCAGAGGTCTATGTCGTGATTTATCATCCTCTTGTCTCTCCTCAGTGGCTAATGACACACATAATCACTAAAAGTCACAGTACCACAGGGATGTAACAATCTCAACAATAGTAGCAATATTAATATTCTTCTATAGCTTAACTTGATATATTGGCATGAATTAACTAGCCTTCGTTTAGCCAACATTATACTTTCATGGAACACCACTACTTAACTTACACAGTTTGTTTGGAAAAAACTGTGCAAAGTTTTTTGCCGTTTCCTGGCTCTGTCTGGTTAGCTGACACACACTGCAGCTCCTCTCATCAGCTCTGATCAGCTGTATGTCTGCTGACGGTGATTAACAGGTGACACTGGCGTTACCCTCAATCTACACTGCTTGTGATTCCGCAGTAATTAAGCACCCATATAGTCACGGAGACTGTTTACACTGCGACCATAGTTCGCTGTGCCTCCGCAATGCTCCCTGGCAAGATTAGGACTGATCCTATGGAATGTACGCTCATGGTTTGTTTAAAGACGACTCGGTAAAATGTTACCGCAAGTTAACAATGGATTAAACAGTTGCAACATTGAAAGGAGTGCTTCAGGCAAGGGGCACAAATACGGGAAGTGCAGGTGACATGTCCCATTCATATCCCTTGTCTGTTATGCCTATGTCTTCAGCACAGGGGCCAGGACCATTTCAACAGGGGAACTGGACTATGTTGGTCCCTGTGTAGAACCGCCCATGTATTCCAGAGCTGAACCAAATTGGGAAAAATAACTGTCTTAGAGAGTAAAAGTATTAACTAAACCTTCAATCTTAAATAAGGCTTGTAAAATCTCAAAATAAAAGCTTATTTAGTTTGTTGGAGCCACATTCACCCATTAACACACACCACCAACACGCACACATTTACTCTAATTCTCAGACTGCTATGCAATGTGGCATTCAATATCTTGCCCCAGAACACTTTAGCTACGTTCACACAACAGGCAAATGCGACCTAAATCCTCTTTTTTCCCCCATATGTTACCTATAGCCAACTTTTTCACGGCAGGCTGAACGGCCTAATTCCGATCTTTTCACCCCAAAAACCTTGATCTGTGCCACTTCCATTTGTGGTACTAATTCCGATAAGTATATGATTCCTGCAGTCTGAATGGTCATGTTACATTTTATCCGGCTTTTATGTCATTGATGTGAGACATTCGTAATAATTTTGAACCTGAAAAAGCCAGATGGGGTAAACCAGGACATAAACAATGGCTGAAAATCATGATTATGAACTTATGAAAGACATCTGTGTCACTGAAGTGTATCACATCATAATCCCACCACTTGTGGCTCTGACTACACATTCAAACGGACTTCTCTACTACAGAAATTGCAGTCAATACTGCAATTTCACAAAAGGCTGTTGCTATTAGTTGTGTTTTTTTATTAGCTTCCTTCATGTTCTTATCATCTTGTGACAATACTGTTGTTCCATTGCTGAATAACTTTAAAATCGATCCATAAACATCTCCATCCATTATTACTTCCATAAACAGTGCACTGCTGTGTAATGTCAATGTTTTTCTTCTGCGCATGCGGGTCGCTTTGGGGACGTAAACCGTTCACATAGAAGTGTCATTGCGGTTGGGTTTAATTAGCAGTATGAACGACCACACACAAAAAAAATCAGATTTCAGCAAAAATTCAGAATTGGGCATCAAGTCCTGCTGTGTGAATGTAGCCTTTGACATATGAAGAAGAGTAATCCTTGAAACAAACTCAGAACTTCCCATTTCCAATTTCTAGACAACCCTCCTTCCCCCCGTGACTGAGGATAGTGTTGACTAAGAAAACCACAGATTATAGGGATCCTCTGGTTTCTAGTGATATAAATCTTCTAGCAATGAGGTTAAATTGTAATGACACATCGCTAAGATGACCAAATTTTACAAGAACTGGGCAAAAAGGGAAGTTTTGCAGTTTTAATATTGAATAGAAAGCACGAACTGACAGTGATGTGGACGGGCACTCCACTTATGGCACATTTTAGCATTTACCAGAAAAAAAGAAAAGCTAAAATGCCACCTCTGTTCCCCCTTTCAGTCCAATCATCCTCAGCCCACATGTCCCAAGCTGTCTAAACTTCATCTCAGCTTCAGAGTTTTAGCTGCTAGTGTCATCCCAAAGGGGGCACTGAGAGAGAGATGGAAAGCAGGGTGGGATGAGGGGTGTTAGTGTGAAAAGCTAGCATTCCCCAACACACAGTCATGACTGTGTAAGTGTGCTTATTACACTTTTTTCAGTGTGGCTCTTCTTGGAGTTTGAATGGACTACTGTTGTGACCTTCAAACCACAGCAACAGCTAGTAGCATGGATAGAAATGTTGGGTCTTTAAAGCTGAAGAATAAGTGTGAAACATTTGGATACACTGTACTTGCCCATACAGTATTCTGCAAAAGTGTTCATACTCATCTTTTTCACATCATGTTACAACCAAAAACTTTAATGTATTTTAAGATTTTTGTGATAGACCAACAACAAAAGACAGTTGTGAAATGGAAGCAAAATGTTCTCTGATACTCAAAATTAAATACAGCGTAATCGACTAATTTCAGAAGTCAGCTATTTAGTTAAGTCCACCTGTGTGTAATTTAATCTCATTATAAACACAGATTTTCTATGAAGTCCTTGGAGCTAAACTCTGGAAACAACCATTTACAAACGCAAACATTATTTGCTGTTAAGTAGATCTAATAAGTTCAAAAAGCTATATATTTCAGCAAAACCCAGTAGAACCTGAAGAAGATTATAGTGTTTGTGGCTACCTATTTACCTCTGAAAGCAAACTTAATCATTTTTTGGTTGTAAGTCAGATATGCTAACTGCTTTGCTCAGTGACAAGTGCAATTTGCAACATGCTAACAGCAGGTTACTTTACTACCTTTGGTGTATTCGGACATTATAGGAACATATTCACCAATACATGTTGTACATAACTATATGTGCAAACTCCCCCCAAAACTGAGATACAAACAGTCACAAGTGCAAAGAAAATGTTTATTACAGCAACCATTATACTGACTATACCATTATTATTTTTGAATGAAGAGCAGCCAAATTGTATTTTGAAATGGGTATTTTGAAATGGAATGACAAGAAACTGTTCAATAAAAATTTAATGTAAGATTAAATTGCTTCCTTCAATCAAACATAAAATGTCAATTGATAAGAATTATGTTTTTTCCTCTTTGTCTCTAAAAAAAAAAAAAACAAAAAAAAAAAACTATGCTAACTCAAAGTTTGGTCCTTTTGTAGTGCCATTTTAAAATTTTGTCAGTGTAGTTGTATTTGGAAACTTTACTGTTCACTGCAGTGGTATTAGTTAGAAAAAGGTTGAGAACCACTGCCTTAGAGGTTTGCTAGAGAACATTAGTGAACAAACAACATCATGGACACCTAGCTGCAAGAGGGGTCAGGGTTAAAGTTGTGGAGAAGTTTAAGACAGGGTTACATCATGGCTGTTAACCTAAATTTACAGGTCAGGCAAGAAGATTAATCACAGAAGCATTTAAGAGGCCCGTGGGAACTCTGGAGAAGCTGCCAAGAATCACAGCTCAAGTGGGAGACTGTTGACAACACATTCATTAGTTGTACTCTCCACAAATAAATCTGACCTTTATGAAAGAGTGGTAAGAAGGTCATTGTTGAAAGAATGCCATAAGAGATCCCATTTAAGGGTAGCAATGTGAGAGACATGTCAAGCATATAAAGAAGGTGCTCTGGTCAGATGAGACTACAAGGCCTACATGCAAATGGAATGTGTGGTTAAAAAACTAACTGTACATCACCTAAAAAAACAAACAAACAAAAAAAAAAACAAAACCATCCCCAACATAAAACATGGCAGCATCGTGCTGTGGGATTATTTCTTCAGAAGTGACAAATTTGATTGGAAGATGATTTGAGTAAAATACAGGACAGTCCTGGAAGAACACCTGAGGCTGCAAAGACTGAGACTGGGACGAAGGTCCACCATCCAAAAGGACAATTATGTAAAACATTTAGCCAGAAAGTAACTATCTTGTCAAAGTCCAGATCTAAATATGATTAAGACGATGGGTGAGGTGTTGAAAATTGGGATTCACAAATATGTTTCATCCAATCTGACTGAACTAGGGCTGTTTTGTAAAGAAAATTAAACATAAATTTCATGATGCAGATATGCAACTCGGGTAGACTTTCAGCTGTGTTTTTTCAAAGAATTGACTCAGTGGACTGAATCCAAAAGCTTGCAACACTTTTTACATTTTTATTTGTTGAAAATATGAAACATGTATCATTTTCCATTATGACTCACAATAATGTATTACTTTGTGTTGGTCTATCATAAATGATCATATTTGTGACAAAATGTAAAAAAATAATAAATAAATAAATAAGAAAAACTTGAAAAAACTTTTACAAAGCATGATGTCCTAAACTGTGTATGTTATTGGTTATGTTGATGCAAAATCTGATAATGAAGCCAAATTCTTATTGATATATCAAGTATGCCTGCACATTTGAGACCTGTAGAACTGCTGTATCCATTCATACACCCACTGAACAGTGTTGGCACATACAAACCTTCGGTCTGTAGGGCTTCAGTGATCCACTTATTATTTTCACTGATGTACAATTTGTTTCTAAGCCAACAAACCACCTACAGACTGTGGTCTGGCAATTCTAGCTCATTAAATGCTCTCAGTTCTGTGGCACAAAATTAACTCAGCAGGGCAGCCCTGTTTCATGCAACAAACAACCAGTTCTCTTTTGGCTTATAAACTTCTAAATAGATGCCTTATTTATTGTTGCGAGTGCTTGTTTAATAGTGTCACCATTTCTTAGTGTTTAAAATGTTTGCACACATTCTGTTGTGATAGTTTGTGTCACAGAGTGCAAATTGACTGTACTTTTTAAACTGAGTCATAACATATCAAAAATGTAATCCTACATATTTTTACATGGCGTTAATAAACTTGCTTGGGGTACATATAATTTGTAATTAACGTGATTCACATGTGCTGTAATTTTTACTATACATAAATCATGTAATATTTCCATGTGCATTTGCCTTGGTGTGTTTACTCAGTGATCTAGTTTTTCTGTGTGTATTCCTCCATGTCTCTGTATGTTTGGGGTTGTCAGTCTGCCTGTTTGGATGGATGTCTCAGCTGGTGAAGCAGAGCAACATCACACATAACTCAAACAGGGCTCAACTCGTTTTGACAGAAGGGGGAATGGGTGGGTTGGAGGGGAGAGGGAAAAAAAAATGTCTTTAAACAGATCGGCAAATATTGAATTATTTTGTTTTGTTTTTGTTTTAAAGGAGGCAATAATAAATTCAGGTATTTGAACTCTACAAAATGTATGCTCCCAAATTCTACTCACACATGTCACTCAGAAACCAACAATGTCTGAAATTGGGTTTTTCAATTTTTTTTCATTTCTATCGCAATTTTGGAAATCATAGTTTTCCCTCCATGCCTACTCAGCTCTCGCTCCACTTTGGTTTGATCCATCAGAGATTGTACTTAGAAAAATAATTCTACTTCCTCTCAGTTGTCAGAAGTCATGCAAAATATTCAGAAACATGTTCTCTGAAATATGCAAGAATTTTTAAAATGTAAAAAAACAGTCTTCTCTGCACTAAATAGTGGTGCGTGGATAATAGATGTAGAGAACTCCTGTTGTAACTGCAACATCAAAATAAAAATGTTAATTTTAAAGATTAAATGATGGTACATTTTTCAAAATATCAAAAATAAATGTCAGTTTGTGTCATCTACAGGATGATTCACATGCAATCAAATCTGGCAAAAAGGGAGTAAATGGATATTCAAAGCTTCTAAATAAAAAAAATGTTAGAGAGTAAAAAGCAAAAGAGCTTTATCCTGTTCAGCGAGGAGTCTGGGGAATCCATACACAAAAGTTTGCACACACACTTAGCATGCACACACATTTGCTGAGCTGGACTTTGGCCATTTCAAATGCAATCTCCACTTTCTGTGGTCTACCTCCTTCAACCCAGTGTAACTTCTTACTAACTGTCCATTACATCAGCTCTGGGAGGAGTCCCTGGACTTCATATGGTGTGTGTGCATGAAACTAGGAGGAAGTAAGAGGAAGAACTGGGAGGCTCAGAGCCAGTTTTGGCTGCAGCAAAGAGGGTCTCTTCAAAAAGATGTTCTCCGTGCAAGAGTTGCCCCTTTTCATAAGGGAAAAAAACCCACAGACAAATATGGATACTACCATGGCTAAACAAGCTCAGTTAACTCACAGGAGCAGATCCTGAGTTCATTGTGCAACCAGAGTTTGAAATTATAGTGGATTATTATGTATTTTCATAAAACATCTTGTGAGCCTCAGTTCAGCAATACACTTTAAAAGCTAATGTTTCCACAGGGGGGAGGTCTTTGGAAGTTCAGATGCAGCAAATATGTCTCAATGAGTCATGGAGAAGATGTCAGAGACCAGGCTTATTAAAAAAGTGGACTACCAGGGGAACACACCATGCAGAGTTCTTTGTAAAAAATTCAAAAACACGGTTCTTCCGACTATTTAACGTGTCATGGTTGCTTCTTGTCAAAGAAGAGCATTTGTGTATTTGCATTTGTTTGCAGTGGTGGATCTTTATGTTCACTCTTGTGATCTTATTTAATGATTGGTTCTTAATTAGTAGCTAAACAGCTTATCACACGGTAGAGGGATTTATTGGGATGTTAAACATTGCAATGCATGTTTGTTCTCGTTTTTGGTATAGCCCAAGAGGCATGTCTATACATGTCTGCACACATACACATCTCTGTGTTATATTGAGGAATATTGAATTTTTTAAATGTAAAAACCAAATGAAGGGAGATGGGACCAAATAAATGATAAATTCATTTACTTTTGATGTAAAAAAAACCTAAAACAATAATGTTTCTACTATCTCTGCATCTTGAGCTGTATCTTTTCAGTTAATTGGTTGTATGAATTGTACTGACTATTGTATGTTTTAATGTATATCTATTATGTCCATTTAAAACAGGTCACTCTTAAAAATGAGACCTCATGTCTCAATGATATTTACCTATATAAATAAAGATTAAACAAAAATAATAAATGAATTAAGAAATAATAATTTGAAAGTAAAAAATACTTGGCAGATTTTTTTTCACATTTTTTTGGGTACCGTTGTTAATGGTGTTCATCTTGAAAATAATAATAACGTGCTAATTTTTCATCAGAGGGCTGTTGAGATGCATTTCGTCTCGCTGCCATCCTTCTCATTGTGCTTGATGGAGTTTTCTTCCAGTATTGCATGTCAATTTTTAGACCACAGCCACACTAACCCTGATGTGGATACAGACATTTCCAAAAACAGCAGAAAACACCCAAAGTGAGCAGTTAGGGTCATTGATGGCCAGCCTGTTCTCCATGTTTTAGATTTACTGCACCTGAATTGAATAGCTAACTTGTCTTCTTAACCTGTTTGATGTTTAAAGGAAACGTATGCAGTAGAAAGTGAGGCAGATGTGGAAAAATCCATTGCTGCACTTTTGGTGTGCTTCCTGACTCAGAAAGTAAGCCTCTTTGTCATTGTTTCTTCTGAGGTAATCATCTTTCTTCCTATCTAGCAAGTATATTTACTGAGCTAAAAAACGGTGATGTAATTTCTACCAAATATATTTCCTTTCCTCAGAAAGCTCAAATATAGCTCCACTGAGGTGATTCTAAGGTGTATCTGGAGTGCAGTAAAATACTCATCTGAACAGCGGGGATGCAGATTTAGGGATATTGCTGTAAGGAATGGGACAGTTTAGTTGCAATTCTGAGAGAGACTAGCATCATTAAATTTATTTATTCTGGTCCTTTCATTGTCAGACTCTAAATGGTCATAACATGCTGATATTTTTCAGATCATAATCTTCATTCTTTATAGAGGTAAGTGAGAGACAGGCTAAAACTGTGCTGTTCATTAGCTATGTCAATTTGCGGACACCATGAACATTGTTTACATTTTTATGTGATTTGTACGCCAAAGGATGAAGGTTGAGTATTGTTGCTTATGCAATGACAGTCTTGTATGTAGACAGACAGTTAAAGTTGAAATAATGTGCAGGAACACTGGCAATTTCTTTTTTTTATTTTTATTCTGGATTGATGCTTTGTTTGATTTGTTGAGGAAGTGCTATAATTGGACAGAGTGTTTGACTCATGGTTGCTGCATGTTTCAGAGGAAATCCCTTTCATCATTTCAACTCTCATCTAACACGTCCCTACTCTTTTATTGTCTCCATCTCTTGTATTTTCCTTTATATCCTCCCCGTCATTGCTCCTTCATTCTCACCCTTCTGCTTTGTCTTTCTGCCATTTTTCTGTTTTTCTTCTCTTCTCCTTTTCTTCACATTCTTGCCTCTTCTCGTTCCACCACCTCCGTCTCTTTCTTTGCAGCTTGCCTATCTGCATGTCTGTGTTTTGGCTGTGTGGGCGCCATCCTGTCAAAACCTGCTGTGTGTATGGGGATGTGTGTATCATTGTTCCTTTGCTTTCTGTACTAACTGTGGTTGTATTTTGTTTGTTTGTTGTGTGTGTCTAAATTACCTTTATTGGTGAGTTGTGTACAGTTTAGTTTTGGTGATCATTCTGAGTGTACTTGTTTTCAAGTCGTGTCAAAACTGTGTTTGCATTTCAGCATATGTCTTTGTGTTTTGTCAGTATGTGTGTTTTCTATGTAAGTCTTTGCATCTTTGTATTATGTTAATATATTTGCATGCTAGCATATCTTTTTCTGCATTCTGGGATCCCAGTGGCTAAAAAAAAATCTTAGTTTTCTCCTTTTTTCTCTAGAAGAATAAATATCAGCTGCTTCGATCAACAGCAATCCAGAAACTCGCTTTTATTTTACCACGCCTAATCAATGCATCCTTTAACATGAGAGCTGACTTACAAATACACATACACACAGCAAAGAAAACAGCTTTGAGATTTTCTTAGCTGCAGGTTTAGCTTTTCAAACTGAGTCAAGATAGGACTGTACCATCAAGTGGCTCTCATCTTGCTTCCCACTGTTTCCTCCTTCCATGTTGGAAAACTTTCTAAGAAGCACTTTTCACTTGGCAAAAGGGCTTTGTTCTTTTGAAAAGTCACTTTATCTATATTTATGGATGGCTTTATGGTGGTGTAGTTGTTACATTTAAGACTCACAACCCTGTAAGCCTTAAATATAAATATATAAGGAGCACAATAAATATTATACTCATGACAAGGTGTATTTTTGATCACTTTTTGGATTTCTTTTTGTTTGCATCATGTGAAGGTCATACATTTTTTTAATATTATATCACCTCAGTTAAGTATATGTCTGGGGCAAAAAATTATAAATGTTCCATTCTAAAACAATTAGGAATCTACTCATACATGAATGGTTGGTGACAAGCAACAAGAAGCCTTAACAGACACCTTTTCAGAAAGTGGATTTAGCCAAAGAATAGAATAGAATAGAAAACCCCTTTAATTTCCCACAGTGGGGAAATTCCAGTGCTTGTGATTCCATCTTTGTTTTTCATGTCTTTGCTTCCAAAAACCTTACCATCTTCTTTTATTCTATGTCTACGTCTTCATTTATGACTGAACAGAACAAATAATTGTCATATAAAATTTTTGTGCATCATCCTTGTGGTTTATGTTCAGCTCATCTTACATTGTCAAATATATCAAGGATGACAGCATATTTCTAGTTTAAATAAAACTTTTAAATTGATTTAAAAAAAACAAACAATTTTTATCCTGTTGTGCCTATTTTTTTTAAAAAAGCTAGTACTGTCATCCGTAAGTTGCTATACCTTGGATCCATCTATCCATCCATCCATCCATCCATCCATCCATCCCTCAGCAACTCCCTTCCTCGGCAAGTAGCCAGGGCATCACAGACAGCAAAGCATGCACACACTGACACCTAATTTAGAGAGGTCAATTTATCAAACTTGGGTGTTTTTGAATGGTGGAAGGACTCTGTAAGAAGTTGGATATACAACATTAATCACCATGTAAACTTGTTCTTGTATAATGAAATATTCAATGATTATAATTTACTTATGATTTTTATTTTTATTTTTTATGAGAGGCATAAATAATCCTATTGGCTTCTACCTGTTTCTTTGCTGGGTAATTATCTTGTAGCGTGTATTCCATAAGATCTTTTTGAACATCCATCCATTGTTTATACCTGCTTGTCCATTCAGAGTCGCAGGGGAGCTGGTGCCCATCTTAACCAGACATTGGGTAAGAAGCAGATGACATCCTGAACAGGTTGCCAATCCATCACAGGGTTAGGATAGGGTTTGAGAGATACACAGCAAACAAAAATATGCACACACATGCTTATACCTAAGGGCAATGTTAAAGAGACCAATTCATCTAAAATGTACATTTTTTTTTACCGTGGGAGTAAAGTGTAGTAGCATAAAAGAACTCATTCATAGAAAGAGAGAACATGCAAACACAATGCAAAGACCTTGGGCCAGTAACCTTCCTGCTGCAAGGCAACACTGTGTTTTGGAGTTTGTTTGGTGTTTTCAGTTAGACCCATAACTACCTCAACTAATGTTTAAATGTATTACCAGTCAAAACTTTGGACAAACCTATAGTCATTGTTGACTTTTGCAAATACGATAATAGCTAAAGTCACTCTGTACCTCGGTAACACCTAAAACATGCAGGTCAATGTGCCTTAAGGACCAGGGTTGGGAAACTCTGCTTTAACATATGACCCATATTTTAAGCATTTCATATGCCTGTTTTTCCAAATGTGTCTATATGTTTCATTTCATAGTTTAAATGACTTAAATGATGTTCTGAAATCTAGGAAGAGTCATAGTAACCTGAAGCTTATTCGTGACTTTGTGGGGTATATGTGCAGTAAGCCTTAATTATTTACAACTAATACTTCAGCATTATATTTATGCTAGAAGACATTCCCCTTGATGCCTTTGTATGTCAGCATAATGAACCGTTTTTGTCAGTATTGCCATAGTAACTTGAGCTCATGCAGAGGGTGGCACTATCACAGAGAGAGGGGAAAAAAAAAACCAAAAACTTGTGCTTGACTCTGTACTCAGTTTTTTGTTGGGAGAAAATTAACTGTTTCAGGGATACCACTTAAAAGTTTTTTTAATCTCTCTATTTGTGAACCTCTTCCACTGTATTCACTTAACACTCACCCCAAAGATCTGCTGGAGGTGGAGTCATTTGACTTCCATACATACATACGTAACATACATAACATACATACATACATACATACATACATACATACATACATACATACATACATACATACATACCTCGGGATGTGATCATGAAAAATGAAAATATGAATATGAAAATATGACTCAGATGAACATCAATAATTTTAAACTTTACTCAGTTCACAGATCTGTTTTCCTCCATAAAACTTCTTGAAGTAAAAAAATAAACTCCAATTATGTCACACAATTTTAGTGTTCTACAGATGATATTATGATACTGCGGTAACTATGAACTTGCAAAACAATGCTATAGGTAATGCACAACAAGGGCTCTTTTGAATAAGTGACCAAAGTCACTTGATAGACAAGGAAAAAGAAAATTTCAGCTGTCAAGTCAATATTGAAGTGTTCACGGTATTGTGTGGCTGCTGTGTTCACTTGCTGTGTTCACTTGCTTACTTCTCTGCTTGTGGTTTAGAGAATGTGATAAATTTGATGGTGGTAGGTATTGTAGAAAACTGAAATCTTGGACAACATGTCTCTTCAAATGTCACATGGAGGACTAGGACAAAGCCTGTGAAATAGCAGATTGGAGTGGTGGTCCCAATTTTCAGAAAAAAGGGACTGGGGGTGTATTTCAATTACTAAGAGTCACACTTTTCAGCCTCCCCGAGAAAGCTTACTCTTGGGAGTTGGAAAAGTGACTTTGGCTAATTGTTGAATCCTAAATTATGAGAATGTGGTTGTCTGGTCAACATCTGTTTTGTGCATCTGGAGAAAGCTTACATATCTTTCAATATATTATTTGGGGTGTGCTGTTGACATACTTGCTGAATGGGATGCTTTTAAGGGCTACCCAATGCTTCTAAATCCAAAGTAGGTACTGTATCCACATTTTCAGCACAAAGTCGAGTGCTTTCTCAGTGCAGGTTACACTCAACCTTTGTCACCAACCTGTTTGTGGTATTCATGAACAGGATCTCATTAGACAGGACTGAAATTAGGTTCACCTATGAATCTTTTGTTCAGGGGGAGCTCAAAGTAAAGGGACCGATAATCTATAGCAAAGGGAGTCAGTGAAAGTGGTTCGGGTATCAAGATTTTGTTATGGGTGCCTCTAGGTTTTCAGGCTACAGTTTACTAAGACTTGGGAACTCGATGGAGGGACTATAAATCCATTTTGGTGTGGGAAAGACCTGGGATCCCCGAAAATGAGCTCAACAGCGTTGCTGGAGAGAAGGATGTGTGGTTTCCCCCATGGACCTGTTATCCCAACGCCCCAGTTCCAGATGGATGGATGGGTACATGGGAAACCCAAAATTAAATATTCAAGAAATAAACCGCTTTTGAAAGACACCTAAAGATATAATATCACATACAGCCGCACCACTTCAAAAGACACTCATAATGTTGAATAGAATAAAGATGCAAGTGGCATATGTTGCTATGTAAACCAGAAAATGAAATTATAAGTGTTTATGCTTATTTTTTTGACATACTTAACCCAACATTTATATCATATGTATTCAAACAGAAGAAAAGGTTTTAAGTTAAACTTGAAGGGTGCAACCTTTGCAGTTTGTTAGTAGTACTTTTTAGGATTTAAAGTAACAGTTTAACATATAATGATGTTTGACATAATTGACAGGAAAAGTAGAAAACCAGAATTAGGTTTCCTACAAGATAGAAGTTCTAGGGAGGGACGTCATTCCATTTCTATGGAATATCAATTCATTGAACAACAGCTTCTATTTTAGGCACAGTAGCCCCATTTTTTAACATAATGAACAGCTGCTGGTCACATCCTGAGGAGATATTGTTTGGAAAACTTGGAATGTGCTAGTTTCAGCTAGTTAATAAATATATGGTGAAATAAGTATGAACTGTGCTGCTTTAAAGCCCAGTTGTTCACCATGTTAGTCTGAAATGCTGGAATATCTTAAAAAGTTGAAGCTCCTTGGTTGCTTCCCTGCAGTCTGTGCTAAAATCATAATTTTCATCACTTTGTCCTGGTCATCTCCTCTCCTGGAACACTAAGTGGCTGAACTTTTGCATTAAAGCAGGCGTTGAGAGGGTGCGTTCTGCAACCACAAACCTCGTGACCTTCTCTCTCCACCTCTCACCATGCCTTACTCTGTCACTGTTCCACTCAGACTCTCATCCCTCTTTTTCCTCTTCCGCTCTTGCCCTGCTCTCATCCTTCTGTTCATCTCGTTCTCCTCCACTTTATGCAGCTATGATAATGTCGCTTAACCTCTCATCCCTTACTCTTCCTCTCTGTCCTTGTCTGAAGCTGTCATCTCTTTTGCACTCCTCTCACAGTCAGCACTCATCAAGTCTTTTATTGACTTTATCTGTTGGATGCTGAATGAACTTTTGAAATCACCCCCCCACGTTTTTCTTACATAGTTTTTTTTCATCACATTAATATTGATGGTGGAAATAGAATGTCATTATATTTTACACATTGACCTCTGAATACTACTGCTTACTATTACTTGTGGTGACTTTTAGCTGTTACAACAGATGATTTTCACTTGTTTACCATTTAAATACTCTCTGCAGATATCTCTTTTTACTTTCCATGTCACTTAAAGGAAATATACAAAATGGCAAATCTCTTCTGTTTTTTGCTACAGCTAACATGACACTTATGAAATAGTTATGACACAGCTCTTATTTCCAGTTTGCCACCAGCAGAATTTCACCTTAAAAACCCCAATGTACATTTGGAGAAGAATAAAGTAGAACTGCTCCATTTTAAACAAACTATCCTTATCAAATCTATTTTAAGCCATACCAACTGGGAACTACTGGATTTCACCTACACAAGGCAAGAAAATAAAGGCTGAAAGGAGAAGAAGACTGGTGTAAAATTTACAAGTAGAATAGGAAGAAGTTGAAGCTAAAAATGAAAATAAGTAAAATTTTACGGTGCGTTTTATTTGTTGTTGGAAGTGGGAATTTCTGAATTTCAAGTTAGAAACGTCCTAACAAAATGCTCCCTGAAGCTTAAATTTAAAAGCTGAAGGTTCTCTGGCAAACCTCGAGTTCGGATTCAATATGGCTGTTGCACATGCAGTATGAAAGTTGCAGAAATAAAGAGCTTGCAACTCACTAAACCAGTGGTGTCATACAATCTCTATAAGTAGAGATGTTTCTTTACTGTTTGAATGCATTGAATTCAAACATTATCGGCATGTATTATTTTTACTAGTCAGTCTGTTTACTGAACTCAGGTTTTCCAACTTAAAAATTATACAAGCTAGTAATTCCCAGATCTGACTTCTAAAAGACATTAAACAGCATGTAAAACTGGACTTTATTGGCCTATTTTCTAGTTTGTCAATTCAAATCTAGAAAAATGTACAATTTAGGACTCTGTTTCAGGAATAATAAATGTCTATATTAACAGTACAAAAGGTAAAATAGGTCTGGTTTAGTTTAATGCAAACTTGTCCTTTCAAATTAAGCACTGATACAACTAAACAGAAGTATGTATCATTGTAAAAGACTGTTTGTAGCACATCTTCTGAGCTTGGGTAACAGTTGGGAAGCAGGAGTAAAGTACAGTTCATTCAAAGCTTAAATGTGTTGTTAGATTGAATTGATTAAATAATCTTGTTACACACCACACAAGTGTTTGCATAAAATTACTCCATGGAAACGCATTACTCTTTCAGTTGCCACCTGTCTGAAATGCTGTTTGAATTTTTTCACACTATTTGAAGGCACCATGACAAAAACTCAGTAAGGCGGTGTGAGAGACTGATGGAGAATTGGAGGCAGCAACAGCGAACTGAAGTGGGAGGTAATTCTGAGTAAATCTACTTTTCAAGAAAAGAAGCTTCATTGGAGAGAAAGGAAAAGGATAGAGATTAAACCCATGAGATTAAACCCATGATAAGCAGAAAGAAAGAGTAGCACACAATGACAGTGGAATACAAGAATAACAACAAAATTATAATGGAGAAGGCCCACCTACAGTCCTTTGTGATGAGAAAACAAAATAAAACCTTAAATTATTCTGAAAAAAATGATCAAAGTAGAAACAATTGGATCACTTGGGTAAAACACCAGACATTACTTTAAAACCGAATTTTTAAAATAAGGAATAACTGAGTGGAACTCACCAAAAATAAAACCAGAAAATGGCCAACAGAGAGTCTTTAGTACTTAGCTGGAGACAGGCCATTAAGGAAAAACTTGTAAGTGGGGGGACATAAGTAGTCTCTGAAATGTTCAGAAAAATAATTGCAGAATACAAGAGAATATCCTTTAAGTATGATGCTATAAAAAATAATCATCATGCGTGGGAATTTCTTTTTCCTTCAGTAAAATGTGCCCTGAGGCTTGAAGTGTCAAATGGATCATTTCCATATCTTGCAAAAGGGGACAACTTCTTGTCAGATTGCACCACTCTCCAATAGATGGATGAAATCTGTGGAAACAATATTTTATCATTGAGCTTCCCCATAGTTAGATATGCAGGACATCTTGTGTGTATGCTTCTCTAAGCTGTTTTTAAAAATTCCTAATAAAAACAGATTTCATGAGGTAAAAGTGTACTGTGTGTCGGTTAAGGTTTGGTTTTAACACAAAAATACTCTTTAAAAAGAATAAGTTTGACATCGAAAAAGATTCAGAGGTTCTCCACTGAGGACCTTGTTTAAAGCTACTGTTGCACCATCTGTTTTCTTGCCAAATATGCTTGCATATCTTAAAATATGTTTAAATGAGAAGGAATGAAACTCATCAAGTTCTGTAACTTGCATGAAGGCTCTCTGTTATGTGCCCCTGTTTTGTATATTACACATATGTTGGCATAAAGGGTTTCCAATTTAATGTTCTTCAGTGTAAGAACAAAGGAAGTCACTTTTTACTGTTGTCATTTACTTTTGTGGCCAAAACGGTCAAATAGCTGAATCAGTTAGAATATAGGTCTAACCACTGCAACTCAAACCATTTGGCATGCCAAGGTGAGTCAATCTTAATCAGTGGATGCTGAGTGTCAACATGCTGTAACATTAGATGAAGTAAACATGTTATCAGGTCATTGCTACATCATTTGTTTAGGATTTAGAAACATTTTAAAGCAATGAAAATGTGTGATATATTACATCTTCAAATCACAATATTTATGCCACTGAAATATTCATCATTTCCAATGGGAGGTAAGTTAATTACTTAAAGCAGCATATATTCATATGCTATAGAAATGAAAGGTAGAAACAAAAAAGTGTAACTATAGTATAAAGATTTGACTTTTTGGAGCAGACAGAGCTGAATTGGTATTCTTGAAACAGCCATTTCAATTTTTTTTGTTCCACTATTTTACCAAAGAAAATAATTTCACGACAGTTTCCATAGTTAGTGTTGCAGCTCTACATCTTACCAAATTAAGGTTTACACACGAGTGGATTTTTTTTGGTATTTTTGAGTGTTTGTCATTATACATACAAACCCAGTGTAAACTTTAAAGGCTTTAGTGTACATAAATTTTGTCTGCTGGGGCTTTCAATGGGAAGATGCAGTCCTAGTTGTGACTGACATGACTCGCAATAAGCTGGAGGCAAGTCTTACATCTAATCGGTGTAGCTGACTACAGGCTCTTGATTCACTTCACTTCCAATTATTCGATAATGCAGAGGGGGGTAAGATACAGCAGAATAGCAGCTTAGTGCAAACAGGAATAAATGATGTCTTCAGGCTATGTGCTTCAGGAACAAACAGCAGAGTATGTGTAAATCAGTTAAGATTAACGGCAGGGACCAAAACAATGGTTTACCTAAATCAGATAATGAATTACTTGCCTCTTTTTAAAGATGTCAAACATCTCTTCCTTCTACTTAAAATGTGATAGTTGTTGTTCCTACAGAAAATGGGCCACTGTCCATTGTGCCCCTGGTTGCTGGGTGTTAATCAGCTTATTTTTTGCTCTCCAAAAGGGAGACAGCAACCCTTCTGTCCAATAACAGAGTGCTGGGAAATCACAACCGTAACACTTTTTTTTTTTTTTTTCTCTCATTCCGTCTTGCACGTTTTGCTTTGTGCTTCAAGATCAAGTTCTCATAACTCTTCTTCTATTTTATTGGCTTTGCATCATTCTCTTTTTATGTTTTCACCCATCTATCCCTTTGAAAAGAAGAAGCAGTTGGGAAAAAAACATTAAAGTGCACATTTTAAAGTTCTGTAAACCTGGGGTTAATGGGCTATAGTGGGTTGAAGGAAAAATAGAAATATAGAGAAGAATGAAGACGTGTAGAGTTAGGAAATACAGGAAAAATGAGGCAAGAGCCTGTAAAAGAAGGGAAAACAGAGGGTAAGCCTTCAGTGATTGTATGCTGTGATTTTTGGGGTTCAGACAGTTATAAATAGATCTAGCTGAGCATTAGTATTAGTAAACACATGTCCCCTTCACACAGCCTGTCCAATGCTGGACTGTTCCTTTACCATGCTTCACAGTTCTTTTTTTATTAAAATGTGAAGATTATTATAGCTCATTTATACACAACTATCTTGTGTATAAATGAGAAAATCAGCATACCAGAGCACTGCAGTTGTTCTCAAGCCTTTGACTTCAGAATGTTGGCACTATGTCTGAAAGCTCAAATTCCAATAGCATAACATTGGGTCACCTGCTCTCTGTGGCTCTAAAAGTGAGGAAACGTTGCGTGATGGTAGGGGTCATTTACAAACCATTATAGGATGATATCTGTGTGGAAAAGGTCGCTATGATATAGTATTTTAGCATATGGACTTCTTGGCACATAAATGTGTAGGTAAATGTATAAATATGGTGATAAGTGTTTGCACTGGGCACGTTGAAATGAAAAGGCGCAAGTCAAGTGTGTGTGCTTAGAGATGAGAAACCTTCAAAGGCCACATTAGCAAGTGCCTTAAAAGCCAAGTGTCAGCTTTTCATATTCTGTTAGTCCCACCACACACATATATTCCAGATAAATCCAAGCACATAAAGGATGTTACTCAGCTTTAATCACACAGCTTGATAGTGTGAGTTTGTGTGTGTTTCTGCAAGGCTTCTAATAGCTTACTCTTCCACAGTAATAGATCTGTCATTCAGCTGAAAAATAATGGGCCACACACACATTTGTGTAAATTTCCAAGAATCTTACTTTATTCCTGACTTGCAAATAAACACACACACATTCACACACACAAGAAAAACCCCTTTGTAAGATTATCAAGCTGTCACACTTCCAAATTGAGGCATGTGTTTGCATCACTGTCATGTTTCTTTTAATTGGTATGTTAAGATTATACACCCAGCCACACACATGCACACGCAGACACGCACCCATGCACTCACATTCACAATCACATATAATTTGTATAAATGCAATTCATGTATTAAGGATTAGGTCACAAGCTGTCACATTTCCTCTCCAGTTATAATTAAGGGTTATGTAATACAATGCTGCCAAGCACACTTTTGGGACACATGCACATCTCATTTTGAACTGTGCACACACTTGTGCAGATTTTCATGAACAACACATACATACATATCTGAAGTTTCTCATGCTTGCTAAAGCAAACAAATGTACAAACTGTTGAATGAGAGCAGACACAGTATATGCTGCCTTTGGGTTAAAAAGTCAAAAAGCATGTGAATTATTTAAACGATGCCTTGAAAGAAGAGATTACACACACACAGTCTTGTGTTAACATTTATAAGGAAAAAAGGCATTGCAATACTATTGTTGCCTTTTAACACTGTAAAGCAAGTCTTTGGGTAATGGGGTAAAACAAGCAATGTATGATTATCATGATTTTATTTACTACAGGAAAAACATCAAATTACCTCAAATGACTCCAACTGGAATGCTTTTCTAAAGAGTCATTAATCATCATAACATAAGTAAAATGCATATGTAGATTTACACGTTTGGTGCCAATGCCTTCTCCGGAGCTTTTTTATTTTTTATTTTATTTCATCAGCCAAAAAAATAGTATTTGGCAAAGTAAATTAATTTCTGCCTTAAAACAACAAACGTTTTCTTGGAAGGCAGGAAGAAAATACTGACCTCGCAAAACTGACAAACTGTTTTAAAGTCACAGAAGTAAGAATATCTTATAATAATAGGCAAGGTCCCACACGAACATGAAGTTGAAGCAGCTGTAGAAGAACACGCAGTTATGTGTGTCCATGCATACGAAATAAACTGAAAAGAAAGAATTAAGAGGTTTCTCACCAACATGTCAGCATAGTGTTGGTGTCTGTGGTTTCTGGGATAGATGATCAAAATGTGAAAACAACAAATCTCCTCATAATCTGATGTTTGCTTTGTGTTTGAAACCCTCCTTGGAATTGCAGTATTATGGTCATTGTTGCTGCTTACAGTAAGCTCAGGTAGAAAAATCTGTGCTGCACACAGACATCTGCAGAGTATCCTGTCAGGTGAGCGTCTGGTAGAGATGAACTAATCTAACACATTTGAACAAACATTATGATTTGGGGCTTAGAGTTAACATTTACCTAACATTTGCAAAGAGCCTTAAAATTATGTAAGCTTTTATTGTACAAGCTTCACACTTATGGCTAAAAAAAATCCAAACCCTAAGTCGGGCCCATAACATTATTTCAAAAACAAATATTACTAAAGTAGTTTGGTTTTTTTTTTTTTCCATTATTGTTTTTCGTAAGTTCATCTTGTATCTTTTATTAACCCATGACTTCTTGTTTCACTGGGTATAAATTTGATTCAGCATAGCGGCCCATTTCTGTTACCCTCTCTTGATGGCCTCTAAACTGCAAAAGGATCCACATTTATCTTGCCACCACACATAGTACACAGGACTGTAAAAGAGTTTAAAAAAAATGTTCAAAGGTCAATGTCAACAGGATAATGATCCAAAACATATGGTGAAATCAACACAGAAATAATTCTACAGACATGAAATCAATAATTCTCCCCAATCACTTCAGTCATACAGGAGACTCCATAACTCTGGGTGATCTAGATAATTGTGCAAAAAAGGAAAAGTCAAAGATTCAGCTCTTGGTATGTTTCTGCATATAGTGTTAGCAGTCTCTTCACTGTATCAGTTTACTCAAAAGTTGAATTTTTCTCAAATTTTTAGTGTGAGATTATTCCACAGCAATAAAAATTGTTTCATGCTTTCTACTCGTCATTACCAGGAGTGCTAAGTGTGAAGATACTGCAGATGACCATTGACTCCCAAGACCATCCACTCACAAGTTCTGTCTCGGCTTAAGATAACAATATTCTATAAAATGGTAGTATTTGTTTTTTTATTTAAACAACTAGTGACTTAAATCTGTTTAAAAGAGATCAATTGCTTTTTACCTAGTAGTGTTTAAGCAATCTGGGACTTTGCTACCTACAAAATACATGTATTATCAATGCACTATGTCTTTTGCTTGGCAGCACTACAATAAATTGGAAATCACAGTACAGGCTAATGGGCAAGGTAGCTTCTGTGAAACTATGAAGATGTACTGCACAACTTTACAAGCTTCTGTTTAGATCTGACATGTGATGTCTCCTAAATAACCCCCTTAAAATGATTTTTTGCTGATCTGGGATTTATAAAAGAAGAACAGAGGAATAGGAAGATGGATGGACATGAAGATAAATAGATAACTTGGCTTCCAGCCATCGGATGAGGCAATGCAGATATGTGGAACATGAATGGAAAAAGAAGAGATGGATGTATGAATAAATGGGTTTTCAGTTTGGTTCCAAGCCATGAGAATATCAGGGAAAGAATGAAAAAAAAAATGAAATGAGACTGACATGAAAATAGAAAGGGACGTGGATAGATGATAATGGTTTTTTCCCCATAGTTCAAAACCATGGCTTACATTGCCATAGGAGGGATAGAAATGGATAGATGAATAGTAATGGGATTTCTGCCTAGTTTAAAGCCATTGGACTTAGCTTCATGTTTGTTGTGTAGTGACTGACTGAAAGCTGCTTATTTGCAATACACTGCCATAAGCCAAAAGTTACATTAGTTATTGATGGTTAGCTTGCTCATTACTGAGACTGCAACTCAATGTTTCACTAAAATAATGCATGAATAATACATTCTAAATACTAAAAGAATGCAGTCACATTTGCTGATGTATCTTATAATAAATGTGTGTGTAAACTTTTGAAAGTTGAGTAACAATTTTTTTTTTCTTTTCAACAAAGCATTTTCATTGACCTTTTCTTTGAAAATGTCAAAATCACACAGGAAAATATCAAAATGTGCGTATCTGCCTCATATTTGAATGAGATAGAAAAATATAGAAATAATGCTCAACCATTGCAATTTTTTGTTTGAAGATGTCCAAAAATTCCACAGCATGAGCAATGCAACTATAAGATGCAGTGAATCCCTCACTACAACTACAGATTTTATGCAAGTGATGCTCAAATGTTGCACCAATGACTCAGTTATCCAAGCACTCTGTATGAGCAGATTAAGATTCCCTCACCTCCACATGCTAAATGCTTGCAGCAACTTAATCTGACAACAGCCCAACTTACTTTCTGACTGATTTAGCTAACAACCTTTTGGGTGCAACTTAGAGTATTTAACTTTTATCCTTAGATGATTAATTCTTTTTTAAATAAGGGAAATACATGATGATGACATTTCAGCAAAAGTAGCCTCCTCTGTCCTTACACTGCTAAACACTTAATTCTACTGTCTTTATCCCAGTACCCAAGCACTATTCAAAATGGAGTGACATCAACAGGAACATACATATTTCAAGGACATGACTGGATGTTTCACAAAATGCAATTTATTTATCCACATACATGGCATGAAAGCAAACTTTCAAATAATGAGTTACAGGAAAGTGTTGTCTGTCCTCTTCTGCTGAGAATGTACTATATGGTATTTTGACATTAGAAACTAGAGGACATGCAATATCTACACTACAGGAGGCCTGAATGACGAATGACTCACAGCTGGAAAAAAGTGGGGGAGCTGAAACATTTTTCAGATCGGGTATATATATATATATATATATATATATATATATATATATATATATATATATATATATATATATATATGCACCTCTTAAGACAGAGAGGAAATACAGTAGTATTAAAACTGATGTTAACATTTTACCATATACTTTAAACAGCTGCATAGTCCAATTTCCAATATAACCCCATTGTTAGGGTTTTTTAATTTAGTTTGTTACAGAGTATTAACACAGGCTCCACTAAGGGTTCTCGGAGCAGTTAAAAAGTAATTGCTTTCGCACATGCCTGCAATACACTAAAACATGTGTTTAAGAAAGCCCTTTGCTATTTTGTAAGCCTAAAATTAATCATTATGTCTGGTTCCACAGAGAGAATGAAAGTTCAAAACCAAGGAAGTCGGGAGCCGTATATTGGAGAATAAAACATTTTTACACCTTCAACCACTTGAAGTCTTGGAGCAAGAGAGTAAAAAATTACAAATATCATCATGATATTTATCTTTTACTGTTACGTTTCATTTGTCAGGTTTATTAAAGCAGAATTGTTTGCATTATTAAAAAGCATACACTAGCATATACTTACCTGGCTGTGTATTTGGTATCTGTATTTGCATACAAATATATTGTGGTAGGAACTCAAAAATGATCTAGTGGCCACATTGTGAGTAGAATAATAAATCTCACTGAGATAAAGTCCTGTCATGCTGTGAACAAACACTTTCAGGTATCTGTTATGCTTGAGCTGTTTTGATGTTAAATAATGTTTTTTGTATCTGAAAACTCTGGGCTTCATGTGTATAAAAATGTGTCTTTTAAAGTAAGAGAAAACATTAATAGTATCTTCTCAGACAAATATATTAGAGAATTTACACTTCTTTGTTAAAGTGAATACAAACTGTCACGTACGTGTGTGTGTATCTGTTTCTTTAGTACGCAAGTGAGTGTCCGTGCATGAAAGGAAATGTAGGATTACCAGCTTGCTGTTGTGAGATAGGGTAGGATTACGTGAGGGAGAGACAGCGGATGGAGGAGAGCAAAGGCAGGGGGTGTGACAGGAGCAGAGATGGAGAAACAAAGAGATAGATGGGTGACAGTCAGTGGGAGGAAGAACACTAAAAAAGATCAAGCTGGGACAGGAGTTTAAAATGAGAAAGAAAAGAAAAACTTGCAAAGGGGAAACAAATAGATAAAGGGAATATTTGTCTAAAAAGATTTAGTAATTATTACTGATGAGCATACAACATTCCCCAGGATGCCAAGTTTGAACAGTCAACTACCTGTAATGTGGAGCATCTCTATTGGCTAGGTAGTATGACCACAATGTAGACAAACGCACATCAGCAAATCAGTATGAGCTCCATTTTGTGGTCAAAGTTAAAATAATTATGTTTGTCTCTCAATACTATATAACATGCTGAGAATGGGCTCTATTTTCATAACAGACAGGTGTGTTGTCTTTAACACGTTGGTTAACTTTTAAAAAAGGAAAAGGGTAACTTTGGTAGCTTAGCTTTTAAGTTCCTTACTTCATTACATCTTCTGAAGCTAAAATAATGGGTAACTAGAAAAAAAATTGCATTTCCTGCGAAAATGCAGTGTGAATGCTGTAAGCTGAATGTTTTTGCTGAAATTTGCTGAAGCATTTGAAGACAACTGAAGAAAACTTGCAGAAATGTATCAAATAGGCAGAAGCAACAGAAAAAGGCAAAAGTCTGCAAAATGAACTTAGAGAAACTGTTAAAGAGAACTGGAAACTTTCACTCATTGGAAAAATTCCAGCTAAGGAGTATTAGCAATTGGTGCAAAACACTGCTTACAAAGCTAAACTGTAATGTCACAGCAGTTTATAAGCTAAAATGAGCTGAAAAAAAATAAATAAATAAAGCAATCTGAAATACTAATGACAGCATGTAGACTATCGCTAGCATGTTGACCTAAGGTAACATATTCTATTTAGTATCCAAAACCTCACAAAGCTCGACTTAGCTAAAAAGCTAAAGTTAGCTGAAATACTAATGAAAGCATGTAGGTTAGCTCTAGCATGTTGACCTACAGTAACATACTCCATGCAGTGTGAAAAAAAATCCATGTAAAAGCTAAAATAAGCTAAAAAGCTAAAGCAAGCTAAAATACTAATGATAGAATGTAGGGTAGCTCTAGTATGTTGACCTACAGTAACATACTCCATGCAGTGTGAAAAAACAACAACAAAAAAAAAAAAGATGTAAAAGCTAAAATTAGCTAAAAAGTTAGGTAAAATGCTCTCAATAGACTGCGTGCTATATAGAGCATGTTGTGTAACCTTAACTCACTTTATTGAGTCAATTAGGTGTAGTTTTAAATTAAAATTAGCTCTATTTAGCTAATTTTAGCTAATATTAGAACCTGGGCCATACCTAGCAGGTTGACCGACACTATCATACACCAATCAGTATGAAAGAAAAAAAAACACGTTAAAGCTAAATTTAGTTAAAATGCTAATATTAGCTAAAATGCTATCAGTTGCATGTGGGTTATCACTGGCATGTTGACTAACAATAACTCACTCCATTCAGTGTATTAAGTTTAGTTCTTAAATAAAAATGAGCTAAAATGCTACTTTTAGGTAAGATGCTAATGTTAGCATGAGAGCTATCTCTAGTATGTTCATCTACAATAACATACGCCATACAGTATGAAAAAACAGGTTAAAGCTAAAATTGGCTAAAATGCTATTATTAGCTAAAATGATCACCGACATGTTGACTAACTGTTACTGTTACGGTCACTTTCAATATTGCAGAAAAACAAAGAAGCAATGTACTTGATAGCTGTTAAATATTATAAATTTGCACAATGAGCAAAAAGGCACAGTTCTTTTCAGTTGAATATTCCAGACAGTTTCCCCCCTCTTCACCATGTGTTGCAAAGAAAGAGTGCCTTTAATGGAAAGTATTTGTGCTCAACCCCCTGAACTAGCTCCGTCTCCAGCACTGTTTTAACACTGTGGATACTCAAAACCACATCCAAATCAAAAGCCATCAACCTATATACTTGTACAAGATGTTCAATTATTCACCGGATCCTCTAGGTTTTTACTTTGCTGTTTATACAATGTTCTATTATTTTTGACAAAGACCATATTTTACATTAAATAGCGTTCTGAGTTTTTTTTTTATTTGTTCTTCTGAAATACATCAACACACTTCATGTTTGCAGTAATATATTAGCATTATTAGTTTGCATATTAAGGTGTACATATGCTAATTAACTAAGAGGGCGAATTATTACTTTACTAACAACATTGTGCCTTCATTCTGTGTGTAGAAACAATCATAAAACAGAAGTAAAGTCTCTGGACAGGATAGTAATATAATTGTTACGTTTTGATGAAATCTATATGAACAAATCCAGCTAAGGACTGATCAGCAGTGAACCTACCAGAGACACAATGCACATTGGTTTCTCTAGGATATTTGTCTCCTAATTGCTGGAATATTATGAGATTTCACAGTTGTAAAATTAATTTTTTAATGGCTCTATTGATAACAGTTACGGAAGAGCTT
Organism: Anableps anableps; assembly: GCA_014839685.1. Taxonomy (NCBI): domain Eukaryota; kingdom Metazoa; phylum Chordata; class Actinopteri; order Cyprinodontiformes; family Anablepidae; genus Anableps; species Anableps anableps. Next base: position 32,595,539 of record CM026066.1, read on the forward strand.
CTCTTGTTTCCTTTCAAGTGATATGATCTTAGTGGGTTGTTTAAAGCATAGCTTTTATTTAATGAGGTCAATGTAACTGACACTGAGCTGTGGTTTGGGATTAGATTATCAGTGATTACAGATCATGTATCCAGCACTTTTAAAGTCACACTTATACTCACTTTAATTAGGTAGAACAAAATGGCCAGTGTAGCATTACTACATTCTGGTCCTTCCTGAAATTAAACAAAAGGAGATACACCAAGTCACAGATTGGCAAAACTCCTCTTGCACATTTAATGTAAACCATTGTTGGCATCAGAGTTTAGGTTCCTAAAAATATGAGCTGTTTGTAGGTGAGCCCTTATTGGAAAGCCTGATCATAACTACTGTGCTGACAAACAAATGTGATTGTTCTTAATGAAAAATGCAACAAAATGTGAAGAAAAATTACGTCATTTTCATTAAGTCAATAAGTCAGTACAGTAGGTGGCATTTAGAATATTGATATACTTATACCAAACAAACTTGATGTGTGTAATGAAATTAAGTTATAGAAGCTCATATGGTTTATGTTAACATACTATATAGTACCTTGCAAAAGTCTTCTCTCGAACAATTGCAGCTTTTATTGAAGTGCAATAAACTTCAATAAATTTTACTGAATTTAATGAATTTATATTTACAGACCAACACAAAGCACTGCATATTTGTGAAGTGAAAAGGTCCTTTATCACTCTGCAGGTTATAGATTCACAGCCCATGAGAAAGAATCAGTGGACACAGCAACTATAATTTGTTCTCTCTACAAATCTGTCCTGTATAGATAGTGGCATGTAGAAAACTATTGTTGAAAGTAAACAATGAGAAGTCCATTTCAGTTGGCTACAAAGGAATGTGGTCAAATGAGACTGTTTTTTTTTTTTGTTTTTTTTTTGGCATACATGGAAAAGCATTACAAGGACACACATCCCAACAGTGGAGCATAGTGTTGGTAACATCATGCTGCAGGGAATCTTTTTTTAAGCAGGTACAGGGAAGATTGATGATGTTCAATATCAGAATCAGCTTTATTGGCCAAGACTGTGTGCACAAACATGGACTCTGACTTTGATTTCAAGCACTCACAGCATACAGACATTATGTCTTAATATGTGAACTTTAGCAGAAAAAATAAAGGATAAAAGGTGCACTATGAATAGCATGAACATGTAAAGGCATGTTGTGTTAGTGAAAATATGCCTATTTTGTTTCACAGCAACGTATCTGACTAATCAAGCTATAAGGTGTTCATTGTGTTTCAGAGAGACAGCCTGGGAGAAGGAACTGTCTGGTTGCTGGTTTTGCAAATAGTGCTCTGTAGTTCTGACCTTGAGGCAAAAGTCTGAAAAGATTGTGTCCAGGATGTGTGGGGCCTGCAGAAATGTTAGCTGCCCTTCTCAAACCTGTACAAGTGCACTCTGAATACAATGGAAGGTCAGCCCCGATGATCTTCTCTGTAGACCTAATTGTTCATTGCATTCTGGACCAGTCCAGGGGGTTGTGCACAGGACAGACTGAATAATGGCAGTGTAGAAGATGGCCAGCAGCTCATGTGGAAAACTGCATTTCTTGAGTTACCTTAGGAAGTACAGGCCCTGCTGGGTGTTCTTCTGAACACCATCATCTTGAGGATTTTGATCGGGTCAAGTTGCAGGTGGTTCTGACCCCGACAGTGGACCACCCAATTCACCTCCTGTCTGTATGCAGACTCATCATTGTCCTGGATCAGACCAACTATAGTGGTGTCATCTGCAAACCTTAGGAGTTTCACAGATCAGCCTGCTGAGGTGCAGTCATTTGTGTGCAGTGAGAATTGGGGAGAGAACACAACCGTAGGAGCACCAGTGCAAATAGTTCTTGTGTGTGAAAAGATGCTCCCAGCCTCACCTGCTGCTGCCAGTCAGTTAGGAAGTTGGTGAGCCACTTACAGGTAGAGGCGAGCACTGAGAGCTGGGTGAGCTGGGTGATTGAGGATGTCTGGGTTGGTGTTGAAGGCCAAGCTGAAGTCCACAAACTGATTCCTGATGAACATCCCTGGGTGGTCAAGATGGTACAGGATGAAGTGCAGTACCAAGCTGACTGCTTCATCTTCCTACCTGTTTTTCCAGTAGGTAGGCTGCAAGGTTCCAGCAGGGGGCCTGTGATATCCTTCAGATGCTTCAACACCTGTCTCTCAACAGATTTCATGACTACAGACATCAGGTCTGTTGTCATTTAATGCTGTTATGGTGTGTTTCTCGGGAACTAAGATATCTGCTGCTTGAGGCAGCAGGGAACCTCACATAGCTCCAGAGATATATTGAATATATGAGTAAAGATGAGGGCCAGTTGTTCAGCGCAGGCTTTCTGGTCTTCTGATGCTGAAAGAGCCTAAATGATCTTTTGAGCTTTAGTGCAGGCAGGTGGGAGGGGGTTATAGAGTTGTTGGTTGGGGGTGTAGATATTCTGTTTGTGTGAGATTAAAGTGTGGGTAAGTGGATTGGAAATGTAAATGGATGGTTTTCAAACCTATAGAATAAGCTGTTGAGGTTGTCAGCCAGTCAGGGGGGGTTAATGCGTAGGGGACGGGCTCCTATAGGGAGTGTTGTTGGGTTCCACCAATTTTTTTTTAAGGTTTTGTGGGTTTTATTTACATTATTCAGCAAATGGGCAGAGAGAAAAGGGGTGAAGACATACAGCAAAGGTCCCAGGATCAGGGATTTAACCACAGACAGCAGGGATTCGATAAGATTATTTGTAACAATGTTTAAAACATATGTTATTTTCCTTAAGCTTTAAAATTATGTGCTGCTTTGTACTGGATTTGTTGTTGTGGCTTGACAAAATGTGAAATAAATTGTATGTGTACTTTTGCAACCCACTGGATGTCTGGTTGTTCTAAAACGATAATAATATTGATAATATGAAGTAGGAGTTATCGCAAATTAAACGTATATCCTTATGATGCAACAATTTTAAGTTTTTGATATCCTTTCAGTTTCCCTTTGTACGTTTTAAGATACTTCAGTTGTCCATCCTGCTCTCATGAAGTTTGAAGGTTGAAAATGCAGACTTCAAACATCTAGATGACAGTGTTCAAGAATAAATATGTTGCCAATAATAACAGTATGGCGTTATTAAAAGCAGGTGTGAAGAGCCTTTGAGTTATTAATGTTTATTTCTAGTTCCAGACTGGGTATGTTGGAGTGAAATTAAGGTAGAGGGAAGCAATAAAGGTGGAGCTGGCTGGTTTCCTGAGCTTTATGCTAATCATCCATCACTTATACTTTCTCCTCACTGCCACTGTCTGTTGTTGTTGCACATCCAGTTAGAAGAAATACAACTGTAGGCACATACAAATTCCTTCTCAGCTCTGTCAAGCTGATCATTATTTCCTTAATAGTTATTTTCCTAACATTTCTATTAGTGCTTTCTTATATTCATATTGACAGTTATTTTAAATAACAGTTTTAACATGTTAACAAATGTAACCAATAAATGTAACAGTTAAAGGGGAATATTATGTATTTTCTAGGGACATAGTGCCATTTTATAGCACTATCAAGTAACTATGTTAGCTTCATTTGTTAAAAAAATTGTCAGGTCCTGGGTTGTTTTTTTTTTTTTTCTGGGTTTGTAGTTTTTATTATTTGTTGTTCTGTGTTTCTTAGTCTCTTATTCTTTGATTAGATCAGCCTTGTTTCTGTTTTACTTTAATTCAGCCCTTTCTTAGTTATTCTAGTGAGATTATGTTTATTTATTCCTTGTGTCTAGTTATTCTTTGTAACAGTCAGATTCATTTTCCTAGTTCATTTGTTGTTTACTCTCCCTCGCCCCCTGGTGCCTTTCTCCTTTCTCTCTCTCTCTCTCTCTCTCTCTCTCTCTCTCTCTCTCTCTCTGCCTTTCTCTTTCTCTCTCTCGCTCTCTCTCTCTGACACACACACACACACACACACACACACACACACACACACACACACACACACACACACACACACACACACACCTTGAAATTGGCCTCTGTTTCTTTAAGAAGCTCCTACTCTTTCACACTCCGCTTTCAGCACGTCATCACAGCAATGCTACTCCATTATGCCATTTACAACCATTCATAGGGACGATGGACTGAGAAGTAGTTTGTATGATAACCTCAGCAGATGCACAGTTCCACCAAGTGTTTGCTAATTGCTGCTGCTGCTGCTAGTCTGAAGGAGCTGTGTGGAGGAGGGGTGTTCTGTGAGGCGTAAGCTCCACTGGGGACTGCAGCTCTGAGGAGGCGCTTTGTGGAGATAGGCAGCGCTTTGTGGGGATTGGCAGTGCTTTGTGAGAGCAAGTATTTAGGCACCCCTGAATGCCTGCCACAGGAGATTTAAGGATTCCTCAAACATGCATTAAAGAATCAAAGCAACGCCCCAGGTAGGGTTTTGATGAGGGAATACGATTATAACATGATATAGAACTCAAAAATGTTGATTTTACATAATACCCCCCCCCAAATGTAGTTCAGGTTTACACTTAAAGCTCATCTTAAAGTTTGCTCATATTAAAATGGAATTAGTTGTCCACTGTTTGAATCAGAATCAGAATGCCTTTATTATTCCCCCAGGGGGGAAATATTGGTCTCCGCTGACATGAAATAATCCAGCAATTGCTACACATTTGTGATGAAAATCTCCACTTCCACCACATCCCAAATGCAGTACCCTATTAGATTGAGATCTGACGACTTTGGAGGCCTTGAGAGTATGATGAAATCACTGTATTGCTCAGGAAATTAGTTTGAGATGAGTTGCACTTTGTAATATGGTCCAATTGTGTTGAGAAAATATAATCCACACCGTCAACGGGAAACGATAGATACTTCTGACTTAATTTGGTAAAAAGGATTAATGAGTTACATATTTCCTAGATGTGACAAGTTTGAAAAAGATTTCAGCAAAGAAAGGAGCACACTGGTGTATCTAGATTTGTATTTCATCCAACAAGCTTTCATCCAACAGTCTTTTTCTCCTGAAATATTTTGAAATTAAAGATTTCCTTCGAAATACGTAGTGAAGACCACCGTTTGGGTTTAAGTTCCTAAAACTGAAGAGAAAGGAGATGTAGAAGCTCAATGTAGTCAAATTAAATTAATCTTTTGAGATTTCCATTAACTTTGATCATGGCTGCCTGTTGGAGAATTCTGTTATTTCATCCAGTTTGGAAATTTCCCCTATATAGTTCTACATTTACTTTACTTTTAGTTTGTTTTTTAAAATGATTATGTTGAACCATAATTCAAAAACAATATCTGATTTTCACTGGTTAATTTTCCGTAAATTTTGATTTATCGTACCCTTTTCCAGTTTTAAGTTAAGTTTCAGTTCAGTTTCGGTGATCATTGTGGCTTTTTGGTCATTAACAGAAGGGTACCAACAGTTTTGTCCAAGTGTGTAAACAGATCTCCTCTAACCCAGAAATAATTTCACAAGAAAATATTATGGTTGATTTGAATAGAAAACCTGAATTTAAGCTTTGCAGAGCATAAGGCAGTCAGAATTATGAAGCGGTTATAGTGTTGACACAAACAAGACTATTTTGCTTCTCTGTAGGAAGAAATAGAGAAATAGTTTTATTAATGCTTTTATTAATCCTCACCATTCAAACATGAGTGAGGCCTTATTCAGTAAAAAATTAGACATATCGTACATAAGTAGCTATAAAAGTGGTGAGATTTCAAGGTTTTGCTACTTCTGCAAAGTCTGCCTTTCAAACATTACAGCGCACCATCTGGCAGTTTAGGTAAAAGAAGTGTTGACACACACATGCATATGCACAAACACACTCAGATAAACATGTGGACATGCACACATAAACAGCCAGGCTGTCACACACCGTCATGCACTGAATTAGCACTTAATAGCTATGCAGCTGTTGCTTGTATGTGACATCACACCTGCAGGTGAGACACTTTGGTGACAACTGAGAGGGATCTCTTCTTCTGTACAAACTGAAAAAGGTGAGAACTTAGAAAGAGCAAAGCGTGACTAAAAAATGTGCTCTGGGTGTGGATGTGTAGCTGTGAAGGTGTGTGTAAAGCAGTCTTAAGTTTTCCACTTATCCACAATTGTGTGTCATTGTGGCAGTAAATTATTTTGCATATAATATACCAGAGCAAACAATCTTGTCAAATTAAATTTTTAACACTCACACACTTACAGTATCATATGCATGTTTTATACAGGTTTTTAGACCCTCATATTTAAGAAAAATAAGTGCACAAGGAGAGTCTAATTCGTTCTATGACTTCCTATGACACAGGAAAATGTTGCAGATTTTATTTATTCCTTCTTTTCACTTTCAGAGAATTTAAAGGAATGAGAGGAATATCTGTAAGAATTTTTTTCAGTAACAAGTAATTTACACAGTCATTGGTCTACACTCTAAACATGTATTTATATGATATCATTTATGTAATATTTGACTATTTATGCCAGGTGTTAGTGTAAGAAATTCTATGGAGGTGATACTGTTGGTTTTTAGCTGACTTCCTAACTCAACTTTTCACCTTAAATACTTTGTTATACTGAAGATTTTCTCTTTACTGTACTTTACTCATACCATTCAGGCATTAATTTTCTTCAAAGAAAGGACCCCTTAAATCATTAGTTTATTGTGAATTTATCTTGCATGACCAAAACTAAATTAATGTCTGTGTTTTTAATAATAGGAAAGATACACCCACAGACATCCTTTGAAGAGACACAGCGATTGTTGCAATCATGGACCCATGCTGAAATTCAATCCAGTTCATTTATAAAGTACATTTAGTAAACAACAAATTGTTTTACTTATTAAGAGAATAGGTAAAAATAGTACATACATAATAGTAAAAACAGACATAAAATAATGTTAGACAACACAGCAACTCACATAAAAGAACAAACAACTCATGAAGTATTGAATACCAGAGAAAAAAAACATGATTTTCCAAACAAGATTTAAAAGAAGATAGTGAAGGAGCCTACCTAACATATAGAGAAAACCTATTCCATAACTTGGGGACACCAACTACAAAAGCTTGATCACCTCTGAGTTTCAATCTTGTCATTGGAACAGCCAAGAGCAGCGGGTCAGCTGACCTTAGACATCTTGAAGGAGACTACGGGTTAAGCAGATCTGAGACATAGGGTGAAGCGAGGTCATTAAGACATAAAAAAATATTTTTTAGCACTAGTAGCCTTTATTTTGATACTAATCTGGCAGGAAAGGGCAGAGAGAAGTGGGGAAAGACATGTGGCAAAGGTACTGAGGACGGGAATTGAACTCGGGATGGCAGCATTGAGGTCTGTAGCCTCTGTATACCCCCTATGACCACTGTGCCACGTGACACCCCAAAAATAAAAAAATTAAAATCAGTTCTGTAGCATACAAGGATTCAGTAAAGAGCAGCCAGCACCAGAGTGATGTATTCTCTGATTGAGTTAGAAGACGAGCGGCTGGTTTTTTGTTTCGATGAGGCTTGTTTGTCAGATTAAAAGTACCTTTTGCCAATAAAAACCTTTAAACAGGTATTAAACATACCTTTTCACATTTCTGTATTAAATGTTCTTTGGTGTGATGTAATTTCTTCATCTTAAATGTTGTATTATCTATAGTTTTAAGTGGAAAATCATCATAATTGACAGAAATAAAGACCTGAAAACATCAGTCTGTGTGTAAATAATCTATACCATGTGTTTCACTTAGTGATGGAGTTACTGAAACAAATCACCCTTTTAAATATAAGTTTTTAGATGTTGACACAAGACCAATTTCTATTAGGGTAATAGGGAATTTTCTAATATCAAGGATAGTGGTTCACTATCTGGTTTTACATGGATCCCGTTGGGTCATCTTATTGTTAAGAATTCACTCATCCTTTGATACATTTGTCATTTAATTGCATAGTTAGCTCTTTTATAATCTGCCTTCTGCTTTCTAAATAGTTTCTGCTTAAGATTTACTACATAGGTGTAGTGTGTCCATTAATGAAGCGTACCAATGAATGTGGCATGGAAAGAAAAAGAATAGAAATGCTGTTCTGCAGAAACTGTTGAAAGGTTTTGACCATACTGAGATTAAGGAAAATAAATGTTGCTCTGAAAACACACACCTCTGCATTGGTGTAATGCTGGAGACATGCTGCAAAGCTTGTTGTGTCTCTAGGCTGGTTTTATGCCCCTTTTAAATACATTAATGTGAATGTGTGTGTGTGTGTGTGTGTGTGTGTGTGTGCTGACCACAGTAAAGTTGCAGGTGGCACCTCATCTTTCACAGTGGTCTCTTCCAACAAGCACACATGCATGCACACACCTCTGTGTGAGCAAACCCTGTCCCTGTAATGAAGTTTAATGACTGTAACACTGTGCCAAAGCAGAACAGGGAGGGGTGGAAAAAGGCTCAGTAATATTACCTGAAACTATATTACCTCTCTTTAAGTCTGCAATGGTTACTGTACATGAGAAATAACAGGATTGACAAACTACAACAGCTGATGCAACAATCTTAGTACCTCGTGCCAATGAAAATTAGAAAAGCCTGGTTATAAACTGCAGATGTAGACCAAAAGGAAAAACAGAGCCTTACTTAGAATAATGTATGAAATTGGCATTTATTAAACTCATATTTATTGTATAACAATTTTCACCAGGTATTTACCTCCCAAGAATAGCAAGTATAATTTGAATGATTCTCAGCCAACACAGGCAGGTCGCTCTTGCAGCATAACATGCTTCATGATGAGAATGTACGAGTTTGGTTCATAGAGGTACAGTCAGGTAAAAAGGGTGTATCTACCTTTAAAAAACTAGTAAAAAAAAAAAAAAAGTTTGACTGTAGGGGCCAAATTGTGATCTTAGACATGTTGGACATTAGGATGAAAAGTTTCTATTGACAGTTACAGATAGGTTGTTTTTTTTTTCTTAGACAAAAAAATGGAATTGAGCAAAAAGGCTATTTCTGGAGAGCTCTTAAAATAAAACTCAACATCTTTGGCAATGTGACATTTCCATACATGGAAAAAAGTCCAGTTTTCAAGCAGAAAGACCTATACAATTCTGGGTGAAGTTCTTGTAAGATGTCCTAGAGTCTCTATGCATGAAGTATTTGCCTGAGTTCACCTTCCTGGACTTTATTCTTAAACTTAGTCTGAATTCTTAGTCCTATCCAGATCAGATACTTAAGTCATGTCCCTTAAGGCATACAATAAGTTGATGGATGGTTAAATGTTTGGAAGATTTGGATCAGTTTTGAAAAGTGTAATTTTTTTCTGTTGAAAATTTAGCAAAAACAGGAAATAGAAAAGAGGGTTGAAAGGAAAATTAACGATGCAATTAATTTTCATTGCATACATTCCAGTTCAACCTTAATTCAAATCAATCTAACACATTCTTGCACACTGCAGTCGTATAGCCAGATTTAGATCTAATTACATGCTGCTAATTCAAGCCTAAAGATAGTACAGTACCACTGAATACAGCTGATGATATATTTACAATTTGTAAGAACATGGTCTATTTGAGGAAGCTCAGCCAGTTGCATAAAATAATGGACTTTTGACAGACTTTGCATTTCCACCGCCTGAGCAAACGTGGTGACATTTTTAACCAGTTACTTCTTTAAGCACAACTGTAAAATTTAGCAATTGATCAAAAATAATTTTGTTTTTTTTGTTATGTTAAAAAAAATCACATATAGAGTGGAAATAACCTAATATTAGCACTGCCACTTCAGTAAACTCTATCAAGAAAACATGTAAGAACAAGAAACATGAGTTTCTTCTAGACCTACTTGAACAAAATGAAATCCAAGAGTAACCATCCAACTCCCAATTTTATTTTAGCATCTCCTTAGTTTGTGTGTAGACCTTTTTACGGTGTAGTTCAAAATCTAATTCAGACTTGTTGTTTTTTCTTTGCAATGATTAATACTGGATTCTATATAACTGAATATGATTTACACATTTTTCTTTTGTAAAGCACCTTAAAAGTACAAATGGTAACTGGTCATTTTTCCTATTTAAATGACTTGAATTACAGATGATTACCAAGAACAAATAAAACATTCTGAAGATTTTAGTGGGAACTTTGTTGCTTTTGACCGGAGGACACAAGTTCATAAATGTGTAGCAAAATAACATTTTGATTGCCCCCTCCAATGCAGGCAAACATAATTTTAAAGATTCTGTTGACAGGCAGGTGGACTCTGTCATGGTTTTATTTAAGTGAAGCTGAGCTGCCTTTAAATAATATCATTCTAAATGGTTAGTTTAAAACTTCGAGTCACTTAGTGCAAGAGTTTCACTACACTGATAATGTTTTATGACTAACTATGTAGATGACAATGCATTCAAATTGATCAACTAAATTACTACAATGTTTTTGGCACAGATACAGACAGGTAAGCAACATATTGGGGAAATAGTTTTTTTTTTTTATTTTTTTTATTTTTTTCTAAGATCAAGCTTTTATCTACCTTTCATGGTGATTCAAATTACATTTAAATTACATTTCAAATTACCTGCTAAATTACATTTAGCAGGTAAGTTACTCAGTATAATTTACAACTCAAGTCTTTTTCTCCTGCAAAAAGGTTTTGTCTTGGTGACTACCAATTAATTCAAAGTACCATAGGAAAGTTCAAAATCCTGACAGCCTGATGGTTTAGCAAAGCATTAAAACCCTGAAACTGGGTCTGGGCTGTTGTTAAGTGACAGAAAGACACTGCATTTATTTCTTGTTTATCCACTGGTGGCAGGAGGTCATGATTTGTATTCCAGTCCATGCCATTTCAAGTTTGTGGATAAATATGATTGTATTATGAATGTTTGTGCATGTATGTGTATGAATAATTTAAACCCTCCAAATAACTAAGAGGTAGCAACAAGTACCAATGATTTTTACAAATGAATTGGTTCACTGAAACCAATTTCTGTCTATCTAAATAACCTCAAACTGCAAAGAGAGCTTTTTTCTTTAGTCTTTTTGATATATATATATATATATATATATATATATATATATATATATATATATATATATATATATATATATATATATATATATATATATATATATATATATGCTGGGTACTTAACAATGAACATTTCCTTTTTTTGAGGGTAGCAAGAAAATATGCTTTCAGAGGTTTGATTTGATTAGCTCCTGTCATAGCTGTTGACACGGAAACTGTGATCAGAGTGAACAATGTCAGCTGTATTAACTATTAATTATATCTATATATTCTGTATTTTTCATTGTATTTCTGTTTTATTCTGTCATGTTATATTTTACTTCTATAAGTTATAAACAAAAGTGGAAAATGGAGACCAGCGCTTATGGGGAAAACAGATAGAAGGTGTTTGTTCTTTTTGGTCTCTGCTGTCGTTCCTTTCTCCAGTCTTGATAGTCGGCTGCTTGTCTTTAAACTTTGGAAAAAGATGTTTGATACAGAGCCCCAGTGGAAGCAGTGTGGGTGTGCAAAAGGAGTCTGTTTTATATGCACCTTACTCCTCTCACCAGATCAAGCATAAGTTTTGTTTTTCCTATAATTTATTCCTTCCTTTATGCTACACAGACTCCTCTTTTTACTTCACAAAAAGGAAGGAAATGTGTCTTAGTGACAAACATTATTCATCATTTTACCTTGCTGCCATCTACCCTCATTCCTCTATCACTTCTGTCTCCATCTATCTTATTTTACATCTGTCACTTCTCCAGAAGCGAACTCATGTTTTTGCCCTCAGGCTGCATTGGTTGCCCAAGCCCAGTTGTTAACCAGCCACTTACACTCTTTCATCTCCACACATACACCGACTTTAAATTATGTCTGGCTGTGGGCCAAAGTTGCTAGGCAGACTTATTTACAGCCACTTCCCAACATCTGGTGGGTGTTAGCTCTCAACCTCAATGGTTGTTTAGCATCACAAAGTGGAACAATCCTCACACCCTGTATTATTAAAAAGTGTGCCATTTATTTCAGAAATGAAGTAATGTTTTCTAATATTTCATCCCCACATGATTTTTCTGTTTTGCATCATTATTTCAAAGCCTCTTAAGCTAAGAGATGTAACAATGAATGAAAGGAAATAAATGAGCTACAAATGCTGCATTAGAAGCTTGTAACAAAGTACAACATGAGCATGCATCAGTTAGTAAGACAAAAAGAATATTATTTGTCATCAAAGACTGATGTTTATCTACCTTTTTATCATCATATATTAATAAAGGCTACATTTATGTACATTTCTGTATTAAAGCTTGAGTCTTATGAAGTGTATTTATCTTATCAATAACTATCAATAAGCAATCCAAAGGGTATATTCTTTTCCCTAATCATTAGACTCTTGTTGCATACAGCACACTACAGGTAAAAAAGAGAGATTTGTATAGAATAAAATATGTATCTTATAAGAAACACAATACACCTCACTTGGAAATTGAGTGATAATATTGAAACAAGCAATTAGTAAAACCAAGATCTCATTAGTTATTACAGTGATCTATTTTAAAGGTTTTTTTTTTTTTTTTTTTTTTTTTTTTTTTTTTTTTTTTTTTTTAATCATAATACATGATGCATACTTACTACTGAAAGAGATATTATGAGCCAACCAACAATGAACGTCCAGAGAATTATCAGGTCTATCAAATTAAAGGTCAATCAAAAGTTGTCTAAATTTAAACCATGATTAAAAGATTTGCTTTACCTGACTCAGATCGAAGGGAGAAGTTTGGAACAGAAAAAACGAGGAATGAATTCTGGGTAAGCCAGATTTGGATTAATCAGTTTCCGACCAGAACTGCAATGATCATGGTGTAGAATAGCATAAGAAAATGGCTTAGGGAAAGGCAGTTTACTTTCTTTGAACTAAATTAGGTTTCTCATCATAGTTCAGTAAGCTCCTTCTCTCTCTAGACGAGGAGGATTTTCAGCCTTAGCTACAACAGTTCCTCTGTCCATCCGGGGAGGTCAAGTCAAGTCAAGTTTATTTGTATAGCACATTTCAGCAGCAAGGCAGTTCAAAGTGCTTCACATCATAAAAACATCAATCAAGTACACAGCAAAATCATCAAAACATCAAAATCACTGAGCAAAATCATCAAAATTATCTAGCAAATACACATGAAAGTCATCAAAATCATCTGCAAAAATTTGATCAATGATTCACTTACTTTATTTAACTGATTGACACTCAAACGTCCACCCTCTGGAAAACCAAGCTTATCTTAGGCCAGGTGGGTCATCAGCCTTGATTTAAAGGAATTTAGTGTTTTGCCTGTTTTGTAGTTTTCTGGAAGTTTGTTCCAGATTTGTGGAGCATAGAAGCTGAATGCTGTTTCTTCATGTTTGGTTCTGGGGATGCTGAGCAGACAAGAACAAGAAGAAACTGAGTAGTCTGGAATGTTGATACGTCAACAGGTCTTTAATGTATTTTGGTGCTAAGCTGTTCAGTGATTTATAAACTAACAGAAGTATTTTAAAGTCTATTCTCTGAGCTACAGGGAGCCAGTCTAAGGACTTTAGAACTGTGGTGATGTCCTCTATTTTCTGGGTCTTAGTGAAAACATGGGAAGCAGCATTTTGGATCAGCTGCAGCTTTCTGACTGATTTTTTTTTTTTTTTTTTTTTAAGCAGACCTGTGAAGACATTGTTCCAATAATCAATGCGACTAAAGATAATGCATGGTGAGTTTCTCTAGATCTTGTTGAGACATTAGTCCTTTAATCCTGGAAATGTGCTTCAGGTGATAGAAGGCTGACTTTGTAACTGTTTTTATGTGTCTCTGAAGGTTCAGGTCAGAGTCCATCACTACACCAAGATTTCGGGTCTGATCACTAGTTTCTAGCTGTAATAAATGAAGCTGTGTGCTGACGCTTGATCGTTCCTCTTCAGGTTCAAAGGCAATGATTTCAGTTTTGTTTTTGTTCAGCTGGAGAAAGTTTTGGCACATCCACGCACTGAATTGTTCTAGGCATCTGTTTAGTGTTCAGATGGGTTTGGAGTCACCTGGTGACATCGTAATATAGAGCTGTGTCTCATCTGTGTAGTTATGGTAACTAATTTTATTACTTGTTATAATCTGAGCTAATGGGAGCATGTAGATATTAAATAGGAGGGGTCCCAGGATTGAATCTTGGGGTACTCCACATGTGACTTTTGTCCACAACGATGAGAAGTTGCCTATTGACACAAAGAAATCCATCTTCTTTAGGTAGGATTCGAACCAATTAAGTACCTTAACAGAGAGTCCGACCCAGCTCTACAGGCGCTTTAATAATGTATCATGATCAACAGTGTCAACAGAACCAACACTGTGGTTCTTCCACAGTCTGTATTTATGTGGATATCATTGAACACTTTGACTGGGGCAGTCTCAATGCTGTAGTGAGCACGGGAACCGGACTTAAAGACGTCAAAGCAATTTGTCATTGTTAAAAAGCTGTTGAAACATAGCTTTTTCAATAATTTTGCTGAAAAATGGAAGGTTAGAGATTGGTCACGCTGAACCTAAGGCTTTTGGTTCGACAGTGCAGTACCTAAGTGGCTTTGTGGTTTCTCTTTTTGGATTTGGGACTGAATTTTTAAGATGACCACAAATAAGTTGCTAAATAAGTTGGGTTTTGTTTCAACCACTGGTATGAAGAAGGGAGCGAACAAATTGTTGGAACTTTAAACAGAAATAAACAAAATAACAAGCATGTGGAACCAAAACATTGCAAGGAAATCATCAACAAGCTGGTCATTCTTTATAAATCCTATTGGGCAGAAATCATTTGCTTGTACTGTTTTTTTAATTTTTCTGTGTCAGATGCTTGCCTAGCCCTTGCTTTCCTGCGCAATTCCACTTGAATTGCATCTCCCTTCAGTGCTTCGGCTGGGATTTCTCTCACTGAGCTTGATTCCTGTGGTAGAATTTCAACCGGGGGCAATCAGCAAACAGAAGGCAGACAGAACTGTGTGTTTTTGAGTTGTAGTCTGCTTATAGTTGTGTGTTGGCAATGGCAGCAGAGTATCTGAACAAAGCCATTCAGTCCATATTGAGCAATTAAAGTTGGATTAAGAGGAATGTTTAAGACATTTGATTGTTGGCAAAGATGTCATTCTTTCATCGCAGTGGGGGATGGTTATTTTCAGCACATGCTATTTTCAGTAAGCTTAATAGCGTAGCTTACTTTACAGTCGAACTGGCACATTACATATGTCACAGCCAAACATTAGCAATTGGGTAAAATCAGATCCAATTGTTTAAAACTTCAACAGAGTCCATGACTCCAACAAGCAATTGTTACTCAATAGCCAAGGGTCTAGACCATCTGTACGAAGAATAGTGTAGTACAAGGTTTTTACCAGGCTAGTCAGATGCTACTCTTAGTCAACATTGGACTGTTCGGAGAAGTTGCCCACAGTGATGTCATCAGGTCTGATCACCTCATCTGGTGGAAGAGTTTGGAAAATATATGTGGCACAAGCTATCTTTTGATAAGATGAGCTGCCTGGCTGAGAGCAGTTTAGAGCTTAGGGTAACCCACATGTTTTTGCGATTGAGAAGACAAATATGTTTATAAAGTTGAACACAATTTAAAGGTTATACCCTATCCTATCAAGAATTTGTTTCAAAAACTTACCCAATTCTAAGATAGCAGAATAGAATAATTAATTTAAAGGAAATTATGACATTTATTGACTTGCATCTATATAAACCATTTCTGGTAATAACAGCTTCAGGGTTATAACTCCATGCTTTTACATTCTTATGCAAAGTTTAATTTTAGCTCAATTTAAAGTTATTGTAAAGGTCTATTGACTCGAGAAAAAAAGGGACACAAAAAAGACAACTGGGAAACAAAGAGGAAGAAAAAGAAAGCAGTAACTTTTCTTACTACGGCAGTTACAGAGTTGAATATAGATGGCTTATCTGACAAATTATCAGAAATTATCAGAGTATTTTTTTCCCAGCTTGCATTAAAAAAAAATACAGAGTCTGTATTACATTGTCAAGCCGTATGAAAAAAAAATTAACCAACTAATTTTGTAGTTGAAGTGAAAAAATGTTAAAACTGTAAATGAAAACTTTGGACCTGTAATTTAAATCTGATGTTTTCTTTATAGCTTTCCAGCATCTTGAATTTTTTTTTTTTCAAACAAGGAAGGGGCTTGAAGGTTGACAAAGGGGATTAAGATTTGATACAGATGGCCTTATACAGTGAATAACTGATTGTGATCAGAGTTGTTTGAAAAAACTTAAAATAGTGATCTTGAAACTCCATATATCTGTATTTGACCCAAAACATAGTCTAACAGCCATATTTATAATCATATTAATCATAAAATGAATGTGTCTTATTCCTAAATGGATGACCTTATCTCTTAGGTTTTTCTGTTTTTTATTAATTTTTATTTCATATTGCTGTTAAGTTCAAGTCTTTACAAGTTCTTTCAGAAGGTGACTGTGAAATTCAAGGTCAAGGACAAACAGATAGTTATGACTGTCAGTTGTAATATGTGGTCAAAATGTTCAATATTACGGGGCCTCTTTCCAGATTTAATGGAAAGTACATGAAATAACTGGGATGAAAGGAGAAGGAGTATGCAATGTTTTAAAACCCTCTTGTTAGAATCAAGTGTAATTTGCAGTTTTATGATGATTTGTGGACTATGGGTGGCCAAGCTGTTGTGACATCACCATGGCTGTAAGTGAGCTTTATGACTCTTCTGTGAGGAACAGACCTTTTCTTTGAAAAGTATCTTTTTTTTAGTTTTTTTTTTTTTTTTTTTTTTTTTTTTTTTTGTTTTTGTTTTTTTTTTTTTTTTTGTGGGTGTTTGTGTAAAATAGCATTGCCTAAGTCATGATCTTATCTTGACTGCGGGCCAGAGATGGTCACAAGTCATTTTTCTCAAGTACAAGTCAAGCTTCAAGTGTTTGAGATGCAAATCCAAATGAGGTCTCAAGTCTTTCACGCAATTTAAATCTGATAGAAATAAACATTTTCTCATCTAGTCTGCCTAACATTGCATTGCTGTAGGCTAGGCTAGGATTTCAGATCCTGTACTGTTTGTACTTGGGCCTAATTTAGCACATTTAACATTTGCTTTTTAATCTCAACATTTAATCCAACATGCAAGAAGCTGTTTTGAGGTGCTTTAAATTATTTTAAAAATTGTGAATTGCTAATAATCAAAATGTACATTTGTGTCTAATGAAAAATAATGGCGATTAACATGTCCTCTAGTGTCTGACTAAATCAAACAAAGGAGAACACTTAGGCTTATATTGAGTGTTTAGTTGAAGAGACGTGTGGCCATAATTATAACGCTACAGCAAAGATAAACACATTGTTATGAAGGTTTAATGGCCCGATGTCTGTGAACATCCTTGGTTAATAAATCAAGGACATCCTGTCGAAGTAAAATACGTGCAGCAGTGCATCATCTGTCAGAGCTGCAGTCTTTAGCTTACGTAGTGGCTTGCTTTCACTTCTGATTATCAGATAAGGATTGTTAATGAGACTTTAGTCCCAGACCATGATTCTAAGTCACGACCTAGGATTTAAGTCCAACTTGAGTCAAAACCTGAAGCTTAAGTACCAATTTCTCCTGTGGGAGAAGAATAGCAGAGTCTGATTGGATATTAAAAAAAAAATGTGTTTATGGACCCATCACACTTTTGAATACCTACCTTGTGGTTAAGTAAACAATGCTCCAGCCTAACCTTTCTATGCATCTAAAACTGTAGCCCATGGGTTCTACAGCTAAATCAGGCTGCCACAGATTCTTCACACAGATTCATCATGAGGAATTGAACGTATGAGAGTTGAACTGAAAGACGACGCATATACTGCACATTTGTGCCACTACTAAGAACATTCTTCAAATTTTATACAAAGGTTGTAACAAGGAGGTGACATCATAGCAAATACTAATGTACTTACCTGATACTTACAGTGACATACTGTAAATTTTACACCCTTTTGTTCTCATACCAATACACACAATAAATGTAAGAGAGATGTATCATCAACAATACAAAAGCAATACTTTGTATATGTGATAGAACTTTATTTTTCTCACAATGCACTTAATTTCTTCATGCTTGGACCAATGCATGGAAAGATGTCAACAGTGTGACAGAAGCCCTACAGCTCTAACCCTAACCTCACAAACACAAGTCAATATTAACCTTTTTGTTAAAAAAATAAATAAATAAATAAATACAAAAAATACCTAAAGAATTTTCAAATTCGACAGTGAATGTTTCATAATAGTACAACACTATATCTTTTCATGACAAACTTGAATTTAATGTGACTTAAAGTATTTGGAATAAAACTTAATAATCCAGATGTTTTCTTCAGGGTGACTTTGTAACACCTGTTGAGGGACAACAGATGAAAAATACCCTTTAGCTAACTCTTGGACATCTACGTGTTCATGTGATCTGTCCCTGTCAAACAAAATAAGAGTGCAGGGGTATATAACAACAAAAGAAAAAAATCATTTTTAAAAATCAACAGATTAACCTCACTTTCAAACTTGAATACATAACAATTTTAATTTTTGAATCCAACAAGAAAAGAAGAAAATCATTTTTAAAAATCAACAGATTAACCTTACTTTCAAACTTGAATACACAAAAGTTTTAATTTCGGAATCTAGCAGGTGGGAGGTGTTTGTTTACATAAAGAACACACACTGGCACAGTTTTTGGATTAAAGAAGTGAAAAAAAAAGTTCTGGGATTTATTGGTCACTAATTTTTGCAGTCTAGCAGCAATGCTGGTTTACTGTAAATTTGAGGGATATAGTTTTGACCTACAAATAAAAGAATTAGATTAACTTCACAACAATGTCTGTGTTAAGCTAAGCAAGGTGACAATTACAATTTTTCATGTTTTCAGAAAAATACTTTAAAATAATTCTTTTTCATTAATAAATTAAAAAGTGGCTGTGTTATGGAAGGAGTGACAAAAATACTTACTCTTGTCCGACTTAAGTTTAATTTGTGTTTCTGCTGTAGAAATCATTGGATATAAGAGATGGAATGAAGGATAAACAGGAATGAAAGCCAGATGATGGAAATTGATGAGAGAGGGGTATGTTGACAAGAAAAAGAAAGCCAGATAAAGAGTCACAGGGCAACAGACCTAAAAGATGCAAGCTAAACTGAGGATAAGTGTGAAAAAAGCCTGATAGTGATAAAGACTCAGGAGCTGGGGGAAAGGCAACGAGGGAGGAGACTGTCAAATGTGTAATAATCCTCCTCTGATCAGAGAATCAGATTACTTGCACTAGATTCCTGTAATTAACTGTTGAACATTAATCAGATTGGACTAATCAGATTAGAGCTGTAAACAGATTAATGAAGGATTACAAGGGCATGCTGTGCAAAGAAGAAGTCATTTTTTTAACATGATGAGGTATAATTTACAGTTGAGTCAGGCAATCTTACTGTTTAAAAAGCCAGGAACCAAAGGACACAAAGGGTGATGTTTGTCCATAATTTTAATTTTGTAGACCACAGATTTAGAAAACTCTTTTTGAGATTTTTAGTAGTTAAAAAAATGGTGATTAAAATAAAAAAGGTATTATTTTCACATTTTGAGCCATTTTCTTACCATGGTCTTTCAACTAAAACAAAGATTTATACACGGAACAAAAATACATAAATATAAACGCAACACTTTTGTTTTGCTACCATTTTTCATGAGCTGAACTCAAAGATCTAAAACATTTTCTATTTACACAAAATAACCATTTGTCTCAAATATTGTTCACAAATCTGTCTAAATCTGTGATAGTGAGCACTTCTCCTTTGCATAGATAATCCATCCCACCTTGCAGGTTTGGCATATCAAGATGCTGATTAGACAGTATGATTTTTGCACAGGTGTGCCTTAGGCTGGCTGCAATAAAAGACCTGTGGCCTGTGGAATGTTGGTCCACTCCTCTTCAATGGCTGTGCAAAGTTGATGGATATTGTTCTTCTCAGCTTCCAGGAATTGTGTACAGATCCTTGCAACATGGGCCCATGAGCCCATGCGTTATCATGCTGCAACATGAGGTGATGGTCGTGGATAAATGGCACAACAATGGGCCTCATGATCTCGTCACAGTATTGCTGTGCATTCAAAATGCCATTGATAAAATGTATCTGTGTTCAGTGTCCAGGATATACGCCTGCCCATGCCATACCCCGCCACCAACATGGGCCACTCAATCCACAATGTTGACAGCAAACTGTTCACCCACACGATGCCACGCCATCTGCCATCTGCCCTGAAAAACTGGGATTCATCCGTGAATAGCACACCTCTCCAACGTGCCAGATGCCATTGAAACTGAGCATTTACCCATTCAAGTCGGTTACGACAACCAACTCCAGTCAGGTTGAGACCTTGGTGAGGTCGACAAGCATGCAGATAAGCTTTGATGGTCTCTCACAGTTTGTGCAGAAATTCTTTGGTTGTGCAAACCAATTGTTTCAGCAGTGAAACAATTGGGTGGCTGGTCTCAGATGATCTTGGAGGTGAACATGTTGGATGTGGAAGTCCTGGACTGTGTGGTTACATGTGGTCTGTGATTGTGAGGCCAGTTGGATGTACTGCCAGATTCTCTGAAACGCCTTTGGAGACATCTTATGGTAGAGGAATGAACATTCAGTTCACGGGCAAAAGCGCTGGTCAACATCCCTGCAGTCAGTATGCCAATTGCACTCTCCCTCAAAACTTGCAACATCTGTGGCATTATGCTGTGTGATAAAACAACACATTTTGGAGGGGTATTTTATTGTGGCCAGCCTAAGGCACGTGCAATAATCATGCTGTCTAATCAGCATCTTGATATGCCACACCTGCGAGGTGGGATGGATTATCTCTCCAAAGGAGGAGTGCTCACTGTCACAGATTTAGACAGATTTGTGAACAATATTTGAGAAAAATGGTTATTTTGTGTTTATAGAAAATGTTTTTGATCTTGTGTGGCATTCATATTTTAGTTTAGTGTAAATTAAAAAAAAGGTGCTCACAACATTCAGCAGATGAGTTCAAACAACCAAAGGTGAATGAAAAAGATTTTATGTTTTGCCTAAATGGCATGGCAACATGCCATTTTAATAAACTTCTGTTGGTGCAACTGTTTGGATACTTCAATTAGTAGTAGGGTGTTCCACTCCATGCAAAATATACCCACTAATATATCTGATAGCTTATGTAAAAATGTTGAACCGTGCTATTTGTGATTTGCAACTTGCAACAGTCAATCATATGATTATATTGAAATATATTTTAAAAGCATTTACACCAAGGATTTTTATTATTGTTAATACTATTTTATATTAGTTAAAATTACATGGTCCTAATTAGTCAGTTAGAATTAAGATCAAATATTTTGCAAACCTTTTTCTTTTTTTTGTTAGCTTTGTGTCACCTACTTCCTATAAGTTTCACCAACTTTATAGGTTACTGCATTTCGAAAAACCATGCAAATTCACTAAATATACTTGGGTAGGTTTCAAAAACTATGAATATGTGTTTGACTTTTGGAGAAGCAGTGCCCTGGCCATTGCCTTCCTATGCAATTCCACTTGATTCAGTGCTCTGTCTAGAATTTCTCCTTCTGAGCTCGATTTCTCAGGATGAATTTCATCCAGTCCAATCAAGAAACAGGAAATTGTGAGCAATGATGTTGATTTTCTGCACTGTTTTAGAATTGTAGTATGCCTATGGTTGTAGTTTGGGAACGACATTGGAGGAAATGAATAAAGCTGTTCAGTCTGTGTTGGCCACACTTCCAAATATTGAGCAATTGAAGTCAGAGCGAGAGGAATGTATAAGACATTTTATTGCTGGCAAAGATGTGGTGGCCCCTCTCTTCTCATCCATTATCTCAGCACTTCACTCTTCACAGTGGGGGATGGTTGTTTAAGTCAAGTTTATTTGTATAGCACATTTCAACAGTAAGGCAGTTCAAAGTCCTTCACATCATAAAAAAACATTAATCAAGTATACAGCCAGTCAGCAAAATCATCAACATCATCAAGCAAATACACATGAAAATTATAAAAATTATTGCGCAAATATCAATGCATCAAAATCATTCGGATCATCAGGCAAATATAATTCAATGTTCTACTTACTACTGATCAAAGGCAACTCTAAACAGGTAGGTTTTTGACTTGATTTGAAGGAACTCAGAGTGTTGGCGGTTTTGCAGTTTGCTGGAAGTTTGTTCCAGATTTGTGGTGCATAGAAACTGAAAGCTGCTTCTCCATGTTTGGTTCTAGTTCTGGGGATGCAGAGCAGACAAGAACCAGAAGAAACTGAGTAGTCTGGAAGGCTGATACGTCAAGAGGTCTTTAATGTATTTTGGTGCTAAGCTGTTCAGTGATTTATAAACTAACAGAAGTATTTTAAAGTCTATTCTCTGAGCTACAGGGAGCCAGTCTAAGGACTTTAGAACTGGGGTGATGTCCTCTATTTTCTGGGTCTTAGTGAAAACACGAGCAGCAGCATTTTGGATCAGCTGCAGCTTTCTGACTTTTTTTTTTTTTTTTTTTTTTTTTTTTTTTTTTTAAGCAGACCTGTGAAGACACTATTGCAGTAATCAATGCGACTAAAGATAAACACATGGATGAGTTTCTCTAGATCTTGTTGAGACATCATTCTTTTGATCCTGGAAATGTTCTTCAGGTGATAGAAAGCCAACTTTGTAATTGTCTTATGTGCCAATTACAGCGCATGTAATTTCCAGAAAGCTTCAAGGCATAGCTTTCTTCACGATCGAGCTGGCGCACATATCCCATCCAAATGTTTGGGTAAAATCAGATCCAATCTTTACAAACTTCAGCAGAATCCATGCCCCCAGCAAGCAATTGTTTCTGAATAGCTGAGGGTCCAGACCCTCTGTATGAAACAAAGTGTAGAACAAGGGGCTGGTTTTTACAAGGCGAGAGATGCAGTGGTGCAGTTTGAAAACACTGACTCACATAGCATAAATACATTTAAAAGTTGTACTTTGCACCCAACAGGAAAATACATATAATGCCATCTATAAATATTAGAATCCCTGGTAAAGATGTGTAAAACACATTAGGACAAAAATGTTTTATTTTATTTTTAATAAGGTAATGTCATACTGGAAAAGTATTCAGTGAGTGAAAGGAAAATACAACTTCAAGAAGTAGTTTTCACAGAAACACTGGTTTTACAAATATTTGTACCTGTAACAATACCTTTAGCACATAGGATATAGCAAAAAATTTTAATTTTTTTTTTTTTATTTATTTTATTTTTTTTTAATTATTAAGAGTTTTAGGAACTTCAAATGGGTTATCTGTGACTTTACATTTCCTAGATGTATGAACATAATGTGACTCAGTGGCTCCTTTCTCTTGTTCATATTAGCGGCAAGTGGCTATGGAACCCACAGAGGAGGCAAAAAAAAATCTCCCAAGCTCACTGTTGGAGAACTACAATGAAGAGCGGCAACCTGGGGTCACCCGGTCTTTATAACAAACATTAAGTACCATCGACATGCTAATCAGTTATCTTTGAGTGTTCTGAGAAAAATCACAAATTAAAAATGTGGAGTTTGCTAAATGCTACTGTGACTTTAACTTTAACTGGAACCATATACTTTGGTTAGATGAAATTACCAGTCAGCTTTCCGCCAATAAATACTTCAGGTTGATTTGGTATGAAACAGAGGATTGATATGTGGAAATACCCCTCATGCACATGAGATATATATGGGTGGGGTTATGTGATGCTGAGGGACTGTTTCTTATCCCAGAAAGGCCCTGGAAATCCCTGTTAGAGTGCAGGACATCATGAACTGAAATTTCAAATAAAAATCTTGTTTCTTTAGTTGGTACACTGACATGTTGTACCATTGGGTCTTTAAACACTAAAATAGTCCAAAACATGTGGCTAAGTCAACAGAAATGATTTGCTGGACAAAAAAAATGTTTGTTTTTCCAGTTCTATGACCTACTGTAAATATGACAGAAAACCTGTGGGGTGAGTTGAAGAGACATGAGCACAAGAAAAGACCCAGAACTGTGTTTGATCCTGAGAGGTTGTGCAAAGAGAAATGGACAAAGATCCTTCTCCTTGTAGGCTCCAGTGTTTTGAAATGTTATTTTCTTTGTTGAAAAGGGCCGTAAAAATATTAACACAATGGATACCAGTTGGAGTGTTGGGTATTTTATTATCAACAATTATTTCACATGACATTTCCCCTTTTGAATAAAATTACTCTCATAAAAGGTTGGATTTTTCAAAATTTTTAATTTTGAGCTTATTCTACTGCAATAAAAGTTTAATTTCTTTTTAAGCTTTTACACTTCCTTATCAGAGGTGCCAGAAAATTACTGTCAGCTCTGTAAACAACCAGTGAGCTCCAAATACTGAGCATCAGTACATTTTCTTTTCTTTCCTACTACATTAATTGAAAGGTGTTTCCTAAATGCATTCAAAATAAATTATTAGTCATTTGACCCCATATTTTCCTTTAAAGGAATCATAGATTTGAATGGAAATTTTATATCTTATAAAGAAAATAAGAAATATTGAGTTCCATTATCTATCCAGTGTTATACCTAGCTCACAATTTCTCTGTTTGACAACATGAAAAAATACAAGGTGTCTCCTGTGGAGACAGAAGAAAATTGGTTTTGTTATTGCAACCCAGTAGCCATGTTAACCTAACATTTAAGTGATCCTTAACCTTTTAAATAAAGTCCTATTACAGCAGCACGAAGGAGTGGTGGCATTTTGTTCAAGTGGAAATCAATAGTCTGCAATTAGATGCTGTCAATGGAAAATGCACCACACTGCTACATGATGTAACATTACCGAGATATTTATTTTAAAGGTAACCTGTGAGACTTTTAGTGTAAATGAAGTTTCTGAGCACATCTCACTCTATATGCTTCACATCAAGTGGCAATTTATTGATATACTTAACTTACATTGTGCCATACATAGTAAAGGAAGGAATCTAGACAGCAAGGGTTGGCAGCTGTAGATGTTTTGCTCAATATTTGAAACCTGACAATTTTTAGGTTGTTCATTTTTTATGGTGAAAGTATTTTCTTATTTTAATAAACTTGAACTTTTCCCTGTTTTGTCACATTACAACAAATGTCTGTGTAATTTATTGAATTTTTTTGTAATGGGCCAAAACAAAGAGTACATAATTGTGAAATGGAGGGAAAAATGACGCAATGTTTTTAAACTACTGATAAATAAAAATCTAAAGGTGTGTATACTGTCTCTTACTCACAGAGTAAGGTGTAGCCACCTTACTCTGTGATTACAACTGCAAGTCTTTTGTAGTATATAGAGACACATTTTTGTCCATTCTTTTTTGCAAAATAGCTCAAGCTTGGTTGGATTGGATAGAGTGTATGTGTTCAAGTCTTGCCACAGATTCACAATTAGATTTAGGTCTGAACTTCTGGACTTTTGTAACACATTGGTATACTTTTATCTATACTAATCCAATGTATAGTTAAGATTTTTTTCATTCATGTTTGCTTTTGATAGAAAATGAGACAAGCGTGTCTCAGGAGATAATAAAACAATGTAAAACAATTGGCAAATAAAAAGTCATGTTTTTATTTATATTTTATTAAAAAATAGCATGCTGGAAATGATTTATGCCATTTACAATCAATGCAAAATCTTTATTGGTATTATAGCAATCAAACCGTTCTTATAATGGCTGGCCAGCTTTTTTGCATGACACCACTGGTATTTTGACCATATTTGGTGATGAGCTCCAAGTCTTTAAAGGGTGGATGGGCTCTTTGCCATCACCCTAATCTTTACTCTCTTTGCTGATTTTCTATCCGATTCAAGTCAGGACTACAGCTGGTCCACTCCAAAACATTAATATTACTTCCAGTCTGAACAAATGTTGGTAAAAATTAAAAGATTAACCGTTTTGTTAAGTGGCATTCATGGCTGGAGTTGTTGACCCCTGGTTTAAAGGGGAGAGTATTATGTATTTTCCAGGCACATAGTACCATAATATAACACAATCAAGTAGCTATGTTACCTTAAGTTGTTGTAAAAATGCTATATATATCAAACATGACTTAAAATAATTTGATTTGGTAATTTGATGCTTTGAAATTGGTCTCTGTCTCTATAAGGAGCTCCTAGTCTTTCTGACACTCTTCCTTCATCACATCATCACAACAATCCTCCTACATTTTCCCTCTTACAAGCATTGGACTAAGACATTGTTTGAATGATAAGCAAAGCAGATGCAGAGTTCCACCAGGTGTTTGCTGATTGCTGCTTCTCCTAGTCTGGAGGAGCTGTGTGGGGAAGGTGTGGGAGAGAGGGGTGCTTAGTGAGATGGAAGCTCGGCTGGGGACTGCAGCTCCAGGGAGGAGTTTTGTGGAGATAAGCGGCGCTTTGATGTATCCTTGATTGATGTTATTACGATGTAAAGCATTTCACTTTGAACTGCCTTGCTGCTGAAATGTGCTGTACAAAAAAACTTGACTTTGTAGGGGCAAGCGTTTAGGCACCCCTGAATGGCTGCCACAGGAGATTCAAGGATCCCTCAAACATACATGAAAGAATCAAAGCAACACTCAACACACAACAGGTATGTTTTTGATGGAGTAACATTATAACATGATATAAAGGTCAAAAAAGTAAATTTTACATAACCACCCCCCTTTAAAGAAACCGGAGTACATGCAGACACCAGTTAACAACAATGCACTGTTCTGTGTCATTCTATCATAATAAAATCCCCAAAAAAGCAGCCTGGCCATTGCCTTCCTACACAGTTCCACTCAATTCTTACCTACCTTCAGTGCTCCACCTGGGCTTTCTACCATTAAGATGAATTTCTCCAGTAGAATTGAATTAACATTAACAGCCATCTTGTTTGACTCTGTACTTCTGTCCTTGCAGTGGGGGATGGTTGTTTACAGCACAGGCAGTCTCTGGCAAGGACCTTAGCATTGAACTGGCACATTAGATATGTCACAAGCAAACGTTAGCAATTAGGTAAAATTTAAAACTTCAACAGAGTCGACGCCTCCAGCAAGCAATCGTTTCTCAATAGCCAAGGGTCTAGACTGTCTGTACAAAGCAAAGTGTAGAACAAGGGTTTTTATCAGGCTACTAAAAAATATATGCAGTTTAGAGTTGAAACACAACAGTTAACACAACAGAATAATTTAGCACATCACTATAAAAAGACCCTTTTTTTTCTCATGTGCTCCCCTTTTTCTTTACCGTTTACATTGGACTATCTGCATCTTGTTGCTTTGTCTGCCTTTTTAGTATGTTTAATGGTTAAAGTCCTGTCTTTACTGGAAGTTGCTCATGTCTTTGTGGTTTTGGGGTTATATTTGTTTTTGAAGGGCAGAAATGTAATGGCTGATTTAATCACTGATAACCTTTTTGGTCAGGCATGTTATGCCATCAACACAATTATCTTTTTTATCACTTTCAATTTGAACTAATGAAAGAATACCTTTAACTGATGTTCTCCTCTGTCGGTTCCTTCACTTCTTAGTTCAGATTTTGTCCTCTTTTTCTTCTACTCCTTCGCTGTCCTTTCCACCTCTATTCATTTCTTTTTGCACAGCTCCTCTCAACATTTATCTCCATTAAGTCTTGTCTTGTCCTTCTGCCTTGCTTGCTCTCAGTACTCATATTCCCTTTCCTACCTACTCTTCTTGTTCTTTGTCCTTAAGCCCTTCCTCACTCCTTGTCTGTCTCTGTCATGTTCAGTCTTACTTTTCCCATCTTTTATTTTCCTGCCCTTTCTCTCCCTTTCACTTTTCAGTGTCTGTTTCTATTTTTACTCTTCCTCTCATTTAAACCCAACTTCCTCAAGAGACCATCAGTATTGCAGCATAAATTCTTCCTCTGTAAATATTTTTTTTGTCTCGTATGCTACAAAGTGTACTACTTTGTTTCCCCTGCTCTATTAGGTTGGTTGAAGCAGGAAGTCTTTCAGCTCCTCTATAAGCAGCTTTTACAAGTTGGTTGACTAGCTGTGGCTCACTGAAGGATAGAATTGAACGATAGCAAGGACTAGTGGATTTATCACACTCAAGGGGGTTCTAGTTAAAATATTTTTCTTCAGATCTCTGTTATTAACAAATATGACAATTTTTAGAGTTTGATGCAGCCTTTATGTAAATATTTTCAAAGTAGTGCCAGCCACCTCATCAAAGTAATGTCCTTCATGCTTTTAGAATAATCTTTTCATTTTCAGTTTACAATTAGGCCTAGGTTTTAGATGTATTATTTGGCATCACAAAGGTTGGATTGTTTTTTTTGTTTGTTTCTTTTAGATCCCAAAATTTGAAAGTCTTGAAAACTTTTTTTTTTACTTGGCAAATGCCCAAAATGATTCACAGCATTCAGCATCCAGCTCACTGGATTCAGAGAATGTGTCTGTAAGCCGCCAAGAGTTCAGCACATCCTGCACCATGCTCCTCCATTTCCGCATGTGCTGCTCGACTTCCTCTCTGAGAGCCCTTTCCTTTATTTGCTCCAGCTTCTCCCTCAGTTGTAGGATGACTGTATGAAATTGCTCTTCACACTTCCCTGCTTGTAGAGATTGTACCATCTGCAGACAAAAAGACCTCATGTCTGTAGCTTCATGAATCACAGCTACAAAATTGAAACAATTTTCAAAGTTCTCATTCCAACATCTTATTCTTTCCTTACTGGATGTTTCATATTAATTTTACCCATCATAAATATCACAGAACCTTATCAAAGTTTTAATACCCATTGGAGAGTTTTCTAATTTTGTTATATTAAAACCACAAGTTTCTTCATTTTTTTCAATATTTTTGTCATTCAGGTGTTACTGTATATGATCGTACATGATTGTGTAGCAGAAGAAAAAGATTTTCAATGGTTTTCAATTTTTTTACCAGTAAATTTTTCAGAAGTGTATTGTTTACTAAGCACTCATCAGTCAGTACTTTGCCATTAAAGCTACAAGCCTTTTGCAGTAAATCTAGAGACTAGAATGGTTTGCTTATTCCTCTTTGCAAAATTGCTCAAATTCAGATTGGAGAGTGTCTGTGAACATCAATTTTCAAGTCTTGTCACAGATTCTCAAATGGATTTAGATTTGGACTTGAACTGGGCTATTTTAACATATGATCAAGTTTAACTTTAAATCATTCTATCATGGTGTTTGTGTTTTTGGTTTTCTTTAGTTCCTGTTTCCTGATATTTCTGGATTTGTTGTTGCTGTTAAGGTCTTGACATATTAATTTTTCTGTGTTCATTATTGTTGTTAAGATCTTACAACTGATTTCTTGTGTTCTTCTGTATCTGCATTTTGGTTTCTTATCTTGTGTTAGTGTTAGGCTTTTCCCTTTTGATCTGTAGAACCTTTTCTGTCAGCTCCTTGTGTATTATCTGTGCTTATAAATATATTTCTCTTGATCTCCTCTACAGGTGTTTAGCATTCTCCCTGATTATGCTCATCTGACCCCAATGTAATTCTCCATCCTTTCCTCAGCGTTTAAGCTCCTTGATTTTCAGTAGCTGCGTTCCATTACAAAGGTGCGCAAATCTCTGTCGATTTTCTGCTTATGAAGAAAAAAAACACAATTTCGCTACTGCGGTGTTTCCATTAAATAAGAATTTAAATTAAAATCACATGTGAATAAGCATGTTCACACGATAAGTCATTAAAAACATCCCGCACCATGATCCTCCAACTAGTTCCTATTGTCATCTTCTTCTGGTGGTTTGCACCACTGGCAACATCTGGTTGTTGATCATGTGACTCGTGTAATGCAAAAAAGGTGTTTACATTTCAGTTTTGCTTCCAATATCTTGTCTGCATTTTGGTCCTACTAAAACTCACAATATGACACATTCAATTGTAGCACTGGCTGTATGTTTAGGCTTGTTTGTCATTGTCGTGCTGGAAAGTGAACCTCTGCCTCAGTCTTGAGTGTTTCAGCGTCTAACAGGCTTTCTTCCAAGATTGCCCTGCATTTAACTCTGTCAGTCTTGATATAAATTCTTACCAACCTCCCTGTCCTGCTACAGAAAAACATCCCCATAACATGAAAGTGCATCCACCATCTTTCACATGGGAATGATGTGTTCATGAAGATGTGCAGTGTTAGTATTCCTTAAACAAATAATTTGGCTTATATGCTAAAATGTTTTGTTTTGGTGTCATTTTGCCAGAGCACTTTCCTCCACATGCTTTGTGTACCCTACATGGCTTGCTACAAACTGTAAATGGGTCCATTATTAGGCTTTCTTTCAAAAGTGGCTTTGTTCTTGTCATTCCTTCATAAAGTCAACATTTGTGGAGTGTATGACTAGTAGCTGTATTGACTTCTTGATCTTTCCAGCGTTGCCATGTGCCAGTTCTTCCTTCACAGAGTAGCTGTATGTAAACTGAAATGAAATTACACACAGGTCTGTTTACTAGTTGGGTGACCTCTGAAGGTGATTTCTTCAGAGGTCCAAAAAGGGTTGAATATAGTTGCATGTCACTCTTGAGTTTTGTCATGAAAAAAACAACACAACACCAGGAACTCTGTGTTGTTTTTTTTTTCCACTTCACTTTAATTCCCAGTAAAACAGATTCATGTTTCTGATTGCAACATGACAAAATGTTCAAGGAATATGAATACTTTAAACAATCTATGAGAAAAATGAATATGGACAGAAAATACTGGTGGTAGGATAAATTATATTAAAAAAGACTATCGTGAAGATGGCATACTAAAATTAAGACAGGCAGTGGGTTTAAAAGAACTCACAACACTAATGACTAACTACTGTTTTATGAAATCACTTAAAACATAATATCATCTGATAAATTAAATGGCTGCATTAACTCAGGAAAGAAGAAAAAATAAATTGATATTCCTCTTTATTTCAACAAAACATTTTATCTTTGAACTCTTGTGATGCTGCATGAACTCCTCAGGAAATAGCATATGGGTAAACTTGGAAATAAATGACATTTGCCTGATGACTGTCTTCTTTTACATCCTGCCTGTTTCCTGTATATGCTTAAAAAGAAACTGGTATATAGAGTTGGTTGATGTAGGCCGGTGATTTGTGTTATATGAAGGGAATATCTGTCACAATGACATTGCATCTTATGTTTTCGTTAGGTACCACTTGTGAAAAATGATCATTCTAGAGACCAAAGGGAAACAGCTGGCAGAGTCTAAAGACAAGTTAAGAACTGTAAAAGAATATTTGAAGGTATACAGGAACAAAATAAGAAAAAAGCTGATTGATATAATACAAAAAGGGGGATACTGGGTCCAACCCAGCATGCTGGAAAAGCTGTGATAGGGGTTAGGAGCAGAGGAGCAAAGTGTTGGTCAGAGCATAGCTTGGGAGATGTGAATTCTTTGACCCTGTGACAAGGACATAAATCAAAACCTGGTGTAAATGTGTGTGGCAGTATTGGGAATTTTGACACATAGGATCAGGAAAACTCAATAGGTAACTCTTAGACAAAAAAAAAGAAAACAAAATCAATCACTGTAGGAAAACCCTTCAACCAGTGTTGATTTGCATGTTAGCTACATTATCCTGAACTCTAATGCCAAGCAGTTAGCTGAGTCAGCTGGATATTTAAGTTTGAAAACCTCAAAAAGATGTTCTTAAACTGCTGTGCTCTGATGTACTCAGACCGTGGTGCCTAAAATGATTATTCTGATAAAGTGGTTCCAAGTTTTATAACATTTACAAATAAAAAGGTCTCCAAGTTACTCTAAGTTGGAGGTGTACACTGAAGTACACCAAGTACGTTGCATTCTGTCTGACATGACACAGATAAATCTGTCATCATGTAACTGTGTGTGTTTATATATATATATATATATATATATATATATATATATATATATATATATATATATATATATATATATATATATATATATTTTTTTTTTTTTTTTTATTTTATTTTATAGGGAATTACAGGAGGATCCAGCAAGGAAAGGGAGGAAAAGAAGTGTTTAAATACAGAGAGAGAATGCCAGAACAATAGACCGGGGTTAATTGAAGAGAGAGAGAGCAAGAGAGAGAGAGACAAGGGGGTGAGGGAGAGTAAACAAACAGGGGACATAGGAAAACAAATCTAAATGTAACAAAGAACAGTACAAGGAATAAATAATAAACATAATCTAACTAAACTAGGAGCTGATTGAACAAAATAAAACAGAATAAGGCTGATCAAATCAAAATATGAATAACTAAGACAAACACAGTCTTGTTTCTTTTACCTGAAGGATATTCATGAAGTGCTCTCTTCCACTACAGCTCCTGACCATCCTCAATTCATTAACAATGACCATGCTTATTGCTATAAAGATTTGCTGAAAAAATTTAACGTGGAAGAGCAAAACATAACCTTCATTTTCCTGCAGCAAGAAGTAAAATGTGTGTGCAGTTTAAAACAAACTAAAAACTGATATAATATGGTAAGATTTTATATTTCAACTCACTCACTGAATTTAGTGTTTGTATGTTTTCATCACATAATCAGCAAATGCAGTGAGGGCAGGTGTTCTTAAAGAATGTCAAAACTTATAAATTTGCTTTAATTTTAAGTGAAGGAGTGTGTAGTCTCTGGTTTCTTCACTTCCTTTTCCACATTCAGGCAATAGTTTATCTGTAAAGTTATATCCACCACATCTGAAAGAAATATTTTCTAAATTCTGGTATGATACCTTTGATTGAATTTGAAACATGCAAGTATTTTGGGTTCATTTGTGGCTCATGCTATTCAGTCTGGGAGCACAATTTAACAACATCAAAGTCACCTTTTTCATTACATGCTTTTTTTTAATAATACTCTGGAAGAACTAAAACCTAATTCCGTGGGTGCGGAACAAACACACTGCTCATTTGAAATATTGGGTTTTCCCTTTTACACTGAAAAAAATATGCAATTAACACCTGAAAGGAAAGCTTGTGTAGGACTATAACAAGCTAGACAATGGAAGAAAAAGAGCCCACCAAAATAAACTCTATGCTCATGATGAATGTGCTGCTCAGAAATAGAAACCTCATCCCTCTTTCATCTTATCTATCCTCACTAGTTTTTCCGTTCTTTCCCCCATAACTCAAACCATCTCTATCTTGCTGTATCTGTCTGCAACTCTCCCTTTCTCTCAGATGGCCTGCCATCTTTGAAATCAACGGTTTTCATACTTTGCCAAAACTTATTCTGTGATGGATTCACTTTCTAGTCTGTCATGGCACACAAAAGGAAACTGTTGTGTGGAAGTTTCTTTGTCAAATACTTTTCAAATCTGAATGTTATAAATGTAGATCAACAGGTTATTTTATTTTTTATTTTTTATTTATTTATTTATTTTTTTGTTGCTCTATATAACATGCTCAGAATACCTTTGCTCGATAAAGAAATTGGAATTTGCAGGGGATAGAATGAAAAGTGAGAAGAAAAATTTTAGTACTGGCATACTGAACTGTAGAAAGGGATCTGACAAAGTGTCTTGAATAAAACTGGTAAAACATTACATATTTTTACACCTTCTGCTTTTGGTTGTAAAAAAAATCAAATAAAAAAATCAAATAATAAAGGAAAAATCAATGACTGGGAAGAAAAAATAGTGTACATTTTATGTATTTGGACAAATTGAACTATATAGCTGTATAGCCCATATTATATTGTACATTTAGACTTCAAAGAAGAGGAAAATTGAAATTGAAACATAAATATATTTTTCACTATGTATCAAATTTTAAAACATTCAAAAATTATTCTATATTGTACATAAAAACATTTTAAAAGTGGGAAAAAATAAATAGCAGTTGTAGAAAATGAAACAAAGTATATTTCTGAATGCTGAACATGTTCATCATCATCAAACAATAAGTTAATACCATTTATGTCTCTGTTAAAAAAAAGTCATTTTAGAATTGATATGAATACATTACTCTATGTCGGTGCACTGCCTCAAATATTTTATCTCGTCTACAACCTGGAAAATGTCTACCTTGTAGGATTTGTTTGTGTATAGGCTTATAATGTATTGTTCCAGAGAGAACATTTCAGTAAGTTCCTCTTTACAAAATGCTGATTGGACACACCTGCAGGAGGCACATAGAGAACATATGAAAAAACTACTCTGAATGTGTGCATATGTCTGTATCACTCTAATTAAATATAAGAGTGTGATCTAATATTTTACCAACACAATATCAAGCACCACTATCACATCTTGGTATCTTTCCTCCCAACTAAGACCCATCTGGCTTTGCTCTTGCTGTCCTTCTTTCTTTCTCTTCCTGTCCTGCACGCTTCAGTGTGTTTTGATTACTGGCCGTGTGTGAATGTGTCTGCACTTGGAAATAGAGCAGGATGGGCATTTTTGGGGGGGAAGAAGGATCACAGATGGGCCTTGTCAAATCTCTGTACATCTGGCTTTATTCCTGTCCAATTTCCCCCCCTCACACACACAAAGACACACACACTCTCTCTCACACACATACACACATTCAGGTTTATGTTCAGTAAACTTTCTTGATTGTGAGCAACCTTCCAAAAGAACACATATGCGTGCTTTCAGACTTTTGAATGTCTAGCAGACGCGTGCTTTTTATGCATGCATGTTCAGGAGGACTGGAGTGCTCAGAAATCCACTTGGACACACACAGACTCACTGTGCAGCAGGGCACAGCGGGTATGGACTCCTGTTGTGTTTTGTGGTTGCCAAAGTTATGATGCCAGGGAAACTGGACTTTGCCAGGTTTAATTGTTGCCAAAGACATACCATTGTAAGGATGACAGAGTGCCAATTCTGACTTATAGCATAGCGCCCCCTATTGAGACAGTCGTTGTAGTGACTTGGAATATTTTTGTTTTTTCCTCAATATAGATTAACAATAAATGCAAAGTTAAAAAAGAAACATACTTGTTTTTTTTAAACAGCGTTTTCTGTTACATTTGTGACAGACTGACAATGCTGCAATCAAAATAATCATAAATATTAAGACGGTCCTTTGATCTTTTCAGAAAAATGTCTGAAAATTAAGAGGAAAAACAATAACAGAATTAGGGAGGATTTCCTCATTTTTGAAAAGACAATGTCTTGTATTTCATAGTGTTAACGACTCTATCCAAGGGTCAACTTTCACCCGCATGAAAAAGCTCTGCATGTACTTGTGTGTCAGGTATTCAAGGTCCCTGTACAGGACTCTGACATATGCTTCATAAGATTCCCGTGGATACAGAAACATCCATGCAGACACCTCAAGGACACCCATAATGATGGAAAATGAATGAGGGAAGAAAACACAGAGCTTGCGAAATCTAATGTGCTGATGTGTTGTGATCATATGATCTATGGCTTGTGATTATTTTGAGCCTCACATGAAAATTTTCTCAGCCTCTAGGGATAATGGGCTCTTCAACAAAAAGCAGCAGCAGGTATGTGTCTGTATAACAATGATGTCTAAAAAATGTAAAGTTTGTTTCTAAAGTTTTGGAAGCATAGAGCTGCTATGTTGACAGAGAATAAAATGGAGCCATATCTCATTATAACATGGAAAACTTTATTTTACTAAAATCTTTTCCATGAATAGAATAGAACAGCATATAATAGAATAAAATAGAAAATTCCTTTATTGTCCCTCAGTGGGGAAATTCAGGTGTACCTTTGTGCAGATTCACTCAAAGGTAAAAATATAAAAACAAAAAATAAGAATATATGGCTATACAGTTAGAGCAAATTTGCAGCATAAGATAAAAATACAGCACAGTTAATATTCAAAGAAATGTGCAATTGAGTAGGATCATTAAAAAAAATTACAAAATGTGCATGTATATTTGTGCATAAAAACAGACTATTTACAACAAATGGAAGAGCTGTCCAAAAGCACGAAGGGATGTAAACAACTTACTGAGTTTGAGCTTGCTGGAGCCATGATGGTTTCAAAGTCTAACAGCTTCTGGGAGGAAAGATCTACCATAATGTTTTATTGTGCACGTAGGAGGCAGCAGTATGTCACTGAAGGAACTCTCAAGCTCTGCAACAGCTTCATGTATGGGGTGGGAGACATCATCTAGCACTGATGTTATTTTTGCTGGGAGTTCTCCTGTCTCCTACTACCTGCACCGGGTCGAGGGGGCATTCTAGGACTTCCTTAAGAGAGAGAAGTTAATCGACATTGAGTTAATTCACTCCTAGAAGGGCAAGTAAAAGATGTTTAATTGGAAGACCAAAGGCAAATGGCAACCACGAATAGACCACAAGGAAAGCAGCAACAGTCAAATATCAGCAATGAGTAAGGCATTCTGAGAAATCAGCTCAATGGCAAGAACAAGGTCCAGGTAAACAGCTGTGCCTTGCTAGTAATTACATATCTAACTGGGATGATAAGGTTCCCAATAAAGGAAATTCCAACCACAGATGTTAAAATACAAAAGCTATTCACTATATATGATGGACTCCCCTGAAAATCCAGAATCCACAGGCTGTACACCATGCATACAGAATGAGGGAAAAGTCTAGTGAGCATCAGAGGCACTAACTCAAGATGAAACATCAAAACACCATCAAAACATACTTCAGCAAGATGACCCCAAGGGATGAAGTGCTCAGTGAATATGTCAGACATTGGAAGTTGGAAGAAAACGAACTGGAAAAACAATCACGGGAGGAAAAACTTCTCCATGGGATGTACCACCAACAGATAGCTGAAGTGGCTGAAATGACCAAATCCTACCCCTAGCTAGAGTGGATCAGACTGAAGGACAGTGCAGAAGCACTGATCATGGCAGTACAGGTGCAGGCTTTCATCATTAGAGCAATAGAGGCTTAGGTCTACCACACCAGGCAAGATCACAGGTGCAGGTTCTGCAAAGGCCTCAGAAACAATCCAACATCTGGCCGCAAGCTGTACAATACTGGCAGGAAAGCAATATGTGGAATGCCAAAGCCAGGTATCTGGCATAGTATACAGAAACATCTATGTAGAATACAAACTGAAGACTAGAGTTTAGATTTATAGACCAACCCAAAATTCAGGCTAAATTATATGCTTGATGATCAGGTAGGGTCAGGCTCCTGTGGCGTGTTTTTAATAAGCCTACAATACATACAGCGCAGAGAAAACTAAGCAAGAATGCATGATATAAAGTTATGTTAATCAACTTATTATAGTCTAAATAGAGCAGCAGGTAGCTTACCCTATTAAGGAAAGAAATAAAATAAGGTAGAGAAGCTAATTAGACTGTAACAAGTGCAGTGCACTGCACAACTAATGCACGCGTGATCCCGCCCTGCTCCACTCCTATCAATTACGTAGAAGATTGACTCACCCTGTGGGTACAACAACAGACAAAATGGAGCTGGAGGGAGAATAGAAGAAGTTGCATTACTTAGCCAGTAGAGGGCAAAGTCAGAGGACTAGAAGTACTTGGGTTAAGACATGCATTGGCTTTTGGATTGCAGCAAATGTGACAGTTTTTTTCCTCATATGTCTACTTTACTTCTGGCTCGGGCCTTTAATTAGAATCAGACACAATGTCTATGGGTTCAGGCCGAGTTGGATTTATTTTAGGTCCGATCTAAAATCTACTGAAGACAAAGTGTCAAAGAATCACCTCCCAAGGTAGTGAACAATAACCAAGCTAAGACCCTGTTGGACTTCAAGATACAAACTGACAAAATAATAATGGCCAACCAACTGGACATTGTAATCATTAATAAGCAGCAGAGGACAGCTGTTGTGACTGATTTGGCCCTCTCAAACAACTAAAAGATCAGGAAAAAGGGACATGAGAAAATAAGAAATACCAAGTGCTCAGGGAAGAGCTAGAAGGCAACAGTAGTATATAATGTGAGAAGAGAGAGAGGATAAGAGAAGAATTTTTTGTTTTGTTTTTTAAGATGTATTTCTGACCTACATTACATGTTTCTATTGGTATTTTGATTATTTATCATTGGTGATGTTCTCAAAGTCTTTGAGGTTGGAAGCTCTTTCCTGAGATTCTATCAAATTTGAGTTGGGACTTTGGCCAGGCCATTCCAAAGTATTAATTCCAGTCAGTAAAAACATATTGGTAAAATTAAAAGATTACTTAAAAACTAAATCTCCCAGGGGTATGAATAATGTTATAAAGTTGTTGCTGTAACATGACAAATATGTATAATGACAAAATAATACATGACATAATGACATAATAATACATCATTTACATGTTAAAACATGTAAATGATGTTAAAAAAATTTTCAATTTAGAACATATGATTTGATTTTTCTTTCGCTGGGTTGACTGTTCTAAAGAGGATCAAAACTTCTTTATAGGCAGTTGTTTTTCAAAAAAACAAAGCTAAAGCTAAAAATGGCTAAAAATTTAGTTAATTTAGTTAAACTCAAATGTGATTGTTTTGTCCCATTTACAAGAACACTGGATAGTAAAAAAAATGTTTGACTGATTCTTTTTATTTTTCAGTGCCCTGTGCCCATTTCTTTCCTTTTTTTTCTTGTCAGCAGTCATCTTAACTTTCATTCAAAAGTTTTATTCATACAGTGCTCAAAATCCTTCTATTAAAAAACTGTAGTATAGAGTGTCATTTTTGTGAGTCATGTGCAGCCATCTAGTGTAACACAGAAATGCCAAAACCACCACCAGTTATCCAAACTGTCATTTTTGTGCAAATTTTCGCTGATGTTTTACCATCCTTTTCTCTTTCTCACCCTTTAGTTGTTTCCTTCTTCCTTTGGGTCTGTCTTCTTTTCCTTATTCTGTTACTTGCTTGCTGATATTCCCTCTGCTTGTCTCTTCAACTTTAAACTTATCCCCATGCACCATAACCAAAAAAACCCTGCTAACTCATTTTTACACAGAGGTATCAGTTTATTTCACTGCTTTTGTTTTTTGTGAAGTCACCTCAGTATGAGTTACCCCAGACAGCGCTACTTTGTCCCACCCTCATTATATTTTCACACTTGGCTTCCTAAGGACACATAAAAATACAGTCACACAATTTTCCCCACAAACTCCTCATTCTGCATGTGCATTTTCTTTGTTTCACTATAGTTGGAGTAGGAACGCCTTTGCCTGTCCATTGTATAAGAAGAAAATATATTTACAATTTAATTTAAAATAACTCTTGAAAACATTAAAATATCATTTTACAGTACATTGAAATATCATAAATGGCAGGTGTACACCCATTTATTTGAAAACAATTTGCCACATTTCACTGGCTGAAAAAATTAAGTGACATGACTTTTAAAAAGTTGGTATGTTTTCTAAGCTGTAGATTGTGTTGACGTCAACATAATCAACTATGTAATAGTTGAATAATTCCACTTCAATATTTAAAATTTAAATGAAAGGAATTAAATTGTTGTATTTTTGTTTTAAATCTTTATTACATCTGTTAATGCCAACTCAGAGTTATATACCAGCCCATGGCTGTTTTTTTTTTTTTTTTTTTTTACAAAGGATTAACTTGACATTGGCAGACAGAAGTAGCAGTAGGGCAAAATGACAAAGGGAGCATACAAAATATGCTATCCAAATTGATATAGTACATCTATGAAGATCAAATTTGAAACAGCAGCAGACATGGAATTACCTGAGCTAGCTTGCAGGTGCTGCAAATTTATGCTACAGGAGGAGTATCCCATTCTCCTTCTCTTGTAGAGCAAAGCTGCCATGACGGTGCAAAGCAACCAGACCCTCTCTGGTGTTTGCTAAGCTGTCAGGATGGAATACACAGAAAAAAACCTAACAAACAAAACTACATTGTTTTTTTTGTACTCAAATTAAAACTTTCCTTTTTGTATGATTGAGTAATTTAGCAATGGTAGTGAAGGTACTTTGAAGGGAATATTTTCTGAAAAGAGAGTTTTATTTGTTTTGGGTTTTTTTTCTCATTTTGATTACAATGGAATAATTCCCCCAAATGAGAAAAAGTTTACATGTGTAAGTTTCTGAGGACTTAAAAACAGGCTATTTTAGTGTCTTTGATTAAATTTTTAAAACCACAGTTGAATTAGTTGCAGCTCATTTTGGCATTAGGACACAATCCCATTCAAAGAGGTTAAAATAATTGATCAATGTTGTGGTTTCATGGTCTTGAAACCACATTACTGTCAAAATGGAGGATGAATATTCATTATTCAAACTCTGTCGAGACAACCGCCCCACCCAAAAAAACAACAAAAAAACAAAAAACAAAAACAACAAAAAAAAAACTGAATTCCATGCCTTGTATGGAAATAGTATATGAACCAAAAGAGGTTTATTCTTGCATTCGGATATCTATTCTTTGTCAAATGTCTGGAAAATACACAGTGAAAGGGATACCAAACTTCTTCATAAAGAAGAAAGCTACCAAAAAGGCAAAATGTCATCTTTATATATGTGGGTCTATTGGTCATAGAAATTGTGTTAAAAATAT
Organism: Anableps anableps; assembly: GCA_014839685.1. NCBI lineage: Eukaryota > Metazoa > Chordata > Actinopteri > Cyprinodontiformes > Anablepidae > Anableps > Anableps anableps. Next base: position 32,635,991 of record CM026066.1, read on the forward strand.
GATGCATTAATGTAACTGTGATGCTTAGTCAATATCTCACAGACAGAACTGTGAGCTTGTGTTTCTGTCATGATTTCTCTGTGGGAAAAAAAGTGTAAAAGATATTCCATACATTATGGCCTTTGTCTATCACTGATTCGAGGCATGTGTGAAAGAAGCTGATAGATATGTGCATGTGTTTTCATCAGAGTGTGAATAAACTGAAGTTTCATAGCAATGGTCATTAAGGATGGATTTATGCACTGTCAATTTTATTTGAATAAATTATTTTCTGCTCTGGTTAACACAGAATTCACAAAACAATAATCATCATAGGTTTTACCAATATCTTAAAACAGTGGTTTCTAACCCCCCACCCCATCCAATATGTTTTAGATGTGTCTCTGGTCCAGCACACCTGCTTCAAATGATGCGTGACCTATTCTGCATGCCATCTAGCATTGCTGAAGCTGAAGTTAATCACCCAGTTGTTTAAGTCAGGTGTGTGGCAGCAAGGAGACATCTAAAACAAATAGGACATGGAGGCTTGAGGACCAAGTTTGGGAAGCACTCTCTTAAAGTATAACAAAATAATCAATGACTCTCTTAAAGTATAACAAAATAAATAATGACCAAATTAATATTTGCCCTTTTTATCTTGTCCCTTTCTTCTCTTTTTTTTAACTTTCCTCCTTCGTCATTTTCTTTTCTCAGTGTCTGACAGCCCGTTAGGAGCAGCAGGTGGTGGACCAGGCACAGGGCTGGACTTTTCCCAGCCTCGTTTCTCCTCCTCCCTCCCGACCTATCTTCCCGTCCAATGCCAGCTAAGTGGCGCTGACTCTGCCTTCTTTCTGCGGGAAGCTAATCAGGAGGTCATGCGAAATGGCAGCCTGTCATCACGGACTGAGCCCTTCTTTCTTCACCAGCTGGAGCCAGGCATTGCTGCTCCACAGTCCCTGCCAAGTGTCAATTGCAGCTACGGAAATTTGAGCATTGAGCAGCCAATCCCAACGGAGCTTCTTCAAGGTCCTCAGCCACATTTGCTAACCTCAGTCAATCAGGTGACGATGAACTGGAGGGTCAAAGGCCAAGTAGTGGTCCCTAAAGTGGGGTCAACAAGACCATGGATTCAGGTACAAACATTTTGTGTTATAAATTTTTTTTTGTTGTTGTTTTTGCCATTTTTCATATTTATCTATTGTAAAGTAATTGTGGGCTGAACTGAGCTTGTTAGCCAGTGTAAGAAGCTTCTTTTGAGGTAATCACATTGCCTCTCCCTTTAGTGGGTGGGGCACAATTTTTGTTCACTTGGAGCAGTGAAGAGAAATTTTTACAAAAGGAACATATTTGGCAGAATTTTAGCTATTATTATTTCATCCTAAATAATGAAGCAATGAAAGCAAATTTCAAAGCAAACTAAAGAAAGCTGTTTGTTAGAAGATCAAAACAAACTATAAAACAATCAGAAGATAAATTTCTAACTTCTCTTTCTAATTAATATTTGCACACTTCAGATATTGTGTGGATATACTATCTAGGAATTTTTTTTTTCTTTTAAAAAAAAGAAACTTTTCCAAGTAAGAATGAGTGAGAGATTTTTAGTCTCCTTCATCTCATTCTGGTTGATCTCAAAATGTTACCAGGCCAGAAGGGTTTTAAAAGCTAAATCCTATTTATCCTTCCTCTTGATATTTAAAAGCTTTTCCTAGACAAAGAAGTTGCTCCGTCAGTTCTCATTCCTGCAATGTAGATATACCTGATTTACTAAAACCATATTCATGGAGGAAAGAGTTACCAATCATGAAGCAGATGTTTTTTTATGCTTCTGAAGGAAACCAACAATATAAACCAAATACAACATGCTGAAAAATAAATCTACTTTACAGATTTTCAATAATATATTGCTAATAAACTAACAAAAATATACTTGCTATATTTTTGCTAAAATAGCAAATCTTAAAAAACACTGATAATTCATCTGACTAGTGATAGGTATAATTAAATAAAGCGGACCCCTCCCCCTCCCGCACCACCCCAGTTAAGTATTTGTGCATTCACCTTTTTGCGGATTTTCCTTTGGAACTTGACTCTTATTCAACTTATTTATGGAAAATTTGCGTATTCGTTGATTTCTTTTCGTACAGCATATCTAAAATATTTAAAAGATTATGTGGCTTTGGAACCTGAAATACCAAGGGTGTAGTGCTACTTGGCATGCTATTAGCTGGCATTTACAAATCAGCGCTTCCAAGAATGAAGATAAGACTGTAAATATCTGCTTCTGTGGTAGTGCTAAAACAGTTTCTACTGTGGGTATTAGTGCATATTAAGGTATATTTGGTGTTTGAACTATTAAAATAGACAGTTCTAAGCGTTTTCAGAATGGGTCCCATGTATTCGTGGCATTTAGCTATTCATGGGCATCTGTAGTCCCCAATCCCTATGAATGTCGGAGGTCCACTATATATCAAAATGTATTACACTGAGTATATAGCATATTCTATTTGAGTGTAATAAAACAGAATACATCAAACCATGGTTCCATGTTCTTGTGGCTATATATTTCAGAGAAATGCAACTCTGTTTATTCCTTTTTTGCCTTTCAAAGAGATGTCAAAGATAATGAAAGTGAATGGTGTAAAGACTGGTCTGAAAGTGAAAAAAAATTTAATTGAAAAATATTTTATTGCTATATTTTATGTTTGTTTACAATTATGACTTATACTGTCTAAATGTATATGAACACTTCAAAAAGTACATCACAGTGGCTACTGTGTTAATGAAAATGTGTTAAGTGATGTAATGTATTTGCTAGCACAGCATCTAATCCTTTTCCTAGTGTACCCCTGAAAAATCGTTTTTGAGGAAAATTGCTACTTGGGCTTGCTAAGTAGAGATTAAAATGTATTTTAAAATCTATTTTAATGAATGACCTTCATTTATTTACTATGACTGAGGAAAGACAATATCTACAGGGGTTTTTTTTGTTGTTTTTTTTGTATTTATGTATTTACCTTTACTGTCTTAATCTACTTAATGTAATGCAACATGCCTTTATTTTCTCCTTAGGTACTATTTTATCTGATTGGGCGGCGCTGGGATGAGCCTGACCCACTTCCTCCATCCATTCTCCCATGTGTCCGCACCTTGGCCGTACGTGACACCAGTGAAGCAGCACCTTCAGCAGGCTGCCGTCTCATGGGACCATCTGGCATCTGTGTGGTCCGTCTGGACATTCCACCAGCTTGGTTTACACCATCACAAGTGAGAAAAAGACCCCCTGAAGTATCTCTACAATCAGTGGATGTGTACTACTCAATCATACCAGTGGAAGGAGCTGGTCAAGAGTGTCCATCCATTGTGAATGAGCCATGGAAAGCTCACAGTTCAAATGTCGGACCTCTTGGAGGCCTGGGGATTGGTCTTGGAGGACAGTGGAGTACCTTGGAGGATGGAGGTCTTCAGGATATGCTGAAAGCTGGTACTGTGGAGATGAGCACGGACCCAGTTTCTGCCAAGGGAGAAAGATTGCAATTGGATGAAAACCTGGAGGTTCTTGTCCCACCAAGTCCAATTCGGCTTGGGAAAACAGTGGCATTTGGCATATACATGAAGACAGAATCAAATCTGGAACAGTTCACATTGAGGTAGGATCATAAATCTTTTGTAGAACATTGTTGTTTAAGCTTGTTAGAATTTTGCTCTATTTTTGGCAATTTTTTTTTTTTTTTTTTTTTTTTTTTTTTTTTCCCCCAATATCTCGACCTACTCCTCTTCTGCATATGTGCCCTGTTTAATTTCTCAATGCTGCCACCTCCCAAAGTTGATGGCTGTCACTTTTGTTTGCTCAACTTTTCTAGAAGTCAGCAACACAAATAGTAACTTTGCAAATATTTATGACAGCTCCAACAGAAACGGAGACACAGAAATCAAATACAGAACAGGAAAAGTGTGACTGGGACTGAATGAAAACTCGGGAGACAAAGAGAAGAATGAATATAAAATTGGAGAGTCTGGGTTCTAGAAACTGGAGGGCAGTACCCTTAATGGGTCTCAGGTGTGCTTTAAAAAGCCAGAGTACATGAGGTTTTGACAGGGGCTGAATGTCTGTATTCAGTTTATGGCTTTAGACAGCTCTTTTGTTCTCTAAGACAATAAGTTCACAACCACTGATCAAGAGTAAGCATGCATATCTTATTCTATCTCTTCTGCCTCATTTCAGTGACTTATGGGATTTCAGGCTGTCAAATGACAGATGTGCAAATGCATCATTCTATCCAGCAAATAGCTGAGTGCCTGGATCTATCATACTGTAGACGTTACAATATTCTTTATGAAGTAAGTTAGTGACAAAATGTAAGGCAGTAACCTCAGATGGCTTTTAATTTATTTATATAATTTGCATGCAATCATACTTTTATTTTTTTCTACCGGTTTATTCAGTTTATAGGAAATCATTGCATATTTTGGGTGGAGGTGGTGTACACCCTGGGGGAGATTGCTAAGAAAGACGCACATGAGGTATGCAGTTGGGCACCCCACACTCCCTCCTCAAGTTAATTTTAACACAATGGTACCCAAGTCACGCAAATTCTAATTTGAGTTTCGTTTCACGTTTTTCAAGAATATAAAATCTCATGGGTTAACCAACATGTTGTTTTGCTTGACAGAAGAAATAAGATAATTTAAATGGCAGATGGCGTGAACTTATACAGTTACAGTGTAACTTTTTCTTGTCAGTGAGCAGGGTTTGATTAGTTTTAATAGCTTTTTTTCCTTACTAAATAGTGATCATTTGAAAGCTACATTTTGTATTTAATTTACATTATGTAAACTGTGTTAAAATGTGATTATCTTAAACATGTAAATGTGACAAAAATACAGAAATGGAAAAAAATCCACAAGGGCACAAATATATATATATATATATATATATATATATATATATATATATATATATATATATATATATATATATATATATATATATATATATATAAAACAATATTTTTTTATTTTTTATTTTTATTTTTTTTTTCATGCACAAAACATTGTGAGAAAATAGACACCAAGTCACAACCTCTGCTGGTTTTGCCTATCAATCCAGCTAGGTGCTCTGCCTGGAATGATTCAGCTTGTCACTATTGTAATTTTTTTTTTTTTTTTTTTTTTTTTTTTTTTTTTTTTTCTTTTTTCTCCCATGTCCCCTGTAGGGCTCAGTGGAAATGATATGATCATTAAATCATCAAGTGTTTTTTTTTTTTTTTTTTTTTTTTTTTTTTTTTTTGTTTTTTGTTTTTTTTTACTAGTCATAATGTTTTGGTAAATGCAGGTGTCAACCATGAAAGTAAAATGTCATCCTCTGATTGCTAACAATTAAAACTAAAATGTCATATTAGGATTTATTAAAATTCACCCATTTTACTGCTGGTTTAAAAAAACATGCTGCCATATTGGTTGATGTTGCTAACTGCAGTTTAATTAATTTTACATTTAGAAAATCACTGTGGATAAGGGTAAATTTTCCTTACATTGTGAGCCTTTTTATTATGAAAGAAAAGGTACTTTTGTGTTAATAATGATATGTCGATGCTATTTTATTTTAAGGAACTTTTAGTGGTTTTCCTCTGTTCCCTGTTCCACTCAACATATTTTTTACTTCCATGTGAAGGTTTTCTTTCTTATAATTTTCCCATACTTAAACTAGGGAAATCTTTAGAAAAAAACAGACATATGAACCTATATTTTGTTGTTTTTCTTAACCTAATATTCAAAATCTAACAATAGCAAACACCCACACAGGTGCTCGAACTTAATTTGAAAGTGGGAGGCTGAAAGTGAATTTTCATTAACTTAAGTGAAGTCACACCTCATCAGCTGTGATAAACTTAACATGAGTCATTAGGGTACTGATTATACACACTTAAAGAAATCAAAATAAGGCTGGTCCCAGTAAAGTGTTCACTAAGCATTAAGTGAATGTGCTAATATGGATAAGGGGGATGCGACTGGTAGTGAACAAAGTTGCAAAGTTGTGAATCAGAGTATTGATCAAATGTTTTTGTTTTTTTGTTTTTTTTCATACACCTTTTGATGTTGTTACACCTGAATCAATAGACTCTCCCTCTCTCTTGATTTGAGTGAACTTTTATAACACTTGCTGTGTTATAAAATTTAAAAGAAGGCTACCATGTTTAAAGTTAAGGTCATTTATTGTTGATTTTACTGGCTGTGCAGAGTTTTCCCAAGAAAACCCTGTGGAAAGTTTGGTTGATCAGCAGCCCACAGTGTTTTTGCATTACAAAGTTCACAGGAAATGTAAAAATATTACTGGGTAACTATATGTTATTAGAAGACATTATTGACAATACTTAAATACACAAACTACAAAATAAAAAAAATATCAATTATCTATAATCAATTATCTCACTTATCTGTAAAGAATAGATTTGTGGAATGCCCAGCTCTCCTGTATATTTCTCCTGTAGACAGATTCTCCCACCTGAGTAGTGGATCTCTGCAGCTTCTGTGAAATTACTTCAGGCTTTTTGGCTGCCTTACCCGACTTGTCCATTTAGGTGGACAGTCATGTAGCCATGTCTTGGGAGGTTTGCAGTTCTGCCATACACTTTTATATAATGAATTTAGTGGTGTTCTGTTTGTTCAAAAGTAAGGACATTCTTTTACAACCTAACCATGCTTTGAACTTTTTACAACTTTATTTGATGTGTCTCTTGGGCATCTTGATACAGTTTTTCCAGTAATGTTTCAACAAAAACAAACAAAAAAAACGTTCAATTTACACTTATGCATTACTTCATGGGGTCAACAAAATGTACTGAAGTTTGTGTTTTTGCAATAACAAAATGTGGAAAAGTTCACTGGGGTGTGAATACTTTTGAGATGCACTGTGTCAGTGTGGTTTATATGAAATGAACTTTGTGACTGAGCGACAATGTTTCTGCCTCCTTCCATGTTCACTTAAAAGGATCAAGGAAGCCATCAATGGGCAGAGAACACATCCCTACTTTAAATGGCATCATATATACACAAATGCTGTATATCAATGGTATATTCGGCACATTTTTTTAGTTACCTGAGACTAACTCTATAGAACCAAAAACCTTTGTCTCTATTATTCTTGCATCTCATCTCTGCTGGGCTAAAATGTGATTAAGGGAGGAGAGAAAGCAGGTTACCATAATGAAAATCACTGAGTGACCGTGACATTTTTTCTAATTAAGTATTGTCAGTTATTGTTTTGATTGGAAATTTGGAACAATTAATACAATGAGAATTTTCAATAGACTCGAGGCATTATGCAAGATAAAGAAAGCCTTTTTATTAATGTGATTAAGCCATTTCAGTATATTTTATATTTTCTTTCTACATTTCTTGCATGTTTAATGAAAAGATAAAATCAAAATGATGACAAATGACCATTAATTTGTATTTCTTTATGTTCAACAACTCTTTAAGTCATTTGAGGATTGTGAAAGGAAAAGAGTGACTAGACTGTGGTGCACTTTGTTTTACTATTTGCTGACATACACAAATACACCCACAGACAAATGTGGATACAAATAGAGAATTTATTTTCCCTCTAACATTCAGCATACTTTATCTCTTCTTTGTACACATGCTTTTTCCATACACATGCACACACATCGGCATTGCACATGCATGTTTGCTATATATAAACATACTGTATGCAACCATAAACCACAATTACACATGTACACATATTCTGCATTAACCTTTATGGATGCATGCTTGTAGAAATGAAGAGGCACCTCTTTAATTTTCTTGCAAATGCTTTGTCTTTATTGTACAGTGCTTCTGATATGATTTCTAGCTATACATACAGCTGAGCCAGATATTTACATACACTGAATAAAAAGACATGTACACAATGTATTTTTTTCTGACTGTCTGATGTTAAATCAGACCTAACTCCTCTTGTTTTAGGTCAGTCAGAATTAACAAAATTTATATTTGCTAAATGCCAGAAAAGTTAGAGAGAACATTTGAAGGATTATTTATTTATTTATTTATTTATTTTGTAACTTTGAATTCAGAAGTACCTTTGGTCAATATTAGGGATAATTGTCTCTTAAACTGTATGACTTGGGTCAAATCTTTTAGGTTTCTTTCCACAAGCTGCTCACAATAGTTAGCTGGAGTTTTGGCCCAAAAGCCATCATCAAGAATAATCACCAAATATTCGTCAAATATACTGATCAATTTTCCAGATATTCTTAATCAAAAGTAACTCTAAACAGATGGGTTTTTAGCCTTGATTTAAAAGAACTCAGTCTTTTGGCTGTTTTGTGGTTTTCTTGAAGTTTGTTCCAGATGTGTGGAGCATAAAAACTGAATACTGCTTCTCCATGTCTGCTTCTGGTTCAGTGATTTATAAACTAACAGAAGTATTTTGAAGTCTATTCTCTGAGCTCCAGAGAGCCATTGTAAGGACTTTAGAACTGGGGTGAGGTGCTCCATTTCTCCTGGTTTTAGTGAGAACACAAACAGCAGCGTTCTGGATCAGTTGTAGCTGTCTGACTTTTTAGGCACACCTGTGAAGACACTGTTGCAGAAATCAATTCAACTAAAGATGGACACATGGATGAGTTTCTCTAGAGCTTACTAGGACATTAGTCCTTTAATCCTAGAAATGTTCTTTTGGTGATAGAAGGCTGACTATTGTCTTTATGTGTATCTGAAGGTTCAGGTCTGGGTGCATCACTACACCCTGAGTTTGGGTCTGATCACTAGTTTCTAGATGTACTAGCTGTTCCTGTTTAGGTCCAAAGATAATAACTTCAGTTTTGTGTCTGTTCAGCTGGAGAAAGTTTTGGCACATCCATGTACTGATTTGTTCAAAGCATCTGTTCGGTGCTTGGATGGGTTTGTGGTCATCTGGTGACATCGTAATGGAGAGCTCTGTGTCATCTGACTAGTTATGGTAACGAATCTTATTACTTGTTATAAACTGAGCTGGCAGGAGCATGTGGATATTAAATAAGAGGGGGTCCAGGACTTAACCTGTGGTGAGTTTGGAAACCGGACTGCAAGGCGTCAAAGCAGTTGGTCATTGTTTAGAAACTATTTAACTGTTGAAGCACAGTTTTTTCAATAATTTCACTAATGAATGAAAATTTTGAGATTGGCCTGTAATTCTGCAGTAGTAACTTGTCCAGATTGTTCCTTTTTTTTTTTTCATGGTTTGGTAACTGCTGTTTTTCAATGACCAGTTCCTCATGCAACAATACAGCTCAACAACATGATGCTGCCACCCCATACTTCACAGTTAGGATGGTAAAAGTATCCCTGTTTTTCTTCCAAGTGTAACGATTGTCATTATGGTCAAACAGTTCCACTTTAGTTTTATCAGACCACAGGACATGTCTCCAAAAATGAAGGTCCTTGTATAGCTGGTGCAATGCCATATAAGGACGGGAACTCAGTTAACTTAGTTTCTATAAAATTTAGTCTGTATACAGCGCTGCACCAGTGGGTCTGTGTAGGCTACTTCTTCTACTGGGTTTAACAGGCAGCCTGTTGATTAGTTTGAGCTCTCCAGTCAGACTGGAGGCTTGTTTGTAAGTCAAGCATGAATAAAGAATGAAATAGTAAAGTCATCCTGCCTCTCATGCCCCACTGTTTGATAAGTACTGGATTATTCCAACCTGAAAAAAGAACCTCAAATGCTTTGATGAAAGGAAAAAAATTGACATTCATTGTGTGTATGTGAAATTCTGTACAGCATCGTATTTTAAATGTTTGTTCACAAAGCAGGTGGAAAATGTTTCCAAACTGATAAATTGTCTCCTATACTTGTCATGTAAACAATTATCCTTTTTTTTATTGTGAGTTAAGATTTGGTTGTACATGTGTGTATTTCTTACCTGCAATTCTTGCCCCCTGCCCATGCATGCAACCTGATGGATAATCTTCTGTGTCAGAAGCACAGTCAGACATGTAATAAGGCTTAAATGGATCTCATTTGTGTGTGTTAGTTTGTGCATGTGTATATTTATGTGTGTGAGACATAATAAGCCTTAAGTGTTCTCCATTACACTGAGGTGATGTGATTATGATAAACTGCTGAGGAGATGGAGGGACATGAAGAGAGGATGTGCCAGGAAGACAGATGGAGGTTAAAAGGAAAGAAAGAGAAATCAAGAATGAGTAACAATATTTTAACAACTCAGTATATGAATGTAAAAAATTGATAGGAAGGTGAAAAGATGAAAAAATCTCTCTGTATTTTGCCCTTACACCTTAAAGCAAAGGACAGATGACAAAAAGTAGCTCACATTTTCTCTATTGTATGGCAGCTCAATTCTGTACTACCTATAGGCATTTACACTGCCTAGCCAAAAAAAGTCACACTCTAATATTTTATTGGCTCACCAGTAGCCTTGATTATGGCACGCATTTACTGTTGTGATGTTTCAGTAAGCTTCTGCAATGTCACAAGATTTATTTCCATAAAGTGTTGTATTCATCTTTCATCAAGATCTTGCATGTAAGATGGGAGAGTCCAACCACTGTTCAAAGCCTTCTCCAGTACATCCCAAAGATTCTTTGTGGGGTTAAGGTCTGGACTCAATGGCAGCCAATCCATGTGTAAAAATTATAAAAAAAAAAAAAAAAAAAAAAAAAAAAGATTGCTCCCTTAATCACTCTTCCCAGTTTAAGCCTGAATGAATCATGGGATTGTCATCTTGGAATATGCCCATGCTATCAGGGAAGGGGGAAAAAAAAATCCATGGATAGAATAGCCTAGTCATTCAGTATTATTCAGGTAGTCACCTGACCTCATTCTGAACATAATGTGGCTGAACCTAGACCTGACTAACTTCAGCAATCCCAGATCATAACACTGCCTCCACAGTGCCTTATTATTATTATTATTATTATTATTATTATTATTATTATTATTATTATTATTATTATTATTATTAGGCATGATGGGTACATTTCTCCACCCCTCTTCTTACACTGATGTGCCCATCACTCATCACTTTGGAAAAGGGTAAATCTGAAGCTAACAAACCTAATGACCTGCTTCCATTGCTCCAGAGTCCAATCTTTATATTCCCTTGAAAATTGAAGCCTTTTTCTCTGGTTAGCCTTACTGATTAGTGGTTTGCTTGTGGCTACACAGCTGTTCAGTCCCAATCCCTTGAGTTTCCTTTTCATTGTGTGTGTGAAAATACTGTTACTTGCACAATTAAACGTAGCCCTGGATTCTACTGTTATTTTTCTTTGATTTGATTTCACCAAGTGTTTAAATGTTCTGCAGTCACAATCATTAGGACGTTTTCTGACTATATTTCTTTTTAAGACGATGGTTCCACACTTTCTAGTTTTTAATAATTCATTAAGTTACCCTAATTTTAATTGTTCCTACATTCTGCCTAGATGTAGTCTGTGCTTGTTGCATGCCAATACACCTTTTGCATAATTAGCTGAGTATTTTGACCATATCATCATTTTTAAGCATATTTTCGAACTCTAAGCTGGATGAATTTGAATGCTGAATGGATTTAAGCATAGCAGGTGATGTGAATCTGAGTAATTAGGGAGGGTGTGGCCTAAGGAGATCAACACCCTGTATTAAAATGTACATAATTATTTGGCAGCTTCTTTTCCTTAGACAAAATGGGCCAAAAAAGAGATTAACTGATGCTGTCAAAAATTACAAAAGGTCTCTCAAAGTGATGCAGCACTCTTGAAATTGCTTAGATATTTGGGCATCACAGAACCATCAAATGTTTTGTTGCAAATAGTCAACAGGGTTGCAAGAAGGGAGTTGAGAAAAAAGACCTAAATTGCCATGGTTTTGAGAAGAATCAAGCATGAAGCTACCAGGAACCCATTATCTTCCAGTTGTCACATTCCATAACTACAACCTACTTGGACTCCCTGTAAGTGCAAGATGTTCAGAGACATGGCTAAGGTAAGGAAGGCTGAAACCTGACCACAACTGAGCAAGTCACATAAGCTGAAGCATCTAGACTGGGTCAAGAAATTAAGACAGATTTTTAAAGGTTTTATGGACTGATGACAGACCAGATGGGTGCGCCCATGGTTGGATCAGTAACTCAAGTCAGACAACAGCAAGGTGGAGGTGAGGTACTGGTATGGGCTGGTATTATTAAAATTGAACTGATTGGATCTTTTCAGGTTGAAGATGGGCTTAAAATCAACTCCCAAACTTACTGCTAATTTTTAGAAGACACTTTCTTCAAGCAGTGCTACAGAAAGAAGTCTGCATCATTCAAAGAGACAATGATTTTTTTTTTTTTTTCTATCCAAAACAAGACTCCTTTACATGCTTCCAAGTACTCCTGTGAGTGGCTATCTTTACTGTATAGCCACTCACAGGAACCCCATTCCTCACCCTCATATGAACCCAACTGAGAACCTGTGGTCAGTACTTAGACATAAAGTGAAGGAAAACAATCCACCTCTCTGAACAGTATCTGGGAGGCTGTAGTTGTACAAAAAGTTGATTGTCAACAGATCAAGAAACTGACAGACTCCATGAATGGAAAGTTTATCACTATTATTGAAAAGAAAGATGGCTACATTGGTCACTGATTTTTTTTTTTTTTTGTCTTAAGTCAGAAATGTATATTTTAAAGTTTTAAGTTGTTTGCTTATAATTATCACTTAAACAGATGAAAATAAAAAAGTGAGATGGAAAAAAGTGTTTTTCTCTTAGTTGTGTAATATTCTGCACACTAATAATGCCCAATAATTGTGCACATTTAGATGTTTAAAGAAACCCAACACCTAACTTTTACTTTCTCAAAGATTAATGTTTGAGATTTAATTAACATTTTGAATTAACAGAGAGCACTGTAGTTGTTCATATGTTAACATATTTTCCATGATGTTGGAACTAATTATTAGTACTATAACCTCTCTATCATGTTTTATTGTTATTACTGATGAGTAACACTCGGCAAAGGTTTTGCAGCATCGTCATATGTTTGCAGAGTAAAGAACATTGGTTCTAAGCATACATTTTTGAGGGGTGCCTTCACTCATGTTTGGTAGATCAATTCTTTGGGGGGGGTTAACAAGAAGTCAATAACACAGTATAATATATAATCTTTTTTCCAAACAATCTTCAAATGTAGAAAAACATGTATTCTATGGTGTGTTTATTTTGACATGTTTTGCTCTTGTATGTGAAAAGAAAGTATACCACCTAGTAGTCATGTTTTAAATTGTCTGATCTGTACCTGGTTCTTAAATTATTTAAATCTAAAATAAATTACACAATATTTTTCAGTATTCATTATATAAAAATTAAAAGTACGACAAACATTTCTGAAAAATAAAGCATATCCAGACAAAAACTAAAAAGAGGGAAATATGTCAAATGTTTTTCAAGACTCATTGAACTTTTGTTTAAAATGCGAAAAGGGATCAAAGCTTAAATATATGTATAAAAGCATTTCCAAAAGTTTAAAACTTTAAATTATGATTAGCTGCTCTCCACAGCATTTTTCACTAGCGGAAATGTTGACAGATTGCAGGTCAAAGTCATTAGTATCACCTTCAGCACAGAACTCAAACTGTGCTGTCATTTAGTTGACTAATTATGAAAATTATGTGCATCTAAATTGTAGAGACAAGTTGAAACTATATTTATTAAATGGAAGACTTGACATACTGTGTTCTTTTTCTTATGCTGTACTTATTTTATATATCCACTATGGTGAAATGTTTTAGGTCTAAGTTAAATGAAACACTTTTATCTTTAGTGTAATAAACCACTCAAATACAAATTTTTGACTAACACAATTCAGCTGATGTTAACCAATTTTGAATGACACAAAGTTATCAACTTATTACATGACAAAAGTAGCCTCCAACAAGTGTGTGTGTGTATGTATGTATGTATGTATGTGTGTGTGTGTGTATATATATATATATATATATATATATATATATATATATATATATATATATATATATATATATATATATATATATATATATATAGTGAACATATAACAATTGGCTGAAATTAGGCAAACTGTGTTTAATTATCTGCTTTCATAAACAAATTATTTGCATTTAACAGTTTGCGTTGTACATAAAACATTTTATTAATTTTTGTCGAGATATTTTTACTCTACAGTCATGTTGTGAGGCTACATCTCGCTGTTAAAAGTTTCAATCTTTCCAAAGCAATGTATTTATCTGCATGCAAATAGATTAACTGGAAAAGTTAGCCTTCACTTCGTGTATCTAACAGGAGCACATTAAGTTATTTACTTGCAAAACTAAATCTGTCCTCATTACACACCAAAACCACTGTACTTAAATAGAATGTATTTATCACTCCATTCTGTTTTTCCCCAAGGTATGTCTTTGTCCCCTTCCTTTCTTCTACCTATCATATTCCTGAAAGGTAATCTTTGATATCCCTTGAAACAGGATTACTACTGTGTCCAGTCTCTGTTTCAGGCTCTTTAGAAGCAGCACTCTAAATGATCACCTTATCTATTAAATAGTTCTCAAGACAGCATGTACTAGTACCTATATAGGTCTATGCATCCCAGTATGTTCTTGCTCTCTAATATTCTCATACAATTACAACTTATTGCTTTATCATTCATCCATAATGTAGACACAATTATAGCTGCCACTTTCAAACTGGGGCAGTACATCTGCAGTCTAGGTTGGCAGAATAACTTATTTGAATAGCTCAGTATTATTTTGGGTTTTAAATAAACTCAAAATATTTCTATATTGTATGCAAATTAATAACAAATGGACCACAACACAAAATAAACAGCTGATTGGGAAACAATTAACTTTACCATAAACATTGTACCACTGTCCACTTGGTAAACAATTTTGCTTTTCCAATTTTAAATACTGGAGGTATTTACATTTCCTTCCCTCAAGATGCAAGAAGTGATTAGCAACCCTGTGAGATCACTATAAACAACTTGGTGGGGTGCAAAATAGAAGATTATGACAATCGACACATACATCAAAATTAAAGGTCCTTTATGTAAGATACATTCTTTAAATCAAGATCACTGCATGCTTACATTATAACATATACAATTATAAAAAATAAAAAAAATCTATTATCAAGATATTTATAATATATACAGCTAAGCCAAAAATTACTGACACTTTTCTGTTCACACATTTCAGTAAAAGAGGCAACTTTGAAAATTATATATACAGAATTATGTATATTTTTAATAATCAGCAGAAAAACCTTTATACGCATTAAAGGTGAATAAATTCTAATGATTACTTACAAGCCTTTTGAATGTTGCCACTGGTATTTTTTGCCCTTCATCTTTTGTGATGAGCTCCAGGTCTTTCTTTTCCATCACTTAACAGTCATTCCTAACATTTATGTAAGACTCATCCAAAAATATATTTAAATCTCTCTAAAATCTTATGTTTTCATAAGGTGAGAAGTACACCTATAATTTATTTTGGGCAGACCATTGTTAATATACTATTTATTCATGTTATGCACCTTTTCAAATTAATATTTTTTTCTTTCATAAATAACTTTATTGCCATATTTGACCAAATTGTAATGCCTCAGTTTTTTATAGCTATACTATTACAGTAGACACTGACATTGGCATAATTCAAACTTTGAGAAGAATGCCAGTGTGGACATAAATCCATAAGTGCCATAGCATTTCTAGAAGAAATGGATGTGGAGTTAATTGGAATAACTGATATTCAATTGTACATTTGTTGCCTTAGAAGATGTTTGATTATATGTTGCTGAACATGATAAACATGAAGTTCAGCAATAGCAGATTGAATTAAGAGTTGAAATATGACTGGGTGTTTTATCATTTGCCATAGATGTTTAATGCACAAGATTTGCTATGGACCAACAGGCAACTTGTACTTTATTAAATATTTGTTCTCCTAACTTTAACCATGTATTTTAATATCCAAACATAAAAAATAGTGAGTAAAGTAGCTGAAAAGTGAAAAAATACTGGAATATTGGATCCAGTGTGGTTCATTTATTCCTCCAACTGTAACTGATCCTTCTGTCAAAATGATTCAGTGCAAAATGAATGTATGCCATGATTTTTAGTTTTAACTGTTAAGCACAAAATATCTCATCCTCAATGCTACAGCTATGATCTTATTGGTTGTTGTTACTTTCTCATTCTTTGCTGTTCTCTTTCAAGTTGGGAAAGCCACACTATTATAAGGAGACCATGGAAAATTGATCAAGAACATGCAGCATAAACAAACAGTACTCTCTTTTGTCTGTTTAACCCAAACTGTCAATGTGTTTCTGTTTATTCTCGTAATCCACCCTGTTCTATCTGTTCTGCCTGCAGCAGTCCTCCTTTACTTTCTCTCCACTATATCTCTTCAGTTTCCCTGTCACCACCTTCCTTTTTTCCCTGCCGTCTTTTGCTACCTCTGTCTCGTTCTTTCAATCTCAAATCGGCCCTGAATATTCATGAGGGTGTTTGCATTGCTGGCTCCTGAAAGAGGCTGAGTACACAAAGGTGACAGCCATCAGCCTCGAGATAGCGTCAGTGTTTGTGCATTTTGGGGCGTCGCATTGTGTGAGGGTGAGGAAAATAGACAGGGGTAAACACAGAGGAGGAGAAAATGAAATGAGGACAAAGAAGAGAGAACAGAGTACGAAAAGACAGAGGTACTATTTTGGCAGTCTGTTCTGCCAAATAATTAACATTGTCTCTGAAATTCCAATCACCAACTTTTCGAGCGTGTTTGAAAATGAATTTTAAGATTTTTTTGTTTGCTTTGAACCTCAGTTACTGATACTGACAGTGATCCTCTTTGCACATGCACCACAGTTTCGACTCTGATGTCACACTCATTTAACTGTCTTCAGATACAAAATTCCTCATCTCTTTCCTTTGTAAACTTCCGGCACTCCTCGGCCCCTTTTCATCTTTCTTTTGTGTTCCTCTATCGCTCTTTGCTTCTAGGTCTGCTATTACCAATTTGGGGGGTGTTGATATGCAAATTGCTGACCGTTTTTTTTTTTGTTTTTTTTTCTGTGCTCATTGTTCGCACCCCTCACTGTTGCTGGATAGAAGAGCCCCCATTTAGAAACTGGGCTCCTCCAGACAGCACCTACATTCCTCTAAGCTGAACATGTACCAGTTGCTTGGTGAAGCAATTTTTTAAACTAAATGTTGAACTTCTCTTTGTTTGAGGATTTACTTTTGAACTAGCCCAAGAGTTTAAAAACATGAAACAGGGGATGAGATTTTTTTTTTTTTTTTTTTTTTTTTAATCAGAAGATGGTGAAACAACTGATATTATTTGCTAATGGAAAGGACTCCCTGTCTGAAATTCAAGGTTTATCTTATTTTTTACTAGAGCTTTTTTATTGCCCTAGCTTGGGACTCATGAAAATATATTGTGTGTTTTTATTGTACTGGGAAAGTGTTGAAATTGGCCACAGATATACTTATACTTATTGTAGGAGTTACAGATTTACTACATGCTGCTTCATTCTTCAACTAAAAATTTTGAATATTGTTTTGTGAGTAGCTGAATTGAGATGTATGTATGTATGTATGTATTTATGTATTTATTTATTTATTTATTTATTTATTTATTTATTTTCAGTTTTACTTGTGAAAAACAATTGCAAATATTTTACATTCCAGAAGAGTTTGTATACATGCAAAACAAGACAGGTGCTTGTCATTTCCCCCTTAGTTTTTTCCTGTTTTGTACTCAATTCTTTTTGGTATGAAGAGAAGCTGGTTGCTACAAGTAATTCCTATTAACCTGGCATTAATTCATATCTTGGGAATGGTTTGTTTCTCTAATGTACTCATAAGCCCGGTTCAGATCCTGTGTTCAATTTACAAGTATTCTTTAGGCCCTCAGCTTATAGGTCCTGACGTGGAATTGGGGGTTGAAGTCAACGCACCAGTATTACACCTCTGATCCAACTCAGAAGGTGGTCACAGAGCCATAACAATGATTACCATCATTGCCTCCCACCAAAAAAAACTATAGACTCTCAGACAAACCTATCACTTCATTTATAAGTTATACAGAGCTAAAACAATGCCAGATGTCAAACAAAAAAACCCTTAAAGGATATAGACATTGTGACTGATCGAACAGAGTAGCTTGATGATGGAAGACAACATGTTTATATGCCTTTATAAAGCCAAATGTGTATGTCTCTCTCTCTCTCTCTCTTTCTCTTTTTCTTTTTCTTTCTTTTTCTCTTTTTCTTTCTTTTTCTTTCTTTTTCCTGAAGAGGAAATCAAGACTAAGGCCAATATATACTGAATATCAAATAAGCAGATTCATGGATCAAGCCTTTTGTACATCTCATGACCATCTTCTTCCTTCATTTTATACATATTTGTCTGTCATCAGGGAGCTTGCAGATCCACATCAAAGCAGAGTAATACCACTGGTACTTGTAAGGGCAGTGTGGCACACTATAGCTTACATGCATTCAGTAAAAAGCATGAAGAAGAAAATGGACAATGACACAAATGGCCAAACAGGGCAGTGCATAGTGTAGTGTTGGAGCTGGCACCTCAGATGCTGATGCTGTAAATACTTGACAAAGGCATTTTGAGTTCAATTCCCAACCTTCTCTTTCTGCCTCTTTCTGGTCCGATTAGGGTTAATGAAATCCACTACATTATTAAATAAATGAAAAGAAGAAATGACAGAATTTCTCTGTCCACATGTGGCAACGTATTTAATGACTTCACACAAACCAAATGATTTGGGTTTCTTTGTGCTGTGTTAAAGACTAGATTGGACAAAACTTTGATGCAGATAGGATAGGTGGAGCATAATAATCTACTAAACTGGTAACTGAACTGAACGTTCCATTTATACCAAAGTAGGCCTACAGTAAATAATAAATTGCCTTGAGACTGAGTTGTGTCTTGTTTGTTGTTCTGTTTGGGCTTTTGCTTCTTCATTATTGCTGTTGTGACTTTGTTTATTTAAACTTATGCATCGGGTTGGATTTAAAAGGACTCCAGTCTGAACACACTGCTGATCAAGGGTCATAATATCTCATGTTTAGGCTTGGCAGTTAAAGGTGCTTTGCTTATTTGCGTATTGTACCTTGCACATGGTTTAAGTACAGCTTATACTGACTTTCAAAGCTGAAGAATCCTCAGAAAGACTGTAGTCTTACTAAAAGGAAAACAAGATCAAGTACAAAAAAGGTGGAGATGATAGTGTTCATATCAGTTCTCAGTGGAATATGGAGTATCTGCGGATACTTTTAGCAAATAGCTTTGTAAAAACAATGCTGATTAACTAATTTGGATTTAGTTAAATCTTTGGTACTTTACAATTTGATTCTGATGAAAATGGATAATAACTTAAACATGATTACAAAGAACAACTAATTGTTTTCATGATTACTTATTTCTTATTCCATTTTCAGAAAGTGGTTACAGGTATGTATATGTACTTTTTATTCTTAAGTGCCCGTCCCCTAAATAACTGAATCTTCAAAGTGCAAAACATGCACTTTGAAAATAAAGTGACAAGTTTTTGCTTTTTTTTAATAACCTTTTTTGATCTCAGTCAAGTGTGACTTTTCCTTTTTCCCCTTTTCAATTGCAAATCAGTTGCTGAATGGCTGTCACATTTACCCACTGAACCATCGAGCTACCATCAAAACGACAGTTTTTTTTTTCCTTCACATGGCTTACCTTCCATGACAGTAATGGCCTGTTTTTTTCTTTTTCTTCGCAAAGCACAGTTTCAACAAAAATCAACTTCCAGCAATGTACAGTCTTAGTTTTAGTGACAACTGTTTCTCAAATGGGTTTTCAAAGAAGCTATTATATCAGTCAGCAGATCAAGGAATAATTCAATGGATGGCTGCTTAAAGTTACAACAATTTGTGCTCAAGATTTCCCATCAAACCTGTTCAATGGTGTGTAAGAGTTTGGCTCTAAACTTTGTAACAGCTGAAGAGGCCTTGTTCATTCTTAATTCCGAGCATGTTTGACACCTACAGATTAGACACAGTTTGATGGACCAAGTCTAAAACAAATTTTAACTTAATCCTTCGAGAAGCTGCTCTAGTACGACACCAGTAGCAGTCATTTTGTGTTTTGTTTGATCTGCGTGACCTTTGTAAGCTCATAGGGATGATCTGTCACAGGGAACTGTTTTACTGTCCACTATAATCCAGTAGCTGCTTGTCATGTTGTGATCTTGGAACGCTGAGTTCACTCGACTGTTAAACTCAGTGTGAAATAACTCTGAGCAAGAGCTTTACCTAAAAGCATACAATAGCAATCCTTTTATTGAATCTGTTAATGAAGAAACTGAAAAACTCTCAAACTCCCTTTATGTGCATAAATACTGAAAGCTGTTTCTCCATATTTGGCTCTGGGGATGCAGAGTAGACTTGAGCCAGAAGACTTGAATGGACTGGAAGGTTGATACGACAACAGGTCTATAACATATTTTGGTGCTAAGCCATTCAGTGATTTATAAACTAACGGAAGTATTTTAAAGTATATTCTCTGAGCTGCAGGGAGCCAGTGCAAGAACTTTAGAACTGGGGTGATGTGTTCTGTTTTTCCTAGTTTTAGTGAAAACACAAGCAGCAGTGTTCTGGATCAGCTGCAATTGTCTGATATTTTAGACAAACTTGTGAAGACACTGTTGCAATAATCAATGCGCCTAAAAATAAACGGATGGATTAATTTCACTAGATCTTGCTGGGACACCAGTTCTTTAATCCTAGAAATGTTCTTCAGGTGAAAGAAGCCCGACTTTGTAATTGTCTTTGTGGGTTCAGGTCTGAGTCCATCACTACACCCAGATTTCAGGTTTGATCACTAATTTGTAGCTGTAATAACTGAAGGTGCGTGCTGACTCTTGATTGTTCCTCTTTAGATTTAAAGATAACTTCAGTTTTGCTTCTGTTCAGCTAGAGAAAGTTATGACACATCCACATATTCTGTATCAACAAGAGAAGCAACTCCAGAATGTGACAAAACAGTGAAATAAGATTCCTAAAACATTAATCTGAGATTACAGTTTAAAATATTAGTAAATGCAGTCAAAATCTGTGAAAATCTAAATTGTACCAAACAAAGAGCTGCGATTTTTAACCTTAAAACTACAAATGATGATTCTGTCACAGCAGCAGAACTTTATAATTTGTCAATATATGCAATTTCCAAACAAAGGTGTAACTATAACAAGTTTTAAATGTGTTTCACAGACATATACTTCTGCATTCATTCACATTTCTGGCAGAGGAGAGATCTATGATTGCAATCAGGTTCTTAACATACTTTGTTTTAAGAGCAGCCACACTCTGAAACGCAAATAAAATTCTTCCAAGCTCAGAATAAATATTGAATATTAACAGATGAGTAAAAACTTACATCGACACAACAAAACCAAAAAGAGCATTCCACACACATGCAGTAAGCAGGATGGCTTTTCATTTTCACATTCACAATTTGTAATAAGAAATATTTCTTTCTAGGTTAAGGTTTTTGTTGTGGATATTGTGTCTTGGAACATAGATGCTGTTAAAACATTATTTAGACATAAGGATTTATTTCAAAAGAGGGCCAAAAGCAAAATTTAGTTTCTAATTACAGTAAAGTTAACCAAAAATATGAAGTTATAAATGCAGAAAATAGGAAAAATATAAACTGTAGACAAGTCTAAACTGGGTTGACTGCTGAGGTTGTTTTTCCAGTTCAAAATTCTTTGCACAATCCCCCTTAGCACCACACTGAAGGTTCATCGTAATATTGAAACTACTCTCACTCTCTATCAGGGCTCTTTTCTGCGGTAAATTTCTATTTGGGTACTCTGTTTTTACCCTTTACATAAAAGTGATTTCCAGTTCGTCTTTGAGAATGTGTGTGTGAATTCTGGAAGGGTTTAAAATTGTATTAATAACATCATCTCTTTTGAGTTACTGTTACAGAAGTTTATTAAATCATTGTTTAAGGTTATGACTAACATGCTTTCATGTCTAATAGTTTCAAAGTCTTATCCTGTTCATATCTCTGGTTTATGCTGTCATACTATTAAATTTTTTTTCAGGGGACAGTTAATAGCTGAACTAGAACTAAAATCGCATTTAAAACAGATGCTTCCCATTACACATGGTATGGTACAAATACATGATTGACCACTATTCTTCATGTTTGCTCATTTATCAGTGCTAATTTGCCAGTTAATCTCCCCATTAGGCTCAGTGAGAACATTAGCGAAGCAAATTAGAACTGATGAATGGGCTATTATTCATAGCAAAACCCTCACTTCTGTTGTATTTTTCTGTCCTCTCTCCCTGTGCAGTACCGCTCCAAATCCTTCATCCTTATCTTTACTATACTTTTCTCTACTTCAGTATTTATATTCTTGTTCTTTTGTGCCTAACATGTTGCATGCTGACACTAATTTAAGACATAAATAAATCTTTTTATAGTGTCACACAATAATAAACTGAGAAATGTTTCCAAAAGGTACTACAATAGAAGATGGTACAAATCGCAAAACTTTTATATAAAAATCATACATACATCCTAAAGCTAAACTGCAACTGTTAATAATATTCGTTAGTTGATCAGTCTGGAATGGAAATGACAAAAGCATCCTGGTGGCCTCTGGTCATCTTTTTTCCCTAAACAAACCCCTTTCAGTTCTAATTTTAGCACGTGATATGTGGTTTGGTCTCTTACACTCTTGCTGTTGTGAAACTAGACTAAATTTTGTCCTAAAATATATTTCTTTTGGAAGTAAACCACTGACTTCAGGGGTGTGAACACTGTTTTGTTAGTGTACCTTGTCGGTAGGAAAAAAAAATAGAATGGGAAAAAGGAATAAGGCAGCATGAAGGTATGGACAAAAACGGACAGGTAAGAGAGGATGAGAAGGTAAAGAGAAAAAGGTAATCTCAACACTATTGCTACAACTTCCTCTAAATTCTCATAAATCTGTTGTCTCTCACTGAGGCTCACTTGCTCCCTCTGTTTCTCCTCATTAGTATTTGTGTGCAGTACAGTCAACTAATTAATTTAAGTAGTCATCTTGTGATTACTTGCCTAACAGCTGAATGGAGGGACCATTTTTATCTAAGTCCATGCAACATGATCTGGAAGGATACATTACTCACCCACACAATTCCATTCATGCACTTATGCATTACCAGATACACTCTTAAAATGTTTGTTTTTGCAGTACCATGGGAACGCTTCTTGCCAACAGTGCCCTTTACCTTAACTAACCTTTAACAATTACAACTAAATGTTTAAAACTCATTGTCTTTACCTGCCATTACCTTAACTTAAACCAGGAGAGATATACTGTTATGCTAATGTGGAAAACTGCATATCAAAGTGCAAAGTAGTTGTTCAACTGAATGAAAACATTTTGAACAGAAGTGCATGATTGTGTACATACACACACACAAATAGATATGTCAAGCCGTTAAGTAAACAATGTCCCAAAAGGGCAAGATAGTAAACTAGATTCTAGAAATATTCTCAATAATAGGTCCCCATTAAGGCCTTTGATCAGTATTGAAGTCCCTTTTTAAACTCAACTCCTCACACCTGTTGATGGTGACTGTGCATGATTTTATGTCAGACACAATTTCAACGGACAATTTTTAAAAATCATTGGCTGTTTAGATATAGCTTTCAAAACTGTATTAAAGGATGCAGACATAACTTTGTTGATCTATCAAAACTTGGTTATTCACTCTTTACAATAGCATTAATTTCCTGTGTGTTTCATGTGACTTGCTCTTCACCAAGCTTCTCAGCATAAAAAACATTCAACATAAATAAGACATTAGTTTATGGAAAGCTGTTGCTAGATCTTCATTTATACAATATCAATGTCCAGAAGATTAGATTCCTCAGCATCTGAATGTTACTGCTTCCACAGCTGGGACATAACATTGATGAATCTATGCCATTTTACTGCACTTTAAAGCTACTAAATCATCAAGCACATACAGGTCTTTTATTGAAGAATCAGACTGGAACTTGAATGGGACAGAAAAAAAAAATCCTAATCAGGACTTCCCCAGTACACCCATATACTGTTTAAAAAGACACATACATATTTTTTTTCTCACAGTCTGAAGTTAAATCAGACCAAACTTCTCTTGTTTTAGGTCAATTAGAATGACCAAAATTTATATTTGCTAAATGCCATTAAACCTACTGAGAACATTATTTATTTATTTATTTATTTATTTATTTATTTATTTTAAAGATTTCTGTGTAACTTTCTTTGAATTTAGAAGTTTACTTAAATTTGGTCAGTATCAGGGATAATTGACTTTTAAACTGTATGACTTGGATCAGACCTTTTGGGTTTCCTTCCACAAGTTTCTCACAATAGTTTGCTGGAGCTGCTGGGGAACTGAGAGCTTGTGCTTTGGATCTGAGACAGAACTGAGTCTGGTTTATAGGCCACCTCACTAGTATATACCTTCTCAGATCTACCCACAAATTCTCCATGTGATTCAGATCAGGGTGTGTGATCGTTATGCCAAAACATTTACTTTGTTGTTCTTAAGCCACTTGATAACTACTTTGGCTGTATGCTTTGAGTTTTTGTCCATTTGGAAGACCAATCTGCACCCAAGTTATAGCTTCCTGACTGATGTCTTTAGATGTTGCCTCAATATTTCTACATAATGTTCTTTCCTCTTGATGCCATCTATTTCATGAAGTGCACCAGTTCCTCCTGCAGCAAAACAGCCCCACAACATGATGCAGTCACTTCCATACTTCACAGTTAGGATGGTACAAGTCTCCCTGTTTTTCCTGCTAATGTAACAATGGTCATTATGACCAAGTGGATCCACTTTAGTTTCATCAGCCCACACAACATATCTTCAGTAAAGGTCTTTGTCCCTGTGTGCATTTGGCTTTTGTCCTGGGGACAATCTGCACATTCTGGACCAAAATACATTCATCTCTGGGACACAGAACCCATCTCCTGAGTGGTATGATGGTTGGACATTTTCATCCTGTCTTATACCTGCATATAATAGTTTGAATAGATGAATGTGGCACCTTCAAGCAGGAAATTGTTTTCAAGGATGAACCAGAGCTGTTCAGCTCCACAATTTTCTTCCTGATATATTGGCTGATTTCTTTTGACTTTTCCATCGTGTCAAACAATAAAGCAGTGTGTTCAAAGTGTCGCCTTAAATTTGCTCCCTAAGTTTACTGGCATTTAGCAAATAGAAATAATTTTGGTAATTCTAACTAACCTAAAACAAGAGAAGTTTAGTCTGATATAACTTCAGACAGTGAGGAAAAAATATGCATGTGTCTCTTTATTCAGTGTATGTAAACTTATGGTACCAACTGTAAACAGAATAAACCAGCATTAAAAGGGTGTTTGTAAAATTACAAAACACAAATTAATAAAAAGACATCAGAAGGCAAAATAAGACTTTGGTTTAATTTGAAAAATATAACAGAAGAGAAAAGAATGTCATAACTACTGTTTTACATGAGAGAAGCTAGAACAGCAATTTTACCTTACACTTTTCATAAAATAAATCTGTCCCTTGGTCATGTACCATTTCTTTATAGTTCTTTAATGTTCACATTTTTATATATTTTTCTGTTTCTTTCATAACAGAGGACTAGGCAGTTTGTTTTACCATCGCACAATTGTTGTGAGGTAACACAGAAGAGTAACACTAATCTTGAGCCTGAAGCCTTTTTGTGTGGCCTGTGGGTTACAGCTCCAAATAACAGTATAATGGTGTTGCATATGAGCAGTCTTGTGAAACCAGGAAAGTTTGAGACTCTCATTCTCTTTCAATTTTTCCTCAATTGCTATTTGTAGCTACAAGATTTATAGCTTTTTTGTGTTAATGAAGTAGAAATACATCTATGAATCATCTTTGGTATCCATTAAAAATGTTAAGATACCCCCCAGTTGTTGTTTTCCTGGCAGGTTCTCATTTTCAATGCTTGTAAAGATCTGACACATTGGTTCAGATTTTGGGGAATTATTTGTTTTGTTTTTGGTAACTGCTATCCCCCTGAGCAAAATGTAATTAAAAAGACAAAAGAGATGGCATTGCCATGACAATTGAAAATTGTGGTTGAAGAGTGAAACCAGAAAAGATCCATACATTAGGATCTCAGCTGATGGAAAAATCATTGAAAATTTGTTCAGATTAGCTGATCAAGGTTTACTTTTAACACTTTTGTTGAGGTTAAATTTAAACACAGCATATCAGCTAAACTTTCTGGGTTGATAATAAAAAAAGACAAATTTGTGAAAGTCACTAAAAGGTGTGGACAGACATTCAATGTTAAGTGGATGTCAATCTCAAGTTCATTCATATAGCACATTTCCAACAGCTCGAACTGCACAAAGTGCTTCACAAGGTAGATGCAACTAAAGATAAAAATAATACATAATATTGGTACAATAAAATATGAAAGAGCGTTAAACAGGCAATAGGACAATAACAACTAAACAGCTGTAAGATAAAATATCTGGATTAACATGTGGTAAAAGCCAGTTCATAAAAGTGAGGGTGATTCAAAAATTCCAGTGTCTGTGCAGATATGTTTAAAGGCAGACTCTTCTAGAGTCTGGGACCTAACACAGAAAAGGCTCTTAGCTTAAATCACCTTGTGATTTAAGCTTAGACCTTGGAATAGATAGCAATAGTTTTGAACTGGACCTCATAGTTCTACCTGGAGCATGAGTAACTTACAGTTCAGATAGGTAGGATGGGGCACCACCATGCAGTAATTTAAAAACAAAAAGTAACATTTTAAATTGATTTCTGTAAATAACAGGAAGCCAATGTGAGGAAGCTAGAACTGGGGTTATACGCTCCCTTTGTTAAGTTTTAATTTTAGAAAAATTTAAGGACATCCACTGTTTAACATCTTCAAGGCAACGCAGTTATAGATCAAGGAAGTCTTTTCCTGTTTTTAAGGGAAGATAAATTTGTAAATTTTCTGCAGAGCAGTGGAAAGAAAGGTCATAGCATGCCAAAATTGACCCCAGAGGCAACTTGTACAGTGAAAACAATGCTGGTCCCAAAATTGAGCCTTGAGAGACACCATAACTAAGAGAGACTGTTTCTAAACTGAATGAACCCATGTTCCCATGAAAGGCCCTCCCAGATAAATACAACCGAAACCACTCAAGAACAGGTCCTTTAAGC
Source organism: Anableps anableps (assembly GCA_014839685.1). Classification (NCBI taxonomy): domain Eukaryota; kingdom Metazoa; phylum Chordata; class Actinopteri; order Cyprinodontiformes; family Anablepidae; genus Anableps; species Anableps anableps. The sequence continues at coordinate 32,663,193 of CM026066.1, forward strand.
CCAACACAAGATTCCAGCTGTGACAGAAGGATTTCATGATCGACTGTGTCAAAGGCTGCTGACAGGTCCAACAATAGAGCAGCAGAACTGCTGGAGTCCAAAGTTAAAAGGATTTCATTAAAAACCCTTAAGAGAGCCCTTTCAGTGCTATCCTGTGATTTAAAAGATTGAAGTTCCTCCAACTATCAAATTATGGGCAAGAATAATTTTTTTTTTCCAACAGAAAACTCAGCCTCAGTCGGTCCCTCCATTCTAGGTCAGGCAGCCTGATATAAAGAAACGGTACCACAACTGTCTCCGCAAAGCGCAGGTACTGTCTGCTCATGGTTCACTCTCCACTCTACCTTAACCTAACATTACTACCATGCTCTTCAGACAGGATCTGAGCTGGAGGTGAGCAGCTGTAAATAGAATTAAGTTACTATTTTGATCTTTAAAGGAATCTGCAGCTGAGCTGCTGTGGAGGTTTACCAGTCAGATATTACGGTTTATTCAGTAAGACAGTAGCAGTCTAGATTATTTCATAATATACTTCATGATCAGCGACCATCTCTCCTATGGTCTTTTTAACAACTACAGTCTCAGATCAATATAGCCTTCCAGCACTATCAGCAGCAGGAGCAGCAACCCCTCAACAGCAATTTTGTACCTATCAGGGAAAACATAAAATACATTTGCTTTGCATTGTCCCCACATGATGACATTGATATAATATGATACAATTCCATGTTAGATTCTTGATTAAAATGGGTTGTTGTACAGTATTTCAAGATCTTGTTCTATGTGCCCCTTTTTGACTTTAAGTACCTGCCCCTCCAAAGGTCTCTGCACAGTCTTGGTCTACACTATGATTAAGAGGCTGAACTATTGCCTATTTGAAGCATGTTGGGACACAGCCTGTTGCAAGAAAATTGTTTATTAATCTCTGGATAGAGGACCCAATAGTGTCAAAAGCATTAACAAGCTAGGAGGAAGACAACCAGATAAGGAGTAGGATGTTCTTAAGCCACAAACTACCTTAGATTATCCTTCAAAGAAAAAGAAACAGGCTTAAATTGCTCCAAAACAGTAGACAATCAAAAAGTTAATGATTTTTTTTTTTCTCCCAAATTTTCTTTTTTTAATGAATTTACTTTTTTTTTTGGTAACATGCCTTTAGATAACATGTTGTAAATTGGCTCTCTAGAAATAAACTGAAATTGACAGAGCTTGATTTAAGGTCTTTTTTGAGGCATAAAAATCTAGCTAAAATAGCTACTGTATATCTCCTTTTTAAAGTAGACTGTTATTTAACGTTTTTGTCCTAAGAAACCAGCTCTGTCTTAAAAAGTATTGGAATTGTTAGCAATTGTTTTATCCTTTTATTTTATTTAAATATTATGGTTAGACAACTAATAACTACTTTCTATTAGCATTTCTCCAGAATCTAACTGAATAAAATTTGGTGCTGTTTTGGAAACTCCAGCTATATAATGTCACTGAGCTGCAAAGTTTGCATTAACTTATCGCCATAGAAAACTCATATTTTCTTACGCCTGCCTTGCTTTCTCTTGATTTTTGTTGAGCACCTTACAGGTATGACGAAAAAAAGCTCAGACCTCCTTTCACAAATACATAACTGTAGAATTGTCATTGCTTATTCAAACTACTTCACTTTGGCGAAAAACCAGAATATCTGCCAGTCACCAGGTAAACCTATTAGGTTGTAAATTGTTCAATTCCTATTAATGCGTCCCAATAACAGAACATGAATGCTGAACTGTTTTATCCTGTTCTATCCTGTTGCTATTAAACATCACTGTCTGCAGGAAATTATCTTATAGCAAAGGTGGGATTTAAAAAAAACAACAACTTAATTTTGTTGTTTTTAACAAAAATGTAGCATATTGTGCATGTGTACCTTTGTGTGTGTGTCTGTGTGTGTTGCTACAAAAAGATGAAGATATAAAGGAAAGAAACAAGTGTGAGAAACAGAAAAATGGAGGACAGGGAAACAGTAATGAGTACTCCAGTAGAGAATGATAAGAGAGACAGAGGGAGAGTCAGTCTGCATAATGAGTCCTCCAGCATGGAGGTGGCATGTGGGAGGGATGGAAAGAAGGAGGGAGGGAGGGATGAACCAAACTATACCAGAGGAGACTAGAGAAAACAGTAGAGATGGCTGAAGTCACAGAGAATGCCTGTATAATGAGTAGTCCTGGGGATATTTAGTAAGAAGACAAAAGATGAACATGATAGAGAGTGGGGAAGTCTAAACTAAAAATAAGAGACAAAAGAAAAATATCTTGTAGAAGTTAAATATCTTGATAGTATCTCTCCTTTAAAATGATGGTGAAATACTCATAGTCATACAATCATCAGACATAATCTTTCAATCATTCAATGCACTTTCAGCTTCTGTGGCTTCACTCTGTTCCTGGGTCAGTTTCAGGCTCACTACTTGTGTGGTACCCAGTCCTGCTTTTGTATTACTAAAACACATCTATTGACGCATAATTATCTTCTATGTTCTTTCATTCTGTTTTCTAACACTTCAGATCACAGAGCCTTCTTTGCCAGCAACACCTTCTATCAATTTATGTGTAATCCTGAGGTGTCTTCAGGTTAAAAAGGAAAATTATTCAAACAAAAATATTTCTCATGCTAAATCTAAATCTCGTCACTGGGTCTCATTCCAGTTGTGTCTGATAAAACCATGAGCCATCAAAAAGAGATGCCTCAGACACCGTGGACTCTTTGCAAAGCCAAGTGGTGTCAGATTTGCCGTGTACCACTGAGGAAAAGAAAACAAAAAAATGTAATTTCCAAAAGCTAAACAGATACTGATTGAGATAGATTTTATATATATATATATATATATATATATATATATATATATATATATATATATATATATATATATATATATATATATAAATCTATCTTCTAGTTTGAGTGTCAATCTGGATTTTCACTTCAGCACAGTTTATGTGTAACTAATGTGCAGAAAGCATAAATATTCATAAACACACTTTTTCCATGTTCCCCTTTTCAGATATTTTACTGGAAAGTTTTAGCAGAAACACAGCTCCATTCTGCCAGGATAACATTGCGTTAAGAAATAAAATGCGGGGTACAATGCCATGTGCTGTTTTGGTGTTGGTTCCCAGAAGCTGTCATATTATGATCAGCAGTGGGTGGCATCAGAGGGGAAAACATGTCTACAGACACTGCATAGGTATATATGCAAATAACCGAAGAATGGGAAAGCAAAAAACAAAACATTCCAAGAATGTGTGCACACTTTTTCTGCATAAGCATTCCAAATTTACCAGCTAGTTCTTTTTTTGTCTATTTAAGCAGCAGAGCAAGGTTTTACATGAAGTACAAAATGGATGAAGAAAACAGCATGAAGATAAACTAACAAGCAAGAAATGAAATGAAAAATGAACACCAGTGTACCAACACTCACACTCATAACACATTGAACACAATGTTATGTTTTTATCATGCAAAGTACTTTGAACTGCTTTGCTGCTGAAATGTGCTATACAAATAAACTTGACTTGATAATGAGAAACATATTGAGGGATATAATTTCTAAAGTGTATATTTTATCAATGTCAAGTTGAGCATGCAGACACACACACATCCATTCATCCATATGGTGTCAATACCCACTTATCCTTGTAGGGCTGCAAAGGGTTTTTTCCTATCTCTGGTCATTTGGCAAGAGGCGGGGTACACCCTAGACAGGTTGCTAGTCCATCACAGGGCAACATGGAGACACACAGGACAAACAACCATGCAAAGGGCAATTTGCAGAAAGACCAGTTAACCAAATAGTCATGTTTTTGGACTGTAAAAGGAACCCAGAGTACCTGAACAGAACCCATGCATGCACAGGGAGCCTGGGGGCTGGGATTTAAACCCAGTTGCTGAAAGGCAGTAGTACAACTGCCCCACTGTGCAGCCCATAAATTAACCTCTTAACTGTCGCTCCAAAAACACTTACTTGCAAGTCAATGGGTCTCCTCTGGTTCTCTGGTCCACTGCTGTCCTCATGACAGTTAAGGGGAAAGATCTTTTGGGAAATATGTTTAAAAAAGGAAACAACAAAATGTGTTTCTACTGCAGAAACCTTTTTTTTTCTGGGGTCGTTATTCCCCCTATGTCTTTTCCACTGCATGACCAGAACTAAAGCTGAGTCATAGAAATCTACTGCAAAGAATGGTCTATTGAGGTGCACTGTTTTTTTTTTTTTTTTGTTTGTTTGTTTTCCAACTTCCTTCTCAGGACACTCTTACAATGAAGTGTGTAGTTTGAATTCTGCAGGATGATCATTTCAGAAAGTGACACGTTTTATTAGTATTTTTAAGACTAATCAGAGTTGTTTTATATTTCACAGCAACATAGTCATGGAATACCCATCACATAGGAGCAGTCCTAAGGATCAGTTTACACAGGATGTCTGTGAATCCTTAAAAAGTCTTAAGTTTATATATCTATATCATTTTAAAAATGCAAGTTGGCCTTAAATACATTAATCACAGGTTTGCTGTGACAGGACCATTTTGTCTTGTAGTTTTTCTGTTTTCTTGCAGGACTATTCTGTTGCGTAAAATTTTGAGTTGCGTGCAGAAATCTTAATTGCTTTGTGACTCAAGGCAGTTGCAGCTACCAGAAGCTGATATACCCTTGCTAGCTGGCTTGGTAGCTTTTTTGTGTCTGTCATGGGTAAGTGCAACATATGTCTTTGCCATTGGCTCATTTCCATACCCAGTCCATTAGATGCTACATGCATTTTGTGCAAAAAACTTGGTACTATAGGGGGTTAAGGCTGTAGAGAACCTTATGCAGTGTAAGAAGCACAAAGCTGCTACCAAGAGCCACAATACAGACCCCAGAAATTTCACAGTTTTGCTCTCCTTGTGTGGCTAAAGCTCCCCAGAAATCTGTCACCACTGCTCCTACTAGCACTGATATCAAAGCACCATTTTTTTGTGACACAAACTCTGAAGTAGTGAGGAAAATATTGCTGACAAGGACGAGAAAAAGAGTAGCGCATGGAACCAAACGAGAATAAAGAACCACAGATGGAGCTATGATAACAAATAGGGAAAAAGATTAAAAGGAGTGGTAATTGGTGTCTTCAACGGAAGTAAGACTGTGACAAGATCTATAGTTAATCTCACAAGAGGTATAATTTCTTCCTATATATTAAAAGCAGAATATGATGATTTGCAAATCCTGTTCAACCTATATTCAATTGAATTCACTGTAAAGACAAGATATGTAATTTTCAAATGAATAAACTTTGTTTTTTTTTTTTTTTTTTTTTTTTTAAATATTCATACATTTGGAATTTGATGCCTGCAACACATTCCAAAATAGTTGGGACAGGGGCATGTTTGCATCACCTTTCCTTTTAACAACACCCAATAAGCATTTGGGAACTGAGGACACTACTTGTTGAAGCTCTGTAGGTGGAATTTTTTCCCATTCTTGTTTGATGTACATCTTCAGTTGCTCAACAGTTCAACAGACACATTATTTATGATAGTAAAAATTCATACTATAATGTTATGTTATATTTTGTGGTTTGAATATGCCACACATTTTTAATGGGAGACAGGTCTAGTATGTGCACTCTTTTATTACAAAGAGCATTTTGCTGCATTGCCTTGCTGGAATAATCAGGGACATCCCTGAAAAAGACATTGTTTGGATGGCAGCATATGTTGCTCCAAAAACTGTATTGTTTTAACTTGCACTTGTAGATGCATCGACAAATTTTGTTCACTGACAGTGGTTTTCTGAAGTATTCCTGAGGCCATGTGGTAATATTTGTTACAGAATGAAGTCAGTTTTTGTTGCAGTGCCAGCTTTGCCACTTGTGAGATTTCTCCAGATTCTCTGAATCTTTTGATGATTTTATGGACTGTAGATGATGAAATCCCTAAATTCTTTGCTAATGTATGTTGAGAAACGTTCACTGTTGAACTACTGGCTCATGCAGCTGTTCACAAAGTACATTCATAAGTATGTTCACAAAGTAGTGAACCTTGCCCATTCCTTGTTTGTGAACAATTGAACCTTTTGGGGAGGCTCCCTTTACACCCAATCGTGACACTCGCCTCTTTCCAATTAAACTGTTCACCTGTGGAATGTTCCAAACAAGTGTTTCTGAACATTCCTCAGTGTTCAGTCTTTTGGTGCGCCTGTCCCAACTTTTTTTGGAATGTGTTGCAGTCATCAAATTCCAAATGAGTTAATATTTCCAAAAACATAGTTTATCCATTTGAACTTGTCAAACGCTGTCAATTAAAAAATTTAATCAGTTTAATTACACTCTACTGTGATTTATTATGATTAATCACTATACTTTGTCAGCTTGAAATGTAAAAATGCACATTTTCAAAAAAAAGTTTAAGAAAATGTTTTATTGTCTCAAACCAAATATCTCAGTTTTCCAGATTTTCATGTTCAAGGTTAAAATAAGTCTTTCTTTTTTTCAAACCTAATTTAGAAACGTTAACATAAACTGGTTGTGGATATTTCACTGTTGCCATTCTACCTTTGTTTTCTTTGTTTTATCCAAACAACCAGCATCACAGTGTTTTTAAGAATGTTATTGGCACTAGTGGCCTTTACCTCACAGTAATATGACAGGAAGGGGGTGGATAGAAAGGGGGAAAGACATGCATCAAAGGAACAGAGGACAGGATTCAAACTTGGGATGGTCGCATCAAGGTCTATAGCCTCTATATATGGGGAGCCCACAAACCACGGTGTTTTTTAAAGCGAAATTTGCCACTGAGCATACTAGTCTGACTCTCTTTGCCTTGTTTTCTTACATTTGTTGAACGCAGTATAAGACTATGTAATGTGCTGCTTTGAATTAAGTAACCCTTAGCGGGAGAGATAATTTTAGGTCAATCTTCTTTTATGACTTGTAATGTTTTGCCACATGTTTTATGATTGTAAAAATTCATATTATACATTTATATATTTACTTCCAAAAATTGCTTTTCAAAAGTAATAACCATAGGCCCTGTAATATAAATTTAATATAAGCTTTTAGCTCTGTCAGGTAAGCAAGTTCCTGCATTTATTCTGACCCTGCAATCAAAATTATATCACATCACAACTTGAGCAAATTATATCATTTTCTCAGTTAAGTCAGCAGTTTTACGGACACATTATCAGACATTTTCACTAAAGATAAAAGATGTCTTGCACATATGGTTTTTATAAAGATTTTTCAGTCGCTTAAGAACAATGAAATTAGAATATGTTTACTCAGTTTTGTGATAATTGGCAACACTAGTCAGTCTGTTTTTCAGCTTTCCAATGATCCACAAAGAAAGATCTTCCAACTTCACCTCCCTTTCTGCAGCCAGTGTTTTACTTTTTTTTGTCTTTAACAAAGAATCATTTGAAACTTTTACACATCCAATAGAGACATGGGCTGAATTTTTTTGTCGATTTCCCACTAATCAAACAGCAAGGAGACACAAAAGGATTACACTGATTCTGCGACAGAGACATGGGGATTAAAGCAGAAAACACCTATAGAGTACAATGTAGAGTTGCATAAGAGCTTCAAATGTAGAGTCTAATGGTGAGGAGAAGAAATGGAAAAGGTGCAGAAGAGCAAGCAGGAATGGAGGATGTTTTGTTTGAAAAAGAAGTTTGAAGCATGGGGAAATGAAAAGTGTGAAGGATAACAGGAAAGAGTAGGCGCTGATTGGAATTCAAAGTAAAAAGTTGAGGCAGGCAAGACAGAAATCAGGAGATCAGGTTGAAGAGGAAGAACTGAAAGTCAAAATATGACATGGGGAGAGGAAATATGTTTTGTTTAGTCTCAGGAATAATTTGTTTCCAGTGACTTGGCAATAGGGTAAATAAAGGTTGGAATTAATCAACGGATGCTTGTTCTCTATATGGAAAACCCACTTGGAGTGCAGAAGAAAAGTTGTAAACAGAATGCTGACTTGGTGTCTCATTTTAATTTGACACAACAATCTTGTATGGCAAGAGGCTGCCTATTTGCAGATACTGTATAGCAAAGACAGAATGACACAAGCTTTTACTCATTGCTGTGTTTCTGGCTAGTTGACAAATTTACAACCAATACTCATTCTCTTTTTACAGCAGTGACAATCAACCATAGCAGTAAAATTGGAAACTATAAAACAAAAAAAAAAAACAATATGCAGACTTGGAGAGTGATTTGAGAGCATTCTGTCATTGTCTGTAACCTTGTTAATTGACAGGGTGTCATGTTTTTCAGTTTTGATTAAAAAGAAATAAAAATAAAACAGTTATTCACAACTCACAAGTCCACCTTCTGGTCTAAAGCTTTTAATAACATCTCAAAGATGGCACTGTTGTCATTGGCTCTGGCTAAATCAGACTGCAGAACTATCATTATACACCTATTGCACTTTTGCACTGTATCTGTCTTCAATGGTTTACAAATAGGGGAGTGGAGTAAGTTGAGTCAGTGGGTAAGTTGAACCACCTCCTGTGTCCAGGCAATGGCACACATTTGTTTTCATGTGACCATAAATTCTGTAAGTAACCATCATTTTGCTGCCCCTGTATTTGTGAGAAGCATGTGGTAATTTGATAAGTGTGTTTTATTTACAAAAAACTGTTGTGTGTCAAAGTAATTTTTTTTTAACATTTCAGCTAAAATGACTGTTACGTGAAAGCAAATTTATCCAAGTCCAAAAATGTATGCCATTCATGTTATGATTTCCCAAAATATTAAACTATGTAAACTATTTTGCAAAAGATTTACTGAAATTGCTAAACGAGGTCATTTTTTTTTCCAAAGTGGTGGCAGTGGGGTAAATTGAGCCACATGCCTAGGGGTAATTTGAGCCAGTGCTTTCATGGGCTATCTCCAAAGAAATGCATTGAATTGGCAGACTGAAACAATGTCCCTGTCTGAAGAGAATTGTTGCACTGGTAGGGTGTTCGAGAGCATAGATGGCCTTTTTCTACTAGCACCCACTCTGTGCTTTTTGACTCGGCTCTACTCAGTTATAAGGATTTTTCACTAGTACCAGCCCCTTTTTATTGATCCTACTTCACTGGGGTTCCAAGCGTGCCAAATTGGGTTGAAAACACAATGTCTGAAGAGTGTTGATCACTGACTGACTCAGGGGTAGAGTCACTGGTTGCGTCCCACAATCTCCTGTACTTCTCCAGAGTGTTTTGTCCATGTACAAATTAAATGGTACTACTTTTTGGACTCTGGGGCAGGCAAACTATTTGAAGACCCCACCCTCTAGAGCTGTTACTCAATTGCAATGGAAAACTATCCAAACTCTGTAGAATAGTGTTGAGCCAAGCCGACCTGCGCTGCAGAGGGCTAGTGAAAAAGGGCCATAACTAACCAAACACTGGAGATAAGAACTGTTGGCTTGGTTGTACTCTTTGGGGTGATAAACTGAGTGCAAGATTTCGCAGACGAATCAGAGAAAGCCCTGCTGAAGAGAAACCAGCTTTTGTTTTTAAATAAGATGATGTGGCACTTCTCCTACAAAAGGATGTGTTGAAGAAGGCACATCACCTGAAAAAGTTGGAGGAACTGCTCAGAGAAAGCAGCACTTAGTGTTTCTCTGGAATCTTGAGGGGTTGAATGTAAATTATTTAGCTGTTGAGAAACTGCAAGTTTGTTACAGTTGCTCCACTGTTTGATCGTGTTCAGATGTTGTATCATCATTTTTCATTCAAATCTTCTGAACAATACCCTCACATTTGACTTTTTATATAGAGTTTAAAGTTTCATCTAGGATAACTTAAAAATGCTCAGGTTTAAACTTGAAAAAGTACATTGGTCAGTTAACTCCAGGTGGCTCAGTTTACCTCTTGACGTGGCTCAACTTACCCCTAAACTGAGACAAGTTGAGCCACAAGAAAACTTTTTTTTTTTTTTTCAAAAAGTCATATTTATTTTCCCTAATGTCATGGATGCATTCTTAGCCTTTCCACTAAAAGGAAACATACTGAAATAAAGGTCTTTTTTTTGTTTGTTTTACTTCTGTATCATTTGTGCTCACGTAGAGGACAACATAAATAAAAAATGCCTCAATTTACCCCACTCTCCCCTATGCGCTGCTTTAAGAAAGTGATTCTTCAGAATTTCTTCAGCAACTAGGGATTTATGTTGCCTATTTCTTGTTTCCTTAGTCCTTTATTCTTAGCTCTGTGGTTCCTGCTAAGATGGTGAATTTTGACAAATGAAAACACAGGTGTCCTCACAGACCCAATGACTTGTATGTACCTGTTGTTGGGGTTAGTCTTTGGTGGTCTTGTTCCCATTTTCTTCAGGAGGCTACTGGCGAGTTTTACCTTTTGGCTTGAGGGGTTAAGGAATTAAAAAAAACTTAGAAAAAGTAATCAACTCACACTCAGATGTCATAGTGGTTTAGATTTGCCTTTAAAAACATTAGTTTCAAGTACAACTCACAAGAGATAAAAGTTTAAATTAATTTATTCTTATAGTCCTCCACCTTCCACATCTGATTGAAAGGTTGCCAGTTATTGGTGTGAAAATCAAAATTGCAGAGCTCTCTCCGCTTACAGTTCACCACCTAATCTTGCTCCTCCACACCTTTTGGATTTACTTCAGCCTTATCTTCCTTCACGGGCCCTTATGTCAGTTGACCAGCTGCTTTTAGTTGTCCCAAAAAACTAGGTGGAAATTGAGAGGAGATCAAGATTTTATTTGTTATGACTCCCAAAGTTTGAAATTTGTTGCCTTTGAACATTAGACTGGCTTTTTCACTTCCTGTTTTTAAATCTCTTTTTAAAACACATTTTTTTGCAATATCATTTGGCCCAGTGTGAGTTAATATCTTCTTTTTTGTTGTCTTTATGATTTTATTTTTAATGTTTTATGTCTTGACTTGTATTCCTTGATTTGTCTTGTTTTTGTAAAGCACTTTGGGCAAACCTTTTGTTTTTTTTAAATGTGGTTTATAAATAAATTGGATTTGGATTTAACCTTTATTCACACTCACAAGACAGGCTGTTAAGTGTTCAGTGTGCTTATCAGAGGGAAGTTTGAACAGATCATGTCCAGGAGGTGTGGGATCTGCAGAGATCTGAGCTGCCTGTTTCCTAACTCTCTGTACAAGTCCTAAATTGAGGGAAGCTCCACACCAGTGATTTTTCTCTGCAGACCTGTTGTTGTTGCGGTATGTTCATGTCCTGTTTTACAACTGAACCCAAACTAGACAGTAATAGACAAGCACAAGACAGACTGAATAATGATGGTGTCGAAGATGACCTGTCCTGTGGCAGGTTCTACTTCTTGAGTTGTTGGAAATAGAACCTCTGCCGGGTCTTCTTTTGGACAGTGTGTATGTGTGAGAACCATCTCAGCTCATGAGAAAAGGTGGAGCCTAAGAATTTGAAGTGATCCACAGTAGACACTGTGTTGTTGAAGATATTAAAATGGAGGAGTATGGGGGGTGTTCTCTGGAAGTCCACCACAGTGCTAAGTAGGTTAAGCTCCATGTGGTTCTCACTGCACCAGTGGACCAGCCAATCGACGACCTGTCTTTTTTTTTTTTTTTTTTTTTTTTTTTTTTTTTTTGAGGGAATCTTGAAGGAACTGCAAAGAAATTACTCACGGGCCTGCTTGGTTTACTTTTCATGCTGCTGCAGTTCAAATGACTGCTTACTCTATTAGTGGTAATTTGTCTTTTATTTTATTCAATATCTTCAATGCTTTAGTGTATTTATGTTAAATATTTGCCTCTCTGTTATTTTTGTTGTAATATATTGCTTTTGTTGGTCTCTATACTTGTGTGGACTTCTTGTGACTTTTCAGTCTCCAGAAATTGAAGCTCCTGGTAGAAAGGTAAGGAAGGAGAGAAGAAGGATAAAACCAGGATTTATTAATATTGTCAAAAGAATGGGATGGTGAGGGAGAATTAGTGGTGATTGAAGACTTCTCACTAGAAGTGGGAGCAAATCCCATAAGAGACAGGTTGTGGTAGTTTGTGGACAATCAGTTAATGCTCTTTTGGGCCTTTAAGTGAAGGTTTTTTTTTTTTTTTTAGCTCCGATGAGAACTTTTCTCTGTAAAACTTGTTACGAACCATTACAAATTATGGACGAACTTTTTACAAAAAGCAGTTAGTGTTGAATCATGACTATGCTGCAAAACCTTGGAGCTTGGTAACAGGTAGACAACATGCTGGGTTTTATTAGCAAATAGGAAAAGGACCACCAATAAGCAGTTCAGAAAAGTTGGCAGGAGCTGGAATGTGTCTCACAACTGTATTGGTATGGACTGAGAATACAAAGCAGATTTGGATGAATGGAGCAGAAACCATGACAGGTAGGGTGAATAAGCATTTCTATCCAAGGGGGAGATTGTGAGGAGCAGGACACTGTGAATAGCAAGGAGACTGGAGGATGTAAGGAAACACTGGAGAAAGCTGAAGACAGTTAAATATCAGGACGAGATCTCAGTTAGATTTTTCTGTCACCATACCTTCACCATTGAAAACTGAACAATTTGAAGAAAAGCAGAGACCAGATACCAGGTATGTTTATACATATCACTTTAACCAGTAAAACATTTGTACAGTTGAACTAGGAACAGTAGGGGGAATAAAGCTCCATCTCCAGACAGAGAAACACAAGCCAAGAGACAACACTCACAGGTAAGTAGGTGATAGGAGGAACACTGTGAGAAAAAAATAACTGGTCTCTGACAGGCCTGGTGTAAAACGCTGACATTGTTTTTTTTCACTATTTATTTGTTTTGCTTTATTGTTGTTTAAAATCTGTATCATATATCTCCCCTAAATTTAGTTATTCAAGAAATTGCTGAGCACAAAATTTGAAAACTAGCCTTTTCCCCACTATTTATTTATTTTCTTTTTTTTACCTCTCCCACCTGCATGTGGCTATGTGCAGCATTAGTCCTCCTACTTTTGAAGACATAGACAACATTGATCCTTACCACTAATGTAGTTTTTTGCAAGTTCAAAAAGTGACAGAGGACGGTAGGTTAAGATTATATGAAGTATGTCACAAAAGTTAGCATTTAGTCTGAGTTTTATCATGCCATTGCCATACCAATTTATGTTGCCATGCCATGTAGATGGAAGCAAATACAAATATGACAGGCTTAATCAACACCAAACACTATATATCAGAAATTTTAATCAGGTATATTTATCTGTTTGTAAAACCGTATTTTGTTCTAAATCATGAAACAATCTTTTTGTTGCTAATCTTAGAACTAAGTTATCAGTGTTAAGTAAAATCTAAAAGATACCGAACAGAACAGTTGAAAATGAAAAAATCGGGAAAAAAAGTGTGCAACCACGACAGCACAAACTAGTGTTGATGTGATTCTAAAATTTGAAACTCAGTACCCATATCAAAAAATATTCAGTATAATTTTTGAAATTATGTAAAAAAAACAAACAACTTTTCTTTTGAGGCACATGATTCTTTCTAAAGATCAGAAGAGAGATAATAAATAGAAGCATTTCTGTTTTCTTATTATCCTAATTTGTGCAAAACCAATAGTAGGTGAGACAGCTGTTATTTTAAAAAAAAAAAAAAGACTAGCTTTCCTGTAAAGCAAAGTAGTAGATAAGATAAAGCCTGTGGTCGGCTTTTGTCACCTTCAGTCGGGGTCTTTAAATAAGGAAACAGAAAACTGCTAAGACGTTATGTATCACCCACCTGCCTCCAACCAGGGAGGCAGTGCCATGTTTGAAGCTCGCTGCATGTTGCTTATATTTGAACAGATAATATTAACTTAGGCTGTCTGGCATGTTTAAAATTTCACTGTTGTAGTTGCTGGAACTTCTCTGATCTGATTCTAAAAGTGGAATACAAAGGCTCTTCTCCACATCTAGGTTGCATGTCAGCTATCATTATTTAGGTGGTGCCACTCCAGGGTCAGAGAGGGGCTGAGTATCTTTGTAGAAAATTCAGAAAAATTTGAAAAGATTAAAACAGCTCAATATAGATTTTGGTAAAATGTTTCTCTGAAAGACTGCTTACAGAAAAAGTTGTTCTCCTGTTTAATAAGTTTATTGTCTTTCTTTGAATGTCATTAAATATAAAAATAGGTGACAGCTGCTTTCTGTGTAGCTCCCTCCCATACTAACAAGTCTCTGAATGCTCAGAGCAGGCATCCTTACAGTCAGGGAGCTGCAGCAGCCAGTACATTCTACGCTTTTACAGTGAATGTCATTGTAATAGCATAAAAAAACACTTCTGATTTTAGGAAAAACACAGATTTATTTAATTTGCAAACAACATGCACAGCCAGAAATGAATTTTTGCAAGCTTCACAAAAAAAAAAAAATAAATAAATAAAAAAAACAGCCTTTTGTTTGTTTGTTTGTTTCTTTTTCTTTTTCTTTTTTAAAATGGCAATGCAGAACAGCCACACGGCATTGAGGGTAAAGCGGACAAATTGCAAATAAGGCCCATGATAGGGGTTGGGAGTTTAATTTAGTAAGGGACTCTAATTCCGACCATTTAACAATGCCTTGATTATCATGATCCCTTGTTAAAGATTGAATGTATTTTACCAGGTTCAACCAAAATCTCCTTAGCATGATAAATCAGCCCTAAGGAAAGAATCTGAAACTATAACTGTCTCAATGATGTGTCAAGTGCTGACTCGTGTTTGTATAAATAAGGAAACTTTCCTTCCCCTTTGCTAAAAAGAGGTCTTTCTACCTCATTCCCTTAAGCTTTCACCAAGAACTTGTTACTTTTTCTGTCCAAAATAGTATTTGGGGCTCTTGCTGTTGGCATCCAATAATGCAATGTCAAAAGGACACTTGGCAAGTTTCCTAGAGACCCCATGGCATTGTCAAAATTGCACTATTTGTTGCCTCAGACCAATAGCAGTTTGATGTCTCAGGCATGCAGTATGAGTTAGGACAGCCTTGGAATAAACATAAATTTATTAAAATGACCAAAAAGACCAAAACTTTGGTAAAGTTGTCCCTAATTCAAGGTGAAAATGGATGTTGAGCTCATCAGTGTGAACTGATCAGATCAATGTCCCTGTCACTGTGTTCTCTTTTGTTTTGTGTGCCCTGTAAAGCAGTGTTCACAAGGTCCAATTGCAGGTGTGTTTATGAATGGTGGTAATGGTTAAATTATTAGTGTGGACACGATAACATAAGGACTGGCTGCATAGTTAGGCTATACATGGCCTGGACTCAGAAATTGATCAGACCAAGTCTCAGCATATTTTTACTGCATCTGGAGAAGGTTCAAATCTGTTTTAGTAGCTTACCACTTATTGCATGTGGTAAACTATGCCTCACTTTTTCCTTCCTAAGTTCTCTCTCCTAGGAGTCATCAAGAACATGAACCAGCACCTCAGTTCCCTCTCTCTATTAGGGTTTCACCACGGCTATTTGTCATTTTGATGTTTAGTCCATATAGCTGCGTAAATGATTCAGCACTGCTAATAACTTCAGTTAATGTCTCTCTAACAGTTGCTGGATGTTTTTGTTGAATGAGCTCCAAAGAGTTGACTGTCGAAGCGGAAAAAAGCTTTTCGTCTGTGAGGCATTTGCAGATTCAGTCAGGCCAGGATGGAGGGGATCGGGGCTGAGGAAGGAGAAGAGGTGTCGGGGTGGAGCTCTTATCGCACCACAACACCTGGACCAAAAAAGACAGGGTGGCACAGAGACACTTGTCAAATACAAAAACTAAAGCAGAGATGTTCAAATGCATGGAGCCAACCTAAGACCATGCAAAACATACAAAGGCATGATGCAAACCATATTTGTTTATTAATTGCTCTTCAGCTCCTAAAGGTCAGTGTAGCTTTTTTGTCATGTCCTTTTCTTTCCCAATTGATCTTTCATTCTCTCTGTTATCACAGGCTTTCTGTTTTCTGTATGTGCATTTCTTTTTTCCTCAAGTACTATGTTCTTGCAATTTTATATTTTCTCCTGTATTATCCTGATGTTTTTCCTTCCTGTCGTGTTAATGTTTGTCTTTTTTGTCCTTGTAATGTTTTGAGCATTGTAGTAAAAAGAGCATTGTGGTTAAAAAGAAGATGTGCCAGTCAGGCCAACTCATGTTTGAATGCCTATTAGCAGTTCATTTAAGTTCCTTGTTGGAAAGACATATAAAAAGATAAATAAACAGAGCTGCACCATTTGGACTTTTTCCTGGCTGATATTGATTTCCGATTTTCTGAAGACTAACATGCTGATTCCGAATATTAATAATTCAGATTTTTATTTGAAGGAATTTAATACAGAAAAGGGAAAAAAATAGTTACAGTTTCTGTGGTAGGGATGGTAGTTTTGAATCTGACAGAAAATGAAGGAATTACATTCTCTTTATACATCAAAACATGCATCCCAATAAATTGGAATATAATCAAAAAGTTAATTCATATATTTTCTTCAAATCAAAACGTGGAGCACATTTTATACGGATTCATTTCACTTAATTATTTGTATCTGCTAATGAAAACCTCAAATTCAGCTGAGAAAATAGGAATATTGCACACTGTAAGACCAGTATAAAAGGATTTTTAATGCAGATGTCACTTCAAAGGTATATCGGTGCACTTGTTCGAGGCTCATTTTGTATTTGTTAATGCATCAACATGGCATGGAATGGAGACAGTCCTGCCTTGCTTAATTGTAAAAGTGGCCTTCAGCACTTCATCGTTGGGTCTTCCATTTACTGAAAAAGCTTCTGGCTCTTTCAAACAACCTACTCCTCCGATTTAATTTAAGAATAATCCTTTACATTATTGCAGAGCCAACCAAGCTCAGCTCCCCACTTTGAGAGCAACAGCACCTAAGTTCCTCTGTGCTTCCTGCACGAGTATCGAGAGCGAGTGGCTCTTTAGCACATGAGCAGGCTGACAGCTCAGCATGCCGCCTTCTTCTTTTTTATTGCCGGTTGGCAAGCAACGTTTTTGT
Source organism: Anableps anableps (assembly GCA_014839685.1). Taxonomy (NCBI): domain Eukaryota; kingdom Metazoa; phylum Chordata; class Actinopteri; order Cyprinodontiformes; family Anablepidae; genus Anableps; species Anableps anableps. The sequence continues at coordinate 32,680,139 of CM026066.1, forward strand.
GAACATTACCCCCACCTACTGGAGCTCAGTAAATGCTTTTCTTAAAAAAAAGAATCTCCACATCACGCTCGGACTGCAGAAAGTGGAGAAGGAGCAGTTGGAAAGATTGCTATCAGTTTTGTTAACTGATCAGTTATTTGTGTTTTTTGCTCTTGTTACTATGTTTATTTCATTTACACTGTTGTTTTAGTAAAGACTAAGAGCAATGGTCACATTGTTTTGGGCACAGTCAGGGAAACTGGAGCTGAGGACTCTTAACTTTGCACAGTCAGACAATGGACAATATTGTGAGTTTCTTTCTCCTACCCTCAGTTGTTCCCACCATACAGCACCATCTGGTTGACAGTTAAAAATAGAACTAAACTAAAGTGACCTTGAATTATTTTACACTATAAAAGTATAGTTTGTTTTATTGCATTTATTTTTTTCAGGGTCTTCTAATTTATTATTGTATTCACTTACAGAATATTGTGCTTAAGTTTGATCAAGACTTTTCTAACATTCCATACTACAAAATAAGTCATAAAAGTACGTATGATTTGTGCTGATATCACATCGGGGCAATACTGGTATCAGTCAATACTCAAAGTTTCAATATCAGTATCGGAAGTGAAAAAGTTGTGTTGGGACACCCCTAGTTTTCAATCGTACTTTTCCGTCAACTCAACTTTCTATTAATATTCTTGGATACAGCACTCTGTGAACAGCCAGGAATCAACTTTTGTTGCTCATCCTACTTGTTGAAGTTGTTAAAAATAAAAGAAACAAATGCTTCAAGTTGATCACTCTGCATGCAATGAAGCTGTCGACTGAGAGGATTCACACTGAATCACTAAAATAACTTTTTCAGAAATAATCTAAGGTATGTAAGTATGACCAGAACCTTGATCTGATTTTTTAAAATTAAATTCAGTAAAAGAATATCAAATGCATGATGATTATTAATGTGTTTATTGACTGAAAATTGTTTGAAGTTTGAGTTTTTTAAGCATTTAATGAGTAGGAAAAACAATATAATTCTTTTCAGTATTTCACCTGTTAATCAGATCTAAATCTATCTAGGCAAAATTGGCCAACTGCTGCATCTCTATGAATGAAAAGTGAGATGCACAAATTATTTAGAAAATTAGGTAAAAGTTGTAGTAATATATAGCTCACGTATATACTACCTTAAATATTTAGCTGACTTTATGCTTTGTAAGGATTTTGTCATTCTTCACAAAATAGCTTCCTATTTACCTCTTAGCCTGCCCTTGTTGAACCTTTTCTTTTTTCTGCAACAGTGTCCTGACATTTCCCAGACCAGCTGAAACCAGTCCTCAAATGAGTGCCTTCACCTCTTTCTGTTGATCTGTGTTAGAAAGAGTAGGTGTGTGAGTCTCCCTGACAGCACCCCTCTCTGGACGACAGGCTGATATGACATGTACTGCTGTTTCAGTCACTTCCAGAAATGCACTTCAAGCTCCAGCTGCCCTCCTATTATCCAGTACTTGCTCCCAGTTATGTTTCCAGATGTAACCTGTTGTTTGCTGGTTTTGTTGACATGTTTATCTGTTTGTTTTTTCCTGCCAACTGCTCCCTCAGTTACTATTGTTACAGTCCTTGGTGACCTATGATTTACTTTCTTGGGAGGGGAATTGCATGTGCATATGTGTGAAATATTTACACACAAATGGGTTATTGTGTACATGCACGAGAGCTAGTCTGACTTAATAAAACGATACACCAAACAGATTGTGTAGGTGTGAATGTGGATAAGAATGTTATGCTGTTTGTCGTGAAGTTGATCAGTGCCAGATAACACTCAAAATAACAAGCTCACATATGAATTCATCTGAGGTCATTCAATGGTTAAACGGTCATGTCAGTACCAGTTTCTGATATGGATGACATGGGCAGCTGCCCCAGGCAGCTTCTCGTCTGGGGCGGCATGAGCTCCCAGAACCCCACCACCCTGCACACAAACAAATACACACACACACACACACACACACACACACACACACACACACACACACATTATGTGTCCTGCTGTGTGCCTCTGGATGTGAGCACTGTGTGCAAAGCAGACAGGCACAGAGGCGCTGCCTGCAGAAGGTGAACACCTCTCTTCTCTCTTTATCTCCACCGTCAGAAAGAGTCCTGGCCTGGTGATGAGCAGACTAACCATCCAGTTAACATATCAAACAAGTATATTTGTCTCCTAAACCTAAGACCCAAAAGTTAAAATTTCACCTGCTTCAGTTTAGTCCAAACAGAGCAGCCAATCAGTGGCATACCCTTTCTTCACCCTTTATGTTTCCATGGCTGCCACCGACTGCCATGAGAATGTTTAACATGTAGCTCTTAAATAAAATAAATAAATAAATTCAAATGTATCTTATAGATGTAGTTATTACATTTGCTATAACTGTCCTGAAGGAGTTCTATTTGACTCATGTCTTTTTTTATTACAAATACAGTAGAAAAGTTCTGTCAATTAAACATTTCATTTAGATACCAAATGAGCTGGGTAACACATTCATATGCTACTAAAAATACCTTTCATAAAGTTCTGTTCCATAAAAGTGTGGCATGTAAATTAATTTGTATTTTCTATTTCTGTGTGTAAAAGTTTTGATGTGGTGTTCAGAGAATTCTAATATGTAAATATCAGCAGGCATCATTTCTCAGGGCTCGTAGTTAATCTCAGTCATTTTAACTCTTTAAGAATTTCTGTCATATATCACACTGGGAACATGCAGAAGTGGAAATGATTCTTATTATGGCCATATTCTGTGCTGCTGCATTGCTGTAGCCCACTTTGTTCTGTTGTTGCCTATTTGGTTGTCAGAGAAATCCACCTGTAGTGTTGTTGATATAGTTGGTTTTCAACAGAAAATATTACAGTTTTGAAGATTTTAATTCTTTTAATATAGGGGAATTTTACTGCCATAGGTCAAGAGTATACATTTTCAATTTGAAAGCAGGATTTCATCGCTTTTGCTTTCAAAAAGAGAATCAAAAGAGAATCTGGCGCAAATACACGTTCTTCCTACAGATTCGAAAGTACATGAAATGCCAAATCAAGAGATGCAGAACTTGAAGTTCTGTACTGTTAAGCAAGAACTTCAAACTTAAAGTGATCCACATATTTCATCATCCACCCTGAAGTCCACAGACTGGTGCCAGTAAGATGAAAGAGTGGTGGACCCAAACACAAAGCAGAACTGTAGCATCCTAAATCAAGTACAGACTGTTCCACAAACTATAAATGTGAATGTTTTAATATGAAAGTCAGAAGTTGGGCATAACACCCATCACTAGATGAAAACAATATGATCCTTGGTACATGTGGAATCTGCATAACCAAGCATTAACAAGAGCTTGAAATGTAGGACTTTTCACGGCCAGCAAATTTTTTATAAGGAACTCCAAAGTGTGTCTGAATTAAAAAAAAAAAAAAAAAAAAAAATAAAAATCAAATACTTCATTAAAAATGTTTGATTTGTTTAGGACATTTGCTTTCATATTTTTCTTGATCCAAATGACTGATAATAGTTGATGTTTTCAGGCAAAGCATGTGTAGTGTCCCGGTCCTGGTAGACTGGGACATTAGTGAAAAGCTTCAACCTTCTCTCTGCAAAATACAAGCACAGAAACATATCTGAATGTTAGCAATACAAACATAGAAAATCTCAAGACAGGTAATGTGATCTTCATTTATAAACTCACCTTACGCTATAACATTAATAAAACCCAGAACAATTAGTAGAGTTAGGTGGGGAAGTAGATCAGTTCCAGTTTAGAAATGAAGGGCACCAGGAGAAGGTTGATTAAAATATCTTACAATAACTGGAAATCACCATTAAAAAAATATAATGAATCTTTCTGCAGCTTTTGCAATAAATTTATTTTTCAACACAGTGGGTTTTACCAGAAACAGAAAAACTGCTGGATTCAACAAAGGTCTAGAACAGGAATGGAAGCCTGGAGATGAGGGCTGAAGGAGTATTAACGGCCAGATACCAGATCCTGTATTTTCTTCAGATCTCAAAAACAAAGGGGAAAATGTACATCAATAAGTTAATAATGATGCATTATTTTCAGAAAACAAAAACCACCATTTACTTCCACATGAAAAACAAATTATAGATCCTAAAATAATCAAATGAATAATGGGAGCTGCTGCAGTTCCCTGAAAAAATATATAAACAGATGTTAAATGCATCTAAGTTGTTCACCAATGTGACACTATTAGGCAACAAGGTACCTTTAATTATAACACTACTCAGCATGTTTAACAATAACTTACATTGATAATACGGAATTCAGTCTGAGTTAGCTAAAATAAGGATGTCTCCTTGTATCTGTAAAATATCTGGTTGGAGGTTAAACTGGACCCCACTGACTGATACATTTTCTACAATAAGTTTTGACTGAAATAGAAGTGACCACACAGAGGAAGACAGGCAATCAGATGCTGTTGTCTTGCAGACAATCAGGTTTACTGTAAAAAAAATTGTGATATCACTGCTGTCAAAACATTTTAATTTTTCTATAAAACATTTATTTGTGCTAAAAACAAAATGTTTATATACAGTTAAAATATATATATTTATATAATGTTTATATTATATATATATATATATATATATATATATATATATATATATATATATATATATATATATATATATATATATAATGTTTATATATAATCAGCTGGTTTGATCTTGGATATAAAAACTAAGCAGCCCAGAAACAGACCACAATGTCACTGAAACTTAGCTCATTGACTCGATCTGTCTTACTTGATATGACAGTATCAGATTAGAAACCAGCAACAATCTGACAAATATGGATTTTCTTCTTTCATTAAATAGATGGAGATTCTGTGTGAACGGGGTAATACACAGCAGCAGTTCAATCACAAAGCTTTACTGATGTTACCAAGCCAAATTGTTGATGCTAATACCACCCCCCACCTCCCAAAAAAAGTTACTACCCACCACTAGTCATACATAAAGGTTTAACAAATGTTAATTAAATTGAACAGTATTTGTCTCCTGGCTGTTTTAAACCGTTAAATCACACTAACTAAATAAAATAGTAAAATTATACAATTTATCCAATGATCACTGAACACTGTATTCCTCAGAAATATCAACATTTTAAATAAAACATTTAGAAAGCTTTAACAAACTTTTTAAATCTAGGAAATGTATAATTTAAAAAAAAATAAAGTTTCTCTTCACAATATTTTTTTTCTGTTAATGTATTTGTTCTTTAAATGACCATTTATATTATATTGGCTAATACTATATATTGAATAAATCATTATTCAAGTTCAATATCCTAAGCAATCAATCAAACCACAATAGTCTACTAAAAGCACAACTGAAAACTGAATCAACCGTTACATAATGTTCCACCAAGAACTGTGACTCTGATACCTGGGTCATCTGCAGTCTTACTGTCTTGCTCTCCATTCTGTCGGATATCAGACAGCACCTTGTACCAAATAAAACACTTGCTGACACATCTTAAAAATTGGCCTTTTATTCATCTCCACTGACGCTGTTCAGCCTGGGATGTGCGTCTTCTCACGTATGTCTGTATGTTTCCAAGCGTCTTCGTAGTGGAGAACGTGGTTGAACACCGGGTGGACATTTTAAAAAGATGTGGGTTTTGAGAGCAGTGGGGTGTGTGACAGCGGTAAAAGTAGGCTGCACAGGTCTGTAGCGAGCTGGGGTGGGAGGGTGCTGTGTATATAATTTTGTTGGCTTTAATATTTCTTGTTTTATTTTGTTCATTACTGCATTTAGTATTGATGGGTGTGTGTGTGTGACAGAGGTGTGTATTGGACATTCATGAAAATATGGAACAAATTGTGCCCCTATTGGTTTAATACAGAACATCAAATTAAACCGCCAAATAAAGGGCGATTCTGTATTTTACGGGATGGTTATACTACAGCAAATTAGCATCAGCTGGACAGCAACACCCTGCAATCCTGCACTGAAACTCTACGAGGGTAAGCGGGTTTAGAGAGCAAGAGAGAGTTTTTGGCCACACATAGTGTTTTGCATGTAAGCCAAAAAGTACAGTTTGGATATGATCTGACTGAGCATCTTCTTCCAGAGGTTTGCTGTTTTTCTCTAAATAGCTTGTGGCTATGTGAACTGGATCTCACGTGATTTTCTTCCAACAATGGTTTTCTTCTTACAGTCCTTTTTTTTTTTTTTTTTTTAAAAGCCAGATTTCAACTTTGACTTCACAATTGTGCACTTCTTTGTGTTCATATAAAGTTCCACTAACTTACTGTGGAATGTGAATACTTTGCAAGGCACTGCAAAAATGGCTCCTCGTCCAGCCTGGTTTGTTACCATTTCAATTTTGTACTTTTTAATTATCACTCAGGCTGAGTAATAACTAAAGCTCAGTTTATTTTCTTCATGCCATTCTCTGACTTATGAAGGTGAGTACACAGTTCCCTTACTTGAACTAAATGCTCTCTTGTCTTTTCCATTTTAAGACAGGCAAAGAGAAATGGGCTTTACCATGTCATACTTTTAGCTCATGTAAATGGTAAATCCTGATTTACTAATTAGAAGTTGACACACTACTGAAAAAATAAATGCTTATGTTACATTAGTTTATCAGAAATTACTAGGTGTGCTATAAATTGAAGCATCAGTGGTTTTCATAAAATAAATTAATGAATTAATTTAAAAAACAATCCTATGTGTTAATTCTGAATTTCTTTTCTCCAAGCATCTGCATCATGAAGTCTGCTGTCAGGTTTTAGTAACATGTTTCCTCCACATTAGAGAAAGACAGGAATATTTTGTTGAATATCAAGCAACACAAAAGTACAAATCTAACAACATTTAATGGAATTTCTTGTTTTGAAAACAATTGTTAATAACAATGGGAGGTTTAGCTCTACTGAAAACAGAATTTGAAAAAAACAGCTTGTGCTCAATTGATAGCCCCCAATCCTGTTTTAGTGTTTGATTTTTAGGTGTTTCAGAGTTTGAATTCTTGCTACAACTGGATACTATTCTCTCTTAGAAGAAAATCATTCAAATCATTCAAACAGTGGATGTCATGGTTTAGGCAGTTTCTTCTTCTGCTTTTCTCTTCACAGTGGCAAGTTTGGGGCTCACTGGTCTTGGGAATTGTTGCCAACCTGTTGAGATTTCATTTACTCTTATCTTTTAGGATCAGAGAATAACATCTTTACTGATTTTCTTTATAATCAGTGTTGACCAAGTTGAAACCAACTAACATGTTTTGTGAGCTACCTTTCACACAAAGTGACACAGGCAATCTCAAGTGAAGGGAGTTTAAATGTTTTTTTTTAATAGAAGAATCCTTTTCAGTGCTTCTTTTAGAATATATTTACAAATAACATTAACATTAGTTTAACATGTTTTAACTTGTAAAAAATAAGAGTTAAACATGGCAGTGTTAAACATTTTCTCAGTAAATATATTTCTGATGGTTCTATTGACATGACATTTACAACAGAGGTCTGAGACAACACTAGCAGTTAACAAGCACAACTAAATCAAAGCAAATTAAGTTGTCATAAAAGTAATGTATTGAACAGATGAAGAGACAAGGAAGCAACTGATATTTGTGAGTATTTAGAAAATAGATTTCCCTATAGTTGTAGATAGTGATATCGGTTAGTTAGGTCCTAATTGATGGCCCTTAACAAGGTTTCTCATTACCTAAATATCAACCAAGTAGCATCTCATGGTAGATAACATCAAAGAGTTCACTCAAGACCTTATTTTCTGTGAAACATACTGAAATTGTTCATCATATTTCAAAGTTGTTCCAGTGAGCACCTCTAAAGCCTTATTCCAGAAGTGTAAAGCACATAATTTCTTCATAAACAAGCCTCAACCAAGTGCTAATCATATATTTTCTGCCAGAGGAGACAAAATAATAATCAGGAAAGTTGTCTAAGAGACAAAGACCACTTTTTAAGTGCTTGAACATGTTTCAAATAAAATAAGTAAAAACTCAACCGCAATGGCCTCTCTACAATACTCACTGCACAAGACTCCAATGCTAAAGAAAAATCATGCTGAAGCTGATAGATTCTCATCAAGAAAATCCCTATCTTTCTCCTAAGCATAATAAAAAATATAAACATGTTCAGTATTTATTAAGGATGTGTGCTCTGTCTCAAAAACATTTTTAAAGCCCTTAAATATCCATACTTAAAGCTTTTCTCAAAGATTTTTTTTCACTGCAGCATAACTATAAATTAACATATGTAAAATTTGGATGAGTTTTTACTAAGAGATGTATGTCAAAAACATAATTTTTTAAATCACACTTTGAGCCAAATGGTGAAACACTTATCCCAATATAGAAGAGAATATAGCAAGATGTAAAAAAACCTACTTTGCTACCACAGTGGAATGTGTAGAGGATTATTTTTTATTAACAGCAATAAAAAATGGGGTTGTCATTTGTTTGCTTACTAGTTTCATTAGATAAACAGTATGGAAAATGTTTTGCTGCAGAGCTTAGTGGGAACATACACTCAGCACCTGTGACACATCCTGATGTGGAAGTAGCCCTCCTCCACTTCCAGTGTTGATTTTGGTTTTAGCTTTGAATTGTTCCACAAATCCATGTTAAACAGACAAACATTGGGCATCCCTAATTACAGGTGTAAAGAACCTGGCCTATTATCATCAGAACGAACATTTAGTTGGAAGGGACCAGTCGGTGAGTTGAATTGGAGCCATATCAGCAGGAAACAGCAGAACTGTGTTTCTGTGCCTTTAACTGCCTTTGCTAACAGCTACGTAAACCAGTAACTTTGTTTAGAATCACTTTATTTAGTGCTATTATAATACATTTATAAGGACAATAATCATTTTTAGCCCATTAGTTTGGCAGTCATAAAGGACAGAGTTTAGCAGCATGCATTAAATGCCAATGCTCCTGGAAATCCCATGCCCTTTACCTTAGCATGCATTAGTAAAAAAAAAACAAAAAAAAAAAAACAATCAGTTAAAAGGACTGTATAATGAAGTTCCAAAACATAAAACCACAGCAAAGAAGAAAAAAAAAAAAAAAAAAAAAAAAAAAAGTCCCTAAACAGCTACAAAACACTAATCACACATAACAATAAACATTATTACAAATGACACAATGTACCAATTGGGTTTGCCCAGGAGGTCGACTGTTTGGTCAGCAAAATCTTCCAGTTGATGTGACTCATACATGTACCAATGCACCCTCTGGTGTGTCTAGACAACAGTACTGACATTATCTTAATTGCACCTGTTCTTGGTCCAAAAAGATCTTTGAAGTATTCCGGCTGCACTCCACCTTGCTAACTTTATTGCAGAAAGTCAGATGCTCTTCCCTGGCTACATTGCCCCAGTCGGCAACCTTGAGCAAATATTCAGCTGTTTTCTTATCCATGTCAGAATTTATTTATTTATTTATTTATTTTAAACAGTGCAATGACTGTTAATCTAGTGTTAAAATCCTACTCTTTATCCTATGCTACACATTGAAATGATGTACATAGTGGGGAGATAAGGCCTTTAATGTTTATTCTGGTCAAATGAAAGGAAATTCTGGAAGGTTGTTGTAACCCTCCTTGTTCTACCTGCTAAATGTGATCAACAGGTCAACTGCTTGTTGCCATGTTGTTAATATACAACAGCAACCCAAAGGATAAGCCTGAAGCTACTACAACAGCCAGCAACCTACCAATATTGTCTGTATTTCTTTACAGAGAAATATGTTGTTCTAATCCCATGTGTTGTGGGAAGTAGGAGTAGGCGGTCTGGTTCCATGTGTGAGTGTTTGTTTATTTATTTATTTATCTTTTGGGAGATATCCAATACCCAAACATCAAGACTTACAAATTAAATTCTCAGTGTCCTGCATAAAATATGTGCAAAGGTATCACTTGCTGTTTCCACACAGTATATAACACGCATGGTAAAATGCTGTTGCATTTGGTTGCTAATCCATTAGGAGAAACTGTGGTTTCTACAAAGTGGACAGTAAGAAGCTTGTCCTTTTTTAGTGATGCAATCACAGATCAGTGCGTCAGCTGCAAGGTATTTAAAAGTGAATTAGTGGTCCCACTGTGCTCTTGTAAGAATGAAATGTGATTTTAGAATGTACATCAATTGTAATAAATAATGAAATGCATTCAGCTATGCTTACAAACCCAGTTTGCAGCTTTATGTCAATTTGCTAATCAGCTCCTGCTGATTTTCATTTCCATGGCAGCACCCTCAGGCTGCATGTAGTCCTAACCTAATCAGGGAGAATTGTAACATTTGCATTGAAACTCCATTTATACTGGTCCTTTTATAACATTTAGCACACTTGATTTTGCTTTTTAACGATCTAACCTGCATAATTAGAAGTCTTTATTGCTTTGCAGGACAGATGTGGAATGAAGGCATAAAAAGGGAAGTTTCTATAATGACCACCTTTGGGTGCTTGGGAATGTAGGGGCTGATTCGTAGTATAGAATAAAGACATCTTGAACAGAAGGCAACAGATGACATTTTTCACAGTAATGCATAAGTACTTAATAAACAGAAAATAGGTGAGGTGACCATAAGCATATGGAACCCTGATATTTACATGCACCTAATTAAAAGACAAGGAATCTTTTTTCTCACTGCCTGATATTAAGTAAGGTTTTGGGGGTTTTTTTTGTTTGTTTTTTTTTTTTTTTTTTTTTTTTTTTTTTTTTTTAGACCAGTTGAATTATTAAATCCATATCTATTTGTTAACTACCAGAATTGACCCTTTCCACATGATGTTATGCTCTTCAGAAAGCGGCCCACTCCGCCATGACGAATGTCAAAACAACCTATGCGCTCTTGTAAAGCTTGTCAAAAAACACAGTTGGTAGCCTAATATTGCTTTTATTTAGTTGATTTCACTGTAAAAAAAAAATGACATGGGGTGCTTCATGGTTGGCTGCACAAAGATGCAAACCATACTCATCATTTTACTGTATAACTTTTAATGAGGAAAGATGACAGCAATAGATAGCAGCCGTCAGTTGTGAGGACTGGCAGCCCTTGGTGGGTTTGCAGATTTGTAGTGAAAACTTTTTACAAGGTAAGAAGATTAACATACATATACTTTTAGTAAGATTAGTAAGATGCAATCAAATACTGCATTATGGAGAAGGTCTGCAGTTAATCATTAGTAACCATGGAGAAAATATATGTAGCCTACCATATACAAAAACAACAAAAAAAAACTGGTGAACATCTAGACCTTTGTACACTTTTAAGTCTGCTCCAGCGTAAGGGGAAACACAGTTTATGACAGTGGTATAAATCATGTGATGTGAATTCTGGCATAGTTGGCAATTTGATCAAATACATGTCAGGAAGGAGAAGCTATGGATGGGTTTCTATTTTCAACTTTTGTAAATATTGCTGTCTATGAGCCCTGACTAGTTGAGCGACTTCCACAGACAAATTAGCTGCACTTGAACTAGTAGAAGCCATGGCTACATTGGCCAAAACAACTAAGGAAAACCATCTCTCACTTCCGGTGTTCATCATGGCATTAAGTGAAGTAGTTGCAAAGGGTCAATAGCGAGAGATTTTTTTAACTTTAGATAATAACATACATTTCTTTTTGTAGAACTGCCTGTAAAACCATATGACTTGGGTCAAACATTTTGGCTATCCCTCCACATGCTTCTCATAATAGCTTGCTAGAAATTTGGCCCATTCCTTCTAAAAGAATTGGTTGTAATTGAATCGGGTTTGTAAGACCCTCTTCCTGGCACACACCTTTTTAGCTCTGCCCAAAAATCTTCTAAGGGACTAGCATCAGGGCTTTGTGATGGACACTTCAAAACATTAACTTACCTGTTCTTTACACTACTTTATAAGTAATCTGAAGTCATACTTAGGGTAATTGTCCATTTGAAAGATCCTTTTGTAACGTAGCCTTCTTGGCTGATGTCTTAAAGCTGCAGTATGTAACTTAGAATACTGTTGGTTTTTTTTTTGTTTTGTTTTTTTTTTCAATATTTGTTAAAACTGTCACCATGTCATGACAGTATGGTATAAGACAGATAATCTGTGAAAAGAACAAACCCCTCCACCTTCTCCCCTGAGCTGTTATTGCCATCAAAGAAATGCACCGCTCCCGACCTAAAACAACCAATCAGAGCCAAGACGAAGGTCTTAGTGCTGTCAATTACCCTTGTGTACACACTGCTAAATCTGCTAATAGAGAAAAAAACAACTTACCGTTGCAGGAAAACTGCTAATCCGCCATCATTGTTGGCCATGCTAACTATTTTAGCATTCGTGGCAGGCTATGTTGTTATAATCCAGCTCTAGCATAGCAGGGAGCAAGGGGGAGTGTGTGAGCGGCACATACACAGGTGATTGACAGTGCTAAGACCCTCCTCCTGGCTCTGATTAGTTGTTTCTGACTGGGTGGTGTATTTCTACAGTTGGTACTGGGAGCACTGGGAGAAGGCAGAATACCTTGGTTTTTTGTTTTTTTTCCCACAGATTATCTGTTTTATATTATACTGTCACGACATAATTTTAACAAATATGAAAAAAAAAAACATATTTTTCATAAAAGTAACAAACACTGCAGCTTTAAGACGTGCTTTAATGTTTCCACATAATGTTCTTCCTTCATGATGCCACCTATTTGGTGAAGTACACCAGTCCCTCCCGCTGCAAAACACCCACACAACATGATGGTGCCATCCCTTATATTCATGGTTGGGATTAAAGAAAAAGATGTGGTATGGGCTTCTAAGTGCAGAAAGGGGGATACTTTCTTACACATAAGACAAATAAAAGAAAAATAAGAAGCTCTTCAGTGTTTGAGGCATATAAAATGTATCACCTACAGATTTAGTGTTTAACAATGGCACTGTAGGTCGTACTTTGACACTCTGCTGTTACAAAGCAGCCGTAGAGCTTCTCAAAAGGAAATAAAAGAAATTGAAAAGAAATTGAAAGATTAAAAGATGCTTCGATTTTGTTTTTCATTTGGTATTTTAACAGTTAGCATGTTGCTCTGTCTTTCAGGTGCTGCACAGCTGCTATGTATTAGATTGGTTGTTAGCTGTCTGTGAAAGCCAATAGGTGCTAACAAGGTGAGAGCATATACATTCTGTTTGTTTAGGTCAACAAGTGTAAAGGATTTCTTTATGTAATTTCTATTTGTGCAGTAAGTGTATGAATTAAGAATTGTCAATGTTAATGTGCAGTAATTTACCAACTTTCTGTCATGTCCTATTAAAATTGTCTGGGTTGGTGTTTATGTTGGTTTTTAAGGAAGAAAGGGTGTAAGTCCTAAATTGTTTGTAGGCTTTTGTAGACATTCAGTTGCTGGGTTAAATTTAACCAAATTCTATCTTATTTTTGCAACACCAGTTTACAACAAATGTCAACTTGAGGTTCTGTACAAGATAAAGAGTTCCATTTGACGTACAATTATTTAGAGGCCAGTTTGGCCCTAATTCAATCTAATTTCTTTCAGTACAAGTATATGGTCAGATTTAGATCGAGATACAGTCCAGTTTGATCCTAATGATACTATACTGCAAGAAAGGGCAGTTTATCATATAATGCTATTTAGTTAAAAAGTTATCCAACCCTGGATTTACACTGCATGCAGCTTCACTTTACTCCACTGCACACTTTGCCGACATTTGTGACCACCGTGCCTTACATTACGTGCAGCTCAGCTGCGCTGCAAACTCCAGAGGTGCTCTGAGAAGCATGCATTCGAAATGCAAGACGTGATTAGCGTGATAAAAAGGATGAGTGGTGTCATATAAAATACTGTAGTTCTCAACTTCCAAAATCTTTTTGTCCATTGCTCTCTCACTTTGTCTGCCTTGACTGACATTCCTACTACGACTTGAGCGAGAGAACATGGCTTAATAGGTTTCAGAATACCATCCATAGGTTATGTTTGTATTATGTGTGTATGCAAAGCCATAAATAATAATTTTTGAAAGCATATATGTATAAATATACCCATATACAGTTTATTAAAATAGCTAGGATTTCGAAAAAATGTAATCTCCCTTTGGTGAATTCTTTTGAAACTACGGATTTTATGCTTGTTCATTTTCCTGTTGGTGCGGTGTGATCTTTGTAGATTGACTTCGCACTTGCTCTGGCGTCTGGCAAAAATAGGATTGATTCTAAATTTTGCAGTGCACCGCCCTGCGCAGGCAGTGTAAGCCCTCTCATTGTTTATAGTGGGTGCATATTTACTGCAGAGTCCATTCCGTGGCAGTGCAGAGTTTAGACGCAAGCAATATAACTTGGGGGTAAGGAAGCACGGTTGTTTGCATTGAGTGACTGAATTTGGAACAACTTGTTCTGCTGAGCAAAACTGTGGTGACAGTAAAAAGGAAACGCAATGTTTTAATAGAGAAACCTTCAGCAGGAACGGGGTCACTATGAGTAGCCATGTGCTGTAACCAGCTAAGGTGTTGAGAGGACAAAGATCCGACAGGAAAAACTTCAAAGAACTGGTCCAGAGGTGCACAGAAGAGTAAACAAAGCGTGCACAGTTTTAATAAGAACAGCTCCATTTGTGGGATGGTGTTGGAGAGAAACAGAAGTTTAGAAAAAAAAATGAAAACAGAAGAATCGTGCTTGTCATGAAATATTTTTTGAAGTTTGATTTGTTTTATATGGTAGAAATTTGCTCTTAAATGGGCCTTCTTTTGTGTAGTGGTTAGCTTGAGGTTCAAAACCTCAGAACCTATCTGTGGTTCTCCAAATTAGAAAGGATCTGTGTGTTGATTATTGAATGATCAGAAGTATTGTGTAACCTCACTGCAAAAAAAGTCATCCTATTAGTTTTTCAGGAAAACAGTCCCTAACAGCAGGCAAGCGTTATAAAGTTTTATTTATTTTTTTTTCTAATTTCTCTAAAAAAAAAAAAAAAAAAAAAAAAAAAAAAAAAAAAAAAAAAAAAAAAGCAATGCATGGTAACTAATTATTGCAGATTTTTTTTCTTTGTCAAACCTTATTAGGAAAAACAATTTCAGTAGTTTTTAATTTTTCTGTGATATATTTCTTATTTGAAGAGGAGGAAGGTATGGATATAGGTGTTGGTGTATGTTGTATATTTTAGTTGTTTATGTTGAATGCTGAATTGAAAGCAAACACCAGGAAACAATAACTAAGAGTTTGAAAGGCAAAGGAAATGAAACTAGTCTAAATCAAAGTAAAAGAAAACATAATGAAAGGTGAATGACACATAAAATACCTGATGTTTAACAAAGTTAATTAAATTACCTTGTATTGGTACTAAATACAAAAAGGTTTCAGTTTGATCTGTATGCAAAACCTAGAAGAAAAGCTTTTAACATTACTGAATTGTAAGATTTGAAGTCTTTTTCATGTGCTTTAAATGCAAAGTCAATTTAATTTGACAGATTTGATGTAACAGTAATTAGAGATGCTAAATTGTTTAATTCACCAACATAATTTAAGATTTGTTAAACATAACATTAAAAAAAAAACATTTTCCAGCTTTTGCAGCTTCTTGACAGCTTGTCTCATGAAAAAAGTAACCCCGAGACTTTTTACTGTTCTGATCACAACAACAGATTGTTTTCCTTCTGTCTTTCAAAAACCGGGGAAAACTCAAAACAAGATTTAATGATTTGACAGTTGACTCATTTAAATGCCACTCGTGTTGAGTGAAGGTAGCTTCTGCTGGGTGTGCTGAGGACTACGCAGCTGTTTTGTTGAATTTGATCAGTCTGCTTTGGTCTTGTTGCCATTTCAGTTACTGTAGCCACAGCTGTCACTTTAGGTTGGCAATTGTCATCAATTGTGGAAATCTAACTGCCAGGCATTCTTGACATTTTTTTATTATTGCAATTATTAAAATTTTTCATGTGGAATCATATTTTTTGCTGTGATTCTGTTATATATAGATGTTGGCACCTCTGAGCTTTTATCACATTTCATCAGCTAAAATTGTTCGCGGTGGTTTCTGAGCCAGCAGAAATTTCTGAAAATGTTTGTTCTGCAGTTTGTCAAGGGAATGAAAGACTACAAGGTTGTTAAACTATTAAGAGAAAGCTGTATAAACACACTACAATGCAGTGATGTATTTGCAGAAAAAATGTGTCTGTTCAGCTCAAGTGAAAAATTTAGAATGGTATGCAAATACTGAAGCTATGGTGACAATACGGGCTGCAGTAATTCAGGTAAGAAATAGTAGAACAACATTATCAGCTGAGATGAAAATGAAAGAAGTAAACAAAATTAGTTATGCATAGAGATTACAAAAAACAGAGTCGCCATGAAAGATTAGAAAGTCTGACTTTTGTCATTATACACTTTTGAATGCTTTAGAATCACCTTTAAATATTTGTATGGAAACAGGAAAATGCTTTGCATAATAATCTATTACCTCAGCATCACACTTCTGAGAATGTGGGACTATCCAATGCAGATTTTTTTGAATGCTTCCTCAAAAAGTTTTTCAATTACAGTTGCAAACAAATTTGTGTGTTACAGATTGGCAAAATGTGAACTGGACATTTGCAGTGTATGCTGTGCTAGCATACAATTATATACTCAGCAAGAGTGGTACGGATGCTCTAAACAGTGATTAAACCCACTTGAATATATGTTGTTTTCTTTTTCATTTTAATTTTTTCATTTTGTTATGCTTTAGATGGTGGGAGTAGGATCTACCTTTTCATATCACTGAATAGCTGTACAGCTAAATCGAATAGAATAAGCACTGGATGTTGATAAATCTCAGTTCTAAACCTTTTTAGCAGCAAAGGTTCATTTTTAACATGTTCATCCCTGTACATACAACATTATAAACTGTTCATTTAAACATAATTTTCTTTTTCATTCTTTTACTTGTTATGCATCCAAGGTGTTAGTCATTTAGAGAAAAGGCCAAATGAAAAAAAATGTCATTAATAGTGTTTATACTGTACTAACCTTGAAGTGTGGACCAATTAATAACCATCAGTCAGCATGTGTTAACAGAAAGTTTTGCACCAAGGCAGTTTAAAGAATAGAGGAAAGTAAGATGAAAAAGGAAGTTCAGACCAAGATAAAGTTAGAGGAAAATATAAATGTTTTACTTGTAAAGAAATGTAATAAGATCCTGCTGTTAGGAAAGTAATTCTGTGATTTATCAGAATTGATATAGAACAGTTGGCATTTTAATTTATAGATATAGACATATATCACATAGCAATATAGATTAATTAACATTGCAAATATTTTTTTAGATTATTGTAGCTAGTGCAAAAATGCCCTAAGTATGTATAAATATTCTCAATGCTCAAAAATGCTAAAATGTACAAATATACCCACCAAATTAATTTTGGAATCAACATTTTTTGCATTTCTTTTTTAATGTAACACAATTATTTCAGTGACATGTTAGTTCCTGGAGAAATTTGATCTGTCGATTTTTTTTTTTTTTTTTTTTTTTTTTTTTTTTTTTTTTTTTTTTTTTTTTTTTAATTATAATGTCATCTTCTGCACCCTGGGGCTGACTCTTTGTGATTGCTTTTTACCAAAAGTGTTGAGAAAGTAAAAAATTGTTGCTTTCAATCTGCTGTTTAGTGATTAGAAAAATGGAAAAGAAGCACATTAACCTACTGAATTTAAACTATACTGTTCTACCTACAAATGCGTTTACCAACTTGTGAAATCATCCAAATCTCCAAATTTTCCGACAAAGCCCCATGAATTATTCTTGCTGAGACACTTTGTCAGTTTTTAGCCTTTATAAGCTATTTCTTGAGGCTTTAAACAGCGGTTTAAGGCAATAAGGAGAGATCTACTCGTGTATATGAGCCACACAGTGGGAATTTTTTTTTTTTTTTTTTTTAACTTTTAATGTTAAGACAAGGGATTCTAAGAATATAGTGCATATGAATAAAATCAGTAAGAGGAGCATTTACCATAAGCCTCTGAATATCAGACTAGTCCTGAAAGTTGTCTATTACAAATGTATCTGGCACAACAAGATATCTGCTGTTTATTCGAAAAAGTTCACTTACAAAGTGCAGAGCCTGGCAGACAGAGAAGGCAAAGGGGTCAGACAAAACACAAGGTTCAAGTCATACTTAAAGAGAGAAAGCTGGAACTATGCATGACACACATAAAGCAGTCTGGCAGAACATAAGGTTTGAATTTGTGGTAAATCAACTGAACTAATGAGAGATGATTTTACTGGTATATCTGTTAAATGCTCAGCTTTCTGACCTTTTAACACCTTTCAAGCTGTCATGCATAAATCTTAACTGATTGGTGAAATTTTAACAGCAAAGGCAATGACTGAACATCTTGACTCCTTGAATAGTGTGCCTAATCTCACGTCAGCCTGTATATGTTGTGATGACTGTCTGAGTATATCTGGTTCAGTTTTAGGTTAGTTTATGGCTGGGCACTAAAAAAAAGGGCTATTTCTTGAGGCATTGTGAAGGGATCTGGATTGCATTTGACTATCTCTAGTTTCAAATCCCTATCACTAAGACTGATCAGACCTCAACTTACACACAATTTGAGTTTCAATAAATCTTTGAAAAATTTTATTTATGTTTTCTTATTGTATAAGTATATAGTATGTACACTTAGTTTTCTTAGCCTCATCTCTCCTTTTTTCCCCATCTGATTATTTTTTTTATTTATTTATCCCTTCAACATCAGCTGCTCCCCAAAGAAACAGAATCATCGCTTACATTGTTTACTCCTGTGTGTGATTTATAAGTTTAACTTATCTTAGACTTCCTGATTATGCATTTTTGAAGAACAAATATGTATGTGGGTACATAATAACAGATGTCTCTGTAGAAAAAGCTCCTTCTTTACTTCCTATAGTTGCTATTTTTTTCTGGACAATTTTAATAGACTAGAATATGTATTTGAAAGGCATTTGAAGGACAGAGTTAAGAGGAATAGTTGGATATTGATGACTTTCTGTTTTCTGGCCAAACTTTTTTTTTTTTTTTTTTTCCTGTCCTTGCAAAAAAGTATTTGATTTCCTGTCAGTTATCCTTTGTGCAACAGAGTAAGCTATAAAATATGAATCACAGCATTAACAATCAACTTGTCTCTTGAGACATCATAAGAATTTTTATGTTACTGAGTGGGAAACCTTTTTATCACAACAATTTGAACCTGTTGTACTCAACAAAGGCCACAAATTTTAATTCCCCATAGCATTCGCATAGCCTTTTTCTCTCAGCCACCTTTGGGGAATAAATAGTTATATCTGGCAATGCTGCATTATGAGATTACCAAATAAAACTTACTGTAGTTAGTTACAGTTACTGAGGAAAGTATGGAATCAAATTAAAGTTACTTTTAAAATTATAGTTTAATGACTTTAAAATGATCCTTTGTGAAGAAGCAAAACAGCTTTTTAATCAACTGTTTTATTTTTTTGCATGTTTTTTGACTGGTGTTTACATGGTAAATGTCAGATTTCTTGATGTAAATGAGGGCATCATACATTGCTACCCAGGGCTTCCACTTCTACTAAATGTTTGTGATCATTGGCGGAGTGCTGCAAGCAAGTATGGTGAAGTCATGAGAGCAGCACTGTTTAATCTGAGCGCTGGATAACACAAGTGTATCCAGTGTTTTTGTCATTAAGTTTGTTGGTAGTAAATATTGTAGTTCTAACATTTAAAAGCTGAAGGTATAAAATATCTGTGGTAACATGAGGCATCACCTGACTGCAAGGAGTTGAGCATTTACAGATGCATCTCAAAAAATTGGAATATTGTGAAATGGTTCAATGTTCATTTTAGAAAGCAAAACTAATCAATTTTATTGATTCAATACACACAGAGTAAAAATATGCCAACCCTTTTTTTTGTAATTTGATGATTGTAACTTAGTGATTATGAAAACCTAATATTCACTTTCTCAGAAATTTAGAATATTAATGAAGACAAATAAAACAGCATCAAATGAACAGAAATGTCAATCTTCTGAAAAGTATGTTTAATTATATGCACTGAATACTTGGTTAGGCCTCCTTTTTTATTAGTTATTGCATCACTGAGGTGTGGCATGCAGCTGATTAGCCTGTGGCACTTCTGAGGTATAACAGAAGCCCAGGTTGCTTTCATAGTGGTGGTCTTGTGTCTCTGGTCTTTATCTTGATAGTATCCCTATGGATTTTCTATGGAGTTCAGGTCAGGTGAGCTAATCAAGCACAGTAACACCACTGTCATTGAACCAACTATTGGTACCTTTGGCAGTGTGGCCAGGTACCAAGTCCTGCTGGAAAATGAAATCATCATTTCTATTAAGCTTGGCAACAGAAGGAAGCATGAAGTGCTTTAAAATGACTTGGTAAATGACTGTGGACTTCAGAAAATATATTGGACTAACATCTCCAGATGGCATGGCACCCTAAATCATCACTGGCTGTGGAAACTTCATGCTGGACATCAAGACCTGTGGATTTTGAGTCTCTCCACTCTTCCTCCAGGCTCTGGGACCTTAATTTCCAAATGAAATGCAAACGTTTTACTTTCATCTGAAAAAGGACTTCGGACCACTAAGCAACAGTTCAGTTTTATTTATTTATTTATTTTTCATCTCTGGTTCAGGACTGGCTTGATGCAAGAAAAGAAAAAAAAAAAACAACTGTTATCTGCATTGGAGCATTAACATGAATCTATAAGAACTACAAAAAAGAAACGTTAAAACGTGGAAACAGATAGGGTGACTTCTTGTTTCTATCCACTCTTATTGTTTCAGTTGTAAAATGAATATTGAGGTCGCTGTAAACAAGGCACAGCTCTGAAGTAAAAGTGAAAAAAAATCAATGGTCTTGCCATCTGAGTTGCTGCTCATTGACCAACAAAGAAAAACTGACTGTCTGATCAAAGCAGAGTGTGGGCCTTGTTAATGTTCTGTGTTGTAAATAGCAAAAAGTTTTCCTTGTTGCTCCCTGTGTTGATTTAGATGAGAATGAAAGAACTGATGCCTGTAAATATGAGCTGCTAGGGACTGTTAATTTGTCAGACAGAATGTGTTAGGGATCTATCACATAGTTTCCAGATAGAGGAGCATTGCTGTCAAGAAAAATGCAACAGAGGCTGGTAAATACAGAGGGGGGTGAACAAGGCACAGTGAGAGGGAGAGAAAGAGAGAACAGGGAGAAGTTAACTTGTCTTCCTGTATTACCAAAAAAAACTGATGGAGAAAAAAAACACTCAGACATTTGTCAGGCTCTCTTGCTGTACACAGATCTGACAGAGGCAGCTTAGGGATTCAACCCTGTCCATCATCTGGTCTGCTGACAGACACACATACACAGAGATATACTGTACCATGTAAACCTGACTCAGACTAGGACAATAGTGTTAATCCTTATCCTTTTCACTTTTCCATCTAAATACACAATCATATATGTGCTATTTTCTAGATTCACATGTACATTCTACTCAGGTTATATTATATTCCTCATAATTGCTTGAGTTTAATCCACTTGTTAGCTACATTTTTATACCTGCTTCAAATTTGCTAAAAAGAATGGTGCTGCATTGTTCTTAAACTACTCACATTGAATCCATTTTCTCCTGTTGTACACCTAATATCTGATGTGTTTCTGCATTGGAGTGTTCAGAGAGAGAGGTGGTGAGATTAAGAAAATGACAATCAAATTTTTTGGATTATACAAAATATGATTCTGTACTGGTGAGTGGAGTCTGGAATATCGACATTTTATTTGTAGACATTCCTGACTCTTTTGTGTCAGAATGCTGTTTGAACAGTCAGTCTTCCTGTTTTTGGTTCTGCTGAATGTGTTTGGATATGGGGGTTAGATAACAAGATGTGGTTTAATAGGTTGATTAAAAAAAGGGATAGCTTCAGGTATAACTTACATGCTAAATTACTATTTTAACTTGGTTTTAAGTATGTTTTTAAATATGCAACCAGTGCAGCACTTATTTTTGTGCATCACTTATTTTTGCCGTACCTATTATAATGACTAGATACTCTTTTCTCTTCTGTTTTATTTTACTGTAATCATAATCTGAATTATGGCCCATTTCCCACATTGTCAACTTGGGCAGAGTTGACATTGACATGACGACTTAAAGTACATTCATGTTCTTCATGAGTACACACACTTTTGCAAAACTGAAAAACTGTATTTAAATTTAAAAAGGTAAACACATCAATTCCTCCTGCAGATTACATTCTTGGCTAGTTTAAGAAACTAAAGGAAAAAGAAGAAAAAGAAACAGATGAGTCTACAAAAGAGCAAAGAACCACAATGGACAGAAGGTATAATACTATAGTTTAGGTCACAGTAAAAAAAATAACAGATAAACTAAAGACTTATCCTGAAAAGAATCATAGTAAATATGATTTTAATAGACTTGCAAAGACAGTGGCGATGCTTCAGTTCCCTATAAAATAACTGATTCATTAAAATGTATTTTTATTACCTGACATATGTTAACTATTTGTGGATTGCTAACTGTAGCTGGGATCCCTGCTTTGACTATTTACTTGCAGTAAAGTTTGTGGTCTTTGATACTTGTGGGTGTTGAATGTGTGCTCAAAACATCTGCAAATGATTTTACTTTACAATGATTTAGAATTTCTTTTTTCTTATATGTATTGGATATATATTTTTTTGTTTTCCAATTAAAAATACTCAACTAAGTCAAAAGAGAATGATTTTATGCAACAAAGTGTTACATTTCTTGTATTTTATAATATTTTCTCACTAATTAAATGGTTTAAAATAACATTAGTGTTTATCCAGTCAACTAAGTTTTCCTGTTTTGACTAAGTACTTCTCCCTAAAAGTTTGCTCATAGCAATGAAAAACTTTTTCTCCCTATAAAAAATTTTAACTTAACACTATTACTGTTGGCCTGCTAAAATGTTCGGCTTTTTGTTTGCCATCATCGTATTTACAAACTACCAGGCTGCGCTACAGTTTTTGGCATGCTGAAAATGTCATTAAAATGAGCTAAGTTTAATCAGTCTCATGTTATGTTGTGCATGTGTTCTGTCTGCACTGATGAAGATTCACTCACCTTGGCATGCAAATCACAGGCAGTCAGGCAATTATTGGCTATGAAAAACAAAAAAAACATGAGAAAGCAACATCTCATTTCTCATGTGATATATGTTACTCCAAATTATCCATGTACATAAATGTATTATACTTCTTCAAATATGCCACCTTATGCCGCAAGATAAAAAATACTGTCCCAGCAACTTTAAGTAAAACAAAGTTTTGCTGGAGTGTATGCCAATAAACATGACAACTAAATAGTATTAGGGGTTACATAAGTACCTTTTGTTGAACTTATAATTGAAAAGTTTCAATACTTTTCTGAGTTTTTCTTTGTGATTACCTTGTTGTCCAGTCGTCCATATAATGATGTCGAGAAGCAGGTTTACTTAAAAAAGAAATTTCCTTCCTTCTATTTTATTCCTGCAAGTATATCATTCATATTGCTTTCAGTGTGTCTTCTGTTTAAAGAAAATAGCTTTGCATACACATTTGTATCCTGATAGTATTGATATTATAGCTCCCATTTAAAGTATTATCTTAAATTCTGTGTTGGATAGG
Organism: Anableps anableps; assembly: GCA_014839685.1. NCBI lineage: Eukaryota > Metazoa > Chordata > Actinopteri > Cyprinodontiformes > Anablepidae > Anableps > Anableps anableps. The sequence continues at coordinate 32,703,758 of CM026066.1, forward strand.
GCGGACAGACAAAGGAACAAAAGACAGAGAGCAGAGAAGAGAGAGGGAGGAGAATGAATATTAAAGGCTGGGTAGGCAAAATGAGAGAGAATTCAGGAGATGGAGATGTACATTTTGGAACAATCCCAAAGAGGTTTGTAGAAATTCTCTAGCATTTAGCTGTTAAATTATAAAAAAAAAAGGTCTTGCATTCTTACAGGAGCCTCTTGTGGTTTTCAACTGTGCTGCTACAATGAAAAAAGACAAAAATGTTTTGTTTCCTCTTCTGCTCTTTTAATCTGTTTTTACCAAAACGTAACACATAAAAACTAAATATATTTATGAACCCTTAAACATTTAATTTTGGGCAAGTCAGGTTTATTTATATAGCACATTCCAGCAGCAAGGCAATTCAAAGTGCTTCACATCATAAAAACGTCAATCAAGTAAACAGCAAAATCATCAAAATCATCAAGCAAATGTACATGAAAATCATCAAAATCATCGAGCAAATATTAATGCATCAACATCGTGAAGATCATCAAGCAAATATAGTTCGAAAATATTGATCAATGTTCCACTTAGAAAGGCAGCTCTAAACAGGTGGATTTTTAGCCTTGATTTAAAGGAACTCAGTGTGTTTGCTGTTTTGGAGTTTTCTGGGAGTTTGTTCCAGATTTGTGGTGTATAAAAACTGAAAGCTGCTTCTTCATATTTGGTTTTGGTTCTGTGGATGTAGAGTAGAAAGTTGATACAATGACAGCAGGTCTTTAATGTATTTTGGTGCTAAGCTGTTCAGTGACTTAAATAAATTAACAGGAATATTTTAAAGTCTATTCTCTGAGCTAAAGGGAGCCAGTGTAAGGACTTTAGAACTGGGATCATGTGCTCTATTTTCTCAGTCTTAGTGAGAACACGAGCAGCAGTGTTCTTGATCAGCTGCAGCTGTCTGATTGACTTTTTGGGCAGACCTGTGAAGACATTGTTCCAATAATCAATGCGACTAAAGATAATGCATGATGAATTTCTCTAGATTTGTTGAGACATTAGTTCTTTAATCCTGGAAATGTCCTTCAGGTGATAGAAGGCTGACTTTGTAACTGTTTTTATGTGTCTTTGAAGGTTCAGGTCTGAGTCCATCACTACACCCAGATTTCGGGTCTGATCACTAGTTTCTAGCTGTAATAAATGAAGCTGCATGCTGACTCTAGAATATTAACTTCGGTTTTGTTTCTGTTGAGCTGGAAAACGTTTTGGCAAATCCATGCATTGATTTGTTCTAAGTATCTGTTCAACGCTTGGATGGGTTCAGAGTCACCTGGTGACATCATAATGTAGAGCTGTGTATCATCTGCATAGTTATGGGAGCTAATCTTATTGCTTGTTATAAGATGAGCTAGTGGGAGCATGTAGATATTAAATAGGAGGGTTCTGAATCTTGGGGTACTCAATTTATTTTATTTATATTATTTATTTCAAAATAAATTTTATTTCAAAATAAATCCATATATTTTTTTTTCTCATTCACACATTGTTCTTGTGCTCCAAAAAAGCATCTTAATTATTATGAAGTTACACACAGTCAAAAGTACATACACAGAAATCTTTTAGAAAACATGTATAACATGTATTCTTAGTTGTTGACAAGATATACAACACGATTGTTTTTCATTGGATTTCTAGATATTTTTCATGATAAAATTCATACCTTTCCAGACTCAAATTTGTTGGGGGATTTGGGTAGTCTGAAGATTTTATAACATTCCAGATATTTGAGTAAAACTACTAACTTGAAACCAGCTTCAACAACAGTTGAGTCTTATAAACTGTATGAAACAACACAATGCTAAAATTAGCTTCCCATTGGAGAATTGTTGTATAGACTATTTCACAGTTTTTGTGGCATTTGAACAAACTTGGACCAGCTCTATATCTACATTTAGAGCTCTGACTTGACAAAAAATAGAGTGGAGTAAAAATTATTTTTTTCAGATTTTTTTGTAATACAGTTTGTGAATGTTGGTACTAGGGCTGCACCATATATCACACATTTATCTTAATTTGACAAAGAAGTGCCTGGACAAAAATTAACATTTGATAAATACAAACACTTACAGGCTCTCCATGCCTGTAATATATTTGGTGACCCTACTTGTCTAATGAAGCATAACATATTTCAGAAGGTAAAGAGGACGTAAAGTGGTAAATTTATTATGGAAAGGGTTAAGTTGTTTCTTTGCCAAAACTGCAGGTATTGGCCAGCAGCAACTTTGAAGTAAATTTTGTTGAAATTGTAAAAGACTTTTTCAGCAGACTACTCATTATCTGTGGACAGTGTTTGCTCTGAACCCAGTGAAGAAACAAATTAGCAATTGCATGTTTTCCTAAAATCCTGCAATCCTTGCTAGTGTCTTGAATTATTTTTGCAACCGGTCAAAAGTGTAATTGTTTTACTGCTTATTTTAGCATTTTAGACCCAGTTTAAGACCCACAGGGCTGTTCAGCTGGAATCAAAAGTTATCTTCAGACAAACGGGTAGCTTTTTTTCCCAACCAAAATCCATTCCATTATCACGCTTATCCTTGCAGAGTCGCGAGGGGGGCTGGTGCCTATCTCCAGCGGTCATCGGGGGAGAGGCGCAACCAAAATCCTAATGACTAAAAAATTAAAATCAAGGTTGATATGGCAAATCAAAAAGAAATTTAATGTGAAAATAACTACATTTATTGAGCATACTCCATATATATCCAGACTTGGAAAATTTTAAAGATGAACATTCCTGGGGTTTTCAAGACCATGTTTGAACCATATGTTTTGGCCCATCGATTTGGGGGAAAAAAACTGGTTCCTCAGCATGTTAATGATGACGTTGTTTTGTATTTGTGTTAACGAGCAAAACAGGGAGTGCGTATCTCTGGGCATAGTTGGAAATTGTGTTAGTAAACTGAGGGAGGGTCTTGTCAAGGTGATAAATAGAGCAAAACACACCGGGACAGATTAGAATGAAGGAATGATTAAATGAAGGAGAGAAAGTAAGTTGAGACATGAGCAACAGGATACTCCAAGGCTGAAGGATTGTGGAGGGGCAAATGCAGGAATTTAGGGAGGTATATAGCTAAAGAAGAGAAGTATATCATGGAGGGAAGGATAAACAACTGAAGAGAAGCTTGAAGAAGGATGTGAAGAAGATGACGAATAAAAAGAGTAAGAGATGAAAGAGGAGACCTGGTAAGGAAAATAAAGTAGTAAGATTTTCAAGGGAATCATGTGGAAGGAGGACAACTGGATCAGAAGGAGGGAAGGATACGGAAGATGAGAATGGAGTTTGAGCAGAAAATCATCAAGATTAAAGTCAACCCGCTTAACAAGGAGGTTTCAAAAGAAATAAGTAAATAGGAGGAGGGGATTGGAAAAAAATGACATTATGAAGAGGAAAATTATGTAGAAATTGACACAAAGGAAGGGAAATAGAAAAGGAAGAATAAGAGGTAAGAAAAGGGAGGATGAATAGAGATAAGAGAAGGGAGTAATAAAACAAATGTAAAAGTAGATTAACATAGGAACGCTTTTAAAAACTCCTGATTTTAAGAGTAACTACAAACCAAAAACATGGTGAAAAAACCTTATTCAGTAAGCATGTTTTAGCTTATCTCTAGTTCAGCATATTCTGTTCATAATGCTCAGACATTATTCTGTTTATATATATATATATATATATATATATATATATATATATATATATATATATATATATATATATATATATATATATATAATATTTACTTTCATAAGAGCATCTCCTGTCACTCCATTGTCTTCTTCCTGTCACACCTTTTTCTTTTTCCTCCAAAGAGCGCCGTGGGAGGCAGATTCATGTTGTGAGAATCAATTTTAAAAGACATTTTATACCAAGACAGTCTGGCACGTACCAGAGATCAAAGAAAATCAGTGCAAAAAGCAGGGCAAGGAAACTCCAAGCAAAGCAGATTGAATTTTTAACCAATCCCCGCTTTAAACTGTCACAGTAATAACTCGGCTTCTTTGTTTATAATGTGCTTATGTGAACTTTAGATTAACCTTGCTTTTTATTTCTTCTTCTGCTCTGTTTCTTTTTCTTGTCTTCCTCTCTGTAGGGTGGGGTTCCAGCCAGGCATCAACTTCCTCACTGTGAAACCCAGCAACCTCGTCGCGTGGGAGATCAAACAGGAAATGGCACTGGCAAGCAGTTTGTTGGCAGTGATTTGTCAGAGAAAGGCCTCCTCCACAGCTGAGAGGTAGAACTGAAGCTCACATAACGATTCCTTTTTTCCAATAGCTTCCTGTCATCCAGTACCTCCTGTGTCTATTGCTACGAAAAGAATTTGTGGGTGCAGAGAATGCATGAAAAGGGTCTTTGAATATTCTACTAAGAGACCATGAGAGTCAGACTGGCCTGTATTTAATCAAATCATATCTCAATTGTTTTATGGGGTCAGTCTATTTAAAATAAACACTGTCTGTAAATAAAGAAAGACGGGTAATGATATAAAGTAAATGCACAGGGTTCTTTTTTAAAAATCAAACAAGACTTGGAGAGTCAACCACAAAAGGGAGCCTAGATTTGAGCTTCGAAGGAGCTCGGAGTGATAAATCCCCATTTTCATTCCAATCCATTCTTAACCACTGCAGCATATGCAGGTGTTTACCAACATTTATATATTAGGTGCACTGTACTCATTTACGCTTCAACAGTGCAAACAGAAAATATAAACACTTAAAAGATTTTTGATTGATTTTTTTCAAAATTTTTATCTGGTTAAGAAACAAAGGGTTTTGTTGAATATAGTGCAAAGTGATAAAGCTTTCGAATGCAAATTTAAATAAACCATAGACTGTAAAATGGTTAGAAAAGACAGCTGGAGAGCATCTTTGAATTCCCATTCTAAAAAAACTTAACATTATAAATTAAATGGTCTAAATGCAGTTGGTTCATATACCCCTGTCAATTTTATACATCTGCTTTGTGTTTAAATGTGCTGCTTTATGTAAGCCACACTGCAGCAGTGACTTTTTATATATCTAACAGTGTATCATACCTAATTTCATTCAGTTATGTCAGGCAGCCACAGTTCTGTCAGTGCGCATGATGATTCACTTACCTCTGCATGCTGAATGCTTGAACTGATGGTACCTGACATTCTTTATGAGTAATTTGACTGATGATTACCTGACAACTGGAACATTTAATTAAACTGTATAGACCCTTTGCATATACATTTAACTGCAATGGTATCTGACAAAATAACATACACATTTATCATTTATACATGTGACACATTTAGGTTTAAAACAGATTTTTAATTTTACCAATATATTTCTTACTAAAGTGGTAGTATTGTTTTGTTCAGGCCGAGTCCCTGCTTTAATCTGATTTGGAATCTGTGGAGGGAACGTAAGGTTAGAGTGATAGCACTGATGCCTTCTAACTCCAAAGACTTGGACCCTCTCACCACAGATAAATGGTCAAAATATCAATGGAAAGATAAAAAAAAAAGTGGGCAGCTATTATAAGAAGGGCTTGACTGGTGTGATGCTTAAAGATTTTTCCACTGATTATAGAGAAGGGAAGAGAGATACCTTTTTATATTGTTTTTTTTATCCTTCATCTTTTTCTCTCAGAAACTTTGTGGTTAAGTGACAAAAAAAATTGTAATAATAATAATTTCTTACATTTAATAAAATGTAAATACAAACAGGTACATTTAAAAAAAACTAGGATTCTTTATTTTTTTATTATTTTACATTATTTTAGTGTCATATTCAAAAACAAACTTCACAGTTGTAGCATTAGCCACATAGATCACTGGACTCCAGCTGCAAAAGGGAGTGCTGCTGTGACAACTCAAAAATGTGGGGAAAAAAACAGAGTGAAATAAATAATAGCATCAACGTATTGTCCTGAAAGGCACTCCTTTCTCATGCACTGTATTAAAAATAAAAGTTTATAAAATGTGAACAACAACCCGCCCCCCCGCATCTTGTCGTTAATGTGTTTGATGGACCTCACATTGCTGTCAATCAAATGCACCAAAAACGAACACTCAACTTACTGGTTTCACAATCAGCTGATCCAACTAAAGTAGGTAAAGAAATGTTTAAATGAATTACTTTGTGTAAAAAAAAAGTTAATGTACAGAATTTGCATGAGAGTGAATGCTAACCTCTATAACATGTTCATGGAGTTACAATTGAGCTAAATAATGTTAGCAGGCAGGTTCTGTTTTTGTTTTACAAGCCTAAGTTGGTGTTTGATTTGTAGCTTTTGACAGAACTTCTTTTGTGTTTCAGGTTTTCCTCCTGAAATAGCAGTAAACTAATATTAGAACAGCTTTACATGAGTTTACTCTGTGGATGATAGACTGCATTCCATCTGTGAATAGGCCATAGAGAGGCCATGTCAGATTGAAAATAAATTCAAAATAGTTTTTAAAAATATGTTTTTACTCTTATCAGGCTCGTTATTATTCATAATTTGTATCCACTTGTTGCTAAAAAAAAAAAAAAAAAAAGAAAGAAAAAGCCAAAAGTTTGATTTTTACCTTTTAATTCACGTGACATTAAGTTTAAATAGGATGTGAGTCTCTGCTTAGTTTTTCTATCAATTAATTTCCTTTTCTTCTTTTGCTTCTTATACATAGAAATAAGTTTGAACATTATGAGGGCACCCTATCCCTGTTTTTAAATGATAGGAAAATAGAAAGTACTCCAGATGAAGCTTTTCAACTTCTGTTATTAAATATATTTTAAAACTTACTCTGTTCATCACATGTTAACAGAAAAGGTTAACAAAGCCTTGAAAGAAGTAGTAAATAATATTATTTTTTTCATCCTTATGTAAATATCCTTCAGAAAATAATTGGCAAATTAAATTATTGGACCATGGTTTTATTCCTGGTGAAGAACAGAGCTGCTCTAGTTTTTTTTGTTTGTTTGTTTGTTTGTTTTTTTAGGGACATCCCCTTTTGCCAGGTTATTTGTGCTTTCTGGATGTCATCCATGTTGCAGATCTGCTCTTTTTATGTGGAGGGTGTGATTTTCTTAGACTAGCATTACTATGTAAAAGTAAATATGCCTAAAAATTCTGCTGTAGATAAAGTAGTGTCTGTATAACTCAACAAGCACGTTACCACCTCTTTTATTTTTTATATCCATAATCTTAACAAAATAAATTATGTTGAACTCATCAAGAAATCCATGTGCTGAAGCTGCATGTTCTGCTCGTTCTGTTAAGCAACAGGTAAGTCTAAACTACATCTGTCCTGGATGAATGTGTTGAGGACATGTTGGACACATCTGTCCACACATGGAGTGTCTAAAAGTAAATTTTTAGTGTGTCAATAAAATGGTTAAAACTTCAAATCTTTCTAAACCTTAATAGGGACAGAAATCAATATGAGCCATTTAACTTCCAAATGAATTCTGATTTTCTCTTTAATACAATTTTGTCCCATATTTTACCTTCTCAAAAAAATAACGTTTTAGAAAACCAACAGTTGCTACAGTTTAAATTGACCTTACAACCTTCTATTATTAGGGTAAAAGGTTTAAAATAAAATGTATTTGATGGTAAATATAGTTTACACAGGCTTACACAAACTTTTTTTGATGGAAGTTTTCTACATATTAAGGTTTTTTACAACATATTAAGGCTTAAACAGCCTGTCTAAATAATTACACCTTTAAGAGATACTACTGTGACAGTTTTAGCCAGGTGGGGGTTCCCACACCATGATCTCACCTAGAAAACCAAAAATAGCTAGAACCGTCTCTGCATTCAGTTATAATTAAACTAAAGTGCTACACTGTTATTAACATCCTATCTAATCATGCCTCTTTCCCATAAGCATTTGCATATAGATTTTCTGAGAAAAATGATTATATAATGAAATTTTTTTATGCTTAGTGTCTCTTGATAATACTATGGCATCAGTTTATTGTCTTTTTGTTCCATCAGTCTTTGCGTTTTCTGTCATTTTTCTTTATTATTGTAGAGAGTAATCCTTGGGGAGTTTTCTGAGTTATTGATGTCAACAGTCCTTTTTTTGTCTCTGGAGTAATATCTAATTTGTAAAATGTCGTATTTTTTCCCTGCTCTGTTTTGTTAATATTGGCAAAAAGTAGAGCATACTTAGAGTGACCTTAATTTTGAGTGGTGTGTTAGGGAAAATATGCCATGGTTTATGATTATACTCTAGAAATAAGAGCAAAGCTCTATTTCAGGATAATGATAAAATCTATAGATTAACACTGTTAATGGTCTCTGTTCAATGTTAGAACTGGGGTAATGCACTGTCCACACTCCACACATGGATTTGCTATTTATCTGCCTGTGTGCCTCTGTGTTCATGTGTGTGTGGGGGGGGGGGCTTCAAGTTTTTCATCAAGAGCTATTTGCTTCCAGTGGCAGCCTCAGGGAAAAAGTTCCATTTAATGATTATACAGTATTTCCTGCAGCAGCTGAACTATCTTTGAACATATTAGACAACTCACACAGTTGAATTAAATAAACAAATTATTTCAGGAAGCAATTCCCAGACTATCCTATGCAATTTCTGACATATGAAAATTAAAATGGATTTGTTTTATAGGCAGACTCATAAGATATGCAGTAATTTCCAGGAAATCTGTAAAAGCACTGTTGCATGTAAAATTAGCTGGGTGTTGTCAGTTAATAGCTGAAGCCTGCTGCATTTAACTTTCTTTACCAACAGTGTTGCAAGTTCATCCTTCACAAGAGCTGGTTCTAAGGCCTAAAGTCACACAAGCCTGCTATCACTTTCTGTGCAAAAGACAATAGGACCATTTTTTTTCTTTGTTTTTTTCCCCTCTTCTGTCTTGCTTTGTGATGACTGTTTCCATTAAGCTTGCAATGTAAGCTAAGGAAGGCAATGACTGATAGGAAAAGAAAGACAGTTACAACTGGAAACACTAACTTTTAACATGATTTTCTTGTTTTGTTCTGTCATTATTGTTCAACTTTTTACTGCCGACTGGTGCAGCATAGCTATTACAACTGTTTCATTCAGAATCCGTGGGACTGAGGCAAATTTTTTTATAACAAATTAAAAAAATCTGTTTAGCAAAATATTCCAAGCAGTGTGGCTGGGCCCTTAGTTTAGCTAGCACAGATTAAATCAAAACAAATTAATGTTTATTGTTCATAAGGTACCTCAGGTCTTTTGATCATTAAGATAACAGATGTATATTTTCTTCAAAAAGCTGTTAAATGTTGAAAGGTCACATTATTTGTCAATTAACATAATAATCATTGTGTACTATTTAACTGTTTGTTCTCTCATCCACCATTTTGCTTTGTTTCTATTATCTTACTTCTATTATCTGTGCTTACATGTTTTGTATTTTAATGCAGCCAAATTAGTCATAAAGTTGCTCTCATTCATATGTAGTTCTGCTATTGTTTTCTGAAATCAAGCTAACGTCTGAACTTTGAATTGAAGTGCTCTCGATTGTTACTTCTGTGATTCTTTTGGTTTTTACGGTACTTAAAAAAAAAAAAAAAAAAAATCTGGATTTTTTTTTTTTTTTTTCCATTCAGTGACAGCTGGCAGAATCTCAAGGAATTGAATTTAAATGTAATTTTGGCTTTGTTAATGTCCCTTTTTGCATGCACAGTTGTCACAGAAAACATTGGAAGTGGCAGAATGTGCTTGTATAGCAACAAAAAGACCTGGCATGTCGACAGTGGAGAAACTGTTTCTTTGCTTGAGAGCGAAACTGTGTCCTGAAAGTTCTTTAGGTCACAGCAGTCGTTCAGTTTCAAATAGTATGCCATTTAATCCTGCCACATTAAGCTATGTTCAGTTCCATTTCTTGTTATACAGTGGTGTGAAAAAGTGTTTGTCCCCTTTCCTGATTTCCTTTTTTCATGTTTGTCACACTTAAGTTTTTCAGATCATCAAACAAACTTAAATGTTAGTCAAAGACAACACAAGTAAACAAAAAATGCAGTTTTTGAATGAAGGTGAAAAAAATCCAAACCTACTTTGTTAAAACGGAGTTCACTTTTTTTTTAGCCACACCTGGGCCTGATTACTGCTTTACCTGTTCTAAATCATGACATCACTTAAATAGGACCTGCCTGACACCAAAAGGTCCTCAACAGCCAGACATCATTTCAAGATCCAAAGAAATTCAGGAACAAATGAGAAACAAAGTAATTAAGATCTATCAGTCTGGAAAGGGTTACAAAACCATTTCTTAAGCTTTTGGACACCAGCGATCCATGGTGAGAGCCATTATCCACAAATGGTCAGAACATGAAACAATGGTGAACGTTCCGAGGAGTGGCTGGCTGACTAAAATTACCTCAAGAGTGCAGCGACAATTCATACAAGAGGTCACAAAAGACCTCATAACAACATCCAAAGAACTGCAGGCCTCACCTGCCCCAGTTAAGGTCAGAGGTCATGCCTCCACCATAAGAAAGACACTGGGGAAAAATGGCCTGCATGGCAGGGTTTCAAAACAAGAACCACTGCTGAGCAAAAATAACATTAAGGCTCATCTCAAGTTTTCCAGAACACATCTTGATGATCCCCAACACTTTTGGGAAAACATTCTGTGCACTGACAATGCTTCAAAGCATATCTTAATATGAACTATTTTAAAGTTAATTTTGTGTTGCTGATTACTTTTTGGATTCCACACTCTAACATTAGTGAGGTTCTGTTTCTCATACTCAAATTCTGTTTGTAAGGTTCAGTGTGACTACTATAAATAAGAGTAGACAATTTGATGACTGTAATGCTGTGGTCAGTATTCAGAGCTTGATTATTTGCAATCAAAAGGACCATTGCAAAATTTTATATTAGCAAAGTAAACATTGAGTCAAACTATAAGATAAACTCAATGTGATCCATAAATATTAATTGAATTACAGAATTGAGTTAAGCTTATTTGTATAACACATTTCAGAAGCAAGGCAGTTCAAATTGCTTCACATCATAAAAACATTAAAATCAGCAAAATCATCAAGCAAAATCTTCAAGCAAATACACATGAAAATCATCAAAATCATTGGGAAAATATCAATACATCAAAATCATAGGGATCATCAAGCAGATATAGTTCAAAAATATTGATCAATGATCCACTTACTTTATGTAACTGATTTACACTCAGACATCCCAAAATAAGGCACATTCAACACAATAATGTCCACCTTCTTCTGTCATTGTTTTATATATTGAGGAGTCTGGAGGAGGAGGCACCCCTGAGCCCATTGATGTTCTGGAACCCATTTTACCTTACAGAGACACGTCTGCTTGCTGGCTTTCTCCTTTAAGGTCTAGAAATTGCTAAAACAACCTGCAGAACCCTCACTTTGTTCTGCTAATTTAACCTCTCTGTACTCCTTACAGGGTGACTGGGCCTCAGCTGATGTCCTCCCTCCACCAACTCTGTAATTTAATTAATTATTAAGAGATGATGGTTAATGTGTCATTAAATATTTTATTTAAAGCAGATTCTCACCCGGATTTGTTTGCAGATTTATGGTCCAGACTATTAATCAAAGGCAGCTCTAAAAAGGTGGGTTTTCAACCTTGATTTAAAGGAATTTAGTGTTTCAGCTGTTTTGCAGTTTTCTGGGAGTGTGTTCCAGACTAGTGGTGCATAAAAACTGAAAGCTGCTTCTCCATTTTCAGTTCTGGTTAGTAGACCAGAACCAGAAGACCTGAGTGGTCTGGAAGGTTGATATGACAACAGGTCTTTAATGCGTTTTGGTGCTGAGCTGTTTAGTGATTTACAAACTAACAGAAGTATTTTAAAGTCTATTCTCTGAGCTACATGGAGCCAGTGTAGGGACTTTAGAACTGGGGTGATGTGCTCTATTTTCCTGGTCTTAGTGAGAACATGAGCAGCAGCATTTTGGATCAGCTGCAGCTGTCCAATTGACTTTTTAGGCAGACCTGTGAAGACATTTTTGCAGTAATCAATGCAGCTAAAGACAAACCCATGGATGAGTTTCTCTAGATCTTGTTGAGACATTAGTCCTTTCATCCTGGAAATGTTCTTCAAGTGATAGAAGGCAGACTTTATAACTGTTTTTATGTCTCTGAAGGTTCAGGTCCGAGTCCATCACTACACCCAGATTTCAGGCCTGACCACTAATTTCTAGCTGTAACAACTGAAGCTGTGCGCTGATTCTTGATAGTTTTGTAAAAATGTAAGTGAAAGTGCTCTTTGTGGGTTTTCACAAAGAGATTAAAAGTATCACAGATCATGAAAATGAATCTTAGTGCTAACTTCAGTGTTAACCAGCCATGGGGTACAGTAAAGTTTTTTGTTTTTTTTTTTTGGTGCATACAAAACTTAGCTTTGTCTTTGACTCTGTCACTATTTTTCCACAAGGAACAAAAAACCTTCCACACAATCTATTTTCAGAGCTTTTTAATACAAATTTAGTCAAACAAAGTAATGTTGACTTTACCTGAATTGTGCCTGACATGACAGCCTTTCTCTGAATGAAAAAGATCTAATCTAATGTGATCTAATGCCACAAGATGCTATTGCACAAGTATCATCTAGTGATTTGCAAAAATATACTGTGTTTTCCAGACAATAAGTTGCTCCAGAGTATAGGTTGCATCAGTCAAAAAATGAGTCGAGAAAAAAAACATATATAAGTCGCACCTGACAATATGTCGTAGGACCAGAAAAACTATGAAAAATGTGTGAATTATAGTCTAGAAAATAAGGTACATACATTTTTATTGATTAAAATGAAGAGTCCAACTGTAGTTGTAAAAAAAAGTTTTCAAGTTTTCACAAAGACATTTTATTGTGCTTATTGTAACATTTGATTGATTTGATTTATATCATTTTAGTTTTGACACCGATATGCAGACCATTTCACTACACTGTTTAAAAGGCTGTTCCTCACAACAGAAATCACAAATCTAGTGCTTCAAACAGAGACAAACACATGGTAGGAAGATTAAGTTTTAACTTTGGTTTGAACTGGCTGAAATCCACACAAGACAAGGAACAGAAGCAGGGCACAAGGTTAGGTGTAATGCTTTTTGTCATTGTTTGAATGCCAGGATTCTCTGCTGAACACAGCCACATTTAGACAACAAAGACATAGGGCCAAAAAGTCTGTAGTTCTGCTTGGCACGCTTTGGAATTAAAACCACAAAAAAAGGCTGTTGAAGAGAGATCAAGAGCGGAATGTCTGCCAACAAGTGAATGGGAGAAATATGAGACCTAAAGTGAGAGAGGTTTATAGGAATAAAATAAATATTCCTGGAAACATTTCACCCTGTCTATTATGGTCTGACTCGGGAGAGAAAAATAAAAAATTTACATCAATGGTTTCAAACATTGTCTGTTTTTATTCACTGAAGTGTAGTATGTGTCTAAGTAATCCCACATATAGCCTACTTTTTTGTTACAATTTATATAAACAACTTTCCAAAACAATTTTTTATTCACTTTTCTGATGAATATTGTCTTTGCCCTGAAACTTTTGGTTACTATCATGAGTAAGTAAGTGAATTAAGCAAGTCAGCTGGATCGTGTTTCCAGGGATTCCACTGTCTTTCTGTTAGTCCACTAACTGAACTTGTGTATGCACCAGCAGCCAACATTAGTATGCACCGGATCTGGGTTAATGGAAACTTCGGACTTATGATTTCTGATTTGGCACGAAGATTTAGAGTTATTAACCATTTTGATTCAGAGACCAACTTGCTCTTGTATTCAGTACCTTTGATTGTACAGAGAGATACATCTTGCAGCAAGTCATATTTACATCAACATTTTCATTTTTAAATGGAAGTGTGTTAAAGAAGTTGCCCAAGTGCCTCATCCCAGTTTACCTCAATAAGGATTTACAAAGGACATGTGGTTTGACTCTTGTGTATTTACTGTTTCATGCATCTGGACTTGTTTGTGCATATCAAGTTTTTTAGATTTATGGATTTTGCCATTTTTCATTTTGAAATCTTTGTAGACAGGGTAACACCCCTTCATAATACATACAGCTGAACCTGTCATTATGTTTTCTATCCAAAATTGTGATTGGAGGGCATCATATTTGAAAGAAAACTTCTCATTGATACATTTTTTTTTTACCAATTTATCCTGAGAGAAATTTTAATTCCCCTGTCTGTACGATGCAGTGTCATTTTATCTTTAATTTGTCTTCTGGAAATAAAAACCAAAGAGAGAAATGGACAATGGCAACTATTCAGCAATTACATTTTGCTACAATTTTGTCCTTCAAAACTGTTGACTTCCAGTATTTTACAGCAGAATCATGTGTGCGATTCTTGAACATCCTCACCACTGAGTTTAAATTTGTTCCTGAAAGCCATGAACACACTCAAACACGTACACACACACAGTCTGTAGGGGTTCCTTTAACAGAGGAGCAGAGAAAATGACCACCCCAGAGGTAATAGTCTGTCTTTATCACCCTCTCTTCCTTCCTTTTCCCTCTCTTCTCTTGATTGCAGAATACAAAATAGAGGGCAAAGTGTGCACACACACATATATCCTCAAACAACATGTGTTTTTGCTTGCTTTGTAGTGCATCGAAGCATTACTGATGGCTTTTTCCCCTTTCTTTTCTGTATTTGCAATTTTTTTTTTCCCCCTGATGTGCAATTTCTCTATTGCCTCTGGCTTCTGTGCCACTATAGATTGCTCAAAGATTGACTTCTGTGGATTTTTTAGGACTTAATTTCTATTTCAGTTTTTTGGATTTATGGTTAGTTTGTGAAAGTTTGGCAGCAAGTTACCATGTTTAATGGGTTCTTGCAGTTTGTACTTAAAGAATAATGAGGTTCCAAGAACAGAGTTATGTTTTCTTAAAATATATATTTTTTATTTTCTTTACAGGTTTTTGTTGTTTATGTTTAAAGAATCTTAATGCAGTCAAAGTTACTTAACATTAAGGGTTGTTTAATAAAGGATTTGAAAGAAAGTGGAACAGAGAGGAGATATTTGTAACACTGAAAGTGGGCAAGGAAGATTGAGGCAAACAAGGGAGAAGAAATCACAACCGGAGGGGAGAGAACAGAGGAGTGAAGATGACAGTGGAGGTCGGAAGAGAGAGAACCTAGATTTTATAAAAGTGATTCTTCTTCTTTGACAACCTTAAATTTCTGCGAAGTCCATGCCAGCTTAAACTCGAATTTTTAACAGATTAATTGGGCCTTCTTATTCACTTAATAGGACCAGCAGTGCTTCATAAGGGTTAGAACTTATCTTGGTTGATGCTATAATCAGTCCAAACCAGGATGAGTGTAGGACTAGATGCTGACACCATTATAGGACTGGATTTCAGGCTGAGGCTGTCAGTACAGACTCAGTCATCCTGACAAGGTTGTATTTTGGCTGATTTTAGAAAAAATGCTGCACATTTAAATTATAAAATGTACATAGTAACACTTATTGAAGTAAAAGTAATAATCATAAATCTTATTTAAAAATGTTTTACACACATCAATAGCTGTATTTTTTGACTGTCAGCACTTTGCTGCATGCAGCATCACCTTTTTCTGAGATTGTGTTGAAAGAGGGAAAATACGAGATGTGTGTTTTCTCGAAACATTTAGCTCGGTTGTCATATTGTCACAGCAATAATAACTAAGAAAAGAACTCTGAAGCTTTTCAGTGGTGTGACAAGTAACAAGCAAGCAAGGGGGAAGGCTATGTTGAACTCAAAACTTTGTTTTTTTTTTTATTCTTTTAAGTTTTTAACCTATATATCCCATGAGGATTTAAAAATGTTGGCAATGTGTTGGAAGCCTTTAACAACAGTGCATGTTTACAATCTAGAAAAAAAAACACTATTACAGTTACAATGCTGACCTTGATAAAGGTATGAAGTGCTAATAATTGTTAAAAGCAGTTAAATTTGCTATCACAAGTTTTTGAATTTTTTTAACTGAAATTGTAAATTTCTATTGAGCTGTTTGGTTACTTTTCTCAATCCTTCACATACAGAGATTAGCAGCACCTCTGCTAATGAATAATTATATGTTCACAGCACAAAAGTTTGTTAAATCAAATGATTATACATAGTCACTGCATGTAGTCACATTTAGGACTATTTTACCAACATTTCACACCCCAGAAAGCCACAGATTTTTTTTTTTTTTAAACCTACCATTACATTGTAAAGTATGTTGTGCCTTGAACCCTCTGACTCTCAGCAGTTCCAATTTAGCCCCTTAGCATTTGGCAGTAAATTGAATATAGGCATAAAAAGATCATTTCTGACCTTCTTACAATTAAAAATATGATCACAGATGGCCACAGAGTTTGTCACTGACAGTGTCTGTGTGCTTTATTTATATTAGTTTGGACAACACCATGACCAAAGACGAAACAAAATGTTTAAGTTAAAGTTCTCCAAACCTGAAAGTTAAAGTTCCAGGCAGATATTTACATTCAGACATTTTGATTGGCTTAAAAACCCTTAAACTTAGACTTGGACACTATTAGCTAAAAATATTCTTTTACAATAGTTCCATCATGTTGATATATCTACAATTGCAGAATTAAGAACTAACCAAACAGGGTTAGAAAAAGCTAATTTTCACACCTGAGATGCAGTTGTTTTAATGGCCACTAGATGTTGCATACTATTCAAACATAAATATGTTATTTGTTTACTGGATGCACTAACAACTCAAAGGACTGTTCTGGGAAAAGAAGAGTTTTAATTTCAATAATTGTGTCCATTTGTATTTTTTGTTCACTGTAAGCTTTTAAAAATGAATACTTGAAAACTACACCTGAGGTTATTAAAGGCTGCTCAAGTTTTTCTTATTTCTTATTGCAAGAACTCCTGTGACAGGAGTTACAAGGAATTTTCTGCTTCAGTTTAAATACTAAATAGATATACTTTCAAAGGTATTCAACAATTAGGATTTCATGAGTAGGATTGTACGATGACCTGGGCACGTTAATTAGAATGTGAAGATATGGATGGGGCTTAAGTGTACAGCCTTTCCTAGCATCATTCTGTCACTCACTAAAATGACCCTGATCACCTAAATGCATTCAGTCATTGGACCAGACTAATCTGCATATACATACAAATATGCTTTCTGACATACATACTCTAAGTCTTTGGAAAACAGGGATCAGTTTGCCTGTTATGTAAATTGGCATGAATGATATGTCATTCTTCATGGATGTACTAATCTGGCCATACAAACACACACACATTTTATTTTCTGAATGTTTTTGTAGGCCAAGCTTTAAATAACCTTCAATCCTATTGGCTTATTCCCCTTGCTCTACTACTCAGTCTCATTCCCTGTACCCCTCCCTTCTGTCTCCCCCTTTTTTCGGCTCCTCACCCTCAATGCCCCTGATAAACCCCCTTGGGAGCATGCGTACCAGGATGTGTGGCTAATTAAGGCGACCTACGTGGACCCAGCATGTTCAAATTCCTTTCCTAAGAGATGTTCAGTGTCATAGAGTGAACGGCAGTGCCGATGCTAACACTAACTCCCTGTCCCTTGTGTAGAGGGAGTGTTTGTGTGTTGAAGATGAGGTGTCATATATTGAAGATATCCCAGTACCTTTCTTTCTTTTCTATTCTTTAAGATTTTTTTTTTTTTTTTTGCGTTCTTACTCCCTTTCCTTCCATTAGTTAGGCCCTCAAGTCCTGCTTCTCCCTATTCAATCTCATAACATGCCATCTGTTATTTTTCACTCTCAACCAGCTCTCTCTCGACTTTTCCCTTCTTTTTTTAGGCCTGTTCAGTCTTCTTGCCCTGCTGCTTTCACCTCACCCTCTCCTTAGGTGACAGTAACTCGAGGGTCCCGCCGCTGCTGTTCTTTTCATCATCTAAATAAAAAAAAAACTCAGCTTGTGTCCTTGACTTGAGAGCTCTTGAGCATGCACTGCTGAATGAATGACACAAACAGACTAAGGGGACCAAGCGCCTCAGTCTCCCAGGAGGAGACTAAAAGGATCTGCTGAAAGAGGAAGAGGAAAGACAGAAGATGAAAAGTTGTTCTACGTTGCTTGAATGTAGGACAGAAGATTGTTGCGATGGGCGGGGAAGAGATAGGGGAGTTCGGAAAGGGTGTAAAAAAAAGTTATATAAGAAGTTTTATGTTCTTGTTCTTGGCCTGGTCAAAGAGTTATAGGGGAAAAAGAGAAGCAGAACTATACTTTTTCCAGGAATCTCAAACTTCATTTTCAAAGGTCTAAATCTGATAAGTACATGAAGTGAATGATCTTTAAAAACCAGATGAGCAAATTCTTTTTCTAAAATTTGCTTATGACTTTCAAGTGAAGAAAACAAAGGTGTTTGTTTGTGAACTTGAGCCACTCTGATTTTTGACACATTAACTTAAGCTTAAATTTACTTTTCATGTCTCACCAAATAAAGTATCTATCTATCTATCTATCTATCTATCTATCTATCTATCTATCTATCTATCTATCTATCTATCTGTCTGTCTGTCTGTCTGTCTGTCTGTCTGTCTGTATATATTCAAAAGTCTGAATATATGGAATGAAAGTCAGACTGGACTCAAGGAATTATGGATAATGTGGTTCAAAACATGCATACTTGCCTGTAGGTGTGTATTCGTGTGCTGTTGAAACTTCATCGGCAGTGTCCCAAGCAGTGGGGCACTGTAGATTTCCTAAACAACTGGATTCATTTATTGACAAAAAACAAAATATTAAGCGAATGCCAGTATGGCTTTAGGAAGAACAGAACCACTGTATTTGCAGTGATGAAGATGGTAGAGGAAATAATAGATGCAGTAGAAAATCATGGATTTTCTGTTGGAATATATGTTGATTTACAGAAGGCATTCGATACTGTGGATTATGGCATATAGAGAAAATTGGAGAAATATGTAAGAGGGGTGGCGTATTCTTGGTTTAAAAGTTACCTGGAAAATAGACAGCAATATGTTGAGATTAACAAAACGGTGTCAAAACTTGAGAATGATTACATGTGGGGTACCCCAGGGGTCTGTGATAGGTCCAAAACTGTTTCCACTTTATGTAAATGATATTTGTAATGCCACTAAATTATAAAAATTCATTATATTTGCAGATGATATTAATATGTAATGTTCTGGGAAAATATTAAAGGAGCTATTGCCTAACATTGAAATGGAATTAGAAAATCTCAAAACTTAGTTTGACATTCACAGATTATCAATTAATATTTTAAAAAAACAAATTAATGGTTTTTGGGAATCAAACAGAAGTTATTGGGGACATGATATTAAAAATATATGACGCTGAAATTGAACGAGTGACAAAAATAACATTTTTAGGGATTATTATTGACCATAAATTAACTTGGAAACAACATACTACACACATAAAATAAAAGATTGCAAAAACAATAGCCATACTGTATAGGTCTAAAAATATATTAAATTACAAAGCTTTACATATAACCTACAGTTTACTTAAACTTTCTTATTTATCATATTGTGTGGAAGTATGGAGATCCACACATAAAACAACAATAAACGTAATAGTGCTTATACAAAAACGAGCAATACGGGTTATTAATTAGGCTGGTTACTATGAACACACATCTGCACTGTTTATCAAATCTGCAATCATGAAACTTTATGATTTGGTTTTCTATAAAATAATGTAAATAATGTTTAGAGCCACGCTAAGTTTACTGGCAGTTGGGGTACAAAGATTTTTTACATTATATAAAACCAAATATGATTTGCAACAAGTTTGTAAATTCACAAAACAACAAGATAAAAAAGAAATAAAAATGAGGTCTTTTGCTGTCGGAATTAAATTATGGAATGATGAAAGCATGGACTGATGAACATGGAGTTCATTACGGGTTTTCATAAAATTGATGAGAAAGGAAAATATTTGATGGTTACAGGAATAAAAACTTTAAATTGTGTTAATCTGTTTTGATCTTGGATTGTTTTCTTTACTTTTATATCACTGTTTTGTGATTTATATACAAGAAGTGATATGTTTTGGGATTTTCATATATTGTAATGATTTATGACAAGGCAATTTTGTTTTAATTGATGTGTAGGATAGGTGTAAATATTAGCCTTGTGCTTCTGCCTGTACCTTTTTAGCCAGGTTCTGTAATTCTTGCAGTGTTTTGAAGTAAGAATAATAAGTACTTTATGACTGACTGAATAAATCAAAAAATCTGTCAAATTAAGAAGAAAATATTCTTTTGGAGTTTCACTTAATGATAAAACACTTTGACTTTTACTTTTAGATCAAATTTAAAAAAAAAAATCTTGACTGACCTGTAGGTTAATTCTGCCTTAGTCTGAATATGCAACTAAAATCACCTAAAGCTTGGCAGAAACGATTACAAATACTCAAGGAGCATTACATTTCGCGTCGATTATTACTTTATGTAGTTTTAGTGTTGTATTACCTTATGATGACAAATTTTGTTATATTGTTATATATTGCGGTGATATTAAAAAACGCAGTGTTACAGAACACCTTTATATAGTTCAACATGTCCGTGTGGTCAAATTCATTTTTCTGGAGGTACCATGATTTTTGTCTAACCATGTTTTATTAGTGTTTTTGTAATGATTCTGTTGAACTACATTTCAAAATTTTCAATTTGAATTGTGGTTCATCCACAATAAAAAAGTTAACCTATGAAAATTTTATAAATTTCATGGGTAATTTTTTTTTTTTTTTTTTTTTTTTTTTTTTTTTTTTTTTGTTCCTTATTACTTTAGTTAGTTTCAAGTTATTTCAGTGACCATTTCTGGTTTTTCAGTCATTAACAGAGGGCAGGCATACCAACAATTATGTTCACTACTAAACAAACTACGAACACACTCATTATGAACAAATTCATTTCAGATATGTATATATCACAAACAGAAAAAAAATTGTTAAAAAAATTATTAGAATAACAAAAAAAGGAAGGAATCAGTCAGGAAGTAGCTACACAAGGAATTGATAACTTGGTTGTCTAATCATCAAATAATTAAATGATATAAAAGAATATGAGGAGGAAGGGGAGTAGACAATGTCAAAACATGAGGGTGAAGAGGATCACTGAGACCTGGCAAACTGCATTCAAACTTGGTCTCTCCTGCAGAACTGTCTGCCTAATGGGAAATAATCAAGAATTCCTACACCACTAAGTTAGGCTGAAATTAAGTAATTTGGGTTTTTTTTTTTAAATTTCATTTTATCTACAAGTAAAAGTCATTGTGTTTTATCATTTAATGAAACTCCAAAAGAATATTTTCTTACTAATTTGAGCCAAAATATTTGGGAAGATAAATAATGTTGCGCAAATTATGTAAATTAAGTAAAAATATTTAAAGATTTAGGAAGAAAATCATACATTTTATAATTTGGTAGTTGCAGTTATTCACCATATACCTAAAAATGTGTTTTATCTCAATTTCTGCCATCACAAACAGATAACAGGTAGCGGGAAATGACAGAGTGCCTAACCAAGATAAGGCAGGGGTGAGAGGGGAGATCCCATTCCAACTCCGCTTAGTTTATCTTAGCTTAGCTTAGCTTATTTTAGCTTAGCTTAGCTTTGCAACCAGACGGGTTGTGAACCAAGATGTGTTGCTCCCAAAACCCAGAGCATATTTCAAAGAGTGCTCAGTGTCGATGAAATGATGGTCAGATAAAAATCAAAGGTATACTTTATGCTTAAAATATTTTGAAAGTTTTTGTGACAAACTCAGAACATTATGGAAACGCTAAGTTTCAGGCCTCACCTTCTCTGTTTACCGCTGCTGGTGGCACAATGCATTGTGGGATATGATGCTGGCCCAAGTCCGCAGAAGGATGGATCCTTAATAAAATGGGGTAAATAAGAACATATCTGGGTTCTTTTAGAGCACCTGTTTTGATGCATACTAAGGATTGGAACAGTATGTGGGACACTGCCGATGAAGTTTCAAAAACACACGATTACACACCTACAAACAAGTATGCATGTTTTGAACCACGTTACCCATAATTCCTCGAGCCCAGTCCAACTTTCATTCCATATATTCATAGTTTCATTCCATATATTAGAGAGAGAGAACGAGATTAATTCTGCATCCCAATTCTAAGCAATGCATCTTGCTGGATTGCTTAAAAGAAAAAGGTTTCACGTCTAGTGCACATTTTGCAAAGCCATGCTTATTGTCAAAGTAAAAAAAAAAAAGAGCTTAACAATTACATTTTTACTTTTAATAAATGCTTTTTTTTTCATGGGAAAAGAAACAGGTTTGACCACATGTGACAAAAACAGTTTGTCACATCTGGAGAATCCCTCCATTTTTAGCAATGGAGAAGGGGTGGAGATTGCAATACAGGGGTGTAAAAAAGAATGAAAGGAAAATACAAATGAATACCTGGATGTGTTCCTGGGTTGTCTTTTGCTGGGTAAGAAGGAAGGAAAAGGTAAGAAAGACATAGGGAGGAGAAAATGAGGATTGGTGAAGAAATGATCTGGTTGATGAGAGGATACTCTTTGCTCCAAAGTTCTTATGAACACTTGTCGTCTTAACATTCAGCCAACAATAGGGAAATGACAGAGAGAAAAGGACGCACAGAGAAGAAACCACAAAGGTTAAGAGATGGTGCATCGTGGCTTGCTTTTAGAGCTGCTGGGAGTGGAAATGAGATAGAACCAGCTTCAAGGTTGCATCTTAAAACCCATTTATGTAACACTCCCAGGAGAAGACATGTCAATCAAATTGTCATCACTGGTTTATGGCATCTGTCCCATGGGCTTTATGTTGATAACATCACATGTTTCTGGTTACTTGCTTGTTCTTCCAAGGCTTTGATGACCCAGTTTTTTCTCTTTTTTTTGTAAAATTTCCTGCAATTGCTGCCAAAAACACATCATTTGTGTTGCCTTGTTTTTTTCCAAAGAGCCTTTTATGTAACTCAGTTTTGCTTAAGACAATTATATCCATTGTGCTCAAAAAGACAGTTTTCTGGAACTTTTTTCTTTTCAGTCAATTCTAGCTTTATAAGATGCTTTTCTTGTGAGACACTGTGGCATTCATCATTCATAAAATGTATCACATACTCTAAAAGATTTAGTGCTCACGTGGAAAGCATTATACCTTTATTAATCAAGAAATACCCTCGATTTAAAATCTTAGTGAGTGTACTGGCCAAGATTACAAGTGTAGTCTTTGTCTTTCCTCAGTGTTCCATAGTCCTAAACAGTGCACCATGTCATACAAAACATATTTTTGTTTTTCAAAAATGTGTCGAAGAAAACTGAAATAAAAACAGTCTTTATTGTCCCACAAAGGGGAAATTCAGGAGAGACGTGGATTTCAGATTTCATGTACACATCCATTCCTTTTTTTATTGTTGGTAAGGTGAAGGATATGAACACCTGCATACTTTGAAACCATTTTCAATGCCAGACAGTCCTGACCAACACAGCAGGTGTATTCAAAGTGCCATGGACATTGCTGACAACTTCCAGGATTCTTTAAGGTAACCTGAGCAAATGTTCCTAGTGCGTAACTGTTTGACACTTACCATGACATTGACCCAAAGTGCTTGGCAAAAGAAATTTCAAGATTTTATTTGATTTGATTTTTTTTTTTTTTTTTTTTTTTTTTTTTTTTTTTTTTTTTTTTTACATTTTCCTTGGGAATGGCTACCAAAATAGAGACTTAAGTTTCATTCAACATACAGTATGTTTAAAAACATTAGCATATCCTTGTCTTAAAAGAACCAGAGTGTGAGGACAGGTTTGGTTTTCCACAGCCAGAGAGCCAGCTAAAAGCCACATCATTATATCACTAAGAGTTTCTCTTCTAGTAAATATCTGATCTTCCCTTTGTTGCATTCTGCATTTCTGTGTACAGACATTTTGGTCTTGGTTTGCTTTCATCTATCTCAGTATTCTTTCATGCACCAGTTCTTCTGTTTTTTTTCTTTGTCACAAGGTCAGTGCCAACAGCAAAGACAGCAGGAAATTCTGCTAAAAAAAAGTACAAACTCCAGTTTAGGACTTGAAAAACTCCTTAAGATAAATGGAACTTGTAATAACAGCTAAAATTAGGAAATGTCAAGTTTTTTCCCCCAAAGAAATAGTCAAATCTCCTGAAAATATATTTTTATCTTTATGGATTGAGTAATACAAATTAGAAATTTCTATTTAAATCATTTCATTTGTACATGATAAAAAGCAGTTCCCAAATTGAGTTGGGTAGCCAATTAGGGTCCTGAAAAACTAAGAGTGGAGTCTTGAAAAAATCTTTGAACATGAACATATCTGATGGCAGATTATTGCCACAGCTTCTTAAACAGAGAGCAACATTATTGAGAATGGAAAGAGATAAAATGCTTGTCAAGAATTTTTCTGTTGTATGTTTTCCACAGAAAGATCAAAATATGTTTTCTTTATATATTTAAAACAAATTGTGTCATTACAGGTCACTTTACAGATCACATTATGCCATCCAAATCAGATAAATTAGTGATAAGAAAAAATGAATGTTTTTTGTTTTGGTTAAATTGTGCTTCTTGATGTGATCATGAAAAAACTTCCAGTCTATCCTAACATTGGTTGCTTTTGTCAATGAAGGATTTCAACGTGTTACATTTCTGACAACAGCAGCTGTCCTCCATCTGATGGTGTTTACCGAGTGACTCCTGTCTTCTATCACTCTCAGTCTTGAATCCTTTCTCATTTTCCTGCTCTGATCCTTTCTGTCCACAGTTTCTGCTGCACCTTTTTGTTTACACACAGCCCACCCTACCTCTCCTTTTCTCTCATTATCTGTTTCCATCTCCATTTCGGTTTCTTAACAAGCTGCTTCCTGTCTGTCTGGCACAGCTGTTGATTACCTAATTACCTTGCTTCTGACACACAAAAACACATGTAACACACACACATACACACCCAAACATTTTTTTCCCCATTCATATATGCACAAAGGGAAATACCTCTAAGGATTAAGCCATTGATTGAAGTCAATATTAAAGATTTTACACAAACTTTTTGAGTCATGGAAAAAAGACCCAAATTGAGTGTTGTGCATGTGAATCTTTTTACGATGTTGTGAATTTCAAAAGATTCGCAAATGTGTACCTAGTGTGTAGTCTGACCCCAAGTACAGAGCTAATAAAAACTGATAGTGTTCAGAATAGAGCTACACAAATTATAGTAAATATATTGTATGACAATATCACTGTATGTGATAAGCATAATGCTAAGAAATGCTGTAGCTGCAGGTACCATTCAGATTCTTTATATATGTGGTGATAATTATTGTTTAATGCAGCATAAAAATGTTTTAAAAGGTAAAAAGGTACTTAGATGGTCAAGTCATTAAAAAATTACAACTAAGTTGTTTTAATGCCAAAACAGCAGACGCTAGCCAGGAGCAACTTTTCCAATAAAACCTTGATAAAATGGAAATCTAAAATATTTTTTTCACCTGTAACTGGAACGACTTCATAATATTGGCGTTAAGTTCTTTATAAACCAAAAGCAGACAGGAATTAACATTTTTTAATTTATAGGAAGTCAACTTATTGCAAGTCACTAACTTCATCACATATTGCACATTTTCCTAATATTATGCAGCCCTCGTTTTGTACATTGTTAGTAAAGCTCTAAAAAGAGATACTGTTTTTTATGTCTTTTAGTACTGTTTTGGTATCTGAAAACAGTTTTAAATCTTAGCATATGTGTTGAGTGTAATTCCTTTCTGGTTTAGACAATTTTCCTTAAAGTAGCTCTTTGAAGTGGCCCAAAGATTGGCTGGCGAAATGTCCTTGATGTACCCTACCTCCAACCCCAGACCACTAAACCTTGAACAGGATGGATTGATGGATGATTTAGTAGTTTGAAAAATAAAATATAAATTACAGTTCTATGCTTGTCTTGAGTATCCTAACCACTAGGACAATAAATAAATAAATTTGAATTATTTTTACAAGTTCTGTTCTTGTATGGTTAAGACTTTCAAAGTTAACACAAGCACATGTTCTGGCCTGTGGAAGTTAACTAAGTGGCCCATTTTTGTTTTTATTTATTTTTTTTATTTTTATTTTTTTCAATTGAGGAAAAAGTTGGTCTAAGATTTTCTATAAAACAGGGAATGTGTAAAACTTTTATTGAATTCTGTCTAAATATATGTTGTAAGTTAATTAAAATCAAATCCATTTCCATCTCTTTGTGTTACCATCTTCCACTCATTTTCTCACGACCTTTTCAATCTTATGTTCCTATCCTCTGCATAATTACATTTAAAATTGTATTAGGGGGTACAGAAGTGCTTACGACCAGAGAAAAAAAAAAAAAACAAAAAACAAAAAAAAACAAAAAACACATTAGAGATACAATGTTCACCTTCTAAATGAAATGACAGCCCTGTCTCATTTCACCCTTTTACACCCTCCCTCTCTAACACTATTGACTTCTGAACCTCTTTTGCTCGATTATTACCATTTCATTTTAGGATCGGTGGAAACCTCTGTTTTTTCCTGGTCTATATTGCTTTGCTCTCTCTGTAATTAACGATCCTTATTATGCGTGCCAGGATAGCCATTAGCTTGGCTTATGCAAAGGCCCATGCCCCCCTTTCTATTACAAACACACACATTCACTTTAATGCAAAAACATGCCCACAGATCCACTCACTCACTTTATCACACTCTCTTTTACACACTCAGGCACTAAAGCTCTTGAGACTAATTACCAGTCAGGTATGTCATCTTATTTTTATTTCGACCAATGAGATGCTAAGAAGCATATGCCTTTCTTTTTGTTTTGTTGTTATTTTTTTGTTTTCTCTTCAGTATGTCCTGCTGCCTCCCTTCTTCTCTACTACTGCTGAGATAGGGGTTTTACTGGTTATGCTCAGTGTCAAAACCAATGAAAAACTGTCAGACGCAGAGGTAAAAAGAAGCACCGGGCTGCATTAAAATCAGATAGAAACAAAGGTGCAGCCTGGTGTCATCCAACTGCTGCAGTTTTAGATTCACTGAAAATGGTTTCCATAGCCAGGCCGCAGTTTTTCTGATGTTTGTGCAAATAAAGCGGCTTATGTGAAGACAGCACTTAGTGACTCCCACAAGACAAACAGCAAACATAAAGCAGTTACAAAAAAAAAAAAAAAAAAAAAAAAAAAAAAAATAAATAAATAAATAAATAGTATATAGCTGAATCAAAGAGAAAATTAGAAGCTGATTTTTCAAAAAGTGAGTTCACTTCTAAAGGCTTCTTAACATGAAGCTCTGATTTTGGTCACAGTATTGATGCGGTTTAAAATAACTAAGGACATTCTGCTTTTGCTCAGCAAATTATTGAAACTTTCTTCAATCTCTCTTCAATCTCTCTAGTATTACTGAAAAGTGACTGTGATAATGATCAACAGCAGCTACTTACTTATCTTAACTGGATTTAATCTTGCAAGGATCTTTCTTGGCTCTGCACTGATGACTTTAAGACCTGGCTCAACATTTGTAGCTGTCAGTCAAAGCTTAGTGGTTCCACTATCTCAGAAATCAAAGAGGAAACACCCATATGTAATGTTGATAGAATCACTTTCTTAAATGTCATTCATGTGACTTATATTTAACTTTTTTCTTTAGATTTGGACCGTAGACATTTTGATTTTATGTCTATAATTATTAGTTTTACCAACAAATTTGTGTCCATGTGTACATGTTTCAAATGACAGGTTGTTTGGCCATCTGACAAGCCTAAAAGACAAATTAGTAATATTCCCCATCATGCTATTGTCTACCTTGCATTTCATTGTATTTGAGCTTTAAGTTAATAATGTTCCTGCATCACCTTTTTCCAACCAGGCAGCAACATAATTTTTGGACATGTCAAAATATTTGTCAGCAGCATAAGCTTCAAAACTCAGACATGCAATATATTCCACATAAATGCACCACTACTATGTAATTTACACAAGTGCTGCTTAAATTCCACAGTAATGACCTGATAATAACATTATTTCATGTCATGTTACGCCATGCAGATGGTCTGTCTGTGCTAAAGAACATTTACCATCCTTGGCATCCTGGATATTTAGAATGGTAGCCATAGGAGAAGAGCATGACCTATTTTATTACTAATTCAGCTAATATTTATTTGATGACTTGGGGACATTCAAGGACTATGTTGAGAGCGCTGAACTTTTGGTCCAACATGGTCAGGTGATTGTTGAGTGCAGAAAAAGAAAAAAAACCCAGCAAGATGGTGACATCATAGGAAAGAGTAGATTGCCTTAATTTTTTTTATTGTATAGATTCAACATGGTGCTGGAAATATTCCTCAGATTTATAGGTCCTCACTAAAATCATAACAATTTTGATGCAAATCTGTCTACTACAGATCCATGATGCAGATATGCTTTTACACCACATTCTAAAGAAGCTAATGACTGATTTGGTGATTGTGTAGATCATTGGGCTGCAGAGAACTCAATGACATATTCAAGAAATAATTTGCAGATTACTGAAACTTGGTTCTCCCTATCCTGATGGCAGTAACCTGCGGAAAATACGTAGACTATGGCCATAAAGAATGAAATCAAGACTCATCAGACCAAGCAATATTTTTTTCCAATCTGTTATTTTCTGGTTTTGTTGAGCCTCTACATGTACTTACATAATTTCATCTGACAACAACCACCATGCCAGGTTCAAAGTAATTTAAACGTATTTCTCTCCCTTTCAGATGCCTGCTTTGTACCTCAGCAAGTCATATTCATCATATCTAGTTTCTGCCATGTCAATAAGCAATTGGACAGATCTACTTTACCTAATGAAGTGGCAACAGAATGTACTAAATAGGGGCACATCATAAGCTATGCAAATACTTCACCTATAGATCTGTACATAGCATGTTTTTGGATACTCCAATATACATGGGAAGATAATGTCATCAGCCTAAAAATTAAACATGACCATTTTTTTTACACTTGATTACTTTTTTTAGAGACATTTGTATAACATTTATATATATATATTTATATTCCATTTGAATAATTTTCATACCACATGCATCTGTGTTCACATGGAGAAAAATAAGGAGACAAAAACACATGTAATTCAAAGTAGAACATAGCTGTAATTACCTTCAGTAATTATTAGAAGATGATTAAAGCATCTGTCTATCATCATCTTTAGATAAATCAACTGATCAAAACTATTCAAGCATTACAATAGGTGCTAATCAGCTAAAGAAAGATTCATCATTCCTAATTCTTGCCATACCTAAAATTTTCTAGTATCTTCACGTCACAAATTTATTCATATTTTTTGTGTAAATCAAATAAATTTAACGATTTTCTGTATTTTCTCATTTCTGTAATTTTGTAAAGCTTTCTAACTAAGCAAGCTACCTTACTGGTTAAAAGCTCTTCATGCTGTTCTTTATGCTGCTAATCAAATTCTGGGAAAGCAATTTAAGCTAAGAAAATCAATGAAACATCAAAATGCTCACCCTTAAAACTGTCAATTTTTCATGTTGACAAAGTGATGACGAAAAAAACTCTAAATACATATCTGGTTGGTTCATGTGACTTTAATTGTTCAGTAAATAGTTCAAGTTCAAGTTTATTTCACCCGCAAGGCAGTTCAAAGTTCTTCACATCATAAAAACATCAATCAAGTATACAGCAAAATCATCAAGTAAATATACATGAAAATCATCAAAATCAACAAGCAAATATCAATGCATCAAAATCATACAGCTCATCAAGCAAATACCATCAAGCAAATATAATTTGCAAATGCTGATTAATGTTCCACTTACTACTAATCAAAGGCAACTCTAAACAGGTAGGTTTTTAGCCTTGATTTAAAGGAACTCACTGTGTCAGCTGTTTTGCAGTTTTCTGGAAGTTTGTTCCAGATTTGTGGTGCATAGAAACTGAAACTTGCTTCTCCATGTTTGGTTCTGGGGATGCAGAATAGGCCTGAACCAGAAGACCTGAGTGATCTGGTAGGTTGATGCAATGACAGCAGGTCTTTAATGTATTTTGGTACTAAGTTATTCAGTGATTTATAAATTAACAGTATTTTAAAGTTTATTCTCTGATCTATAGGGAGCCAGTGTAAGGACTTTAGAACTGGGGTGATGTGTTCTATTTTCCTGGCCTTAGTGAGAACACAAGCAGCAGCATTCTGGATCAGCTGCAGCTGTCTGATTGTTTTTTTTATTTATTTTTTTTTTTTAGGCAGACCTGTGAAGACACTATTGCAATAATCAATGCGACTAAAAATAAACGCATGGATGAGTTTCTCTAGATCTTGTTGGGACATTAGTCCTTTAATCCTAGAAATGTTCTTCATGTAATAGAAGGTTGACTTTCTAACTGTCTTTATGTGTTTCTGAAGGTTCAAGTCTGAGTCCATCATTACACCAAGATTTCGGGCCTGATCACTAGTTTCTAGTTGTAATAACTGAAGCTGCATGCTGACTCTAAATCGTTCATGCCTTGATTTGTTCTAAGCATCTACTCAATGCTTGGATGGGTTCAAAGTCACCTGGTGACATCGTAATGTAGAGCTGTCTGTCATCTACGTAGTTATGGTAGCTAATCTTATTACTTGTTATAATCTGAGCTAGTGGGAGCATGTAGATATTAAATAGAAGTGGTCCCAGGATTGAACCTTAGGGTACTCCACATCTGACTTTTGTCCGCTCTGATGAGAAATTGCCTATTGACACAAAGAAATCCCTGTTCTTTAGGTAGGATTCAAACCAATTGAGTACTGTACCAGAGAGTCCAACCCAGCTCTCCAGTCGCTTTAATAATATATACTGGTCAACTGTGTCAAATGCTGTGCTGAGGTCCAACAGAGCCAACACTGTGGTTTTTCCACAGTCTGTATTTGTGTGGATATAACTGAACATTTTGATGAGTCTCAGTCTCAGTGCTGTGGTGAGCACAGAAACCGGACTGAAAGACATCAAAGCGATTTGTCATTGTTAAGAAGCTGTTTATCTGTTGAAACACACCTTTTTCAAGAATTTTGCTAATGAATGGAAGTTTAGAGACTGGCCTGTAATTCTGCAATAGTGATTTATCCAGATTGTTGTTTTTTTTTAACATTGTTCTTTTTTTGAAATAACATGTTCTATATCCACATTTCTGAATTTTCTTGAGCAAGGCATTAAACCATCATTGGCTCCTATTTTTCAGATCAACCAACAGTCCTGAGTCTGAATGGATGCACAATTAGAACCTTGTGGTTGCCACTAGTTGTGGTTCATGTAATATCCTGTTGCACAGATGTCCAGTTACACTACCCTGTGGTTAGAATTAGTAAGCAAGCAACTTTCTTACATTAAGACTGGAATTTATCAGTGTTATTGCTATTATGTGAAACCTTAAGAAACTAAACTAATTCAGTTTTCTGTATAGAAAACTTAGCTGAGTTTTTTTTGAATGTTCAATAGGACTTGTGATTTAACAATTCTTAGGTGTCAAATTAATATATTTCTTTTCAAGACTTGTGTGTGATTTGAACAAGCTGACAGAGGGCAAAAGTAGAGCCAAACTTCAC
Organism: Anableps anableps; assembly: GCA_014839685.1. Classification (NCBI taxonomy): domain Eukaryota; kingdom Metazoa; phylum Chordata; class Actinopteri; order Cyprinodontiformes; family Anablepidae; genus Anableps; species Anableps anableps. The sequence goes on from CM026066.1 coordinate 32,735,289, forward strand.
TCCCTAAAGCTAAGCAATTCTTCTGCTCTAATTAGCACATTGAAAGCTCACAGCAAATGGCCAGGGACATTAGCATGGAAGCTACAGTAACAGAAAGGGCACAACTAGGGCATTCAGTTCCATTTTATGTAAACTTATTGATAACCAATGCTGTGCTAAAAAGAGGTAAGTGGTTGAAAATGTTGGGGCGGGGGACTGGGGGGGGCAGATGGTGGTTTGTCACACAGTTAATTGTGAAATAAACTCAAAATTACAAAATAATTCGAATCCATCACACATGGTTAAGACGTCTGGCATCTGATGGGATCAGTCTTGGTAGATGACATAAACACGTGGAGTTAATCCTACAGACTAGTTTGAGCTTGTTCCACATTTGTCCTTTATTTCAAAGTTGCAAAGAAGATTTATCTTGTGAGGGCGCTAGTGCCAGATCACCAGTCCATCACAGGGCAACTTAGGCTACATTCATACAGCAGGCAAATGGGACCATAATCCAATTTTTTTGTCCACATGCGTCCCATATCTGACATTTTCATAGCAATTCCGATCTTTTCACCCGCCCCCCCAAAAAAATCTGATCTGTGCCACTTCCATATGAAGTACTAAATTGGATATGAATCTGATACTTTTACTTTTTCATGCAGTCTGAATGGTAATGTCACATTTAATCTGACTTTTACGTTATTGATGTGAGATACGCATCATAATTCTGTACCAGAAGAAGCCAGACGTGGTAAATCTGGATGTAAACAATGGCTGAAAATTATAATTATGAAATTATGAAAGAGGTCCGTCAGTGAGGTGCATCACATCATAATCCTACCACTCCTGGTCTGACAATGCGTCATAACAGTCTTTTCTACAGAAGTTGCAGTCAATGAGCCACAAAAAGTCATTGCTGTCAGCTTTCTTTTTATTAGCTCATTTGGTGTTATGATAGTTTGACAATACTGTCAACTCTGAATAACTTTAAAATCGATCTATAGATGGTGGCATTCATTATTACTTCTGTAAACAGTGTGCTGCTGTGTAACATAAGTTCTTCTTCTGAACATCCAGGTCACTTTGGGGTCATAAACCATTCACACAGAAGTCTGTGGTATGAATGACCGCACACAAAAAAAATCGGATTTCAGCAAAAAAATCTGAATTGAGCATCAAGAATTGCTGTGTGAACGTAGGCATAGAGACACCCAGGACAAACGACTATGCAAGAACACACTCATGCCTAAGAACAACTTAGAGAAACCAATGAACTTAACAGTCATGTTTTTGGTTTGTGGGAGGAAGCCAAAGTACCCAGAGAGAACCCATAAATGTATGGAGAGAACATTTAAACTCCATGCAGAAAGACCAGCCCAGGGGTCTTTCTGCATGGAAAGACCATGGGACCATTGGCTGGGATTCAAACACTTAATACTTGTGAAATAGAAGATGTTTATGTTTGAGTACCAGTAGCTACTTAATTCTAAAACTCTGGTACTCAAACATTAACATTTTCTATTTCACAAATATTAAGGGTTCTATCGGTTTTAAAATATTTAACTATTGAGAAAGGCTGCTACACTTGATTTCATTTTGAATGATTAATCGGACAAACAATTAAATTGGTAAGTTATTTAATATTTTGAGATCTTTGTCATCTGCCAGTTTTTTCTCAGGGTAATTAAATGTGGATTTGGATACAATTGCAGTGCTCAGTTATTAGTGTGACTTATTATAAATTATTATAATGTCCCTCCTAACTAAATAATCACATCATAATCTGTGATCAGTGGCCATTTAACAGTTTAGCCTATCATGTCATGTTTTAAACTGTAGAACCAGATTTGTGTGCTGGTGTGTCTCTCCAGCCAACATGATCTCCAATTCATTTAGTTTGCTCTCTAACTGAGCTCTGGATACATCTTTGTAGATAATTAAACCAACCCAAATGCACATGAACACAATTCACATTCTACAGTAAACAATCGAAAAAACATTTTTAATACCTTTCCTCAGAAATTACCTAACAAACAAAATTTGTTGTTTCAATCACACAGTACTCAAGTGCGCATAAAGGAGTTGAGGAATTTTTTGAAAAAAAGGGATACTCTGAGAATCCAAAGGTAAACTAGAAGTGAAATGAAATTAATTTCCTGTTTAGGATAAACATATAGGGTTTAATAGACTTTAAAATACTTCTGTTAATTTATAAATCACTGAATGATTTAGCACCAAAATACATCAAAGATCTGATGTTATTATATCAACCTTCCAGACCACTTGGGTCTTCTGGTTCTAGTCTACTTTGCATCGCTAGAACCAGAACCAAATATTGAGAAACAGCATTCAGTTTCTATGCACCACAAATCTGAAACAAACTTCCAGAAAACTGCAAAACAGCTGACATGCTGAGTTCCTTTATATTAAGGCTAAAAAACCCACCTGTTTAGAGTTGCCTTTGATTAGTAGTAAGTAGAACACTTATTAATTTATTTGATGTGTATTTGCTTGATGATCTTAATGATGTCATTTGACAAAATGTAATGTTAACTACTTGTTTCATAATTGGTGACTGTAAAACACTTTGAACTGCCTTGTTGCTGAAATATGCTATACAAATAAACTTGACTTGATTTGACTTGACTAGAGATACCTGCTGTACATTACAGACTCCTTTTTTCAAATTGAAGCAAGACTGTGCCTTCCATCTGTTCTTGGTTAAATCACTCACACTATTTTATGCTTCTACTTTCTTTTTGTAATTAATTTGCATTCCATAAATTTTTAGTCTCTCTTACTCCTCCTGTTTGATAATATTTCTTTATCGCTGTACTGTTTCTCACAGTCTCCAATAGCCACTACTTTTCTCCTACAGTAGCTCAGCTTGACTTGCTCTCATCTTCCTGTCTTCTTCTTTCATACATATATTTGTAAAGATCTTTCTGTAATTTTCTTCCTTTTCTACCCTTTTACTCTTGTCACTTGCTCTATGCTCTTCTCTCTTTCACTCACCCCTTGATGATTTCCAGCCTGATGTAATTTTTCATCAGTTGTCTAATAGTGCTATACTCACACATTAGGCTAAGCAGAAGCTTGAGAGTTTGAGTGTGTGAGTGAGTGTGTGCCATACTTGTTTCTTCATACCTTTCTAACTGGATAATGCCTTTCTGGGCCTTTCTCGAGTGTTCATAGTGGTTATTCAACCACACTTTCTCACACACACACACACTTTTTGTGTGTGTGTGTGTGTGTTACAAAAAGGAGAGAATTAAAGCATATTGAAAATTGTTGGAAGTTGCAGTAAGCCACATACATTACACACGTTCCTAAAAGGACAATAATAAAACAATGTAAAATTAGCTCAAAACTTTTTTTAAAAAGTTTTATTTGAAATATGAAAAAAAATGACATGTCTAAAATGTATTTATTTATTACCAGGCTTTGTCATAACAATCAAATCCTTTTAAATACTGGTCAGCTTGTTGCATATTTCCACTGGAATTTTGGTGATTTATCTGTGTTTTCACACCCTATCACCTCACCCTAATCTTTTGCTCCCTCCATACATTTTCTGTCAGATTCAACCTGGGACTCTGGCTGGGCCACATAAAAACAATAATCTTACTTCCAGTCAGAAGAAACATGTAGGTAAAATTAACAGATTGTTTTGAATCTTAATCTCCCTAGGGTGTTAATAATTTTGGGCTTATCTGCAGAGATTAAATAAGAAAAAAAAAAAAAAAAAAAAAAAAAAAAAAAAAAAAAAAAAAACAGGTCTCGAACAGGAATTCTTCAAAAGTCAGGAAGAATCGAAGTATTGATAGAAAATAAATCTGTTTCCAACATCTCTTCACTTTCCATGTCTCTTATTCGCTCTCCCTCTTGCTGTGTTTGTTGCTGTGCTTGTGTGTGTTGCATTGATCTTAGAAAGTAGCGCCTATAAATTCAATCAGACCCATCCATTCTCTGGCCGTTGACATTTAGCTGCCTGGCTCCCACCTTGAGAATCTTGGCTACTTTATGGAGATAGCCCATTCATTTTTGTCTTTCTTCCACTCTGTATTCCATGTTATCCCTCTCTTTCTGCTGGACTCCGACTTTTGATTTTCTGTCTGGCTTTGTATGTCTGTGATTTGTTACTTTTGTTTTTTTGTTTTACTCCATCTGAATGCAATGTTATGGAGCACACTACCATGTGGTGGCTTTAACTTTCAAAAATTAGAATGCTGCAAAATATTCACCATTTTACACTTTGGGGAAAGTTTGCTTAATACAGACAGTATAAATAGTTTGGAAGGACTAGAAAGTAAAAATTATACAATGAGATGAGTGGCCTTCTGTGTTGCAATGGGAAGTCATATGCACAGATTTTATAAAAAAAAATTTTAATGTACAGCGTCACATGCAAGGTTATAACATCACAAGAAATTTATCTATAAAAATTCACAATGCTCTGAACAGAAAGCTTATTTTTCAACCTTAGGCCTTCAGCTGTGTGACACACTGACACATAATAATTATTCTGTTTACACATGCAAAAATGTAAAACCTTGCATTTTCCAAAGGCTGTCTTTTTCTTTCTATCCTTCTCTTTGTCTTTCACTCACTCATGCACCATCCACTATGGGATAAGGAAACGCCTCACTGCTTTCTCTTTCTTCCCTGCAACCACAATAACAACGTTCAATCACTGTCTCGGGCTCTCCCATTCTTTACTTTTTCTTCCATCTTTTCTTACCTTCCCATTTATTCTTTTCATCACCAAATACCACCTTGCTTCAGTGCTTCTTTTACACCCATGAATTTAATGTTCTCTTGATGTTATCTGCACTGTTTGTTGCTATTTGTGAATTGCGCTGGAGATATCCTAACACGTGCTACTCATAATAACATAGTAACCTATTTTTTTTCCATTTACAAAGACTTTTGAGGGAGCTATCAAATAATCCACCAATTATCTTCATCTTACATGAGATCAGCTTACAGTCGTAACTTGACTTGGAAGGAAATCCCAGACATTCTCCACTCCTTTGAGAGACTCAATGCTCAGGGATCTCCAACTCCAATCCACGGGAGCTAGTGTCCTGCAACTTTTAGGTGCATCTCTGTTTCAACACACCTGAATCAAACGAATGGCTTGTAACCAGGCCAAACTTGATGGCCTGCTGAAAAGGTAATTCATCCATTTGATTTGAGTGGCTTGCAAAAACTTTTCTGTGAAATTGCTTTTTCATGGCACCTCTAAATACCTTTATTCTTCTTCTTGTTTCCTGTGCAGCCACTAAACCCATAGACCTTGGAATGGACAAACTTTGCACCTGTCAGTTGTTTCAGAAATCCTCAGGGATACTTAAACCTTGATGGCCTGACCTTACTACTATGCAACCATTGTCAATGCACTGTGAATAAAATTTTGACACTTGCTGAACAGAACACTGCTTTTGATTTAAAAATAAATAAATAAATAAAATAAAAATAAAAAATGATAACAGATAGGAAAAAATGAAATCCAAATCTGTCAAAATAATTCAGAATAATTTTGAACCTAATTGTATCTTTGTCCAAAGTCCTCAAGTTTTGAGATTTTGAGCAGTTTGTCTTCATTTGTTTTGTTCAAGTTCAAATATATTTGTGTTTTGGTGGAACGAAATAGTTAGGAGTTAAAGGCCTTCAGTTAGCTTTATGACTTCCATCACCACTGTTGTCCACACTGGTTCTTCCAGTTGCTTCTATAACAGGCATCATGACCTTCTAGTCGAGGTTGATATAAGTTGCTTTCAAAAAGGGGAAATTCCGTACATATACCATGCATTTTTTTTTGTCTCCAACCTCCATGTGGGTTGTGAGAAAAACCCTTCTTGAAAGGGAAGTAGTGAATTAATATTTTAAATGTTAAAATCCACCATTACTATGGCAAAGTGGCAAGGTTGTATAAATATATTTTAAGGCAGACAATTGGTGATGACCTTATAGTTGTTGCATATTAAACATTACCACAGAGAACCTTTTGGCAAGCCTATGTTTTATGCAACAACTTTCATATACAAAACCAACTGTACAAACACTTCGGAAATTTTTATCAAACAGGATTTTGTGACTAAGAACATTACTGTACAGTTCCACGTTTTACCAAATCCATTGGACATGTAATAAGAGGTCTATATAAACCCTAAATAAGCATAAACAGCAAAGAAAAGAACCTGATTTGCAGGTAAAATGGACTGGATCATTTTTAATCAGAATTAAACATATTTGTGTTGTATTAGAATTTAATAGCAGACATGGTATTTCAGATATGAGGATATCTTTTGGTAACACTATCTAATGAGGTCACAGTAAGATTTTTTTAGCCTGCTAATAAGATGGTTTTTAAAAAATTAAACACACAATGTTACATTTTGGGTCTTAGAGCTCTCTTTCTTCTCTTTCTTCCTCAACCAGTTTTAATTTTTTCATGGCGGTAACACTTTCTTTCATGCTTGATTACAACCAGCCAGAGGACAACAATGAGTAGCTGAAAGACAGCTGTTCTCCTTTTGTGATTCAGCTTTCGAGGAAGTGTTTTTAATGGCTTCATTTCATAGTTCTCTAAATAACTTAAGAAATTAGACCTTGAAATCAGTTACGGCAAGTGGTAGGTGTAAAAATCTTAATTAACAAGACATTGATGTCAACATCTACTACTTATAATATGCTTCTGCTATGTTTGTCTTTGTTAGAGATGGAAAAGGCATTAAGACCATGTGCCCAATTTGTTCTCATTTCGTAGAAGGAATCAAAAGTCTAAACCTCCCTCCTGACACTTTACTTTTCTTTGTCTTTCACTTTCACCTCCATTAAGTGACCTGGATGTCCGCCACTGTAATCGACAGTAAGTATTTTAATGCCAGAGGTGTCAACATGTGCAAAGTGTCCTAGCATTTACTTGCCAATTTACTCCAAGAGCAAAGGGAACAGTTTGCCTGTAATATGTGTGTATTTGTGTTCAAACAGCTTTCTGACAGTTGAGTCATTTAAATGTGTCTTCATGCATTGCATCCCTAAATAGTAAAATAACCAACTCCCGTCAACTCAACTATAGGCTTATGGTGTTGAAATCAAATATACAATTCAACATGACAGTGACCCTAAACATACAGCCAGAGCTACAAAACTGCGGTTCATATTGAAGCATGTTCATGTTAGAATGGCCTTGTCAAAGCTCAGACCAAAATTCTGAGAATCTGTGGCAAGACATGAAAACTGTTGTTTTCAAGAATTGAAAACCATGTGTCTTTCCACGTCACAAACAAGTTTAACTTTGTGTTGGTTTATCACATGAAATTCTAATGAAATCCAATGAGCTTTGTGGTTGTAAAGTGACAAAATATGAAAAGGATTAAGGGGTACCCATTTTTTACAAGGCACTGTGAAAGCAATTCTTTTCATTCATGTCTGTAGAATTTAGTAAATTTTTTTAATAATGTGTATCATCTCATTTTCTTTAAATGTAACTAACAATAATAGATCCCAATCAAGCTCTTTTATTACAGAAAAAGGACAACATCCAGACATTTCATCACCATCTCTCTGTTAAATGGAGAAGAAAAAAAAGAAATCAAATATACACATGCACGGTATAAAATACACACAACCATTTTTCTCACTGATATGAAAACAGGTTAAGCTTTGGTCAGTTGAAATTGCCAAAATTATTGTAATTTTCTAAATGCCAGAAGAATGGGATTTTTTAAGAAAACCCTTCATTGCTTTCTTCAAATTCTGAAGTTTACATTTTCTGTAATTATTAGACAGTTTGGGAAAGCCCTTCTGTAGTGTTCATGACTTTGTAAACTTCTGTTTCACACAATTTGACATAAAACTAGACTTAAATTTGAGTTAAATGGAGGCACACCTGTGGATGTATTTTAAGTCAAAACCTCAAACCAATTGCTTTCTTTGTGTGGCATCTTGTCCTTGACAAGTCTAGTTCTTCTTTGGATAGATTTTCTAGATTCCTGAAGATACCAAATTCAACCATTTATGTGAAAGCATATGTCCAGCCAACATACTGTTCATGAAGGAGAAAGTTTCTGTCTCTCAGACTGAAACATGTTTTGGTGCAAGGTGGTATCCAAAAGAAAGGGGTAGTAGCATCATTTTTGGGGGCTGTTTTGCTGCAGGGGGAACTGGTGCACTTCATAAAACAGATAGCATCATGAGGAAAGAACATTATGTGGAAAATCAATACATTTGAAATTATTGAAGTAACATGTCAAGATATCAGCCAATAAGTTATAGTTTGGATGGAAATATTTCAAATGGACAGTGATCCTAAGCATACCACCATATTAGTTACAAAAGGCCTTTTTACACTGCAGGGCCAGACCTGGGCCAGTTCGGCCGCTCTCAGCCCAGTCCTATTGTGCCCTGGTTGTGTTTACATTGAGCAGAGTGCCACCTCGAAAGGGAGCAGGGATTATTATATCAACAGCGAATTTGTGTCGAATTCCCAGAGAATGGAACACTTTTTCATTCCTTGTTGTCCCATCCAGCTCCTTCTGTACCTGCTCATAGGCGAGAAAGCAGAGGAAAAGAATTGCCTGATCTTTACCTTTAACTAAATCAGTCAAAAAAAATTCTGGACTCATGCTTGGTGCAGCTGGACCACTGCTGCGGGACTTCCTCCTGCTCCTCCTCCTGATCAGGAAACCTAAATGTTCCCTGATTTCAAAACTTTGCCTGAAGTGGCGCTTGTTATTCCAGTCTCCAGTGTGGCACAGATTTATCCTCTGGATCAACATCAAAACTCTGAGATATTTGATTATGCGCAGGCGGCCCAGCAGTGCAAAAAGGCCCAGAGTGGCCAAAGGACAAGAAAGTCAATGTTTTGGAGGAGCTATCACATTGAACTAAGCAATTTTAAAAAGTGCTATCTTTGCTATAATGCTATAATTTGGGAAATGTTGTGGTTTTACATATTTGAAACATTTTAAAGTTTTTTTGTGATGTACTGTAGTTTTCCCACATACCTTTTCGACATGCTTTTGCATTTGGGCTTTATCTTTCAAATAAATAATGCCATGGTGGAATCTGTGTCATTTTGTTCACGAGGATAGATTTGCATAATTTTAGAACCTGGTCAAGACCAGACTATATACACAATAAAAGCCTAGAACTGACAGTTTATTTTAACATGATTATATCATCACCATGCTAATGATCACATGAGAATGGTCTCATCAATTGCAAATTTGGTTTTTGGGGTCAATTAAAAAATGCATTATTTAGTTTTATCATACTTGATTGGTTTGAACATCTTTTTAAAGCATTCTGTGACAAAAATGAAAACATTTTCATTATAATAACCACACCAACCACACTATATGTTTTCACAGTATAATATAGTCACCCACACTGAGGTTATGTTTTGAAGTCTCTGATGCCTCACATTTACACTGATGAAAAATGCATGTCTGATCCCTCCTTTTTTAATATATCATATTCTCTTGAAATTGAAATAAAGAACCCTCGCTTATAAACCAACCATATAGTAATATGTGCTGGAAAAGTTCAAACACTATGTAGTGTTTGCTCTCTAAAACACCTGATAAATGGAATGCAAAAGACCTCAACTCTTGGCCACATTGCAACTGAGGAAAGCTGAGGAGAAAATGCTTGATTTAGTGAAACAGTAAGCTATTTGGTGTCTGAAACATGGAACATAAACAACACAATAACAATGTAGGGAAACAGTAAAGAGATGCCAGACCTTATAACACAAATAAAACAGCAAATAAAAGATCCCACAGGCATCTTTGATGCTTCTGCCAGACCAAATATAATTTGACATTAGTGACTTCAGTAACTACAGTGATATATACCAGATACATGCAACATTCAAACACATGCACTTATGGTTTACACCTGAAGTTCTCCATTCATCTATTTAGGTAGAAAAGTTACTAATTTTTCTTTAGCTACTTTTTAGTGGTGGATTGTAAATAATGACTACAGTAACCTACGCAACAAAAGTAAAATTCCAAATGCTTCTTTTACTTAATCATGTCTTTTTTTCTACCCATCTTCTTGAGTATTGCCTCCTTTAACATCCATGCACATGCTACCACCCCATCTCCCTCTGAGCTGTCAGAGACAGGAAGTAAAAATGCGAAGAGCTTGGCCTTCTGGGAGGTGGTGTTTTATTTTTTATTTTTTAAGGCCTGAGTGGGTCCTTGGTTTGCATGGCTGACAGGCTGGATTTGATACCTGGCCTGATTCAGTCACTCTCTCGGCTCGGCCCACTACAGCTCGTCACGGCACAGCTCAGATACCCCCTGTGTATTTTATTAGTAGCTAAATTTACGCATGGCACAGTCCCAAAAGAGGTGGATTATTGGACTGTGGAGGGGCTGTATGATGAAAAGGACTTTGGAGAGGTTTATCGGTTTATCATACATTTTTAACCCTCACGAAGGATTCTGTGGAGCTAATTTTGCAATACATCCTCATTTGCAACTTGTCACTGAGTCACATTTGATAAGTAGTGCATGGTGTGACAAACTGATGCATCTACTGTTACCTTTAGGCTTTGTTTTTTACAATTCAGGTGATGATTTAACTTCATCCAGCTTTGTGCCAACCAAAAATATATATATTTATCTGTATCTATTGTACAATAGACTTAATACAAATATGTTATCTGTAAATTTCACAGGTTAAAATCTGTTTTATCTTCATTATTATTACTTTCCAAAGATATCCTATGGAGATATACTAAATGCCATTTAAATTCTTTAACAGAACAACTAAATGTCATATTCTAGTAATATGATTGCACTGAACAATTACAATGCTATTGTGGAATATGCAACAGTTATCTTAGTAAAGTAGTTCTTCCATTTGTTTTACTAATTTTAATATTTTCAAAAATAAAGAAGGAAATTGGTCTGTTTGGTATGAGAATGTGTAATGTCATTTATAGTTCCTAATTTGAACCTATAATGAGCACATGTTTGTGTTGCAATTGGATAGACCTGCTTTGCTGTTTATGGCTGCCATATAGGAAAAAAAAAAAAAAACAAAACATCCATTTTTGAAATCTGTGAAACTTTCAAGCTATCAAACCCCAGTATGAAAACAGTCAAAATTTTTAGAAAATATTTTTCAGTCACCATGTGTGCATGGAAGGTGCCAGTTGCATTAGTCTATCCATCCTCTGTCTTCCAAATATCTGGGTCGAAGGGATAACAGGTCCAGGAGGGAAACCTTGATATCGCTTTCCCAAGTGACACCCTCCAGCTCATTCTGATAGATCCCAAGGCATTCTTGGGCCAAAAGGTAACTATAGTTGTTTCAATGTGTTTTCAGTCTCCCCTGGGATCTCCTCCCAGTAGAACATATCTGGAAAAATCTCCAAAGGGTTGCTCCCAGAAGGGATCATGATCAAATGAGAGAGTTCATTTCTTCATCTTAAAGGGTAACCCCAGGTACCCTATGGTGAAAGCTTATTTCAAATGGTTGTGTCCAGAATTATGCTTTATTTAGTCATAATCTATATCTAATAAACATAGGTGAAGGTTGGAATGTGGACAAGAAAGATAAATAGAGAGCTTTACTTTTTGGCTGAGCTCTTTCGTCAATATGACAGACCAGAGCAACACCAGCATTACTGCAAGTGAGGCAGTAATGCTGGGACATGTCCTGCCCCATTCTTCAATTACTTGTGAACAAGATTTTAAGGTACTTGAACAGCTACACCTTAGCCAAAGATTGATCCCCAATCAGACATTGAGAAAAAGTCCTGTATGTGGCAACACCACCACATACAGGACTGGGAGACATAGAGGCAGCCCATACCATACTGCAATGAGATCCAACCTCAACTTTAATATGGGAAACACAATTCTTGCTTTGATTACACAGGAAGCAGATAACCTCTAAAACCATCCCTAGCACCCATTCTCCCTGAGCTCCTATAAAATATGTTTCTCAGAGCCTTCTCCAAATCCACAAAACACATCTGAACTGGACAAACAAAACTCCCATGACCGTCTTAGCAACTCTTACAAGATCTCACAAGGCTAAAAATCTGATTGACTGATCCACAGATTCCTGACTGACGTTGCAGGGTTGCGGAGGGTGCCTATGTCCAGTGGCCATTGGGTGTGAGACGGTGACACCCTGCACAGGTCACCAGTCTATCACAGATATACAACTAGTAGCTGAAATATAATATATTGATCGATGATAATGACAGCAACAGCAAGAAAGTGAAATACTGACACAAGGAAGAAAGGCTTTGTAAACACAAGCAGAAAAAGAATTGCTGATAGGGGAAAGCAAAAGAAGCTCTCAGCTGTGTCAGTTAAAAGCAAAGAACCCTGCAGAGCGAGTAAACAACTGGTCAGATTACAAATGAGAGGCCAAAAAGCACATCACCTCCCACAAGTACAGCATCAGGGCTTTAGGAGGATCATCAGAATTACCTTTGATTTATCAGCAGCGGATGACTGCTTAGCCTGTATAATAGGTCACACAAGCTTGCACAGACACATTTGTACAGATGAAATCTTTTGACTAAGCAGAACATGAGGAAACACTGTGACCTTGTGCAAGAAATACAGAAAATAGTCTTTACATAGTGTTTCTCTTCTTGAGTTCACAGCATCAAAGTTTCAGAAATCCCATATTGCTATGCTGTGAAAAAGTATTTATCCCCAAGTTAACCCTAATTACAGGTTTCTTCTATATTGGATTTCTGGGTACACCAAAATTTTTTAAATCAAACATTTTCATGTCAGACAAAGGTAACCTAAGTAATTACAGAAAAAAAGATTTCAAATAACATTTTGATTTATTCAGGGGAAATAAGTTATACAAATAATCAGGCAAGGGTTTTCATGTCTTAGCAGCCACAGCACCTGTCAGATTTAAGTCTGTAATTTGACTAGGCCTCTCTAAAACTTAATTTTATGTTTTAAGCCATTCAGAGTTGGACTTCTTGATTTCTTTAGGCTTATTGTTCTGCTGACTTACACAATGGTGGATGGGCTTAAGATCAAGAGTAAATTATGGAGAGTTGTCCATGGCATGACGAAGCAAGGCAGTCCCAGACGAATACACAACTACCCCCACATTTTACTGAAGGCATGTTTTCTTTATGCTGTTAGTTTTTTACTAGATATAAGTGGACCTACACCTTCAGAAAGCTTCACTTTTGTCTAGTTGGTCCACAAAACATTTTCCCTTAACTGTTTTTGGGAGATCATTAAGATGTTCTTTTAGCAAACATGAGGTCTTTGTAGAGATTTTTTTTTTTTTTTTTTTTTTTTTTTTTTTTTTTTTTTTTTTTTTTTGACCAATAATGTTTTTGGCCTTGGAACTCTGCCACAAATGCCATTTTTGCCCAGTTTCATCTTAACTAAGCAAAGTGGGGTCTCCAATGCTTCAGATGATGTTTTGGGTTCTCTTGTGACATCCTATATGAGTTGTCACTTTTGGAGTAACCTGACACAAATGGACTGGAGATTCATTATGGTGTTTACAATGTGGGCTTGCATTCCTCAAGATTGACCCATGTAAATAGCATTTTTATTATACACACATCTACATGGCAAGATAAAAAACATTAATGGCAGCTAACAGATATTAAGTGGGGTGTTTTTCTCTTTATTGTGGCTTTAGTAATGTAATGTTCTGTTTTAACCAATTCAGTTTAAGCTGACAGTAAGTGGACTCTGGGTGTGTCTTTCACAATTTGCATCAAATATTTGTTTCAAAATTAATTGTTAGTTATTACCTTTTAAAAAGATATAATGCAGAAAGCAATTCATATAATACAATTTCATTAGGTTCATACATTTTTCTGTATTAAATAGGCATAGTTTTCTTTTATCTTCATATATTTAAACTTTCTTTTCGAAATGTGTTGCCCTGTAAACCCAATTTCAGTTGTGTTTAGAGGCTCTTGTGGGGCCCCAGTTTCCCTTGAGCACCTCTTAATTTGCTACTTTAGACTCCCCTTTTACCCTTCCTCTTGATTCTCTATCCCTGCATCTCCTTAGCATATTTTAATAGCACTATCTGATATCAGTGTGAGTTGGTCTTTACTGCTGCTCCTCTTTTGTCCTCTCTTATTTTCTCTTGTTTCCATCCTTTTTCTTCTCCTATACCCAGTGTTTTTCACTCTATTTGTTGTGATAAATGACTGTTAGATGTGATTTCCCCAAGATCATATCTCTCTCTGGGCCCTACGCCATAATTAGACGGCAAGATTAATAATTCATTCTTCTCTTTTTTCTCTTTTGGAGTCTCTGTCAGGGTGCGTATGTGAGAATGTGAGTATGTGTGTGGGCGTGCAGAAATCTATCACATGGTATAATGCTGGAGATGGAGTTGTTTTCTATTCAGAGGCTAAAACAATGAAGAACTTATGATGAAAACAATGAAAACGAGTTCACCCAGGAGACAGAGTTTACACAATCAACGAGAAATCAAGAAAATCAACAAACATTAAATGTATTAAAAGGAGAAGTTTCCCATGGAAACACACAATGGTTTGTTGCATAAACACACATGAATCTAGAACATATGGCACTTGTATGTACATGTGCAATCCAGAGACATGTCCGTCTTAATATATTATCCAACAGGAGGAGCAGAAAATTAGTTCTTGTAAGAGTGTGTGGGAGTAAGAGTATCTGCCTTAAGGGGAGAAACTCTCATGACCAGCTGCTCATTCTCCAGAAAAGGCTAGTGCTTCCTGTGCGGAACAGTTCATAGTATAGTCATTTCATCAAATTTATTGACAATCTCTATTTTTTTTTGTTTGTTTTTTTGTTTACAGTTTAGATGCAGTAAATGTGTGATTGTCTCATTTTAGTTGATTTATTAATACATTTTATCATTGGTAAAAGGCTTATTTAAATGAATTTGATTTACTCTTGCTTTTGTTTTCCATTTTACATAAAGCTGTTCTGATATATAAACAAAGCAAGTCTTTCAAAGAAACTTGTTGTATTTAATAGTATTTTCATCCTTTTCTGTGTTTTGTTTTTCCTTTCTCCTTTTCTGTCTACCTTATTGTCATTGCTTTATTAAATTATTTTCAAAACACTACGGATTACATTTGTTGAAAGAACAGAGGTCATCCCAATATTCCCTTGCTGGAGATTCTAGTTTAGCAGTAACATGGAATTCAACTATGTTACAGTTAAAATAAACAGTTGTCCTTTCTATTGTTATGATTCATGTTTGGTCCTGCCCATGCTGTAATTAGTTTTCATTCTACTCACCTGTGTCACCTGATTGTTGATCTGTGCCACCTGGGCCCTGCTCTACTTAACTCCTCTCAGCCCCTGCCTCCCTGCCAGATTATCGACAGCCACGAGCCAGTAGAAATCCAGCGTTTCATGCCTTGCCTTCTTGTGTTTCTTCAACCCATTTCCATCCACGGATCTTCCCCTCCTGCCAAGCCCGTTACGGATCCTTTTGGTTCTGGATTTCTGGACCCTGACTCAAGCTCCGCTTCACGACCACCGAGTATTGCCTGACCCTCAAGTTAAGTTTGCTCTCTCTGCCTCTCCGTGTATAACCTCTGCCTGATTATCGTCTAGCCCCTGGTGCTGCGTTGGATTCCCTTGTGGAGACCTTCATTGATTCTTCCTGAGCTGCTACCAGTTCCTGATACTAAATAAACTTGTTTTTCCTTTACGTACTTCTGTGTGTGGTTGAATTTCCGGGTCCTCCCAGTGAGTCCTTACATCTATAGGCCTCTAGTTAAAGGCTAATTTGCAGAACCAGTCCTTGAGTAGGCTTTTAGAAGTCAGCCTTTAAAATTAATAATACAAAATCACATCTAGAACTAACAAAAGAATCAAACTTCAATACAATCAATGAGGTGCTTATATGCTTTGCCTTATGTGAACCTTGCTTTAATCCTTTCTTTTTGTGTCTAATCATAAAAAAAATGTAGTCAACAGGTAATCTAAGTGGAAGACAATGGTGAGATGTTGCAAGAATGTGCAGGCAAACAGAAAGAGCAAAACCATGAAAGATGAACTACAGATTTATAAAAATAGTTAAGGCTATTCCTTATTTCCATGCATGAAAGATTTAACAGATAAAGTATAAGCACTTTGAGCAATTGAGTAAGGCCCAAGGCAAAAGACATGTATTAATGTTGTTTTCTCTTGCAAAATGAACAACTATGATTTCAGTTGCAAGTAATTAGAATAATAGATGATACCTGTTTTCTTTTCAGAAGAATATCTGTAATAAATCAAATTATGATTATTATAATTTTAACTAACAAGTTATGGTTATAATAAGATTGTGAATGAGTGTTAAATTAGAGAAGCTAATGAAAGAGGTTGTAGCTAAATGAGTTGTGATTATGATAATGATCTTGAAAACAGTGTGTGTGTGTGTGTGTGTGTGTGTGTGTGTGTATATATATATATATATATATATATATATATATATATATATATCGATCAATAGATAGATAAAATTTATTTCATGGAAGTCCTGAACAATGTACCATACTTACAACCCCCCAGACCACTTACATCCACACCTTCCAGACAATTTGCACCTGTCCCCACACCCATGCAGTAACCATCCTACGCAACCAGTATCTGGCTTTAGATATTTGAGCAAAAAAAGCCTAGAAAAATTGTTTTATGGGACTTCTACTGATAAAATATATTCAAAATTTTAAATACTGCTACTGGAAGGGCTTGAAATACCACAACAGCAATTCATGTTTTCATTCAGAATTGCTGTTTAGAAATATGTTCTAAACAGATAAAAACAAAATTTAGAAATTGCAATCAATGAACTGCACCATATTTTGAGTAGTAATAAATATGTTTTCACAATATGTAAACATTTGAGAAGTGCTATGTCCCCATGTGTTGTGCAAGGTGCATCTGCCATTTTGACTACCATTCTTACCCAACATTGTAAAACTACAACAAAGACACAACAAGCTGAAAATCTAAGTTGGTGTATGAATTCAATAATAATTTTGGAATGACATGTTCTAGACATTCTAATGATTACAAAAGAAAATAATTCAGGGATTTTACTTACTTCAGTGTTGAGATATCCACTTCAGTGTTCGAACAAGATGTGCATCCAAGAAAGCTTGCTAGTTGTATGACTTGATGGCCTGATAGTCGGACCTATTTACACATTTACCATCCTATGGCATTGCAAGGCTTAACAATAAAACCTAATGATTATGTAAATATGGTCTTACTAGAAAAAAAAAAACAACATTTACAACATGTGATGTAACTTTGCAACAGTGGGTCTTACAGGGTTAATGCTTGATGGTGTATATATAAGAGTTTAATGGTACATGTTAGCAAGTTTTTAGGTATATGTAAGAGAGTTTGATGGTACATGTGAGAAGTTTGATGGTATATATGAGAGAGTATATCTGTGTTTATTTGAGGCACTGAGATCATGGTAGTGTTTGTGAGAGGGTTTGGTTGCCTTTATGCAAGGAAATGGTTGTGTTTGTGTTAGAGTATATGTAGGCATGTATGCGCAATTGTAAGTTTTGTCCCAAGCAGCCTCTATGAAATATGACTTTTCTGCACTGAATTAAAATATGATTATAGACAGATAGCAAGGATGAGTGTTTCTTTGTGTCTGTTTCAGTCTGTTGGAGGAACTATTTAGATCAAATTCAGGATGCATATAAGGTGGTGGTATAAAAATATTAGATGTTTGACTATACTTGTGCAAGTGTCAGAGTTTACAATGTGTGTGTGTGTGTGTGTGTGTGTGTGTGTGTGTGTGTGTGTGTGTGTGTGTGTGTGTGTGTGTGTGTGCGCGCGCGCATTGGTTGTAACTGTCAATCTCCTCTTTTCTACAATTTTTTTCTATAGCTCCTACAGATCGATAACATGTTACTGTGTGTGTCTGAGTGGTTAAGACTGGCAAAAGGGGATTTTAGCGCAACAGGATCCAATAAAGTGTATATCAGAGCAGACATGGTCCACAACCATGTGATTTCTGTGTCTTCAACCAAAATCCAATGGCCTTGTCACATCCTATTTGGACTTCAGTAAACACACTGACTAGCAGCAATTACATAAAAGTTTTTGGTTCGCTTTAAAGTTAGTTCTGAACCTTAGTCTGTATTTTCACTTATTTTAGACTAATGCCTATTTTTTTTTTTTTGTTATTTTCACTTTGACAATCCAAGCATAAATGTTTACACAATTTTCTTTTTATAAAAAAAAAAAAAAAAAAAAAAAAAAAAAAAAAAAAAAAAAAAAAAAAAAAAAAAAAAACCCTCAGCGCCTTTCCTCATTCCTTTAAAGGTTTTCTTGCTTTTAAGCTGTTACGGTATACCGAGTTCAGCTCTTACAAAGCAGGTAGATGGTTAGATGCTGAAAGAACACCAGAATTATCATCTCAAAATGAAAGGTTATTAGTCGGAAACCAAAGTTTTGACAAATTATAGTGCATGAAAAGAGCAAAATGGTTTAGCAGTCTGATAAATACCTAGAATCTGATTCAACTTTATGCTTTCTCTTCCCTTTTCATTCACATGCACAATTTGGAGACATCTAATTGTTTTCCTATTATTAAAATCCCCACAATTTTTTTTTTTTTTTTTTTTTTTTTTTTTTTTTTTTTTACACTTGTTTCATTTGAACTAAAATAAGGCTGTAGGGCTTTTGGGTTGTTTGAGTGTGGTCAGTAGCAGCACAGAGGAGTGTGCTCTGATCAATTGCTCCTTTACAGATTCCAGTACCACAATACTGTTGTCTGAAAGACTATAGTCTGGAAACTCAGCAATTTTGTGTCCCAGTGGTGCACAGAAGGCTGTGTATATAGGGAAATAGTAGAGTTTTTAACAATTTACTCATCTTTAAGTAGGCCTTTGTAATTATTAAGGAAAACAATATAGAAGTATTACAGAAGCCAAGAGCGGACGTGTTACGCATAAACTTTTTTTCTGATGGTTTTCTCGAGATAACGACTTAATTTCGAGAAAACAAACTTTGTTTTCTCAAGATCACAAGATGATTGGTGTGTGTGTGTTGAACCTGATTCCATCATTCAAATGCATGCCACACCAGTAGAAGAGGAATTATAAGTCTAAGTCATGACATGCATGTGTAATTCTCTGAATAATTTTATGAATAAGTGATAGGTAGACCATAATGACACCACATTGTTGGTCGTATAATTAAACCTTTGGGAAATTAACTTGTTATATCAAGAAAACGGCCATCATTATTTTGTGATAACAACATAATTATCTCATTATTTCAAGAAAACAGTATTCATTATGTCATTATAACGACATAAATAACTTATCTCGAGTTAACCATCAGGAAGATAAACATGCGAGTACGACCGCTCTTGGCTTCCGTGAAGTATAATTCCAGAAGTATAATTTATGTTTTGGAATTAATCAGTTGTGATTCCGTTTAATATTTTATTTCTCTTTGGTTTAACCATCTCTCTCCCTGTCCCATCGCTCCCTTTTTGTCATATCACCACCTGCTGGACTTAAAGGTCTACTTATTTTCCTTTACTGAAGCTTTTGTTGGATGTTTAAAACAAAGCATTGTCAAACAGTTTTACGAAAACAGAAGTAATGGTGATCTAGTCAATAAAAGTTCCTACAAACAACACATTATTTGTCATATATCACCCTCCACTTATATTTGCACCCCTGGTAAAGGTTCATAAAAAAAAGTCTATAGTATGAAAGAGAGCACATAGTTAGTAGCAGTATAAGCTTAGTCGATGGCTATGTCTAGGACAGAGACAGGGTTAAACACTGACAGACAAGGCAGAGTGTATCATCTATAGAAGTGAAGTTGTTGGCAGCAGTAGTTCAGCGGATGCTTCCTGGAGGGGGCTAAACAGACCTGTCAGAGCAAAACATAATGCCAGGCTAAATGTAGCTTCTATGGCAATAAAAAACAGAGAAAGATCATAAAATTAAAAGGTAAAACAGAAGCAAAAATTGTTGAATAGTGGGAGAATGTTCTTTGTTTGTAACCTTTATTTAACAAGGTAGATTTTATTGAGAATAAAAATCTTTTTCAAGAGAGACCTGGCCAAGAATCTCGCAGAGTACAGGAAAAGTTGTCATTATATCCTCTAGGAGTCTAAACCTATAGCAGCATAATTACAGAAACAGCTCAGGATAACCTTAGTCACTCTAACTGTAAGATCTGCCTCCTATTCTACTTTTAGAAACTCTGGTAACCAATAGTAAACCTGCTGTCTGAGAAGGAAGTCCTCTGTTTAGGAGTATATGGACTATTCAGATCGCTGATATGTGATAAACTTTTATTATTGACGTCTTTATTTGTGCGAAGGAGAATTTTAAATTCTATTCAGAATTTAACGCAACCATTGAAGAGAAGCTAAAAAGGGTGAAATATGATCTCTCCTTTTATGACTTATTAGTCATTGTAAGAGAAAATCAACGAGTGAAAAATGGTTTATTCAAAACCATAAAAACCTGCAGGTTTATTTAATGTAGTATAACTGTGTGTTTTATCCTTTTCTTGATTTAACATTAGCTCTCAATTTTAGTGATCCAAATTCAAGTAAAAAGATCAAGATATGCAAAGCTGCTTGTTTAGAATTTAAACAAAATTAAATTTTGAAATATTAATTGTAAGAGGAAAAACTTAGTCATATTTATTTTATATTGAATGCAAAATAAATCTAATTTTACTTGTGTCATAAAAAATATTAAATAATAATGATATAGCAGAAATATAAGACATTTAAAGCAGGTTTTGACTGTTTGTGCTCATGTGACAAAGTACTTTAATGTTAGACATTAAGATGTAAGTAACTTCAAATATGTCACTGCGGCATTTTGAAGCTCCTTTTTTTCTGGCAAAAAACATACCACAAATGTTGTTTTTATATGTTTGTTTTTATATGTTTGTTTTTTTTTTCCCATTATTTCATGTCACATGCCCTTAAAACCAGATACTGAATTCATAAGAAATACACAGACAAGCTAAGAGCAACAACACACAATGTCAAGGAAAATGTTAAGCTGTCCACCCATCTTTATACAGAGGTGCAGAACCACACTGTAGTAGACTTTTTTGGCCCTCTCTTAAAAGCATTTGCATGTTTTTTGTTGGTGTAGGGACATAAGAGGGCTTATGTTTGTCCCCTTGTGTGTATGTGATGAAAAGGGAGAACATGTAACTTGTATTAAAATGAGGAAAGACAGCTACAGTATGAGGAGGTATTTTAGTGGGTGAATGATACAAGCAAACACTACATGTAGCAAAGGTGTGCATTTCTCACCTGTGTATGTTAGAAATAAAAGGGGGGGATATTTTGTTTTCTAGGTAGGGGGTAGCTATGAGCAAGGAAGACTGAACAAGAAAAAGATGGCATGGGTTTATAGTTGTGCTTACAAGAGCTTGACAGGGGTTCTGTGCATGTCAAAGAAATATCTATGTGCAATCAGACAAGAAAATAGCTGGCATGGGTTGTAATGCTTAAAGGGAAGCAATTCCTCATAGACGGGGAACTTTGCAAGACAACAATATGCACAAATGACACATATAGCAAAATATGGAATGACTCAATCTAGTTATTGAATTACTTTCTCCAACTTAGGTGAGACATTAAAAGAAAATCAAACATCACCAATAAAATAATAATTTCCTTATGCTTAATGCGTCCTTTTTTCACATGTCCTGTCACAGCATTTCATGCATTCCACAGAGAAGGTGGTTGCCTACATGAGCCAGGGTGGTTTTTGCCCTGCAAAAAGGACATCTAAAGACAGTATCCTAATTGAGTGATTGACTTAATTAAATCAGGCCTTCATCCAGGATCAAAGTAGGAAGGCCACACGCTGTAATAGTAACCTGTGTTTGTGTGACCTTCAAACATTTATAATATTTGCGTGTGTGTGAGTGTGTGTGAGCATATATGTAGAAAATGTAACATTTCACATTAACTTTTAAAAATTAAAAAGCAAACTTGAATTGAGGTATTAAAGATTACCTTTTATATTCACTTTAGGTCTCAAGTTTGAAGTATGAAAAAGCTTTTTCTTAAAATAGACATTTCTAATCTATTTTTATGTTTTTCAGGTCCTTATACTTCTTGATAAGCAAGTACAACAAGTGAGAAAATGGGGCTGGGAGATATTAAATAAAAGCTAAAAATGGAAAAAGTTACACTAATAAGCCTTCAGAGTGTAACATCAGAGGTCTGAAAGTATTTTAAACTGGTAGCAATTTAAAAAAAAAATGTCAGGTTTACTTTGGGCTCCGGCCTCAAGAGTTAATTAGTCAGGTTGGATCAGGCTTGGCCACGTTTATGGGCTTGGGCGGGTCAGGTTGGATTTTTATAGGCCTGATTTAAACTCAAATGTTTCCTGCTGAGGTGTTGCAGTATCGAGGATGTGCGATTGTGAAACGCCAATTCTGTTTTGCAGGACATGAACAGAGCTGTGTCTTTCTTGGCGGCGCTTCTTTCTGTGCCTCGCTGTCTTCTTCCATACCTGCTAATAGTACTTAGCATTCGTCAACAGCTCATTGGCGCAAGTGAGAGCATCGCACAACACAAAAAATCATCTAGCTGAAACAGTGCACTAAATAGTGAAACATAATTTAATGAAGCCTTGAGGGAGATAACCTGCCTTGAGAATTTTTTAAAAATCAAGGTCCTCAAATCATTCCATGAATCGTTACAGCCCTAGTGTATCTGTGTTGAGTGGTTGTATGTGAGCCAGTTAGTCACCGAGAGGTTCATGGTTGTTGGTGTAGCAAGAACA
Organism: Anableps anableps; assembly: GCA_014839685.1. Lineage (NCBI taxonomy): Eukaryota > Metazoa > Chordata > Actinopteri > Cyprinodontiformes > Anablepidae > Anableps > Anableps anableps. The sequence goes on from CM026066.1 coordinate 32,758,060, forward strand.
GCAGAAAGCCTGCAGCACAAAGCACCCAAGAGCCACAAAAGACAGGTGGACTTGCCTCTGGAAGACCGAAGCAGCCCCAGGCAAAAACACACAGGGCACCACCTTAGGGCAGCCATACAGAGAAAAACAGAGAAAGGTTTTCAGTGGAGTATAGGAGCAGCAGCCCCTAGGCCAAAGAGGAAAAGGGTGAGACGTAGGCCACCAACTCAACTCAACCACACAGCCATCTGCCGTTATGCAAGCCAAGCCAGGGATCCAGTCCCCATAGCAGCACAGGACCTACATCAATCCCGAGCATCAAGATCTTTTAGGGCCAAGTTGGAAGGACCTCCAACACATAACTGGGAGCAACAGGCCACTTGATAGGAGCCCACAACTTTGTGATCTGGTCATCCCCACATCTGCAATCCTCGCCAAACTGCCAAAAGAGCAGAAACAGAAAAGCGTTTGGGCAGTCTGATAGAGACGCCATGCATGAATCTGCCATGCACCACCACCACCAGCAGGCAAGGCGGGTGAAGTGTCACCCAAGGACACAATGATGGAGATGGATGGAGTGGGGCTCAAACCAGCAACCCACCAATTATGGGATGAACTCCTACCACCATCGCCCCTGTTGCTATTTTCTTGACTATTTCTTGAGCATCTGTGACTAAGGCAGCATGAGTACGACAATTGCATTAAAGCGAAAAAGAAGTAGAGCATCTCACATTCTAGTTCTAATAATTCTGCAAACCAGTCAGAAATGGGTGTAAATGTTTTGTAGAAGTAAAGATTTAGAGTTGTCTCAAGGGTGACCTGACCCATTCCAACAACACAATGTTTATCCACATTTGGAGGAATAAACCTTTAATATCCAACTTAAAAAATAAACATATATTATGAACTAATCTAATATCTAATATCACAAACAAACAATTGTGGATAATTTCCCCAATCCAGCTGTTAATGCTTCAGTAATTCTTCTTATTATATCTCTATATGAGTGTTGCTTAAGGAATAATAGAACATACAGTCATGCTTAAATGGCTCGTTAGCCATGGCTTTAACTCAGACAAATATTAAAAAAGTGAATACCAATACATTTTTATCATGGTCATCATATCAGTTTGTTTGTTTATCCTCAAAACAAGTGGAATATTACATGATGGTTTTCATGCTTTTGGACTTTAGCCAGTTCAGCATATGATCCATCCAGGGACTGAAAATGGAAACTTTTTGAACAGACACATCAGCTTCACCAAATCACTGTTTTAAGTTCACTTTATGTTGGTTAATTTGAATTTTGAATTTCCAAACATTGGACTTTACTCACATTGTGCAAGCATGAGATGCACAGTAATCTTGCACAAAAACAAAACAAAAAAAATAAATAAATAAAAATAAAAAAAAGAAATTGGAGACACTGTATTACATATTGTAGAGTAACATATTTTAGTATCCTGGTGGCTCTATTAAGGAAGGCTGGTTTTTATTTTCAAACTATACAATGCCAAACCAAATTCTGTATAACTTGACTTTTTGAAGTGCAAGTGTTTAAGAACCATGAAGCCATGAACAAAAGGATGTTAAAATGACTGTTACTGAAAGACTAAGTCACTAACAAGAACACTGTTAGTGTGTCTTCCTTCAGAGGTTTTGTACTATTGATCTATCCTACAACCATCTATCAGTTTTCACCTTGAGAGCATATGCTGGTATGTCACATGCACATATTTTAATGAATATTTAAGAAATGCAGTATATGCAAGTTCTGTTGTTGTGTAATAATAATTTTTTTTCCTAGCACCAAACTTGTAGTAACCCACAGCTCAACATAAGCAAGCCATAGTTTGTGCTGGTTCATATGTGAGGGTTATTTCACGTTTGTCCTTTGTTTCTGCAAGCTCATTTCCCCAGAGTCCCTCCTGTCCTCTTTGTGACAACCTCACTGTATTCTTGACAGCTCAGATACACACTCACTCCTTCTATTACACACACACCCACCCACCCACCCACCCACACACACACACACACACACACACACACACACACACACACACACACACACACACACACAAAATGTTTTTGTTAGCCTTAAAGTGTGCATTGAAAAAATGAAACTGACACTTTGGACATTCTCAAAAAAAGTGCACTTATTGTTATGTCAGTACTGGTTGGTGCTTTAGTGGATATTTGAATAATATTTTCATATTATCTTCTCAGGTATGTAGTGAATACAGTCTTCTGTTCAGCCACATTGTTTTGTGGCTGAACAGAAGACTGTAAAAAAGTAAGAATAGTCTTCTGAAAGACTTTAAGAAGACTTTCTTGTAAAAAGGTCATTGCTACAACTTCAGTTGAAATATCAGTATCACAGCTGAATACTATTAAAGCAGGCAAAATCCAGTCAGTATCTTTGTACAGCCAAATGACTTGTAATTATAATTTCTGATTTTGGAGTAATGTTGTACTGTAAACAATGAAAGTGCATCCTGGAGCACTTGTTTGCAACACTTTTGAGTCATGAAAGCAGGAATGTATTCATGACTAATTAAAAGGAATTCAGTCTCATCTTTTCATAAATTGCAGAAATTAATAGTTCCTTATATATTGCCAACAATGATTCACTTTATATAACTAGAGCAATCAGGATGTTAAAGATGAAAAACAAGCTGACAAATTCATTGTTGTAGCAAAAAAAATGCCCCAGGTCATAATTTATCTCCAATAAACCAGGTTAAAAGGACTCAGGGTGCTTTCTCTGGATTGGTAGGTGCCTCCTAATGTGCAGGATGGGACTAAATAAAATGACAAAATAATCAAAAGATGGTGTTCAAATTTACACACTTGGTTTTGGGGTCAGTGTGGAGCCAAATCCTGGGATGTTTTGCACCTCTGAGTTCAGAACACATAAAAGTTATGTCTGTCTGTCGTAAGAATCCCTAGAGTTCATTTTTCTCCCACAAATATACAGAAGCATACACACAAACCTGCAGTCAGCCACCAGCTGTGAAGATGCTGAGGGGGAAATGCTGTAAGTGACAACTTCCTCTGAGCAAAGTGTGGAGAATTGTTCCTCCATGTTGTTTTCTTGTTCTTCTCCCATTTCCATCCCCCCTCCCCTCTCCTTTTGCTATACCTTGTTTTCTCCCAGGGGATGGTTTCTCTTTTTCTTGCCAGCAGTGAATGTCTTTTAGCGCATGTGTGCGTGTGTTTGTTCTCCATTGTCCTTTGAATTTCCCCTGAGACCACCACTTTCCTGTGGTACTCTTTGATAAGACACCCCTGTCCTCCTAGCCCCACTACAAGGTGTGAGGGACTCCGTGTATGTTTATGGATTGTATATGTGGCTTTTGCCTCTTGAGGGAGATTTTTTTATTTTTTATCCTCACCACCTGCCTGTCTTGAGAGAACGAAACCAGTGAGGAGTCAGCAGTAGGGTTTGAATTACAGAAGAACTTTGGGGGCTGGGGAGTCCCCTGAAAGGAAAGCATTTTAGATATATTGTTGACTTTTCTGTGATTATTAGTTATGTATCGTCTTGGTACAATGCACTGCATTGATGCACATATTGGTTTCTGCATCTTTTCCTCTGTTAAAAATATAGTATCCCTTATAGAGTGAAGTTGGCCTTTTAATGGCTTTTATGGTTTTCCAAAGTTTATCATTTACAAAAAATAAAGTTTTGTGAATATTAACCCACTTAAATCTTGATAAAAGGTGGTCTAAAAATGTTTTTGAACATTTCAGTGTGGAAAAAGTTTGCCATGCACACCTTTTATAACGTTATATTTTTTAGGAACATGTGTATAACATTATTATATTTCATAGGAACGTGTTTATTTTAAAAGCTACAGCTGCAACTAATGATTATTTTAGTTGTCGATTATTCTAGCAATTATTATGATGATTAATCGATTAAATGATACTCAATAAACAACTCAATTCCTTTTTTTAAATCAGAAAATAAACATTTTATTGCCTGAAATGCAGTAACATTCCTTTAGTGAACCCTTGACCATTTGTAGAAGAGGATGCATCTGCAGTGAAAGATTACTTCTAACAACATATAATATCAACATGTGAAAAGCTCAGCCCTTTTTGCTGGACTTATCTTCAATACAGTGTTGGGCTGATCTTTTTTTTTTTTTGGTTTAACCAATTAATAGCAAAAGGATAGCAAAAGGTGCTTAATATAAGATTTTTTTTTTATTTTTTATTTTTTTTATTTTTTTATTTTTTTTTTATTTTTTATTTTTTTACAGAATCTGAACCATGTGAAGCTAAAACTATGCCATTTGAGTTCTGGGTAAAACATATTTACAAATTTTCTTTTATCTTAAATGCAAACTGTATATAATTTTTGTACAGTTTTGGCTCATTTACTGGTCTGAGTATGTTGTTCTTTCAGCAATAGCCTTTTTTAAGTCTGTATACATCAGATAATGATTAATCAGTTGCTGAATTAGTTGATGATTATTTCAACAATTTATTCATTACGATAAACCAATTAACCATTTCAGCCCTAAAAAAATGTCTGTTAATATTTTTTTAGGAATATTACTTGTGTTGGTCCCTCATAAGTGCAGTAAGATCATAGCATTCTCTCCATACACTCCAATGTACTGTTTTTGGAGTCCAGTACTTTCTAAGGAAGTTATCTCATATCTTATTTCATATCAAAGTTGAAAAGCAAAACTGCCATGGTCAGGCTCCTTTCTTTGCACAGTTCAAACATTTTCTCTTACCACCTGTGATATTTGTACAGCAACATTTGCTCAGACCTTTTTTTCCTTTTTGATAAAAAAGCCTGAATGTCCAAAAAAGCCTGTTCTCCTGTGCATGTCAGAGACAAACAACAATGGAAAAAGCTTAGACTAAGGATGCCACTAACAGAAGAAGGATAAGATTGGACTTGGAGCTAACAGATATTCCTCAAAATAAGAGTTCCTGTATTTTATTGGGGTCTTCACAAGAAAGAATGCTCAACCTCCAAATGGACTTAAAGCTATGCAGTTATGTTTCCAAAATTAAGTGAACACATAGTCTTCAAAACAAAGCGCTCAGTTTTATGCATGTTGGATTATTAAAACAACAGACTGATAGTTGCTCATGGCCTAAAACGCCAGTTGAAATAAAATTTATTTGGACATTTAAAATATAAAAAATACTGTTCAAAGTGAAAGACTCGGTCCAAAACAGTTAAACCCAAAATTCCTACCTATGGCAGATGTAAATTTAAAATTATTTTTCATTTAACCAATAAATTTGTTAGGGTATAAGACAAAGATAATGAAGCAATTTAAAAGGGGTATCAGATTATTATTATTTTTTTAATTATTATTATTAATCTGATTTTATGTAGATTTCAATAAAAAAAAAAGGCATGTTAAAAACTTTAAAACCTTCACTGGTATTACTGGCGTCACTGGCATTACATCATCGAACCATTCTTCTATATGCTTTTAAGCTTTTTTATGTTTCTTGTGATGTCATGTTATCTTTGGTGATGAGCTCTGAGTCATTGGAAGGCCTTCATGCCATCACCCTAATTTTTAGCTTCTTTCACTATGGGTGGTTCAAGACATGGGACAACTGGGGCCAGTACCCCTGTAGAACAGGGTCCTGCTCCTCTTTTGGCCCCTGTACTGAAGAGATAATACTAAATTAATTTCTTATGATATTCAATGGCACAGAAACCATAACTAATTGGTCTCATGGACCAGTTTAATTTTTGTATTAAACATTAAGGTGTTGCACTTTTAGCTTCAGCTGTTTTGAGAGAGGATCCCAGTTAACATCCGATAGAGCAATGCTCTGCAACCTGCTTCTCTGGATCTGCAAATGGATCTCTGGTTCTGTGGCTCACCTTATATATTAAAGAATGAAATATTACCCTGTTTTTTGTTGTTTGTTTCTTTTGTTCTGTGCCACCATGAAAAATCACTGGCCACACCCTGGCGCCTGTGGTAAATTTGGTCTAGAAGTGGCACTGCCTTTCACTGATCCCACAAGAGATTAAAGATGGGACTCAGGCTGTTTTCTTTCAAAACATTAAAATTACTTCCAGCTAGAAGAAATGTCGGTAAAATTAAAAAGTACCTTCAAACCTAAATCTGCAAGGAGTATGAATAACCCTGAATTTTATATGTTAAACTTTTAATAAAGTGTTTTTTTAAATACCCTGATGGAGCTAAACTAACCATCAACAAGATTCATGGCTTTTACAGAAGGTTTGTGTAGTCTCAGTATTTCATAGGTAACATTATGCAAAAGCTCCATAATACAAAACTAAACCAGTGGTGAAAATGGAACAAAAAATGTTGGCATTTCAAAAGTAAACTCATAAAAGCTCACAAGAATAAAAGTCTTACTTTTTCATAGTTCAGTCATCACTATAGTAAGTCACAACACATACAACACATAGGTCTGAAATATCCTTGGTTCCCCTGCCATTAAATCACACCAAGTGGTAGACACCACCATATATTCTTTTGGAAACTTTTGATTTTTACTTATTTTTCATGATGGATAATTCTAATATTTGTATTTCTAAAAAGAAGCACATGAGCCAGTTTCATTTTCTTAATGAAACCAAGCAGTTTCATAGAAACTGCAGTGTGTTGATCCAGTTCATGTTGGTGTGTATTGTAGTTACAGCTGTGACAGAAAGATGGACAGGTCCTTGGCACTGAGTCCACTGGAGGTGTTGAAAGATCTATGTGTGTCCTTGTGCTTCCCCCTGGGTATTTGTGCCAAGTCCTTTCTTTCTCACATGACATACACACATGCGTGTGTATGTCATACAAATGCGTTTAAAGACACACACCTGCACAAACAACTGTACTTTCCCTCAGAAATGAAAAAACTTCAGAATATCCCAATCAACCTTTCACAGCCATTCCAGTAAAAATCCCAAACAAATCAGAAGTAGACACTCTGGCAAATAGAGAAAATAACATAAACATTATCAACAAGCGGTGATCTTCCCGTGACTGCAATCATGATTTTATCTACACTGGTCTAGACTGGCTACTAAGTTGTTTAATTGATGGTTAAAAAGAAAGTGGGGGTGGAGGGGTCAATAATTTCTTCTAATCAGCTTCAAGAGTCCCACAAGTACCAAACAAGTTAGACACCAAAGTGAGTCCAACCGTCATCTCAGAAATCATTCACTGCTGCCAGAAGTGTCTCCGTTTATCTGGGTTTATAGGCTAAGCCATCCCAGCTTCCCCAAGCAGTTCCCAGAGTAATTTAATATAAAAAAGATACAGATCTTCCTGTTCTTCTTATTTTACAGTCAGCTATCAAGTTACAGAGAGAAAAAAAAAATACCTGTACTCAAACTAGTTGAAGTGTTCAGTTTTTTGTGCTTGAAGTTGTGCATTGTACTGCTGTTAAAATGCTTCATTCTCATTAAATCTCTGAAATTAATGTAGTTATAGATCTTCAGAATTGAGAGTTGTAGTCTTTTTGTGATTTACATGGAGTTTATTTCAAACAGTTTTACTTTGTTATGAAACCACATTTAGAATCAGCAATGCCTGTAGACATCTCAGTATTAAACTGAATTAAATTGTTATAGTAAGTCAAATCAGACATAATCGTTTAAAAATATGTGGTTGTTGGCCAAGGGCACATAGAGTACATACATATTATTAGTTTCACAACTTATTCTTTTCAGTTGTGTTCGAGATTGTTAATGGTGATACTTTTTCTTCCTTTTCACTTCTGAAATTGGGAAATATGCAAAATATTGAAAGCAAAAGGACTTCTACTAGATGTCAATAGTAAGCTGCCAAAGAGTGACACCATGATGCACAAAATACAGTTTACAGTAACAGACAGTTACGCTCTATGGTTCCAGGCAGCACATCATTAGTCATACATGGTACTGTGTTTCAATTGTAGGGGCTACAAAAGCTTTTCTCATGGCAAAAGAATTATTTTCAAGATATTTGGCTGCTTCGAAAAAAATAATTGAAAGGCAAATTGTAATTTATTAATGTTTTATGCTTTAAATATTAAGATTTCTGGCTCTAAAGTATGATGGTATTTGCTCTCTAATTTGTTCAAATTACACATCAATCATTTCTCATCACACCCTAAAGTACAAAGATTAGAAGTCATCTTAAATAGCATTTCATAAACATTAGCAACAAAAACACTAACTTGGCTTTCTCTATAACTCATTTCATAGATCAGTATTCTATATCAGCTATATGAACATAGTTATTTTTTTATGTAAAAGCACACTTTTCCTAGATCCAGTTTGTTAGAGCCAAACAATTCAGAGTATGACCCCCTTAACAGCTGTGCTTAAACAAGTCAGAGGAGATGTTTATCACTTTAAAAAGTATAAGAACACAGTCATATTCAATAAATTAGAATATTATTGAAATGTTCATTTATTTCAGTAACTGAATTCACCAAACAAAACACATTATATAGAATAATTACACACAAACTGGTGTTTACAAACCTTTTTCCTATTAATTTTGATGATTTTCCACATAGTGAATGGAAAACACAACATTAAAGATCAAATCTTGACATCGGACCAATAAAAGAATATTTTTATTAAAAAATGGTGTCTTGAAAAGTATGTTTAATACCTCCTTAAAGGTTATTTTCAAAACAAACTTTTAATCTGACAAAGAGCCTCATTGAAAAGTACATCTAATTTATTTGAATGTAACTGTGCTTTATAGTATCTTAGGATTAGCTTGTCTGAAAGAAAACAATCTGAAAAGTTGTGAAAAGCATGGACTTCTGGAGTTTTTTCATTTGGTCAGTTTTCTGGAGAGCAACTCTTTTGTGTGTTTAGGTGTGAGGATGTCTTCGTATGTGTATGCACTACAGGACAGTGTAATATTGTTTCAGATCCTAGTGGTTGTGACGGAGCTAACACCTGAATGAACCTGTCACTGCAGACACATTTCTTTTTCTGCTCCAGTGATTACATTGCCCTGAAACACGCTCAACAATTTTTGGATAGGTCTCGGCACATGTGTGATATCGGTTTGTGCACAAGGTGGAGAGAAGGGAAGAGTGTGTTTCTTGTGTATCGCCTGTGTGCATGTATCTATGAGAGTGAGAAAGACAGAAACGGAGAGTGAGAGTGACAGAGCATTGTGTCTCAGTGTGTATGTGTCTAGATTTGTCCAGGCTTTGAGTTATCGTCCTATGAAAATGTAAAACTGGTCTGGTGCAAATGTGTCCTTTAGAAATTAGGAAACAAAAAAAAAAACAAAACAAAACAAAAAAAAAAAAACGAAAAAGAGATTAACACTGATAATTAAATAAAAATGAACAAACACAGAAAATATGTCAGATCAATAAAAAAACTAACAAGTTTAAGTGGGAAGGTGTTTACCAATTCTTTTATAAAGTTTTTTTCCCTGTTTAATTTTGCTGTGCTCACCACCAAGTTTCGTCCACATGGCTTTAAATTAACTCAACTTAGTATTTAGATGGATTTTCTTTTGAGGAATGACTATTTTAACAGCAATATTATTTCAAGTTACTAAGCATGGATGTATCAAATTGATGGATCCTTCCTTCCTTCCTTCATGAAGGAAATGGAAGAACAGCAAACAAAGTATAATAAGCAAAATGTAACATTTGTCTCTCGAAATTCTAAACAACAGCAATATGCGATGGCAAGGTATGATGGGAGACAGAACATGAGGAGGATAGGTGGAGACAAATGACAAAGATCAAGCATGACAGTGAAATAAGAGGTCAAGGCAAAATGACACTCCATCAGCTTTTCCGCCATAATCTACTTCTTTCAATTATCATCCACCCATTTCCTCAGACAAATGCATTGTTTCTCACACAGACACACCATTTACGGCAAACCCTCTATGACTTCCTTTACTATGACCTTTAATTTATGTCTTTGAACAGTTTAAACACTAAAAATTACATTACAGCTTTACATTATTTTTCTGGATTCACCATCCCAGGGATATGTGTATGTGACTGGGTGTGAAAGTAACTGAAAATTATTTTAAGGAATAGACAAAAAACACCATAATGCTATAATTTCTGGTTATACCCCTTGAACTTTTCGATATTTTGTCACATTACAAGCACAAACATAAATATATTTCATTGGAATTTTATGTGAAAGACCAACACAAAGTGGTATACAACTGTGAAGTAAAAAGAAAATTATACATGATTCAAAACATTTTTTACAAATAAAAAACTGAAAAGTGCCGTGTGCAAAAGTATTGAGCCCCTTTTCTCTGAGTGCAACCAATTGCCTTCAGAAGTTGCCTGATGATTGCTAATGACTAAATGGAGTCCACCTGTGTGTAATCTAATCTCCATACAAATACAGCCGCTATGTGACTGCCTCAGAGGTTGGTTAAGAGAATATTGGGGAGAAAACACTCATACAAAGAATATAAAATATATATAAAAAGAATAAAGAAAAAAAAATTCTGTACAGTAAGGTAAAATTTCAGTCTAATCACTGTGTAGTTGTAAAAAATACTCCAGTCCAAAGGAATGTCTAACTGAGTTGGTTAATTTAAAATGTACAAAATGTGCATGTCTGAGAGCATTAAAAATACAAGCTATTTACAGTTAGTGACAAAAGAAAAATGGTAGAGTTGTACAGATATTAGCATGGAAATAAACACTTTTTGATTTTGTTGTGAGCAATGATGGTTATAGAGTCTAACAACTGCTGGAAGGAAGGATCTTCTATAATGGTCCTTAGTGCACCTAGGATGCAGTAGTCTGTCACAGGAAGAGGTCTTCAGCTCAGCAATAGCTTAATGCATAAGGTGGAAGACATTGTCCATCACTGATGTTATTTTAGCTAGAGTCCTTCTAACTTCTACCACCTGCATTGGGTCAAAGGGGCATTCTTGTACAGAGTTGGCATCATTGTTATGAGTCCAGTCTAGTTTGTTGTTCAGGTGAACACCCAGGTACTTATAAGCATTCATAATCTCAATGTCCACTCCCTGCATGTTCACCAATGTCAGTGAGGTGGGTCTGCGCCTGCGGAATCCATCATCAGCTCCTTGGTTTTAGCAGCATTGATCAGGAGGTGGTTCCTCTGGCACCAGTCCACAAAGTTCTGAGTCCACTGTCTGTACTCTGAGTCGTCTCTACCTGTTATGAGGCGAGCTATGGCAAAGTCATCCGTGAACTTTTGCAGATTGTAGCGTGGGAAGTGGATGGAGAAGTCTGCAGTCTGCAGTGCAGAGGGTGAAGAGGAGCGGTGCCAGCACAGTTCCATGAGGGACCCCCGTACTGCAGACCAGACTGTCAGAGATACAGCCCTGTATCCTCATATACTTTGTGCAGCCAGTAAGGTAGTCCAATATCCACATGGACATGTGGTAGTCCACTCCTGACAGCACCCTCAGAAGTCCTGGCTGGAAGGTGTTGAAAGCACTGGAGAAATCAACGAACGAGATTCTCACAGTGCTTCCAGGTTTCTCCAGGTGGGTCAGAACTCGGTGTAGGAGGTAGTTGATGGCGTCATCCACCCTGATGCCAGGGTGGTAGGCAAATTGCAGCAGATCCAATGAAGATGTTACCAGGGGGCATAGATGTTTGAGGACCAAACATCTAAAGGAGTATGGCACAACTGTAAACCTACCGAGACAAGGCCGTCCACCTAAACTTACCGGCTGAGCAAGGAGAGTACTGATCAGAGAAGCAGCCAAGAGACCAATGGTGACTAGATGAAATGCAGAGATCCACAGGTCAGGTGGGGGAATCTGTCCACAGGACAACTATTAATTGTGCACTGCACAAATGTGGTCTTTTGAGTGGCAAGAAGAAAGCCATTGTCAAAAGAAAACCATAAGATGTCCCATTTGCAGTTTGCCAGAAGCCATGATGGTGACACAGCAAACATATGGAAGTTTTTTTTGCCAAAATGCAAAACAATGTGTGGCAGAGAACTTACACTGTACATCACTCTGAACACACTATCCCCACTGTCAAATATGGTGGTGGCACCATCATGCTCTGGGAGGAGCTTCTCTTCAGCAGGGACAGGAAAGGTGGTCACAGTTGATGGGAAGATGGATGAAGCCAAATACAGGGCAATCTTGGAAGAAAACCTGTTGGGTCTGCAAAAGACTTGAGACTGGAGCAGAGGTTCACCTTCCAGCAGGACAACAACCTTAAACATAAACCTAGGGCTACAATGGAATGGTTTAAAACAAAACATATTCATGTATCATAATGGCCCAGCCAAAGACCAGACCTAAACCCAATCAAGAATCTGTGGCAAGATCTGAAAACTGCTGTTCACAAATGCTTTCCATCTAATCTGACTGAGCTTGAGAAGAATGGGCAAAAATTCTAGTCAATAGATGTGCAAAGCTGGTAAAGACTTGCAGCCGTATTTGCAGCAAAAGGTGATTCCACAAGGTATTGACTCAGGGGGGCTGAATACTTTTGCACACCACATTTTCAGTTTTTTATTTGCAAAAAATGTTTTGAATCATGTATAATTTTCTTTCTACTTCACAGTTGTATACTACTTTGTGTTGGTCATTGACATAAAATTCCAATGAAATATATTTGTTTGTAGTTGTAATGTGACAAAATATGGAAAAGTTCAAGAGCATGAATACTTTTGCAAGCCATACATATAGTGTTTCTTCCTGCCATTATAAAAACAGAGCAATATTGTGCATGTTGAACTTGTATCTGTATAGTTTTGCCCAAAAGACCTTTTGTGTTCCACTGATTGTGAATTGCAACTGCATAACCTTTTTTGGATGAAAGAAATTGCTACATTTCAGATAGCAATTTAATTAGTGGAATTAGTGCTAAAAGTAGCTTTATTACACCATCTTATTCTACTCAGTGATTTTGTAATGAGCTCTTCAGTTCTTTCTGTCATTAATAAAATCCTTCTGAATCTGTCAACAGATCTACAGAAAGAACATAGAGAGCTTGAGAATTTTTGTCATACTGACTAATCAAATTACATATTTTACACAAAACTGATGAAATTAGAATGTGTAGCAAGCAGAGAGGCAAACCTGGGAATAAAAATCTACTCTTTAAAGAGAACTTTATTAGGTTCTATAAAGTAACTCTTTAGTTTATGGTAAAGTACCTGATCAGTTTTAGGTAAGAACCTGGTAACTTCCAGAAAGTACCTGGTAATAACTAACTACTGGTTCCATAACTAACTACTAATTTCTGGAATAATATACTGAGAGTTTTAACAAATATGTAAAAAAAAAAAAACCCAGAAAAAATATGTACTTTAAAAACAAATGTTATGGTTAAACAGACCTAACAGTTTTAATAAGGATTTTAGGATATTATTGAACAAAGAAAGGTAAAAACCAGTCTCGTCAGGAAACATCAAACTAAACAAGGAGCTGTGGCCCCACGGATGTTTCTCAAATCAATAAATAATTTAAGCAAAACACTTCTAACTTGAGGTAATTAAAACTACCCAAATCTTCCCTCATTCAGAAGAAAACCAAAAAATACATTTCTATAGCAACATGCAAACAAACAAATACATATGAAGTATCAGGCCTAAAATTTGTGGTGCTAAACAGTGTAAAGTAAACAATTTAAGTGTGGTAAAGGGAGAAAAGAACTAGGACAAGTTCTGCCTCCAAGTATGCAATTGAAGTAGCTGGGCTATTACACAAAGTGTTGCTCCACAAATTAAATTGGTTTCTAATCAAGTGCAGTCTCCAAAACATACAATAATTTAAGCACATAACAACAAAAGACACTGATTCGAGGTGCCCACATTAAATCACAGCTGCCTAGAATATGAGTGTGCTCAGGTTTTTAAGCAGTTGCAGATGATAACCCAGGTGAGAAGAAGGCAGAGCTGACTGGTTCACATGGGGCTGGAACACCTATCCAATCAGCAGCAGCAGAAAGTATAAAGTAACTGAGAAGGTGAGCCCAGATTGTAACCAATCAGACTGGTATTGGTAGATTCTACTTTTGATACAGAGAACAGAATGAGTCAAATGCAAACAAAAAAAATTATGGTTATTGTTGCCAGGGTTGTAGCACTATGACATTAAAAATAATCCAGTATGTTCACTAGGCTCACAATTACTCAAAATGGCATGTGAGACTGCCCCAGTGTAAGCATGCACAAAACTTTAACGGGGCGGTTATAGGAGTTGTTTTTGAGGTAGCATATTGTGGTCCAATGTGGTTTATTGGGGAGTTTTTCATCTTGCACTTCAAAGGCAAAAATGTACCAATATGGCTGTCAAAAAAAACCCTGATTATTGAAAACAGATATTTTACATTTAGTGTGCATCAATACTTCTGACTACACCTTCCAAGATGTCCTCAGTGTGTTGCACACCTGTAAAACAATTCCTCAGGATGACAGCTGTGTGCAACACTGTATAGAACCCCAAGCCCCCTTCCTTCCCATTTGAATCTTTTCATGTTGTTGATAAGATGATGAAATACTGATAGAGTTCATTCCTTCCTTCATCATCAAGACAAAAAACTGATGATGAAGATGCAGAAACTCCTAACATATACTGCTATATTTCCACTGATTGTTACGTAAGAGGTATCAGATTTACATAATTTTTGTGCAGATCTGATACCCATTGTGGTAGTAATTTGGTTGAATAGTCATGAAAAACATATTTGAGTACTAAAAATGCAGCCCCATCGTGTTTACCTTGAGACTAAAGAAAGTTTTCCCAATTTTTTTTTGAAGCAGTTCAATTTGAACAGGTTGTGGAGGTCTTGGAGACCAAAGGGCTGTCTAAGGCTACGTTCACACAGCAGCCGAATGTGACCAAATCTGATTTTTTTTTTTTTTTTTTTTTTTTTTTTTTTTTTTTTTTTTTTTTTTTTTTTTGTACATATATGACCCATATCTATTTTTTTCACGGCAATCTGAATGGCCCAATTCCAACCGTAAGCCCCCCAATATCCAATTTGTGCCACTTTCATATGTGGTACTAAATCAAATACGAATCAGATCATTTTCAAAGTGTCTGCAGTCTGAACAGCCATGTCGCATTTCATCTGACGTTTACGACATTGACATGCATCATAATTCTGCAACAGAAGCCAGATGTGGTAAATCCAGATGTAAACAATGGCTGAAAATCATAATTATGAATTTCAGAATTATGAAATCTGTGTCAGTGAAGCGCATCACATCACAATCCCACCACTCCTGATTCAGACCACTCATCCAAACAGACTTCTCTACAGAAGCTGCCATTAATGCTCCTCAAAAGGTCATTTCTATTAGTTGTGCTTTCTTTTTATTAGCTTCCTTCATATTACTAAGATCCTGTGATGATTCTGTTGAGTCCAATTGCTGGAGAAACGTCAAAACTGATCCATAGAGACTGGCATTCATTATTACTTGCATAAACAATGAGCTGCTGTGTGACATCAACGTTCTTCTGCACATGCAGGTTGCTTTGGTGTCATAAACTGTTAACACATAAACTGTTAAACTGTCATAAACTGTTAAACTGTTAACACAGAAGAATTGCAGTTCCATTTAATTAGCAGTATGAACGACAACTCAAACAAAAAAAAAAAAAAAAAAAAAAAAAAAAAAAAAAAAAAATCTGATTTCAGAAAAATTCGGAATTGAGTGCCAAGACCTGCTGTGTGAATGTAGCCAAAATCTGGTGTGAAAGAACCTTCAAACAAAGACAGTGGATACAACACCTGTCCTAAAAAATCACAGATACAAGTTAAAGAATTCTGTGGGTCCCAGCAAATTCTATTTGGCTTGGGAGTACAAAAGTATTACTTTCTTAATATTTGGATACAGATACAAGCTATGAAAAAAAATTATTACATTAGCTGTCTATAAAGCACCCAAGCTTGCTTACAATCCTACACATTGCACATTAGCCATCAAAAAGTAAACCTTTCTCCATGGCAAAGTCAGGATGAGTCTTCAATAAACATGTCAAATAACTGATATCCTCTCTCTGTCTTTATAGATTGGACAGTCACTCGTATGAGGTGATGCAGCTGGACTTTGAGGTTGATAACGTGATTAATCTGGAGCCAACCCAGACTTTGAAATGGACTGTGGAATACCCCACAAACACACAGACGGCTTTGAAGCAAACAGAAAAAGTTTCCTACCTCTACATTAGCAATTCTGACTTCCAGGGCATTGTGCCGCTGGCAGAGGTAAGAGATTTTCTCCCAGATGAGAACAGATACAGATCTATGATCACAGCAGCACATATTTTTCATGCTCGAATAGATTCCATTTTTCATCTCTCCCCTGCTCCTCCTCCTAACCTTTATGTTGATACCCCCAGTTTGTCCCATACCTTCAGGTTAGTCAAAGATTAAAGTTCACATTGTTTATCCTCCTCTTGCTGTAGTCCTTATGGGCTCACATGCCACTGATTTTCAACCCACTAAAGGTTTCAAAATAAAAACTAGACCCATAAAGATGCACAACAACGTACTTGGTCAATAGTTGACACAGACTCACATTTTCAGTCAGTCGTCTGCCCTTTTACATGTATATGCTACATATATCTGCATCAATCCAGAGTCTAAACCACGAGTAAGGGTTTCAGAAAAATCTACCTATGGCCTCCACACCTATGCTTTGTGTGCAAGCTGTTTTCTTTCATAAAGCTGAAATTGGTTTGATTGAAGAAGTTTTAGTTGCAGTGCAATGAAATAAATCTACAAAACATGTTATTGCTTGCAACATCTGTAACATTTCCTTATCTATAAAGCTAACACTTTCACGACACACATTCACAACCTTAAATCAGCTTTAGGTAAAGCAAACTAAAGAGCACCAGCTCAAAATGAGATTGAGGATGCTTTTCAAAAATGCTCCTACTTCCATTACTACTAAGGTAGAGCTAATCTGACCTGATAGCCCTCCTTCACACAGGAAAGCCCCAGTGACAAAATCTAATTTTGCTTAGGGTTTCTTCAAGCCTCCTCTTTTTTTTCCATTTTGGTCTCTGAAAATAGCAACAATGAAATCATTATTTCAAATTGCAAGATGACATAATATTTATCATCAATATAAATGTAACTAATGGATGAAATGAAAAAAAAAGTCGATACAGAAATGTAACTTAATAGGAAATCATGCCAAAGCTCCAAGTGCAAAGATAGAATTAATATGGAACACTGACAGCTTTCTTTGGACAGCTAAATTGTTGTTGTTGGATTGTTGATGGATAAACCACTAATCTCCATCACAAAAGTAAACTGAAAGGTCGCTTCCTTTTCTGAAACAGCAAACAAACACTGTTACACAACCTACTTCAACTTCACATTACACTTTATCACTGTTAGCAAGGAGCTGCTAACACAACATCCCTCAAACTGTAAACTCATAGTCACATTTTTCAATCACGTATTGCTATGAACATTTTTGTGTGCTTTTTAACACAGTTCGCTATACGTCAGAAAGTTAACCTTCTTGGTTCCATTTTGGAACAAGTTTGGCATAAAATGTTACCTATCCCCTCAGACTTAATTCAAATAACTGCAGACTTATTTTTAAATGATTTCCTAATGAAAAAGTTGTCTAAATTACTGTCTAAATTAGATTTTTTTTAATGAGCAAAAAATCACCCGGATGAAGTTCTATGAATTTTTTTAGATTTGAACTGTTTCCATCATGCTTGGCTTTTAGCTTGACTATATGGTGGGAACTTCAGTTTCTCCAAAAAGAGGCTGTTTAGACAGCTTTATCCTTCAGGTAAGATACTGACTACTGATAATACTGCAGAACCACACATAAAAAATGGCACTGGTCCTTTCAGTCTCAGTTACAACTTTTTGTTGAGGATCAGGAGATCTAACATAAAATTTTGACTTTTTTCATGTTGCGACCACAAGTACACATTGTATTGGGAAATAGGCCATAACAGAATGCTGCAGAATTCTGAACTGGAAGGAAAACTTTCAAAAATGTGAAAACTCTGATATGCATTTGAATTAAGTATATAAAAGTGAGTCCCTTCAGAAATCACCTAATTAGGAAAGAGTCCACTGATGAATAATTGAATTGCTATATAAATACAGATGTTTTCTGAATACCTTAAAGATTTAGTTATAGAGCATTTGTGAACAAATCACATCATCACACACAGCAGATAAGTTAGGGGTAAAGGTGTGGAAAAGATTGAAGCATGGTTAGGTTCTAAAATATTATCCCAAGCTTTTAACATCTCATGGAAAATGATTTAATACCCCAGCTGTAAATAGCGTATGGCATAATTTGAAGCCTAATGCTGTGGTCAGCTGACAATGGTAATTAGCCAAACGATGTTTCCCATACTGTCTCCATTAAACTAAAGAGAGAGATGCAGTGACTGCTGGTTTTCAGTATTTAGAACCCTAATAACAGAAGGCTATCCTTGTAAATTTACAGGTCAAGCAAAGAAGGCATTAATCAAAAAAGCAGCTCAGAGGCCCCAGGTAACTCTTAAGATGGTTTGGGAGGGACAATCGATTAAGCAGGAAAACTATTAGTTATACACCTCAAAAATCTGACCTTTTATGGATGAGTGGCAAAAAGAAACCATTTTGAAAGAATATCCTAAAAGTTCCAATTAAAGTTTGCAACAAGCCATGTCAGGGGCATGACAAATATGTGAAAGAAGGTGTTCTGGTAAAATGGAGTGAAATTTAGCTTTTGGACCAACATGGAAAATGTTATTTGTGGTGCAACAACTACCAATACAATTACCATGAATTATGGTATGATGGTATGGGTAGCATCATGAAACTGGGTTGCTTTTTTCCCCAGTAGATACAGAGAAGTAAAACATAGAGATATACCCCAAATGATTTGCTGCAAAAAAGTGAAAGGTTTTTATACAAAGTCTTGACTCACAGGCCCTGATTTTTGCAAGATAAAAGTGGAACTAGTAACACCTAAATATAAAGCTGCTATATAATACAGACCAAAGTAAAACTTGAAAGACAACTTTTTTTTTCTGTTTCTGACTAAATTTACCCAATTTCTTTGAGATGAATAATTTGCTATAAACTTACTAGAAGACAAAGTACGAAAGGGGTTTAAAATGATACTGATGAAAACTGACTTTTGCACAGACTATTTCTACAAACTTAAGATACTGAAAGACTGTTTCTTCTTTAACATGAATACAGCCTCACTTATCTTTGTATACACGTATCGACACATCCCATTTTACGTTCTCTCTCTTCATCTATCTTGTGCCTTTCCCCTTCGGTAAAAGCATCAAAATGGCTGTTATTACAAGCCATTTGGGCATCCTGATTTGTTTACTAGAACTGCCTGACCAGGTGTTGATTATTGGTTGGTTGTTTAAGGTGTCTGTCACTGAGAGGGGTCATTGTGATAGGTCGCCAAGATGAAAGCTTCATTTTTTCCCAGGTCTTTGAGAGGAAGAAGAGTAAAGGAAAAGAATTAAGAGCTAGAGGTGTAACTTCAAAGCAAGTTAGATGTGAAAGCTTTCAAACAGTTTTACATCTTTCAGTTTAGCCAATTTCACATCAGAGGATCACAATTTGAAATCTGAAATAAAACTACAGTAAAATATGAAATCTTGCTTACAGCTGTTTAAAGTACCTGAAAGCTTTGCATCACACATAATTGCATCAGGGGCTTTGTATGCTGGCTTTGAAACATTATTTCTGCTTCAACTGTTTATATGATTCAAAATCTACATCAGCTGTCAGCTACCAGCTTGCATGTCAAGAGTCAGATCATCAAGAGGGCTGATGTGTTAGCACAGCATAGCTCTCTTTTTTTTTTGGAAGCAAAAATGAGAATCAGAATACTGTCTGTCATCACTGATCCATCTCCAACATTTTCCCCCTAATTCCATATATCCATTAAGGCTCTGGTCTTTTGGCTGAGCTAGGACGAAAGAATCCCTCTCCAAGAAACGAGGGATTATTAGGAGTAATTTGTCTCCTGTGGGGCCTAAAAAATTGGTTTCATCTCGAGATGAGGGGTTAGGAGGGAGAGTTGTTAGGGAGAGCTGAAAGGGGAGGCAAGAGGAGAGCCAAAGAGAGGAAGAAACAGACATTAACAGACTGGAAATAATAAACTGACTCAATTCAACACGGTTAAGATTAGTCAATGATTTCTGCGCTCAAAAAGAATCCTGAAGCAATTTTAGTGTAATTTTCTCCTAAATTCACCATCAAAATAAATAGATATGATATTGTGTTGTATTCACTGCAGTATTATTCATAGTATTTCATTTTTTAAGTCTACTGCTTAGTCGAGCCAGTGTCTCTGCTGACAAACAGTGGCTTCAGTACGTGAAGCCACTAAACAGCAAAACATGAAACAAAACATGGGTTTTACCAAGATATAAAAAAACAGCTGTAGTTGCAAACATAAGGAAATTCACATGTACTCAAACCCAAAGACCTGTTAAAAATGTTTTATTTAACTCAGTTTAAAAATAAAAACATTTTAATGTTAAAAAAAGAGCATTCATATTGAATGAGAATCTGTGTGAAGTGACCATAGACAAGTGAAGTGTCTTGCCCAAGGACACATCGACTAAAACGGACATAGCCGGGTTTCGAGCTGGCAACTCACCTGTTATAGGACAAACTCCTGCCTCTTGAGCAACTGTTGCCCCAAGAATTAATATTCACGTTATACCATCGAGCTGGAATCACACATACATTTATTATACTTAAAACAGCAATAATTTATTGTGTAGTATACATGTCATTTGTTGTCATTGGAAATTACACTCCATTTTGCCTGCTATAACATAGGAAAACAGAGGATAGAAGAACAACAAATGCAGTGTTTGAGCACCTAAAGTTTCATCACCAAAGACAGTAAATGTTCACTCAAAATGTGCTTAGCTGTTCCTTTGGATTTGTTTTAAGTAAATGTTTTTCTGTTTATTTTGGCTCATTTACACTGAGCTCATCTGTCTTGTATAACTAATGGGAAATTAGAGAAACCATAACAGACAGTTTCCGGCAAACAGACAACTTTGTCTATTTAAAATATACTTCATAGTTTGTCTTTGGTCCTACAATTTGCTTTATGTTCTCCCCTGGTGTCATTACAAATATTTGTGTATTATAACATTGAAAAAAATAATGAATTCAACAACAACTGAGTTAATTAGATGGCAAAAATGTTAGCTAAAAGTTACAAATTTTTACAATTACAAATCTAATGGCCCTCTCCAGTCTCGTTTAGTAAATTTGTTATGGTCTTTTATAACAGTTATTTATAGCTACACTACTTCATACAGATTTGTCCTTTTATGGCTCCTGATGGAACAACATAAAACTAAAAATATAAGTTAAATCTTTGTATTGTCTTCCTTGTGCCTGAAAAAGATTGCATGACTTTGTGGAACTTCAGTATTTTAGTCTCCTTCCAGCCTTAGTTTTTAGTTTTAAGCACTTTTCTCTCTCCCCTTGTGTCTCTGTATTCCCTCACCTCATGCCCGCTCCTCTTTTTTAAAATTTCCACCCGTCCTGTTGCTACTCTGTGTACCCTTGTCTCATCTTCATCCTCCTTTATTTCTCCACAGAATTTCACCCCTCTCAGAGGCTTTACTATGTAATTAATTCTTAATTAGAACACTTGTTTATCTTTGTTTCTTAAAGATGCCTGTGTGTATGAGTGCATTTTTAGACCTCTTAGCAGAGCAGTTATGCTAAGTGGCTTCTTAATTTCCCTCCTTTGATTGGTTGTGTGTAAAAAGCGGTTAGTCAGTGCAAAAAAAAAGAAACTAAAAAATCAATCATATTTTAATGAAATCATGCTCATACACATGCCCAACTCGTTTAAAGGTTTAGAATTTACACCATCTGCCATCTATTCCTTTTCATCTTTTTCTCACTTTTTAAGTTTTTTTACACTCTTAACATCATTCTGTGTATTTGTCTTTTAGCATTGCTAACTTATTATCATGGCATATCAATCTATAAGTCACATAAATTTAGCAGGATTTCTTTGCTTGCTTACTGCCAGCATGTTAGATGTGGATTTTTGTATCTTTGTTGCAAAGGGTGTAAATTTTGTCTTTCTGTTTACACAAGTTGCATTGCTCCTGCTGTAAAACTTGAATAGATTGCCACTTTTATAAAATTCATGACAATTTTTTTTTTTTAAAATAACAACTAATTTTTAGTAAGGCACCTCCTGCAATATCCTAAATGGGCTGTGATACCCCAGATGCAGTGCATCTTTAAACTTCCTTTTAACTTGTTTGGTACATCCACTTTAGTTTGATGTTCATTTGGAAGTCCCATGTTCTTGACTGCAACTTCATTTCCATATACCTAACCCTACAGTTAATCTCAAAAGTATTTTTGGAAGTGTTTGTAAATTTCCATCATCTAAAAAAAAAAAAAAAAAATCCATCTGAAGAAAAATAACCCCAAAGCATGATGCTTCCACCACCATGTTTCATTGTGGGTATATCATTCTTTTCTTTGGTGATTTTCAGCATTGTTTTCATCAGAGAATAACACATTTTCCCACAAGATTTTGGAAGATTTTAGCCAAGTATGGACATTTGTTTCTTTGGAGGAATAGAATTCTTATGTAATGTAGTTCCAGATGTTTTCCATATGGAGAAATATTGTTGTCTCATGTAGAACACCAACCAGCACTTAACAGAAATTCCTGCAACTTGTTCAATATTGGCAGCCTCCCTGACTAGTTTTTGTCTTTTCCCATTAATTTTAGAGAAAACATTGTGTTTTTCATGTCACTGTCGACTGTCTTCACTGTGCAAATGTGCACATATGTGGTACATATTAAACGCTGTTAAATTTTTCATAGCGTTTTCGTGACTGATACATTTTTACAAAAATATGCCTTAGATTTGTAACCTTTCTGAAAATAACATCCTTAGATAAGAATACAATGAAGCAAATAGCTATAAAACCACATTAGAATGGTTAAACTTGATGTCAGCTTAATCAGATTTGTGGTGATTTATGGTGAGGAAAGGCTAAATGTGGAAATTATGGATATGGAGACCTATTTTTTTTTTAAAAGAAAACAAGCGAGACAATAACCAAATGAGCAGAATGAGGGAAGAACTTAAGAAAATAGGAGAAACTAAAATAAAGTGGAACAATTAATGTGTTAAAAAGTTAATGTAACAATGTAACAAACATTTACTCTTTTTTTTAAGCTTGTATATAGACTTGATGTTGAAAATGCAAGATGGCTTTAAACCACATAGAAACCATTACTGTAATGGCAATGCGAAACTTTGAAACAAAGATGTTAAACATCAAGTTATTAAAAAGAAAAAAAATGTTAATTACCTGAACCCTTCAAACTGTCAAATCATAAGAATAATGGTCTTACTTGGGGTGCAGAATTGATTTTCTGCTTTAGTTTGAAATGATTAATGTTGAAATTTTTTTTATTTTCATTGTTTCAATTTTCTACAAGCCTTTTAAACATTAAAAAACCAAAAAGATAATTTAAGCACTTGTTTACACATCTGCTATGCCACTATACATAATTAATGGCTTCATATTTTTAATTTAGTTTTGAGCATAAAACTGCTCAGTAGTCAAATATATAGAACCAACAAACCAAGGGTTGTTTGAATTTAAAGGTTCAAGGACTACAATTTTAGATGGTTTAAACAGTAGTACTTCCTTGTTGAGCAAGTGTGAAAAAGGTCTGAATTACCTGCTGTAAGATAAAGTAATGTAGGAAGTCTAAGATTTATGTAGGAAGTACCACAAATTCCTGCAGGACTGAAGAGAGAAACTTTCAAAGAAAATGAGACACGGAAGGAGAGTCAAAGCTCCCAGTTTTACTATGACTGACTGATTCAATTTTTCTCTCCTGAACCAATTCTAAAACCGAAGAACAAACTCCTTCATACATAGTTATATAATCCCATTTGGGAAATGCTCAGTCTGACAACAGGTTCTTCATGGACCACTAAAGCAGCAGTATAAGAGCAGTTAGAGGTGTGGTAAAGTCTAAAGAGCATACCACCTGACTCCTAACTCTGGATTATGACTAACAATTTTAGACACACTATTTTACAACTTTAATACCACCAGATACCAAAATAAATAACTAAAATGACTAAAATCATAAAAGAAAAAGATATAATGGGAAAACAAACTGAGGGGATGGGGAATAAGGAGAGAAGAGAGGGAACTCACAGAGAACAAACAAAAATTGCCCATTTTTGGAAGCAGAAAGCAAGAACATAAAGGGAGAAATGGGAATACAACAAGACTAGTTAAGTGAGATCACAGGAGGGTAATGAACAGCCTGATCAAACAGCAAAACACAAGCAATCAAATTAATACTTTTTATTCAAGCTGATGAAAACAAAATCAGATGTTTTTGTCTGTGTCTGCCATTTTTTTAAAAAATTCAACATCAATGTTGTAAAAAAAAAAAAAAAAAAAAAAAAAGTCTTCTCTTCTTAAGATTAATTCTGTTCTTGCTTTTTTGTCACACTAAAATGTTAACATTATCAAAAAAATGTTATATCAAATATACAAAGATAAGCTGAGTAAATAAGTATGATGCAGTCAGCTGTCCATTGACTCCACATGCTTGTTCTCTAGGAGGAATTGCTATAAAGAGATTCACTCGAGGCAGTCTGATGGGTTTTCTTTGATAGAAAATTGTTTCCATTTGGCATAATACACTGAAATTGACTGCATGGTTTTATAACTAGGATCGAATTGGAATGCATGGATGTACGCATAAATATGTATGTATAGGTCTTGTGCAATGTACCATCCGGCAACTTCTCAGACCTGTTCTATTTTTCTATGCAGCACTCTTTTCACAATTGTTTTACAAAATACAGTGACAGTCTTTTTCCATATAATTATTGTTGAAGCCAGTGGCATGAAAAAACTATGCAGTAGTAAAGAAACACTTTAAGTTTTATGACAATTTTGATATTTACTGTACTAACATTAATTAAAAAAACTTTCCAAATTGAAAGAGGTAATGATAGAAAGTAAAGAGGGGCCCAGTGGAAGTTTAGTGCATCATGTAACTATCCTTCAAGTGAACAGAAGCAAAGAGGAAGAGAGGAAAGGATGAGAGATACAGACTAATGTAAACAGTGACAGAGGGGACAAGAGCAGGCCAGTTCTAATAAAATTAGAGCTCTTGAAATTGAAAGTACAATTCTCCCAAGGATCTTTACAAGTGTGTGTATGTGTGTGTGCATGGTTGGATAACCTGTTAGCGTTCATATCTACCAAATGTCTTGAGCCCTCCTCCCTCTTGCTCTACCTTTTCATTCCTCCTCCTCTGTTTGAGTCTTCAAAATTACTCTCATTTTGTAGTGCCTTACGTCCATCTTATTTCTACTTCTTTGCTTCTTTGTTTACTTCTTCTTTCTCTGTTTGCCTCTTCACTTCCCCCTTCCATCTTTCTCCTCCTATTTCTGTCTCACCCTTCTCCTCCATATCTGTGCTTTCTTTTTTCATTAAGTTGTGAAAAGGAAAGCAAAATGTCAGCTGTTTTTAGTTAGCGTTTGTGTGTATTTCTATGATGTTCCTCAATGAGACAACTCATGATAGGCAGCCCAGCCATATAAATTTTCCTCTTTTAGATGCACTGAATTTCTTTAAAAGCATGCTGTTTTTAAATAAGACAATGTACCATACTGAAGTATTTGTACCGATAAAGTTTAAAGCTGGGTTAAGTTATAAAAAAATATTCCAAGTTCTGAAAATTTCATGGAGCTCTTTTCAGTTGAGCATCTGAAAATAGAAAGAGTATCCCACAACTGCAAACATACTGTGACATGTCCAGCCACCTAAATTCATAAGCCAAACAAAGAGAAGCACACAGGTGAGATAGGAGAATCTGTTGGTGGAACTATTTATCATGCACTTCACAATTCTGTCTTATATTTATGGAAGAGTGGCATGAAGAAAGCAACGGGTTCTGTTTTCAGTTTGCAACAAGTGATATAGGAAATGTCATCAAATGTCTGAAAGAAGGTGCTCTGGTCAGATGAAAAACCATCCTCACTGTTAAACATGGTAGTGGCAGTATAATGCTGTGAAGATGTTTCCAGCTGGATACTGACACTAAACATCAAGCCATATTCATCTCAGTGAAACTTTTTTTAAACCAGAGCTAAACACAATCGTGAATACGCTTGAACAAAAAAATGACTGTCAACGGATGTTCTCTATCAAATTTGACTGATCTTAAGCTATTTTTGCAAAGAATACTCAAACATTTCAGTCTCCAGATGTGTAATGCTGGTAGACATATACCCCAAAAGAGTTGGAACCGTAACTGCATAAAAAGTTGGTTTCATAAAATATTGAGACAGATGATCTGAATGTAGATCCATGCCATACAGTAAGACTTTTATTTGTTAAAACTGCTACAGTAAAGCCATGGCTTAGTAGCCATGAAAGTTTGCCATGCTCCTGCTGTGGACAATGGAATAAAAAGCACCCAGCAAGAAGTTCTCAGAGCTTGGCATATTGGTTTTTAACAAAAACCTTGCTTTAAACTTTTCCACAAGGTTATCCTTGACCTTTTTCCCGTGTTCTTTGTCATTCTTTTGGCAGTTTTTTTTCCCTCGAATGTTCCCTAGCAAACCTCAGAACTGTATTTTTACTGAGAGATTAGGAATCTGCCTATAGAATAGATCATTTTTTAAGCCAGCTAGCAGATTTGAATATTTTTCTTCCACCTTACAATTCTTTTTGTGCCTTTCACATAAAATCTCCAGAAAAACAAATTGACATTTGTGATTGTAACATCATGAAATATAAAAAAGTTCAAGGGGAATGGATACTTTTTAAAGGTGTTATATTTTACAGTTCATCAAGCTTAAAATGTTTCCTGATATGGATACATTTTCATTTTCAGCCCTATTACTACCACTCAGCATTTTAAAAGATAAAACAACCTCTCCTTAATAGGACCCTATATAGTCATACAAACAAAATGAAATGTGCTAAGAGTAACATTGTTTCACCTACATTTTCCTTTACCATGTTGCATAAAAGTCTTAACACTCTCCTGCAAATTGCCTGTAATTATTTGTATGCAGAATTGACACATGTTAATTTCAGCTCTGTCTCCAAGAAACACATTAGGCCTGATAGCACTTTGTAGGTGTGAAGGCTGTTTGTGTGTGACTTGTGTTTGTGCACAGATGCAACCTTTACTTGCCCTGTTTGTATTCGCAAAGGAATGACAAAGGTTAGGTGTGTCCTGATTGACCCAGGAAGAGCAATTGACCTTCAGATACCCCACAGACTTGTTAGTACTTCATTAGGAGCTCCAATTAGTGTCATGTCCGACAGGCAGGCGGAGCAGGAAGAGACGGTCTGAAATTGGTCACAGAGGTGAAGAGGCTAAGAATACACTTGAGTCACTAGAAATGGACTTGGAGAAAAGTGTAATAAGGAACTGAGGCATTGCACTGTAGGTGAAACATTCAATAAGCATAATTCATTACACTTACATTTAGATGCACAGTTTTAACAATCTTTAAAAAAGTTTTAAAAAGTAAAGGTGGTCGATATTTTAGAAATAGTCATCCAGGTGTCAAAGAATTTTTCCCCATCTCACTTAGAACATTTTGGAATGTGTTTCAAACTTCCTGATTACATTTATTATAATTCTCTACACAGAGATCTAAGACACCTAATTAGGTTTCAAAAAACAAAATACCTTGACTTAGAATAAATATCTATCTTCATAAACTTCCAGCTATAGCAAGAAAAGAAAAATCTAGCACATGCATAAGTTCAAAAAGGTAAAAGATCACAGAAAATAATTAATGGAACAGGTAATTGCTAGTAAACCTTACATTACTGTTAGGTGTGGTGTTTGTTATTAACTTAATATTTATATGGATTGGTAACTGTTGTGAATTGTTGTTCAGCAAACAGCATTATCCCTGTACAACTTTCTTAAGAAAACACATCAAATGACTCTCAATGTTATTTTAATTGTGGGTATCAAAAACATTGTGAGCTCCAGTTTTTTTTTTTCTTTTTTTTTCTGGGAAATTTTCAGTCTCAGACATTGTCTTAAGTTATCCCAAAGTTAGTATTAGTAAGCTGTTCAGTAGATGACAATAATAATTCCTCGGCAGTTTATTTAAGGTGGGTGTCCTTATGTCTATTCAGCTGCTCTTTTGATTAAGAAACAAAAATGGTTAAAGGTTGCTAGTGTAAATTGTTATTCCATCAGCACTTTGTACAAATCATTTTAAAAAGCTCCTAGCATGCATTCACAAGACTGTGACACTGATTTTATAAGATACTTGATACTGTTAGATAAGATACTGTTGGACACCCACCAGTTGGTAGCTTTGATCAACTTGAAATTTAAACTGACCATCAATGATCCTCCAACATCATGTGAACGCATTGGTTACATGACCAACAGTGGCTTTTGACTGTATCTTGGTTTCCATCACTATAATATAGCTTCTACTTAATTTTTGGAGACATGAGTGTGTGAATGTGTGAATGACTGAATATTGTGTGAAGAGCTTTGGGGTCCTCTGGACTTGATAAAGCGCTATACAACTACAGGACGTTTACCATTTATCATGCCCTTGGTTTGATTAAATAAAAATGGAAGTGTTTGGCCATAATCACTATTTTCACATTTGGAATAAAACATGGGAACCTTGCGAGGCTGAAAACAACATCCCAACCAGGATATGTAGGTTGCCATGTTGTGTGGCTGATTTGCTGCACAAGGGACTGGTGCACTTCATAAAAATGATGGCTAATGAGGAAAAATCATTGTGTGGAAATATTGAAGCATTATCTCAAGACATTAGATAGAGGAAATGCAGAAAGACAAAAATGGTCTTTCAAATTGACAATGACCCTAATCATACCACATTATATACAAAGTGACTTAAAGACAACATAGTCAGTGTTTTGAAGTGACCATCATTGAACCCTGATCTCAATCCAACAAAACTTGTGGCATGAACCAAAAGGTGTGTGTGAGCAAGGTGGCCTAGACACACAACTCAGTTACATCAGTTCTGTCAGGAGGAATAGTGCAAAATTCTCTCTAAAGAAATAATTTTGTCTAATACTAACCAAAAGGTTTGATCCTACAGTTTAATCACCATATAGCTTTAACTCTACAAAATACTGAGGGAATGTATGTAAACTTCTAAATTTTAAGAAAGTAAAAATAATAATAATTTTTAAAAATATTTAGAAATTCATTTCTGGCAGCTAGAAAATCCAGAGAAGCTTATGTCAGAAAATGTGGTCTTTTATACATTTTTTTTTATATACAAAGTTTTTCCACTTTGTTTTGTTTTGTCTGTATTAATGTAGCATGTTTAAAATAAAACATCATCATCATCATCATCATCAAACCAAGATCTGTCTTTTGATCCCATTTTGGGAACCCTACTTATTGTTCTAAGAAATTCTCTCGATTTAGAAATGTTTTTAAGAAAAGCTGTGATAAAATTTCCTTTTCCTATTTTCAAATAATTTCTGATGTTAAGAGTCATCCAAAAATAGCTCTTAAACAGAGTGAAAGAGGTAAATTGTCTCCTACTCAGTTTATACATAAGTCAGAAGTCCGATAATTACAAGAAATATTTCAACATTTCACCAGCACTTTACCTAGAGTAATTATTCTGTCTAACATAGATTTGATTCTTTTTGTATCACACAAACTTGCATGGAGACTCAACAAAAGAGAATTGGCTCAGACATACTCTAAGAAATGCACACATCCACACACAGCTACACTACAACCAAATAAATGAGGCGGCACTCCTCGAGCCTAATAGCCTGGCTGTAATTAACATTGTCATAGTGATAATAGCCATTTATCCTTGACAAATCATACACACACACACACACACACACACACGCACACCCACACACACAAACACAACTTCCTTCTAGTCTAGGCAGTACGCCCAGGTGTCAGCACAGTCATCTGTTTTGTGTTGCTCCCCAACCTTTATTCCTGTTTTCATTTCTTCCCTTTCACTCACTTAACCTCCTTCAATCTTGTCTTAAATATTTGCACTTGGCTTTTTTAAATATATATCTTTCTTTTTACTTATCCTGTCAGCTCTCACTTCCTCTTCAATATCCAAACCCTATTATACTTCTTGTTCACATCTTTCTTTCACTTTCTTCATTTTGCTGCAATCTGTCTCATTTTCTGATTCCTTTTATAGTTTGGTGCGGCTGATCGCCCTAAGGTGTTGGCAACACAAACACAATAAATGCAAATTCAGCAGCCTCATATGAGGTGGAATAAGCAAATTCTGGAGTGTAGCTAGACCTCAAATTTTACAGTTTCCAACAAGTATAGGGGGGTTTGAATGAGAAAAATGCAAAGAAGCATTGGAAATCAGGACATCTGCAATGGGTAATCTACAAGCAAGCAGTTTTAAAGAATGTCACAGTTGGCAGAGAAAGGTGGACAGTAGTAACCAAGTGTGGTTAATTCTTGCATAGGTTGCTTAAGACTGTGACAGGGGGATCCTGTGTCATGGTTTATGGGATGAAATGGCAAAACTCTTAAAAAAAAAAAAAAAAAAAAAAAAAAAAAAAGTAAATAGTTGGTTTCATAGAAAAAGAAGTAGAGAGAACTTGAGAAAGAGAGAGTTTTTAAAAGTTCAAAATACAAAACGTTTTGTTGTTTAATAAATAAGACAAAAAAAAAATACCCCACTGTAGTTTTCAAGAAACTGCAAAAGAACATTTTCCATTCATTTCAATTCTATAATCTCACTCCTGTTTTCCTTCTTTTTCTTGCAACAAACACGCCATAAACTTTTTCTTTACTTTTTCATCCAGATTATTTGGACATGCCCCCAACAATAGACATATGAGGTCTTTACTGTATTTGAAGTAATGAACGTGTGTCATGATCCCTTCTTTTGGACTTTTGCTTCAGTCATTTCTTTGTATCGATTCCTTATTTTTCCTCTGTTAGTTTCGTTGTTATGTTTAATGGTTCCTCTCCTGTGTCTTACTTTGATTAGATCAGTCTTGTTTTAGTTTTACTTTAGTACAGTCTTTTCTTAGTTATTCTAGTTTAAATATATTTATTAATTCCTGTCTCGAGTTATCCTCTGTTACTGTTACTCTCCCTTGCCCCCTGCTGCCATTATCTCTCTCCTCAGTCTCCCATTAGCTTCCTCACACCTGCAAACTGTTAACCAATCAGCCCCAGTCCATTGTTCCAGGATTCACACTCCCAGTATTTAAGCTCCTTTCTTGCTCTCACCCCTTGCTGGATCCTCCTGTTGTTTCCCTGTTTCTTCCCTGGCATGCTCCACTGTTTTTGCTCCTGTTTTTGTTCTGCTCTGGCTTCCCATATTCCCAGTGATTTTGGAAGTTTTTTTGTTTTATTTTTTTGTTAATTTTCATCAAATCTTCAAGAACCACTTGCTGCCTCTGCCTCACTGCATTTGGGTCCTCACCAACCAACCACACATCATGACAACGTGGGGAATTAAATGGCTATTGATGACAGAAAAGTCTTTACAAAAGAAAGTCAGTCACTGCTTATTTTAGTAAACAGTATTGACTTTTGTTTCACTGGCATGTCACTCTGGTAAATTACAATATCAGTTCAAGTCACAGTTCATTTACTTCAACAGGACCTTATTTAAAGAACAACTATTCCTTGAACTTCTCAGTGGAACTCATAAAACCTAAGCAATTAGACTTTAATACTATGAAAAGATGCCATTACTATCACATTTTTATGTTTACTCTTGCATTCTTTGTTAAATTATGTCTGTATTTTATATGATGTGAAGCTATTAATAAGCTGCTGTTTCCTGACAATGTGCCAAAACACAATGTACAAATATGTCTACTAGCAGAGATGTAATCTATGTTTTCTGGCTACATACTACACTGCTAAACAGACTTGATTTAAAGGGAAAAAAACTTGAATTTATAGTAAGACTTTTAAACTACAAAAGTTATATGAGGTTAAGGTTAGACAAAGGCTACAGAAACTACTTACAAAACTCACAACTTCTGAGCCTTTTTGTGATACTGGTATTTGTTGATGGTCTGCATAAATAACATTGAGCTATGATCTACTTTTGCAGAAATACAACAGCTGATTGCAAAAATTAGATGATTAGAAATTATGGATGGAAACAGAGGGCAACTTGCTTGACCAACAAATCACTTCCACATTCAGCAGTGGCAAAATATTTTACTAGCATTAGCTCATCTGATCTGTTCGTTCGTTTCATCATCAACAAATGACAAGCGTGTGGTCGTAATTTCATATTGGAGGGTTAATTTTGATAGAGGACTAATAATCATGACAAAAAAACATATTAAATCTCTGTTTATAAGTTGGCTATTACTTTCCCCCAAAAGGATAGGGGACGAGAGATATACTGCAAACAGAATTTACCTTGTGATTTGACAGTTAATTCACACCTTGCTCATTGATATAAAATAAGCTCTTCTTTTGAAAATTGTTTTGTGTATTTACATCTGCTACTGTTCAGATTTAAGACAGTTAGCAAGAGGCCATCTCTCTGTTGTCATTTTGTACAAAACAGTATGATTTTTTTGATTTATATTTGCAATATACAATAAAAATTTAAACAAGTTACAACAAACAAATCAGAATGTCACACACTGAAGCGATAACTATACTACAAATAATGATTAGACCTGACACTTTTTTGTGCTCCATTTGTCAAGTTCTCTCAGTTTTTTATGGGACAAACTGCACACCGTGACAAGCATCTTAAATGTTCAGGTAAACATTTTTATGGAACCACTATTGAAAAGTTGATCATGTGTAGACATAAAACTGGTTCTCTCATTGAGGAAGGTGTCATTTTTGAATATTTACTCAATATTTCGTGGCCTAAAATCATATGTGTAACTCTTTACTAACTTGCAGACAGCACAATGCACTACATATAGCAACCGTAAAATAGGATTTCACATTTAAAAGGTACAAATATCTAGAGAAGAGTCCATGTTGGATGAAAAACAAACTTTTAAGAAAAACAATTAATGAACCAGCTCAGCCATGGAAATTAAATTGAATCAGCAACATAACCATATGATTTGCATATTTTTTCATTATCACTGTTCCATTAATATTATATAATACAATTAACAATGCACATACATACATGACCTGTTATTTCCTTCTCAAGTATCCTGCTGTGATCTTTCAGTGAAATGTGTAGATGCAAGCTGCATTACTTTGCTTTCTCCTAGAAGTCTTGGTTTTCTGATTGTATTCTGACTGATGTCTAGCCATCACTCTTGTGAGCTGTTAATTGAACGATTGATTAACCATTAGCTAATAGTTAAAGAAAGAAATATTGTTGATCATTTATTAAAGCTGCAGATATTTTGATCAATGTTATTTGTGAATGGCAAAGGATGAGGTCATGATACAAATTTCTGTTAGTGATAAGATTTGTATCCAAAACATTTTTGATCATACAATCATCTGATATTTTAGTCTTACTCTTTAGTCAAAGAAAGGGAGAAAATATTTAAATGAACTGAAGATCAAAATAAAAAGAAATAAATAAAATCCTGCTATAACAAGAAAACGATTAGTGAACTTTGTTCTGACTTTCTAAAACTGAAAATATTAGAAGTTCTTTGCTCAATTTTGGTTTATGCTCTCCTGCCTTTAGACACCTTCTCCTCCTAGAAGGCTAAAAGTTGAAATTATTAATACAGTTATGAAGATAATAATGAAAAATCTAATAAAAATTCATAAACTCCATATAAATCCATAATATATTAAACTAAGATCCAACAACCAGATACTATTATTAAATTGCACTTTTAGAGATATGTTTTCAACTGTTTTTGTCAAGATGAACAAACTTTTTTGTAGTGTTAGCTTTGAATTGGACTCAAATTGGTGAGCAGCCCTGTGCAAAACGTAGCCTTAAAAAGAAGAAAATATAAGTAATTACTGTGCTGCTTTCCATAGCATTTTTAAACTGAAGTAAGTTAACTTTTATGCTCTTATTAAATGATAGGCTGATTGCTGCCGTTCAATAAGGCAAACATTCAGTTAGGAGAAATGCAAATAATTATTACATAATGAATCAAAGGTTGTTTCTGGATCAAATCACTTGCCTCTTCCTGCAGGCTAATTGTTAATTTCCTGTTAAAAGTGGTAAACGAGTCCATTTCTCCAGTCGCAGTTCACCTAATTACTTAATTGCTTAGTCTGTCAATAGATGTAGCAGCTTTAATGCATTTTTTTCTGTGTTTTAGTTTTAACAAAGTGTATATGGTACTTGTATTATGTGTGCAAGCGTGATCCTATCAGTTTTGGAAAATAGCCAGGAGGATAAAGGCTAATTAAATGATGTTTTTAACGTAAAACGGTGACCTCTTACTATGGGGAAACACATTGACATCTTATGTAATAGTGTTACTGCATTTAGGGCTACATAGTGTGTCACATGCAGTGCCTTTAATAAGTATGTATACCTCTTGAATGTTTTAGGTGTTGTCATGTTACAACCACAAACTTTATTGTAATTCCTTGGGTTTATGTTATGGCCCATCACAGAGCAATGCACAATAAAGTGGGCAGAAAACAATTTACCTTTATTGCAATTACAGCTGTCTCCACCAGTTTTGCACATCTAGACTTAAATTTCCCCTCATTGTTCATTACAAAACAACTTAGGCTTTAGACATTGGTTTTTAAATTTTCCCTCAGATTCACGATCAGACATAGGTCTGTGCTTTGACTGGGCCATTTTAATATGATTATGCTTTGATCTAAACCCTTAGAAACCCATAGAGTTTTGGTCTGTGTATATAAAGCTGTTTGTCTGCTTAAAAGTGAAATCTGGAGGATCTCTGCAGCTCCTCCAGTGTTACTACAGGTACCATGAGTTACCACTCTTGGTTGCTTCTCTTATCAATGCCCAGCCTGTCTGTCTATGTGAATGGTCATATTTTGCAATTGTGTTATACTTTTTTCAGTGTTAGATGATGGACAGAACAGTGCTTTGTAAAAAGGATATTGTTTCATAACAAGCCCCGCCTTATTTTAGGGGCACTGAGAAGAAATCCAAAGCAAACATTTCAGATGTTTGAGATTTTGATTTGAGATTAAGATTTTGAAAACTTTTACTTTCACTTCAGCTACGCACAACTTTTTGTAAGTCTGTTGTATGGAATCCCAATAAAATACATTAAAGGTGTTTGTTGTTACATGATAAAATTTGAAAAAGATTAAAAGATATGAATATTTTTGTAAGGCAGTGTATATTCTAAATGCAAAATACTACAGTTTCCTTAAATTTGTACTACAAAAATTGTGAGTACTGTGAATTCTTTGAAAAACAGAATCTTTGTTTCTCTGTTAGAGAAAACTTGGTGTTGTTTTCCTTTCTTTTCAAATCACTTTATTTCACTTACATTTTGCAGCAGCAAAGGCAGCAGTAGCCTTTGTGTGCCCAATGTCCCAATGTTTGCCTTATTAGACTGTAGTGAAAAGGTCACAGTGTGAACAAAGGAAGATTCTGAGTTGTGTATGTTCCAACCAATTTCCCCCAAATGAGAAACCTGACAGTTTAAGGAATGAACAGAAAAGTAGATAAGGCTGATACGCACCATGTGTGTGTGTGTGTGTGTGTGTGTGTGTGTGTGTGTGTGTGTGTGTGTGTGTGTGTGTGTGTGAGAGAGAGAGAGAGAGAGAGAAAGCAAGAATGTCTCTGTGCCTTTACAAGAAATGAAACCACAGAGTTGATGTCACTACTTCCATTTTGACTGAAAAAGGAATCTCTGAATGTGTGTACGTTTGTGGGAGTGTTCACAAGACATAAAATGGAGAGAAATTTGCTGATAGCCTAATGGAAAAATAAAGAGGAAAAGAAAGAAAAGTGCTTACATGCTCGTGTACCAACATGAAATCTAATTTGTGTAGAAAAGCAAAAGGCTACTTTTTTTTTTTCACAGTGTCAACCCTTTTATGTGTGTGCGTGCATGCATGTGTGTACACACTTCATGATAGGTGGTCTCGCTTCAGTTGCCCCACTAGTTACACACACATCTTACAAAGCAGAAACATACATGGGTAAACTTCACAGAGTAGGAGCACTGTTTTCCAGGCTTTTCCTCTATCACACACGGTTTTGTCAATTCATTTCTTATACACACACAAACACACAAATGTGTGTGCTTCCTTCTCTGGCCCCTCTATTTTGCAAAATCTCCTGCATGTTGCATCCAGCCATGCAGAGGTGTGCAGAAGAAAAAGAAACGGAGACAAAAATGCATTGATTTATACAGAATGTACCACACACACTTATTTCCTAGGAAATCCTCTCTGTGTAGTTTTTGAAAGAAAAAAGCCAGTCATTGATTTCCTACTTAATAATCACCTTTTAACTTGCTCTGCTACTGTGAGGGTCTGGGAGGCTGCTCCACCCCGGAGTGTGTGTGTTTCTGTCTGTCAGGTCAGTTCTTAGGTTGGCCCCTCTCCTAGAACATCTCAGTCCCTCCACCAAATGTGGGGCCTTTTTCTCCTACCATGACTCTCCCTGCTCGTGGTGTGTGCTTCTACCCACTGGTGCAGTTTTGGTTCTTAATATATGGGGCTGCATGATCAGGTGTGTACTGGGTCACCCCTAGTGGCTGCTTGGCAGGGCCTGGGCCCCCTGGCTCTGTCAGGGCTCTGTGATGGGGGTGGTGTACCCTCGGATCTCGGGGTCTTTGGGTCCATGGCTGGATCTGCTATGGCATAACCGGCTAGCAACAGAGCTGCAGACCCCTGGAGCTTCTGCACTGTGGCTGCTGGGTGGTTCTCTTCTATGCTCTTCTCCAGGGGGATATAGGTGTTTACAGATAGTGTAGCTTGGGCTGTGGTTGCCACTACATACATCTTGTATTTATTAGTACTGTGTACTTTTCAGAGATGTTTTTGTTATATATGCATATGCTGTTTGTTGCTATGGTTTTTCAGTTCTGTTTTTTTCCTCTTTCTGTGAGAGTAGAAGCAGATTCCTAGTGTGTTTACTTGTATTCTTTCTGTCTCTCTTCCTCTCCTTTATTATCTCCCTTGTTCCCTGTTAACCCCACCTCTCTTGCTTTCTTTTTTCCCCTTTCTTTTCTGTCTTTTTTTCTGTTGCTAAGAAAAATCACTTTTGACAGCCATTAAATTCCTTTTCTATTCTTAGCATATTCTGTGTCTGCTTGACTTTTGCATTATTTATTGTCCTTAGTTGATTTAGTTTGTGTTTTTTTTATTTATCTACTTCTTTAAATTTTTTTCTACCACTGTGCCTCACACTTTTCTGTTGTTTTTCAGTACTATGAGATCAGTGATTATCTGGGGTTAATAAGGCACTTGAAATGACTCATAATGTAGGGTTTTTTTCAGCCCCATATTCAAAGATTGGGGGACATTCAAATGAGGCAGCTGTCATAGGGTAATGTCTGGCTGTCACCATTAGCCAGAGAGAGTCTGCAACAGCAAATCTACATGCTGTAATTTTCATAATTACCAAGTAAAGTCAAATGTTAATTTGAGTTCTGTCTTCTATTTACATTCGGTCATAAACTCCATCTCTTCGTTAAGCACAGCAGCATATTTGCTCAGTAAATTAATTTCCTATTTCAAGATAACATTGTAAAGAAGTTATTTTAAAGTTGGTCTTGAAAAAAACTTTTACAATAAAATATATACTTTTTTTGTTGATTTGTCAGAAATATTGTTGTTGTTAAAAATATTAAAACCCCAAAATTACTGCTTAAAAACTGACTTATAGGCAAACTAAAATAAATGTAAGCATTGTTTGATTATAAGTTTACCTTTCTGTTGAGGATATAGATTATTTTTTGTTCCTCTTCTACGTTCTTGACCTTTAATAAACAAGTTTTGTTTCAAACTTAACCGGTCACCTGTGAATGTTTCAGTGCAAAATTCATAACCAAAACTTTTATTGACTTGTATGATACCGCTTATGTCACATTTTGCTTAGTTTTGTATTGTATGTTTAAAGAGTAAACGAAATACAAAAATTATCCTAGCAGCTCGAGAAAAATTTAGATTTTACACTTCATCACTCTTCGTAAATATCACCCCTTGTAAAGATGCGTAAAAACCCATCCATCCACTGTCTTTACCGATTTACCCTTGCAGGGTGGCAGGGGGAGCTGGTGTCCATCTCCAGCAATTAATTGGTGAAAGGCAGGGTACACAGGTCACCAGACAGGCCAGATTGCTTACACAGAAACACACCAGTATCTCCAGAAATAATAGTTTTTCTATTTTGTTTTTTGACAAGGGTTTCTGTGTCACACTTAAATTATCTATACAACCTGACAATTCTTAAAAAAGATAAATGCAACTTTAGCATTTTTACAATGTATAATTTTATTTACGTTAATGGATCAAAGTGTTATCTACTGTTTAAATGGCAAAACAGAACACGCCTTTCAGGTAAAATCTTTATAGTGGGGAAGTGACTGAAATAAGTGAGAAAATTGCTGCTTGTAGGTACATGTTTTAACAGTTCAGAAAAGTTTAAAACATCAAACTGAGACAACCAATGCTCCACAAGGAACAAAGTTTATCTTTCTGTCATTCACAGTAAAAAGGGAGGCAAGAGTTTTGAAATCTATGCTGAGGTGAATGGACATGTTTTAACATACACATGGTTAAAAAAATGAAAACTAATATATTAATAAAAAGAATTAATAAAAATAAATAGATGAAACAATGCTAAAACAGATATGTGACAATAAAAATGTACTCTCTTGTGCTTGTCTGTTTAAATATGAATCTTTCCTGCTCATCTCAACTTGAATTCGAAAAAAAAAAAAAAATCTTCACAATAATATAATTATTTCCTTTCTGTGTCTAGATTTGCTGGGTCTCTTGTCCTCCTCTGGTTTCCTCTATCTTTAATCTTTATCCACTCATTAAACCCTTTCTGTCCTTTCTTCCGCTCCTACTCCTTCTCACCTCTTTCTCGACAGCAACCTATATGACTGTATCCATGTTTGGACAGCACTTTAATTTTGATTTCAAGCAAGACTGAGCAGAGTGTATGAAGCAGAGGGGAAACTAGGAATTACTGATAAAGAAAGTGTGTGTGCATGTCTGTTTGAGAGAGAACAAGCGAGAGATCTCATTATGAAAAGGTCACAGAGCTGCGTATGTGGCAGAGAGGGATCGGGTATTAGGGAGGTTGTTACTGGTCACATGTGTGTTTAAACTTTTGAGTATGTGTGTCAAGGGTGAATGTGTATACGCTTGTGACTTTGTCGTGTTTGTATTTTGTCTAGATTTTTTGCTGTGCCCTGAAATGGAATCCCTGTGTCTTTGCTCTTATTATAACCCCATGTCATTGGCAGAATGTGAAGTACAATTTTTCTGCACATAACAAAATATTGCAGTACATCATGGGGCAACTGTTGCTCAGTGGGTAGAGTAGTTGTCTTGCAGTCAGAAAGTTGTGGGTCAATTCCAGCTTCTTCCTGTCACATGTTGATGTGAGGTACTCTATGCAAGGTACTTAACCCCAAGTTGCGTACCAATCTGTACATTAGCATACAAATTCATGCACATTTGTGAGTGTGACTGGGTAAATATGTTTCTACTGTAAAACAACTTTGATTGGTCAGTATGACACAAAAAGTGCTACATAAATTCAGACCAATTATAATCTCCTTCCCTTTATGACCACAGTGTACCCTTCTGATGGCTAGTTCGGTGGATCATGTCAAAAAGTTCAAATCAAATCAGCTTTGGGGTGTGGTGGAACAGGACATTCTAGCAACTGCACAATACTATTATAACAGTATGGACCAAAACCTCTGAGGATGATGCCACCCTGTACTAGCAGAGTGAACCTAATACAGTAGAAAATAAGTGGAGACACAAAATTCAGCCCAGTTGAACCAGTCAGTTCCTGCAAAACAGACTGTTATGCGTGGCTATTTAAACAATTCTTTTTGAAATAGATAAACTTAGGGGCCTTTAATTAGTTTCAAATCTATTGTCAAAACTTTCTTCATCAAACTAAATTTAAGCCATCCATCTAATTGAGCAGAATATTCCTTATTTTATAACTGAAACTACTGCGAAGGTTTCCACCAGACTTTTCTTTTTCTTCTCTTTGTTCTTGGTGTTTGTAATGACTCTCCTATGTTTACTTTTTTTTCCCTGAATTAAGACTAAATGAAAGCTTTAAGTAATTACTGTGTCTTAGTGAGTTTCTGAATACAGCAGGGTCTGATATTTGGACTCCACAAGTTGCAAACATGGAGATTGACAGGATCATGCTGACTACTCTGCCTCCTAACCCCCATTCTAAGTGACATTGGACATATAAAGAAAGGCAACAAGAAAGCTGAAACTCTGGGCTTTGTGATGTATTAGTGTGGAGCTATCAAAAACTGTCAAGAAGCACTGATTTCAATGAGTTAGCATGACTTTCTGCTGTAATGTTTAACAATGAACCAATCGTCAGTTTAATCTTTTCCTTTTTTTGGTCTAACAATGTTATTAGGATTAAGGGAAGGATGGACAGACTGACTGATTGACTTCACACCAGACTTAAAAAAGAAACTATATACAGTATTTTTGTGATTCTATAATTGCCCATTTCTGAAAGCACTAACGTATGTTATTTTCTGTTCTTCATTATGCTGATGTAAAATGGCATACACACTGACACACACGCATGCAAACTCACAAGCATTCACACACACACACACACACACACACACACACACACACACACACACACACACACACACACACACACACACACTCATAAATGTATATTTATATATACCATCCAGAGAAACAGGACAAGCCAAATACCCCGTAATCAGGCTTGCATTCGTGTTGGCGGTGATGAAGGCCCCCTTGGAGATGCAATGCCAAATAATCAAGATTGACACTGGCACACAGTGTTCTGAGTTGCATGCATGCACCCGTTTGTTTGTGCTATTTTTGTTGGAAGGATCTAATCAAATGTAATCATGCTGATTACAATAATTGTGAGGTTTATAATCACTTCTCTCCCCCCTCCCTCAAATTTTCTTTTCCTTTAAACCTCTCCCCTGTTTTCTGTCACTTGTTCATTCATGTCTCCTTTTCTGGATTTGTCATCCTCATCAATCATGTCTTCCTGCCCACCTACTTGATGCAGAATTTTAACTGGAGGTAGATTGCACTTTTTGGAGACATATCATGCAGTTCATCGCCAAAGAAAGTTAAAGATATAATTAGGCTTCACATTTGTCTACAATATAATTTGACAAAATTGTTTTGTGGATATTTTTTGATTTCAGTTATTGACAATTCCAGTCAACAAAAAAATCAGTATATAATGTAAAATGACACAGATATGACACATAGATTTAACAGTATAATAAAGTTTTGTTCATCTTTTCTCCTTCTATAGGACACAGAGATAGTGAACACGGCCATTCTTACAGGTAGACGTGTAGCAGTGCCCATTAAAGTTGTTACAGTGGAAACAAATGGGCAGGTGAGGGAGCTGGACGACCCAGTCACCTGCAACTCGACAGATGTGGATGTGGTTAAGGTATGTGTTCAGTTTACTCAGAAATCTATAATATTCTTACTTCACAACAACATACAATGTGAATCCTGCTTATATACTGAGGCATAAACTGAATAAGAAGCAATACTGGCTTTCCATAATATGACCTCATTTTATCATTTGACATATTTTAGCAAAAAAAAAAAAAAATTCAGCTTTTGTTTGGTAAACATTGTTATTTTAAACTACAGATGTTATGGGTAAACCACTCTCTATTGTTGTTGTAATGGTTTTCAAGAATAAGTGGACTCACACTGAACATATAATGCTTTACTGACCCTGCCAGAAGGAAAACAGTACTCACCGGCACTTCTAAATTTTTGTTCTAACCATCCCTTCTTTTCTTTTGCTTCTCATTAACCTGCTGGTACATAATGTCAGTGTCACCAGCTGTAACATTTGGTAAATATAAACTACATTATCCACAGGACATTTTTAGAAGGGATGTATGGGAATTCAGATGACTACACCTTTCACACCTTAATATTTTATTATAAAGATATATCTCAAGACCATCAATGATGGTCATCAATGATGATGATTTACGAAAGGCAAAAAAACTGTGTATGATTCGTATATTTATGACTGATCTACAAATCTATCAGTTAAAGTTTTTAGGAAAATCAAGAATACAGTTTGACTTCAGGCATAACTAGCGATATGAATTTAAAGTCAGAGCCAGCTAAAAAGAATAAACAGATGTACACAGTTGTGAAAGACTAAAGAAAAAATACTGAATAAACTCCATCTGAGAGAAGAACAGTTTTTAAAGTACACATGCATATTAGGTAGAATATTATTGCCTTTTACTCTACATTTTGTAATAACTCTGACAAGCAAATGTATGCTGGTTAGCTAGCCAAGCTATTATCTGGGTTACCAAGCCTACAGTCTACTGCTTAACATTTACAAAAAATATGTTTGGTTTTTTTTGCATATTTGTTAAAAC
The DNA here is from genome assembly GCA_014839685.1 of Anableps anableps. Classification (NCBI taxonomy): domain Eukaryota; kingdom Metazoa; phylum Chordata; class Actinopteri; order Cyprinodontiformes; family Anablepidae; genus Anableps; species Anableps anableps. The sequence goes on from CM026066.1 coordinate 32,800,552, forward strand.
TGTCACCATGTCCTGACAGTATGGTATGAGACGGATAATCTGTGAAAAGTTCGAGCTCCTCCACCTTCTCCCTGAGCTACTATTGCTGTCCAAAAAAATGCACAGCTCCTGACCTAAAACAACCAATCAGAGCCAGGAGGAAGGTCTTAGTGATGTCAATCAACCTCGCATACACGCTGCTAAATGTGCTAATGTTGGAAAAACAACTTACCATTCCAGGAAAACTGTCTATCCGCCGTCATCAGTGGGCATGATAAATAGCCTTAGCATTTGTGGCAGGCTATGTTGTGGTAACCCAGCTGTAGGTTTGGTTGTTTCTGACTGAGTGGTGTATTTCTGCAGTTAGAATTGGGAGCACTGGGAGAAGGCAGAGAAGCTTGATTTTTTTTTTGATTTTTTTTTATTTTACACAGATTATCTGTCGTGTATTAAACTGTTATGACATAATGAGAATTTTAACAGATATGGAAAAAACATATTTTTCATGAAAGTTACATACTACAGCTTTAACACACCTCATAGCATGCCAAGTGAACTTTCAAAAAAGCATTACCTTATTAAGAGTAATCAGCAGCATCCATTTAGTTTCTATCCCATGACTTTCCAAGCTGCTGACTGGCTGTTCACCGAAAAAAAAAAAAAAAAAAAAAAAAAAAAAAAAAAAAAAAAAAAAAAAATAGGAAGGAGTAAGCACCAACCAACTGATCCATGTAGTCGGAGAAAACTTATTTACTCCAGCATTAGCTTTCTCTAGCATTTATCAAACGTCTTTAAACCATATGAATGGTATGACCAAAAATGTTGTGGTTTTTTTGAATTAGAAATGTCAACTTTTTAAAATCATGCAACAGGTAATATAATGGTATGATAATTATTGGTAGAAGTAAACACAGTATCTTAATACTAGTCAAACGACATCCCAAAATGCCATACCAGTCTCTTTATGTGTTAAATGGACATTTCTGAACAAAGAGAAAATAGTGTCATAATTTACAAAATGGTAGTTAATTTCAGTTAATAACCTTTCGTATGGCATGTAATGTATTTCTTTGATTTGGGATTAAAGACTTTAGACTTGACCTGAACTTACCCCTCAAAGTCTTTAGACCTGAATTGACTTGGAAAAATTGACTTGAAAATCCTTGGTACTCAACCAGCTAAAATCGTTACAATTTTGCCATTTCTTTGACTCAGACTTTAGTCTTAACAACTCTTTCATGAAACATTGTTTTCCAACTCTTAGAAGTATCTCTTATTTAAGAAAAAAAAGCTTGATTCCTAAGCTAGTCTGACAGACTAACTACAATCTACTTTACTAATTGATGAGGCAGAAACACCTTCAACACCTTCACAGAAACCAGTCAATACCTGCAGTTGAAAATTGATTCCTCCTGTGCATCACTCCGTATGCCCTCTGGGCCTAAAATGAAACATACCCTTCCTGTGACAGTTTCAATATGATGCCAATTTCCTGGTACAAGCCGACAGTAGTACTAGCATTTAAGGAACAATCAATAGCAGCTTGGTGAAAATGGAAGGAAGTCATTCGCTGGAAATGTAATATCTGCTTTCTGTTTGTAAGTGGATTGTTTGGATGTGATACATCAGTAAGTGGTTATTTTTGTTTGTCTTCAAGAACACATGTGGTAATGAAAAAAACAGTACAATTAAATACTGCCTGATCTTAGCACAGCAGAATTCAACCTATCAACAAGATATAAAGTGACATATGATTCTGCCAATGCATATGTCTATAAAGCCCTTTATCCTCTAGACTATAAAAAAAAATAATAAGCCTAAAGGTGTTGTCAGAGAATTTTAACTTCACCATATTTGAACTCAATTACTTATTTTTAATTTAAAAAAGAGTTTTATTGTTTTTGGTCCAAGTATTAAATCTTTTATTAGTTTGCAATGTTACATCATGTCTGAAAAACTTCAAAGAGCTTTAATCAAAGTAAAGTAATTACTATTTACCATGCCACAATGAACTATCCTGCTGGGAAAATCTTTGACTGTTAAATTACTTTGAGACTAAAATTTTTATATAGGCTAAAGATCACCTCTGTGTACTTCCCATTACATCAGAAATAAACATCACAACCACTCTCATGGATGGTTTAGTGAAAGGAGAGTGAATGAGCAATTGACGTAACCACCAAAATTTCCAGATTTATTTCCAGATCTTGAGCTGACTTCTTACCATGTGTCTGGGCCAACTACCAGTATCAAGTTAAACAAAAAAATAAAATAATAAAAATAAATAAATAAATAAAAGCTTCAAAACAGCTCCAATTTTCCATATTCCACTTTTGAGATGGGTTTTAAAGTCCTGCTATTGAGATGCCAGAGAAAGTGCTATAGTTACTAAAGTAGCGCAGTGCCACCTTTCCTCACCTGTTGCTGTACACTGCTGTTCAAATGACTGAACAAAGGCTCATACATTTTTGGTTGACTTGCAAAAACACAAATTTTAGCTGTTTAGAAAAATTTACAGACAGTCATGATGTAAAAATCTAAAAGAATATCACTCCTATTCAGGTAATGTTCTTTTAAAACTACAGTTATAGTTGAGTGACATGGCTGTTAAGCAGTGCTTTAAGTGGAAAAAAAAATAAGTGACAATACTCTTCTTAATGTCATACAAATATGAGACAAAAACATGGGTGATACTTTTATATAGATCTGTCGATCGGTCTATAGCTCAGTAGTTTTACTTTCCGGAAATTACAAAGAGCAAAAGAAAAAAGCCAGTTTTATACCAAATCCACATGAATCAAATTCAAAGTGTCTTGGAGCCATTTTTATCATCTTCAAGCCTCATTGTATTAACATGGATGTGAAAACCAACAAAGAAAAAACAAAGATAGAAAAAAATTATTTTAAGAAAAAAAATAATAATGTTGGAAAAATTACATTTATTTCACTGACAGATGTTACTTCAGGCCCAGTGATTTAGATTGCAGCTGTCTGCAGAAATTGTAGCAAGTTACAATTTCTAAAATTACAGTAAACAAGGTAGAACTTTTTTTGCTTTAAAACATTTGACTTAACTGTTTAGAGAAAAGCAATAGCTGATAATGTCATGACTGAAGTCTGTGTCACATTTCAATTGATTCAGCTCAGATTGAAAATCTCCATTTGCAAAATATCAAACTGAAGAGTTGGGTATAATCATTTTTCACTGAGAAAACATTTTTTATAAAATCATGACTCCTACCTTCTTCACAAAGTATTCAGCAGAAAACATCCTGCTTTCATTAAAGCATTGGATATACAAAGCATGTACAACAGACAGTACCTAGCTGCCTTGTACTTCCTATTTTACTCCGGTCTTGACTCTTAGTTGAATATCCCATTTTGGAACTGTTGTGTGTTGGGCTGAAGAAGTGAAAATGTACTTAGCTTTGAATTATCCACAGAGGAAATTGTTATATGTTAAATTATGTCTCGTCATAAAAGGCATAAAGCCACAGTCTCTCCAACTTGTTTAACTTCTGTTTTTCAGCTCTGCCAGAGCCAGTCAGTTGAGTGGAATTATTAAGCATTCACATGCACATCTAGTTTTTTAAAACATTTTATTTAAAACAAATTCATTTGGTGAAATTAGGGTATCTATTTGCAGGGATACTGAGATAAATAATGATTTGTGTATTTAAACTGTCTACCTGTGTGGTGATCCTCCACTAAAAGACAGATTAAAGAGATGTGCCATTTACAGTGACACAGTGATGTGACTCTGAGTTGGCTCTCGGGTTGTGGAAAACCAAGCCAGTTCTTTGAAAGAACTAATTAATACTGGAAAAGTCCGTAGTGTAAACATGTCTTTTTCACCTCCACAGACAGGGAGATCATCAACATAAAGTTGTGCGGGAATTCTATACATACCATCTGCAGCAATGAAACTTTTGTGAAAAGTTTTTTACAATTTTATCAGACATATGCTGGAGTCTCTCTTGTATCTCCCACACAAAACATGCACCGACTGACACACATTGTGACACATATACAGCTGTTTGACTGCAGTCAAAGGGTAACTAAGAAAAAGCTTAAACAGGACTTTGGGTATGGAGAGCTGTTTTATTCAAAATTAAATAGATACTGTTATTAATAACTTATTCATAAATATTCCATGAAATAAAGGTCCCCATGTGATAAAAACGATTTATTGATTTCAAGATTTATCTATTTATTTATCTGTTTATGTATTCATTTAATAATGGTGTTTTGTTTGACACTTTTATTTCGTGAAGCTACTTTAGATATTTCATGGACTTTTATTTTTTAGCTCTGTTTTTATTTCAGGCTCTTTCATTGCATGTTCTTATATTCAAATGAGGGGGTGGAGTTTTCACTGTGGAGAGGGTCTGCCGCTGGTCAGAGTGAAGGGAGCTGAGAAAGCGAATTCAGCCCATCTTCATGAAGGTGTAACGTGAGAGGCTGCGAGCTGTAGGAGTTGAGCTGATGTACCGGTGTCATGCCAAGGTAGTTATCGCTAACAGAATTTGTTTCCCCTGCATCAGCACAACAGGTCTTATTTTTCTTTGAAAGCGAAGGAGTTGAGGTATGTTCATGTGCTCTTGTTTTGAAATGCGTGGCTCTTCCGGGGTAACCATTGCCTCAACTGGGCTGTGTTAATTTTAGAGCATTGTGAAGAGCTTTTGAATAAACAGAGATGAGTTCCCATAGTGCTCCAAAGATATTCCGTCTTTTTCATTGTCCCATGGTACACCCTCAATGGTTGTTGCTGTCTCCCAGGTCACTGCACTCTGACCAGAGCTGCCCACAGTCAAAACTCTGCCCCATCATTTGAATATAAGGAAATAAAAATAAAAAGACCCTGAAATTTAAAAAAAAAAAAAAAGCTAAAAAAAAATATAAGCCCATGAAATATGTAAAGTAGCTTTAGAAAATAAGTGTCACAAAATAAGACACCGTTATGAAAGGAATAAATAATGAAATAAATAAAAATTGAAATAAATTTAAAAAATAAATAAGGTAAAAATAATTTCTTTTTTAAAGATTTCCTTTGTTTTATTTCATGGGAACATTTATTTATTTCATGGAATATTTATTAATGATTTATTCATAACATTATTTATTTATTTATTTATTTATTTATTTATTTATTTATTTAATTTTGAATTAAACAGCTCTCCATACTTGAGGATGCCAATTCACAAGCTTATACCTTTTATTTATTTATTTTTCATTTTTTTTAAGTACTGTGCATTAGACCAAAAGATAGAATAAAGCTCTTGAAAATGTTCAAATCCCTTGGCTGACTGAAATTTTCTTAATTGTTGCCTGCAATTCCACCTGAACTGCTGTAATTGCATTTTGCTATTGGGTCAGTGGGGACCATGATCTCTTACATACCTTTACAATTTCTGTCTTTGCTTCATCTTTATCTGCAACTGTGCTTAAGCAGAAAGCCTTTTTAACTTACTGAGAATTCCTGGACCCTAACTTCTTAGTGTGCACATGTCGTCAGTGGTGTCTTGTTTTAATGACAAGCAAATCAAGCCAGCTGCTGACATCAGGTTTACATTTAATGGGCATATATTCCTGGACATATACCTTGGAGTTAATACAAGTCAGTATTTTGTAAATCAATCGAATACAGAAAATCTCATTACATATTTATTGCGCAACAAAAACAGGTAATTCTAATCGACATTTTCTAGCATGTCCAAAGGTGATGTCAAAGTATGTGTTTGAATAGGTATGTTTGAAAGTATGTGTTCAGAATAGGTTTGGGGTACCTATTCTGAACATTTATGCATGAGAACTAATAATATAGCAATATGATATAGTTACTAAAAAATACATGGTGACTCAATATAAAATATGATATAAATAAATATGGAGTTTTTATACAGGGCTGCTTTTTTCTAATTTCTATGATCACTACATTTCATGCTTCACCTGTGTCCTTTAGATACAAAAAGTTATTTTAAAAGAGTGTCATAGTAATATTATGGGTCAGTATATAGTATCTTTCAAAAATTTTGTTCATCACTGCCATAATTAAATTCAGTCCTTACTATACACAACAGATTTTAACCCTCAAATGCCAGTTTTATCATCAAAGAAAATAAAAAATAAGGAATATTTGAGCCTGGGAGTGTTAAAACTGCAAATTTTATCCTGACTAATATTTGTGTTCAGTTTCTTTTAAACATTGGTGGAAGTAACGAATTACAAATTCTCATGTTACAGATTTTTTGAGTACTTGTACTTTTGAGTAGTTTTTTTTTTTTAGAGAGTAATTTTACTCATACTTAAGTACAATTTAGACCATGTAATTTACTTCGCTACTTTTAAAATCAGAAAAGGTCACTGAGTTTGTCAACAATTTGAAATAATATTTGCAATAAGTGCAAAAAGCAGGACTGTATTAACTTTATTCATGTTTGACTGATAAACAAGCTTCCGGTCACTAGGTGGCAGCAGTGTTCAAATTAATCAACAGAATGCTTGCCTATGCCGGTAGAAGAAGTAGACTGTCGTGCTTAGACAGCGGCGTAAACAGAGGAGGATACAAGTGCGGATGTTTTGAAACAGATTTATCTTCATAGAGGAGAGATGGAGAAAATTGTGACAGTGAAAAGAAAACGGAAGCAGAGGTTAGTAAAGCAAGTATGACGAAGTATTAGGGCCAGACTAAGAGATTTTTTTAAACACAAGAATAAAGTCATAATATTACGAGAACAAAGTCATATTACAAGAATAGTTATTTTGTTGGCAGAACAAAGTCGCAATATTGCTAGAAGAAAGTAATAAAATTATGAGGGAAAAAAAACGTTTTGTTTCAATGAGAAAAGAAGCTTCGATAGAGTTATCAAGGTTTGATGTGAGTAGCTCAGCAAGTCTGTGGTTCTTTCTTTGAAATGCATTCAGACATTTAAACAATCGTTTCAAAGTCCTGCAGCTGATAATATTTGATGCTTATGTATTAAAAGATTAAATTTTTACTTATTTGTAAAACCGATGCCAGCTGTAACTTCACACGATGCTCATCCTCTTTTTAATGCAGTTTGATGTAGATTTCTCATAAAATTACAACTTTATTCTCGTATTAAAGACAATAAAAGACAAACAAACAACAACAACAACAACAACAACAACAAAAAACTTAGTCTGGCCATAATACTCCGTTGTAAGCAAGTAACTGTATCTCGTAGGAAAAAAAAGCCAGGAAGTAGACAAGGCCTATTTACTGTGAATGCAAAATGTTGTGTACTTTTCATCTCTTGTAGACAAGCTGACAAGCTGAAATCTGAGCAATATTGTTACAAATTTTGCACAAAAAATGTTAAAAAGCTGTATGCCAGTTCAAAAATATTTTTGCCATTCTTTTTAAAAACAAAATTACTGCTTTGTTGTTTACAAACAAATGGCCTTAGTGTAATTTTTCAATACTTTGCTTTTTTTCATTTTGGGCCATATCAAGATTATGAATGTCCTCAAAAGGCCAGTCGTGGCAGAATATATTGAGAAAACCCATTAACCAACCGTTAAAATATGAATAAATAACCGTCTCTGCACTTGATGACATTTTTAAAGTTAAATTTTTTGAACATCTTTTCATATTGATATAATTTGGCAGCATACAGATGAAAACTGATTTGATTTGATTGATAAAATATTATTTAAGCATACAACTGCTATCTTGAAGGTTCTATTTGTGTGGCCCACATAAAAAGTTATGGCTGGCCAGATTTGACCCCAGGCCTTGGGTTTGACACATGTACTTCTACTTTTTTTGTTCGTCTAAGACAATGCAATTAAATATTGCATTGCCTATTGACAATGCAATTAAACATCCATTGGTTAAAATATTCTGAGCAGTTTTTGAGAAGTACTCAAGTACTTTGTAATTTTACTTAAGTATTTTTTTAACACAAGTACTTTTTTAACACAAGTCCTTTTACTTGTGTTAAAAAGTAACACAAGTAATTGAATACAATTACTTGTATTCACTTGTAATTGTAATTGAATACAATATAAGCACTGTAATAGTATTTGTACTTGAGTACACATTTTCTGTACTCTTTCCGCCTCTGCTTTTAAATAAATTATTCGATGTGTCCCTTGGATTCCAAAAAGACTTTCCAAAGATTTTTTTTTTTTTTTTTTATCTACAGATTGTATCACCATACAAGTATTAATGAGTCTTCAGAGTTTTTAACCCCACAAACAACAGTTTTTACCATTTAAAGTATGTCTCTTTTGTTTCATTTTTTAAGAAAAGTTGAAAGGTTGATTATTTTCCTATCCTTTATAAGCAAATTGGAATTTTTCCATGGTTCAATATGATACAAGACTGGGTGTTTCAAAATTTGACAGGAACAATTATTTTTATCTGTTTTGTGTAGTTTTAAAAACACTGTGGGCTTAACAGGTTAGAAAAGGTGTCAATACTGGATTTACCATAGATGTAAATTGGTAGATTTATAGCACATGAAAAAAATATCTGTTTATGGAAAACTAAAAAAAAAAAAAAAAAAAAAAAAAAAAAAAAAAAAAAAAAAAAAACTAGAGAGATTTCAGTACAGTGAGCTAAAATAATAAAATGAAATAGGAAATTGTAATGGTATTTCATTTGTGATTAAAAATGCATTTAGTTTAAAACACACATTAAAGACTTAAAGAAAAAAATATGCAAAATTATTATCCCCTCCCAAATATGCAGCCAGGCTGTTTGTGGAATATTTTGTTAGCCACAAACTGACAGCCAAAGTTGTGTGTTTAAAACAAACAAAAAAAAAAAAAAAAACAAACAAAAAAAAAAAAAAAACAAAAAAACAAAAAAAAAAAAAAAAAAAAAAAGTAAAATTCTGACGGGACAGCGAAGAGGGAATGCATGCAGTACCAGTTAGCACTTTTGACATTAAGTGGTGAGCTGAGGGGTGCTTTTTTTCCCTCCTCCTTTTAAGAGGCATTGATAAGCATGTGATTCAAAAGGAAGTAGAACAGTTGTTTCCATTAGTAGAAGTAGAAAATTGCCATAATTTCTTTTGCAAACTGAAGTTGGTGGAAAGCAAAGGTCTTTATTCAGTTTGGTAGCTGAAACACTTTTGAAAAGATGTTTGTATCTCTGCAAGATTGAATTTTTCTGAACCTAATTATGATCCCAAAAAAGAATTAAAAATAAAAAGCAAAATACTTTTTCAGAACTATATATAAATGGGTTTAACAATGCATCCCAACCATCAGACTTGGAGTTGCTTTATGGTGCAAGATGATGCATCTTTTTATATGGAAGACTGAAGAGAGGAAAATAATAGAAGAGAAGAGAAACTAGAGCAAGAGACAGATGGTGCCTAATTGGATCTGGACAGGAAAGGAAGATGAGGGTATCAGGTAGATGAAACCCGGTTTGTCACAATTTAATGCAAGTTGTGACATAAGTGTTGTCAAAACCACGGGAGTTGATACATTTTTTCTAAAAAAATGGTTAAAGAAGTGTAAGATACAACATATGACTCATCAGAAAAACATTACAGTAAGACTGTAATTTCTTCAGTGTTTTATTTCTACAAGTAAAACAATGTACTGACCAAAATAAATGAGCTCAGCTCATATTCATCTTGTTTTATTTTATGTCATAAAAACCTGCCTGTCCAAATGAGTGCTGCAAATGTTTTGAGAGAACAATGCCTCTGGATGTGACTAATCCTAAACTCCAGTGAAATTGCTGGCAGCAGCTGAAATGGGACATAGAACATTAGTCTTTGAACTTAGAAACACTAAGGCATAATACTGCAGGTTTCACCACTCTAACGAAAAGATCTACACCTATACTGAACTTTTCATGATTTTTGGCTCCTGTGACAGTAAAAAGCAAAAAAGAACTGGAAAAAAAAATGATTGAAAAATGAGTCGATTCTCTTGTTTTTTTTTTTTTGCTATTACAAACAAGTTTCTTTTGACAGGTTGTTTAGTTGTTGCTCTACTCACTTTATTCTTTCACATCTGAAGAAAATATCTCCTAGGGGAAAAGAAACTTTCTCTGGTTTTGGAATTAATAAATTGTAATCAATAATCTGAAGGAGATGAGATTTTCATTTGGTTTTACATCGCCTCCATCAACTAACCTTTTATTTAATTACTCATGGTAGATAAATGCTGGCACAGGGAGTAGCACAGTCTCCCTCCCAGACTAATGAATGTATGAAAATGACTGGCTAAACCTGTCACTGCTCTGCAATAAACTGGTGTTGATTTCACCCATGCACCTCTTGTTGCTCAGTTTAACCCATTTATCCCTGACAGCAACAAACAGCAAAGTATGACATGGATATTAACTTCCTTCTTGTCACATTCTCTGTAAGTGAAAACTATCTTGTTAAAGGCCCTTGAGGTTTTTGTCATCTGTGATCTGTGCATGAGCTGCTGTTGTTGACACAGCAGTATACGCAGGTCAGCAGTGTCACTGTCAGTAGGGGACAGATAGGGGACGAGCGCACGCATACACACAAATTAGTACCATTATCCTGACCTCACGCAAAGCCAGAGAGGTGAAAAGGGGGATGATGGGATGAGGTGGTGAGAAGATGACAAATTGATCAATGAGGAGAAGGGGGGATGAGAAGATAGAGCTGAGAACCAGGGGAAATAAAAAATACAAGTGAATTCAGATGGAAAGCCACACATCGTGGCGGTGGATATAAATGCCTTCCATTTTAGGGCTTTATGTCATAAAAATGGATGCAGAAATATGCTAAACAGCTTAATGCTTGAGATGTAACTATGCTCCTATTATCTTTCTTTAACTCAAATTTAACTAAAAGAAACAACAGCCTTGGTTCCTCAAATTAGCAAATTTACTGTGCATTTGCAAAATCTGTCATGTAATAAGGAAAAAAAAAAAAGAGTGTTGAATATTTGTATGTAAAATAGTACTGCTGGGTACTGGATGGCTCAGTTGGCAGAGCGTGCGCACCATGTACAGAGGCTGTTGTTAATGCAGTTGGGTTCGATTCCTGGTCTTGGGCCCTCCGCTACATGTCTTCCCTTTTCTCTCCTCCCTATTTCCTGTCCAATTACAGTTAAATAAAGGCCACAAGTGCCTAAAAACTGCTGTGTGTTTGGCGCTATCATTTGAATATTATTGTTACTGTTGGAAAAGTGAGTCAATGAAGTCACAAAAAATCTAGACTCTAATGAAACATCCACAGAGACTCCTAGCGGACTTGAAGGAGTAGTTATAGAGGAGGAAATATACGTCACACAGGCTTTGTTGTTTGGAAGACAGGGCAGAGGACTGGAGGTATGACTTAGGTCTTAATGTGCATGTAATCTTTTTTTTGGCACTGTCTGCACTGTAAGACAGTCCATCAAGTACTTATTTCTGGCTTTCTTGTGCTTCTAGTCCACATGCAAATGGCTCTTCGGGTCAAAAAAATTAATTTGTAAAAAAAATAATCAGACTTTACAAACACGTTGTTGGTCATCCAGCCCTAAAGGATAAATCACTATTGCAGAATTACAGGCCAATCTCTAACCTCCCATTCATCAACAAAATTACTGAAAAAGCTGTGTTCCAACAGTTACATAGCTTCCTTACAATGATCAACCGCTTTGATGTTTCTCTGTCCAGTTTCCTATTCACCATAGTGCTGACTGTCCTCGTCAAAGTGTTCAATGACATCCACATAAATATAGACTGTGGAAGGACCACAGTCTTGGTTCTGTTGGACCTCAGTGCAGCATTTGACACTGTTGACCGTGAGATATTATTGAAACAACTGGAGAGCTGAGCTGGACTGTATGGTACAGTACTCAGTTGGTTTGAATTTTACCTAAAGAATAGGGATTTCTTTGTGTCAGTAGGCAACTTCTCATCGGAGTGGGAAAAAAAATCACGTGTCGAGTACCCCAAGATTCAATCCTGGGACCCCTTCTATTTAATATGTACATGCTCCCACTAGCTCAGATTATAATAAGCAATAAGATTAGTTACCACAACTACACTGATGATACAGACCATCCGCACCATACTAAGTCATAAATGGAGTTTCTCCTTACACCAGAGCAGACTTAAAAGCATACAAAGTCTAGATGCTCACCAGTTTGTTTGTTTTTTAACTAATGGTTAGATGCGTGCCTTCTCTATAATGCAATATTTGATTGCATCTTACTAATCATACTTACTTAAAAAGTATATGAATGTTAATCTTTTTACCGAGTGAAAAGTGTTTGCTATGAATCTGCGAATACATCAAGGGCCACCAGTCCTTATGACTGACAGCTCCTATCTATCGTCGTCATCTTTCCTCATTAAAAGTTATACAGTAAAATGACAGGTTTGGTTTGCATCCTTGTCTGTTTGTGCAGCAGACTGCATAGCACCTTTTGACCATTTTTAAAGTGAAATCAACTAAATAAAAGCAATATTTGATTAAAAGTTGACAAAGATTTTAGATGGATTTGGATAGAAAGCTGGATGTCATTTTAATGCAACATGAAACAAAACAAAAACAGCAATTTTCCCTGACCAACCTACTTTGTATTACTTCTTCTCAGTCTTTTTTGTATTCAGGTGCAGTGACACTATACCGTCTCACCTCTCTAAAAATTGTCCTTCCTTGTGTTTTAACACTGATATGCTCTTCCACCTCTGTTGATGGGAAAATGTGTATAACCTTCAGAAAGCAGCATCAAGTTGATTGATGTCTGCTTTGTTTCTTCAAACTCTGATGTAGCACTTTCTTTAACGGCAGTTTTTACTGCATGTAGGAACAATCACACTAAATTCATTCCCACACCCCACCCATCAAAACTGCAAAATAAGAAAGTCTAAGTCGCAGGCATCTGAAAATCAAGTAGAGCTGTAGGTAGGTGGTCGCAGCACTATCAGCATCGTGCAATTTACACTGAAACTGAATCAACAGGGCAGCATTTACTATAAAGAGTTTGTGTAGAAAACTAAAAGGTTTAACATGCTGTGTAAAATGTGATTATTACTGATTATCATTTAAAACAAATAATATCCTTTAATTTCCCGACAAAGTTTTACTTTAATCAAAACCCCATCATCTTTCCAAGGACAAAGGATGTTTCTGTGTGTGTAATCATGTCGCATGGGATCATGTAGATCCGTGTCAAACTCTACAGCTGCTTTATTAAACACCCGATTTGTCAATTCTTAATTTGCTTATATCTTGTCCTAAACATGATGCTACTCTCTAACACATACACTGTATGCATAAATGCATGCACATTTCTCTAGTCCCATTTTCTTCCTCCTAGTCAAATTTAATTAGTAATGACATCATTAAAGGGATCTCTGCATGAGCCAGTTACCGATCATATCCCATGGGTGTGCCTGCTGGGCGATCTTTGTGTGTGTGTATATTTAGTGAATGTGTGTTTAGGTATTGTGCTTGTGAAAGATGTGAACAACAGGCATGCACGTCCTTGGATAAGGAACAGGACGGCACATTTTTTTTCTTTTTTTACATGTTAAAAATTGCTAAAACACCCTTAAAAAAATTTTTTTTGTGACTTCAGGTTAGTGGACTGCATGGACCTTGTTTGAGTTTTCTGAGCACTCATGTCATTCAAGTAAACATTACCAGAGGGACCATAGCTGGAAAGATGCAGAAGGTTGGTCTGAAATCATAAGAAGGGTTTGATTGCTGTAAATCCATTGATGACTTTTTCCCACTGATAATTGAAAAGGGTTTAAACAGTTTTCTCCATGTCAATTGTTTAGGAAGACGTACGTAAATAAAAACAGATAAATTGGTGGGGGGGGTTTGTTATTTTTCTCAAAATCGATACTCCTTTTACATTATTTTTTGAGAGATGTCTCATTTCCTACCAGAGTTGGGTGGAATGAAAACTATTTTAAATCTAAGTTTGCCAAAGGCATAATTGTATATTTATCAATTGATCTAATAGCCTCCTTACACTGGCTCCCTGTAGCTCAGAGAATAGACTTTAAAATACTTTTGATAGTTTATAAATCACCAAATGGCTTAGCACCAAAATACATTAAAGATCTGTTGTTGTTGCATCAACCTTTCAGACCACTCACATCATCTGATTAAAGTCTACTCTGCATCCCCAGAATCAGAACATGGAGAAGCAGCATCCACTTTCTATTCTCCACTAATCTGAAACAAACTTCCAGAAAACTTTAAAAAAAAAAAAAACTGAGTTACTATAAATCAAGGTTAAAACCTCATTTTTCAGAGTGACCTTCAATTAATGATTAATGGGACATAGATTATCTTTTTAATAAACAAGTGTTATCAAGAGTGTAGTTTTTTTTTTTCAGCTAAAAAAACCCTGGGTAAAGAAAGATCTGCTCAGCATCATCTCTACTTCTCCAGCTTATTGCAGTACCCTCACAAGTGACAGCTATGTATTTTGGGGTTCCTGCCAGTGTATATATTAGGTGTCTACTGACATCAAAAAAACAAAGTGACAGCTGAGTTTGCAAGTGTATGTCCTTTTTTAAATGACATGCTGCATTAAAATATAGAGTTAAGCAAAATAAAATAATTTCCATCTGTGCTGATAAAGCTCTTTTTCCTTTTTTGAACTAATGTATGTGCATTTACAGTAATCATTAGTGTCTTAGTCAGCAAAGGTGGCATATCAAGTTTTGCTGAAGAATAAACAAAAAATAAGTAGACCTTATTGACATGGAATCACTATCCCCTTTTCGGTTTAAGGTTATTTATTGTTCCTGATATTGCTTGGATTATAAGGCAGTATAGTGTTACCAGAAAGAGACTAAATCATTCAAATATCCATCTTGAATTGAATGTTCCTAATTCCCTTTTCCTTCACTCAAAATAAAAAGAAAAAAAGATAATGGAAAGGCAAAATATTATAACAATTTGTAAAAATGGCAAATTTTATTGCCTTAACTTCTTTTGCATCTCCTGATGTTGCTGCAAGACTTGACACCAGAATGGACAGCAAACTTATTTGGACTACATTAATATAATTTTTGTTAGCTGGGATTCTTAATATTATGTCTTTATGCAGGACAGTATGAACCATTTTATAAAAAAAAAAAAAAAAAAAAACGTTTTACCACAGATATAGTCATGCATCAAAGTTACATTTTATTGCTAGCAGAGCTATTGCTCTTAGAAACAAATTAAGCTTTTATACCAGGGTTGCTCCCTATCTCCTAATGAAAAAACATAAAGAGATATAAAACAAAATATCTATTGTTGCTAAAACAAGCACAGGTATGTGAAGGTTAAACTGAGGCCAATAAATACACATTCTCTTTTTGCAACTAATATATCACTTGTGTTCACTTACTTTTCATAATAAGAACTTGCCAGTCTGCAAGTACCTTCTTTGGTGTCATTTAAAATAAATATCTAGTTAGGGTACTGTGAATTCATAATATTAAAATGTTCAGCTATAGGACTGATTTAACCTCTTTTGTATCAAATAGTTATGAAACATAGGTTTGTCTTGATATTTACCCACTACCAAATAGATGTTGAAACTATTAGGCAGAATTTTAATATTTTGAAAAATAACCAGCCCTCAGTTTTAATCTTTTTCACTTTTTAATGTGGGCAACAATAAAAACTTTCTTCACATTAAGTTCTCACATTTCTTCACGCTAAAAAGAGAAAAAAAGATTAACAGTAAGAGCTGGTTATTAATTTTTCGATGTTCTCATGAAACGTGCAATTGTAATTTTGCTTGGACTCTGGAATTGTATGCACTGACCATTCTCTTTGAAGTATTTTAGATTTTACAACATTGTCATGCAACGTTTAATGAAGTCTACTGCAGTGAGTTAAATAATTAGAGAGAAAAAGGGAAGCCAGAAAATAACTTATAACAATTACATAAAAAAATATGGAGAAGGATGGGATTCTGTCCTGGTGCAGTGGATCATTTAAAAGGCCTAGAAAGGAAATGAAAACCAAAATGGATTAAAGACAGAGGATAGGCACACATGCACACTCTCTCACTCACACACACAAATACTCTATACAACGCTGTCTAAACTCACACATTTTCCATTTAGCAGTAACAGGCTTAGGATATAGCCAGTAATTTGACACACACAACATTCAACCAGACCATTGACAACACACAACATATATCTGTGGGAGCTGTGACCTTGAGGGTGTCTGAAGCTATTTTTTTTTTTTTAACTCTCCAGCAATTCACTTACAATGTAGAAAGAGGTTTTGTTAAATCAGAAAGCTGTGAATGCCCCACAGTGGATCCCCATAAAATGTTCAACTCTTGCCATAGTGACAAAAAACTAACAGAGGAAAATGTGGCAATTTTCACAAAAAGGAAAATCCTGAAGTGTCACACAAATGTCCTTTTAACACATGCTTCACACTTTAATTCTGTACTTCATTTCTGTTAAGGTTAAGATGAGGAGAAGCTTTTGTTATTTTCACTTTACATTATTTGTATTCATCAGCTGTGCTATCTTCAGACCACAATGTTAGACAGCTATTAAAATACATTTAGAACTAATTTGGTCATAATACTGCACCAAATAGGATGACATCCCAAAGAAAAAAGACATTCAATAATTCCAACAGGATAAACTCATGTGTCAGCATATAACATAAATAAATAAAATGAAATTTTATTGTTTTTATTTTTCTGTGGATGGATAAATGGATGGATGAATGTTAAAAATCAATTGCATTCCAAAAAAATAATGAATGATTGAAGTAAGCTGGAAGAAAATGGATTATATCTTATGTTAACAGCACTGAACTATGAAGCTAAGCTATATTTTATGTCAAATGGGACCTCATTTATTTATTTATTTATTTATTTATTTATTTATTTATTTATTTGGATAGTAATAGCTAATTTGCTTCAGTTTGTAATCAGTAAGTTCAAAAGGTTTAATTTAACTAAAAAAATATCAATTTTAACTTTGAAGTATAAGAAAGTAAATTAATAGAGAAGCATTATTGAACATAAAACATTAAGTAAAACAGGAGATATACAAAAGATACATAAAGCAGATATGATTATGTTTTAAGCTTATGTCTTTGCCCATGTGTTTTGCAGCACAGGCTGAATTTATGCCTTCAGTGTTCTGAAGCATCCATGTCACACTTTTTTGCTTACCTCCATAAAATATACTGGCCTCAATCAATAGCTAATTAACCACTAATTACCATGTTGAAATCTGATAAATCCACCATCCTCCTATTGATAATTTCAGTAGAATGGTGTCCTGGGTTACACCTCATCACGTTTTTCTCAATCCAAATGCACACACGAGCCATCGTTCATGGCCTTCACCTTAGAAAGGGTAACATGTCAAGAACTCTATAGCAAATTTTAAAAAATGGAGGAACTTATTATAGAACCTTGTAATGACCATTAATTAAAACCCAAAGTTCTATGTCAATTTGTCCAGTTCAGCCCAAGAAAAATGTTGCCTGAGTCCAGTTGCTAGGAAACCTAATAGACTAGCAACCCATACAGGTATTTAAAAGTGCTTTGTGGCATCCCAAGTGTGCTTTCAAATCGTCATTTGAAACTCTATAATTCTGCCAGCATTCAGAGCAGTGGAGCTGGCCAATAGAGGGTACAAGGGTGCCGCCTCACCACATTACCTTAAATAAGACTTAAAAAAATTACATTACTAAACAAAAATGAAACAATAAAATAAAAATATTTTGAAATATATGTATATGTATTTTTTCATTTCAACAATACTTTATCCCAAAGAGAAATTAAATGTTGATGTAACTCATTTAACTAAGGAATTATAATACATTGTGATGGCTGTGGGCAGGAAAGATCTCCTGTAGAAGTCTATTTTACAACCAGTCTGAAGAAGCCTCTGAGTGAAGAGACTCTGTTTTCCAATGACAGCTTGTTCCTATACACCTCCTTGCTGTGTCTAATCTTGACTTTGAACTGCTTTTGTATGCTCCTCAATAACGCTCTGTCTTGTTCCCTAAAGGCTCTTTGTTTTCTTGTTTAACAGTTCCTTCAGGTCACTGGTGATCCAGGGTTTGTTGTTAGGGAAGCATCTCACTGTTCTGGTGGGAATGGTGTTGTCTACACAGAAGTTTATATAGTCGATTACATACTCAGTCATGGCATTAAGGTCCTCTCCATGTGGCTTGCAAAGAGAAATCCAATCCGGTAGCATCAAAACAACACTGTAAGGCTTCTTTTCCTTCCTGTGACCACTTTCTCACAGTCCTTTTGGTTACAGGTAGTCACTGAACAAGGGGTTTAGATTCTGAGCAAAGAAAAACAAGGTTGTGATCTGATTTACCTAGAGAAGGTCTTGCTTTGGAAATATATGAATACTTGACATTTGTATAAAAGAAATCCAATGTCTTGTTTTCTCTGGTAGAGCAGTTGACAAACTGTTGAAATGTTGGCAGTGTAGCAGAGAGTGAGGCATGATTAAAATCACCAGATATTGCCACAAAAGAATTTGGGTGTATATATATATATATATATAAAAAAAATCCCCTTCTCACCCTCCACGGGTGGTCTTTCTCAACCTCTGAGCTCGGGTCCTCTACCAGAGGCCTGGGAGCTTGAGGGTTCTGCGTAGTATCTTGGCTGTGCCGAGAACTGCGCATTTCTGGACTGAGATGTCTGACGTTGTTCCTGGGATCTGTTTTAGCCACTGCTCCAGTTTGGGGGTGACTGCCCCAAGGGCCCCGATGACCACAGGCACCACTGTGGTCTTCACCTTCCAGGCCTTCTCCAGTTCCTCTCTGAGGCCCTGGTATTTCTCCAGTTTCTCGTGTTCCTTTTTCCTGATGTTGCAATCGCTTGGTATTGCTACATCCACCACAACGGCTTTCCTCTGTTGTTTATCCACCACCACGATGTCCGGTTGGTTCGCCATTACCATTTTGTCTGTCTGGATCTGGAAGTCCCACAGGATCTTAGCTCGGTCATTCTCCACCACCTTTGGGGGTGTGCCCCACTTAGATCTCGGGGCTTCCAGTCCATATCCTGCACAGATGTTTCTGTACACTATGCCCGCCACTTGGTTATGACGTTCCATGTACTCTTTCCCTGCCAGCATCTTGCACCCTGCTGTTATGTGTTGGACTGTCTCAGGGGCCTCCTTGCACAATCTACACCTTGGATCTTGTCTGGTGTGGTAGATCTGAGCCTCTATTGCTCTGGTGTTTAGGGCCTGTTCCTGTGCAGCCAGGATGAGTGCCTCTGTGCTGTCCTTGAGTCCAGCTTTTTCCAGCCATTGGTAGGATTTCCTGATATCAGCCACTTCAGTTATTTGTCGGTGGTACATCCCATGTAGGGGCTTATCCTCCCATGACGGTTCCTCCAGCACCTCATCCTCTGGTCCCCATTGTTTGAGACATTCGCTGAGCACATCGTCGGTTGAGGCTTTGACCTTGATGTATTTATGGATCTTGGATGTTTCATCCTGGACAGTGGCTCTCACACTCACTAGTCCTCTGCCTCCATCCTTACGGCTCGCGTATAGTCTCAGGATGCTGGATTTAGGGTGGAACCCTCCATGCATGGTTAGTAGTTTCCGAGTTTTAACATCCAGGGTCTTTATCTCTTCCTTTGGCCAGCTTATTATTCCTGCAGGGTATCTGATTACTGGCAAGGCATAGCTGTTTATCGCACGGATCTTGTTCTTGCCGTTGAGCTGGCTTCTCAGGACTTGCCTTACTCGTTGGAGGTATTTGGCCGTGGCTCCTTTCCTTGTGACCTCATCGAGGCTGCCATTTGCTTGTGGTATTCCCAGGTACTTGTAACTGTCCTCAATGTCTGCTATTGTTCCCTCTGGGAGTGAGACCCCTTCTGTGTGGATGACCTTCCCTCTCTGTGTAACCATCCGACCACACTTCTCTAGTCCGAATGACATCCCAATGTCAGTGCTGTAGATCCTGGTGGTGTGGATCAGTGAGTCGATGTCTCGTTTGCTCTTAGCGTACAGCTTGATGTCATCCATGTAGAGGAGGTGACTGATGGTGGCTCCGTTCTTGAGTCGGTATCCGTAGCCAGTCTTGTTGATGACTTGGCTGAGGGGGTTCAGACCTATGCAGAACAGCAGTGGGGACAGAGCGTCTCCTTGGTATATGCCACATTTGATGGACACTTGTGCAATTGGCTTGTAGTTGGCTTCAAGGGTGGTTTTCCACATCCCCATCGAGGCTGCAATGAAGGCTCTTAGAGTCCTGTTGATGTTGTACATCTCTAAGCATTCAATGATCCAAGTGTGTGGCATTGAGTCATAGGCTTTCTTGTAATCAATCCAAGCCGTGCACAGGTTGGTGTGTCGGGTTTTGCAGTCTCGGGCGACTGTTTGGTCTACCAGGAGTTGGTGTTTGGCTCCTCTGGTATTTATGCCGATGCCCTTCTGTGCTGTACTCATGTATTTATCCATGTGCCCACTTATCTTAGCTGCTATGATGCCTGACATGAGCTTCCATGTTGTAGAGAGACAGGTTATTGGCCGATAGTTGGATGGGATCGAACCCTTTGAGGGATCCTTCTGGATCAGGATTGTGCGCCCTTCAGTTAACCATTCAGGGTGAGTCCCACTTTGTAGCAGCTGGTTCATTTGAGCTGCCAGTCGCTCATGGAGGGCAGTGAGTTTCTTTAGCCAGTAGGCATGGATCATGTCAGGACCTGGTGCTGTCCAGTTTTTCATACCTGAGACTCTTTCTTGGACATCTGCCACTGTGATAGTTACTGGGGCTTGCTCAGGGAGGTTGCTGTGGTCATCTCGTAGAGAGATTAGCCACTGTGCATTGCTGTTGTGGGTCGCCTCCCTTTCCCATATGCCTTTCCAGTACTGTTGGGTCTCCAGCCTTGGTGGGTCTGCTCTGTTGTTATTACCCTGCCATTGAGAGTACACTTTAGCTGGTTGGGTGGAGAAGAGCCGGTTAATCCTCCTGGCTTCATTTTCTCTCGTGTACCTCTTTAGGCGACTGGCCAAGGCTTGGAGCCTTTGTTTGGCAGTTTCGAGCGCTTCAGGTATGGGCATCTGGCTGTACCGCTTGGGTACCGGTCTTTTGATTGCACCTCTTTGGAGCTCTGACAATTGGCTCACTTCCCTCCTTGTTACCTTGATTTTAGCCTCTAACCGTCTTTTCCATGGTGGGTATTGAATCTCATGGTTGCTCCTATAGCTGAGCATCTCAAGGATCACTGATGCTGAGTTGTACACCAGCTCATTGGTTTCCGTTATGGTGTTGGTAGGGATCGTTCTCAATGCTGCATTCACATCTTCAATGAGACTTTCTGATGGTACTTCACTCAGCCGTTGTAATTGGCATCGGGATTGCCTGGTGTTCATTCGGGCCACGATCCTACCTCTCAGGTCAGTTGCTGCCTCGTTCAGCTGTGATGGTTCGTTCATTATTGGGGCTGCATACCCAATCTGCGGGTGGGGAGTTGAAGCTAACTCCCCTCTGACCTGGCGTCCTGGCTCCCCCTTGCCGTAGCATTTGTGTTGTACCTCGTCTATCTCAAGTTGTGACAGCATTTGCCGTTTGCGGATGTTGGAACACTGAGCTACTAGTTGTTTGGCAGTTAGTGTTGAATGGGGATGTCGACGTAACCATTCCTCCCGCATTCTTTGCATGTAACCCCTCTGACTAGGGTTACTTGAGTAGTAGCATTCCAACAGATCCAAGTTTTCACCTCTCGCCCAATTCCGTCTTGTTCCAGTAACCCATTTTTCGTGAAGGTGCCCTGGTTCCCCAGCACCTGACGCAGACCTTGTTTGGCCGGGCGACGTCTGAGCCGGCATGGCGTGTATTCCTTTATCACTCATCATGAGGTAGGCAGTAGCGCGAAGGATCTTGCCTAAGGACCCACACTGGATATCTCAACCAAGCGACCCGGCCTGGATTCGAACCCCGGTCTCCCGGGTGAAGGTCGGGTGACTTACCCATTGAGCTACCCAGCCGATCTTATATATATATAAGATCTTATATATATATAAGCCGATATATATATATATATATATATATATATATATATATATATATATATATATATATATATATATATATATATATATATATATATTAGCAACAGTGGAACTGATGAGATCACATGCATTGTCTGTAACAGCTGAGGGTGGAATGTAAACAGCTACCAAAATAAGACTGGTGAACTGTCTTGGCAAATAATATGGAGGAAAACGTACTGCCAATAGTTCAATGTCTGGACTGCAGAGACGACACTTCACAGTCCTGGATGACACCATCCATTGACAAGCACTGCCAATCCACTTCCTTTCCTTTTCCTGCTACTCTTTAAATCTCTGTCTGCCCATATAGTATGAAAGCCTGGCAGAGAGACGTTGGGAGTTGGGGATATGATCCTGCAGCCGTGCCTCAGTAAAACACATAATACTGCATTCCCAATACTCTTCCTGAGTCCTTGTCAGGGCATCAAGTTCGTCCAACTTGTTAGCTAACGATCTCACGTTGCCCATTATGATGGATGGCAGACATGGTTTGAACTTCCTTCTTCTCTCTCTCCTCTTTGCTCCTGCTCTGCATCTTTGATGCCTCCTTTTCAACTCCTCTGGGATTTCAGTTACTGTATTATTTCTGCTTTTGCAATGTTAATCAGCTGCTCCCTGTTGTAAACCACCCTGTTGCTATGGTTACGCATCATAACAAAAGAGCAAAATATAAAAAAGTATTGGAAAAAATCAGTCCAGCTGCACAGCATCCAAGACAAGAAGGGAAGAAAAGCAAAAAAAAAAAAAAAGCAATATTTCCAAGAAAAGCAGGAATGAAATTTTGAAAGAAGAAATAATCTCAATGAAAGTAACAGAGCTACTCCAAGATGCTGCCACATGGAGCGGTACAATTCTAGAATCTAGTGTAAGATAAATATTTTATAGTTAATGATGAGTAAAACTGTTTTGTTCATCGATGTTGTCTGATTGGTGACATATCTTTGTCCATAGACTCTCGTTAAAAGTGGTACATGCACAGCAGCTCCTCTTCAATACAAGAGATAGGACCATGCTGGGGCACACCTCTCCTGTGCCCAGAGCTGAATGCAGCTTGATTTGTATACCACCACCCTCGTCCCATGGGGCTGACATCGGGGCTGACATCATTGCCATGCGTCATAAAGTTCACTTGATTGACAGGTCGAGCCTCAGGAGTTGGAAACAATCAGAAAAAGAGATGCAAAATGGAGCAAGAGAAATTAAATAGTTCAGTGAAGTGACTTAAAATGATACCTTTTCAAAGAAGAACATATCAGGAGAAGCTAGAGGTGAAAAAGCTTGGACCTGATCAGCCATACATCACAATTAAGCAGCATTCCAAAGGCAGAGGTAGATATTACACTTGGTCTTTTTCCAGGACCTAGTTAAGTAACAAGGCTTGGATAACTGCATGTAGCGAGGTTAATGCTTTATCCTGCTTTCCCTGCCTCCTTTTTTCAAACATCAGTATCTGACCAAGCATGGATTAAGACAGGTATGACTGATTTAAAGCACTTTTCAGAAAAGGCAAAGGAGCATTAACATTATAATTATAATGTTGCCTTTGTTGTTTTCATTCAGGTAAATACACTGGTGTGATACCTTAGTATATGTTTTGGTATATGTCTGTTTTGGAGTTATAGCCCCTCCTTTCCTCCCCAAAGAAAAATCCACCAGCCACTACTGATTCAGAGACAGAATCTAAACTCTGGTTCTGACCAGCAGTGTTATTCTGATGTACACAGATGTCAGTTCTCCTATCTCTTCAAACAGCTTTGACACTAAAAGAACATACTTTTTATTAGCAATCCAGGCAGTGAATGCATAAGTCTCACTTTTCAGTGCATAAGCAATCTGCATTTATGTATTTGGTTACAATTGCATCATATAAATGTAAAACAGTAAATCTGATGACGATGTCTGTGAGGCCGCTCAACCCCTGGGTCCATCTGTAGTTGGTGTTCTCACAATATGTGTTTTGGCCATAAAAAGTCATGCTAAGCTAATGGGAAAACATAGATCACGATTGTGTGAGAGAGCAGTTACTAATTTACTATGATGTGCCAAAATCAACAGTTTTTTTTTTTGTTGTTTTTTTTTTTTTGGAAATGCTTATGAGGGTATGCATGAAAAGGCTCATTTTGTTACAAAATTGAATTTTAAAGTTATTCATTTGCTTTGAAAAACATTTAAAAGGCTGATGGCGATTTATTTATGTTTCATACTTGGATATTTTTTAAGATTTGATAATGTTCAGTATTTTAAAAAAAAAAACATATTTCTGCCATCTTGCTTCATATATAAATTTAAAATTCTAAGTTTTATGTTATGAAAGGCATGTTGCTGTTGTCAGTGGTAAGTAAAATTTTAATTGTTGACCAGTTATCCAGTTCAGTTTAAGTTCCAGGATATAAAGCAATGCAGAACACCACACCTCTATCCTCCCACCTAAGTCATCCAGCTCTTCCTAGGGGAGCTGTGGGCACTGTTTCTGGTTTGGATCTATAATATCTTGTTGGGCCTACCACTGGGACTTCACGTCAGACAGATGCATCCTCAATAGCTCTACAGGGAAGAGCCAAAAAATTTTAATCAGATATCAAAGTCCAATGCTATTTCATTCTTTAACTGATTCATTCTGCAGCCATTCTATCTTTTATTATTTGTATTATTTTTCCTCTATTTTTATTCTAAATATTTGACTGTGAAAACAGAAAAAATGAGCAAAGAGGATGTGAAAAAAGAGGTGCATTGCCCTAATCAGTTGCAGTATTTCTGCCTTTCTAACTTTATTGTTAGGAGCCAGTGTTTGGCATCTACTGTAGGGTTATTATCACTGGAAAGGCCAAGCTGTGGAACTGCCTTTACTGAGGTCAGGCATCTACTCTTTCTCATCTTACGCCCCTAATGTTTACATCCTTTTAAGCTTCCCTTACTAAATGTTATGAAGCCATGTAGCGTAAAATTGAGAGGGCAAAAGCTGACATGGTACAAGCAGGTAATCAAAAGCCTGATTAGCACTGTGTTAAAAAAAATAGGCTGGACAGAGCCCACTTACAGGTTCATACTAATTTGTCCTTGGATGAACTGAACACCGAAGATGAATATTATTACTCTCAAAATGAAATTACCTTTAAAGCAATTGTGCTGGTATTACTAAAGGGGGAAGAATGTTGAAGTTATTTAAGGTAATTTCATATAATTCATTTTTTTTCTCACTACACATGGATGTCCTTGAACTGATAGTAGCCAGCTTTCTAAAATTTCAGTTGAAAATGGAGTATAATTTTTTTTTTAGCTTTTTTATACTGCAGGGTTTGCTGAAAAAACTGGAAAAAACAGATTCAGCTTAAAGGTAGGTTATAGGTTCACTTTCACATTTTAGAGAGCAGGATTTTATAACTAAAATACCTAAATAAAATAATTAAAAGCACACAACTATTTAATAAAACTGTTTTTCCAGAAATCATGTTATATATATAGATTATTATTGCAAGCAAGTATTTATACCTTTGCAAGTATTTATAATGAATAAAAACTAGCCATCCCCTTCATTGTCTTCCACTTTTTCTAAGGTTGGGTACAGTGGCAGCAGGGGGTTTTTTTTGTACATTTTCACATTTTAAGAAAACCTTAAAGGGACTACAAATCCTTCCCAAACCTAATAAGATACTTAATTCCTCCAGTGAGTTCCATGTCTCACCCCAGGCCTCCCCTCTGCAGGGCATGCCTGGAAATCCTTGAAGAGAATCAGCTAAGAGGCTTTCTAATCAGGGATCTGAACCACCTCAGATTGCTGCCCTTGACTTAAGAAGAGGCAACTCTTTTCTCATCCCAGTTTGGATTGCCGAACTCTTAAGAACATCTTCAACACTGAGCCAAGCTATCCTACCGAGAAATGCCATTCTGGTCTTCAGCCATGTAAAATATTAGAACAATACTAACTCACCATTTTTCTTTTTCAGTCTTTGCTTTCTACAGTGGCTTGCAAAAGTATTCATGCCCCTTGAACTTTTCCATATTTTGTTACATTATTACCACAAACATAAATATATTTCAATCGAATTTTATGTGAAAGACCAACACAAAGTGGTATACAATTGTGAAGTAGAAAGAAAATTATACATGGTTCAAAACATTTTTTACAAATAAAAAACTGAAAAGTGCTGTGTGCAAAAGTATTCAGCCCCTTTTCTCTGAGTGCAACGAATTGCCCTCAGAAGTTGCCTGATGATTGCTAATGACTAAATAGAGTCCACCTGTGTGTAATCTAATCAACCGCTATGTGACTGCCTCAGAGGTTGGTTAAGAGAATATTGGAGAGCAACTAGCATCATGAAGTCCAAGGAACACACTAGACAGGTCAGAGAGAAAGTTGTGGAGAAGTTTAAAGCAGGCTTAGGTGATAAAATGATTTCCCAAGCTTTGAACCTCTCACAGACCACTGTTCAATCCATCATCTGTAAATGGAAAGAGTATGGCACAACTGGAAACCTACCAAGACAAGGCCCTCCACCTAAACTTACAGGCCAAACAAGGAGAGCACTGATCAGAGAAGCAGTCAACAGGCCCATGGTGACTGGACGAAATCCAGAGATCCACAGCTCAGGTGGGGGAATGGACAACTATTAATCATGCACTGCACAAATGTGGTCTTTATTGAAGAGTGGCAAGAAGAAAGTCATTGTTAAAAGAAAACGATAAGTCCCATTTGCGGTTTGCCAGAAACCATGTTGGGGAAACAGCAAACATGTGGAAGAAGGTGCTTTGGTCAGACGAGACTAAATTTTAACTTTTTGGTCATAATGCAAAATGCTATGTGTGGCAGAGAACTAACACTGCACATCACTCTGAACACACCATCCCATGGTCAAATATGGTGGTGGCAGCATCATGGTCTGGGGGTGCTTCTCTTCAGCAGAGATAGAGCAGACGGTCAGAGTTGTTCGGAACAAGGATGCAGCCAAATACAGGGTAATCTTGGAAGAAATCTGTTGGAGTCTGCAAAAGACCTGAGACTGGAGCAGAGGTTCACCTTCCATCGGGACAACGACCCTAAACATAAAGCCAGGACTACAATGGAATGGTTTTAAACAAAACATATTCATGTGTTAGAATGGCCCAGTCAAAGTCCAGACCTAAACCCAATCGAGAATATATGGCAAGATCTGAAAACTGCTGTTCACAAACACTCTCCATCTAATCTGACTGATCTTGAGCTGTCTCACAAAGAAGAATGGGCATAAATTCCAGTCAATAGATGTGCAAAGCTTGTAGAGACATACACTAAAAGACTTACAACTGGAATTGCAGCAAAAGGTGCTACCACAAAGTATTGACTCAGGGGATCTGAATACTTTTGCACACCACACTTTTCAGTTTTTTATTTGTAAAAAATGTTTTGAGTCTTGTATAATTTTCTTTCTACTTCACAATTGTGTACCACTTTGTGCTGGTCTTTCACATTAAATTCCAATGTGATATATTGATGTTTGTGGTTGTAATATAACAAAATATGGAAAAGTTCAAGGGGTATGAATACTTTTGCAAATCACTGTATACCTATAGGACTTATTACTGGTGACAGAGCATAGTCACGCTCATGCTCTGTTTAACTTCCATCATGAACTCAGTCCTGAAATATTTCAACTACTTATATTAGACTCAATGCAGAAGAGCTGTTGTCCAGCAAAGAACTTTGGCATCACACACTTTTAAACTCATGACGTTTAAGTTCTACATTTTGACTCTTAAAAACACAACCCAATTAGAGGTATTTTCCCAGCCCAGTCCTGGATCAAACATGGATTACTCAAGACTTAGTGGTGTTGTGGTCTTGACCCAGGTTACGTGTCAACCTTAAAAATGTGTTAGCAACTGTCTAATGTGAAGAATACTAGAGTGGTTTGAAAAAAAACAACTAATAACTAAACAGTTAGTTGAAAATTAGTTTGTGATATTTTTTTTATCAAAACATATATGATGCAAAAATAAAGACAGCCATGTTTATAAAGGTATTTATTAACAAATAGTTGAAGTTTTGTTATCTTTGACTGTTCTAACCACTTAGGCGATAAAACACTATCTTAAGTAAACTAAAGTTAACACAACACATTATCATATGTTGGGAATCAAAATTTGCATCAGTGTTTGGGTTATGTAATTATTAAACAATGGGATCTTGCTGTAAATGCTGGGAGATGCAGTTCGCGTAATCTGCTGGAATCCAACACATATGTGACTGACCATGACAAAACCAGGAACAAGTCTCCCCGGGGGCATTTTGAGTTATTTACAGATTCTGAAAGTGTGTATTCTGAGCTTGCTAATGGTATCAAACACATAGAAATAAAAAACATCAAGATGTGGCCATTTGAATGTTGGCACTCTGCAAACAAGATTAGGGAGAAAACAGGCCTCAAAGTTTTAAAAGAATTGTCCCCAAACCTGATCAGCTACCTGTGGGAGCTAACTAAGGCTCTACAGTACTTTGTAATAACCCCACCCCCCAGCACTGACTGTCAACAGGTATGACTGGGAAAGTGTGCAGATAAAAGTGAGCTTTTCTTTGGCTTACCTAGTTAGAAATATATATGTTTACAAGGTTTCAGCTTTTGTTCCATTTTCCAATAAGGCTATCATGGAGCTATGGAGTCGTTTGTGAACCCTGAACTTTAGTGGAATTAAACCATGCGTAAATACATGCTGGAGGGATTATATTTTTTGGCTGGCTGTGTTTTTTTTTTTTTTTTTTTTTTTTTTTTTTTTTTTTTTTCCCCCACATCACATATGGTAAACAGCTTGTACTTGTTCAGATTTAGTCTTTACTTCTCACAGACTAGTTTCAGCCTTTGAGACCAAAAATACTGCATTTTTTAAAAACTAGGACAATGAGAGTTAGCCACTTTTGGAACAATATTAACAGCTTCCAACCATTTTTCAGAACTTTAAAAATTTTTAACTATTGCTTAAGTCACTAAAATCTGTTAAAACTATACTGAGTTCTTTATTTTAAAAAATATAAACCTACTTAATTTAATTCTAATACCAAACTGTAAACAGACGGAACAGCTCATATAAGCTGGAGAGGATAATTAGATGTACATTATTTTTACTGTGGGAAAAAAATTATAGTTTTCCTTCAGCATGCACAAAAATCAACAAATACATCCAGACACTTGAGGATCTCTTATACTAACATAAGCACCCCCCCTTCCCACACACACACACACACACACACACACACACACACACACACACACACACACACACACACACACACACACACACCCACCAGGTCACAATAGGACCCTACAAACAGACATATTGGGGGCAGCTTTGACTTATATCCCTATGCTAATAACCATACTAATTTGCATGGGGCCAAGGAACTTTTTAGAAAAAAAACAAACTTACACCCCAGCCCATTCACTACTTTTCTTTTAAACCCTTAAGACCTCTCAAACAAAGACAGGAGAGGCAAAGTAAGAAAGGTTTCAAAGTAAAAACTGATACCATAATGTAACTTTGCATTGTCTTTTAGAGAACTTTGAAAGTTAAAGCAAACACAGGCTATAACAGCTCAATACTCTAAAGTCAAATAATGTAAATAGATACTTTATTCAGTTGCCCTTAAACAAATCATAGCTTCAATGTCAAAGTCATATTTTTCAAATTACTGGCTTTTTTTCTGTCTATTAGTCTTCTCTTGTTGACATGACCTCAGTTGCTATAATTCAGTGTTAGTTATTTTATTTGTGTTTTTTTTATGAATCTGATATTTAATATATCCTCCTGTACCATTCCTGTTTGATCATTTAGCTCACTTTCCAACGGTCACTCTCCATCTCTTAATTACACTCTTTCATGGTGAAGATAAGCAGAGCGTAAATGGCCATTAGAGAATGTTTGACTCCCCACTTTTACAAATTCAAAATGACAGGCCCAGAGATAAGACGCTAACTTGTGAGTGTCTGTGCATCCCAGCACCTGCCATCCACTCTCTCCATCAACTTGGTATTATCTAAGCTGCCACAGAATAATATATGTGGCTATAGCCTGCTAATGACAGTACTCCAGTGCTTGAGTGTGCCTGTGTGAATATGTGGGTAGGAAAATAAAATGTGCCTAAATTATAGCCATATGAAACTATGTGAAGAGGCGATTGGCCTATGTGGGTTTCTGAAATGGCAGACATGTGGGGCTCAATACCACCAGATAGTTGGTTTGTCTGTCCCCCAGGGCCTTCCTCTTTCCACTGTGTGGGCCTCAATTGGATGATAGCATTCCTAAAGTTAGATGGATTGGATTGCTTAAGGCACTGATATGAGTGGAGAAACAAGTGGAGAGAAGAGGATGAAGAAGGGGAACTCGAAGAAAAGTTTGTAAAATTGAACATGAGAGTGAGGGAGATGGATGAATGGCTTTATGCTGAGAAAATGTATATCTCATGCAGGCTAACTGAGAAAATTTCACACAGAGATTGGCAGAAGGAAGAGAGCAGTAACTGTAAATTCAGACAGATCACTTAGCTTAAAGGGAAATGAATACAGATGTAAATAAATGACTTGGCCTAGGGAGGTTGCTGGCAATGGGGTTGAGTGGGTGGTTGAGTTTTGGGACTTCTGGGCAGATTTTAAGAATGGGAAGAAAAGTTAAGTGAAGGATGGGCAGTTACCACATTCTGTGGTCTGGGTATAATGTGCTAAATGTACCAAAACAAATGAGAAAATCCAACATATATAAATATTTTATAGATTGTTTTGTTGCAATCCTTAAGCTCTTTGTTACTCGCACTGTTGCAGAAATTCATTGGATGAATAAGAGGCAAGTCTGTGGACATTGCATTAGGGGATTGCAGATTTTTTCCTTCAGCCTGGATTTAATAGGTTATAATAAAATAAGGTTTAACTTCTTTCATGATAATATTTTTGTGTTAGATCTGTTTGTGAAGATTGTTGATCGTGACCCTGATTTTCTGGTTACAACACTAACCACCCAAAGACTAGCTCAGATAAAAACAGTATCTAATGTGATCCCCCCGTGAGTCTCACATGTAACAGAAATGGATATTATTTTCAAGTGAAATTAGGTGATGTATGTTTATGTAGCCAGCTAAATACATGTAGTTACAAACATGGGCAGTTCTAGACAGGGGCCTGTGTCCCTGTAGAACTGGTCCTGGGCCCTGTACTGAAGAGATAATATTAAATCAATTTCTTATTATATGCACTGGGATAGAAACCATAACCAATTGGTTCCTGGCACCCATTTCATTTCTTACTTTCAAAGTTTTACTTTAACAATTAAGATATTACACTTTTAGCTTTTGCTGTATTGCGATAGATCACAGTTTTCATCTGCCATATCAGGACTTTGCAACCTGCAGATCCAGAACTCCAAGTGGCTCTTTGGCTCACTTACTATATTATTCAATGAAATATTGCCCTGTTTTGTATGTTTTTTTGTGTTTCTCTTTTATTTCATTGTTTTATTCTGTATCCCATGAAAAAAAAATACTGGCCCCAACTTGCCTGCCCTGGTAAATTTGGTCTAGAACTGCGACTGGTTACAAATCAGTTGTACAGCAGAAAAATGCAAAGTATCACTTCCAAATAATTTTAATAAGGCTTTATTTATTTTTAATTTATCCCAAAATACTCCAAAATACTCAAAGAAATGATTCTAATTTATTTTCAGTGGGCGTCTGTGGAGCTTCTATCAGCTGGCAGTATCTCAGTTGTAATACATAATTGTCTCAACCACTTCAATTTATAGGAACAGAGATCAGCTCCTACTGTACATTTGGGTTACTCAGAAAACGACCTGTCCTTGCTTCAAATTCTTGAACCAAAAATATTTAAATTCCTTAATTACATTTTAATATAGTAAAATAAATTCTTTCACCGCATTTCATACAAATGGCACTTTATAAATCTATATACTGCTATTACTTTGCAACAAAGTTTTTTTTTTCTTTGTTTTTTTAAATTAAAGTATGTAGTAATCTTTTGACCTTGTTCCCCTCCAGTCCATTACCAGTAATACCCATTTTGAAATGTCTATTGCAAGACAAATTATGCTTAATATTAATTGGCAGAGTACTATCAGGTGCAAAATAATGCTGTGTAACCTGAAATCATTAATTTAACATTTGCTTTAAAACAGTGACAGGTGGTCCAAAATGTGCACATTAAGGGCAACCATTACATTACCTCTTGTATTGTAAATTGAGACATGACCATCAATTAACCTGAACACCATAAACAGGGTTCCTGCATACATAATTAAAATCTAACCATGTACATACAGTAAATCCATTCACAGACAGCTTAAATAAGTGTGAAAAGATTTACAGGGACATGGGATTGTTATGTGGCATTTTTCCTTGCAATTCTGAAACAAAAATAGTTTACAGTTTTTGCTTCTAAAGATGTGGGGAAAATAAATTACCAACTTTTGCTATAGTTGAAGCAGTTGCAACACTTTCAGTCCACAGAGAGTGGAATAAAATTGCATTTTTAGACATAGCAAAAAAAAAACTTTAATACTTTTTGTGCTGGTGTAACATCTTATTGATCACACATCTGTATGTTTTCAATTGTTAAAGAAAAAACAATGAACCTATCTATGTGCAACTTTTAAGAAACGTTTAAATTTATGTTCTCTGCTGTCGCTTGAACCACAACTTAGTTGGTGAAAGACTTTTCAGCAATTGTTTGTTCTGTTGTTCTTGTTCAATTGTTTGTGGTATTTGATGAGGGTGAAGACAGTTTTTTTCAGGCCTGTTCTTTCAACAAGTCCTGACTGCTGAGATCTACACTTTTTGCTTCTTCTTTGCAACTTTTTCTCTGAGTTGTTTTTCATTTCTATTCTTTGCCATTCCCTCTCTCTGTTAATTTATTTTTTTTGCTTTGCTTTTCTCTTTCCTCTCCTTTTTGTCCTGTTCTGAGTTTTAAAAAATAGAAGAGAGATTAAATCGATTCTTCAGTGTCCTAAAAACTCCAGCTCAGCTGTTGGGTGGCGAAAATGTAACACTCTGTGTGTTGAATTTAAAAGCTTTATATTTGTATACACAGACAGATTTGTTGGCAAAGATGTGTAAAAAGCCCAAAATTAAATTAACCTTTTATTGCAGTAGTGCATCCAAACACTGAAAATCTCAGAAAAATTAAAATTTTATTTCGACTATTTTTATTCAGTGGTGAAAATTCAAGCCAGAATTGATTATCAGAATCACTAGAGGCACAATTCTTGGTAGTCCTGCTGTTTTTTATTTTGTACAATCCCCTTTAGCCAGAAATCCAGCACTTAGTCCTCAATAACCGTTCACAAGGTTTGACCATATAGAGCACAATTGTTCTTTCTGCAGAATCATCCAGAGTCCTGGGGCCTCTTTTTTGCTCTCTTCTCTTCAGCAGACTCTATAGCTCCTCTATTGGATTTAGGTCTGGAGAACAAGATATTGAAAATTTGTATTTAGTGAAACATTTCTGTTATTTTGGACAGAAGAATTTTTTCCTGCTGAAAGACCAAATGATGACCCATTTTTATTTTACTTGTAATCCATCAGATTTGTACATAAAAGTTCCTGATATTTTTAAGGGGTTATGTGAGGAGAAGAGACACAGGCCCACTGCATCACAGATCATTCACCGCACTTAATAGTTGGAATTGGGG
The DNA here is from genome assembly GCA_014839685.1 of Anableps anableps. NCBI lineage: Eukaryota > Metazoa > Chordata > Actinopteri > Cyprinodontiformes > Anablepidae > Anableps > Anableps anableps. The sequence goes on from CM026066.1 coordinate 32,834,186, forward strand.
GCATTTTTACGCCTTTGTCCTTGATTTTACAACGTACCCAATGAGAGTGTTTGTTGTCTAAGAACTAGTTTTGTCTGACCAAAACATATGGTTCCAGTTAAAGTCTGTGTAGAGTTTAACAAACAAGACATATTTATATTCCACTTGGTAGGACAAAACTTTTATCTTTAATTTTTTTGTGGCATCATAGTCAAGTAACCAGTTGGCATGAAAATCACATCTGAGGGGAGTTTTGGAGACTTGATAAACCCCAGTCACAAGAGCCTCATTTATAATCTTTTAGGATGGTATGAATTACCCCTATTTTAATTTAAGTAAGATTGCATATTCTGATTTATTTTACTTCATATTTAACATGGAAATATTAATTTAATTACAGATCATCCTATCAAAGAGTTGTTGGAGGAAAGCGACCCAAAAATATCTAGCAAAGTATGAGTTAATTTAGCACAATGTTTATTCCTCACTGAATCTGTGATTTATGAAGGCAAACTAACTTTGTCTTTTGCAGAAGCTAACAAATAAAGGTAATAAATTGTTCTAGTTTTTAAAGTTAAACAGTCTCAGAATGACAATCTTATACAGAACAAAGTTAACTTTAGCCAGTTATAAGGATATTATCTAATTTAATTGCACTCTGGAATTGAAGAAGCATTATGCAATGGATTGCATCAGCAGTGCAAAGGGATTGCACTGAGACTGTAGGAGGAGTGTTTATCTGAAGTGTGATTTGATTAAAGTATTTTAAAGTGCTGTCATAAAGGCTGGGTTTTTGGCAGCACATTACAGGTCAGGACTTTTCTCTTTAGCCTCATCCTTTACTTACCAATTTGTATGTTATACTCATCAAGCAATATTCATTGCTTCTTATCAGATGTTACAAACAGTTTTTCTCTAAGCTTTGCTTTTTTACTGTAGAAAAACTGATGATGTAAGAGGCTTTTTTTTGAGGGTATCATAAACCCATGTTTTTCAAACCATCATACATGCATCACAAGTGGTACTCAGGCTGCCTTGGTGGCACTGCTATTTTTTTTTTTTTTTTTTTTCAAACTGTGATCCAACCACAACAAAAGCAAATGCTGATTGGTGTTAGTTTTTTTTTTTTACTCATGGGGGCCCAACTTTGACACAGGAAAGATATTGAGCCAAACTTTACCACATGTCAGTGGAAGTTTTGATTTAGATATTTATAATAATGACATAATACAACAATCAGAAGAAATCCAGGTCCAGCTATATAGCTGTTTTTAAAATATTTAGTTTATTGAACAGGAACCATTATAGCAACATTAATCTCAAAGGAAAATGTACTTTAAACGGGTACATTGATGAAATAGTAAATTACAAAACATTTGAAAACCACTGTGACAGGCAAAATGTTAAAATTATCTAAGTAACTTGGATCTATCATTCAGACATTCCTACATTGCATCTGAAGAAAGTAACTGAACTTTGAAATAGTTTAGCGTGTGTCATGCATTTGGCTGATTTCTACAAAAGATGATAGATTTTTGAAGAGTAAAAACAGTTGAATAATTAGAACCAAGAAAAAGCAAAGTTCAAAACATATTTTTAATACTGTCACTCATGCAGCGTTGTCCCCAGTTGTGCCTGTGTGGCATTAATGTGTCTGGGAACATATATTCATTAATTGATTTAGTGAGTGTCAACGTTTCAACTTCATGAATCTGGCATCGCCTCAGAGCACATTTTGGGTCTTTGCTCTATAACTTTGCCAAAAAAACCCACTCAAACAGCAAAGCATTAACATTTACTTTAAAAGGGTATCAGTTACTACCTCCAGTGCTGCCTACACACATCTGAAACTGCAGCACAGCATAATATGATCTTTAGCTAAGTTAGGTTGCCAAAGATTTCTTTTGGTCATGATGCAACACAGAGATACTATATTTACAACAGATGAGCCAGAACATATAGAAATTCTATTTAGATGTCAGTGAAATGACTTGTTAATTTTACTTAATCTCATGCTAATCTATGCAGACGCTCTGGCGGCATTGATGAAGATTCATTCACCTAGTTTACCTTTTGATTAATTCAGTGTATAACTATTTGACCACCTTGGAACAGTTTAGTGCTCTGAACTTTTATCCCAAGATAATCAGGCAATCATTAAGCAGGGGGAAAAAAATCAAAGCAAAGCAAAAGAATAAAACTAATCTTGAAATGGTAAAGATCTGGATGCAAATGCAGGAGGTAGCATATGAAAATAAACAATTTTACTTAAAGTGTAACTAAGCCCCCCTGTAGATGCATAACCTTGCCTCTGGCAAATTTTGAAAAATTCAACCAAAGTGGGTGGAGCCAAGAGATTCGGCAGAGTGTGAGGGTGAACGGAGGCTGTGATCAGGGGCTGTAATTTTTTTTTTTTTTTTTTTTTTTTTTTTCCTGTGTTGCTGGAGATTTTTATGGTGACAACTCTCTGCAGCTCAGCTGCAGCCTGTCTGTCCTGTGCAAGCGGCAAGAACTGCCATGACCCTCTCCCATTTCCAAAGCACTGCAGTCAGTCTGACAGTCATCCATTCCACATCATACCGTCACAAGTAGTCAGAGCAGAGGAGACCCATTCCACTCTGTGTCCACATACAAGATTCTGGATATAAGACTTGCAATCCATGGTTCCACCTGCTTGTCAGCCAAGCTTCATTCCACCTCCACCCTGTTTCCACCCTCGTCCTCTTAGGCTCCTTCAGGTTCCCTTCCTCTGACCTCTGCTCCACCACCAGGTTCAGGGAAGGCGACCCTAAATCCTCACCCTATGTTGTTCAATCAAGCTCATGGTGATTCTCAGCCTATTCATCTTCTGCCGGGGTTCGAGTGCCAAAGAACTTTAAGTCAATGAAACCCTATAATTGTCTCTTTCTCTCTGTGTGAGTCTCTCCAGGTTGAAATGAAAATAGAACCCTAAATAACCTATCTAGACAGTTTATTGGCAAAAAAAACCCCCCAAAATAGTAATTATAAGAGATTGGTGTGAATAACAGCATAATTTAACATGGAATGAGAAAACTAAGTAGTATTGCCACAAGGCGGTTTGATTACTGGAATTCTAGACAGGTAAGTTAACAAGCAGATGGAAGAGAGCAGGGGAGAGCTGGTGAGTGCAGGGAGCCTGAGATACTGAGATACTGAAGGTAGATGCTAGGTAGATCTGGGAACACAGACACCAACAAATGTAAATACTAGTAGAGATGCAGACCTAGGAGCACATAAATTCAAATACTACAGATTGTGAACCAACAGCTAACATCGAAACTGGAAATCAGAAACTAATTACAGTTGATAGATCTTAAAGACTGCAATTCAGAGCAGACTACAAAAAAAAAAATACTGATGTACAGAACAAACCACATAGACTCTTAAAACTAAGGAATGAACTGAATATGAAAAACAAAGACTGACAAATCCTAAAATAAAGCAAAACACAAAACCAAAATCCCAAAGATTATAACAAACACAAGATGTCACAGCAAAATTGACTTTCCCTGTCCTATCGCAATGTCAAATTTATTTAAAACATAAATACAACAGTTGACCAAAGTGCTTCAAAATTTTCTCCACCTTCATAACACAACACACAGAATAAAACAGTAAAAATAAAACTCAACTCCCCAACTCCTAGGGTTGGGAAATAACTTGTGATATGTGCCAGTGTTATGTAATTTAATTACAAAATAAAACTGAGTGCAGATGTATGCTAATTATTATATTAAGTATATAGCCTTTTCCCTAACCTGGAGCTCTCACTGTGAGGCCCAAGATTGCTTCTTGTCTTGTGGCAATAAACCTTTCTAATAATCAGTTTAGATTGAGGTGGATGATCTTTTCCCACTGAAATAGGAGGATTTTTAGTTTTAATTGTGTCAAATAAAACCAGAGATACAGATTTAGCAGGTGATTTAAGTTTTGACTTGAATGTTACCTCAGAATAATTTCATATTGAAATTATAAATATTAAAATTATATGCAAGATAAAAAATTGTTGCAGCAATTGGAGGATCTCTGTCACCTTTGGGCTTTCAGTAATTTGTGATCAAAAAAGACTTATGTATATGTTGTTGGATGTTCAGCAGTTTTACAAGTAGCTGCTGCATTCAGAAACACACAAAGTCAAGCATATTACTACATTTATTGACTGAGAAATCATGTGGACTTCTTGAACAAATAATTTTTTTGTTTCAGATTTTGAAAATGAAACTAACAGTCTAGAAACATTAAAAAAATTTCTGTTCTTATATCATCATCAACCCTTTAGTATTAGGGATAATATGTTTCTTCCTCATGCTTTCTATGACAGTAATTAAAGTTAAGTGAAACACGTTCTACCTCTCCAACAAAAACTTCAGACTTATCTGGTTAACCTAAAACAAATTTTCCAGAACAAATTCACCAGACCTATGCGCTAAATTACACACATGACCACCAGTTACTGCATGCTTCTCTACCATGACTTCTGTCACTCTAAAGCTTCATTGGAAACCAAACCCTACTGCAGTAACTTAGCATTTTTTTACACCCATTTATAGCTGGAAAATAAAAAAAATTGATTTGGAGAAATAGTTAGGGGCACCAACAGTCAAACGTCCCTTTGATGTTAACAAGCGGTAAATCAGGTTTCAGAAGGAGGGGAAGATGTAGAGGGAGACTGTACAAAGGTGGTGGGGAAGGTACAGCAGAGACAAAAGTAAAAGAGAGGGTCAGGAGAGGAAAACTGGATGTTAGGATAGATATGAATAAGGTTAAAATAGAAGAAAAGAAGAAACTGAAAAGAGCAGGAAGGAGTGGGCTTGGCCAAGTTTCCTTTTATGTTGCCGGAGTGTGAGCTCATAGACGCAAAGTTAAATTGAAAACTATTCAGCGGTGCGAGCCGATAAAGCAGAAATGGTTTGGCTTTGATGAACAAAATGCTAACCTCTTTTGAGATCAAACATTTGTGGAAGGACAGAACAGAAATGCTGCACTGTATAGAAACAGCACTGGTTTATATTTACCCGAAAAAAAACCATACTTTTTCTGGATAATCTCTGATAATATAATGAAACCCCAACAATAAAACCAGAATGCTGTTTTAAAAACATATATAATATTCTTGATTGTATAGGCTGCACTGTTGCCTTGCAGCAAGAAGGTCCTGGGTTTGAATCCCGGCCTGGGGTCTTTCTGCATGGAGTTTGCATGTTCCCTGGTACTCCGGCTTCCTCTCACAGTACAAAAACATGACTGTTAGGTTAACTGGTCTCTCTAAATTGTCCTTGAGCGTGTGTGTGTGGTTGTTTGTCCTGTCTGTCTCTTTGTTGCCCTGTGGACTGGCAACCTATCCCGCCTCTTCCCCAATGACTGCTGGAGATAGGCACCAGCTCCCCTTCCAACCATGCAAGGATAAGTGTGTTTTGATAATGAATGGATATATAAATGACATCTGTGCCAATTATGTACTGGTATGCACTATATATATATATATATATATATATATATATATATATATATATATATATATATATATATATATATATATTTTTTTTTTTTTTTTTTTTAAGTTTTCTTTACATTGCAACATTTTTATTTTCACTCCACCCTAATATAGATTTTTATTTTATTCATCTACATAATTTTTATATTTTATTGTGTGTGTGTTTAAATTATTTTATCAGAACTAATACTTTTGTTGGCCCACTAATTAGTTTTAACTGAAATTGTTGTTGTGGCACTCTCATGTTAAATTACATACATCAGCCACACAAAAAGGTGATTCTTCTGGTATTTCTTGTTTCTTCTGACAAAATATTATAAACAACCAACAACACTTTAGGGGGGTGGGGGGGAAGAGTGTGAACTCCAAAATGCTGCTTTATAAAACAGCAATGGTCAATTTGGGGTAAGATGGAAAAAAAGAAGCAGTAAGTGATAAATTGTGGATTTGCCTTTTCAAAAAAAAAAATATATACTGTATGGGAAAGTTTTTCCAGGCTGTGATGTCACTACAGCTGAATGAAAATCACTGAATTAGATCAGTTAGATCTCAGTTTAAAATCCTGCACACATGTTGCTTCACACATCAGGGAAACTCATTTTTTGTCTTCTTTTTTATGCTTCCCTTTTTTCAGGTTTCCACAAACTGCAAGCAGGTTCTGGTGAATGGCAAAGAAATGCGGGGTAGACAGTCCTTGGCAGTAAACTTCACATACCTCCACCTGTCTGCTCAGCTGCTGCTCACTGTCTGGGTTCCTAAGCTACCCCTGCAGATAGATGTGTCAGATACTGAGCTGAGCCAGGTCAAAGGCTGGAGGGTGCCGATCACCACCAACAAGAGGTAATTTACCTGTCTGACCTCAGGGAGTAAGTGATTGGGGGGATCCAACCATGGAGGATGAAAGCATTCTGATCTGTTCCTCAAAATGCAATGCATTTCACACAAAATCCTCAGATTCAGGCTGCAAACGCAATTGCTCTGTTGCCTGGCCTTCTGCTTCTCTTCTATGTCATTCATTTTATCATGGATAAAAAAAGATTTAAAATTACTTTTCTGAACAGGTAACGCAAGTAATGGAAATTGTTAATTTTAGGATTTTTTTTTTTTTTACCCTGTTTTTATTTTTATTAGACTTTTTTTAAGCATTTGTTATTCAAAAAAGAAATAAAAAGCTTGCAGATAATTTGTAATTTCTTACTGTGCTCTAAATTCATATAAATTAATTTGGCTCTGAGGAAGTCAGAGCCAAATTCTGGCTATGATTAGCAACTATTATTATTGTTATTAGTTATGCCCAGCACTACTTACTTGAAAATTGGCACTTAATACTGCTTGAAAAATTGATATAAACTAGAGTGTTTTATGTTACTAACTTAAATCATTTTGTTTTACTTTATATTTAAGAAGTTAAACGTTAGTAATTTTTAAACTGTTCATATTACAGTATAAATCATAGATGGCCAAAGACAGTCCTCAAAGGCTGCTCTCTTGCATGTTTTAGATGTGTTCCTTCTCCAACACAGCTGTTTGAAATGGCTAAATTAGCTCCTCAGCATGTTATGAAATTCTCCAGGAACATGCCAACTGCCAATTCCTTTGATTCATGTTTGCTGAAACAAAAAACGATCTGAAACAAGAAAAGATCTGAAACATGCAACAAACAGGCCTGTGAGGATTGGCTTTGGAGACTACTGCCCTAATCCCAGGCTGAGATCTGCAATAAAAGAAATATTAAAGTCATAGTAAGAACCACACAAATGTTTTCAAAAATAGCTGCAATTAAATATTTAGTTCCCAAATTGATTGGGCATTAAAATGGTTAGTTGAAATCAGTCTTAACTGTTTGTCGATTGATGTGATATAGAAAGGGATTTGTGAGTGCTTCAGTTAATGATGAATTTAATGAATCAGTAAATTGATCTGACCTTAAAAAAACATGAAACCAGATATTTACATGTGATAAAGATATAGCTTTTTTTCATATTAACTGTTCCTCATTTGACATTGTGTAAGATTGCAAAATATGTGTCTTTATCACTTTCTTCAAAGAAATAAACAATATGAGCAAAGTGGAATTTATCATATGGCTTTGCAGGCTTAAACTGAGCTAGGCCTGTCAATGTATTTTAATTCAACTCTTCAAACATACTGCACGCTTGTTTAACAACATGAAAAAATCCAAAGAAGTCAGCCAAGATATTACTGTGAGAGTTGTGGACCCACACAAGTCTGGTTTATTCATTGGTACAATTTCCAGGTTCATGAAGGTGCCACATTTATCTACTCAAAAAGTTATACACCACATTGCAATGTCCAGCCATTATACCATTCAGGAAGGAAATTGGTTCTGTCTAATTAATAATGAATAAATAATTTAGGTAAATATGGAAACGATTGTATCAATTGCGATATGCTTATTTTCTTCTTTACTCTCTTTCTCATCTATGCTTCAATCACTCTTTGACCTTTAGCATTATGAGCAATGTCAGCTATATATGGTGTGAGCATTGGCCCCCATGAGACTGTCCATTTTGTAAAGTGTCCATTTTGTAAAGTGTAAGTTCGTTAATCCTGGAATATATTAGCCAGCAATTATTGCACTCCAAACAACGCTACAAGCAAACAAGCAACATCTCAAGGTATCAGCCAGGAAGTTAAAGATTGGGCACAGATGGGTCTTCCAAATGAACAATAACCCCAAGCATCTCACTAAATTAGTTACAAAATGGCTTAGAGATAACAAAATAGTTTCAGTTGAAGTGGCCATCACAAAAAAACTAAAGTTATGCGTAGAGCTTACACATTGTGTGTGCGCAAGGCAATCTTCAAAACTTAATCAGGATGTATCTGTTGTGCACAAATAGATCAGAAACGATCTATTTCTCTGGAGGATTTTTGCACCATCATCATATTTTATACATTGATTTCCAGCTTATTTATATGTATATATATCACAGTTTTGAGTGTATGTGTTTGTGTGTGTGTGTGAAATCTTTTCCTCTCTTGAATCCCTTATTAAGGTAAATATACACACTTATCACTGGGTCAAATGTCTTTTTCCTTTGTCCATCCATACCTGTACAGTATGTATTTTATGCGTTTGTATATACACATATGTATCTACATGCTCCATCACTGATGTGTTTTGTGTTATTCCCATCTCACCATCTTTCCACTCTGCTCTGCTGGGCCTATTTTTCAATTTGCCAATTTTTGCTCAGGTGGCCACCAACCAATGTGCAAAGGCTGTTTCACACACTCACACACCTATATCCCCTAACCACAATCTCTCTGAGTAAAACACAAGAACTATTAGGGATACACTTGCAAACACATGTGTGACCGGGGCTCTGGGAAATGGAATAAGAATTTGTGTAATATTACTAGAGCAACACTGGAGCAGGGACAGTTATTAGACTCAGACGTAGTTCTGTGTGTGCTGGGTAGATATTTCACAGAGGGAGGCTGACACAGAAGATTGTGTATTTATTTGTCCCTATTTGAGAGGGAAAAAATCTATAAGTGAACGTAGAGGAAAGACTTCAAATTTTCCAACACTAATAGAATATTCTAAGAACACTTAGTTGAGGATTTGCTGCCCATATTGGCCCTTTTCCCCACACTGCAAACTGTCATAGGTCCCTTAAAAATATAGTTTATGATATTATGGTAGAAGTTATGATGTACTTTTCAGGCTAAAAAACAACCAAACCCCCCCCCCCAAAAAAACTGAGAACTTGAAAACAGTATAACCCACTAACCTGTATGCTAGGGCACATCAGTAGGATCCGGTTTCCAGAAAAAGTATTTGCTTGCTTGTTTAATAAAGGTATAAGGTGTACACTGGTTTACTTTTTTATTGTAGAATGAACAAACATAAATATTCAGAACTAGAGATATTTGTTGTTTAACCAATCCTGTTCCACTTGCAATACTTGAGCTTTCTATAATGGCTCACAGAAGAAATTTTGATCTCAACTTTACAAAGTTTGTTAAATACTCACTCTTTAAATTTTGTTTAAATGTGTTGTTGGCAGACAGGTGTTTTTATTGATGTTTTATGAGTGTCTTTGTGTGAAAGCCTAAACAGTTTCTAACTTTATACATTGTGTAAACAGTAAAGAAACACCCTCCAATTCTTGTTTACATTGTGTAACAAGGACATACATAGATCAGCAAAGTAAAGAAATATTTAGTTCAGACAGTACTATTTGTAAATGTAAATAGAAATTAGAAACTAAGTAAGCTTTCTGTTGACAGAAAGTTTTATTATTGGAAGAGTTTATGCTATGGATTAGCTGGAACTGAGTAGAGTATTAGAAGGGGCTTTTAATTACCAGATTATCATCCTCTTTCAGTTTTCAATCTCATTTATCTTCTTCGCTTCTCACAGACCTACCAGGGACAGCGAGGATGATGAAGATGATGACAGAAAGGGTAAAGGCTGCACCCTACAGGTATCATTTGATTGAATGTCATGGAGTCATGCTTTTGAAGCAAGTTTTTTGTATTTTTATGGTGTTACATATTAGGGTTTTGTAGAGTATAATTTCCAGTTGGAGGTTTTTAATTTAATTCATTTTTTTGTTTATTTACCTTTAAAGAGTAGGAAAATGTTGTGAACTCATTTGTGCAGAAGAAGAGGTTCAGGGGAAACGTACAATACAATGATTGTTTTTTTTTTACATTAATGCTTGAAGATGTCCTCTGATAGACACTTACAAATCTGTTTCTGAACATAAATACAATAAATGTGCTTAAAAATATATAGTTTATTAGTGAGGTAACTCACAATTCTTTCAAATACCAGTTTATTAAATAGTTTATCAATTGGCTGGGGGGGGAATACATTTTTTTCACCCCATTCCTCCCCATCCTCACCCTCCTTTTCAACCTTTCAGTACCAGTATGCTTTAGTGCGAGTCCTCACTCATTTTGTTGCCGAACCATCCGACCCTGGAGGGGAGATGGTCTACATGTTGGGTACTGACTGGCAAGCTGATATCACTCCTTTGGTCTTGGATCAGTTGAAGGTAAGTATAGAAAATTATAACTTTTACATTAAGAGTTGAGATGCAATTTATCCATACCTCTAGTAGATTTAGAATTACATTTGTTTTAATTCAACCAAGAAGTTTGTTTTTGATAAGAAATAACACCGAAATCTCCTAAATAATAAGGTAATCGACAAAGGGTGCTGTTTCAACATTTAAACAAAAAATAACAAGTTGAGAAGTATTAATTCCCTTCTCAATCATAAGTGAAAAAGTCTTAAATGGGACGACAGCATGTTTCCACTGGTATTTTTGCAATGTCTTTGAGGTTTAAAGGTCTTCTTGCCATTGCCCTAATCAGATTCAAGTTAGGGCTCTCACTGGTACATTCCAAAATGGATAATATTACTTCCAGTCAGAAGAAACATGTGTGTCCAATTGACCAATTACTTAAAATCTAAATCTGACAGGGATATGATTAATTGTAGGCTTAACTGTACATAAAGTTACAGCAAAAAAGAGAACCTAGCGCATAGATGAGAATGAAGGTTACATCTATACATTCTGCTTATATCACTTTGTTTTGATGATCAAACAGGTAGAAGAACCACGCATTGCCAGGCTTGTAGATGGGCATATTTTAATGGGACGGGACCTCGGCATCACTACTATTCAAGTGAGTAGCATTTTATCTTCTCTGCAAAATACGTTTTTTTAATTTGCATTTTTTAAACTGTAGTAGAGTTGTGCATAACTGAACGAGTTACTTCAGGTGTTTTTTGTGTGGGTAATCTGCTTTAGTCACTGCTTATTGGATTTGTATGTTGGACACCGGGAAAATATATACCAAATCTAGTGAATTCATCTCTATGTCCAGGAACAGTCAGCTGAATATTTCTGATTATGTCAAGCATATTTTAATTTGGCACTTCACCTTGCAGTTCAAAGCACTCTTATGCTGTAAACACACTACCATTTTTCATATTTCATATCTAACAGTAAGCCTCTTTACTTGCTTACTACACAATTAGCCTCAATTAACTATTGTAGATTTAGCCTTGACATCTTGGTATGATATTTTGTAGATGTACACTTACAGGCACTCAACACAACTGTGCATCTGCTGTGTTTGAACACTGACCATTATAGGTTTTATACCACAGCAAAACCACATATAATACAGTCCAGTGTGGTGTGTGATTGTCCATCCAGTCACTGAGTATGCATGAGAGAGTATTGCCTACAAGACTGTTCATAACCTTTGACATTTTTCACAACCACAAACTACAATGTATTGAAATTTTTTTGTAATACACCAGCACAAAGTAATACATAATTTTGACATGGAAAGAAAAGAAAACATTGTTTCCAAAAATTTACAAATACAAATGTGAACAAGGTGACATCCATCTGTATTCAGCCCCCTAGCATCATTACTGCAATTACAGTTGGACGTCTTTTTGGGGATGTCTCTACCAGCTTTGCACTTCTTGAAACAGACATTTTAGACCAGGGGACTTCAAATCCAGGCCTAGAAGGCGCAGTGTCCTGCAACTTTTAGACGTGTCCCTGGTCCAAAACACCTGAATCAAATGGCTGTATTACTTCCTCAGCATGCAGTCAAATTCTCCAGAGTCCTGCTAATTAACTTATTATTTGACTCAGGTGAGTTGAAGCAGCGACACATGTAAAAGTTGCAGGACACCGGAAGGAGTGCACCTATATTTTGTTGTCCTGTTGATCAGTTTTCCCACATGAGCTGTGTATCTTTGCGGCTCCTCCAGAGTTCCTTCAATTTTATAAATATGCACTCCTTGTGTTGGTCCATAAAATCATAGTAAAAATAGATTAACATTTGTAATACAAAATAGCAAAATGTTAAAAAGTTTAAGGGTTAAGAATACTTCTACAGTGCACCGTATGTTATAAACATACACAAATCTATGTGTTTTAAATGTGTCTAAGTGCATTCACATGTACTACAGCTCTTAAACAAGTGGTCTGTGTGTTCATTAAATAGGTTGGCACTGGGTTTAGAGCAAACACAGGGGACTTTCTGAAAACAGCTGAGCGTATGTTTCCATCAAACCAACTTGAGACACAGACACTCACGTACAGATGCACATTTATAGGCAGCTGGGTGCAGTTTAGGGGCCAGGAGAGAAAATTTACCCAGCACTCTCTCTTTCTACATGCCGGTGTCGACAGCCACCATTTGATAGTTTGACATTTCAATTTTACCTCCCCAGCGAAGACTCCCTGAGCCCCCAATTTCTTCGTCTATAGCCCATCTCTCTTTCTTTAGTCTCCTCCCCTAGCTTCTTCCTCTCAGACGCTCATTCTCAGTCTTGAAGTGCAATCCCATCCACGTCAATCATTTAATTTTTTTTTTTTTACCTCACCGAGGTGGGATTGAATTTGACACATCGAAACGTTCAGTGAGAGATTTTCTTTGTACACCAATCAGATCTGCCTGTCCTCAGGCGGAGGAGTACACTCCAGCACGAGCCTCCTAATCTCTGTCACTGTCCGTCTTCTGCTTCCCTTCTTCTCCTGTATCCCAATCTTTCATGGTCCTTGCCTTTGCCCTCTCTCATATTCTGTCCACCGCTATTTGTCACTGTCTTTCCTGCTCTGACACTTGCTCTATATATTACCCTCACTTGCTCAGTGCTTGTTTTTATTCTCTTTCATCCACCCACTCTTTCTTTTTGCTTGTTTTGCTTTTTGGCCCTGTTGACTTAGTTGGATGCTAACCCATGGGAGCACAGCTGATGTTGTTTGTGTGTGTGTGTCAGGGGTGTGTGCCACATTTTACTCACTATATGCTTTTTTTGCAATATAACGAAAGCAGCTGTGTTCTTAACACATTCAATCTTTACTCAGACAATGTAATTAGTTATCAAAGGATTCTGTTTGTTTGCATGTAGTTTAGGAAATGGTTATAGCAGACTATAGAGATCTTGTTAATTGTGATGGCATAAGCATTGCAGTATTATAGAAGGTCTCACAGCCTGCATCCCTACACAGTCTGGATAAGGATGGTATTTAATTTCAGTATTTCAAGGTCTGAATAAGTATAGAAAAAGAAAATCAGTATGGTGTACTTTCTTATTTTTATCTGTCCTTCCTTGTGTCATACTTTCCTTTCCCACTTGTCGTCTTCCTTCTTTCCATTCTTGTCATTCCTTCCTGCCTATACTTGCTTCCTTGTAGTTTTTGGGTTTTTCCAGGTTCAGTATTAAATCTGCCCACTGTAGAAAAATCACCAGAAATTCAAAAGTGACCTTTGTATTTTATTTTTAAAAATGAACTTAAATACTAATAACTGAGAATTTGAGTTGGAAAGCATGGTGTTTTTACATGAAAAATGCAAGGGAATTCTGTAGTACATCAACTATTTACTGTGTAAAGAGGGGATAAATTATCTACAAAATTAAATTTCTTTCATTATTATTATTATTATTATCATTATTATTTTTGCAAGAAATTGTAAATGTTGGTGGCACTCTGTGGCTCAGTTGGCAGAGTACGAGCACCATGTGCAGAGTCTGTTGTCCTCAACGTGGTTTTCCTGGGTTCAATTCTTGGTCTCGAGCCATTTGCCAGCGTGTCTTCCCCTTCAAACTCCTCTCTATTTCCTGTCCATTTACAGTTCAATAAAAGCCACTAGAGACTAAAAAAAGCTTTAAAAAAATTGTAAATATGTTTTTTGATATATGTTGTTATACTTTATACTTTGTAGTAAAATGTTTGTTTATTTTATGATTCATTGCAGGTTTTGTCCCCTCTGTCTGATTCTATCCTGGCAGAGAAGACTGTGACAGTCCTGGATGACAAGGTACAGCAACATGTAGATTAGTTAGTAGCTTGATTTCATTAACATTTTTTTTTTGTTATTTTTATTATGATGCTGGATTATTATTACGTTGTTCTTCTAAGCAGTGCTTTAAGTGGCAAAAATAAATGCCGGTACTCCCTTGATGTCAGACAAATATGGGACAGAAACATGTGTGATATGTTTTTTTCAGATCGGTCAATAGATCTATAGATCAACAGTTTTACTGTACAGAAATTACAAAGAACAAAGCCAGTACTAAATCAAATCCACATGAGCCAAATGAAATTTAAAAGTGCTATTACTGTTTACCAGTACATATTGGCCCACTTAACGCATTACATCCAAGTTGATCAGAGTTTGTATGAACTTTAAAAAGTAATCCATGTGTTTCTCTGGTATGTAAATAACAGTCAAAATGAAAAAAAAAAAAAAAAGTTACTGTTTTTACACATTTTAACAAATTAATTTGTTGGTGTTTGTGTAGCATTTATTACAGAACTACTTTTTGCACTTCTAAACACTGTTTAGCAAATAATGAGAAAAATGTATTTAGACATCATGTTATGACATGGTATCTCCCATCATTTTGGCCCACAAAGTTCAGCCCCCAGTGCTTAAATTATCTACAAAACTGAAGTGAATTTACTTTCAGTTTAAGTTACACATAATTCCACTGGTCTACTGTCACTTCTGAAAAAGGGTTGTATTTATTGTGAGCAAGTGGAAGTCCATTTTTTGTTGGCCTATATAAATTATTTAATAAATTATATTTGTTTCTGTAGGTAATGATAACAGACCTGGGAGTCCAGCTGGTTGCATCTTTGTCTCTCAGCATGACAGCGAGTCCTGGAAATTACCAAGCTATACAGCTAACTACTACAGCTACAGATCTGCTTCACACACCTAAACAGGTAATGATTAGTTTACTTCTACAAATACATTTATGCATTCACACGTTCTGACATCTGACAGTCAAATTTCATAAAACTTTCTTCAGACTGTCGTCTGAAGAAAGTTTTATGAAATTTCTTGGTCATTTTAGTTGTGTTTTGCTCAGAATAAACAGTCATTTTCATAAAGGTGGCAATGAATGCTGTTACCATAATTTCAACCAATTTTGTCTATGACATGCAATACTTTGGACAAATACCATAGAATTACAGGCAAAATCCCTTTACCAGGTGTGTGTTTTTGTTTGTTTTGTAAAGTGTGCCCCATTGAGCAATCAGATTTTATTTATAATTCACTTTTCATATTGTCAAATGTAACAGAAAATGTTCTATTTAAAGTAAAACAAAGGACCAAGCATAAAAACAATGAAACAAAAACAGAAAATGACAACAATTAACAATCTAAGAGAGAACATTCATGAACAAATAGAAAATAAAGTTCACAAAGTTATTATTTGACAACTTGAACATCACAGAAATGTGGATCTGAAGAATCACAAATGCAAATGGCGAAATGAAGAAGCACCACAGATGGATTTAAACACATTAAAATTTAGTTATAAAACAATTCCTGATGACGCATTTGATAAGCATGAAACTCTGATTTTTTTTTTTTGTTTGTTTGTTTGTTTCTAAGGGGAAAATGGTTAGAAACTGAGTAAAGTTAGCGTGTATCATAATTTCCGAAAAAGTGAGTAAACACTGTTTAATTTGTTATTCTTGACTTAGTTAGGAAATAGTTTGTTGAGTAAAGTATTTAAAGATTAATCAGCTATGTGTGTCTTTAAGTAAACATTTTAATTGTTGATGAAAGTTAGAAGTTTATACCAAAAACAGTAAAGCAATTGCAGAGAACTTCAGACTTCCAAATTGTGAGATACAGCAAAATCAGCATAATGTGAACTCAAAGAAACACCCTAAATAGGGAAGATGGATAATTCTAATCTGATGATGTAGTGCTATGCAACATTGTGTTCCAAATTTGAGACTCACCAAATGACATGGTTTCAGAGATGGGCATCTTAAATTTAAAGTGATTGCTGAATTAGCTGTCACTTTACTCACCAAAGTATTTGCAACTAAAACACAGAAACCATTACTCTTTTTGTACTATGGCTACTTTAAAGACTTTGCCATGCAAACTTTTCTTTAGTGGAGAAATATCTATCTGGGTGTGGAACCTAAACCCATTTAGTCATTTCAGTTTCCTGATGTCTCTTCCTAGAGAAAACGAATCAGGGGAATTCACTTCAAATTACAAACAATCTTATTTAATCTACTCTAACTTCAAAATGCCCAACAGAGGGCCAGACAAACTGATATTACCACCTGTACAAGATGCTGATTTGCAAGCAGAAGAAACTACACAGAAATGACACTGTCTCACACACATTAAGAGTGCTAATTTTAAGCTATCCCTACCTCTTCAATAAAACTCTACATCATATAATTGTGGGCCTTAAACAGTAGTTTTATGGCATGAACATCAGCTCACTGTTATCTCTCTGAAAATCAGTTTCTGATTGGGAGTCTATAATTGCTTTATATGGCCCAGTACAACTAAAGTTACAACCACCTTATAATCTGTCGTCATTATCTCTTTGCATGTACAGGCCTTAATATAATTCATAGTAACATTTAAAATAAACAACATCATTGTTGTCTGCATATGTAGTGAATAAAAAAAAATACCATAAAATTGTCTTTTTTTATCCAGTGGCTCATCACTTTTAGTTCTTATCACAAAATAGAGATAAACAGTTACCATAGTCCTACATGCATTTTACAGTGCAAGGCAACCCTGATAATTGGATTTCTCACTCATCACGTTTTGCCCAACACAAATGTAAGCTGGTGATCCCTACATGTTTGCTGCTTCTAATTGAGTCAGCAATGCACCCCAACATAACTACAGTTGCCATTTAAAGTTCATGTAATGCAGAGTTAATAATGTATTATCCCTCTGCCAATGACTAAAATGCTTTGAAAACACTTTGCTTTGATTAGTCTGTGCAAACCTTGGAACCTAATCTATCCTGTTTTATTATTTTTTTTCCACAACCAGGAAGCTGTAGTTAGTGCGTGGATTCATTACAGTGATGGCTCAGTGACACCTCTTGATATCTATGATCCCAAGGACTTCCTCCTCTCAGCTGTCTCACTGGATGAGAACGTCATCTCTGTAACCAATCAGGTTAAAACACCTCTGTTTAAAAAAAAAAAAAAATCTAAAACACCCTTTATGGCACTTTTTCCAAACATAACAAGACCATGTCTGTTCATCTTCCCATTATTGGATTATCAAATAGGAGCAGCACTGGCCAATTATAGTTGCTGAGGGTGATGGACAGGGACCACTGTTTCGTGTGGAGATGGTCATTTCTGAGACTTGCCAGAAGTCCAAGAGGAAGAGTGTGCTGGCATCTGGAATTGGTAATGTGGTTGTTAAGTTTGGAGCAAACAGCGACGAGAGAGGTGGACCTGAGGATGGTGGAGGTTTGGAAAACAGCACTACTGAGCAACGGACAAATAATGGAGGTGAATGGAATTCCAAGAGTGTGGCTGTAGACCGAGAGGAAGGAGCCATGAGGAAGGTGGGAGGATTATTTTGGGTATTTTCCTGAAATCATTGTCTTTATCAATTAAATGTCAAAACTCACCTACAGAAGTTACAGTTCCAAATTTCTGCCTTGAGTAAAGAATAGACTGGGATAACAGTTATCCTCTTTACATAAGATTGTGTATCACATACTGTAATTTTTCACTCATTTGTTGTTTCTTTTGCTACTAAGTAAAACTGAAACATGGTAATGTGTTCATTTCCATTCACCAGGTTAGCACAACAACTAAAAGCACAGTTATCCACCGTGCTTCAGGTGGAAGAGCCTCGAGTGGAGGCAACAGCGGCCGGGCAGGTTCAAGCCAAGAAGGGGACTATAGTAAGAACCCTGTACAAGTGGAGGTTCCAGGAACTGGGAATGGTGAGCTGACCCAGACCACAAGAGGCCTGTCAGACCTGGAGATTGGAATGTATGCTCTTCTAGGAGTATTCTGTCTGGCAATATTGGTCTTCCTCATCAACTGTGTCAGCTTTGCATTCAGGTAATACAATGTAAAGGTTCTAACTAAATTAAAGATTAAAAGCATTTCAACTTTACAAAAAAGTATCCCCTTGATTATTTAAAAGGGCCTGTTCCTGCTGAAAAAAAAAGAGTACCCAAAATGCTGTCCACACAAACAATTAAAGTTGAGACAACCTCTTTAATGCTTTTGTAATTTAATTTCTCCTTTTAGGATTAATAAAGTATTTTTGATATGAATTTAATTAAGTGGTGTTTGTCAGCCTCTGTTAACACAACAGGGCAATTTAAATTTTTGAATAATACTTTCATTACTCAAAATAAGAGTCTTCAAACAAAATACAAAAATACTAAAAGTTATCAAGCTTTATCAATATGAAACCTACTTTACCAGACAATTCAGCTTGCATGCAGCAAGCAGCTATTTAGAGCTTTGCAAGACAGAGCTCCCTTTGACGAGAAATATATCTGAAATATTGTGGTCTTTTAATATGGCAATATCTTGATATGGTATCTTGGTATACCCTAACTTATATATTAACATTCCTATTTTTCAGATGATTTTAGTCAGAGTTTCTAGTGTATGTACACATAAATCTGTTGAAAAACTTAAAGCACTATGCCTTACCACATAACAAATCCCAGCTAAATTATCAGCAATTATCAGATGATATAAAATTAATTATTTTTTCTTGATTTACCTTTATTAAAGCTAAATGATCATCTCTTTCTTCTGTAGGTACCGTCACAAGCAGGTCCCCGTACTGGAAGCAGGCCGGGGGGGGGTGTGGGGAACATGAACCATGCCCACGACTGGGTGTGGCTTGGCACTGAAGCTGACCTTCTTAGCTGACCATGCTGACCAATGCCAGGGCCTACCTGATGACTGCACTACCATCATTGACAGAACAGAAAGGAGGAGGATATGAGGAGAGCAAGTACCTTCTGAATGGTGCTGGAAACACTTTGGTGATGGGTGTAGGCAGTGGCATGGGCACAATAAGTGGTGGCGGTGGTGGCACAGGTGGACTTCGGGGAATGGCCCATGGACAGACCTTGCCTAGGTCTATCCCAGAACCCCATCAGTGCCTTTCTGCAATTACTACTCGTGGCAAAGATCCCACTGGGCAAACAGAGCATCTGAATAATTCTCCCCGAGCTGCAGCTGCAGCTGCAGTTGCTGCTGCCAAGCGCAAACGAGTCAAATTTACATCCTTTGCCACTGTTTTGCCCAATGATAATTCAGGCGGAGGTGGCCCGTATGTTAACTCCTCAGTTCTTGTGACCAATGGTAATGAGGATGACATTAAGTGGGGTGCCAGATATGGACCTGGTCAGTCTGAAATCAGAACCTACATGGAGAGGCTACAAGACAATCTGTGACTAGGTGGGAAAGAAACTGAGCAAGAGAGGCAGATGATGTGTGTTGGAGAAAAGATGGACAATGAGTACAATTCACCTGTGATGCCTTTGCAGTGGATTTAATGAAGGGTCAAGTGAGGAGAATAATGTAGAGCAGTTAAATGAAAAATAGTGATAACTTGAAGGTTTTGGACACACAGCTTAGAGGTTGCTTATCTTTGGCTTCCTAAAGCAAGGCAAAGTAAGAAAGTCATCACTAGCTCACACTAAAAGTAACAGTAGCAACAATAAGTAACATTCAGAGTTCGTTTTGTGTTACTTATTGTGAAAATCATAGTGTAAAAATAAACAATGGTCACTATTGGTTATGAGTGTTACTTTCAGAAAACCAGTAAACCACTGTATTCATATACATTATCGATTCAGGGTATGTTAATGGACAAACTTTTGTAAGCCACTATACATTTGAACAAAAGATGTTGAGAAACTTTGATCTTGTAATGACGTCAAAAGTATTTTTTTTTTCTTTTTTTACTTATTTATTGCCATTGATGGCTAAGGCTGTTGAGTAAATATTCTGTTTTAAAATATAAGCAATTTGTCTGCCAGGACTCCTGAATGGTTAACCAACAAATCAATGAAATCTCAAAAGAATAGATGATGATTTATCTTTTCCCCAATTTAATTTGGTGTTACTTATGAGTATAATGTGAGTAATAAAATATATAAATACATTTCAAGTATTCAACAGTAAATTCACTCATTTTTTTAGTCAGCCAGATGGGATACATCAGCTCTTTTTTCAGGAAATCACAATCTTTCTACACAACAACCAACTCAGTTTGAAAAGGACAAGTCGCGAGATAGATTGCTTCATCCCTTGGATCCAAGACATAAGTTTTTATTCTAGCACAATTAAAAGTAAGAAAGGACACAGGCCATTTTTAACAGGCCTCATTTCTTGAACCTGCATGCCAATGACTGGCTCTCTCCTCATCAGAAACAATGGTGACAATCCCCTTGCCTCTCTCCTCGTCTGTGATTAAGCAGAACTTGAACAACCTATGGAATATAGTCAGATATATTCTGCAAACCAAAAGGGAGGCAAAGTAAAAAGGAAATAGCTTGGACTTTGCAAAACCTGGCTAAAAACTTAATGAGATCAAGGAATCAGAATGAAGACATCAAGCCAGACAGGAAGAAAGTTTGTGCAGTACATGGAATTACTGGGAAAGTAACCGAATGACATTACTTAATGACTGAAAAGGAATGACTAACTAATAGAAATGGCTTGAAATATATATATATATATATATATATATATAGATAATATATATATATATATATATATATATTATATATATATCTATATATATATATGAAAAATCCTTTCAATGTTATCATAATGTTTTTTCCTTCTGTTTCTACTTTTTGATAACTATGTTTTTATTATGTTTTCTTTATTTTTATCAAAGTTAAGAAATATTTTAAATTGTAGCTTTTAGGTTTATTGAGATTTTGAGAATATATGATTCTTTTCTTTTAAACACTGTTTCTATTTATTTAAAATTGACATTTGGAGGGTGAGGAAGAAAAGGAATGCCAAGGACAAAGACTACAAATAATAGTCTGCTGGTGAATGATAGCACATAAAAGAATAAGTGACAGTGATAGGAAGACAGAGCAGGCAGAGGTTGCCTCACCTTCGTTAAGCTCAGGTGACCAGTCGTGAAGAATTCGACAACAAAAGGAAAACTGTAAGATTGTTCAGATTGCAATATTTATTTATAAACGTGTTATTGTTT
This sequence comes from Anableps anableps, assembly GCA_014839685.1. Lineage (NCBI taxonomy): Eukaryota > Metazoa > Chordata > Actinopteri > Cyprinodontiformes > Anablepidae > Anableps > Anableps anableps. The sequence continues at coordinate 32,855,712 of CM026066.1, forward strand.
CAGAATACACTGTATGTTGTAAATAAATAAACATGCTTCAAAGTGTTTGTGAATAAGATTGGAGGTCACTAGCCAACAACATGGTGATATTTTGTACATTTTATGGTGCAAATGACAGTAAAGAATACTATCCACACAGTTTCACCACAATGTGAAAGTGATCCTAACGGTTCTTTTTCTAAAGTTGTACCTGTCTTTGTTTGAAGTATTGAATTAATTCTTGCCTTTGTACAGGATAGGAATCAGTTTTCTAATACAGTGAGATGTAAAAATGGAGGCAATCCATCAAACGTTATACTTAATGTCTCTTAAGAGTAATGAGCCTAAGGGGTCAGTTTCATAAGGAAAACCAAACCAAATGTTGCGTTCATCAGTGGGCACGCAGAGTCTCCATTTTATTAATTTGATAGTGAATAAACATTATATCAAGACATTAGTCACCGAAATCATGGCCTACACTACTGGATTTTAAAACAGTAAGAACTGTGGAAAAAAAAAAAACTTGATAAAAAGGAACTGAAATGGGCTAGGAAGCCTCCACCAAAGCAATAAATATTTTGACTGATGACTATCTTGTTTATTCAGGACACATAACTGTATCTAACATACTCTAAAATAAATACAAGTTCGCTGTGATAAAAATGAAAAGTCCAAAAAAAGTCTAAGTTGACAGTTGGTGATGGCTTAGTTGTAGCAATTTTTTCAGATGGAAAGACCTTTTTGACTCTCAACATGCTGTGAAAATAATCACATTTTACAGCCTTCTTTACCAGCTCTATCTGTTTTGAGCTCTAAAATTGTTTGGATGTAAACAACAAAATTTCATGGGGATTTTCAAGAGAATATTTTGAGTTTTTTTAGGCTTTTATTTAATTTGCAAAAATGCAGATAAACTGTATGTTGCCTGAAAAATCAGGGGGGAATAAAAGTTGATGGTTTGCATAGGCCTCCTTCATATTTGAGTAAGACTGTCCAACAGTCCATAGGACCTCCATGACCATTCCAGTGTGAAGGCAATCATGAAACAACTACGTTCTTTTGTACTTGCAAAACAAGTTTTTCTTGCTCTCTCTTTGTTCTTATCCTTTCACCTCATCAGTAAAAATAATTCCCAGGTTTATTTTTTCAAATGTATTTAGGCTAAAGTTGGCAACACTTTTTTAATCTAAAAGGGATTTTTTTCATGTGTTTTAATGTTTAAATGTAGCCCCTTTTGCTATCTGAGACTGAAAAGTGAGTGTGTTGGTCTCAAACTCAGGACCTCTTGATTACTAACACAGCATCTTCACCAGCTGAAAAACATAATCACATGTTATACAGTACGCAAATAATACACAGGCCCAGGACTCTCAGTGTATTCCATCGATAGTGTTCTTATGTGTAAAATAATGATGTATTGACTTTTTTCTTATTTTTACAAATACCACCAATTAAATTGTTCCCCATCTGCCTCGGCAATATTCTGTCAGCACTGAATCAGCCCTTTGTTATGAGCAACTGCCTGAGAGCCGAGTATTGGTTGGAAATTATGATTCATGCTGAAAAACTGATAATTCTATCTCATGAAAACAAACCTAACTTTGCTTCTGATATTGAGAGAATGTCTTGTCAGTACACAGCCTGTATAGCTCAAATGTACAAATTTGCTAAGGTTCCCTGTCATGACTTTTTTCTTCATCACCTGCACTTCTATACAAAACTTTAGGGAGTTTTTCCACCTAGGGTGTTTAGTCTGTTTCCCCCTTAGCATGGTTTATTTGTGTAGATGTGAACACAGACTGAACACACACTAGAGCGCCGACCACACCTTAGAACGGTTCATTAATTGTGGAATTGCAATCCAACCTTGATCCAACATAGTTACCAGGTGTACGCTGCAAGCTTAAGCCAAACACCCTCCCATAGCCAAGTTTGCTTTGCATTGTGGAATAATAAACAAAGCATAAAAAAACAACAAAGTATTGCATCTTTCTGGTAAGCCTTGCAACTGCATGCAAATTTCAAGACATCTTAAAATCATTCTGTACTTCTAAGATAATTTTGCCAGAAACAGTGCCTAGAAAAATACAAATAATTTGATTAAACTGTTTTCTACTGCCTTGGAACACTTGTTTCCTGTATTTACATTTGGCTCCCCCACCCAGTACATTTCTGCCCAATAAACAGATTGAACATACCTGCATAGTTTGTAGTGACAAGTTTTAGTTCGCTTGGAGTTTTTTTTTTTTCTGTGTGAAAACAAACTGAATCACTGAAAAAGTTACAAGTTAAGTAACTCAGCTGATTCTGACCAAAGTTAACTACTCTAGATGTGAAAACGCCCTTATGGCAATTTTAAGTCCATATTGCGTTCAAGTTAAATCATACACTAGATTATCTATATTGAAATATGTCCAAAAATGAATAAATGCACATTTTGTAATATCAAAGATCACCATAGTCTTATTTAGCACTGCATATATAACAGCCTTGATCATTTTCAAGCATTTTTACTTTTGTACATTGGTTTTGTCCAATTATTCTGACCACAACCTCAGTGACTTCTAAACTTACCACTTTTGTAATACTTCAGTGTAATAAAATTGTTTTAATCGGTAAAAAACGGCCTTAATCTGTAAAAGCTAAGGATTTAATCAGAGGTGGCTCTTTGCTGTCATGGATACTGGACAGCGAGTTTGACCTTGGTATTAATTAAAAATAAAAATCCATATATGCCGTCACAGTATTCCCACAATGATATCTTATGCTTAACTAGCTGTTTATCAAGACTGGTAAAGTTTTCTGATCAGAATTGATGATCAGGGTTTTGATCAGATTGTTTAATAAAACCAATATACAGTAAAATGGTCAAGGATGTTAGATTAGCAAGTACTGATTATCACTATTCCCACAGTGATAATAGTGCAGTGGTAATAGCACTATTGTCACTGTGGCAATAATATGCAATTTAGAAGCACAGTGGCCTGACAGCAGACAGGAACTGACGGTGATCACCCACTTAGTCATGTTATTTTACAGCTCACATATGGTCAACACAGACAGAATACCCTATAGATAAAACAACATGGTAAATTCACCACTGCTGTCTTACTGCCAAGGGACAGCCATCACTAGTCGTGCTGAATCAAAGAATCCACTGTCACCAAGACCTCTTCCTGCATGTGTGCATATCAAATTTCATTATTGTATGAACCATCTTTAACCTGCACAGCTTCATAGCTTTCTGCACTTTGTGGAAGCAGCCTTGTTGTTACAGGTGTCACATCCATTACTGAAGCTACAGATGATCCTGTAATTACAAAAGTCTGATCTCTGTACAGGTAGATAATCAGCGGTGACCACTAATGGGACTTTAAAAATAAAAAGCCTTCCAATAATGATGAACAAATAACAGAGCAGCCAGAATCTGTTGAAAACAAAGCACAAACGGTATTTCTGAGTCCAGCATCAGCTGTAAAGAAAATCTTGTTAAATGAATCAGAAGTTCCAATCAGAGAATCATTCATTGTATTGATCATTGTCAGCTGATTAGCTACCACAGTTGATAAGATACCACTGTTGTTACCAGGCTTCTTCATAAAGCACCAGAATCAAAATATGGCACCATCACAATAATGTAACACAACAGGCTCATCACTAAAGATCTGTGCAAGCTCAAAGCTACCAGAATTCTCATGCTTCCAAACTCAGTATAAGGAGCTCACTCTGATACCAAAAACCTCTTCAAGACACTGCTAAGACCATCACCTTCCTGGTAGATTTTTGATATTTTCTTAGTCTGGTGTGAAGGGGGCCTTTATAACCTACTGCTTAGCTGTATGAACCAAAGAAGAGATTTTGATAAACCTACATATTCAAATACTTTACAGCTGTCAAAAATGACCGAAAATGGTCAGATGGCTGATTGTAATGTTAAGACAAGCTAATTAGACAAGCTGATTGTAATGTTAAGACAAGCTAATTAGACAACAATAATTTAGTTGTCCAAAAGTGACAACTAAAATTACTTTCAGATCAAGTAATGCTTAATAGTACCTTAGTATCCGAAAATATTGTTTTATCTTATAGTTTAATGACTCTTACAAGACTGTTTCAAATGATCATCAGTTAAGGCTTTATTAATATTACTTAACATCATGAAGTCTAGGTACTCAGTACCCATTAGTGCTGGCATGTCCATAGATGGAATGCATTTATGTCACACTGCTACTAGATTTTATTATTTTTTTTTTTTAACTTTTTACTGTAAATCTTGCATTAATTGGAAATAAAATAAACAGGCTTATTCAGGATTAGATCATTTCCCATCTTAGTATATTTTAAAAAAACAGTTTTCTCAAGGATTCCCCTCTGAAGTCAGTATAAAGCAGAAAGCAACTGAATACTTTTAGATTTTGTTTTTTGTTCTTGCAACAAGCGAAACCCATAGGCTGTAATTAATTGTGCAGGTAAAGAATGTGCTAGTAGAAGGTTTTTCTTCATTTTATTTTTTATTTATGACAATTATCCTTGTTTAAACATGGTTTATAGCAACCAATAAAGACACAACTGAAAACTTAAAGCTTGTTTGTTTTTTATTTAACAGCAATTAATGAGTATGAGCCCAAGTACAGCTGCTTGATAGAAATCAGTTTTGTGTCATGGTCTACTGGAATTTGGGGTGCTTTATCTATCTAAGGAAGCCTACAGAGTGTCATCAATAATTATTCTGATTTACTCACCCATGCTAAGCATGCATATGGGACAGTTGGTGACTGTATTGTGGCAGCCTTGGAATGAGGAACATCTTATCTTGCTCTCTCTCATCCTAATTTGATAGTTTTAACAGTCAAGTTAATTAATATACTCTGTTTTTAAAGTTACTCTTACATTGTCTGTCCTCATAACTGGATTACTTCAGATTTAAGGACTGTAGGATTTTTAATTTTACTTTTCTTTTTGCTCTATTTTTTTCTACTTCCAAGATAAACAAGAGCAAGATGCTTCTGGTCGACACTGGGGACATTAGTAGTAGTATACAAAAATTTCAATCGATAAAACTGAGGGTTTCCTGACTGGAGGTAAATATTGAGATCAATGGAGGTTCTGGAAATGAAACAACTCTACTGATGTCTCAAAACAATAAACAGCCTCTAAGCACTTCAGGAAACAGCTCACCCACCTGGAACTGTCTTGGAGCTAAGCCAAAAACCAAATCTCATCATTTGGATCTGGCTAGACATCTAACGGGATGGACCCCTCACCCAGATGATACAGCGTGGCCAGCATTGAGCCAAAATATCCCCTCATCAACACCAGCGCCAAAGAAAAACCAACAAGCAGCTGGAGTCGACATAATTCCACCTTCCTTGACTCCTGTACCAAGGACTAATCAGCCAGCTTGAGCCATAACACATCCCATCATGTCTCAAGCTGGAAACCCACTAAACTCCACTGGAATTCCACTGAAAAAAAGGTTTGCTCCTCTGCAGCAGAAGCCTACGACAGACACCACTCTTCCAAACATCAACAAGAGGTATGAGACAAGATCAACACAACAACCTCCTTAAGTTACCCAGAAACCAAAATTTATGCCAAAAGTTATTATTGTCGGGGATGCAGCAGTGAATGGAATTTATAGTCTTTGCAGTACAAAGAGAACGAAGGTAATCTGCTTCCCAACTGACACTATGTTGGATGTAACAAAGAAAATACTCCCATTAACCACTGACCAGCTGAGCATTGAGAATTTAGTCTTTCAAATTGGAGCTAAAGATATGGCTAAACAAAAATCTGAAATTCTGAAAAATTACTTTAGTCATCTTCTAAGCACAGTTGGAAATCTGAAAATGAAGGTATTTATAAGTGGACCTATACTGAAAGATGGACATGGAGATGACAATTACAGTAGACTGCTTATGATTAATAGATGACTAATTAAAGGATGCTCCTCCAGCTCTGTAAACTTTATTGACAAGCAAAATATTTTCTGGGAGTGCTTTCATCTATTCAGACAAGATGGAGTCGGCCTAAATAAAGATGGGGAAAAAAAAAAAACTTTTCTCTGCTAATATTTTCAACACTGTGAACAACAGAAGGGCCTCTCCAAACACAGGACAATGTAAACAATGACATCACTGTCCCAGCAAAGATTGTAGAAGGACAAGCATAAAACCAGCAGGTGCACAATGTTCCAAAACAAACCGATAAGCAGCCATCTTCCAGGACTCCAGCTGGAACTGGAGCTGAGAGGGGAGCAACCTCAAATTGAAGAACTAACTATCATCAAGTTACTTAAACTGACTCTGCTAAATATAAGGTCATTGTCAACAAAAGGACTTCTGGTTCATGACTCCCATCACTGAGCATAATATTGGTGTCATGTTTCTAACAGAAACATGGTTGGATGACAATAACAAATCACCTGTAATAATTGAATCAGCACCTTCTGACTACAATTTCTTAAGTGAGAATCAAAAACTAAGAGGGGCAGGGGGGTTGCTACAATATTTCATGATTCACTAAACTGTTAAAAGGTTTTCTTTGGCAAATTTGACTCTTTTGCATATTTGGGAATTGAGATAAAAGGTCATAAAAGAACTTTGACACTAACTCTATACAAAACCCCAAAATATGTGGAAAATCTTCTCATTGACTTTGAGATTTTATCTGTTATATGCATTGATTATGACTGTTTAATAATTGCAGGAGATTACAACATCCATGTTGACAAGCTCGAAGACAGAGGCACAAAAAAGCTGTGTGATACACTTAACTTTGGTTTGACTCAACATATCAAACAAGCAACGCACAATTGAGGACACACTCTGGACTTGATCATCAGCAAGAGCGTAAATATTTCAAAGGTCTCCATAATTGATGTTGCTTTGTCAGATCATTTCTCTGTTATCTTTGAAAGTACAGTCTCTGTTGACTCACTTAGTAAAACAGATATAACAAAACGTTCTTTTACAGATAACACAGTCTGAAGCTTTTAATCAAATCTACTTCTCAACCTCAATTCTATCGTGTAACCCAGTAGATGAGTTAGTGGATGATTTCCATTCTAAGATTTCAGACATCATTGATTCCATTGCTCCTGTTAAAGTGAAGGTCGTGTCTAGTAGGAAGAAGTCTCAGTGGAAAAATGCACCAGTAGTGAATGAAGTCTTTGTCAAAAGGCTGAACATAAATGGCGTAAAACTCACCTTTGTTTCTTATGAAATCTACAAAGAGAGGCTGCAAAACTATCACTCATTAAAACATGCAAAGGAAACATTCTTTGCAGAAATCATAAACAAAAATATCAACAATGCTTCCACTTTATTTATCACAGTTGTCTCATGTGGCTCAAGGCTCATGAATCCTCCTGTGATTTTACCACCTGAACTCCACTCTACCAGGGCCTGTAATGTATTTGCCAGCTTATTTGCAGAGAAAATTCAAAAAATTAGAGGGTTAATCTGCAGAGCCACACCAAATCCAGTACCATTATGCTAAAAAATAAATGCAGAGAAAATGGCCACATTTCAACTACTCGACTATAAAAGCTTAGAGGAAATAATAAATTATAAAAGCTCCTCCTCCTTCAGCCTGTCATTGTATCTGACCTGACTCAAATAGTAAATTCATTCATCACATGAGGTATTTTCCCCCAGGCTTTAAAAACAGCAGTTATTAAACCACTGATGAAAAAGAGCAATCTGAACAAATCCCATCTACAAAATTATGGAATAAACTCTAAGCTTCCATTTATCAGCAAAATTATTGAAAAGGCTGTGTTTCAACAGTTAAATAGCTTCCTTACAATGACCAACCACTTTAATGTTATTCAGTCTGGCTTCCGTGCTCACCACAGTACCGAGACTACCCTCATCAAAGTGTTCAATGACATCCACATAAATACAGACCATGGAAGAACCACAGTGCCGAGTATCTTGGACATCAGTGCAGCATTTGACACTGTTGACCATGAGATATTATTAAAGCAACTGGAGAGCTGGGTTGGACTCTCTGGAAAAGTAACTTCTCATCAGAGTGGACAAAAGTCACATGTGGAGTACCCCAAGGTTCAATCCTGGGACCCCTTCTACTTAATATCTACATGCTCCCACTTGCTCAGGTTATAACAAGAAATAAGATTAGTTACCACAACTATGCAGATGATGCACAGCTCTACATTATGATGTCACCAGGTGACTCTGAACCCATCCAAGCACTGAACAGATGCTTAGAACAAATGTGTGGCTGTGCTAAAACTCTCAGCTGAACAGAAACAAAACTGAGGTTATTATCTTTGGACCTAAAGACAAACGAACGATCTAGAGTCAGCATGCAGCTTCAGCTATTACAACTACAAACTAGTGATCAGGCCCAAAATCTGGGTGTAGTGATAGACTCAGACCTGAACCTTTAGAGACATATAAAGACAGTTACAAAGTTGGTCTTCTATCACCTGAAGAACATTTCCAGGATTAAAGGACAAATGTCCCATCAAGAGCTATAGAAACTCATTCATGCGTTTATCTTTAGTCGCACTGATTACTGCGACAGTGTCTTAGACAGCTGTAGCTAATCCAGAATGCTGCTGCTCGCGTTTTCACTAAGACCAAGAAGATGGAGCCCATCACCCCAGTTCTAAAGTCCTTACACTGGCTCCTTTTAGCTCAGAGAATAGACATTAAAATACTTCTGCTAGTTTATAAATCGCCGAACAGCTTAGCACCAAATTACATTAAAGACCTGTTGTTCTTGTACCATCCTTCCAGACCACTCAGGTCTTCTGTTTCTGGTCTGCTCTGCATTCCCAGAACCAAACATGGAGAAGCAGCATTCAGCTTCAATGCTCCACAAGTCTGGAACAAACTTCCAGATAACTGCAAAACAGCCGAAAAACTGAATTCCTTTAAATTAACGCTAAAAACCCACCTGTTTAGAGGTGCTTATGACCTATAATAACTGGAACACTGACCAACATATTTGACATGTATTGATGTTTTAATGATGGCACTTGATAAAATGTAATGTATGTTACTTCAGAGAAGTCAGGTTTGATGATTATCAAGGAGGACAAGGTGTAAACAATCACATGTACATAAATAGCTGCTCAAAGGTGTCGTAAATGTAGAATGATGGCAGATTTGGATCTGCTGGAGGACATCGCCAATGAAAGTATTCGGAGGGAGTGTGTGTTCAGGGATCAGACTGCCTTGCTGGCACATGATGATGACTGGCTTATTAGACGCTTCAGATTGCCCAGGACCATCATCCTGGAGCTCTGTGCAGAGCTGCTTCAGAGGGAAACTCGAAGGAGTTGTGTGTTCAAGCTCTCGCTAAGCTGGGATTCCTTGCAAATGGAGCATTTCAGTGGAAATGAGATGACAGATCGGGAATTTCACTATCATTATTATGTTGCCCAGATATGTATGGTTCCTCAGCACTGCAGCTGAACAGGCAAAAATTAAATTGCTATTTCCGGCGATGAGCCGACTTCCTAACGTAATCGAACCTGTTGACTGCACTCATATTGCTAAAAGCGCACTGCCTGTAAATGGATGCGCCTTTATGAAAAGAAAGCATTTCCGTTCTATAAATTTACAACTTATATATGATGCGCAAATGTGCCTAACAAATAGTGGTCTGTCGGGCTGGTTCAACATAGGATTCCTTCATATTGTGGAATATTTGATTTTCCCACTCAATCTAGTACTCTGTTGCACTCTGATTTTAAATCCTGGCTGAAGAGCATTTTCACTTCGATTGATCAACAGGTCCCATCTTCTCTAAATTTTCTTTTGTGTTTTTTGTTTATTATTTTTAATGTTTTGCTTTTAATTTCATTGCTTTTATTTATTTATTTATTTATTTATTTTTACAAAGGTGACCTTGTGCAAAGGCGCCTTTTAGATAAAATCTATTATTATTATTAGTAGTAGTAGTTGCAGTTGGAAACAGACTCAAGCAGAGGCTGTTGCCATAGTTATTCAGGCACATGGTGGGAGCCTTCCGGGTATTTATACAAATTTACATATGTATTTATGGGTGGCAACAGGTCGGTCAATGCAACACCTGGAGCTGCACTCTATTTCAGGCAAATTGGGATGTATAAAGGAAAGGTGCGCAGCCATATACGTGTGCACGGTTTTATACATTTGAATGTTTTTTGGGTGCTGCACTTTTCAAAATTTTTCCTTGTGCCAACTTTTAGTGTGAAAGTTGTGCACTCTTTTATACATGAGGCCCCAGGTCATTATAGGGAAACCCAAGGTGGTTCCAAACCAAAAGGAAGATATAGTTCCTACATAAAGTTCTGGGTCTGCCACAAGAAAGAAAGTAAAAACCCACGAGCAACAAAAAAGAAAATTAGAGCTCTTAAGTCTTACAGCTCTGAAGCCTACTGGCACTGAAATTTTCTTACATTAGTAATGTAAGGCTTCAAAGTTGTTCAACATAATTTTTTGGGTGTGTGATTGAATAATCATGTTTTAAGACAGCACCTTACGTAACACCTGATGTTTCAGATACAACTAGTTTTATTGGACTCTAAATTTCATCGTACTGTATGTATGAGCTGCCCCTGAGAGATCAAACAGCAGTTTTCATGATTAAAAAGTACTTACATTTAAAGTTAATTAAGATAAAGCTTTCTATCTCACAGGATTTTAACAAATACGTACAAAATTAGAGATCTGTGATAAAGTTTACATTAAATCCTAAATTCTATGGCATTCTTACTATCATTTTTCAAAATGTGTTGAGTGAAGATGTTATGCATTAAGTAGGGCCTGTGAGGAAGATGTGATCGATATGGACAGAAAACAGTGTCTCAGCCACCAGGGCTTGTGAATCTGAGGATGGGAAAAGCATGCTCACTTAACACCAAGCAAAACAGCTGACAACCCAAATGTGACAGAAGTCAATATGGTCTTGTCTGAATGTTAACATGTTAGTGTTAGACTTCAGGAATTTGGCCTCCAGCCACGGTACACTCATGATGTACAGGTCCACTGAATAAATTAGAATAGGTTTTTCGACAAGGCTCGTTTGTAAGATTGTAAGATACCATTTGAAAATAACATTTAAGCTGGTATAAACCATACTTTTTATTAAGACCACATTCTGTATTAGAAATGTTTTTATGGTTCTGATGCAATATTCTAATCTTAATTGTCAGCTGTAAGTGGAAAATCATCATAATTAAATGAAATTAAGGTTTGGAAACATCAGCCAGTGTGTAATTAATCTATATAATGAGTCTCAATCTGTAAATTGAGGTGATAGATAGATAGATAGATAGATAGATAGATAGATAGATAGATAGATAGATAGATAGATAGATAGATAGATAGATAGATATGGGTGTGCTGTAACATAGCTGACTGTAACATTTCTACAAACTGAAACAGTGTAGGAGCTTTACCATATTTGTCACAAACATTTTCAACAATATGTTCCAGTGAAAATTCTCCCTTTTCCAAATAAAGACATCACAAAGTCATGGAGGTGGTATCCTGTAAGCCAGTTGGGACCTCTGGAGACCAGCAATGTCATTGATGTATACAAAAAGGTGGATTCTAATAACAAATTCAAGGAAAATCTAGAAACATGTCCTTTTTTGATGGTGAGACCACAGATTCGAGAGATAGGTTAGATGGGGCATCTATCTATATCAAGTTTGAGAGATAAATGTATACACTCAGTTGGATCATTGTGAAGCTTTACACTGCTTAACGAACAGGCAGATTTTTGACCCTATAGTGGCAGTTTACTTTCCCCCTTAAAAGGACAGTAAACTGCTGTCCTTTTGAGGATACTTATGGATACTTGGCCTGGATCTGTTTGAAAAAAACTAAGGTTATGGGATGTGTTGGGGTATTGCTCAGTGGTAGAGCAATTGACTGCAGATAAAGAGGTCTCTAGTTCAACTCCAGGTGACTCTAATTCCAATTTAAAAACTTTGTTCTTCTAAAGGGAACTATTTTCTGATGAGAACTGCCAAGGTCTCTCGATCCTCAATACCTTGCATCAATTCTGGAATGCACTAAGGTAAAGCCAGTAAAAGTGTCATTCTGAGACAAAATGTATTTCTATATCACCTCTGTCAACACAACAGAGCAACACAACATTTAAGGTATGTTTAATATTCTGGTACATTATTAACTTAAGAAATCACAATTACATATCAGGGATTGTAATCAGTGATACTGTTATGTTATTGCTCTCAGGTTTTCCCATTCTGAGCTTGATACTTTCTGTTCTCTAAGAAAAAAAACAAATGGCTGCCCCTAGTCTGACCCTTGTATCTTAAATGGACCTGAACAGCTCCCAGAGAATTGACCTCCCTGTGAAAAAAGTCAGAGCTGACTGTAGAAATAAAAAACACTGACAAGCTAAATCTATAAGAAGCTGGAATTCATATCTTTACATCACTACTAAATCAAAAGCCTTCATTTTTCTTAAGCACTCTGTAGTGACTAGCAATATAAAGAGCAATTTTATAAAATTGGCTTTGAACAGGACTCAGCAAGACAGCACAACATAACTGACTCAATAACAAAACCATTTTCACCAACATACACACCCTCTAGCTGTATTTACTACATAACAAGAACTGCTCTCCATCTCTAGCTCTATCCTTGTTTTATAAATACACACCCACATATTTAAGCATTTGCTGTGGTTTAAATGATCTGTTTTTATAAATGTGCACCAAATTTCATATTTATGAATGAATTTACGCTTCTAAAACAAATGCTGTTTTTATGCACAAAGGTAATTTGATAAGCTAGTTTAATGTGTTGGTTTGTTTTGTTAATGTAACAAAATTTGTTTATGCTCTATGCATAAGTGATTAGTCCTGCAAAGTCAGGAAGCACTGTTTTTACATCAGAGATGTCAGAAATGCAACATTCAAACCAGTACAATCTTGGTTAAAAAAAAGGTATTTTAAGAGAGCTGAAAGTATGTTTTAAAAACTCTGTGCTGCACTGTTTTACCCTCCACTGAGAACAATCATGGGGGGTAAACAAGACCGGGAGGCCTTATTACTCTTCATGAGAAATAAGGGTCACATAGAGCCTCTCAGCCTATTTCTCCAAATACCAGCCTATTTTCCTCTACCACTATGATGTCAAAACATATTTTTAAGGGTGTGTGTTTTTGTCTATCAATACAAGGACCAAATGTTCTTACCAGTTTTTGCTTCATGATACAAGATTCATTAAGGTTAAAATTTGAACATTCGGGTCAATCATAGGGCTAATATATAAATGTGCTTGGTAAAACTTTGCCTCCAGGCTGTAGTGGTTGTCTGTGTTTTTGATAATATTACATAGTTATTTTGGACAGAGCACAGTAATGATAGTATTACCTTCACCTTGTCAAAATAGACCCCTAGTGCTTTTGCCCATTTGGGTAAATACACCTTCGACATGCTCCTTCTATGCCTGCATAGGACCGATACACACAAAAATGAATCCAACCATAATGGTAAACACTTCTTTTATTTCACTGTGAAGTCACACAGCATTAGTGTACTTCACTTTGGTGCACCTTATTTTGTCCAATGAAATGACACCCAGAGAGAAAAGGGTCTCATAAGAAATTTTTAGCAAATTTAAAGGATAATCAATTTGTTTTGTTTTTAATTACTTTTTGTAATTTTTATTTACTTAGCTGATCAATTATGATTCAAGTGTTCTACTTGTAAAATATATATATATATATAGTATTTCTAGTATTCATCTAGACGTGTTCATATAATAAACAAGTCTGATTTGTTTATTACATGAAAAATAAACAACTGATTTGATCAATCACAAGGTGATACAATGAGCTACTGTTGAAAAGGTAGCATTTGGGGACATAAAGTGGTAGGCTTTATAATTAAATCGTCTACATAGGATGATACATTCTTGTATAGTTATTTCAGTTATGACTGCCATGGTTATTTAGGATTTGTAAGCTTTCCTCCTAATAATTTTGGTCTTACTTTCTGCTTTCATCCCCACCTTACATTGACTTCTCTTGGTAATTATTAGTATCAGTATAATAGTATATATTTAGATTTTTTTCCCTCATTTTGCATTCACATTTTGTGCTTGTCCACATGTTCAGTTTATCTTATTTCATGCCTTACTTGGTGCAATTTTGGATTTATATTTGCAGACATTGTGCCACTGCAGCATACTGAGGTTGTGCTGTAATAAACATTTATTTATTTATTTAATTTACCTGAGAACTGCTTGATTTCTGAGTTTGCACTTAAGAGTTTAACTCTGTAAAAAAAAATCCTGATGGATAATGTTGTTGCTATTAACAGCATTATCTATTAATGATCTTAAAAAAAAAAGTCAAACCTTGGTCCTTCTTGCATATTGACCCGCATATTGTGGATATGTCCTTGTTACAACACAGATTAAGTGGAATATTTTCTGCATTTCAAAATTAAATTCATCTTAGGAGCTGTTTATGATCAATGTTAAATAAATAAATATGTGTGCATGGAGTCTTCTGTTTACATCATTCTTGTTTTGCATATTTAAGTCTGTCATCAAGCAGCTTGGAAGTCATACCCAAATGCAACAAATAGATCACCAGTAATTGTGGGGGGCAATGTGGTGGATAATTGTTCATATAAAATTAGTGAAAGGAACAAAGAAGATAATGAATGAAATGGTGGAAATTCTCCATCCATATGATGCATATAATAAATGGATGCACAGATCATATCCATCTACTGCGATATTACTTTTGATGTCACTTTCTGTGCTTTTTCATTTTATCGACAACTTCCTTTGCCAGTCTATAAAACTATAAAAGGTCTTCATCCAAAATATTTTTCTGAGTTGCTTGTCAATATTGAACCATGCAGATTCCTCAGGTCTTTAAAGACCTCCTTACTCTGTATCCCCAGGACCAACGCTAAATAAGGTGAAACAGCATTTGTTTTGTTTTTTTTAATGCCCCTCAGCTATGCACCAAACTCCTTGAAAACCTGAGATGTGCAGAAACTGTTGGTTCCTTTAAATCTGAATATTTAAAGATAAATTAGATCAAATTTATTTGTATAGCATATTTCAGCAGCAAGCCAAATCAAAGTGCTTCATATCATAAAACCATCAATCAAGTATACATCAAAATCATCACAGAAAAATCATCAAGCAAATATCAATGCATCTAAATCATAAAGCTCATCAAGCAACTATCATCAAGCAAATATAATTCAAAAATATTGATTAATGTTCCACTTACTACTAATCAAAGGCAGCTCTAAACAGGTTGGTTTTTAGCTTTGATTTAAAGGAACTCTCTGTGTCAGCTGTTTTGCAGTTTTGTGGGAATTTATTCCAGATTTGTGGTGCATAAAAACTGAATGCTGCTTCTCCATGTTTGGTTCTGGTTCTAGGGATGCAGAGTAGACTAGAACCAGAAGACCTTAGTGGTCTGGAAGGTTGATACAATGACAACAGGTTCTTAATGTATTTTGCATTCAGTGATTTATAAATTAAGAGAAGTATTTTAAAGTCTATTCTCTAGGCTAAAGGGAGCAAGTGTAAGGACTTTAGAACTGGGGCGATGTGCTCTACTTTACTGGTCTCAGTGAGAATGCAAGCAGCAGCATTCTGGATCAGCTGCAGCTGTCTGATTGACTTTTTGGGCAGACCAGTGAAGAGACTGTCGCAGTAATCAATGCAACTAAAGATAAATGCATGGATGAGTTTCTCTAGATCTTTTTGGGACATTAGTCCTTTAATCCTGGAAATGTTCTTCAGGTGATAGAAGGCCAACTTTGTAACTGTCTTTATGTGTCTCTAAAGGTTCAGGTCTGAGTCCATCACTACACCCAGATTTTGGACCTGATAACAAGTTTGTAGTTGTAATAACTGAAGCTGCATGCTGACTCTAGATCATTCGTCTTTAGGTCCAAAGATAATAACTTCAGTTTTGTTTCTGTTCACCTGAAGATAGTTATGGCACATCGATGCATTGATTTGTTCTAAGCATCTGTTCAGTGCTTGGATGGATACAGAGTCACCTGGTGACATCATAATGTAGAGCTGTGTATCATCTGCATAGTTATGGTAATCTTATTACTTGTTATAATCTGAGCTAGGGGGATCATCTAGATATTAAATAAGAGGGGTCCCTGGATTGAACATTGGGGTACTCCACATGTGACTTTTGTTCATTCTGATGAGAAGTTGCCTGTTGACACAAAGAAATCCCTGTTCTTTAGGTAGGATTTGAACCAATTAAGTACTCTACCAGAGAGTCCGACTCAGCTTTCCAGTCGCTTTAATGATATCTCATGGTTAACAGTGTCAAATGCTGTGCTGAGGTCCAACAGAACCAACACTGTGGTTCTTCCACAGTCTGCATTTGTGTGGATATAACTGAACATTTTGATGAGTCTCAGTCTCAGTACTGCAGTGAGTATGGAAACTGGACTGAAAAACATCAAAGTGGTTTGTCATTGTTAAGAAGCTATTTAACTGTTAAAACGCAGCTTTTTCAATAATTTTGCTGATGAATGGAAGGTTAGAGATTGGCCTGTAATTCTGCAATATTGATTTGTCCAGATTGTTATTTTTTAACAGTGGTTTGATAACTGCTGTTTTTAAAGCCTGTGGTAAAACACCTGATAAGGGGATGAGTTTACTATTTGAATTAGATCAGATGAAATGTCAGGCAGAGCTTTTTTAAGGAAGGTTGTAGGTAGGATATTGAGACAGCAGTAGGATGAGCTTAATTGTTTTAAAATTTCTTTGAAGTTTCCAAATTTCTTTAAGTTTACATGATTGAGTTGGGGAAATTCAGCCATTTTCTCTGCATTTGTTGTGTTTGGACAAAATATCGTTATTGGATTTGGTGTGGATGTGCAGATTAGCCCTTTAATTTTCTCTGTAAAAAAGTTGGCAAATTCATTGCAGGCCCTGGTAGAGTGGAGTTCAAATGTTACAGTCATAGGGTTGTCAATTATTAACTGTGGCAAACAAGGCACAAGCATTATTGATGTTTTTGTTTATGATTTCTGCAAAAAATGTTTCACTTGCATGTTTTAGTGATGAGTGATAGCTTTGCAGACTCTCTTTGTAAATTTCATAGTAAACTTGAAGTCAAGTTTTAGGCCATTTATGTTCAGCCCTCCAGAATCAATTTATTGCCATTGCCAGTAAACAAGTTCACAGACTAGGGAATTGCACTGATGTAATGGTGCAAATATAAAAAAAGAGTTAAAAAAAAATAATTAAAAATAGATAAATAAATAGAATAAAACAAAGGAAAAATAAGATTTAGAATCTGTATACACATACAAAGTAGTAGTAGTAGTGCCT
The DNA here is from genome assembly GCA_014839685.1 of Anableps anableps. NCBI lineage: Eukaryota > Metazoa > Chordata > Actinopteri > Cyprinodontiformes > Anablepidae > Anableps > Anableps anableps. The sequence continues at coordinate 32,873,027 of CM026066.1, forward strand.
GGTTATGCCAGAATCATTTAATTAGTGTTCATGAGTCTAATAGCTGAAGGGAAAAAAACTGTTCTTGTGCCGAGAAGTTCTGGTCCTGATGGACTATAGTCTCCTGCCTGAGGGAAAAGGGTTAAACAGAGCAGTAGATTTGATTAAAAGTTTCAGCTGTGTTGTCTGTAACGTTTTGTCTTATGTTTTACTAAGTGAGTCAACAGAGATGTACAGGCTGCTTTTCCTGCAATGACACTGAAGGTGGTACGTCCATCAGTGTAACTTTAGCATAGTAACACAGATATTCGGCTGAGAAAAACCGTGACAATTTAAACAATTGTCTTATGTGTAATGTTACATCTACTAATTTAGCACTGTGTCCCATGGAAAAAAAATTTCAGTTTGAGTTGTTTAAAATTGCATTTTTTTTTAGCATTCTGTAGAACATGCCGGCATGCCATACAATATGGTTAAGTTATCTAGTAATTACATTTCAGTTGTACTTGTGTTAATTTTGTAGCATATGTGCAGTACAAATGGTATCTTTAAGTTGATATACTCATGCCATACAAGTTTTATTTTGTACAATAAATGTATAGCCCCATGGTCTAGCAAGAGATCAAATTACAGATGCATCAGATATATGGAAAGACAATGCAAAGTATTACTGACTTAAAGCTGTGTAACCTTGTTCTTCTTCTTGAAATTCAAGTCACATCCACAATAGTGTGACTCATAAAATTAGGACAAAAAACTGGATTTTGCCACATTTGATACTAATTGAATAAAGTTAAAAGTAATTTTTTTTGGTATTAGTGAATATTTATTACTGGATAAGGTTGGATTCTCTCTATAAACTTGTGGGATTGGATTGGTAGTGGGACTGAGGAAATTAGGTTTAAGCAGAAACTTTTAGCACATTTGTTTAGCTTCTGCCTTCTATATGCTGTGCTGTTTGCTTATGTTCATAAATTTATAGCCAATATCTTATATATATATATATATATATATATATATATATATATATATATATATATATATATATATATATATATATATATATATATATATATTACACATTATTTTGATTGTCCATTTTTTTGACCCTCAGTTTTGGTCAGTCTGTCTCTTGATTCTTCATGCCAAAACAGTAATTCACATAAATTTAGAGCTTCTCTCCATTAACACATGTTTAGTCTGTCCCTGCAGGCTCTGCTCGGCTACACTAGTTGATTTACAGCTCTTATCAAATACATATTGCCAAGCGAGTGAGACGTGCAACCTTTCATTTGCACGCCACCGCCCTGCAAATTCGACATGCTACATTAACAAGAAAAATAGCTGCCGCTATGCATGCCAAGACCCTATATGGGTGTATGTGTGTGTCTAAGAGAGAGTGTTAGAGAACTGTAGGTTTGAGAAGGGATGGACAATCCCTCTATCAAGAAAAATGAAGTTCCAGTAAGTGTCTGAGTTTTAAGCTTTACCACAAAGCAATGAAGAGCACATTTGAAACAGTTTGTAATTTATAAGTCGAAGTGCATCCTGGTTCTTTTGTGTGGACTGCTGAAACAAGGAGACAGAAATATGTTTACATTTTATCTTTCAAACTAGCCCTATGCTTACATTCTTGTTACTGATTGTGCTGTGCTGTCTTATGTTTAACATACCTCCATATATCTGCATTAAAATATTGTGTGCAGATCTCAGGCACACAGAAATATACAAAGTGTGAACACACATCACACCATGATGTAAATTGACCTAGACAGAATCCTTTGGAAATTATTCATTCAATCATTTATTTATGCAGTGTCTCTTTCTCTATGATTGAGTCAACACTTACTAATATTTAAGACTGATGCAATACATTAAGAACATATTCAAACTGCTTCACATGTTTCTGTTTTGCTTCCTAGTTAGTAAAGTCTGTTCTACAGACCATCCACAAACTACAAAGGTCATCTGTAAGGAAAACCAATGCCCTATTTATTGAAGAGAACAAAAAATAACGTTTAGAGTTCAACAGAAGCCTTCAAGGACTCCCTAAGCATGTAGAAGAAGTTCCTATTCTCACATGGTCTACAAACTGACCTTTTGGATCATGAAGGAAAATATTAACATATGACAAACATACCTCAAGAACCATCCTCACATTGAAGCATCAGGGTGGCAGAATAATGCTGTGACAGTGTTTGCAGTTGGTTAACATTGAAAAAACAGTTGATTGTTTGAAGTAAAGACAAATTATTCCATCATTGAAAATACTGCTAAAGAAACAAGCAATGGATTTAAGGAGTGAAATTAAAATGTTCTGAGACACTCTTTAAACACCATTTAAATGTATTATATACCTTAAATGCTATTGTATACCAGCAGAACCTACCCAGCATCTTGAAAGGAGCGAAGGCAGTTTTGCCTTAAGCAATGAGCACAAATCCCAGAGGAGGAATTTGACAAGCTTATGGAGACATACTGTATCCCAAGAGACTCCCTGCTATAGCTGATGTAAAATGGGCTGTATGTAGTATTGATTTTGTATAAATCAATACATTTGTATGCATCACATCCACCACAGTAGTTTATCTTTAAAAACACGTGCAGATGCTTATACTTTATTGACTGTTGCAGTATTTTTTGCAGCTAAATCAGTTTACAATGTACAAATGGAGAGAAAGGAATATTTTTGCCAGATATTCTAAACCTTGCTGAATTGTGCTGAACAGTGCCTTTCATTACCTTTATAGACAAACTAAGCAGATGGGTGATGGAGCTAACATGCACTAACAAAATGTTATAAGTAATTTGCAAGCTACTAATCTCAAGGTTAGATTAGTGGTTAGTTTAAGATTAGAAAGTCTACAGTTTTGTTGTTCTTTTGTACTTCCAACCAAAGCCTGGCATCTGGTTGCAAGTAAGCACCCTAAACAGCTCTGTCTTTTGAGTGTCTGAGTTGGTAAGTGAAACATAATTGTAACAGCTTTTGTTTTTTTGTTTTTTTAAATAGTACTTCTAATTAGGGTTTTTCCCCTTTTTTAGATTTGTTTAAGCTTAAAGTTTTTGCTAATGTTTTTCTACTTCAAGAACCTCTATGCTGAGAAAAATTCTGAGACGTCTTCCCCTATTTAGGGGTTTGATGTGAAAATGTTTCCTTGACTTGCATCTGTTTCATTTTCATAAACTGTTGCATCTGGCCACTTTAGTTGCTAGTTAATTGCACAAGCAAGTACATGCATGAATACCAATAAAGTTTGCAGCTAATAAACTGGCAGACCAGTAAAATCAGACCATGTTTAATTTGCCTTACCAAAAATAAATTAATCAATTAATTAAATAATTAATTAATTCAGTAAAGTTTTTGTTTTTGCCTTTACGCCTATAAGTATGAAAGCCTCAACATTTTTTTTTCCGATTTTGGAGGAACAATTCACCTTTGTTTTTTTTGTTACTAGTATATCACACATTAATCTGTGTGATATACTTTTTGTGGTTTAGGAGTAACTAAGTCTAAAATGTAGAATATTTTAGTTTGTTTTACACCTATTTTAATATGTTCCACACCAATAAGTAAAGTCATCATTATTTATAGGATCATATAACATAATGTGTATTGAGAAATAATTTAGTTTTTTGCTGCATTCCTAATCATAAACTAAATGAGTAAAGATGCAGCTTTGCCTTTAGACGACAAATGATATCTACATGTAAAATGCCACTGTACAGAATAGATCACTTCTACTTTGCCATTCAGAACCCAGCAAATAACTGCTGTGGTCAGTAAAAAGGTAAGAAAAAGGTGAAGTTTTAAAAAACATACTTTGAAACACATTTATGGATATAAAACATAAGAGAAATAACCTGGCTGTTACTGTGCCCCAGGAGGTTTAAAATTTAGAAGAAAAGGTCAGTTGGCCAATTATAGTAACAGATTGCACTACATACAAAACAAAACAGTAAAATTCTGTTTTGATGTGCTAAATGTAATTTTAAGGTTGTCCATCAAGGATTTACTTAACACATGACATTTAAATGGATGTGGAACTAAGTCATTTTAGTGTCCTCCCACATCTTCCAGGTATTGCGATAGCCATATTCTACTTGAGTAGATTAACTATTTAACATATGTCTTTCACTGAGAGAGCACCAGAAAATAAATAAAGAATTAATTTAAGTTGGAAAAGGTGGATGTTGGAGCTTGTGAGTAGAATCTTCACCCCAAAATCACCTAAAAATAATAGAGTAGTTTACAAATCATTAAAAGATCAGCATTGGCAGTTAATTTTGTGTGATTTAAACCAGATATGGTCACTCAACTTAGAATTGTGTCCTTGAGACTTGACTTGGATTCCAGGCCCTGTATTCAAAAGCATTCTCAGAGTCCTCTCATAGAGCTCCCATCTTAGCCTAAAAATGCCTGCCAAGGAGTCCTAGCTTAAGAGTGATTCAGTCAACTGCTGAAAGCATCTCTGAGTGAAGAGATAAAAGAAATTCCCGTCTTAGGGAAGAGGTGTAGTTGACCCCATTGCTCGGTGTGATGCTGTCTTCGAGGGACTGTGAGTGGTTCCTTCTCTTCTACTTTTGTTTAATGGTGGTTGTCAAACAACTTCATGGAGCATTACTGCCACCAACTGGTAAGAAGTGTAAAACAAATGTCACCCAAAAAAACGAGAAAAAAAACTCCTCATATCCTATTATACAAATTACACTGTCTCTAAACTGAATATGGCCTTGTAGCTTTTACTTCTTGAGTTTTTCTGAAATAAATCAATTGGTCTAGTTTTGGCTCTGATTGGTTGATACACAAAACAAAATAAGGCACAAAAAAAGCAAATATTCCCACAGTATTCAGTTGATAAAAATTGACCGATCATTGAATCTAGACTGGATTAAGAAAAGTCTGCCATGATGATGAAACTATGCAAAATTAAATTAATTGCCACAGAGCAACAACATGTTTGGTCGTGCCTTATTTACATCCATATCATTATTGTGATTTGTCAAAGCTTTTCGCCATACTGGTCATTTTCATAATAATTATTAATTTATATTAATATGGATGCTTAACCATCAGAAATTCACTGTGATTGCCTGCTTTTATAAACTTATTTCCTGTGAAATGACCAACATAAAATGGGGAGGTACACAAAAACCAAACAGGACAGGAGCAGTGCCTGCTTTTTGCAGTTTTTTGTTAAGATTTTTTTAGGCTCTAGTGGCCTTTATTGTACAGGAAATGCCCAGGAAAGAAAAGGGGAAGACATGCAGCCTGAGACCAGGAATTGAACCCAGAACAACCATGTTGAGGACTACAGCTTCTGCACATGGTGGATGCACTCTACCACCTGAGCCACCCAGTGCCCCAAGCTGTTGGCACACTTCTATCCAATTTACGGAAAATTTCTCTCCTCTCTGTCAGTCTTTCCATCATCTTCCCTGCTTAACCCTCCCGCAGTCCCAGGAGGGGTTGATGTGACACCCCCCTTTCATGTGCTATCCCAGAGGGGTTGGACTGACCCCGATTGTGCTTTTACAAATTTTTATTTGTTTATCTATTTATTGTAGTTACGGGAACTGACAGGCTGATGGGACATCCTCATCGCATCCATGTCATCCTACTGTCACATCATTAGTCTAAAAAAAGAGAGAATTCAGAATGACACAAAACTAGCTAGCTAACATAGAGCAATATTGGGATTTTTTTCTTTTGATTGTTTTGGACTTTACTGAACATTTTGAACAAGAGCAAATCATTATTTGGCCTAAACATGTTATTAAGGGGATTTTTTTCCATATTTATTTTATTTAACCAGATTGATGGAGTGAGATCAAAGTGATTTTAATAGACTTGACTTCATTGCCCAATACAAACTAAACAAGATTCATTTGAGGAGTATTGTTTATTTATTTCTTCAATTAGATCATACTTGTTTACTTGTGTTGGACTATTTGGTGAAAGCACAGAGAGTAAGAAAGCCATTACATTATCAAAGAAAACAGGAAAAATATGGGGGAGAAGAACCAGGTCAAAACATGGACAAAATTACGTTTTTTTTCTTATATATCTTCTGTATTTTACAAATTATAGGGACATTGTTTCCACAATGATGACTATTGTCTTCCTTGAAAATCTCTATATATGTTTTATTTTCTTATTCCCATTAAGAATGTCTTGGTACCTTTCTCCTTTCATCTTTCCTTTAATTATATGATGTCTGTCATCTAAGACAGCCAACACCTTGCAAACATCAATTTTGATATGGGGTTTTAGGGGTGATGTGTAGAACCTTTTTCTTCCAAACATGGTCAAGTTTATTTGTATAGCACATTTCAGCAGCAAGGCAGTTCAAAGTGCTTCACATCATAAAAAACATCAAGCAAGTATACAACAAATCATCAAAATCATCAAGCAAATATACATGACAATTATCAAAATCATTGAGCAAATATCAATGCATCAGAATCATTAGGATCATCAAGCAAATATCATCAAGCAAATATAGTTCAATGTTCTACTTACTACTGATCAAAGGCAGCTCTAAACAGGTGGTTTTTTAGCCTTGATTTAAAGGAACTCAGTGTGTTGACTGTTTTGCAGTTATCTGGAAGTTTGTTCCAGATTTGTGGCGCATAAAAACTGAAAGCTGCTTCTCCATGTTTGGTTCTGGTTCTGGGATCCAGAGTAGATCAGAACCGGAAGACCTGAGTGGTCTGGAAGGTTGACACAACAACAACAGGTCTTTAATGTATTTTGGGGCTAAGCCATTCAGTGATTTATAAATTAAGAGAAGTATTTTGAAGTCTATTCTCTGAGCTACAGGGAGCCAGTCTAAGGACTTTAGAACTGAGGTGATGTGCTCTACTTTCCTGGTCTCAGTGAGAACGCGAGCAACAGCGTTTTGGATCAACTGCGCTGTCTGATTGACTTTTTAGGCAAACCCTGTTAAGACACTATTCCAGTAATCAATGCAACTCAAGACAAACGCACGGATGAGTTTCTCTAGATCTTATTGAGACATTAGTCCTTGATCCTGGAAATGTTCTTCAGGTGATAGAAGGCCAACTTTGTAAATGTCTTTATGTGTCTCTGAAGGTTCAGGTCTGAGTCCATCACTACACCCAGATTTCGGCATAATCATTAGTTTCTAGCTGTAATATCTGAAGCTGCACGCTGACTCTAGATCATTCCTCTTTAGGTCCAAAGATAACTTCAGTTTTATTTCTGTTAAACTGGAAAAAAGTTTTGGCACATCCACACATTGATTTGTTCTAAGCATCTGTTCAGTGCTTGGATGGGTTTGGAGTCACCTGGTGGCATCATGATATAGAGCTGTGAAAGTGTGTGCAATGACATCCAAAGAGCTCAGCTCTGGCCTGATTAAAAACATTTAAAAAGCAACAGGGATGTAACTGATTAAGACATAGGGAAATACTCAGATAAACTGAACTATGACATCACAGAGAGAGCTAGATAACAGAACACAGGAATAACTCAAAACATACAGGCAAAATAAACTCAAAGTTCCCTGGAACATGATGCCAGGGTTGTTTTGATCTACGTTATCTTAAATTAATAAATGAAGCAAGTGAATCAACTGAATGTGAATTTCAGGCTGCCATTAACCATCCAGTGATCTCCATTAGTTTATCATTTTCCCTGTTGCATATTCATCAACACCAAATGACATTATAAACTTGGATCACTCTGGCAATTTGTCCCTGATCTAAAGCCACACGTCCACCAATTGTCAAATGATTTGCCCTTTTGTTTAAGAAGAAACTCCCCCCACTTGTCACAATTTCTAGTCAGGTATGGTCTGACTAAGAAATAGTACCAGTAATGTGCAGAATGAGCACAGAGAGGAAACTTCATGAGTTGTCAGAGAAAGACTAGAGAAAATGTCAAACTGTTTAAAAGGACTGTTTTCCTTTGTGTAAGTGGAATGGTGTGAAGTACTTACTAAAAGTGTCTTCGTCAAAACCTGTATATGTCAGCCATCTTTTGATTATGAGTCCTTCTCCTCCAAAAAAAGGAATTTGGATAAACAATCTTTCCTTTTTTAGCACCTTCTCCACCATGAGCTTTCCTTCCTTCCATCTTCTTTTTTTATTTTAAAGTATGTATATATCTGGGTAGACTTGAAAGTAGCTAATTTCTCCTGGGAAGATGATTTTATCTTGCTAAGAATTATGTGCTGCTGATGTATATGTTTTCGAATTTGTACTGCTCTTTTTTGTATGTTCAGACTTTGCTAAGTATATGTCTTACTGTGTGTCCAAATTTGTGAGTGTTTGTTTGCAAGTTGGAACTTGTGTATCTCTGGTGGTCCAACATATAGCTGAAACAAATAGTACCCAAGCATCAGCTCTATCTTTTTGTAAATAAGTGTGTTAGTGTGTTTGTGTGTTCCCCACATGAGCCTTCCTGGTGAAAATTACTTTTCTTCACTGCACTTGACGCGTCTCTATACGATTATCTTTCTTTTTTATCCTCCCTTCAGGTTTTCCCTGTGCTCTGTTCCTTGATACTGTAAGCATTTTTTTTTTTACATCCAAAGAAAGGCTGAATCCCCCAGGAATCCCAAAGTTGTCCAGCATGTTGCTTCAACAGAAACAAGTGATGCGTGTGCTGTTTTCCTCCCTTTTTCTGACAGTCAGGTTTCATCCATTTAGTAATGTTTCATCTACTTGATTAATGTAGTTTTTTTTTAACATCATGAAAAATTCACAAGTCACAAAAAGTTACAGAAACATGGCACTGAAAGTTGAAAATTTGTGTAAATTTATTTATTTCCTTGTTTTAACAGTGCTTGGTGATAAAGTATTTTTATTTTTCTCTAAATAGTGCCACATTTGTAGGGGAAATGCATTTGTGGGTTGCGCTCACAAAAAAACCTGACAAATCATCTCTACCAATGCCAAACGTGGTAGGTGCAATGTGATGGTGTGGTATGGCATTTTCCCCATGAGAAAAACATGGCCAGACATCAGTGGAGGAAATCGTAATGCAGAGAGGTTTTGAGATGAAGTTTTGCTACCAGAGGTATTACCATATCATCACTCTCAAGAGATTAAACTCTATCCTCCAAGATGTCAATGCTCCACCCCATAGAGCACATCTAGTCTTCTCTTAGTGGACATGGTTTGCAATTTATTCTAAAATTTCCAAAAAAATACCCTTATTGTCAGTTATCAGATTTGTGATGGTCCCTTTGTGCAAGTTTATGAGTTGCAGGGAGAAGTAGCACCTCTATGACCTTTTTTTCCGTTTCACGTCATTTTGATTTTTCCACAACTTCCTTAGAGAGTAATAAATTACTTAAAGGTCCTTTTGTATTCACCCCAGGCATATATGGCATTCATGTGTTCACATTTAAATTCACCATGTCTTGGCTATACATGCTTGAGGCACAGCTAAACCGGTGTAGCTCTTATGTTAAACAGTGGACAGCATTGCAGATAAACTTTACCTGAATTCAACAACTGGTGGCAGAGGTCTAAAGAGGAAGTGGACTCCTAACACATCTCTAACTACAAGGATTAGCCTCATACGTGTTATTTTTTAGCTGCTTTAAAAAGTCGATCAAACATTTAGCAATAATGATTCCCTATTTGTCTTGTGATGGAACCTGTCCAGGGTGTACCCTGCCTCTTGCCTAATGACCAGTTTCCCTGTGACCATGCAACAAAAAGTGAGTATGATGGATGGATGGATGGATGGATGGATGGATGGATGGATGGATGGACAGACGGAAAGACGAATGGACGGATGGATGGTTTTATTCAAATATGCATATGGTGGTAAAACTTGACATGCTTTCATCCTCTATCTAACTGCTCTTCTTGTTTGTGAAGAGCCACTCGCAGACTATTACAAAATTCGGATGTGTGTGAACACTGGAAGGGCCCTCCAAAACAGTACTGTTGCACATCTCACATGCATCGTACATGGACAGATGATAAATCATATCTGTTTGTTCTTTGATCTAGTTTTTCAAAGTAATGTGTAGCAACCTGTCAATCACCTTTGGGTGGCAACTGAGGTGTACAATCAGGTTCCAGAGGTGGCCATTGCTCCCCTGGCCACCCATCTAACTGTGCCCCTGTTTACATTCGTTTTCAGATGAGCACAGCGATGTCTTCTTGTCATTCAGAAAGGAAGATGGTTACAAAAGTATCTGAAACCGTCATGGATGAATGTCTGTTGTGAGTCTGCTCCAAAATGTCAAAACAGACTAATAATTACGAATAACATATCTGGAAAACCACAGTGGATATATATGTGAGAGATATCTCTTGACTAAAACAGTGTCTGATAATACATTTAATCTTGAGACATCCAATTGGGCTTGGAGCACACTTCTAAGCCAAAGCTGAATGCTGAGAGTAGACTGCAAAAACACAAAATTGTTCATGTATTGTTGATCTAGTTTCTAGTGCAAATATCTTAAATACACTTGAAATAAGACAAGACTAACTTACAACTAACTTTTCAACTCGATATAGGAGCTTGTTTTAAGTCAACAATTCCTTAACATTGATGAAAAACTACTAGTTTTAAGAGAAATGATCTGCCAGTGGGACAAGACATTTTTCCCATATTGTAAGTTAAAGTTGCAGTATGTAACTTTGCACCACTTCTGACCTAAAACAACCAATCAGAGCCAGGAGGAAGGTCTTAACGCTGTTAGTCACCCTCGTGTTTGGCAGCTAAATGTGCTAACTGTGAAAAAAAACCAACTTGCCGTTCCAGGAAAACCGTTTATCTGCCATCATCTGTGGCCATGCTAACTAGCCTTAGCATTTGTAGCAGGGTATGTTGTGGTTAACCAGCTGTAACTTAGCAGACAGCAAGGGGGAAGTCTGTGAGCTGTCCACACATGAGGGTGATTGATAGCGCTAAAACCCTCCTCCAGGTCTGATTGGTTGTTTCTGACTAAGTAGCGTATTTCTGCAGTTAATACTGGGAGGACTGGGAGAAGGAAGAGGAGCTTGATTTTTTTCACAGATTATCTGTCTTATATTATACTGTCACAACATGATAATTTCAACAACTATGTAAAAAACATTTTTCACAAAAGTTACACACTGCAGCTTTAAAATGGCTTGTCCCACTGGCAGATTATTGCACTAATAACTGGTACTTTTTCAACAACATTAAGAAATTTCTGACTTCAAACAAGCTCCTATATCATACTGAATAGTTACATGTAAGTTAGTTTTGCCTTATTTCAAGTGTATTCAAGATATTAGCATTAGAAACTATACCAAAACTACTTGGTAAGATTTTGTGTTTTTGCAGTGTAATCAAAAAAGGCAAGATATGAATGTCTAATTGTGCTTATATTTGCATGCTTAGAGGTAATGAAGCCAAATGTGGGAAACTGTGTATTCTGTCTATACACCTATAAAGGGGGGCTGTGCACAAATTTGTACTTTTTGATATGAAGTAAAATCCTTTGTTCAGCTTGGTCTGTGTCAACAGTCTTCTTCCTGGAGCATTATCACATTGATTTTTTTTTTTTTAGGTGATCAAACTCCAATACACAACAACAGTTTTATCAAGCTTATACAAAAATGCGATGAATGTTGTCAAGTTCCCTTTATACATGTGTAGAAAAATGAGTTTTCCATAATGGCAACTTTCAAAGATAAACCCCCCAATGGCTGTTCTGGTATAAGTTGTTTGTTTTTCCAGATTGTTTGAGTTTATTCATCTGATTCCAGCCTTTGAAAAAGTGAAATTGTGGAAACTAGAATGACCGGTAATTGCTATGTGGCATTTTTGGCCAACAACCAAAGTAGTTTTCAGGAAGCCACCCCTGAAACTGATTTACTTCAGAGTTTTTCCGAGGCTAAGCTCACGCTCTGTGTTTTAGATTTGATTTTTCAGTTTGTAGGTTTCTATTGAAAAAGGCATAAAGTATGTTTATAGCTCTATCACCACTGCTCTGTGCTAATTAAAGTGTAGAAGGGCCACATCAGAGAGTAGAAAATCATTCAGATGTATATAGTGTTTAAAGAATGTATTGTGTGTATGTGTCGAGGTTCATTTAGCTTTGTTTCAAAGCTGTGCATGGATGAAATGAACCAAGGATAATATCTATTACTGAAACTCAGCATGTGTGGAATTTCAAAATGTGTGCAATATAAGTCCAATATAAGTATCAGACAGGATTCAGGCATTGTCCTTGAGATCTGGTGACAGGAGCAACAGATCCAGGCTGGCCACCCAAACATCTTTCTTCCTAACCACACTTCAGCTCACAGTTGGCGATCCCAAGCCCGAACATAAATAAAGTCCCTCCAGTGAGTTCTAGGTCTGCTTCCGCAGTCTCCTCCTGTGGGTAGTACAAAATAATCAAACCTGGACTGAATTATTTTTCACTTAATATAGGTTCATAGTTGGTGTTTGTTTTTAAAATTGGGCTAAGAATTCACAAACAAAAAAATAAATAAATAAAAATAGGGAGATTATTAGTTTCCCCAAATATATTGTTAAAAATCCCACCTCGCCTTACTCTCATGAACCAGATATCATTTATGGTCTCTTCTCATGTGCTAAATATAGGATTTGATTATGTTCAGTACCTGCAAGCCGCTAACAATTCAGCAGCACAGAAACTAGGCAAATAGGAATGATGTTTTGTAGCTGTTTTCCCTTCTTTTTGTCAGTATGATCAACACTTCCATCTAACCTTTGTCCCTGTTGTACTGTGAACATATGTTAATCAGTTTAATTCTTTCCAACGCAGCAAAACCTTAGCAGGATCAACGATTACAATTGATGTAAACAGCAATGTTTTGAACCCCACAGTGAAAACAAAAACAAGTAACAAGTCTCGTTGAGGTGGAGTCAACAAGTTGTCATTGTTTTCTGGTCCTCAAACAGCAAGACATGGACCTTCTTTATCTGGGGTCTTGTTTTGTAATTAAAAGGGGTGTTATGATGAATTCAGTTTACAAGATGATACACAGTATTAGTTTTATGACCAGAAATGGGGCCAATCTGATACTGGATCAGACTTGATCCAGATGTCGTCCTTGGATTTAATGTCTGCTATTGATAAATGTGACGTGCCACGGCAGAAGCAGGAACAAGTTGCTAGAGCAGAAATGGAGAAAAAAAAAAAACCCATAAATTTCCGAGAACATAGTGATTTTCATTTTTTTAGCTAAATATACCAGTTGAAGTCATGAAGAAACCACCCCATGCTTTAAATAGCAGTTTCAGAGGTTTTACAATGGTAAACTTTGTGTTTGAATTTAGCTTGTTTATAGAGCAAATCTGAGCTGCTTCGGGGTGTGGGGGAAACTCACGGCTGATTAACATACAGAGCTTTATTGGCTATTCACCTGCTTTTGTTATTAGTTTCGAGCAATAAGATGAATGTTTGAAAGGAATACTTGGCTAATTTACATCCGCAACATATCACCCTACCCCACGCTGGTAATGGGCAATTGGAAAAAGAGACCCCAGCCCAGGTCTGTTTATGGGTCCGAGCCAAATGGTCACCTATATTTGGCCCAGACCCAGCGCAGAACTTTTGCTGTCAGGGTTAAATGCTACAAGAGAAGAAAAGAGAATTGTCCACACTGTTGTGCAGCTGCAGACTTTCTCCTGCATAGAATGTGGAGATGGATTCTTTTGCAGCACATTGACATTTTGAAGCCAACAAGCATACATTCTTTCTTTGGAGAAGACAACATCCACCAGAAAGATACCGCAGAAAAGAAAACATGCCATTACTACCTATATTATCAGAGGCATTCATGTCTGCAGAAATATTTTTAATTTTTTTATAGGATGAGATTGAGAACTTTTATTGTTTTTAGAACATTAATACAATACATAGTATGCCATCACCATGCAGTTCTGGGGCTGTACTGCTGCGGCTGTACTTAGTCCGCTGTTATGTAGAACAGGCGGGTCTAAGTAGTGGTGCGCGGCATGCTGACTAACTGCAGCTACTAGCTGTAACATCTAAAATAAAATAATAATTTACATCAGCCTTTCTTCGGGTTGAAAGAAAGCATCATCTAACATGTTGTATTTATTATCTTCCACTTGGGTTTGGGGACATTTCTTCTGAAATTTTGAGGGCTGTTTTCTTGCTGGTCTGGTTTGCAGAGTGCCAACATTCAAATGGCCATAGTTTCTTCATTTTGTCTTTTTATTTTTGTGTTTGACATCGTTAGAAAGCTTAGAATCAATACTTTCTGAATCTGTAAATAACTCAAAATGCTCCCAGTGAGACTTGTTCCTGGTATTATCGTGGCCAGTCACATATAGTGGCTCTCCCACTAATTTGCGTTTCAGTATTCACAGATTTTTTTCATAGCGCACATCTAAAAATTTTTAAAGAAAATCCAGCTTGGGAATCTCTGCCACAATGACACCAATAGAGAGTCAAGTAGCATTTGCAAGTGGGGCTTGCAAAGCAGCTAGTTCAGGAGCACCATTCATTTTTCTTGTCACTGATTGGCTGTATGTCCAAGAGCAGAAATAAGGAAGACGTTAGATGGTTTCCAATGTGTGCATTAATCCATATTAAGGTATCTTTAGTGTATAAACTATTAAGAAGGGCAATTATAAGTATTTTTAGAGGGGGTCTCAAGTGTCTGCAGAATTCAGCTATTCACAAGGGGTTTTGGACCACTTTGAATACACTTGTTCACTGTACATCTACCTATATAGCATACTCTTGTTAACTGATTTTACTCTGGAAGTTTAAACTGCTAAAGAATTGTTAAATAAAAGAATGGTGATGCTTCAATATTAATAGTAATCGTATTAATTGTATATAGGAAAATGATTCAAATACATCAACTGCATCTTTTTAGACTTGGGCGGTTAGTAAATGTTTAAACATATAAGCGGAGGCTATTACAGAGGTCGACTGTCACTGAACAGTCTTCTGCTGGACAGAGAGCAACTTCCTGCACAGCCTCACCTTTTGGGATATTTTTGTCTTCAAAAGGATATCTCAATATGAGATAAATATATATGTGTTTTGTGGCAATATGATCTTTTTGTATATTGTTACTTGCATGTTTTATTTAAAAATTTGCTGTATCTATTTTGGATTCATTTAACTTTGCTGTGTTTAAATTTATTTGGGTTGTTGTGCTGCATGTACCTTTGCTGATTTCTTTTGCGTATATTTTTGAGGCTGGGATTGACACCCACTCATTGATCACGCAGGTGTTTCCAATCAGCTGCAGTGGCACGAAAGGCAAATGAGGAAATAAAAAGACAGGTAAATGGAGATGAGACAGGGGGACAACAGAGGGGCAACAGCCAAGGACAAACCGGGCAGCTAAGCAGCAGGAACTAAGGGCATGGCAAGACAAAACAGGGGAAAAGACAAACGAAAGGAGACCAGCGAGGCCCGTGGTGACAAATGCACAGCTGAGACGTGGAGCCAAGTACCCTGCTCTGGTGGATAGTACATGTTTGGAAGGTGCGGAGTCATCCAGGTCAAGGGACATCAGATTATGGTATTATGGCTAGTGGAAGTTTGCTCCTATATACGTTTGAGCCTGAAACATCATCTGAGGATGAAGACACCATGGACATGGAGGATTTTTCAGTCATGAACACAGCTTCCTTATGGCCCTCACATACTTGGGCATACTTCACTCCCCGGAAGTCCACACATACTCAGCGGTGGACTCAATGTGGAATCAAAATGGACATCTGCCAGACACGTCCATGCAAAGGTAAAAAATTTTTTTACGCATACTCGGTGTCGCACAGTAAACTGCTCGGTGGGAAACAGTGTTTAGCTCTAACTGTTTTATATCCAACACCAAGCTGATAAGGTGGAGATTCTGCGCAAGTGGTCACAAAGATGCGCTGCAGATCGACTGCCATGCTTTGCTCAACCTTCTGCCGACAATATGCGCACGACTGTTTGCTTGATGGTGTGCTCTAATTGGAGAATATGAATAATGTAGAAAGATAACTTACATACAACGATAAACTGTTCTCTGATTCGTCCATTTTTGAGCAAAGAAACAAAGCTAACTGCCTATGAGCAGGGCTTTTGATACAAACTCTTGACATTCACACAGCTTCATCAGTGCACAACAGATCATATTATACCCCCAAAACCACAGGAAAATGAAATTTGTTGTCATGACCCCTTTAAGGAACGCTGTGAAGAAGGCAACAGACTGCTCTACCTTCTGGTTTTAGCCATTGGACCCTGTTCTAACAAATATTTTTATAAATTTGTTTGTAATAAATTTATTGAAAAATTTACCAGCTGTTTGAAATGCACTGCTCATCCCTGCAATTACTTGCATATCCTTTTGATTCCTTGTTTGGATAGGTGGCGTTGCTAGATTATTTAACTTCTTGTTTACTTAAAAAAATATATACATATCCACACCACTCGGCTGCCACATTTTGAATTAACAATTAGAGCATAGGTCGTTAGCTCAAACTGTTACCATAATAACAACTGGGAGAAAACTCTGGAGCTCTACAAGGGAACAGCCAGGATTTTCAGTAGCAACAGCCGAGCAAAGTATATTATATAAAGTTGTTTTCTTTCATTCTGTTGAACTTTTAACCTCTATCTGCCAATGCCATGCAAAGATTTAGAAAAGTCTGGCTGCCTGTTGAATGACTGAGACAAGACAGAAATTTGTATAATCTACAAATCACATGAAGAGGCTGCTGTTACAAGTAGCAAAGCTAAGAGTGCTAACTTCTAATAAAATTTGATAAAACCTGTTTAAAAATGCCATAATCAGGAGTTCTTGGCATCATTTGACAAAAATAAGAAACAAATTTTATTGAACTGTTCAGTACAACTTCTCAGTCTGTCATGAACAAACTTTTTTTTTTTTCTCTGCTCATGAAAAATTATTAACCATTCAGAGCAAAGAAGCTTGTTATAAGGTGACTTTGTCATTTGAGCATGTAGAATCTGTTTGACTACATTAACAAAATATACACCTGAAAAACACTACAAAGTTGACAGCAGGATTTTTAAAGGTGTTTTTTTTTTTTTTTTTTTTTTTTTTTTTTTTTTCTTTTAAATTCTGGTTTGAAGTCCATTGTGCTCCCCAGCTCTCACTCTAAAAGGGCTGATTACAGATTTATATAGCTCTATTGCATGATGTCACAAATATGAAAGGATTATTCCCGAGGCACATGTAATTATCTATCTTGAATAATTTTACAATTAAAGTTGCTGGTATAAATTGCAGCAGTATTGATGATAGTACTTGTCTCTTTTCTTATTTAGTTACAACACTTGGACAAAAACAACACTAATTATTTAAGTAAAAGTATTTAGGTGTTAGGACGCATTTAAATTCAGATATCTGGATCAGACAGGAATGGAATCCCTAAAGTCTGGATCGCAGCCTCTCTGTTCAAATTTAGCGCAGTTTTATTCTATTGAATAATGTTTTTATGAGAACTAAGAATCCTTCATTTGTTGTAATAAATACAAATCCGTTATGAAGAATCTGTAATCATTACACAATAATTCAGTTGAGGTTCGAACAGTCTGTGTATTTTAGTTTTTATCCTTTTCTCAATGTAGGGTGGTCTTAATGCTAGAAGAGATATAAAATGTGCTTTTTTTTTTATTTTCCTAGATACAATAAATGTTTTATTAAACTCAGTCTTGGTTTTAAATTATTTGTTTTAGTCTTGAAATATAACCCTAACATTTGAGCAGTCAAGATATTTTAGACTTTGAATTGTAGATGATCAAATTCTTACAAATCTTTTCTACCTGTCTGCCAAAATGTTGCCATACAAAACCTTTAAAGTGGTATCAGTTCCATGCTGATTTCCTTGGCTTGAGGGGGGGGGGGGTTTGTTGTTGTTGTTTTGTTTTTTGTTTTTTGTTTTTTCCCCACAGATTATCTCTCATACCATTCTGTCACAACATAGACAGTTTCAACAAATATGTAGAAAAATATTTTTTTTTATAAAAGTTACATACTGTAGCTTTAAAGTATCAGGTGTGAATTAATTTTAGGATGTAGTAGCCAATACACCATATGAACAAAAACAGTGCTTATTTCCTATTGCTGAAGGCAGATGGTCTCTAACCATGTTCCCTTCAGCACATCTTTTGTCCTCTTCTTCCACCTATCTTTCTTAATCCTTGTCTTCATTCCATTTCACTCCCAAACTCCCTGTTCAAGCTGTTCCCTACCCAGGTGACTAATGCTATGTCAGAACAATGGCCTATTGTGTTTTATTGACCTCCCCACATCCAGTTCTTTGTTTCTCTCTTCATTTTTCCCTGCTTCAGTATGCCCTAATCTTTTTCTCTCACGCTTTTTTTCCATTTTATTATCCCCTTTTGATTGTTCAAACTATAGCTCTTTGTCAGATCTCCTCCATCAAATCTCCAAGGGATTGTGATAAAGAATGGATGGATAAATAATATCAGGGATGGTTGGATACATATAGAGTAAATAAAATGGGAAGACAAAAGACGAGAAATCCCAGCAGAATGGTAGGAGTGTTGGGTAGAAAGGAGAGTTTGAAATCCAAATAAATGGTTTAACAGAAGAAATTATTAGAGGAACCAAGAAAGGATGATGAGGGAGTTTATTGCCAAGATTCAAGAAATATTAAAATCTCCTTAAAAAAGAAAGAATGATACAGTAATAGTAAAAGTTTAAAATGCCGAAATGGTGGGAGAAAAGGGAGGCAGGATCAAGATATAAGCAGAGAAGGTTTAATGGAAAAAAAGAATGGTCATGTGAATAATGGCTGGTCAGTGTTAAGTCCTTAATCAATGCTTGATTAATATTAATTCGTTTAGCCCTTGCAGAGGGCGGAGCTAACCTATCACTTCCTGCTGAGATTGATTGGGGACAGGGCATCAAGGGCGTGCTCACAAAGCAACACACATACACAGGTTTTCCCCTTGGTGGCTTCATTTCTTCATGAATACATGCAGAATCATTCATGCAGCCTTTGTGCTGACATTGTGTATGAGCATTCTAAACCTTGAGAAGCCATCTGCATTTTAGGCTTACAAACACATGCATAAATACCGATGCTTTTTCAAACAGTTTCAACATAAAATTTCTGTCATTTTTGTATAGATTAGCTTATTCCTACCACAATTTAACTTGTAAATGGCCAAAAAAAATCAACACCTACAATTCAAATCAACTTTTACTGACCCACATATAAATAGCATGAATTAATATAATACAAGTAAAGGTAATAAATCATGTAAACAGCTAAAATTTCTTAGAACTGTTATAAAAAATATATGATATAAGAGTTT
Source organism: Anableps anableps (assembly GCA_014839685.1). Taxonomy (NCBI): domain Eukaryota; kingdom Metazoa; phylum Chordata; class Actinopteri; order Cyprinodontiformes; family Anablepidae; genus Anableps; species Anableps anableps. Next base: position 32,892,286 of record CM026066.1, read on the forward strand.
TGGTCTGACAGGTATAAGTCATAGAAAGGGCAATGTTTTCCTCACTGTGCACATGTCCTTTGACTTACCATGTACTGGAAACACCTTACATTTTTTTCCACATTTTATGATGTTACAACCATAAATGTCTTTGTATTTTAGTAGCCTATTGTTATAGAGCAGCAGAATGAACCTCATAACTGAAATGGAAAGAAAAATATAAGTGCGTAACAATAACTGTTTCTAAAAAGTGAGTTGTGCACTTTTATTCAGCCTGATTACATTTTTTGTATAACTGAAAGTATTTTGGGGTATGTCTCTATCAGTTCTGACCATCGAGAAGCTGATTTTTTTTTTTTTTTTTTTTTTTTTTTTTTTTTTTTTTTTTTTTTTTTGCACTTTCTTCATTTCAAAATAACAGTTAATTAAAATTAACTTTAAGACATTTCTTTTGATTAATTTCAAATGCAATGGACAGGGAGACAAAAGAAAGGGGGGGAAAGAGCAAAAAAAGGGAGGGAGGTGGGGCAAACAGTTTAAAGGGAGAGATGGAGATAAGAATAGAAGAGAGAAATAAGGATAAAGAAATTACAAGATAACACCCTAGAGACCTGCTTCTACACCTATGGAAAGAGATAAAAACAACACAGAACAGAGAAACCGTAGCGTCAAACAACATACGTAAGTGGAACAACAATAACAACAACGTCACTGAAAAGTACACTGTACTAATTAATACAAGATGTATTTAGCAGCAAACACAGCCCAAAATACAGTGCATCTGTAAACACTTGAATCTAAACACCTGTGGGAGTGTGCTTGTGTATACAAGGCTTTTCCATAAGAATATTCAACAGCAGGTGTGAGCACACCTGCTCCCCAAGACCTAAGACAGACAGAGGATATTTGAGCCACAGACTTCCAAAGGTCCCCCAGAGCACGGGAGCCCCAGGACTGTGATTATTAGGAGGTAACAAAATTTCAATTTTTAGTTTTACTCTTAGGTAGTTGTCAAGGGTTTTTTTTTTTTTTTTTTTTTTTTTTTTTTTTTTTTTTTTTTTTTTTTTTTTTTTTTTTTCTTAAGTTAGTCATACAGCTGCTTTAAACAATTTTCCTTTGAGAATATTTTTTCTTTTTCCTGTTTTTTTTATCATGTGTTTAGTTGTTTCTTTTTCATATCTGCTTTACACAGGCTCAAGTTGTAATCTAGAAAACTGACTGATAAGGCTGCCTATCCTATTACAGGCCCTTGTGAGCTTGGGGAGCATTGAGAGTTCGTTTGTGAAGATATAGGGTTTTCTGTTCTCTTAATGTTCTATTTAACATGGCACGTTTTATTGGGTGGACTGCACTTTTATAGCTTTTAGGCTTTGCAGTGATACAAAGAGACTATCAGAACAAGCTGATACTGTGAAATAGAATAAAGAAAAGAAGAGAACTACATGAACTGTGCAAATTTAATTTTATCTAAAGATATATCTTAAGGATATGCAGGAAAAGCTGCATAGCATACAATGTGATTTATAAGGAGTAGGCAGACAGAGTTCAGCTTATTTATTGTGTCAATATAGTTGTTACTGAAATTTAAATTTACAATGGTGTGAAAAAAAAGTATTCCCCCCTTTCTTAAGTCTTCTTTTTCTCTTTTCTTCTTTTTCTATTTAAATGTTTCAGAACATCAAACTATTTTTAATATCAGACAAACATGATCTGAGCAAATACAAATTTCTGTTTTATGATTTTTCATTTCATTCAAGAGAAAGAAGCTACCTAAAACAACCTGGCGCTATGTGAAAAAGTAATTTTCTACTAAACCTAGAAACTGGTTATGCCACCTTTAGAGACGACATCAAGCATTTGAGATAACTGGCAATGAGTCTTGCAGAAATTTTTGTCCACTCTTTGCAGAATTGTTATACTTGAGGTATATTGGAGGGTTTTCAAGCATGAACCAGCTGTTTATGGTCAGGCCACAGCAGCACAATTAGATTTAAATCCAGATTTTGAATAGGCCACTCGAAAGCCTCAAATTTATATTTTTACAGCCATTCAGAGGTGGTCTTGCTGGTGATCTTTGAACCATCATGATGCTGTATAAGTCAAGTGTGCTTGAGCTTAAGGTCACAAACTGATGCCTTAAACCAGACATTTCCCTTCAGGGTTTTCTGGTTAATATAAATTATTTATGTTTGGTATTTATCAGTTTACTGAGAACTGAAATAAATTGTCTAGCATATTAGGTTGATGACGGAATATACAGTATTTTCTACACACATGAAATGACTAAGAGTCCTTGTTAAAAAAAAAATACAACATTCAAATAAGAAGGCCATGTTTTGATTGTCAATAGCGCAAGATATTAATAGGTTGTGTAAGCAATAGCTGTGACATGTGTTTGACAATTATTTCCATGTCACCATACAGTACCATAACTGATTTCTTGTAACAACTCGAGGACTTTCTGCTCCCAACTCAAAATTTAAAAAAACATGGTGACTTCTTAGAAAAAAATTTATTTTCCAAAACAGCTAATCAGTGTGTATATAAAAATGACATGAGAAATAAAACTTGTTTTTGAATTGTTCTTATTTCTAGTTTTCTAGTTCAAATTTATTATTATTATTATTATTATTATTATTATTATTATTATTATTATTATTATTATTATTATTATTATTATAATAACTGGGGGGTTTGCAGGAGGTTGGATTTGAAGCAATGAATGTGTTTGGAAAATCATTGTGAGCAAGATAACACAGAGTTCTGTGAAATATTATTTATTATAGAGGAAATGGCTGACAATTCTTTTTTTTTTGGGTGTCCTCAGGTCTGCCAAGTTGATGGCGACAGTCTTGAGTTTACAATCCCAGCTGCGAGTTCTGAAAGCACTCTTAGCCCATGAGTTCACCAGAGTGACTTGTGTGACGTGAATGACAAAATGATCTGTAAAGGGGTTTCCTGGCTGCATGATCATAAAAGAAAGAAGATTTGAAAGCAGATTTAGATACAACAACCTGGATCCCCCTGTGTCTCCACCAACCGTTTTCTCAATTTCTTGTCATCCACCTTTCAACCTCCCTTTGTCAACCCCAGAAACTGACCTTCTAAGAAGAATCATCTGGTTTAGCATTAATCAGCAACTCTTCTGTCAAGGTTGGAGCATCAAGCTTCTGTCTAATAAAAACAGAAAAGGAAGGAACAGATTATTGTTTTATAGCTTGGAATGATGGTGGCAACGGTGGTAGGAATTCATCTTGTAATGGGTGGGTTGCTGGTTTTAGCCCCTGTTCTGTTTTTGGGCAGGACACTTCACCCGCCTTGCCTGCTGGTGGTGTTATAAGGGCCTGGTAGCGCCAGTGCATGGCAGCCTTGCTTCTGTCAGATTGTCCCAGGGCAGCTGTGGCTACAATCCAGTAGCTTGTGAAGTAGAAATTTTATGTTTTTGTATGAAGTGTTAGGACATGTTGAGCAGCGTTGGACATTCTTCTGGTCAGTGTATACCATATAAGGAGATGAGACTTGGAATGGAGAAGGAATTCTTTGGCCTTTGCCCTTTTCTTTTCTGTTTCTGTGAGTCTGTGGTGGAGTAAGTATAAAAGAGAACATTCCAGAACTGAGCTTCAGAGATATACACTGAGCTATGGTACTGTGCATCTCTCCTAATTGCAACTGGTAATAAGTTACATGAGATCGGACTGTGTTTTCTCATTGCTTATTAAGTCTCACAAGAAATTCCACAACACCATCAGCGTGTGAATGACTGAATGTAGTGTGAAGCGCTTTGGGGTCCTCCAGACTTGATAAAGTGCTATACAAGCCATTTACCATTTAAATAAATCAAACACTGTCAAATAAGAAATGGTAGATGTAGAGATAAGGTAACTGAACATGAGGATACATGTTTTTAAATGACATTATAGAAGAAATAGAAATATCCTTTGTCCCACAGTGGGGAAATTCAGGTGTAACAGCAGCAATAAGGTATGTAGCATAAATACTAAACTATATGCCATGTTATAAGAAAATAATTATAGTCATATAATATTGTTAATATGCTCTTCTGCTTTTAGTGCCTCTTGGCATCAATTTAACCATTTCTCCATAATTAATAAATGCAGTTAAAGAGCTGAATCAAATTTTGTTTAATTTTACATTTGCTTAATATGCCTTGGGAAGATTTTTTTTTTTTCTCATTTTGTTACAGGAAATACATTAGCTATTGCTTTCTAAAGGGTGTAGCACTGGTGCCAAGTTATCTCAACAAGTTTTTTTTTTTTTTTTTCTAAAATCTGTAAAAGCTCTTGCTGGAACTTGATGAAAGAAGTTTTATTTTCAACCTGGCTACCATATTTTATGACGTCTGTTTGATGTCATCTCACTTCATTTTATCATCTTTATTTCTTCTAGTTTATATTTCTTCATTCCTGCATTTCCTTAAACCCATCTTTTAATGTTTTTGAATTTCTTAGTAAGAATTTGCATCTAACTACATCTTTTAAAATGCCACATTTTCTGGTGAATTCAAATTTGCCACCAAGTATGGCATAATTCTTAAAGATGTAAGAAGCGGAACAATAATTTCCTTATTAGAAATGTAATTGAAATGCTCCAGCTATATTTATCTTAATTTGTTGCAGCTATTTAGGTACAGGTATATCAAATGTCAAATCTTAGAAAAATACATGCTGAAATAACACTACACTTCTATTGTTTTAAGTAGGTAATACTAGCAATTTAACAGTCTTGTTGTAAGAGGTAGAAAGTGATTGTAATTTATGGGTGTTCTTGGTAATGGTGATAGCTATTACCTCTATATTAATAAGTTTATGATTAAAATTACTGAGTGGCTTCCATATGCCCTTTAAACCTGACCTTTAACTGATAACTATGTGGTTTTATTTTGTTTGTGTATCTAGAGAAATTGCAAAGGAAATCGATAAATTACCAAAAAAAAAAGATGCATATAAAACCTGGCTCTTAATTTCATGATTGCACGGTTTTGCTACCATAGTCTAATCTATATACTTGTAATTACTACATATTTCTTTTCCTCATTTTGTTGCACATGAAAGAATAGCAGAGGGAAAATACCTTTTCATGGCTCAGGAATATCTATGACTGAGGTTTTTTTTTTTTTTTTTTTTTTTTTTTTTTTTTTTTTTTTTTTTTTCCCAAGCTACAGGAAGTGGGAGGGTGGGGGGAAATGTCTGGTCCAATGAAAGCTGGTATTGCTCAGTGCTCTGCCATTTTTTAAGCTAACTAATAGCAGACCGTTGGCCCTATAAATCACAGAAACAGAGATAAAAATGAAACCATCAGCAAGATGGAGAGGACTGCACCATGCCAGAACATAATTTTAATATAGTTGTATGTGTGTGGGTCTTATGGGAGAATTTCTGCCTTGATGGGTGTGTATGAATGTGCATATTTCTAAAGATGAATGACTTTCTCTTTTTTCTGCTTTATCTGTCATTCCTGCACAAAAGCATGATCTCAGACATGATTGGTCTGTAATCTGAACAACACATAATGGCTGTTTTAGTGAGATATTCTAAGATAGTGAGTTTTGTTTTTTTGTTTTTTGCAGAGTTCCACAGTGATGGGAAGTTGACAAAATATTTCCAAATAATCCACGGGGGTGGAGTACTAGGTCTTAGTACTCATCAAAGTTTTACCCTCCTGCTCTTGAAGCGTGCATACAATACTACAGCTATCATGTCTGCACTAAGATGTTTTTTGCTAAATTTTCCCATGTATGTATGTATGTACATACACATGAGAGGTTACTGCACCTCCACCTTCAGTTTTAGTATTGCTTGGAGGACCAAACACCATCAATATTTCCATCATTTCATCAGCACCATAGAAAGATGGAAGTGAGATTATTTCTGTACAGACTGATATGCACAACCAACCAAATGTGCCTTTCTGTGCAGCTATCTTTACCTCCACTGGTATTTTTAGCCATTCATCTTTTGTGATGTGACTAAGGGCTTTAGATTTGAATGTCTCCTTGCCATCAACCTGATCTTTAGCTCCCTCTATAGATTCTCTTCCAAATTCAGCTCAGGACTTTGGCTGAGCCACTCCAAAATGTTTATATTAATTCCAGTTGTAAGAAACAGATAATAAATGCTACTATTGCAACAAAATCTTATTCCTTTTTTTCCAACCTCAATCCTCAAGGCCCTGCAAGTGGTCTCTGACATAGCTGACTCAATGCATTGAAATACCTCCTTAGCATGTAACCTATATCTGCAGAGGCCTGCTAATGACCCATTCATTTAACTGAGTTGAATACATGCAGCATCTAAAACATGCAGAATTCTGGCGCTTGAGGTCCAAATTTGGACACCACTGGTTAAAGTCAAAGCATATCAATTTGTTATAATTGTCAACACAAAGTATAGACTGAAATCTAAATAAAAATATGAGGGAGACTTGAAAGGCATTCTACTTTATTCAGTCTCCTTTGCGTACACATGAATTTTAAAAAAATGTAAATGTTTGTGTAATACTGAGTAATATGCATCAATTTTCCTCCCACTGAAATAAGAGGGAAGAATAATCCTTTTAATACATGTTCACTTATTAGACTCCACAGTATTTCTAAAGAACAACTAAGTGTTGTTTAGGGGGTTATGTCACAGAGGTATTGTGTTAAGCAGTGAGAATCTTTTGAGCAAAACTGAATTCATACAAGTTTTTCAAGTGTAAATAAAATAGGATGCATTTAGTGTGGACGATGGTGGTAAATTTGATCCAGTAGTTTTGCTGTGAGCCAAATATGAAGTCTAATCAAGCACACCTGGGATGCAGAGAAACCAGAAATAAAGAACTGAAAAAACAAAACAAATGTGTATATAGGCCTTAGATATTCATACAGTTTTACTTTTGGCAACAAATCTAACACAGTCAAATGCCCATGTGCAACAGTCACTTTGGTTTTACAAAATGCATGCCTTTCGACTTTAAAAAATAAGCCTGATTATCCTGAGAATACCCATGCAAATATGGCAAAGACGTGCACTCCAAGAGTTACAATCACTGGCATTTTACTCAGGTACACAAAGTTCATTGTTTAGTTTTTGTAGATTTATAAGGAATCTAAATGTCAAGTGAAAAATTAAATTGGAAAAAAAAAAATTTTGTTTAGTGTGTGACATTTAGAAGCTGTAAACAAGACGTGTGGAATTTATGAAAAATGTGAATATTTTAAATAGTATAATATAATTTTGTCCTGGTTTCTCAATTTATGCAACTAAAACCCTCTATACTTTTACTCAGTATTCTTCAGTGGCATTGAAGTGATCTGAAGTCTAAACAAAATGGGGAAAAATAAGGTGATGACAAAGGAAGATGCAGTTGACGTTAAATCAGACCAAACTTCTCTTGCTTTTGGTCAGTTAGAATTACCAAAATTATTTTTATTTGTTAAATGCCAGAAAACTTAGTTTTGTTTTTTTTGTTTTGTTTTTTTGTAGCTTTATTCAAATTTAAAAGTTTACATACATTTGGTCAGTATCAGGGATAATTGTCTTTTAAACTGTATGACTTGGGTCAAACCTTTTGGGTTTCCTTCCACAAGCTTCTTACAACAGTTTGCTGGAAGTCCGGCTCATTCCTTCTGACTGAAGTGGTGGAACTAAGTCAGCTTTGAAGGCCGCCTCACTCGCACACTCCTTTTCAGATCTGCCCACATATTCTCTCAGATTGAGACCAAGGCTTTGTGGTGGCCATGTCAAAACATTGACTTTGTTGTCCTTAAACCTCTTTATAACCACTTTGGCTGTATGCTTAAGGTCATTGTCCACTTGGAAGACCAATATGCACCCAAGCTTTAACTTCCTGTCTGATGTCTTTAGATGTTGCTTCAATATCTCTAAATAATGTTCTTTCCTCATGATGCCATCTATTTTATGAAGTGCACCACTTCCTCCTGCAGCATAACAGCCCCACAACATGATGCTGCCACCCTTGTATTTCAGAGTTAGGACGGTTCAAGTGTCCCCCTTGTTCCACAAAATATAACTTTGGTCATTATAGCCAAAAAGTTACACTTTAGTTTCATCAGACCACAGGACATGTCTCCAGAAATGAAGGTCTTTGTCAAACTGCAACCTGGCTTTTTATGGGGGTTTTTGTTGTAAAGGCTGCATCCTAGCTGAATGGACTTTCAGCCTATTTCAGTACAACACACACTTCACTGTGGATAATGACACTGTCTGACCAGTTTCAGCTAGCATCTTCACAAGGTCTTTGGCTTTTGTTCTGGGCTCAATCTTCACATTTTGGACCAAGATACATCATTCGTCTCTGGGACACAGAACCCCTCTCTTTACTGAGGTGTATGATGGATGGACATTCCTATTATATCTACTTGTGTATAATTGTTTGAACATATGAATGTGGCCCCTTCAAGTATCTGTAAATTTTTCCCAAAGAAGAAGCAGACTTGTGCAGCTCCACAATTATCTTCCTGATATCTTGGCTGATTTTCTTTTTACTTTCTAATCGTGTCAAACAAGAAAGCAGTATGTTTCAGGTGTGGGCTTAAAACACATCCACTGTGCCTTCAATTAACTTAAATGTGTCACTAATAGTGGATTGTGGAAGGAAACCCAAAAGGTTTGACTCAAGACATATGGTTTAAAAGACCACTATCGACGATAGTGACCAAATGTATGTAAACTTTTGAATTTAAAGAAAGTTACAAAAAAATCTTGAAAAAATGTTCTTTCTAAGTTTTCTGGCTTTTAGCAAATATAAATTTTGGTAGCTCTAACTGAACTAAAACAGTAGAAGTTTGGTCTGATTTAACTGCAGACAGCAAGAAAAAATGTGCATGTGTCTTTTTATTTGGTGTAAGTAAATACAGTGGCTTGCAAAAGTATTCATACCTATTGAACTTTTCCATATTTTGTCACATTACAACCACAAACAAACATATTTCATTGGAATTTTATTTGAAAGACCAACACAAAGCGGTATATAATTGTGAAGTAGAAAGAAAATTATACATGATTCAAAAAAAATTTTGTAAATAAAAAACTGAAAGGTGTGGTGTGCAAAAGTATTCAGCCCCCCTTAGTCAATACTTTGTGGAACCACCTTTTGCTGCAATTACCCTAAAAGAGTTGCAGCTGTATGTTTTTACAAGTTTTGTGCATCTAGTGACTGAAATTTTTGCCCATTCTTCTTTGCGAAACAGCTCAAGCTCAGTCAGATTAGATGGAGAGTGTTTGTGAACATCAGTTTTCAGAACTTGCCACATATTCTCTATTGAGTTTACTTTGACTGGGCTATTCTAATACATGAATATGTTTTGTTTTAAACCATTCCATTGTAGCCCTGGCTTTATGTTTAGGGTTGTTTTCCATATGTGACAGTGGGGATGGTATGTTCAGAGTGTTGTGCAGTGTTAGTTATCCGCCACACATCACGTTTTGCATTTTGGCCAAAAAGTTCAATTTTGGTCTCATCTGACCAAAGCACCCTCTTCCACATGTTTGCTGTGTCCCTAGCATGGCCTCTGGCAAACTGCAAATGGGACTTTATATGGTTTTCTTTTAACAATGACTTTCTTCTTGCCACTCTTTCATAGAGACTACATTCGTGAGGTGCACGAGTAATAGTTCCTCTGTGGACAGATTCCCCCACCTGAGCTGTGGATCTCTGCATTTGCTCCAGAGTCACCATGGGCCTGTTGGCTGCATCTCTGATCAGTGCTCTCCTTGTTTGGCCTGTAAGTTTAGGTGGAGGGCCTTGTCTTGGTAGGTTTCCAGTTGTGCCATACTCTTTCCATTTACAGATGATGGATTGAACAGTGGTCTGTGAGAGGTTCAAAGCTTGGGAAATCATTTTATCACCTAAGCCTGCTTTAAACTTCTCCACAACTTTCTCTCTGACCTGTCTAGTGTGTTCCTTGGACTTCATGATGCTAGTTGCTCCCCAATATTCTCTTAACCAACCTCTGAGGCAGTCACATAGCGGTTGATTAGATTACACACAGGTGGACTCTATTTAGTCATTAGCAATCATCAGGCAACTTCTGAGGGCAATTGTGGTACTCAAAGGAAAGGGGGCTGAATACTTTTACACATGGCACTTTTCAGTTTATTTGTTAAAAAATGTTTTAAATCATAATTTTCTTCCTACTTCACAATTGTATGCCACTTTGTGTTGATCTTTCACATCAAATTCCAATGAAATATGTTTGTTTGTGGTTGTAATGTGAGAAAATATGGAAATAAATGTATTGATTCTCCGTACTAAAGTTTTGTTTTTTTGTTTTGTTGTTGTTTTTTTTCTTATGTAGAGCAAAAATAGACTTTCAGAAACAGAAAGTGAAAACAAAAGATAAATTACTTTTAGAACATGAATAACCCTTGAATGTTGGGCGCATTCTGTGTTCCTTAGTTATTCGTAGTTTGGGATTACATCTCTGAAATCTGATTGAATATCAGTGGGACATAAACATCATGTCCTCAGAATACAGCACCCCAGAGGGCTATAAAACATATCAAAGCACTCACGTTATCTCTCTCCTATATTAGCTTCAGTCATTTATCCTTTGCTCACAAGCAGGGGTGGTTCTTCTATGTACAGAGACCAAGGCGAGCCCCTTCTGAGTCCTTCTTTTTGTTTTCACAAACATGATAAAGGTCTCATTGATCAAAATAATTCAGTCCAGATTTAGCCATTCTATATGGTTGATGGGTTCCAATGCCAAACAGGAATTACAAAAAAGACTTGTTTTGACATCGTGAAGGAAACCTTCAAAGAATCTCTAGTTTTAGGTGTGACCTGTCAAGTATTTTAGATTCTGAACTGAAGCATTTTAAGTGCAGTGAAAAAGCCCTTTAAATTATCACCAAAAGGGAGACAACAGGTAACGTCTTTTTGATCGTGATATTGGTTACTAAGCTTCAGCAAAGTCTTGTGAAAAGGTGTCACATTACTGATTTGTAAGAATATAAGATGAACCAGTGTTCGTCTGTCTGTAAAAACTTAACTCAAGCAAAATAAAATATGGTTATACTGTTAAACTGTTGAAATAAAATTACATAGGAAACAAGTAGCAAATAACTTTAGGATTTACATTTCTAAATTAAATACCAGTACCTTTTGGTACATTAAAAGGGGTGGGGGGGACAACACAACTGCATAAAACTTTATGATGCAGTCCAATTCTTTGATCAGAAACAGTTAAGAGTATGAAGAAAAAAAAAAAAAAAAAACACTGGAACTTCTTTTGATAAGAAATTCAAACAGATTGTGAGAAAAAACGATTGATTAAAATATATTTTTGTATACGTAGCTACAGTTATGATGTTTGATTTAATTCATGAAGATACTGTATTTTTCCATACAAATGTGAATATAGTACTGATACCTTTTAAATATAAAATATATTAAAAATTAAAATGTTTTTACAAAACTTTTTCAACTGGTTTAAGATTGGTTTGTCTTTTTTGGCTCTGTCCTGCTTTGTTATAATGTCCCTTGGCTTTTGGAATCAGTATTAATTTACTACTTCAGGAGGGCCAACACACCCATACAACACCCATACACTCCACGTGTAACTTCCTCTTCATCTTTCTGCAGACTCTTCTGGGGGTCTGTTTTCTTCCATCCATTGTTCTTCTTTGTACCTCTCTTAAAACACTTTTATTTACCATTTCTCTGCTTCAAATGTTTTCTTTTATTACACTACCCTTACATGAAAGCAGAATATAATAGCATCCTTTTGTGTATTCAGCTCATCACAATGCGGGCACACTTTTTTTTTTTTTTTTTTTTTTTTTTTAATGGCCTGTCATGGGGTCATGTTTTCCAGCTCTTTGAACCTCTTTCCTTCCTTTGGTTTTCTTGACTCTTCTTCTGACATATACAGCATAAAAGAATTTATACAACACACAGCAGCATGTTTGAATAAATTAATTTTGTGAGGGAGTAAGGGCATATAACAGTATGTAGCACATAAAACTAAGCTATTGTTACTGTTAAACAAAAAGAATGTTCTTTGAAGTCAGGCATTTTTTTTTTCTCTAAATGTCTCCTATTGTTTGATAAAGCTGTTCCAAGTTAAATAAACTTCTCACTTTTTTCCAAAGTTCTTCACAAGTGTTTTGTTGACAAATGGAGAACACACATTAAAGTGTGATTACTGTTTGCTTTTACACTTATCTTTTTTCCATGTCTTTGTTTGCTTTCTCCCTCAGCCTCAGTATGTCAGCAATAAGTGCAAATACAAAAGAAGCTTCAAAGAAAACACCAGGGCTCTGCTTGGTAGTTAGTTTTCTTGATGAATAGAGAGGAGACATTCTTGTGTTGTTCACATGCTGATATAATTTTAATTCACATGTGGGTTTGCTCAGTCCAACCTATTACAAAATGATGCTGCTTGTGTAAGCTAAAGTGATGCAGTTGAGTGTTGTATATTCTACATGATGTTATTAAAGTTCAAAGTAGAGCCGTTTTGTGTCTCCTCCTCTAGGAGGAGAAAACAATTATGTTCCAAATTTAGGGGCTTTTTTTATCCTCTTGAAGTCAGATGGTTCTGTCTTTTTATTGTAAGGATTCATTGTAAGACTGTAAAAGTCTGAAAAGGTTAAGTATTTTCCATATCTGGATTTAGTTTCAAAAAAGAAAAAGCAATATAGGGAAAATTTGTATTTCCATCCATCTATGTTGCTGTTATGCTGTAAAGAGGGTGGGTAAAGTTCATAGGTCATCCATCCATACATCAATACAACCAGTCATGAAGTTTGTGGGTTTTGCTGTGTTTGTATTTCAAGCCACTGCAGAAAGTTCCAAGTGAAATATGATGCATGAACTTTGGATTTATTAAGAGTTTAATGGTAAAATATTCTGTATAGTCCTGTCGTTTTAGTATGCACATGTACCAAACAATATAGCATTGTTTTACACCTAAACACATGGATAATGATTATGTGTGGAACTAAGTACACAATGCAATGTTCTGCAGCGCAACTTTAACAAGTGACACCAAAACAAAACAGACAGGACTCCCAGCTGCCACTAAACTCTGCTATTTGGGAACATTACCGTTAGCAAAAGGTAGTATACTTGAAGTTCACTTTAATAAGTATACTTGGTGCAAACCTGGGCCCTCCAACTACTAAAGTATGGGCAAGAATATTTTTAATTTTCCAACAGAGACCTGTTTGTGAGGAAAAACGTAGGTCTGACGTTGAAGTTACAAAAAAAACAAAAAAAAAAAAAAAACTTTTAATTTATTTAATTTCCTAATTGTCCTCGCAGTAGTGGGGAAAACCCCTTAAGACCCATACCCCCACCCCCACTGAATTCAGCAAATGTTTTTTGAAGCATTATTTTCCTGAAATAATATTTTATTTTCCCTTCTGCTTTGCATTGTGAACTGGTCGTTTGAACAAATAAAAATTTGTTCTTTGTTGGCTTTTAAAACTAATTTAGCCTCCTTCCAACTCCTCAAAACAAACATTAGTTCTTAAATATATATATTCACACAGAACCGAGATATTCATGTAATGTTATTTTTTTATTAGTTCTTAGTTTTTCTGTTTTGTTTATATTTGTTCCTATCATTATTATTCTTCCATTTGTTAGTTTTCTTATTATTCTTTTCCCTTTTGACTTAGTAGTTTAGTTATATATTACTAGCCCAGTTAAAGTGTTAGATGACTGAACTATTTTAACTGGAAGTTGAAGTACTTTGTCAATGTCTTCCTGTATTTTGGAAAGAAGCTCTTTTTGTTCATCCTGTATGTCTGTGTTGCTTGCTGTTTGAGAATGCCTGCTCACAAATTCATTCCTTCATCTATTGTTCCTTCATGCCACACCAGGCAGGTATTCATAAAACAATAACAGGGCTGAAAGCTGTTTTGATATTGATTTGTTAAAATTAGGTGGTGTCCCGACTTGTTAATTTCAATTAGAATTACTAACTTTGTTATTAATTGCCTTTGGCACTTATTAATAATTATTCAAAGCCAAACCAATCTATTGTGCACAATTACAGTCTTAGAACTCAGCCAATTTAAGTCTGAAAATGTTGGAGTATAGACAAGAAAAATGTGTAGGAGCCCTTTTCTATAGCTAAAACTACTAAAAAGAACTTAATACTGAATGTGAATCAGCCCACACTTAATCATAATTATGAGTCTAAAGGAGTCAGCAACAACAACCTAACAAAAAGTAGTTCACAGCTAGTTTGCTTAATTTAAACTTATGAACAAAACATTTTTTTTTATCGTTTGAAAAGATAAATACTTTTCTCATTTATAATCTCCTGTCACCCTGTCTCTGTGCTTTATCTTTCATAGCATTCATTTGCAAGATACATTTCACAAAAAAGTTCTACCAGTAGGCTCAGATCATATCTTAAAAATGATATGAAACTTGGAGCAAACACTTAAATACATACTGTACAGACACACACCTAAAAAAGTCACCTGATTTACTTACCTTTGAATCTGTGTGTGTTAAATAAATGTCCTGAAGGTGTCTTAAGTCTGTGATCTTCTTTGCTTGCCAAAACTATTAATTATCTCACAATGTTCTTATTTTACCTTTGGTGATAACAGTGAAATCATCTGCTGAAAAACACTTCCCTGTACCAAAGTGAAACTGGCAGCCAGATTGAGAGGTCTTTTTGAAATTCTCTCTGCATGTTCCACCTGAAGACTAATATTCACTTGTAATTCACTGAGAAAGTTCATCCAGTTGTGCTTAAAAACACTTTTGGAATGTTGATACGGACACTAAAATAAATCTTCTGGGAAAGGCAACAGGGTTTCATAAATATTTTGAAACAATGTAATGTGTTAGGGTGTCTGAGAGAACTTGCAGTTAGATCTGAGCTTTTTTGACAATTTGATGGAAGCATTAGGGGCACTGTTATCTCACAGAAGTGGCAGAATGAGCCTGATGATGGCTATGACTCAAGAGAACAACACCAAAGGGAACTGAATGGTTGACCATCTGGACACAAGCTGTGGTCTGAGCAACCTCAGCTGCATCGTGAAGGAGAACACCCGTAAAACACAAATCCAGGAACACCACCGACTACTTTAGATTTTTTTTTTTTTTTTTTTTTGTATTACATACCATTATTATATTTATAATGGACTTATAGCAAAAAGCTTTGCAGATTAGATAATGCTGCTTGTGTTATATTGTCTATTTCTGGATCATGTTATGATAAATTCTCAAAATGCTAAATGTTAAATAAATATTAATAACAAAAATACAAACTATTATTATTATTATTATTATTATTATTATTATTATTAATTGAACACAAAATTTGGTTTGAGGAAGAGCAGTGTGGCTTTTATGTTCACTGTGGAACTGAGGACCAGATCTTTACCCTCGCAGAGGTACTGGGAGAATCATGGTGGCTTGGTTGTGTTGTTCACATACAGGTGACAGGCAAATGGAAGCACACAGTGGCAAACTAAAGATAAGCAATTATAATAAAAATATGTCTGAATTGTTTCATACTTATTAGTATTCCCCCAATTAAGGAAGTTTAAATATTATCATACTGTAACTAATCATATTTTTTGCACTAAACAAAAAACCCCTATGCCTTCAAACAATTTTGCCGTGATATTGAAAATGGTGTTGAATATCAAGTATTTTTCTTAGTATCGAGTTTGACATTTTTGTATCATGAAAAGCTTATAGACCACATAAAATTACTGAGTGGGGGAGATAGATCTGAGGTGGATAATGTGCTGAGGTTGAGAACTTTCTGCATAGCTAAACAGCTTCAAACCTTATATGGCTTTCAGATTAGCTCAAGAATAGTAGTTAGGGAGCTTCATGAAATAGGTTTCCATGGATTTGCAGCTGCATCGAAGCCTGACATCTCCAATCACAATGCAAGTGTTGGATGCAGTTATTTTAAGTATCCCACCACTGGACTATTGAGCATTGGAAATGTGTTTTTTGGAGTGATGCATCAAACACACGCAGTCTGGCAATTATCAAATAGGTTTGATAATTGCACATTTTTGGGCAGAGTGGATTATGGGATACATGTGGCTATTCCAACAGGATAGCACACCAGTGCACAGATCAAGGTCTATGAAGACATGGACGAGCAAGTTTGGTGTGGATTTGACTGGCCTCCACAGAGTCTTGACCTGAACCTCACATGAGCCAGGTTTTCTTGTACAATACCAGTGTCTGACCTCACAAATAGACTTCAGGAAGAATTATTAAAAATTCACATAAATACACTAATAAACCCCAAAGGATGTCACTTAAGTTCTGGCATTGACAATCACTTCTGGCACTGAAAGGCCACCTGTCCCCCAGAATAAGCAAGAGAGTGTCTCCATGGAAAAATAAATTATTGGTTTTCTCTTAGAGCTGTTAATTCCATCTCAGGTAAGCGGAAGATGGTGGATGGATGAAGTCCTAACAAAGGTAATATAAATATGACTCAAATGGTACCGTTCAGCTAAAAATCAAAAATTTGAAAACACATTAAAACTGTTTACAATGAAGAAAACTGTCATATTCTAAAGTATTAAATGCAATTCTGAATCATTTCCTTTGTAATCGACATTGATCTTCTGTTACTGAAAAAATATGACAAAACACAGTAACAAATATTTATCTTTATTACTTCTGCCTACAGAAGGCATACTGATTTAAAGATGGTTGTATGGTGATATGGAGATTTATGCTTGTGCTGCAAACTGTATCTCATATTTCTGTTCTCTGCGCTAAAAATATATGCCACAGCAATATAAAGCAATAGAAAGGATGGGTGCACAGATATAACCAGACTCCTGTGGTAAAACAAAGCATCAATGTAAGGAACAAGGAATGGCAGAAAAAACCCCCACAAAGGTTACTTGGGACTTTTTGGAGAAGCAGATTAGCAAGGAGGAGAAAAAGGAGGAATAGTAGAGGAGAAGAAAGAGAGTATGAGCTGAGTACTCAAAGTGAAGTTAGAACAGATGGATGACCGCATGTAATTCATTCAAACTCCCCTCATAAAATCCAGCACCTGCATCCAACTATCTCTTTTCTCAATCTGTCTGTGGTCAAAGAGCATGCTACCCTTCAGCATAGTCTCTATATTTTCCAGCTACTGTATTTGTCTTGACATTGTGACTCAGCTTCTGCCATTATTCTGAAAGCTTTCCCCTGAATCACTGCTCCCTAATAGTTTATAGCCTTTATAAGTCCAAACAAGGATACTGTGAATTAATAGGTGCCGACCACAGACAGTCAAGGTTACTATAGTTTATGTTTCCAGAGTGGCTCTCTGTCATGCGTAACAATCCGGCAGTTGAGTCCTAAGATTTGTATTATGGTTGCAGTACGCTTGGGGCTTTTTGTAAGTGCAACAAAGAATTTGTTGCTAAATTGGTCAAATTAAAAATGAATGATGTATTGATTTAAGATTGCAGGATTGACAGATGGGCCAAATGGGTAAAGTTTTGATGGGTACAGTTAAATTTTATGCATGGCAAAATATGATTTCTTGTTCATAACAGGGGTAAAACTCTCTTCTGTTTGTTTTACAGCTTTTTAGAATAGTTGGAATGAATGCAAAGCTCCAGGCAATCCCTTATAACGTGTTATTATCCATTGGTATTTGAACTTTAAGTTTGACCTATGTCCATATTTTCATAATTTCCTTATTGTTTATTTCCTTATTTCTTGCCATCTTAGTTTATCCCTTGTGTCAGTTCAGTGAGTCTCCCCATGTTTTGAATTTGCTTCTTTGGATTACTGTTTTTTTTACTGTTTTATTAGATTCAGGTTTCTTTTCCCCTTTTCATTCTCCTTGCCCTGCTTATTTTTCACCTCACCCTCTGCCTTCCATTCTGTTTCCCTTCCCAGCTGTTTATTATTTCTACATTTGTACCTACCTGCTCCTTTCCCCAGCTGCATCCACTCACCTGCCATTGGGATGGGTGGGATCCAACATGCAAGTCAAAGGTTTGGAAGAAGCTAATATTTTTGATAACTCAGAAAGCTCAACTGACTCAAAACAGTTCAAACACATATCACACAGTCCACACACAAAAATTCACCAAATATAACATAAGGAGTCATGTCCTCATCGGATACAAAGTGTTTGATTAACTGAAACTGTGCTAAACTCTGTTAGATGCCAAATTATTAAAAAATCGTATCAAAATACAGTGGACCACAACTATTCACAGTTCGGAATTCGTGGATTCACCTATTCAAGGATTTTTCTGTGGAACGTCACTCCAAATTATTTGTGGAAAATTCACCTATTTGTATAATCTTGCCCAGAAATTATTTAAAATTATCAAGAGAATATGCATCTTTGTAATACCTAGGTGCAATGCTACTTGACACACTACTGGCTGGCATTTGCAAAGCAGCTAATCGAGGAGCAACATTCATTTTCCTTGGCACTGATTTGCTGAATCCCCAAGAGCAGTGATAAGGAAGACTTCTGCGGTAGTGCTAAGATAGTTTCCACTGTGTGTATAAATGCATATAAAGGTATATTTGCTGTTTGGACTGTTAAAACAGGAAGTTATAAGCATTTTCAAAGGGAGTCTCAACTATTCACAGATTTTAGCTATTTGTGGGAGGCTGTGGTCCCTAACCCCCGTGAATACCAGGGGCCCGCTGTACAGAGTAAAAACACTAGCATTAGCATAGCACTTCAGTAAACTGCTCTGTATGTAAACATTGTTTTCAAAAGCAAAACTAAAGTAAAAGCAAAAAAGTTAAGGTTAGCACTATGTCGAGTTAGATATTATTTGTAACTAGTTATAAGCGGGGCACACTTGAAGTGATGTTAGAACATTTTAGAAGCTTTCTTCACCATGTAATACTTTGTTGTAGCAACATATAGAGGCTGACCACCAGAAACTGCACAGCAGGACAAAAAATATGTCGCTGTCAAGAAAAGCAGAAAGCATTCTGAAAGCTATTGTATGTATGATTTAAAAAATCATACACA
Organism: Anableps anableps; assembly: GCA_014839685.1. Taxonomy (NCBI): domain Eukaryota; kingdom Metazoa; phylum Chordata; class Actinopteri; order Cyprinodontiformes; family Anablepidae; genus Anableps; species Anableps anableps. Next base: position 32,911,244 of record CM026066.1, read on the forward strand.
GCAAGCATGTATTTCTCTGACTATATTTTACAATGCAAATAAAATTGTCCAATCTCTTGGCTTGGTCTGAGTATTCTGTTGTTTCTGCTCAGGTCAAAACACTTTCTGGCTTGCTCCCTTTACACCTCTCCTGGATTTATTTTTTTGTTTTTTATATCATGACCTCTCTTTTGCTGCTTCCCAGTTGTCCCTTTCCCTTATCTTTAGTAGTTTTCCCTACAACTGTAACCATCTAGGGCAGGACACTTGCTTTTTTATATCTTTCTCTATTGTTATTCAACAGAGTGTGTAGTTGTGGCATACTAGTGTCTATGCATCATCCTAATGTGTGTGGCGCTCATCTCCAGGTGTTTGTGAATACCTGCAGTGATGCATAACTAATTTAAAAGCTGGTAGTACATCTCTCCCTTGACACAAGAGGCTAAGAGGGCAAAAAATACAAGCCTGATCAAACATGTACACATACCCACACAGACATTGATGGAAACACACTACCATGGTGTTGCTTTTGCTCAGAGGTAAAAGGTTTATCTTAAACCCAGAAGGTATTTTGATCCTTCTGTCCATGCATACATCAAAGTCTCCAAGCACCATAGTTCAAATATTAGGGTTCTTTGTTTTAGTATGAAATCCTGTTAGTGAAATTTAGAACCTAGATTAGTTTAAATATTCCTGTATGATTAATATGTTCACTTCGCACTCAAAAAAATGTCATGAAATGTCCACAAACCACCCTCATGTTTTACCTCTTTCTTTGTATTTATAGTCGAGGTTCAATGAGAAACCTTTTGCTCATATAAATCTTCCTCTTTATTGAAAAGTTTGAGTAAAGCTGTATTATGGTATTGGGGTATATTCTTTTCCTAATTAAATACATCCAGCAAAAACAAAATAAAATTAGTTGACATGTCTTAGGACAAGAGAAGTCACTATTTTAACATGGTTCCAAATGAGCCTTTTAAAGTTTCCATAAATGGGTTATCAAACCAGTATTTTGATTTTAAATGTTTTTAAATTTCTTGTATAGACATTTAAGAGGCTGACCTTTTGATAGCACTGGGAAAAAAAAAAAAAAAAATCAAAATTTATATTTCAATTTTAATTTGAGCTCCAAATGGCATAGAAAAGCAATGTAATTAACCAAATAACAACTAAAATAAAACGATTTTGCCAAATTCCACTTTGCAAGCACACTATTTTGTTCCTGAAGTGAAGTAAGTTTAATGTCTCCAAACCCAGTATGTAGTCACTTTATAATTGACATTTTAATACTGAGCAAAACATTGAACATAATTAATAATTAAATTGGTTAACTCCTGCTGATTTATCAGATATAGAATGTAACCATGGGATTAAAAAGTCACATCTCTAAGGATGACACATGACAACATGAAGCATGTTTTTAGAACATTTATCTAAAATCAACCAGGAGATTATTATCTTTTGGATAACTGCAGCAGGATGTAAAGTTCCTTTTTATCCATCATACACTATAGCAACAACCTTTGGAAACTTTGATGTTTGTGTCTAAAATTTGTATGTTCCCACGCTGCTCTGATCAGCAGGATCTAAGAGTCTATTTTGACACTTGTCACAGCAGATTTCTAAGGGAGCTGTGACATGTAACATCAGAATCCTGCACCGATTTGAAATATATATATATCCAATTAAAAGAAAAGAATACACACCAAGTTATAGAGTGCTGTCTAATAATGTAGATCTAGCAGAGGTAAGAGGAGAGTACTGGTGGGAATGTTTCATATTTTGTATTAAGTGACAGAAACTTTACTCAATAACTGATGTATTAACCATTGATGAAGAAGCTGATTCTGTAGATGAGTATTAAGTTAAAACTTATTTATATTTCAAAGTATATGATGAGCATTAACTGCCTAGTTTGGTGCATGGCATTTAATGCTGACTCAGTTAATGAAACCGAACTTGCCTCCAATCATGCTGATTAAGTCTCAGTTGAAAATGAGCTACATTAGGCTTTTCATTTGGGTTTGCTTCTAGAACCAGAAACACAGGGGACTGATGTAAAGGAATTACAAAATTTTAAAACTCTCCTGCTTTGTAAATTAATACATGTAACAGTTTATTATTAAGTATAAATAACTCATCTTAACAGTAAATTTTGATTAGATTTTACACAGTAATGACTGTAAAGATACAGTATTTTAAATCTGAGGATTTTTTTTGACAAATCATGACATCAATGTAGAACAATACAGACTGCTTTTACATTTATTTCATACATGTATATAGTGATGTGAAAAAGTATTTGCTCCCTTGTTGTCAAACTTAAATGTTTCAGATCATCAAACAAATTTTTATATTGGACAATGATGACCTAAATAAAAACAAGATGTCTTTTTCTCTGTTGATTTTGTGGAAAATAGCTTTCTAATCTAGCCTGACTGTATGTGGAAAAAGTAATCTTTGGAGGAATTTTGGCCCACTCTCCTATGCAGAATTTTTTTTAAAAAATTCAGCCACATTGGAGGGCTTTTGAGCACAAAGGGCCTGTTTAAATCCAGACTTTGTGAGGCCTCTACAAGACCTTTTTCTGAAATACTGTGCAAGTTCTACATCACATGTAATGAGATGCTCTTATGTTTCAAAAAGTTCTACTTTCAGCCAAATATTTCTTTAAACATATGCTTTGTCACACTACTGTATCTTCCATGTCATGATTTATGCTCACTTATGTTACTTTAGATGTCATAGCATGTGTTCATGGGCTTTAGATCTTTTTCAGATATATCCCCTGCAAAAATATGCTGCTTCTTCTAAGTTTTAAGTTCAACAAAATCTCCATTCTAATAAAACCAAAACTGGAAGCTTTTATTTCCCAGTGCAAACTTCTGCTGCCACAGACAGAAGTTATTGCTCATATTAAATAATTATAACTCACATTTTTTACATCCTTGAATAGTTGTAAGGGCATTTTCACATTAAAGATAACTTCACTCTCAGAACCTTGTTAAAACTTAAAATCTTTTTAAAATTCTAAATGCTGCCAGCTTGTGGTAAATACATCTGGATTTTTCTTTATAAGAAATAATTATATAGCAGAAACCCTTGTCACATCTTTAAACCCAATAGATACAATGCTGTGAAAAAACAAGCAAAAACATTCAGTTCTAAACGTAAGTAGAGCCTGTCTGAAAACATGAAGTTGGCTAAAATGTCCTAAAAACCAGTCCATCATGTCACAGTCTAAATAAATTTAATAACAGATGTGAAACAAAGCAATTCTGAAGGCTTTGGGACTCAAGCAAACCAAAATTTGAGCCACTCTTCACAAATTAAGAAAACATGGGACAGTGGTGAACCTTCAAAGGCTTCGGTCACCCTATAAGTGACTCATTCAGGAGGTCACAAAACAACCAAGAACATCTAAAGCACTGTAGTTCTCCCTTACCTCAATTAAGGTCGGTGTTCATTATTTAGGATAGGAAAGAAATTTAAGGTCAAAATCACTGCTGACTAATAATTTCACATTGGCAAAACAACATCTTGATGATCTCAAATACCTTTTGAAAAATATTCTGAGAATTGACGGGATAAAAGTAGAACTTTTTGGGAGTTCCTTATCTAGAATATTACATCTATCTACCTTTTACCGTATTTGAGAGGGTGTGTATGTATTCACATGTGTCTAAAGCAGAGAAAGAGGGAATCTAAAACTAGATTTCTGCTATTCTAGATCTGTTCTATCTTCCAAGCAGTCGTATTATAGGAACTGTATGCTAACCTGGTGCCTGAGTAAATGCTCTGATACGTCAAGTCAGGTCAAGTGAAATTTATTTGTATAGCACATTTCAGCAACAAGGCAGTTCAGAGCTTTACATCATGAAAACATAAAAACATCATAAACACATCAAACGGTCACCGGTTGCGTCACAATAATTTTTGTCATAATCTTTTCTCAATATTTAAATGTTTGGCATTGCCTTACCCCTTCTGATGCCCCCAGTTATCTTGATTGTCTCATTCAAACCAGTCCACCACCTCCTTGTGCTCAGCGTCCCATTCATTATTGAAACACCTTTCAAAGGACATGAGTATTTCTAAAGATCACAGAAATTTAAGCTGCGCTGTGAGTGTACAGGATAAGGAGAAAAGCTTTGATAAACACTTTGATAAAGCAAAAAACAAAAACATTATAGTAATGACTTGAAAGAAAACTGATGCAGAATCTTACAGGATATCTGTTGTTTTATATTGTGGATTAATAATGTATTATTTACAAATCTCAGGGAAATTAGAATTAGAAAGCTAAATGACTGGTTTTGCACTTATCTAGTTTCAGCCCTTAAAGCTGTATTATTAAAGACGAACCAATCAGGTTATGAGAACCAACTCGTAACAGGACCTCAAGACAGCTCATTACACTCTCAATTTACTTTGAATTTTTCAAAAGACTTTTTAATACTCATTAAGATCTGGTTAACACAATTATTCCACACCATCTACAAAGTGAAAAAACACCTACTAGAATTCTTGCTTTGTTTCACAATCTTTTCTCTGTGGTGTATTTTTCTGCAGAGAGCTTATGTACTTTCTCCTTAAAATGAAGTTCACAATTCATTGTTAGCAAAATCTTCAACACAGCACATCTAAGCTGTTAATGTTTAAGGCATTGCTTTTAAGCAGATGCAATCAAAGAACAAAACATAAATTGCATTGCTTGCTTTCCAAATTCCTTTGTGAATTGAGTATCAGCTCATAAAGGTTTGTCGAAAAGGCCATCATTTATACCAGAGGTTTACAGATGATTAAGTGCTAAAATAGCGAACAGTGAATGTAATATGATCTATTGACATGAATCTCACTGTTCCAAACTCTGCCTATTATCATCACCAACCTCCCCTCCCAAGACTCTAATTCTGCAACACTAAAATCAGGAACATCAATTTGATGATTACTAGCATTGCATTTTGTGTATGTGTGTGTGGGTGGGTGTGTGTTTTGAACTGAACACACTAATGCAGCTGTATGTTTTGTCTGTTTTGGGAAGTCCCAAAAAAGCCCCCATGGAATGGCAATCAGCATGACAAAACAAGTGTTGGGAAAAAAGATGAATAGCAGTGGAAATAACATGAAGAGCGAGAGAGGGAATGTTGACAGTTCTAATTAAAATCCCGCCCATTAGCTCAGTGTTAATTGGATGATTTATTTTCCCAGGGGCACTGACTGACAATCAAATTATGCTGGTGGCATTAAAATGAATGTGAAAATGTGTATCCATGCTTGTGATGTAAGGATAGCTAAATGAAAACTGCAGTAGTTCTGATGTCATTAATTTCTACAACTCATCAGCCAAGGAGGAATACTGAATCAGAAAATGAATGCTTGTGCAAATATTGAGAGCCTTTGTTTTAGAATTGGTGCATAGAACTGAGTACCATCTACTATTATGTTACAGTTCTTGAGTTTTATTTTGTTGTTCCTTATTTACATACATGATTGTTAATCAACTATTCAAGCAAAAACTACTGAAAATGTGCCAGTTAAAGATGAACCTCTTCACTCTTGGGCAGTGGCGGTTCGAGACCATATTTACCAGGTGGGCAAGGGTGGGGCCAGTGTTTTTTTTTGTTTGTTTGTTTGTTTGTTTTTTATGGTGGCACAGAACAAAACAATGAAACACAACAAAAAAACAAACAACAAAATTAGGGCACTATTCATTGTTTAATATATTAAGTAAACCACAGAGCCAAAGAGGCTCTTGTGGCTCTGGAGCTGCTGGTTGCAGAACCCTGATCTAGAATATGAAAACTCTGATCATATCTCAATATGGTTGAAGAATAGCTTTTAATTTATTGTTCAAGTAAAACTTTGAAGGTAAAAAATGAAATTGGTCTAAATGACCTATTAGTTACAGTTTCTGTGCATATCATCATAAGAAATAGATTTAGTATCATCTCTTCAGTAAGGGCATAACCACGATCTCAGAAGTGAGGGGGACACATTTTTCAGAGGTCTGTTTCTGTTGAATGATTTATCATCCTCTCACCTCTCCTTAGTGGCTAAAAACACACATAATCACTAACAGCCACATTCCAGCACCAGTGGACTGACTTTAGTTCTTTAAACTATATACTAACAAAATCTAAAGTTTTAGCAGCCAAACTCTGGTTGAGTTGTTGCAGTTACCTTCAAATATCTAAAGGGTATGTAGCAATGATCATTAAGTGTCAAATGGCAACACTGAACATGAAATGTTCAGTAAAGCACAATTCTTATATGCAAATTATTACTTGGAACATAAAATGGAATTGAAGTGACAAGGTAACAGGGTAATAAGCCTCTTTATTTAATTTAATGACATAAACATAGAAAGTGAAATCAAGAAAAATGTCTAAATGTAAAACATGGTCTTCTCCTTGTGATACCTATAATTCAGACCAAAATGTTTTGGAGTATGAATGAGAGTAACTCTGAAATATCTGTCAAACCCTGTCCTGATACTTGCCTGGTTTCACCTGCAACAAATGTCTGTTTCTCATCAAGTTATAATCTTTCCTTACCTGAAAATAACCTGCATCATCATCCTGCTGCTAGCATCTGGGCTAATGTCTCCTCCCTGTCTTTGCTCTTTCTATTGTGACAATAAAGATTTCTTTTGAAAATGTGGAAAGCAATAGTGAGCACAACTTCTGCCCAGAAATTAAAGAGGATTGGTTTTATTTCTAGCTTTAACTAACTAATAAGGGATGTAACCTTGGTAACATTAGAATTCTTCTTAACTAGCTTAACATGATATATCATTTAGCTAGTGTTATCTGCATGCAATACCATTATTCAAGTTACTTGGTTTGTTTAGAAAAAAATGGTGCAAAGCTTTTTGCCTTTTCCTGCTCTGTCTGGTTAGCTGACACACGCTGTGCAGCTCTTCTTAGCAGCTCTGATGAGCTGCATTTCTCTTGTCGGTGATTCACAGGTGATACTGCCATCACCTCCAACCTACACTGCTTGCATCTCCGCTCTGCTCTGAAAGGACTCCACAGAGAGAGTTGGCACTGCATCCACAGGGCAGCCACACCTCTACACTGCGTACACTCATGGTGCATTTAAAGTCAGCTCAGTAAAATATATTACCACATGAATTAAACAGTTCTAACGCTGAAAAAAGTACAGGGGCAGATGGGACAGATACAGGAAGTGTGGGTGATATGTCCCATGCGTACCTCCATCCATTATGCCCATGTCTTCAGCACAGAGGTCATTGTAGGGGCCAGGACTAGGTCTACAGGGATACTGGCTCATGTTGGCCCCTGTGTAGAACTCCCCATGCTCTTGGGGACACTACTCTTGATATCTAGTTTTTAAATGAGAACTCAAAATAGTAAAGAATTGATCAGGGGTTTTGTTTTAAGTACTAAGGTTGGTTTTCCAATCTTTTATGAGTCATTTTTTGTCCTCACCTATGATCATATGGAACATGACCAAAAGAAATGCTCCCTGATACAAATGACTAAAATGTGCCTTCTCTGTAAAGGATCCAGCATGGTCAGGCTGATATGCTGAAATCAGCTCTCATTGTCACAGTTACGTAACAAAAAAATCACATCAAAAATGTCAACAACAGATGGAAAAATGTAGCTGTTCCTTAAACTTTTACACAACAGCTGCAACTGTAGTTACATAATGCAAACTCAGTTGCTTTTTATTTCAATTTTTATTAAAATCCATTCTCCTCTCTTTACGCAGGAAGGCATTAATGACTGTCATAGAGCTAATCTCTTTGTTTCAGTTCCATCAACAAGTCCTTTTCTATGGCCATGAATGCCAAGGCTTTGAATCGCCTGTCTTGTCATATTCCTGGGATATGTTTTTATTCGCTTGATGGCAGAGAATGTCAGCACAACAGGTGCTGTGGTTATAGGAATAGTCATGCCCTGATCTGGAGATCAACTCATTGTGGGCCTTCTAACTGGCTCTGTGAGGCAAATTTGAAAGCTGGTTGGTTAAAAAAACAGTTTGACTGCTGTATCATTTATTTAACATAGGCTTGCTCTACCGATTCTGAAGCCCCTGGGCAGACTAGATTGCCTTTGGCAGCACATAGAGACTGAAATCTGATTGGACAAAACATCGATAATCAACACAGACATGTACGGGAAGTGGCACGGCCATGAGTAAAAGAGAATAGACTATTGGAAGTAAATTATTAAAATTTAATTGAACAAACATAATTTTGGTTGTAGGGATTCTGAGGCAGAGAAGGCCTTGCAGGTACAAGTACAAACTGTAATACCGAAAAATGTTAAGTTTTTTGTTTGTAGTTTTTTTTTTTAATTCAAACCCTATTTTGTTGAATGAAAACTTTTCTTTGCATGATTGTTAACACATCTATTAAACTTCTGGAATAGCTTAAATTAGCTTAAATATATATTTTTGTGCATAGGTATATTTATAAAGCTTTCTAGTCAGCTGAATCGGTCCATGGAAGTTTGCTACTTGGAAATTCTGCATTTTGATATTTAGTATTTACAAGGACTTTTCCCAAAACTCAACAGCTCCCCAGTCCCATATGAAAGTGGAATCTATATGTAAAGCAGATGGTCTGGTTGATGTATTTAGATGTTGTGTGTTTATGAGTTTGTGGATGTGTGTGAACCCCTGGCTGAGTTATTTAGATATCCCCCTAGTCCTTCAATAGAGGACTTTAAATTGATTCAGCTGAATTGCCTTTCAAAGCTACTTCAATTTCACCCCTATGCAAATTTACACTCCTCTCTGTCTCTCTATCACTTTCCTTTCCCTTTACTCATCATGCCCCTCTATCCATCTGTCCCACTCACCCCACCCAACATTTCCTCTTCATCCGATCAACTCCTCCTTCCTCATTGCCCTTCGTCATCTGTTCTTTCCTTTGTTCAATTTTTTCTGTCTGTCTTTCTTGTCCCTCTGACTGTTCCCTCTCTGCATAGTTATTCTTAATAGTAGTTTACAGAAGCTAAAGGCCATGCGTTCATTTAAGTTGCACTGTCAGTTAGTTCTCAGCAAAAGTGTGTGTGTGTATGTCAGTTGAACTAAGAGACCTTGACAACATCAACACAATTGCAAGTCCATAAAACAGCAACAACATTTTAGCTTATGTACCCGGAAGTTACTTCTGGCATAAAACTCATGTCAGCACACACACACACACACACACACACACACACACACACACACACACACACACACACACACACACACACACACACACACACTAATAGTGTCCTGGATACTCATTCTGAGATACAGCGACATGGTGTTAACATGTTGATGATGAGCCTCATGATCACACAGGAAAGATCCCTTCTGTGTTTTGATATTTGCATGTATTTTTTGTTAGGTGCATTTTTCTGTGCTGTATGCACACACATACACACAACATATACTGTATGCATAGAAATCTGCACACACAGCCGAGTTCTCTGGTGTTGCCATGCTGCATCTTTTACTGAAGAATCGTTAAATTTTTTTGATGGATTCAGCAGTAGGAGGTCGGACTGAGATAGTGTCTATTGATTTTATATTTGGCAGACTGCACCGTGGCCACTTAGTCCTGCAATATACCTTACTCTCCCCCTTTCTTTTTCTTACCATCTTTCACATGCACCACCAGCCTCTCCTCTTAACTCGTCCGAATGGTACTGGTATACATCCAGTTCTAACTGTAGTTTTCCTTCTTCAAATGGTGTAGTTGCTTGTCTTATGCTTATAAAATTTAAATGTACCATTAATTCCAAACTCATCTTATCTTGTCCATTCTTACTAGGTAATTGGATGGCTGTTTTGTCTTTATCCTCACCTCTTTTACCAAGGGGTTTCTCTCCTATTTCCAGTCCTTCACCAGCCCTTTTCACTCTTCTTTTCTGTTACTGCTTCTCTCCTTTTTCTGCTTCCTAACATTTTTCACCCAATCTATCCAGTCTCCCTTCCTCTATGCATTGCTTTTTCTGCTGCCTCATCTTTTCATTACCTTTTCCCTGAATCCTTGTCTTCTCTTTTTCTCACCTGTCTTCTCCTTTCGCCTTGAGATTTCGAGTACATATTAAAATGGTTCTTCTTCCCAAGGCCTTTGCTTTATTTCCTAAAACACTACCAGGTCTTGTCCATTTTTCATGGCTCTCTTTCATTTTTTTTCTTGATGGTCTGTTAACTTTTTTGGCCTCTTTGTTCTTCTTGGGGAGTGGAGGGTTAGGTGGGGGGTTGTTTGGGTTGTATACTCTCCTCCCTTTGCACTATACACTGCAAATTTACAGTTCTTTTTTTATTTTCCATTGACATTAGTCTTTAAATATGTATTTAGTGTTTGTTTGCATTATTTAGGAATTCCCTTTTTCATTCAACATTATTAGATAATTAAGATTTTTTTATTTTTAATTACTCCAGCTTTAATGCTGTTCCTTAAACTAGTCAAGTTTATTTTTAATTTATAAGACATTAAGGCACCACGTCAAAAGTTTTAAAACATACATGAACAATGACTACTGACCCTTTGCACGTGACATCACACTCTTAAGAAAGCAGCCAACTCTGACATGATGGACGTCAAAACAACCTATGCACAGGTAAACTCCTGTAAAGTTTGTCATAAAACAGACCGTTGGTAACCTAATATTGCTTATATGTAGCTGAATTCACTGTAAAAAATGGTAATAGGGTGCTGCTTGGTCAGCTGCAGAAACAGACAAGGATGTAAACCAAACTTGTCATTTTATTGTATGCACTTTGAGGAGGAAAGAAGACAGCAATAGACAGCAGCCATCAATTGTAAGGACGAGCAGCCCACTGTGTAGTCGCAGATTTACACTTTTTATAAGGTAAGAAAATTAAAGGGGACCATCTCCTGGGTCTGGGGATAGGTTGCCCTTTTCGGGGGGACGTTACCTTGACTTGGGGACTTGGGAGTATAGAGTGTGTATGGGGAGTTAAAGTGGGTGGATAAAGGGTTTTTTTTTTTTTTTTTTTTTTTTTTGTTTGTTTTTTTTTTTTTTTTTTTTTTATGTTGGGTGAGTGTATGTGAGCATGTGGGTGGGAATATGTGATTGTTTTTGGCTGTGGCTTTTATTGGTTGGGTTCTGGGCTCCCCCCTCTCTTAGATCATCTTGGGTCCCCTGCTAAAAATGTGGGGCCTATTTCCCCCCCATCACAGTCCCCTTCAGTTGCGGGTGCCTCTGCCCGCTGGTGGTGCTTGGTGTCTGGGTCCGGGGTATGTGCCGGCTCACCCTGGTGGCTGCTTGGCAGGGCCTGGGTGCCCTGGCTCGGCTGGGCCTCTGCTTTTGGGGGAAATTGCCCTCGGGGCTCAGGCCTCTCTGTCCATGGCTGGATCTGCTCCAGCGTAGCAGGTTGCTGGCGGGACCTGTGGGCTCATCGCTGCGGCCTCTGGGACTTCTGCGTCATGGCTGCCGGGGGTCACCTGGGGCTTGCCTCTGCTGCTCTCTGGGGAGGGGGTCTGGTTGTTCCTGCGGGGGGCCCATGGGGCTCCGTGCATGGGAGGCCACTGGGTGTCTCTGGCTCCAGTCTTCCTCGTGCCGTCCACATGTCCTGGGGGTTGGATCTTTGAGCCCCCACATCTACTATGAAATATTCTTAGGAAGAAGCCTTATAGACACAAGCACACAAGCACACACACATACACACACACACACACAGGTGTCTAGATTCAAGTGTTTGTTAGATACATTCTAAGTTGGGCTCCAGTTGCCACTATGTACATCTTGTACTACCTTGTAGTGTGGACTTTCCATTGACGTTATAACTGTTATTATTATATATGCATATTTTGTTTGCTGTTGTGGATTCTCTGTTTTGTTTTGTTTTCTCTTTCTGCAGGTCTCGAGGCAGACTTCAAGGGTGTTGACTTATTTTATCTCTGTGCTTTTTTTCTCTCCTCTACTTCTATCTCCGTTTTTCTCCTTAAACTCCTCCATCATTCTCTCCCACCTATTTTTTCTTTTTCTTTTCATCTTTGTGTCCATTACATTTGAAACAAACCCAAAGCAATTTTTAATAAAGTTTCATATATATATACCAAAGGGAACATCATGGCAAAAGCTGTAATACTCCGTTTGTGAAAGCAAATCTGTTTGGCCTTACCTTGACATTCAGACGACAATTCTGAGTGCCACACTGCCGGACAGGACACGAAGAAAAAAGAGGAAAAAAAAAAAAATATATATATATATATATATATATATATATATATATATATATATATATATATATATATATATATATATATATATATATATATATATATATATATATATTTGGCAGACTGCACCAAGGCCACTTATTCCTGCAATATACCTTACTCTCCCCCTTTCTTTTTCTTACCATCTTTCACATGCACCACCAGCCTCTCCTCTTAACTCGTCCGAATGGTACTGGTATACATCCAGTTCTAACTGTAGTTTTCCTTCTTCAAATGGTGTAGTTGCTTGTCTTATGCTTATAAAATTTAAATGTACCATTAATTCCAAACTCATCTTATCTTGTCCATTCTTACTAGGTAATTGGATGGCTGTTTTGTCTTTATCCTCACCTCTTTTACCAAGGGGTTTCTCTCCTTTTGTCATCTATTACCAGTCCTTCACCAGCCCTTTTCACTCTTCTTTTATGTTATTGCCTCTCTCCTTTTTCTGCTTCCTAACGTTTTTCACCCAATCTATCCAGTCTCCCTTCCTCTATGCATTGCTTTTTCTGCTGCCTCATCTTTTCATTACCTTTTCCCTGAATCCTTGTCTTCTCTTTTTCTCACCTGCTTTTTACTTTCGCCTTGAGATTTCAAGTACATATTAAAATGGTTCTTCTTCCCAAGGCCTTTGCTTTATTTCCTAAAACACTACCAGGTCTTGTCCATTTTTCATGGCTCTCTTTCATTTTTTTTTTCCTTGTTGGCCTGTTAACATTTTTTGGCCTCTTTGTTCTTCTTGGGGAGTGAAGGGTTGGGTGGGGGGTTGTTTGGGTTGTATACTCTCCTCCCTTTGCATTATACACTGCAAATTTACAGTTCATGATATTTTTTTCTTTTGTCATTCAGTCTTTAAATATGTATTTAGTGTTTGTTTGCATTATTTAGGAATTCCCTTTTTCATTCAACATTATTAGATAATTATTAAGATTTTTTTATTTTTAATTACTCCAGCTTTAATGCTGTTCATTAAACTGGTCAAGTTTATTTTTCATTTATAAGACATTAAGGCACCACATCAACAGTTTTAAAACATACATGAACAATGACTATTGACCCTTTGCACGTGACATCATTCTCTTCAGAAAGCAGCCAACTCTGCTCTGATTGATGTCAAACAACCTATGCACAGGTAAACTCCTGTAAAGCATGTCATAAAACAAACTGTTGGTAACCTAATATTGCTTATATGTAGTTGAATTCACTGTAAAAAATGGTCATAAGGTGCTGCTTGGTCAGCTGCAGAAACAGACAAGGATGCAAAACAAACTTGTCATTTTATTGTATACACTTTGAGAAGGAGAGAAGACCACAATAGACAGCAGCCATCAATTGTAAGGCCTAGCAGCCCACTGTGTAGTCGCAGATTTGCATTTTTTATAAGGTAAGAAGATTAATATTCATATACTTCATAAGTAAGATGAGTAAGATGCTTAAAATAATGCATCATGAATGAATGAATGAATGAGTTTATTTAAAATGGGACAATGTAGAAACAGAAATAGAAATACCCTTTATTATCCAACAAACTTTCTGTGGGAAATTTTTGTGCAACAGCAGCAAAGTGACAGTAACAGGCAATAGTGTGAGAATGTTTTCCATTATTGCCTGTCACTGTCACTTTGCTGCTGTTCCACAGAAATTTCCCGATCATGGGGCAATAAAGGATATTTCTATTCTATTATAATAAAGAATAACAATTTTGTACAGTAAGGGCAAAATTTCAACTTAAATACTGTGTAGTTATAAAAAAAATACTCCAGGCCAGAGGAATGTGTTACTGAGTTAGTTAATTAAAAATATACAACATACATTAACCACTGAAGGAGAAATGCACTGTACTAGGTTATAGCTACAAATGCTAATTTTCACCTGTAGTCCCCAAAATATACAATATTAAAATTCAACATGTAATAATACAAGACATGAGGACAAATAAAAATAATTACACCATACAAACAATCGTAAGAATGATATAAAAACAAATAAAACAATCACATCTAAACACACGGACACTACAGGATAAATATTAGCAGTTATTGTAAGCATATATTATGTGAGCAAACTTCATCAGAAAGAAGCTACTGTTTTGCCATACCAGAAAATTTACAAAAGTCCATATATACTAGTATATCACTTGGCAATGTGTTCCAAAGCTCTGATGTCATGCAAGAAAATCCTGACTGAAGGAAGTTCTACACTTTGGAACATTACACTCCCCCCTAGTGGTCAATAAAGTAATCCGAGGTATTTTAGTGGGATTGAGGGTCACATATTTTTTTCAATGGAGGAGCAATAGGTCATGGAAAAAGTCTCATCATTCGTAACCATGGAGAGAATGCCACACCATCATGTAGCCCACTTTGTACAAAAAAAAAGTAAGCATCTAGACTTTTAAGTCTATTCCAGTGTAAGGGGAAACGGCATTTATGACATAGTGATATAAATCATGTAGCGTGAATTTAGGCAAAGTCAGTGATTTGATGAAATCAACAAGCACGTCAGGATGAAAAAGATATGGGTTAGTTTCTAAGCTAGCTATTTCAAACATTTGTAAATACCACTGTCTATGAGCCCCAACTAGGTGTGATACTTTCACAGACAAATTAGCTGGACTTGAACTAGTAGAACTTGGGAAAACATTCGCAGTCAGTTCAGTTCAGTACTCCCGTCGCTCACTTCCGATGTCGATCAAGGCAACTCTACATGATAAGGTGACGTAGTTGCAAAGGGCTAATACTGTTTGTACTTTAAGGCTCATTTGCACTGCATGGCTGGACCCAGCCTGGCTTGGTCTGGTTTTAAACCCAGATCCGGCATTTTTCCATTTTCTATTTTTCCATTAGTTCAAAGTTCAAAGTGCTGGAACCCCAAGAGCTGTGGTTCCATTTGGGCCAGCCAGACGGGGCTGGTTTATGGTCAGTTGTTGACTGGTGCACATCGTGCTATCTCACATCAAGCAGATAAATACATGTAACTTTTTCTCCTGAACATATATAGTCTTCTGAACATACATAGTCTCACAACTTCCTCCTGGTCTGGTCTGGACCCACATGTGCATAATCAAATGTCTTGCTCAGTTTTGATGTTGATTTGGAGGATGAATCTTTTCTCTACACTGGAGACTGGAATTACAAGCGCTACTTTAGCCAGAGGGAACATTTCTCCAGTTGAAGCGATCAAAAGTCAGCAATGTCTCAGAACAAGGAAATTTCCTCATCCTATCAAATTTCCTTGCTGACAAGTGCATATAGAAGGAGCTGGACGGGACAGAGTAAGTGTTCCACCAGGTCTCCAGGGAGACCGCGTGGAACACAGGAATTTGCTTGATCTGATGATCCCCGCCCACTTTCGAGACAGCACTCTGCTCAATGCAAACACAACTAGGGCTGGTGTGCAATAGGGCAAGGCTGGTGGCAGTACAAAAATGCCTTTAGTGAAGTGTGGTGGAGTAGCCTGGTAGTTGCCTTCCTGTGCAGTTACACTCTATTCAAATCTCACTTAACAGCACAGTCTGGGCTTTCTCCCATTTACTTGGATTTCTCCGGTAGAATTTTAACTGGGCCAATCAGCGAACAGAAGGAGGAATTGTGAACGATGACGTTGATTTCCTGCACTCTTTTAGAATTGTAGTCTGCCTGTATTTTGGAAATTGGAGCAGTGGAAGTGAACGAAGCTATTCAGTCCATGTTGGGCATGATTCCAGATATTGAATTAACATTACCAGAGATCTCGTTCGGCTCAGTACTTCTTTCTTCCCTTAGGGGAAGATTGTTTACAGCGCCTGTAATTTCCAGTAAACTTCTTAGCATAGCTTTCTTCACGGTAGAGCTGATGCACTACATACATCACAGGCAAACATTCATATATTTTTAGTTATCACTGAATACACCCACCTTTGAGCAATGTAACTACCTGTTAGGCCAGAAAAAATGAACTGCCTTTGTTAGGAGCTGGAGGTGGATTAAGGGGACCAATATCCAGTTAAAATGTTTCAAATTCCATATGTAAAACTCTGGAAACACAACTTCTCATTATTGAGTAAAGTTTATATTATCTTATCAAGTCATCTTCTCAATGTAAAGTCTGTCTCAAGAAGCGCTTGAAGCTAGGCAGGGAGTTGTTCCTGGATTGTTAGTTGTATGATGGTGCTTATAAAGATTGCACATTTTATTGGTCAAAAACATAAGAACTGATCAAGCCCATGCCACTTTTAAGTAATTTGTGTGACAGCATTATGGATACCCAGTAGAAAAAGAAAGAGGTGACAACATTACAAATGACTTGTAAACACTTTGAGAATAGTGAGTTTGCTAACAATTAGCAGCTAAAGTTAGAATTCACTTCAGAGTTTCTTTTCCACGATAAACAAAAGTTTTTCTCATATTGTTTTTTTTTTGTTGTTTTCAAAAGTTGTTTCATATGGAGTGCTGTTTGGAAAGTTACATAGTCAAAAATTACCAACAATAATTTGGGTAATTTAATCTATCATAAGAGAAAAATAATGGGGGTTAATTTTCCAAATAACATATTTTCAACAAAAGTACATGTCAAAGTTCAAAACTAAATATTTAGCTCCAAACTGAACAGCTTTATTATTTTTTTTGCTTTGCTTCCTCACCTCATCTCCTCTTTATATTTTAAACCATGTGCAAATATAAAAGTCAGGTGTCAAACATTAGGAATGTTTTAGTCTGAGTACGTATGAGTGAAAGTGAATTTCAGCCATGTCTGGGAAGGTGTTTTTATAGAAACGGGGAGAATGATCAGGGTTAATATTTGTTTTGCCTTTTTACTGCAGGTAACATACCATGATGCCTGTTTGAACTAATTGAATGAGCTGACTGAGGTGACAAGATCTATAATCCAATACCAAAGACTGTCACAGTGAGCCTCCAGATGTTTTAGTAAATATTCAAATGAAACTTGTTCATTTCTGATCTCTGCTACAGCTATAGTTTCGTTTTCAAAACCATATTTGAGTAAAATTAATTAATAAATGGACACACATACACACTCATACATCCATATATATATATATATATATATATATATATATATATATATATATATATATATATATATATATATATATATATATATATATATATATATATATATATACTGTTCACAAAATTAAAGGGAACACTAAAATAACACATCCTGGAGCTCAATTAATTAAATATTCTCATTGAAAAACTTAAACACAGTGGAATTAATTGAGAAGAAAATAACAAAAATTATCAATGTAAATCAAAATTATGACACCATGGAGATCTTGATTTTGGATTCATACTCAATATGAAAGTGGAAGATCACATGACAGGCTGATTCAACGTCAGTGAATGTTCCTCAAGACAAGTCTAAATGAGGCTCAGTAGTGTGTGTGGCCTCCACGTGCCTGAATAACCTCCCCACAACGCCTGGGCATGGTCCTGATAAGACGGTGGCTGTTCTCCTGAGTGTCTTCCCAGACCTGGATTAGAGCATCAGTTAGCTCCTGAACAGTCTGTGGTGCAACGTGGCGTTAGTGGATTGACCGAAACATGATGTCCCAGATGTGCTCAATTGGATTCAGGTCTGTGGAACGGGCAGGCCAGTCCATAACATTAATGCCCTCATCATGCAGGAACTTCTGACACACGTCAGCCACATGAAGCCCAGCATTGTCATGCATACAAAGGAACCCAGGGCCCACTGCACCAGCATATGGTCTCACAATGGGTCTGAGGATCTCATCCCAGTACCTTATGGCAGTCAGGGCACCTCTGGCTAGCACATGGAGGGCTGTCCGGCCATCCAAAGAAATGCCTCCCCACACCATGACTGACCCACCACCAACCAGGTCATTCTGGAGGATGTTGCAGGCAGCATATCATTCTCCACTGTGTCTCCAGACTCTGTCACTTCAGTCACATGTGCTCAGTGTGAACCTGAGTTCATCCGTGAAGATTCGCCAATGGCAAATCTGCCAATTTTGGTGTTCCCTAGCAAACACTAATCATTCTGCATGGTGTTGGGCTGTAACCACAGGCCTTATGTGGAGGTTGGGCCCTCATACCACCCTCATGGAGTCTGTTTCTAACAGTTTCAGTAGAAACATGCACATTAGTGGTCTGCTGGAGGTCATTTTGTAGGGCCCTGGCAGTGGACCTCCTGCTCCTCCTAGCACAAAAGACGAGGTAGCGGTCCTGCTGCTGGGTTGTAGCCCTCCTATGGCCCCCTCCATGTCTCCTGGTGTACTGGCCTATCTCCTGGTACCTATTCCATACTCTGGACACTGTGCTGAGGGACACAGCAAATCTTCTTGCCACCGCTCTCATTGATGTTCCATCTTAGATTAGCTGCACTACTTGAGCAACTTCAGTGGGCTGTAAAAAATGTCTCATAATGCCTCTGTGTGACAGCACTGACAAAATGAAAAAAGTGACTAAAAGTTCATCCAGAAAGGATGAGAACAAAGTTGTTGTTTTTTTTTTTTTTTTTTTGTTTTGTTTTTTTTTTTTTGGTTTTTTGTTTTTTGTTTTTTTGTCACCACCTGCAGAATCACTCTTTTATAGGGGTTGTCTTGCTAATTGCCTCTCATTTCCACTTGTATGTTCCATTTGCATAGCAGCAGGTGAAATTGATTCTGTAAGTGTTTCTACCTAACTGATTACATTGACTCCACAAAGGTATGACTGATTTGGAGTTACATTGTTTTGTTTATAGATAGATAGATAGATAGATAGATAGATAGATTATTCAACCTGGAGAGACTCACACGGAGAAAAAGTTGCAATTAGAAAGTTTTTAGTGACATGAATGAGATAAGTTCTTTGCAGCTCAGACCCCGGCAGAAGACTTGGATGCTGTGAATTGCCATAAACTCGGATGAACAGTTTAGGAGGATTAGAGAAGTCTTCCCCCCCGGGGCCCGGACATTGGTGGTGGAGTGGAGGCCGGAGGACGAAGGGAGCCAAGAGGAGCCTGAGAGTGAGAGAGGAGATGGGGTGGAGGTGGGTGGAAGTTCAGCTGGGATGCAGAAGGAACCATGGATGAGGAGCTTTATAAACAGGATCATGCACGATGATTGGCTTCAGTGAGGGCATGTACCCGACTTCTATTGGCTGCAGCGTGGTAAGTGGCACAGCAGGAGATGATCCATGTGAGTCTTCCAGATTGAATTTTCACCAAAAGTGTATGTGTGTGTGTATGTATATATATATATATATATATATATATATATATATATATATATATATATATATATATATATATATATAAAAACTCATGTAAAAATATTTGACAAGAACATGAAGTAAAATGGAAAATTCTTTTGTATCATCATCAACAAAGTCAGTTGGTGAAAATGTTTTTCCTTAATTTAATGAATATGATCAGTGCATCTTAATGGGCATACACAGTCTTGCCTGTGTAACATAACACTCACTTCACACTTGAGCATTCGCACCAGTGTTATCCATAGATTCTTTATAGACAGGTTCATGCTTGCTTCAGAGTTCAGAGCTTGAACAGTTTCTAAATTAAAAAAATAGAGATGAATGAAACTAAATGTAACACTTCCCAGAGAGATCAATATCTCATTTCTTGACTCTCAATTGTCAAACGCACAGAGAGTTTTCGATTAAAAATGAATGGCTTTGAAGGATTGCATGACATATTCATTACCTACATGAGGTTGTAATAAGATAAAGTGCATCCATTTCTGTTCTTCTTTTGCTTGTTTGTTGTGCCAGTATTCTTTTTGGTATATAATAAATAGGATTTCTATTTTCAGTGTTTTTTTAATGAAGTTTTAAAATTTATTTAGTTTTTATATTCAGTTATATTTCTAAGATGTATTTTAATATGTATTTATACATCTAGTTGTGCAGAGGCATATAGTATCTCCACCATTCCTTAAAATGAAGTGTTGGAATGTACTTAGTAATACTTTTATTTAGCTGATCAACATGTAGTTTACAGCACTCTTCACATTTATTGGCACTCCTGGTAACATTGTGTAAAATCTCTTAGAATACAAAGTCTTAAAATAAATCATTTTTACTATAGTATAATCTCTTACTGAAAAAAATGACAAAAGTCTAACTTTTATTCTGAGTGAATTTATTCTCTCTGTGTGGGAGGAGCATATCCTTCTTGGAAAATTATTGCTTTTGGGGTGCTGGGTGGGTCGGTTGGCAGAGCATGTGCACCATGTGCAGAGGCTATAGTCCTCACTCCAGTTGTCCTTGGTTTGATTCCTGGTCTCAGGCCATTTGCTGCATGTCTTCCCCCTCTCTTCACCCTATTTTCTGTCAATTTACTGTTCAATTACTGTCCAAAAACTTGGCTATTAGGTTAATTGGTCTCTCTAAAAATGTCCCTTAGGTGTGCATGTGTGCTTGCATGGTTGTTTGTCCTGTCTGTCTCTGTGTTGCCCTGTGATGGACAGGCGACCTGTCCAGGGTGTACCCCACCTCTCACCCAATGACCGCTAGAGATAGGCACCAGCCTCCCTTGCAACCCTGCAAGGATAAGCGTGCTAGATAATGGATGGATGGATGGATGGATTACCATTCAATAATCGCCACTAGCACCAAAAAATCTTAAAAAGAGCACTAGTGCTTTTAACAAACTCTTGGATTTCCTGCAGAATAAACATAACTAAAATATTTTTTATTTAATTTACTGTTTTTAGTTGACGTAGATGGTAACTTTTAAATAGCAATCCATAACTTGCTGTTTCCTTGGGGTTATAAATGTGATGTGACAGATTCTATTTCTTTTAGGAACTCTTGGAAGTGACAAAAGAACATGCCATTCAATAAAGGCACATGTGTATAGGGAAATTACTATAAACAGAATTGCTCCTCTAAACTTGCTCATCAGAGCAACAATTACCACATTTAAGGGTGTATTCATACCAAGAAAGTCCTTTTGTGTGCTTTTTGATCCACATCAAACTTGGACTTTATTTGTTTCATTTGGTGCAGTTTGCTTTCACATTGTGCTTCTTTGCAAGCGAACTATAAATTTGGCAACAAAGCCACGCAGGTGATGATCATTGCTCCCATTTGGCAGAAATGACAGGTGCAGGACAGATCACAGACCAGGAAGAAGCAAGCATGTAAGTCCTGCTTTCTGCATTTGTGCTGGTATAACTGCACAGCTTTCACAATGGAATATTTCTAATTTTGGAATGGCGTCGGCAAATGCTGCTGCAAGCTGAATAAGACAAGAAGCTCTGCGTGTCCTGACCTACAACATGCTGGCAGCAGCATTGCTAAGCAGGAAAAGGTGGATCAGTTACGATTTCATAACAATCAGTACATAAAGTAGTAGCGTTAGCAACACTGAAAGACTCATTTTTACCATAACGCCCAGCAGTATTGACTTGTGGAGTCCAAAAAGACTTATATTTCCTGTAGTTGGTTCTCAGCGAGGCTGGTCTGTATTTACACCAGAGGCAAACTGTACCAGAGTTTGTTTGGAAGCAGACCGAGACCACCTCAAAAAGTGGCTCTCAGTCTGGTTGTTTAGATCATACCAGGATTCTCATGAGTATATTCACACCTGCACAAAAGATTGGGACCAACGGGGGGAAAACACTCTGGTCCGTTTAAAGTGATCAAATGTGTTAGGTGTGAATACACCCTAAAACAACTGGAAATGGGACAAAAAAGACTGAACCCAAGTTTTATCTTGCCACCAGATACAGTGAGGAGAATGGTAAGGAAGGTAGAAACCTTTAAAGGCTTTTAAACTTGGCTGAAACTTTAAATCAAAACTCTGTTTTTTCAAATGTGTATTTTTCTTGAGTCACAATAACCAAAACTATCCCCAAGTTTTATTAAGTGGTGTAAATTATGTGTTATTCCATATATTTATGATTTTCTCAAACTTTCTAATTAACATTACCACATTTAGGTCTTAAAATTTAAAAGGCAAAGAAAATGCCTGTTTTAAAACCAACACTGTACTTTGATGTAACTTATGCCATATTTCTTCTAATCTTTGCCAATCAATTTTGATTTATAATACAAACCAACTACTGTTGGTGTCAAAAACAAAAAAGGAAAATACTGACTGACACACAAGTGAAGCTTAAAAGTAAGTGGAAGTGACAGAAAGGAAAAAATGGATACAAAAAAATAGTTGAAGTCACAGTTGCTGAATTGTCATCCCACACTTTAACACTGTGTTCAAAACTACTGAAAGCTATAATAAAAAATAAAAAAAAAATACCTTTTTCAAACAGGTACCAGCAAAACAAATTTTCTAAGAAATGTAGAAAATAAATTCCATTCCCTCCTATTTAACTTTTATTTTTTTTATTTAGCTGATTTTGTTTTTCCTTTTCTTATCACAATTTTGACTCCTGCTTCTTCCTTGGTCAGGCTTCCTACTTCACATAATCCTCTTTTGTAAGTGTGAGCAAAGACATTTGCTACAGTCCGCTGGTTGTTCTTTATCATGCCTCAGACCAAACAAAGAAACACTGAGTCTGACAGAGCAATCAGGCAGCGACAACAAAGCACAAGGGGAGTTTTTAGTCTTCAGTTCGTCTGCCTGGAACAAATGAAGCCGGCAGGAGCGTAGGCTTAGATCAGGGGACAGCTTGTTGCAGATAATGCTCTCATTTGGAGGGAAATTGACCCTGGGCACTGAATCTGCAACAAGATAAGTCATTCTATCTGCAAAACATGTTGAAGTTTATTGGAACAAGAGAGAGGGAGAGAAGGAGAATTTGAAGATTTGAATTTGAAGATTAAACCGGCATTTTGCCAAAATGGTAAAAGGAAGTGTTAGCTGCTGATTACATTAAGCAAAATCTAACAGTTGTTCTTCTGGCATAAAGTACACTGTATTAAATGTATGGGATGTTTAATGTACTACATCACCGTGAATTTAGGTTTAGTAAAATTCTTATCTTTATCTATAATGTAAGGCCATTCAGATAAGCTACATCACTCTCTTTGTCCAATTTGTTGCAGACTTGTATATATCTACTGCTTTTTAGTCCATTTTGATAGACATGAGTGCTACGCAAGGTTGCTGATTTTTTTTTTTTTTTTTTTTTTTTTTCTTTTACATTGGCTTTACAACTATGTTGTACATTTAATTTTTGTTTTAATAAGATTACACCTCTTAAACAATCTATATTGTCAAATCAAATGTGGGGCTATCTTCCAGAAAGCTTAATCCTTCCCAAAAAAAAAACCCATCAAGGTGTTGCAATTGTCGAGTCCAAGTTCAGACTTGAGCCTGATCAAATTCCTGTAGTGAAACCTCGAGAGAGCTGTGCAGAAACAAATGTATCTAAACCTCAATGAACTGAAAAACATTATGAGGACGCGTAAATTAAAAAAAAAATTCTCCACAATGATGAGAGAATGAAAAAGACATAAACCGAAGTGTTATAGAATCCAAATGCAACAGTGGATAGGAACAATGATGTGAAAGGAGGAGTTTACTGAAAAGTTTAAGGTGTATAACAGAACACAAACACACATACACAGAAACAACTATGTACTATTTGGCTGATTTAAGATCAGCTGAGGAAGGATAGTTATGTACTTTTTATTGATTATTTTTATCCCATATTTACTATTCATATACTTCATATTATTGTAGAAAGTTTTCCTTTTTCTGAGAAAAGGAACCCAGAGTCTTTTGCATAAACAATATGGAACATGGGAGTTGATAATTTCTAAAACATATCAAAAACAAATTTGAGTGAAAGGTGGTTAAGGTATATCAAATGATCTATTCAAATCTCACTATCACCGTTACTCTTGGAAGAATATGGATGAGCATATGAGCATCTTTCAAACGATTTTCAGCCACAGAGAGCTATGTTTTTCTGGTTTTGTGTAGTTGAAAATGAAAACCACCAGCAGCAAACCATAAGTAGTTTATTAACTGAAAAGATAACAATCTGTAAATTGCACACTGACATAAAAAGTGGAGCTCTAGAGGGTAGTGTTGTGCATTAGATTGAATGTCAGTTTTTGCACTTGTAATGTTAGTTTTTCCTTGTGCATATGAATGCAAATATGCACGAGTAGATGATATTTAACTAGTCGCTGAATCTGTGCATGTATGCATGCTGTTCAAATGTGAATGCATATAGATAATTACACTATCTGGTATGTCATATTTAAATTGCAGGCCAGATGTATTCTGAATATTTGGTTAAGCAGAGGAACCATGCATCGAAGGTCCTTCAGGACACAAAGCTCTGTGATCCCATTATTTTTGTTTTACCAGGACACCATGTGTTATGTTAAGTACAGATGAAACACTTTAATATCAGGGAAGGGTTATATGCAGGAAAAATATAAGTACTTTTTTTTCTGTTTTGACCTTAATAAAACAAAATATGACTTACTTTATATTATGTTCGTAAGCATGGCCAGGGTAAAAGTTAAAGCTTCAAAGTTGCAAATGAAAAAAAAAAAAAAAAAGATACAGCTGCACTGTAAGTAGTATTTGAACCTGGACACATGAAACCAAGAAAGAAAATCTTTCAATCCTCAGAGACACAAAACTTTGTTTTAATATTTTAACAATTATCTAAATTTTTTGAGTCATATCATCCATATTACTAAATCAACCTACTATCGGTTGAAGAATACAACATAAGCTAACGATTTCCTGTCAAAGAACAAGGCTCGGATATTGTAACAATCTCTTAAATGTCACTTCAAAATCTGCTAACAAACACTACAGATCAGAAAAAATGCAGCTGATCATATCATGAGTACTAAGTTGGTAAATGACTGAACTTATATAGGGGTTTTCCAGTCATGCTGACCACTCAAAGCGCTTTACATTAGAGCCACATTCACCCATTCACACTTACATTTATACACTGATCAGAAGAAAACTCGGGCCCTCTGTTCGACACTACAAGTTTTTGTTTAACTTAAGCAGCGATAATTTTTTGAGGCATAATTTTGCAACAAATTTTAACCTAAGCATGGTAAACCAACTCACTTTTCATTCCTCAACTAATAAAATTGTGCTGGCAACTGACATTGTGTGTCCCACTTTCTATTGCCATCCTGGGCACCTGCCTATACGATCCATATCAAAAACCACCACTGGTTACCACTGCCAGTATTTTTATCATCTTATCAGCAGCATATGATGATGTAAAGTAAGTGGTTTTCTGTACAGAATGCTGTGCATACTCAAGTTTCTCTTCCTGCACAATGACTTTTAATGTCTAAGCAAGTCATGCACAAATGCAAAATGTCTGTTTTCATTGATGACTGTCTGGTGTTTCCCTTGGTCTTAATGATACTGTCTGTTCACCAGTATTCTCTCACAAATTTTTCATGGTTTCACAGAGCAGCTGAATTTATTTTAAGATTCATATTGAGTACAAACAGGTGGACTCTTAATTTGGTGACTTTTTGAGGGAATTTCTTGCAATGGGTTTTATTTAGAGATATCCAAGTAAAAGGGACTTAAAACACATGCACATTACATTATATCCCAAAAAAACCCCCACTATTTTTGAGGATTTACTGTGTCATTGTGGTTTCGCCTACAAACGCCATTCAACACTTAGTTTGTAGATATGTCCATGCTGTGTTCAGAAGTGAAGACAGTATGTTGATACCTCTGACGGTTTTTCCACAACACGCCTCACACTTTGGCAGGCCACTTTTAAATTTCTTCAGAAATGTTCTAGTTTACTCATTTTATCATAAACTTTTCATGCATGTATCGTCTGAAAAGCCAAAGAATCTGGAAAAAAAAATGCTTCATGTAGACAGATAGATATCTGTTTATGCTTAATGTTTTACTTGTAAATTTAGTTGTACATTGGTCTTTTTCAGTACAAAATCAATTAATAAACAACACTGTGAGTAACAGAAAGCATTACCATCACCATGACAAAAATTTCATTTTTACCAATGTTTCTAACAAAGTCAGTGTATTGTATTCCCCCACATGTAAATCTGCTTTAAATTTACTTGCATTTATATTGCAGATTTACCAAACCATCTTCTGGAACAAGGCAAATCATATTCTTCGGAGTGGCATTTTCTGAGAGTTCTTCAGTGCATATTCCCAAGTCATCGTCTCCTTTAAATCCACCGTCTTCATCCCATACTTCTACTGTCAGGATATCAGAGGAAGTTGGGTCAAACGTTAACGTCTCCCACCAGTTTGGATTCGAACTGGAGTCAATCACCCTGTTTGTTAGAGTTTGATTACCCAAGCAAAGCTATGAGAGTTAAAAATTTCAAAAACATAAAAAGATTAAGAATTTTTCAAATTTATTTCAGAATATATGTCATCGAAGAGATTGGCTTTATGGGTTTGTTTATTTCAAGAAAAGAAATAACAGAAAACTTACCATAACATAGATATCTGACTGAAACGCGCCATCTCCTGTGAGATGAATGCTGTTTTTCACCTCAACTTGCACCTTGTTGTTGACACAGGGAGTAGTTGCGATGAACTCAACGTAGAGCGACAGCAGCAGGCAGATGATTGCTGTGAACTTCATCTTCAGCATCTCTTATCCTGATCAGAGGATGACTGTTTTAAACATTAGATATACTCTAAATTTATAGTGGAGCTATCAAAGCATAGGAGGATTATTATTGTACTTGGTCTCCTGTAAATTGTTAATATCACCTAAAAAAAAAAAAAAAAAAAAAAGTCAAAGTTAAGCAGTTCACCTCATAAATTTGTAGAAGAAAGGAAATTTTACTTAAACCCTGGTTGTGACCTACTTTAAACATTTTGCTTCTGCTATTTTCTGTGTGATAAAAGTTAGAATACCAAAGCAAAGCTTCTGTAATATCTGTAATCTGAGTGCCATACATTTTGTTCACTGACTGTCTTGACAAAGGCAAAATACATATTCATTTTTATGTGTTTATCAGTGCTTGTGTATGTGTTACACAACACTAGAATTATTCCTGCTTTACTTTAGGATTAAGCCCTAGAGCTATTCAAGGGACATGTTTATTCACAGGTGGTGAGTTTAACAACAACTTGTTTAGTTTTAACCAGAATTCTAAGGGTTATTTCACAAAACCAAGACAGCGGATTAACCTGGGATTTTCAGGTTATCCTGGCTGAATTAAACTTTGATTCGGTTTCACAAAAGCAGTAGCACATAAGTTACCATGGTGATTTATCCTGTGCAGAAAGCCTGCTCGAGACCAGGCTAACAGCCAGGCTTAGTTAATCCAGGTGCCTCATCTGTTAAGTCAGTGGTCATGCTGATCAGAAACCAATGTGTTTTGTCAATGATACAATTTTCTTGTCTGTTTTGGTCATTTTTATCAGCTTGCATCAAAATACCACTGGTTCATATTGGCATATTGGCAGTCAAGTACTAGTATTATTTTAACATTGTGATGGTAGAATATACTATTATCAACTTTATAGTTATCCATGTGGGCATTGTTACTGTTCGATTGTGTTTTGAAGACTGCTGAGACAGAAGTTTGACAGAAAGGCCTTTTAATAGACTACTGCATGAGCAGATAAGAGAAATGGCTGATAAGGGAAGCAAAGGTGTTGTAAACAAGTCAGGCCATATAAGTAGCTCCAAACACATGTCGTCCTTTACATGCCCATTTTTGAATGGCATTGTAGATGATGAAGCACTTATACTGAGAAGGGCTTTCAGATAAGAAAGAGTGTTTCGGGACAGGTCTGAGCCATTGGCTTTTCCCAACAATTACCTGTGTGTTATTGGGATGGCATCCACTACCTGTGCAGACTGAAGGGTTCCAAAATTCGAAACGCACCAAGCAGAGCCATGCCTTGACCGGTACACTGATGATCTGTGTTGGGCTCATTTTTTTCACTAAAATTGTGGCAAAGGCACTTGTCGCACCATCTGAAGTATGTATTTGGCATTGAAGTGATATACGTACATCTTCATAACTTTCCCCAGTCACAGAGGAATGAATTACATCAAGGGGAGATTATACAACACTGCAGATAACATGAATTAGATACACATCACAAAAAAAAAAGAAAGAAGTGATGGACCACCTTTTTTTTTCATTATTTGATACAGGACTCCCTAATGTTATTGGTGTGCTGGACCGCACACACATTAGGATAAAACGCCCCTCTGGTACACATGAAAGTGATTTTGTTAATAGAAAATCCTTTCTTAGTATCAACGGTTAAGTAAGAGTGAGTTATCGTTAAGCTTATTGTTAACTACATAAATTCACTATATGTATTAAATTACCTTAACGCAACTTATTACTTCAGATGATCTCAAGATGCAGTCAGCATCTTGAGCAACATCAAGGCAAAGCAGCCTGCTTTGGTCCAGACACATGAGCCTTTTTTTTAACAGGTAAAATAAGTACGAGAATGAAATATGTAAGCAGGCACCTTCTGAGTCATTAGTACAAGTCCTTCATACATTGTAGTCAACATTTTATCCAGATACTTATTAGTCTCCAAAGTGTTCTTGTATTTATTCTTGCCTTGTTTGTTCTGTATAAATATTGATAAGATGTGTAACAAAAAAGATTTGGATGAAATAATCTGCTGTCAGTCGCATGTTACAATATTGACTTCCACGGTTAATTTTTAAGTTTACAGTCGTTCATTTGTGCAAATCACTGGTTCAGTTAAGAATAGTAGTTAAATGTATATTTTAGGCTGATAATGCATTCAGTCGATTCACTATTGTTTGCCATGCCCATCGTCACTCCTTTATAACAGCAGCAGTGTTTTCTTTCTTGAGTATGATGTAATTCAATTCTTCATAATTAAAGGGTTAGGGGTTAGGGTTAGAAATAAATGTATTAAAATCATCAAAAGACCTGCATTTCTCCACTATTTTTATGGTGTAAATATATGAAAAGGACGGCCTAAACTCAAGAGTGACACATTTGTAACAATATTCACTCCTATTACATCTGATAATTGATTTCGTATGAAACAGTAGTAGCTATTTAACTTTTCTCTTATGTTCTTTATTATATTTCAAGGTTTATAAAATAATTAAGAGGGATTTGGTAGCTAGGGACTTGATATTTAATAAAGCTTGGATTATTATACTCAAGGTCTTATCTGAGACAGTCCAGGGCTTACGCACTACTGGTGCCTTCCAGGGAGTCGGATTAGATAAGTAACTGCTCATTTAGGTTCTACTTATTCCTCACAATGCCAAAGAGAACATGACTGGTAGATACTGCAGGTGCTCCTCACTGTTGGTGCACTCTGAGCACATAGAAGGATACCTGAGCTGTAAAAATGTGCTTCATCCAGTCCTGTACAGGTTCGAATGTCCTGTAATGGTGATTGTATGGGTATTCATCTTGCTTTGTTTGGATAAGCTCACACTTGTTACCCCACATAACATGATCTTTTCAGTGCATTTTGTCTGCACCCTGTACAAGTTTAATATTTTTCATAGGTCAGAAAACGTAAAGATTAACATGATATAGTGGATGAAAGTAAAAGCAATGTTTTTAATCTAAGAAGCATATAAGAAGCACACTTTTCTTAAAGTAAGGACTAAACGTTATTCTATTACATAAGCAGAAATGTGCTCTAAATGTGTATTAGCTGTGTGAAGTTTTTTTTCAGCAGCTCAGCTGGGTGCCACAGTGTATGTTATTTCAAAATGCACAATATTTTTATCAATGACTAGAAGGTACAAACTTTTTTGTCACCAAATGCTTTTCTACAATGTTCCTTTTCTTCTTGCAGATAATGATTAGATACCAACAGAGTGTTTCATTTTTGTCAAACCAAGTGTTTTGTGCATATTATTGTTTTGGTTTTCATGTTAGTTATGTGACAATGCTATGATTGTCTTAAACGGGGACAATATTTAAATTTTGGCATCTCTATCTTTTGGATTTCTCAAACCCATAAAGGTGAGGAGGGCATTTGCCACTCTTGTTGCAGGTTCTAACTAGGTCATCTAACCTCATGTGGCACATTATACATCACTCAAAAGTACAAATTCCCTCTACAGATTCCGCCTCTCTGTTCATCGGTGCGTATATGATGTCGAGCCACCCTCATTTCGTTGTAGTTATAAACTACCTGTTAGTTTGTCTCTGTTAGTGTTCTCCTTACAGGTTATCCAGAAGCAGATCTCCAGATGACCAAGAGAGGTTTAAAAATATAATTAATGAATTAAATGAATAACAAAAAAATATGTAATCAATATAGACTTTACATTTTTTAAAAATGAATTGATTTACAGCTTGCCTGAAAGTGTCAAGATAATCAAGCCCTTCTTATAATTCTAATAGCTCTGCACGTTGCCACTGCGATTTTCACAATTTATCTTATAAATGTTAAAGCTGCAGTAGGTAACAGAGAATCTGTTCAGGATGTTGAAGATTGGGTTAATGGCACAGAGGCCCTCCAGCATCAAAGACTTAAAGCTGCAGGAAGTAATTGTTATAAAAATGTGTTTTTTACATATTTGTTAAAACTGTCACTATTTTTAGTATAATCTGAGACAGATAATATGTGAAAAATTCTAGCTGCTCTACCTCCTCCCTGTGCTCATCTGTCATCTGCAGAAATACATTGCTCCAGGTCAGAAACAACCTATCAGAGCCAGTAGGAAGGTCTTAGCAATGTCAATCATACTCATGTACGTGCTGCTCACACACTCCCCTGCACAGCACATAAAAGCTCAACACTGGTGGTTTGCTGCAGTTGTGCTAATGGCGGAGTAACAACCTAATGTTACAGGAAAACTGTTTTTCCACCATCATTGGTGTCCATGCTTACGAGCTTGCACATTCACGACAGGCTCCGCTATGAGGAACGAGCTGTAGCGCAGCTACAGAGCAAGTCAAGACTCATTACTTAGGCTGAGTCACTTCAAAACATTAATGTTACTTTCACTCAGGAGAAACATGCTGGGTGTTGGTAATATGAAAAGATTACGAAAAACTTTACTATACATACTGTGATTTTCCCTTGCAAAGAAGAGAAATTGATAATAGAAATATGCACAACTTAGATGAATAAGTCTGCCTGGTTCAATATTCAGCAAAGTGATTTGGTAAGTAAAACTGAAGGATTTCTAGTTTATTTGATCTATCCACATGGTCCCTCTGTCCTATCGGTTCATATGGAACTGAACTGTTAAAGCTGCCAAGGTAGCCAGGTGGCAAATCAAGTTGTCAAAATTGGAAACAGTTTAAGCTAATTTATTGCACTAGATGAATGTTTTTCAATAGGATCCCATGGCATTAAAATGTGAGAAAATAACACTTGTGGAAATTGCTTTTGCTTTGTGTTTTTTTTTTTTTTAATTAGATCATGCGTTATTTTTAAACTTTATTTTAAAACATTGAAATTATTGCTATTATATATTTAGGTGGGTGTTTTGAAAAATCATATATATTATTGTAGGCTTGACAAGGGTATATTTTAAAAGATAATTTTAGAGGGGTTTTTGGGGAGGGGGTGATTTTGGTGAATATAGATCAATAGTATCTTTTGAAAACCTAATCCAGGTTTTTGAATGCTTGATTGCTTGAATTTTTTTGGTTGCCAGTTATTTTGTATTTTAAATGGCATCTTTTAAAGTATAAACAGAGTTATACTTGGGCACATAAGTACAATTCCTTGTTTTGTGATTAGATGTTAATTGGGAGGCTATAAAAGCAGATAAATGAAAATGTTTAATTTGCTGTTACAAAGAAATGAGAGGAAACATAGCCCAGAACTGGAAATGGGTACTGAAGATCAACTAATACTCTAAAAAGAAACTGAGCAATGTGGTGAATAAAGAGGGAAGTAAGAAAACTGATGTG
Source organism: Anableps anableps (assembly GCA_014839685.1). Lineage (NCBI taxonomy): Eukaryota > Metazoa > Chordata > Actinopteri > Cyprinodontiformes > Anablepidae > Anableps > Anableps anableps. The sequence continues at coordinate 32,943,227 of CM026066.1, forward strand.
AAGCAAAAAGAAATTCATTGATCTCCCATTGGCCTGTTTTTGTAGAATCTTATTCCCTCTTCCCCATTTTTAACTTCTTCTTTCTGAGTCTAACAATGACCTTTACAAAGATGCTTTTCTCCTGTCTAATAATAAACATTTTTATCAACATATCTTTCTTTCCTGAACTTTCTTTTCCAAATCTTTGTTCCACCATATAAATGATTTCTTGAATATACTATTGTCCTGAAGAAATTAAAAGGAATAACAGTACAATATCAGTGTATTATATGATAAAATAGATGTGGAAAATAGAAAGAAAAAGAAAAAACAAACTAAAAAAAAATCTTATTACAAATTAGTGAATAGACAGTGTCAGACAATACTTTTAACATGACTTGAAATGACTGAAAATATTGTTTACATTTTTTATTTGGCTATGTTTGATTGGGTAAAACTATAGTATCTTATTCAAATTGTAGGTATAACATAATTTGTACACCTCTTTATGAGATTTATGGAATTATTTTCCCAAGGAGGGCCATCTAAAATTTGAACGCATTCTATCAACTGATATACTGGTGTAAATAAATATTTTTCTCCTTACAGATTTCTTCTGTCACACATAGATGTTGCAGATTGTCAAAGATATATTAAAGTGAAAAAACAAAGATAGCCTAAGTCCATTTTTTTCAGTTAGTTTTTTAGGTTAGGTTTGAGTTTAACCAAAGTTGAGTTCAATTTTATGTGGATATCATTACTGCCTGACCTGTAGAATGAAGAGATTGCATTGTGAAAAGCTTTCTAACAACATGAAGTGGGCTAAAAGAGCTAAAACTGTAACACTCCTTGTCCTGAAATCAAGATACGGAAGAGGGTTGGGGCACTGAAAAAAAAAAGAAATAGTTTTTCCTCAGAATTCTGAAATTATTGCAGATGGGCACCTGGGAGCAGCCAGCTTCAATGACAAGAGATGTGAGTTGTGCATGAGGAGCACTAACTTTCTGGAGGAACTTGTCAAATTAAAGTGGGTTTTTTTTTTTTTTTTTTTTTTTTTTTTTTTAATTTGGGTGTTTAAAGTCCGAATTTTGAGAGAAAAAAACTCAATTCTGAGATTAAAACCAGAATTAGTTTAGCAAAAGCTTGATGGCAGCTGTTTCTGCAAATGATGGGTCAAAGAGTTATTAGGTTAAGGGCAGAATTACTTTTTCATTTAAGGCTGAGCTGGTTTAGGTATTTTCTTCCCTTAATGAATTGAATCATCATTTGAAAACATCTTTGTATATATTGACTTAGGTTTTCTTTGGCTTTTACTGATTTTTTTTTTTTTTTTTTTTTTTTTTTTTTTTTTTTTTTTTTTTTTTTTTTTTTTTTTCTTGATATCGTGAGACCTTTAAGGGTGACAACAAAGCAGAGACCGAAGTTATTTGTGAGGGAGCAAATAACTTTTCCATAGCACTACCTTTCAAAAAATACTGGTGCAGTCTGTAACTCAAAAAGAAAACAAAAAAAGGAGTAGAAAGTAAGAGGAACAACAGAAAGACTAAGCAACTAAAGGTCAGCAGCACTGTTTTTGACTCAAACAAAATAAAACTTTTGTATCTTGTTCAGACTGTTTCACAGGCAACAACAACAGGCATAAGGCATTGTTCCACATGTGTATTAAATAAACACAGCCCAGGCCCCATACAAAATTTGCATTATCCCAAAGATTGCAGTTAATTGAACAAAACCATCCAGAATCCTTAACTAAAAATGAGACAAGTGTCTTTTAACCTCTAGTAAATGAGAACAAGGTGGATACACTTAGAGAGAGCTGTAGGACGGAAGCAGGTATTCATTTTACAGCTATGCAACCCCTGACCATTGTAATGATCTGCTGAGTGTTCAAACGTCATTCAGATAACAACTTATGTTCCCGTTGACACTAAATGGCAGTCAATGGACAGACAGATAGCCCACTGGGAGTGGATGCAGTCAATGGGCAGTAAGATTTCTGAGGTCCATATGCGATTAATGGGAGTAATACAATATACTAAATGGTATTTAGCAGACACTTAGGCCAGAATGACTTGAGGTACCTCATTGAGTGCTTTTATTTTTAGAAAGGGCGCTCCCATTGGATCATTAGACTCTTGATGCCTAAAGCCTTTGGGAATTGAAGTGCTTCTAAAGATGCTGAGGTGAAGTCCTCCAACCTAGTCAGAATTGTTGCCAGGCACCGCAATGGGATTCTCAAAAAATTAAGATTGAATAAATGTAATATAAAAATTTAAAGGTAAGAACCACCCTTGTTGTCTACAATGTTGTTGTAAAACAGAAACGGGGCACGTTGATTTGTTTTATTTGAGGAAGAGGATTCAAAGTAACTTTGCACACACTCTGGCTTTGTACACAAGTAACCACAAGAAGTGGACCTGTATTTATTGGTTATTCTACATCTCTCATGCTTTGTCCTGAATGTATTTCCATTAAACCTTGAATGTAAGTTAATGAAGTTAACCACTGAGAAGAAATTGTGTCAAAGAAAATACGAGCTACAACTGTTTTGCAAGAAACAGTGGCCTTGACCATGTAGATGAACGTTAGTTTTGTTTGGGGGTTTTTTTGTTGTTTTTTTATGAGAACAAAGATTCGTGGGGGGTTGGGAAAAAAATCAGGAATGGTGTGGCTGGGGCCTGAAACAGACCTCCTGATTTAATGGAGGCCAATTTAAGGTGGCATAAGAGCCAATAATAGATTAAAGGCTTTAAGGGTTGTTGAGGCTTAGGGCCAAAGTCATCAGTATCAGACACAAGAAAAAAAATGCTGAGTAATGCTGGCCTGTAAAATGAATGCAGTTCACTATTAATTTCGATGATCTTCTTCTGTGCATGCATAGAAAAAAGATAGACTTTTTTTCTTGTTTCTTGAAGAGATCTCACTGCTAAAAAAAAAATTATTTTATTTTCTTTTTGGATGAATCCTTTTGACAGCAGGTTGTTATGAGCTTTGATAAAACAGTGAAGATAAGCCTGCTGATAGAATTCCTACAATGTATGTATATGTTTATGGATGGATTTTATTATAATGGTTTCTTTTTTCCTTAAAAAAAAACAACCTTGTTTTCATCATGGTATTATCCTTTACCTTCCTTCTTTCATAAACTCCTCAGCAGTTAATGTTTCATTCCTGTGCTTTGAAATCTCTTTACTTTTCTCCTTCCCCTGCATTCCCTCACTCCCTCTCCCCAGCAATCAGTCACCTTTTTAAAATAGCTCTGATTGCAGCTGGATTCAGAGCCAATGCTGGATCTAGAGGAATCAAAGGTGTCAGGACCCTTGCAGATCTTTTCAATGTCAAAATACCCAAAGGACACTCTGTGGCCATGCCAAAATCAATCTCAGCTCTATTCATCATCAAAGCTTGTCCTATAGGCAGTTAGAGATGTCTGAGGTGTGTCTGTTTGTTGTTAAAACGTTAACCTTATCCCTAATGCAAACTGACGTTGACTTAAGTACACAGATTTCTTCAAAGAGCTGACTAAAATTGTTCTGGTTAAACAAAAAAATAAACTATTCCTGAGCTTTAGAGACATTAAAAATATAAGCTGAACATAAGGAAGATGTGTTTAAAGAGAAGCAAAATCTTTATCTTTAAAAGAGCAATTTCCAGTGTAGCTGGTTTGTAATCCACCCAGGACCTGCAACATGTATACTGATTATTGATTATTAATTCATTATTAAAAATTAATTGAAAGAATATTGCCAACCTTTTAACTGCAAAATCTAACCCACATCTTGGTCTCTGGTAGGTATTGTTAATAATAGGGATGGAATGGATAAGAATTTATCAATATCGATTCCATTATCGATTTCACTTATCGATTTGATTCCTTATTGATTCTCTTATCGATTCTCATTGAGTTAGGAAATAAACTCTTTAATATGCACCATCGCCTGTTTGAGGATGTTTGAGGTTTTCATCTGTTTATTGTGATTAAAGCTCTGCACATGTTGCAACCGACCCAAGTATTGTCTGTTTGTGAAATGCAATGCCATCTTCGATATTTTCTACATCAAAAGATACATGTACAATACGTTACACGTTACTGGAACCGACAATTTTTAAAAAAAAAAAAACATTTTTCAGATTTTTATTTGCAGATATTTTTTTGCAGACAGATTTGATACATGCTGATATCTATAAGATGTTATGGAAACACATGTCCTTTTAAGAATATAAATAGTGGGAGACGTAATTTACTCATTGTCCTGAGAATAGCATCAAGAAGAACCTTTTTAGAAAGTAAAAATAAAATCAGGAAGACTCACAACAATCCACAAAATACCTTTTAACAGAAGAGTGTACAAGACAGAAGGTCATAGGCTCAACCCAATTAACGTGTTTTATTCTTTCAAACACATTAATGTTGTTATCAAATTTAAGCGTCAAGTAGTTCCGTATATTTTAAGATTTGTGTCTTTGGAGTAGAACTGAAACTGTTAATCTGATTAATTGTGAATATTCGATTATTAAAATATCCATTAACCATAATATATAAGGTATACCTAAAACTTTCCGTTTGAGAGAAAATATTTTGCAACCTATGCGAAAGGTAATTAAAACTGCAGTAGGTAACTTTTATAAAATATATTTTTTTACATATTTGTTTTTTACATATTTGTTTGTCTTTATGTCCTGACAGTATAATATGAGACAGATAATTTGTGAAAAAGTCGAGCTCCTCTGCCTCCTCCCTTGGTCCTTTGGTCGCTTCTGGTCAGAAACAACCAATCAGAGCCAGTAGGAATGTCATAGCACTATCAATCACACTAGTGTACGTGCTGCTCACACCCTCCCCCACACAGCTCAACATTGCCAGTTTGCTGCAGCTGTGGTAATGGCGGAGAAACAACCTAATGTTACAGGAAAACTGTTTATCCTATCATCAGGGCCCATGCTTACTAGCCTGTGCTTTCATGGCAGGCTCTGATGTGAGGAAGGAGCTGTAGCGCAGCAGAGAGCAAGGGGTAGGTATTTTGAAAAAACTTGAGCCTCAGCTACACTTAATAAACAGACGACTAAGTACACAGGCCACAATTATAATAAGACAAAATGGTTTTTGTATGGCAAAACATAATGGATCTTTGATAACTGATAGTGATGAGGCCTCAAAATGGTGTTGAGAATTTGCAGCTAAAAATAAGTCTAACATCCTAGTATGTGGGGATACCACTAGCTTGCATGTATGCAATAAAAAGAGAGTATTGGATTTGAGCTGTTGCATTTCTGTATTTTTCTAAAGCAGTGCTACAGCTAACAACATTTTAGCATCTCAGCTGCTGCATTCTCTAAAAAAAACTCATCAGAAATATTTCAATATGACTGAGAGGCAATAAAAAATATAAAAAGAAAGTTGTACTGAAATTACAGGGAATATTTCTCTGTGTTGTAAAAGTATGAACTGTGCCCAACTGAAATGTATTATTTAATCATACACTTTTTTTAATGAGGGAAGGTTTACAAAAAGCAGTATGACAGATCAGATTGGTAACAGACATAAAGAAGTGTCGGAAATTGTAGCAGCTACTTTGTATAGGTGTGATAAGAATGCCTTAGGGTCTGCAAGGAGTGGAGAAGAGGCAGCGTTTGAATCATTCTCATGCTATCTCCCCTTCCTGCTCCTGATTTCATCCCCGTCAGTCACCCGTTAAGGGGATGTGTCCCTCCGAAGGATGACAAAAGGAGGGTTTTAAAAAAAAAAAAAGTTATCTCTAAAGTGAAAAGTGGTATTACCACGGAAGCAGGAGGAGTCTCTAAGGCCAACATCAAAACAGTTCCTTCATCACAACCGGCCCACCCACCAGACACTGTCTCTTTTTGCTTCTGTCTGCTTTTCAGTCATCGTCTCATTGCCTCAGATATCATCTATTGTTTATCTGATCTCGGCTAAGCTTTCCTTCAATGTTTAAAAACTGCTCAGTGCAAAAATGTCATCTCCATTTTCCATCTTCTACCACATCAAAGCTTGAACCTAAAGAAATGTAATATTGCAATTTTAAGGACTGAAATATAACATAATAAAGGTTTAAAAAGAGTTTAAGATTGAAATCGCCCTAGTTGGAAAGAGATAAAATCCTCTGATTTTTTTTTTTTTTTTTTTTTCCTTGGGTTTTTATCAACCTTATTCCTCTAACCCATGATACTTTGTGTGAATTCGTTTCACGATTTCTGGGCATGTAAACAAATGGTCTCTCACCAAACAAATTACGGATTAAAACGTGGGAATATACATTTTAACACTTTAATGGGATAATATATTCATAGCTGGACATTTATATTTTCAGATATTGGGAGGATGACCTGAAGAAATGGCCTCTGATTATCTTCCTTGTCAACACCACTGTTAAGGATGGAGAACTTGGGTAAAAACATAATATAATTCAATATTGATCTGGCATTTTCTACGTTTTTAAAGAGCTGAGAATATAGAAGTTGGGTACTTGAGTACTTTAAATAACACATGTTCTGTTCTATGTTGAAAATGGAATTAGGGTGGGAAATACCATGAATTGTTATCACCACAAAAGAATGGTGCTACATTACCATGTTATTTCCAAAATCTAAAATCATACTTGCTTTTCAGAAATTGATGTTCTTTTTAATTTGGTGGTCTATCATAGTCCAAGCAAATCAAATAGTAAGGATTTTTCTGTTGCCACATGATGAAAATTAATTCACAGAATTCAGAAACAATCCCATTTCACATTGTGGGCATGTTCTACATCAAATAAAGTCACAAGTTAAGCTCAGTCTGATTAAAGGTGAAGTCATAAATAGGACATAGTAGTGTCCTATACATATGTCCTGCTTACAGAAACAGACAAAAAATTTAAACAAAATGCTTAATTGCAAACAAATTACTTCAAACTACATCTTGCTGTGTATGATTATGTACTAAAATAAAATAATTTACTGCACCTGTTGCAGTCATACCAGAAGTTGTTGATATGGTAGATCTTATAACAACACTGACATGAATAAGGTGGACAGAATGCAAGAGCTATGGATTATTGTCTTTTTGTCTGGTAATAATTTTGTTCTTCATTGCAAACACATTTCACTAAAAACTATGTTTATAAGCAACTGCATTTGGGCATACCTCTGGGACCTCCTAATGGAAAAAATTAAAAATGAAATGTAGACTTGTTATAATCCACCAAATTAATAATTGGGCCTTTTTTGGTGGTGATGACATTCTAGCTGCTCTTTGGCTAAAGGCAAGTAAAACTTAATTTGTTTTCTTATCCATTTCTTTGTATCTACAAAGAAAGCAATTAAATACTGTGTTGAACTTTTTACCTGATTTTTTTTTTTTCTGAGTAATTGGACCCTCACTGTCTCATTCATTTTCTTTTTTAGTGACTGTCTCTAAGAAGGCTACACGGTGGAACGGTGGTAAGCCACAAAAAGATCTCATCAAGATGACTGGAGCAAAAAGGTCCTGGGATAGAATCATGACCTGGACTCTTTCGCCATGGAATTAGTATATTCTCTCTGCATATGAATGGGTCCTCTCTGGGTATCCCGGCTTCCTCCCACAAGCCAAAAACATGACTGTTAGGTTAATCGGTGTCTCTCAATTGGCCTGAGGTATGAGTGTGATGCATGCATGGTTGTTGTGCTGTGTGTCTCTGTGTTGCCCTCTGACGGACATTGAACCTGTCCAGGATGTACCCCGGCTCATGCTCAATGACCACTGGAGATAGGCACCAGCCCTGCCACAACCTGGCAAGAATAACTGGGCATAGACAATGGATGGATGCTCACAAGGAACTAAGCATTTGGTAAAATTAATATTTCATCATCACATTACACTGTTGAAAGTGTAATGTGATGATGTGAAGCACATGCATGTTATACATGTGCATGCTCTCTTTGGTGAATATGGGTGGTAAATTTGTTAGTTATTTGTTGGTCATTTTAATGAAATGTCTTAATAATTAGCATTCTATGTTTCAGCCTTCCCTTCCCTGAACAACTTTTCAACTACTCTTTTTTTGTTTTAATTCAACTGTCTTTTATGTTTTCCATCTCAACTTCCTACTACGTTCCAACATGAATAGAAGAAATTATGGCATCATTATGCGAAAGAGATTTAGCCCCCCTGCTGCACACTTAACTGATTAATGACAGCAAAAGAGTCCTTTACTGTATGGAGATTTTTATCATTTGATGCATTAATCTCTCTCCACATTCCTTTCTCTTTTTTGAATCTCTTGAAATAGTAATTACTTTTCTGGCAGTAGTTTGGGAAAGACATACAGAAGACAAAGGCAGCTGATGTTTTATTCAAGGATGGAGAATTTGAGCATTGCGTTTTTACAAAGGAACAATTAGAAGACAGAGATTGTCAGCCGCTATCAAAGACATCACCTTGTCATTTTGTCTCTAAAAGTAAAGTGGAAGATTGAATTGAATACATAATAGACTTTTAGGTATAAAGACAAGCAGCAGGTAATAACAGAACCACCTTGAAACATGACAGATCACACGCCATTGCAGCTCAGTAAAAATTAATTAGGCACAATTACAACTATTCATTTCACTGATTGTGTAAAACACATAGATTGTGTATAAAAACTCTATTGTGTCTTGTTGATGGAGATTCTACATATTTTTAAAATCATCACTAACACACAATAAGTCTTGCAACAATTTTCTTAGTTTCAGTTAAACAAACAAGCATCCTGAGAGAAATGCCACCATCTGAGTAAACGAAATGCTTAGTTTACTCTTTTCAGCCTCTCTTCACCCTCTCCACTCTCATGTTGTACAGGAAAAGATGAGGCCAAAGGATTTATAACTGAATACGTTAGTCTCATCTGCCTGACCGATTCAGTCATCATTTATCTAACTGACATTTGTGCAAGTTAGAATCTATGGCCCTGACCGTGGCACTGAAATATCAAGAGCCTGAATGTTCTATGCGCTGATAAATTCATAGATCTGGCGGCCGTGCTGACATAGCAGGTTGATTTGTAATGTTGCCTTTTTTTCTTCCAATCTTGGTGTTCTGTTCCCTTTGTCTTTTATCTCCTGCAGCGGTGCCCAAACTTTTTGTCTTCTGACCCACAAAAAAGCAGTGTTCAAGATATGTAATCTCAGTTACTGCTGCTTGAAGTGTGCAAAGACAAATTAAGTCAGTTTGCCACTATACTAATCTGACTTAACTATCGTGTCAGTTTAATCATCTCAGTAGTTAAGTATTTTGATATAGTATGGAGATAAGCCACAAAATTGTTCAAATGTTCCATATAACTTGAGCTTGGTTGATATGTTTTTGTTGGTTTTTGGCTGTGGTCCATGTTATGGTCAGATGACTTGAAATACATGAGATTAAGACTCTTAATAAACCAAAACAAACTGAGTGAAGTACTGTTATTAGGGAATATTCATTTGAGTCACATAACTACATTTCTGTATGGTATACAATAAGTACATTATAGAAAATTCTTCTCAATATTTGGTTGTCAAAGGGGGAACAAAGAGTCCCCAGAACTGTTATAAATTTATACATGGTCAGTATGAACAATCCCATGGCTGACAGTTCCTTTTCATACCTAAAAATGTCAGGTATGGAAAACCCAAAACCTTAAAAGTGCAAAACTGCAAACAGAAAATATGACCAGCCACCTCAGATTAAACAAGCTTTAATAACACAAAAAGCTTCAGAAGCCATGTGGTATATAAATGCTGGCTAGTTTTCATGTCTAATAAAAGCTTTGATGAAAAGATGCCTTCAGATTGGCAGTGCTACATCATGTCACAAAAGAGAGGGATAAAATAGAGATCTAATGCCTCTCATGTTTGATTTAAGCTGGATATATGCATACCACATGGTGCTTGCTTGTGACAGATATACCCTCAAAGGCCACTTTATCATATGCACCTGGTCAGTTAATTGTTAATACAAATAGTAAATCACCCAATCTATGGTAGCAACACAATGTATTTAGAAATCTAAAGATGGTGAAATTTGCTTAAGTTCAGCATCAGAATGAGGGAGAAAGAAAATTTAAGGTACTTTTAATGGGTGTGGTTGTTGATGCCAAATTCTATTCAGGAAATTGCTGATCTACTAGGATTTTTATGTACAACCATTTCAGATTTACATAGAATGGTCTTAAAAAGAGAAAATTTCTCGTGAGTGACTGCAGCTGTATGAAATAAAATTTATCATTGAAATTATATTTTAGGGCAGGTGAGAATAGACAGATTGGTCTGAGATGGCCAAATGGCAAAGGTAGCTCAAATAATCAGTTGTTACAACAAGCAAAATATTACCTCTGTACGCACAACACGTCAAACTCGTTAAAAAGATGGGCTCCAGTGGGTAGAAGACCATACCGGGTACTGCTCCTGTCAGCTGAGAACAAAAACTGAGGCTACCGTTCGTACTGGGTCACTCAAATAGTACAATAACAGATAGGTAAAACATTGAATAATCTACTGAGTCTTGATTTCAGATGATAGGGTCAGAATTTGGTGTAAATAACATAAAAACTTAGACCATCCTGCCTTATGTTAATAATTCAGGCTGCTGGTGATGTTGTGAAGGATAATTTTCTTGTACACTGAGCATTGCTCAAATACCACAGCCTACCTGAGTATTGTTGCTGACCATCTTCATCTCATTATAACGACACTGTACCCTTTTTCTGGTGGTTACTTCCAGCAGGATGATGAACCATGTTACCAAACTCAAATTATCTCAGTCCGATTTCTTGACCATTAAAATTAATAGTACTCCAATGATCTACAGTCAACAGATCTCAGTCCAATGAAGCACCTTTAGGATGTGATGGTATTTACAGTAACTGCATAATGGTATCATGTCAATATGGACTACATTTCTGAGGAATGCTTCCAGCATCTCATTGAATCTATAACATGAAGACTTAAGGTAATCCAAGGAAAAAGGAGGTTGAACTACCTTTTAGTAAAGTGAACCTAATAATGTGCTCTGTGAGTGTAGCTGTGTTTCAAAAATAGGTGATATTGAAATGTTTAATATTAGTGGGCAGGATAAATGAGGACTTATAGTTTTAGTAAATGGCAATAAGGATAAAGTGAAGGCCTTGACCTGTTTGAACTTACTTTTCATGGAAAACATTCAGAACCTTTAAGATAAAGCTTAAATAAAATTTCTGCTTCAGATGTCTAAATCTTCATGTTGATGAATATGTGAGAATATTGATTTGTGTATCAATAAGGTGATGATGTTGCTACTGAGAGAACCTTAGTCACCCTGAGGCTCCCTAGACTGCTAATGGAGGAAAGAGAGTGATACACACACACACAGGGAAACATACTGTACATGTATTACCGTTGTTGCAAGCTCAGCTTAATTCCATATAAATTCTACATTTAGTTCAGATGTATTTTACAGAATTATTTCTTCAAATACATGTTAATATAGAGCTATGTGTATGTTTGTGTCTTGATTATTTTGTAAAACTTAATGTAAGGTGAGCCACTGTATCATCTTTGTTTGAAAGAGCTAAGACTTTAAACAAAATAAAATTACTTTTGGAGTTTTCTTCTGACTAAAATCACAAAGAAAGCTAATAACGGGATTTTCAGAAATGAGGAAATTGCTGGGTAACCTCAAAGCCTTAAGGCAGCTCAAGACAATCACACGCACACACTCGTTCAAAACACAAAAGATGAAATAATCATTTCAATTTCACATCTCTGTCTCTCAGAACAAGATTACATTACATCCTCTTTTTGAAGTGTGCCCGAGAGATTGAGTCCAGTGCTCGGGGAAAGTTTTTTTTATTTTTTATGATGTACTCCTTGGAAGTTAGGATTCAAACTCATGAAGATGCAAAATACAAGCATAGTGTTTCTGAGATGACAGTACTGAGCCATTCACATCAAAACGATGTCCCTCTTCGAAGAAGAAAGACTTTGCCCTCCCATCTAAATGGAAATGTATCACGCTGTCACCAGTGGTCTTTTCTTCCATTGCATTCTATGTCTTTGCTTTACAGTTTGCCTTCTCTGTCCTCCTCTTTTATCTGTTAGCTTTTACATCACTATTATATTTAATTTAGACAGACATCTGATATTTTACATCTTTAAAACAAAGCCATAGCCTGATGATACAAGCACTTTGTTTTAAAGTGATAATTATTCAAAGAACATCATGAGCAGTGAGGCTATGGGAACTCTATTCAAATACTTTTGTTTAAACTTATTTTAAAAATGCATTCTGTGCTCTTTTCTTTTAATTCAAAACATAGGCCTTGACAAAATCTAAAGGGCATGTCATGTCTTACTCAATATTGTTTCAGTCTTGCTACTCCACATTGAATGTGCTGCTGATGTGGACATTGTTCTTTGCTACATTATCTACCGTCAATCTGAAAAATATACAATCTCATCATATCTTTTACAATAACTGTTGATTTATTTGGTCAATAAACCTCTCACCCCTAATAGAAGTAACTTGATAACTACCCTAATGACTTGAGGTGGATTTAGACTTTAGTTCAAAATTGCTGAGATGTCCACTCTGAAAATTGCAGTGTTAAAAACGATCCTATTTATTTCTTTCTTTTTCTTTTTTTTTATTTTTTTTATTTTATTTTATTTTATTTTTTTTTTTTTTTTTTTGGCTAACCCAGTCTGACAGAGCTGGGTTATGGGTTTAACATAGCATACTGGGTTTGGGTTTCCTAACCAATAGTTGATCTAAGTGACTAAAATCTGTCCTTAAGGCAACAAAAATATGGGTTAAAAAGAATAACCTATACCCTGGACTACTGAACAAGTAATATATAGTTAACTATTGCACAACTGTGTTTATTGTAATCTTAACTCTAAAAGTTATAATTTAAAGAAAGACAATGTTTATGTCTATTTACACCAATTGCTCCTTTGTGCTCTCTTTGGTTTAAACCACAAAATAAAATAATAAATTATTACAGCTAAAAAATAATGCTGACACCAAAGGGCAAGATAACCTAAATTAAATGAATATGTAGCATCTTAGCTATATTTTTACTTCTACATAGATTTACTTGAAGTATTTAAAACATGTAAAACCTTTTTTTTTCTTTGCAGTTGTATTTTGGCAGTTCTTGCTGTTATTTTAGGATGCAACATGAGTTTGGACAGTGTTATTTAATATCATCAGACATAATTAATCTAAATAAGAGATCAATAAGTCTTATAGCCAAAGTACTATTATATTCGTGAAACACTTGAAAGGGCTATGAAACATACTGCTAGGGCCAAGCAAGAAAAATAAAAAAAGTCATCCACGAAAAGCATACTAAAAAAAAATATGTAGTACAAACTGAGAAATTCTGTAAAGAAAGGTAATTCTAGCAATCAAAAACATATCGTTTTAACAAAGCATACAATATTCCTGTTATAAAACATCAGAGCACAGGAGTTCATTCAACTTACCTTTATCAGTTAATTTGTTTGAGCTCAATACAACTTTGGTGGGATTTTTTTCATTACATTCTGGGCATAAAACAATGGACCAGTTTTTTTTTATTATTATTTTTTACTGCTGTGGAATTGCTTAGGGGTTCTCTTTGCCTTTGCAGATGATGTTCTTCATTTGGTGTCCTCAAGCCATGACCTTTAGTGTGAACATAAATGGTTTCACAGGCAAGGGTAAAGAAAATGGGATAAAAGTCAAAGTCAGTTCCTAAGTTCAGTCCTATGGCCATGGGTCTAGATCAGAAAATTTTACCATACCATAGTATACAACTTTATTTCTAAAGCACTTAAAATACAACATAGTAGCTGACCAAAGTGCTGTACAAATATAAAAACTAAGAACAACAATACGACAACTATAAGAGAAAAGAAATCAAAACATGACAAATACAAGGAAAGAGTGCAACATTAAGACACAGATGCTAGATCACTCTGTGTTAAAAACCAAAGAGGAAAAAATGTTTTTAAATAAGTTTTAAAAACAGAAAGAGATGTGGCCTGCCTGACCTTCGATGGTAGTTCATTCCACAATGTAGGAGGCAGAGCTGCAAAGGTTCTGTCTCCACTGGATTTATAAAAGGTATTCAGGACTGCTAAAAGCATCTGGTCAGACGATCTAAGAGCACGCGATGGCATATAAAGGCGAAGCAGTTCAGACAAGTAAGAAGGACTAAAACCATTCAAAGGCTTAAAAACAAACAAAAGAACTTTAAAATGGATTCAACACTAAACAGGAAGCCAGGAAGCCAATGAAGGGATACCAAAACTAGAGTTATGTGGTCTTATTTATCTGCACCAGTTAAAAATCATGCAGCAGCATTTTGTACCACCTATAAATGTGAGAGGGAGGCCTGGCTGACTCCAATCAAAAGAGAGGTACAATAATCCAGATGTGAAGTAATAAAAGCATGGATCATTGTTTCTAAGTGGTGCCCAGAAAGGAGGGGTTTGATTTCTGACAGGTGCCTCAGCTGAAAGAAAGACGACTTAAGTATGCTGTCAAGTTTCAGGCAGGGGTCCATTTTAACCCCTAAATTTGTGACAGTGGATTTTTCGCATGGGGCCAAAGAGTTAAAAATCAAAGGTTGGGATACTACTAGGACCACCAGATTTAAAAATCATAACCTCAGTCTTTTTTTCATTAAAATGGAGGAAATGAAGTGCCATCCATCCTCTGATGTCATCGAGACAGAGAAGTATCTTTCCATAGATGTTCATTTTCTTCTCCAGCCACTTCTCTTCTTCAACATCGTCTTTTACCCTGCATTTAACCTGCTTTCTGCCTGTTTTTTCACCTCTCCAAGCTTCATGCTAATCATGCTCCAGACAGTTCCACGGGCCCCAATTTCACTTCAAAGGCCAAGCATCTCCTCCTTGTCTGTGAAAGGACCTGTCAACCCTGCCTGCATGCCTACCTACCGCAACGGGAGAGCAACACTGGATGGAAGACAGAGGCAAAGGATTTTACAAAAAAAAAGCAGTAGATCAGGGGTAAAAAAAAAAAAAAAAAAAAAAAAAAAAAAAAAAAAAAAAAAAAAAAAATCCATGAGACGCATAGAAGTTGTGTTACTGCTGTGGGTGGCACTTAACCAGATGAATCACATCAGCAGGGAGGTGCGTTTTTGTTAAGAGTGTGTCAAAAGTATCTGCTTTTTCACAACTAGAAGAGATCACGTCAGCACTTTGCCAATCTCAGAGTTTGAGGAGAAAAACAGGGAAGTGAAAAAAAAGAAAAAGTGCTCAGGACCATTTTCACGCTTAAAAAAAAAAAACCCCCTTTACCTTGCGATTTCTATTTGAACTTTTTCCCCATTTTTTTTTTTTTTTCTTTCACTGTTCTTTCCTTCCACCTCCTCGCTTGCTTTTTCTCCCCCTGCAGGAGGAACAAGCGAGAGGCGCAGTGTCCCGTTCCTCCCCGTCTCGTTTGCCAAGCTTGAATTAAAGTTGCATTCCGTGTCGCCATTGTTAGGCTAATAAGAAAAAGTTATCTTCAAAGGGTTCGGGTGGCGAGAGAAGAGGCAGCCAGGGGGATGGTAGACGAAGTGTGTGCGCGTGGAGCGGGTTGAGGGGTTTAGCTAGGGCGTGCATTTTTTTTCTTGAGTCCTCCTAATGCGTGAAATTACACCTGCCACCTTTCTCTACGGGTGTGTGTTTGAGCGCACACAATCACACTTCTCTAGTCGTTTATGTGCACATCGACATACAAGCACCTGAGTATTGTGCACTATTTTCCCCCTACACACACTTACCTATGCACTCCCTTTCCTTGTGTATGCTGTCTAAATCTATATTTCGGCTAACATGGCTCGCAACAATGTATTCTTATTAGTAGTTCCAATTCCTATTAACAGTCAGTCCTAGATAGCAAGTTAATTAACTCTCTGCCCTCCTTTTCCCCTGGCTATCAGCACACAGGTAGCCTTTCATGTTGCCACCGAGAGAGATAGAGGGAGGGACAGAAGGGTGGCGAAGAGGTGGGGAGCGGAATGGGGGTAGGACGAAAGCATGAGATGTAGGGGGGAAATGAAGCAGGGATGGTGAGGTAGGAAAGGAAAACATAATAGGAGAAGAAAGGCACAGGAAGTAAAACGAAAGAGATGGATGAAGGGTGAGAAAGAGGGGTGAAAAAGAGAGGGGAAGGAAAAGACCAGCTCAATTGAATTTGGATGAGAAACCGCTGAGAGGATTGTAAAGTGGCAGAGAAGTTTGATAGAATGTAAGAAAGGTGCTGGGTTTTTTTTTTCCCTTTAATTAATTTATCTTTCTTAATGTTCAGAATTTTAACTGTTGCTCGGAGCACAGCACAAAATGAAATAAATGGATGAGGGGACAAGCTGAGGACACAAATGTTCAGGCTGAATCTAATTTCCAAATGTTATTAATAAGGGCAACCAACCTGGACTCTTAATCTGACTTTAAGAGGAGTAGTGTGGTATTCTACGACTAAATTGCACACCAGATCAATTCTATCCAGTTTATATATGTCGCGCAACAAATGTCTCAAGGCATTTGAAAAATTCCACACAAGGGGAAAAACTAACTCCCCAGCTCTGTGACATGGTCTGGCTTGTGTATGACCTCGTAAGTACCTGGATGCCTATGTTTCTTCAGGTGAAGTGAAGGATAAATTCAACCTGAAGAGACTCACACAAAGACAGAGCAACAATTAGAAAGTTTTATTGACATGAATGAAAAAAAGTTTTTGGCACTTGGACCCCGGCAGAAGACGTAGGCGCTTAGAATTGCGATGAACATGGATGGGCATCTTAGGACCAGGATTAGGGCCATACTTCCCGGGGCCCAGACACTGGTGGTGGAGCGTAGGCCGAAGAAAAGAAGGAAGCCTGATGGAGCCAGGAGAACAAGGGTGTAGAAGGGGTGGAGATGGGTTGAAGCTCAACTGGGGAGAAGATGGAGTTATGGATAGAGGACCTTTAAGCAGAGGCTTGCACGATGATTGGCTATGACAAGGCGTGGTTTGATGCTGATGGGCTGCAGCTTAGGCACATGACATGGCGATTAGATGATGCAGGTGAGGCAAGGAAGAGTCTTCCAGAATTAATTTATGCCTCTGCTTCATTTCCCAATGTTTTGGTGCCTTTAACATTTACAGGCACAATGCTAACTGTTTTATAAGTTTGCACATTTTCAATTTATGCACTATTGGAAGAATTTGATGCATACATCACAGCTCATTAGGCTTTGTTTTACATTGTAGGAAGGAAATAAAGAACGCTGCAACAATAATGCAACCAGATAAATCAAGAACATATTTTTTTTCATTAGCTATATGTCCTTCAAAGAATATAAGCACATATAAAATTCAAAAAAGCTGTAAAAACTTTTTAATTGTGATCTATAGATATTTTTTCATAAGCCTGTCATCTCTTTATTCTTTAGGTTGACCGTACCTTCCTCTTTTTTGTTTGTTTTTCTTTTTCTTCAAATGTGAATGTATACTTTTCCATAACAACCTTACAAAAAAGCTTTAGGTCGAGAAGCCATTGAAGTATTTGAATATTTTTTTCTTTTTCATAAGATGATAAGGGGCATTTACAAAAACATCTGCTTCCTTGAGCTACAAAAGTGAGAGCTGCCAATTGAAAGTGTGAGACAGAGTACATACTTACGCATCAGAAACAGCTCTGATGTTCAACAAGGTAGATTAGTGAGTTTACATTTGATCTTCCTGGAATGCTTTTTCCACTTTTCATTGCCTCCGAGTTGCTGTGTGTCTGTGTGTTTGAGTAACTTTGTGTCTTTTTGTGTTCATGTATGACTGTGTTGATCTGCTTGTATATCCCAGTGTACCCCTCAGGCCCTTTTTCAAGATCAAGGCTTTCATGGTCTCAGCTCAATGAAGAGGTCATGACAGCCAATTAGCTCATGCTAAATTGATCCAACTCTCTGTGTGTTTGAGTGGGAGCGTGCATGCTCATGTGTACGTTTCCAAATCAATGCTCATGTTTTATCGGCAAAGCCATTAGTTGTTTCATTGAGTGATTGGATGCATGCAAAACGGCTTGAAAATACATAAGCTTGTAATTTACTGTATAATGAAGCAGAAGCTATCAGAAGGGTGGATGTGTACCAACTTTCCTTAGAAACAACTGTGAACTATAACTTGAAATTTTAGTTGAGAAATGTTGTCTTTTATATTGTCAAAGGCTGGTATGCAGAAATATTTATGTTTTGTTATTTTGAGCAACTTTTGCTCAAATGGCTGAGTAGTTGTCTTACAATCAAAAAGTGGTGGTTTCAGTTCCAGCTTCACCCCCTGCAACATGTTCGTATACCCTCGGGCAGGGCAATAAAGCACAAGCTGCCTACCAATCTGTATATCAGAGTGTGTTGTTTGTGAGTATGGCTAGGTGAATTTGGCTCATACGTAAAAACACTTGGAGTATGACTGGAAAAGTGTTATATAAGTTGAGTCAATTTACAGTTTATGTGCCGATTCCTTGAATTGTCACATGTACCACTTTTCATACATGTCATTAAAATCTTTGGGGGTTTTTTGTTTTCTAGCATATAATTTTAACTCATAAAAATATGTTATATTGTTTTTTTGGGGGGGAGGGTACAGTTTGTGAACAAATCATAGCTGCAAAAGGAAATCAAAGTATCCAGGGAGATCTGTACAATGTATGCCCAAAATCTGCATACCTTTGTTAAAATGTCATGCTTTTGCTTTAAAAAAGTTTTTAACAAAAAGTAAATCATATCAAAATATTTTCTGTCTTTAATTTGACATACATCCTGTATATTTTAAACTAAAAATTAATTAATGTGTTGGCAGAAATAATGTGTTAAAAAATCTAAAACAAACCACAAAAACCTTTTGGCCCAAATGTGCGCATGCTTAAAGGGGTGCTATTATGTATTTTCCAGGCACATAGTGCCATTTTATAGCACAGTCAAGCATCTATATTACTTTCAGTTGTTAGAAAAATGCAGTATATATCAAACATAAACTGCAAAGAAATTTGACTTCGCAGTTTAACACCTTGAAATTGGGCCTCTGTCTCTTTAAAAAGCTAATGCTCTTTCTGACACTGCACCTGCAGCATGTCATCACAATAATGTTTACCCATTAAGCCATTTACAACCGTTCTTACCAACGTTGGACTGATAAGTAGCTCCTATGATAAGTTCAGCAGACATGCAGTTCCACCAATGTGCAATTGCCTGTGGCTGTCATGTCAGCAAAGATATCTGCTGAATTATGTCAATGCAACTCAGTCTTTGTTCCTGTTCTATTTTGTATGTGTGTGTGTTTATTTTTATTATTTATACCTGTATTAGTTTCAAGACAGTAGATTTTGAGGTAGAAAATGAAAACTTGTCTATCTCTCTTTGGGGCATTTAAATGATGATGCTTCTTCTTTGTGATGAAAGTTTGGCATTTGGCCCCACATGCAGGTGTTTTCCCCAAAAGTGAGAACTTAACCAGTGGTGTAGAAAACATGGTGATTTGTTACTAGTTTACAAGATACATTCTCTTTTTGTAATATAACTTTTAATCATGAGGTTTGCAGCTGTTTTTCAACTTTGTGTTCTTACATCTCCACATGGTCATACTGTATAAATCTCACTTTCTCTCTCCCCAATTCCTACTTTTGTTCTCATTCAACTTCCCCTCACTCTATTCCCATCACTATTTGATCAAGTTCTGACATTCAGTTGATGATGGGTTCAGCAGAAAGTGGTAAATAAAAATAAAATGAAACAAGGGATGAATAAAATATGAGCATAATAATGAATAAATAAAGTGGCGCATGTATAAATAAGAACGAGTCAGAGGTATCAGATGACTAGAAAGCAACAAACGCCACCATCGCCTACGCTTACAGCGCTGATGAAAGGTAAGGTATGTGGGTAAGTAGACAGCCTTGGTATTTTCGCATCTGTATCTTTTTCTGTAGCCCTTTCTTCACATATTTTAGATCATTCCCTGTGTAACTTCATTAACCCTTACTCAGTTTTCTGAGAAAATACTAGTTAAACAATGCAAAAGGTATAAATTTTACAACAACACAGAGTGGTTCATTAACCCACTCTTTATAGATAGTGAGATAATAGATGAAAAAAGAACAGGTGACATATGTATATTTTAAGTTCTCCAAAAGCATGATGTTTAGCCAGTAACCTGATTGTAGCTTCTGCATAAAGTCAGAGCTACTTTTTTTCACATTTGACTGAGGCTCACAGACCCATTTGAATGCAACACGTCTCCCGCGCACTACATGAGCATTCCAAAAATGGCTCATAAGAGTGGAAACGGGACAGATTGGCGGAGATTGGTCATGGTCGTTATCATTCCTGTCAGGACAGGTGTGAACGCTCTCACTTAAACCAGCCCTTGATTGGTTCAAACTGCCGAGAGGCCAACAAATCCCTAATCAGGCTGTTAACATACGGGAAGGAGAGGCGAGAAAGAGGAAGCACAAGAGAAGAAAAAGAAAGAGAGGGAGAGAAATGGAGAGAGACAGAAATTCACAGAGACAGAAATTGGAAAGAAGAATGTTCTTAAGATATTTGCAATTAGAATGATTGGGGAATTGCTCTCATACCCTATTGCATGCATAAGCATGACTGCATACATATAAATACACACTCAAGTTTTCAATACTATTGCAGTTCAAGGCAGTTGATGTATTTGACACACAGTGAACCACTGCATTTTCACCAGATAGGTTAGTATGTGTCTGCAACTGACAGTGTCAGTATTATTTGGGTCTATTTCAGGTTTAAAGACAGAAAAATTTAAAAAGAAGTGACAAAGTGATGTGCTTTTTTCCAACACTCATTCCAACTGTGGTAGAGTTCTTTATTCGAAGTGCTTTTTCTTTGATATTAGGCATCTCTATCCTCCCTCATGCATAAATATCTGAAATAAATATAAAACCTTTATGAGATTGCAAATATTTTCTTTGAGATTTTGCAGTATCACCTTTCAATAGCACAGCTATGCAAACCTGCTATTCTGAAGACCATTGTTCTGAAGTGATTCAAGAAAAATTACAAAACAGTCCGCAATGGTCATTTAAGATTGTTCTGAGATAAATACTTCACTAAAATAACCCATAGGGAACCATGCTTTTTTTTCTGCTTCTGCAGAATAGAAATGGTCAAAACAGTTTGAATAACGCGTGGAATTAAAATATAAATTCATCTGATTGATACAATTTCTGAAGACAAATCTCAGTTTTCCTTTTCATTATGTTTTTTATTACAATGCATTGTAATCTACCTCATAACACAGTTGCTTTTTCTCTGTGAAGAGGCATGTCAAAAGTTTGTTTTACAGGTGAAAACATGGCTAATAAGCTATATTGAAAAATAAAAAACTGTTTATGCAGCACTAATGTATAGGGATTCAGTTACCACTGGCACCAAGAATGCTAAAGGTAATGTTTGCATTTATAAGTAAGAGATTGTTTCTCTCCCTTAGGAGACAATCCAAAATGTATCTAAATAAATTGGGTCTTTATTATTCAGGGATGATGCAGCCTGTCATGGTCCTTAACACATGGCAAGTGTTTAATAGGCAAGTCTTGCCTGTTAAACAGCTAAAACCAGAAGTTTACTTACAGTGCATAAAAAAGAGCACAACATTAAATCAAAATTAACTTTTCCTGTTTAAGTTGGCTAGAATTACCAAAATTATTCAGATTTCCTAAATAGTGATTTCTTGGACCCTAATAAAGTCTTCAGATATTATTTTTATATCTTTGAGATCTTTAAAGTTAGATGTTTAACACATTTCCTTTGGACTTTGGTTGAACTGCCCTTTAAGCTGTAAGAACTGAGTCAAATTTATTGTATGTCCTTTAATAAGATTCTCACAATAGAACTGGTATATCTGACTTATCTATACCTGAGGCCACCTTTCCGCTATAGACCTTTTCAGGTGTGCCCACAAATTGTTAATGAAATTGATATAGGGGCTTTGTGATTGTTTCTCCAAACACTGACTTTGTTGTTTTTATGCCATTTTGTAAGAAATATGGCAGTATGCTTCGGCTTAGGGTAATTATCAGTTTGGAACTCCAAGGTTTAACCATCAAAAGCTTGGCTGGAGTTTTAAGATGGTGCTTTAGTATTTCCACATTATGTTCTTTTATTATGATTCCATCTATTTTATGAAGTTCAACAGTCCCTCCTTCAGGAAAACTAACCCACAAAATGATGCTGCCATCCCCACAATTCACAGGGATGGTTTTCTCAGGCTTATAAGCTTTCCTTTTTTTTAATCCTAATGTAACAATGACCATTCATGGTGGGGATAACTGTGGTTCAGTAGAAACAGTAGTCTCATTGCAATCTGAAAGTTGTTGGTTTAATTACAGCTCTCTACTGATGCATGTCGATGTGGCAAGACACATATATATATTAGCCATATTTTCTCCTGTCAATGTAACCCCAGCTTGCCTATTGGTATACATATTGGTACAGGAATGTATACACGTTTGTGAACGCTACTGAGTGAATGTGGCTCTAATGTAAAGCATTTTAGGCCTTTTACCACTGCAGGGCCCAGCCTGGGCAGGTCCGGCCGCCCTGTTGTATTCCGGCCCAGGTTGTGCTTGCGTTGAGGGGAGCTGATCCACTGCTGCTGGATTTTCTCCTTCTCCTCCTCCCAATCAGGAAACCCCTCCTTCAGAGAGTCTTGCTGACTTCTGATCACTTCATTTGGATAAATGTTCCCTGATTTCAAAACTTTGGCTTAAGTGGTGCTTGTAATTCCTGTCTCCAGTGTGACAGCAGAGCATGGATTCAGCCTCCATATCAACATCAAAACCCTGAGACATTTGATTAAGCACATTACGGGTGCGCATAATTTCAGTGCAATCATTTAATTTTATTGTGTATATGTAGTTACTGGAGCTACAGTCTGATTTTTGTTACTGTGGAGAAAAACTTACAGTAGTTGTATTTCACAGGGGCTGAGCATGTGCTTCTTTTGTAAATAGATACTAATGCATCAAAGGCGTGAAATTGCTTTATGCTCATGTACATATGTAAATTTTAAGGAATCTATTTTTATATGTAAAACTGCTGTGAAACTTTTTTAATGTAAAATGTGCTCATATGTATTTACAATATGTGCATTGTAAATTTCTGATTTGTTCACATGTAAGATATATATCACAACACATTTTTTGGGAAATTGAGAACAAATTCCTATCATTTGCATCCTGCAGACCTGGAAATCACAGTTTCTAGAACAAACACCAGAGGAAAACATTTTTAAACTGGAATCAGATCTTAGGAATAATTAAATCACTAAGGTGGGTCCTTCTTCAAACGTCTTCACCAATTTTAGACTTCACTAAACACAATCGAGAGACAGGAGAAAACTATGCGAACTAAACAAAGGTCTGAGTTTTAGCAAAAAAAAAAAAAAAATCAGAAAAGAGCTCAAAGTTATAAGCTCTGTCAAAGAATGGAGTCTGAACAAATAGAAAAATTTGGGTTTCTGTGTCTGAGCTGGTTTGTGGTGACAGAGAATGCTTTAAACTAAGTATTTGTGTGTGAGGGTGACAAAAACATGTGTCACTATGTGTAAGAAACAACTTCCATCCATCACACTTACCAGCCAGCTCTCTGCATGTCAGGGTCATTTTCTTGTGCAAAAGCTCAGGAACACACACACACTGATTTCCATCTTCTCCTATGTGTCAGAATAGCGAAGTAGCAGATTTACTGTCCGGGTAAATAAGTATCTGGATGCAAGTCAGACACAGTGCTAGAGGGAGTGTCCAGTTTAGTAGTTAGAGATGAGAAAGCTGCTATGATCTACAAATACAGGATCAATCAGATAAACTCAGGAGTCAAGATAGTCTTATACACCCCCACTGAGCAATGAGTGTGCAAACAGGGCAGCAAATTTGTCATGTGACCTGTGACGACTGTTGGTGCAAAGGAAAGCTGTGCAGGAAACAGCTGAAACATTACATTTAAGGCTACATTCACAGAACAGGCGAATGTGACCCAAATGTAATTTTTTTTTTTTTTTTTTTTTTTTTTTTTTTTTTTTTTTTGCCCATGTGCGACCCATATCCAACTTTTTCATGGCAGTCTGAATGGCCCAATTCAGATCTTTTCACCTAAAAAATATGATTTGTGCCACTTCCACATGTGGTACTAAATTGGATACGTATCTGATTGTTTTCAAATTGTCTGCAGTCTCAGTGGTCATGTCACACTTCAGCTGATTTTTACGTCATTGACGTGAGACTTATTTAAATTTGTTTGATGTTCTGAAACACTGAAGTGTGAAAAACATGCAAAAAAAAAAAAAACGGAAATCATGAAGGCGAAACACTTTTTCAAACTGTTGTATTTCACGATACGGACGTGAGACTGGTGAAATGTGACATTTTACGGCACCGTAATACAAATGATTTTTCAAAGATATTCGTGCCACTGCTTAAAGTACCAGACTGAAACTCTGTGTTTCCATATACTTAAATGATTTGGATGATTACTGAAGACAAACAAATCCTGACTGGGACATCCTTGCACAGGATCGCAGGCTTGTTGTGGTTCCTTGACTCGTTAGTGAAAGGGGATGCACCTTGGAGAAGTCACAAGCTCGGCTTTGGGGTGATTCACCACAAATTTGGCTGTTTGGACTTACCATTGTGATGTACTAGTGAGACTTTAAGGCAGATGGAAAATTTATAGAGTCAACCTGACCCAAAACAATTGCTATCTGAATCTGACTCCTATGTGTCGGCCTTGGAAGGCTGGCTATCTCAACTTCTCCTGGATGTTAGGTGAAAAAGACTGCTCCCTCTGCCCCTCCCTTACCCATAACATCTGTGGACCTGGCTCAGAACTCTACCAAGGGCAGCTGATATACACTCCATCACCTATCAAGGACAATGGCTGCGAGGGCTATCTGGGAGTTCAACAGACTTACTTACAAACACACACATCCACACACACACATGCTCATAGCTATAAACACACCTCTTCACCACCTCCGCTGGCTCCCCTTGTATTGCCCCCTGGTACGGTAACCTAGGTTGGATGCGATGAGCCAGGTGGCTGCGTCGCTCACTTGGGCAGCCTGTGCTGCGACCCCCCCCCCACTTTTTTATATATGATGTTGTTTGTATGTTTCTTTTTTGTGCTATGGTTTTTGTAATTTCAAACTGTATCCTGTCAGGGGTAAAGTGTGAAATATGACTTTTTTTTTCACTCCTCTTACCTAATGTGATTCTTTTTCTAATACACCTGTCTACCCATGTATGCTGTTTGTTTGTTGTTCTCTTGGACAGGCTGTACTGAAATGTAATTTCCCCTCTGGAGAACTAATATTATATATATAATATAATAATAATAATAATAATATAATATTATATATATTATAATATTAATAATAATAATTAATAATAATAATAATAATAATAATAATAATAATAATAATAATAATATAATATTATATAATATTCTTCTTCTTTTTCTTCTTGCTACTAAAGCCATTAGTAGTAAGCAATGTCACTGGAATTATTACAGTTTTATGGTGTCCTGGTGAAAAACACTTGAAAAAAACATTATATTTGCTAAGTTGTTACCAGTTTTAGTTAAATCCAAATGCCCTCAAAAATCCACTGTCTGTGATGAAAGTTTAATTACTGAGGCAAACTATTGCTCAAAAAACCCCTGTGGTGATATTGACAGTTGACCATAGGTCTCCACCATAATTTTTGATATTACAGTCAATTATGTTCAGGTTGAGAACGTTTTTTATGCTAATTCTTTTTTTGGTTGATCTACTCATTTCAAGTAAGACTGTACCTAAAATTCAGTGTTACGATGTTTTTTTTTTTTTAAAGCAACTCAGTTTGGAAACATTCATTAGTTCCATTCATTAGCAATAAATGCTCCATTCCATAGTTTCTGAGAAAATTAAGTTCCTTTTTAAATTAGTGTGGACAGTTTTTAATCTAAGGTGATATTGTGAAAACTTCTGAGCTTGATCTATTCTTCTGTGTTTGAAACAACCTTGAAACCCTCCCCAAAAGTTGACTAGAAATGTTTGACATTTCTGGCCAGGTTTTAAAATCATATAAAACTGCTGAATGGAAATTTATCTCCAATCACTAACTTTGAACTTCTTCTTTCACCTACTACTTTATCTATCAGAGAGAAATGTTTCAAAGGTCACAATTGTAAGAAATGAGGTTTCAAGATGTATGCAGGTCACTGTAAAGAGGCTTGAGACATTTTTTTCTGAATATCTTTAAATGTCTGAACTCTTCTGCTTTTTTCCTCTTCTTCCATCTTGTCTTTCTGACCCAATATCTTGAGTTATTAGACAGAGCTAAAAAAAATAAAAAAAAACTGCAGATCTTGAGAAACAGAGACTGTGACAACTCTTGACATAGATAATATATCACTCTTCAGTTTATGTGTCACAGTCAATCAAAGCTGTAATTGATGGAATCAATTTAACTGAGCTAATCAAGCTGTTTGAATCTGGCAATGATTCTTGTAATTAATCACAGCTGCTTCAAACTAAGATATGAAATGTGATCTGACTAGAAATGAAGAGTCAGAATCCAAATAAACATTTCATTCTGTCGGATTCCGAAGAATTTGGTTTCCCCCAGTTGAATCTGTACTTCATGAGAGAGCCTGCCTGTTTTTTTGCTATTGTTCTGTTTTTTGCTGAAATAAGTACTGTTTTGTACTCAATTTTTGACAGGGGTGCAAACTAATTAGTTACATTTACTCTTGTTACTGTAAATCAGTACAATTTGTCTGTACTTTGTACTTTTTTAAGTAGTGTACAAAACCTGAACTTTTGCTTTTACTTCAGTGTGTTTTGAGTAAAGTATTTTACTCAGCTACATTTGAAATCATATTCATCAATGAGTAAAAACACCAGAAATAATGGCATTGATCCTTCTGCTGGGTTAATAATCAGATCCCATGGTCTTGCATCAACTGGAAGACAGAGGCACTAGAAGAACCCATCAAGTATAGTTCAAGTTAACCTCTGAGAAGAAAACTTACAGTCGTACTTAAGGCACCAGTTTTAACTATAAGTATGAGAAACGAAACAGTTTTATCAAACAGTGTAAACTTAGTTTGGTTTACGTTAAAGATTATGATCATATAAATATTTTGAATAATATTTGGTAAACAGATGTAAACAGTGTCAGTTTTCTCTGGTACCTGTGATTATAATTTGTATCGGCTAAAGCTAAAAACAGAGGATCAGGTACTTAGCCATGGAGTCGGTTATTTAAAACTATTAGATAAGAGGTGAATATGTTAATATGTTGGACAAAGGACTGGATGAAGATCAGAACTGCCAGTTTCTGCAGGAAAGGAAAACTACAGAGAAGCTTGATAGATGTAGTGAAGGATGCAGAGGGTTTGGTGCGACAGAGAAGGATGCTGAGATGATCAGCTGTAGAGAATGAGAAAGAGAGCAGCTGACAGAAAATATTAGAAATTTATGTTCCATTAAAATTACACATAATACATCCCAAATAATCATGATGTCATATGTTAACATATTTTATTTTGTGTTGCATCTTTATTTATAAAGGTTCTCCTTTAATTAAAAAACAGTTTGAGACCAATATGTTCTAATTTCCTTTGTGAACTTTCTTCTGCTCATGAAAAAGTAACTACATAACTTTTACTTAAAGTAAAATTTTAATGTGGTACTTTTTACTTTTACTTGAGTAACATTTTACACTGGCAACTTTACCTGTATTTAAGTAAAACTTGACCAAAGTCACTGTGCTCTTTGAGCACATTATTTTTGTACTCTTTGCACCTATGGTTTTTTGATACTAAAAAAAACTGATCTCATGATAAATCACTTTTAGACTTTTTTCACCTTTAACATGACATGTCCTATACAATTAAACTGAAACAAACAAATATGGTGGGTGTGAAAAGTACTGAAATATAAAAGCAGGTGGTGAAAAAACCCCATTGCATAAGTGTGCATAAACTTGTACTTAAGTGAAACACCTCATGATTTAATTTTGGCAATCAGTCTTCAGGGCTGCAAAATATATAGTGAATATATCATGATCGCAATATCACTGTCAAATGACTGTTTGGACAGCAATAAATGTTAGCTAATATATTCCAAGTGTTATGAACTTGCATTTTCCTTTCTAATGTAATATTGAGCCAGGTGGACAGAGTGTCATGGCAGCAGATATTCACATCGGATACAAATGATATTGCCCAAAATGCCAAAGGTCACACAGTGATGGAAGCACTGACAAGGAAGAGATAAAAGAAGAAAATAGGGGTATATGGCAACTGATATCACCATTGCAAAATTTTCTAATGTTGTACAGCCCTAACAATAAGAATACCTCAAATACAGACTAAAACCGTACTTGTAACGTTGTTACGTTGTAACAAAAACAGGTGAGTGGAGGTTAATTGTCAACAAGATGGTTGGAGTGCAGCAAGTCATTTGTAGAAAACTCTTGCATTTTTTTCTTATCGGAATATGTATCACAGGGTTAGAAAAAAAAATCGCAATGTCGTTTTTTTTCCAATATCGTGCAGCCCTGCCATACGTTCTTTCCGAATATGATGAACCTTGAAAAAAGTTCAGCTGTGAGCTTTTAGATTAAAACAAGACTAAATGTGGATTTATTTATTTATTTATTTATTTATTTATTTATTTATTTATTTTAAAGCTTGCTTGTCAGCAATGTTCTTCCCCTTGTTTTCTTTGAGTCTTATTTCAGCTCCATAGAGTTAATTATTCACTTTCCCTCAGCCTGTCAGCTTGCTTTCTTCCAGAGCTGCTCCCAATGACCAGATTTTCTCACCTGCATCCACAGTCATTCTCCACTCCTTCCTCAATATATAAGCTCACTGGTTTTCATTGGTTATTGCTGGATACTTCTCTTTCACTCCCTGGTACTCTACTCATGCTTCATGTCCTGTTCCTCTTGTGTTTCTGTTGTAAGTTTTATTATTTCACTATTAAAATTCCACAATGATCCTCACAAGCTCCTGTCTGAATTTTGGTTGTGCTGGAAACCCACACCAGATGACAGACATGGGCTTCTTTGTCTTTGTTCATTGTACATTTATGGTTTTAGGTGTTATCCGAGAGTGTAACATGCACTATACCTTTTATGCTTTACTCACAAATTATGATGCAAATGCAGTAATTGTGTGTGTGTGTGTGTGTGTGTGTGTGTGTGTGTGTGTGTGTGTGTGTGTGTGTGTATTAATGTTTTCAATTTCAAATAGTTCCATGTACATATCTGGGACAATAAGGGGACAGCGCTGGAATATCCATGCTGTGTTGCCCAGTCTTGCTTTGTCACAATGAAAATGTTTCATTACCACTGGTTTGCACTTAGTATCTTGTAGCCCTCATTCAGATTCACTGTAAGGTCCTACTTGTTAATGACCATAGTTCCAAACTAAAAAAAGTGTCTTTGAAAAAAATCAATTTTGGAATTTTACAAAATGCTTGAGTAAAAAAAAGCCATTCACAATTACCGTTAGAGTGCCAGAATAATGAGATTATTATTATTATTATTATTATTATTATTATTATTATTATTATTACTTAGTTTTTACTTTCTTCAAACATGTGTTTAACATGTGTTAACGTGTTAACATGTGTTTCCTTTGTATTTGGTAAAATTGTGTTTTAAAATATATGGGAATTAGTCAAAGATTTTCAGTGTC
This sequence comes from Anableps anableps, assembly GCA_014839685.1. Lineage (NCBI taxonomy): Eukaryota > Metazoa > Chordata > Actinopteri > Cyprinodontiformes > Anablepidae > Anableps > Anableps anableps. The sequence continues at coordinate 32,972,921 of CM026066.1, forward strand.
CATTCACAAGCTTCTTATTATAATTTTGCTCCCTTTGAAGCCCATTTAGGTACAGATTTGTTTTAGTGTAAATAAGCTTCAGCCAGGATCTTCAACAATACTCTGGCTTTTGTTCTAGGGTTGATGCACACATTTCTCACAACAAAAAAATCTGTTGACAGGACAATTACTAATTGTGAACTACAGATCTGACTTTTGTGGAAGAGAGGCAAGAAAAAGTTGTTGTTGAAAGACAGCTAAACAGGCTAGTTTGCCACAAGCTATGTGGCAGACATCAGGACAGGTGCTCAGGTCAGATGAAACCAAAATAAACTGTTCTGGTCTGCATGCAAAGTACAATGTGTGGTTAAAAGTTGACACTGCACGTTTCTGAAAACAAATTTTGCAAGGTGCTGTATGGTATAGATATTTCATGGTCAGGCGCTAACTTTGGCATTCAAATTAAGTGGAAATATGCATAAAGGTGGGTTCACATGTTTTGATTGAAGAAGATGACTGTATGCCTTTGTATGAACTGAACGTGTAGGGTGACCCTCCCAGAGATTCGGGAGGCTGCACATCAGCCCTGTTTAGTCCACTTCAATCAAACTCTAGTTATTTTGCCTTGAAAGTCCGGTTCATTTGGGAAGGCGTGAATGCGTAATTGAAGTCTGATGTGGATCAAAACAGCAAACTCTGGTCCGCCTACAAATCTAGGTTTGGGCATGGTTGAAGTGAACTCTGGTGTGGTTCGAATGCATGTGTGAATACCAAGCAGACCAGAGACCGCTACAAAAGCATCAAGTGGTCTACAGCACAGGACGTTCTGGGTATATACAACCAAAATGAACACGCGTCTAGTGCTAGCAGGAGAAATGACTTGTGGTCAGACATGGAGTGAAGAGTGTTTGTTTGACACATTTGTCAAATACACAAGAAAAATTCTACAACCACTAAAATCTGATACCACTCCATTTTTGTTTACAGTTTGTAAAGATGTTATTTGCACTCAGTGTCTTGTACAGAGGTTTTTGTGTTGTCTCCTTCAGTGGTTCTTGGTGTAGCACCGCCACAGTTGAGGGGGTAAAGAGGTTGATCAAAGGGTTTGGTTCATTTGACACAGTGCAGTGTGAAAGCGAACTGAACCCGCTGAAAATGTAACAAATGTTGCAATTTTGGTCCCCAATCAAATTAAGTTTACCAAACTATCAGGTGTGAATACATCCTAACATGCGTATGTTTGATTTAATACAGGTATACTTTTGTAAAAGAAAACAGGAATCATGTAGTATTCTAATTATTTCTAATCAAAATAATAATCGCTCACCTCTGTAAGCAAAAACAGATAAGGAAATACATGCCTTTTGCCTTTAGGCCTTAATCATTCAAAGTGCTTATATTTTATTCTTTATTATTTTATGCATTGAAATAAAGAATGGTCTCACCTCTTTTTGATGCTTAAAAATGGTCTGGGATGACAAGGAGAATGCAGCCAACATGCATAATCATGCAAGACTGCTGGAATTAGCTTTAGCAATGGGAAAGGCTAATGTTCAACTGATTTAGTTGTAAAATTTGTATTCAAATAAGCCGGTATTTAGATATCATATAATAAATTAGGAGCACCTTGTAACCTTTATATTTAGTATTTTTGACTTTTTAAACTACTGGTTCAAAGACTAAAAAATGTTGTCTAAAGTATTTAAGTTTTGATTTTGTCAAAATGTTTTAGCTTGTATTCACTGATACATTTGCTGACACCAGCAAATACCACTTCTAATATCAGTTTTCTTAACAAGAGCCATTAGCTGATGATGTTTAATGCAGATAGTTTAAACATTTCTATGAAAGACTTGAGAGTTGTATTTGGTTCTGAACATACAAATGAAGAATGCTTTTGTATCCTGAGAATCCATGTTTCTGTGTGCTGGCCCACTCATTGTATGTTCATGAATGTGCATGTTCTATGCAACTCAACTGCCAAATTCATTAAATATGCATTACTCAGCCCAATTTGGAAATTAGCCCTCCCTCCTGTGGAGTAATGAAAAGATGAGTTGAGTACCAAAATATCTGAGACAGAAACAAATCACAATGGAAGATGAATAAATGGAAAAGGCAGTTTTCTGAAGCTTAAACAAGCAGTCTTTAACACGACTCCGTTTAACTAAACAATTGTGGATAGTGAATAGTGAATGGAAGTTAAGTGTCAATGTTTGTGTTACACGCAGTTTTCCCACATCAATAAAAAAAAAAAAAGATTTTCTCATACAGTCATAGTTATCAGTTCTATGATCTTAATGTATGAATGGTCTTGTCTTACCCTAGTTAAACCCAATAATATTTAGTCAGGTTAGGCATTTGCTTTGTAACCTGTTGCCTGGCTTCAAATCGTGGCTTGGGGTCTTTCTGCATGCAGTTTGCATTCATGTGTGAGTTCTCATCAGGTGCTCTTCCTCCAACATTCCAAAAACATGACTGTTAGGTCAATGGGGCTTTCTAAATTGTCCTTAGGCATGCATGTGTGCATGGTGCATGTGATTCCTGTGTGTCTCTGTGTCATCCTGTACCAGGGTGTACCCTGCAATAACCCTACAATTATCACAATCACAATAATTAAATATAGTAGCTCAATAGAAATAACTCCATGTCGCTCTCTTTCGGTCAGGAAGAATTCCGTAGATTTGTTTAATTATGTGTACACTGTTAAAGCAGAATTAAAATGTGTGCAGAAAGCAGAGAACTGCACAGCCTTTTACCCTGAGTCTTACATAACTTAAAGAATAAAGTTCAGCTAAAAGGGGGATTTGCTAGCAAGAAGACATTGCATGGCTAGCATTGTTTTAATGTTGGTTTGTTTTTTTTTTTACTTTAGTTTGTTGAAATTTGAAAAATGTTCTTTATATTTTGCAGTACTTGTAGAGGCCTCATGTCTTCTCATGTGTGCAGAAAGGTTACAAGATGTTCACTGATTCATGACGTATTTCTGGTAAATCCCACAAAGGGGAAGCTGGTATGAAAAGCAGTTTACACCAAATTAATGCAAAGATAGCTTGTAATGACACACAGCAGGTTAAAGCGTCACCTGCTTGTTTTTAAAAATACACAAAGTTTGAATTTTTTTTATTGATACGGCAGCGGTTTAAAGGGAGGGGGAATAACTCCAGCAAGCCCAATAGTCACAGACCTGTGTGGTTACGGCAAGTCATTTATGTATTTAATAAATAGTCTTGACATTCCTGTTATTTTGTATTGTCACATTTAAAGAAGTAACTCAGTTCTGTTTTGCTTTTAGCACATGATGGTAAATCTAAATTAATAAAAAAAAAAAAAAAAAACAGAATTGAACTTGTTTATTTTTCTGTTTGGTATGTAGCCAAAAAGAAAATGAACTGTTTCATTCAAACTGTTTAATTTTGTTTAAAAGAGGTATATAAAAAAAGAAAGAAAAACAACAACAACTAAGAAGCATTAGATTTGACTTCTATATTTGTTTCTTCTTGATGTTACTACCAAATTGGGACCCAAAAACATTGTACTGATACAAATGTAGCGGTTATTTCAATGAATTCTTTAGATAAGATCTGACTCAAAGTTTGGTCAGTCTAGTCCCAAAACATTAAGAGAGTAAAAATGACAAATTTGAAATCCATTTTCCAGTGCAGTAGGAGACAAATAACATAAACCAGATTGTACAGAGGAGCAACTGTTGAGAGATGGAACAACAAATTTTGGCTGGGATTCAGCTGATCAGATGCAAAATATACTGAGCCACTTTACTTGTTGGTCAAGTTTCTAGTGCTAATATTTTGAATACACTTGAAATAAGACAAAACTAACTTACAAGTAACTTTTCAGCAGATATAGAAGCTTGTTTTCAGTAAATAATTCCTTAATATTGATGAAAAAGTTCTAGTTATAAGTGAAATAATCTGCCAGTGGAACAAGACATTTCAATTTATATGATTATGGCAGATTATTTTCACTTATAGAAAATACTTTTTATCAATATTAAGGAATTATTGATTTAAAACAACAACCTATATTGTGTTGAAAAGTTACTTGTAAGTTAGTTTTATCTTATTTCAAGTCTATTCAAGATATTAGCACTAGAAACTAGACCAACAATACGTAAGATTTTGTGTGTTTGCAGGGCAAGTAATGATCCAAAACCAGATGGATGATTTTGTCTGCAAAACTAAAGACGATGAGAACAGCTGCTTAGTGACAAAGTTTCTGGCGTAAAAACAGTCAATATTCAATTTTAAAAAGCTTGCATAGTTAGAAGGAGTGTCATAGTTCCGGAACGCAGCAACAAACAAACAAAAGTAGTTTTACACTAAAACATGACAGTAAAAAAAACAAAATGAACAAATAAAAAGAAAAACAGACCAATAACTCTCTGGGAATCAAAATGAAAAATATGGATGGATTTGGCGAAAAGGAAAAGAAGATGAGAGAGGGAGGGAGAAAAACAGGAGGTTCCAGATGGAAGGTTTGCATTGCTGGGGCGAGTTGCCGAGGAAGTCATTAAGCAGCCATTTCATCTGCGTCTGCTTGGCTAGCGAGAATTCTAATTGCATCTGAGGAGAGGAGAGGAGAAATGCCAAAGTACATTTAGATCAAAGATAGAAGACACCAGAGAGCCTGTAGACACCAGACCTCCCTTCATCGCATCCTCTCACACTCTGGCTCGCTATCCAACTCTTTATCCCACTCTCTTCTCCACTTTTCCCACTCACTCTGTCCCCACTCTCTCTCATCTTTCCCCTTATTTTCTCATTTCCCTTTCGTATTCTTCATGGTTTCCCCTCCCTACTTTATTTGCCATATTTCCCTGATTCTCCTATTCACCACCATCCTTATCTCCCTACCTCTTGATTTCCTCCATTTCTTTCACAGTAGCAGAGAGTGAGTGGGTAGTGCATATCCATTGGCTCATATCCCCCCTAATGGCTTTAAATACTGTCACACATCACAGTCATTAGGAACACAAGTGATTCTTTATTTCATACACTTTGGAGAGCTAAGAAGCCATAACACCCACTCTCCTCCTCTTACTCCCCTTATCCATCTTTTTTGTCTTTCACCTCCTCTTTTATTTCTCTCTTACTCCCATTTTCCTTCATTACTGTCTTTTCCAGCCCAATTTTCCTTTCGACTGCCACTGATATGTGTTTTTCAGTGCTGATCAGGAGAGAAAAAAGGCTCTTATTGTGTTTAATGATTGTGTGGGGTAGTGTAATTTTTGTTGCTTCTATTATGAATATGTCTGTATAAAGTGGTAGGGTTTGCATTGGTCTGAGTTGTGTTTGGTTGTCAGTTATTTTATAAGTTTCCTTCAAACTTTTGACTACTCCAGAAGTTTCAGAGCTGGAAAGGGCAATTATGGGTTTCCTGATGTTAAATTAAGAAGGTTTTAGTGTGTGTGTGGGGGGGGAATTTGGGAGGGGTATTAAAACTTTCAGCAATGCGTTGTAGAGAACTGGCTTTCCACTTTCACCTTACAAATAGTTATTGCATCTTGCTTTTAACCACCGAATAGGGGGGTATGGTTGATGGGAGCTTTAAAAGGGCGGCAGGGGTTTAGCGGGGATTATTGTGTCCAAAGCACTTCTAGCTTCTGAGCAGGAGCCATTAGAGTCATTTGTGCATTACAATGGAAAAGTCAGAGTGCAGCTGTAGTTTAGCAGAAAAGCAACAAGTGGAGCTTCTGCAGCAGCATCCAGCTCAGCACAAACACACCTACAGAGGTAAAGTGGCACTTTGTAATGGCATACTGCTCGAGCTACAGTTAATCTACTCTGACACCAACACAATCAGCAAATCGTTCCAGGTCCATTCATTTCCTGCTGAGATGAATGAAACAGGAAACTTGGCTGTCAAGGCTACACTCTTCATGATTTGCATGCAAAAATAGCTCGACTTTAGACCAGATTTTATTTGGTTTCTGTCACTGTGTCTGGGAAATTAGGATCACCATACAATGACTGCAACAACTAGTAAAATTAGGTAAATAAAACATTAGGGTGAACTACAGGTCAAGTACTTTTTTGATATAAATACAGAAATGCTGTAATGACAGAGTTTCCAGCTGACAATAATATTTCTGGTATTATGCATGAGGGAACAGTGGAGATGGCGCAGAGTAAAACATCTCAACATTCAGATTATAAAAGCATCAATAATAAGTGGAACTTTATCTGAACTTTGCAGATCTCGAGTTCAAACCTTGGCGATAACATTTCTCCTTTTTTTCTTCAGTTTTAGCCCTCTGTTATAGGTTGATTTATTGTGCCTATTTAATGAGCTTAAAGCTAGATTTTGATCAAAATTAGAAGGATTCTGGTTAAGCTTTACCATTAAAAAGAAGCAATATACAACTGACTAACATCTGCTGCAGTCACAAGTCTGAGCTGCCTGCAGCCTACACCTGAAAATAACAATGCTGTGTAAAGTTTTCTACTGTATTTTATCCAAATCATAGTGCATGAGAGAAATGCAACATTTAAAAGTGCTGATTCAGATTTTGTTCATTTTACCTTTTTTGTCTGTGGCTGTAAACTGACTGAGAGGATCACGTTGAGATGAAACAACTTTGAAATCCAAATCAGTCTGTGGTGCACTGGGATGAGCTGGTCTTTTACAAGAGACAACATTAGTGAATGTTGATTTTATTGTGCTTTATCACAGTATTAGCAGGTTAGTGCTTGTTTTTTCAATCATGTAGTTTCTTTTGATGATATTTTTGCTTGTGATGGCGGGATTGTAATGTCTTCAGAGGTTTTGTAACTTATTTTTGGGCAACACACTGTTAATTGGCAGATTTTTTTTTGTTTAAATATAACAAATAAATGGTTTATTGCACCAGTAAGCTAACTGCCATAATATTTCTTTGATTTGTGTTTTGGCAGCTGTTGAGTGCTACCTTTCCCCATCTCTGACTTCTTTGAATTTGGATCCCCACCATTTATATGCTGGAGCACACCGGGTACTAGGAGACTCTACATTATTTCAAGGTGTACAACAAAGGACCTCCTCCATCAATACTACAGTATTGACATAGAAATGATCTCTTTTTTACAAGACTTTAAATTATGTACCATAAAGTGTACAAAACCACAAATTCCACCATGTAACCATGTCACAAACAAAGAAAATAGGCACAGTAGAGAAGCTGGTTAAAAATAAAACTAAGTATGCCTGTAAGACAGCTTGGGGACAATGCCCAAACTTTAAGAATCTTTGACTTGGGAAAATACCATATTGCATCTCTGTTTTAAGCTAGCACATTTTTCTTGGCACAAGAGGCCTTTATTGTCAGTCACAAGACAAGAAATAGACAGAGAAAGAAGGTGGAAAAACATGCAGCAAAGGTCTCATAGTTGGGAATCAAACTCAGGACGGCTGTGTTGAGGACTACAGCCTCTATATATGGGGCGCTCGCTTTACCTCTACACCACGCAATGCCCCAGACTTATTTTTTTCTTTTGAAATGTTAAATATGTTGTCAAAAATTGGAATGTACAGTTTAATCTTGTACCTGGTAGAGTGGCTGACCAGTGCAAACACAGCATACGGCGAAATGCGCTGCAAACACATGAATGATGCAAATTTCAAAATACAAAAACACAAATTCAACAGAAAAAAGCTGCAAACAAAAAATGCTGCAATCACAGAGAATAGAAGCAAAAACCACAATTAACAAAACAAATGCAAATGAAAAATGCTACAACCACAAACAAAATGCTACAACAACAATTAATAGAAGCAAAAGGGAAAATGTAAAAACAACTGCAAACCACTTGGGGGAGTCTGGAGTTGGTAATATTACCTATATAAGTATCCTGATGTTCAGTAACATTGTAAAAGACTCCATGTTTCAAAAAGACAAGTAGTATAACATTGTTTTCTTCCTTCCTTCCTCCTTCCTTCCTCCCTGCCTGCCTCTTTCTTCTGGGCATCCCATTAAATCATGACATCCTGTCTTTACCACAGACAACTATATATCTATGGTCTTTACTGAGAATCTGGTCCCATACGATTTGTTGGTCAAGTCCCCCTAGTGGTCTGGAGCACTTCCATTTTATGGGGCAAGTTTGCAGCATTTCATACTTGCTGTTGTTTTTACTAATTGCAGCATTTTCCCCCTGTTCCTATTCCTGTGGTTGCAACATTTCATTTAAGGTTGCAGCATTTTATCTGTGGATGCAGTAGTTTTCGTTTGCATTTGTTTTGTTGTACATATGCATTTGCCTCTGTTTTCGTGATTGAAGCATTTTTCTGTTGCATTTGTTTTTTTGAATTTGTGTGCTTTGGAGCTTGCATCATTTATGTGTTTGCAGCTTCTGCTGCTGTTTGCTGTCGACACCTGTTTGCGGCGCGTTTCGCTGTTTGCTGCACGTTTGCACCTCTCAGCCACTGTGACCTGGAGACCCCCATTAGAAAATTTGCCTTATATAATGCATACATCTATATTTTGAAACTGCCAATTTTGTCTCTGTGTTGATTATTTACTTTTGAGCAAAAAGACAGGCACAAGTAATCTTTTCTATATATAAAAAAAGACAAGAATAAGTTATTTGAAATAAAAGATGAGAAAGGTAATACCACTGGAACTTCTAAAGGCAGAGAAATAAAAGATTTTTGTGAAGTTTTTAAACCAAAGATTGTAAAATCATCTGCTTTTTGTCTAAAGCTAAGGTGCAAGGAGACAAAAAGAATATAGAAACTTAATAGTAAAGTAGAGATGATGTTAAATACAACATTTTATTTATAAACATAATACAAATGTATTGAAATTATGTCCATAAGATGTTTTCTAGTGCTAAGACAAATAACAGAGGTGATTTTGAAGTCTGCAGCTTGCTGACAGTGACTGAATTATTGTGGATAATCACGATCTAATGTGTTAGAGAACAAAGTGTGTTGTGTGAAAATATGAAAATTAGACAAAGATATGTGTGCTCCTGTTCATTGTGTGAAAAGTGCTGGAGCCTGAAATTTGTTAACAAATATCAGAGAGGTGTTATTTTCTTATGTAAAACCAGTTTAACACATTATGCAGAGGTGTGACAGAGATCAAGCTCCTGGCACAGCAGAATTAAAACATCTTGTTAACAAACTCATCATGTTCATTCTTTCATCCTGCTGATTACAGCAGGATGAAAGAAGCATGTCTACAGCTTGGAATGGCTCAAATAAAGCAGGCAGAGGAAGAATGCAGAGAGTTGAGAAAGAGAACAGGTGGCTGGAAAAGGAAGATGATGTGAATGAAAATTGTAGAACATACTGTACATGTAATGTATAAGAGGAAAATTGGAGGACAAGAGTGGAGGAGGCAAACACATGTAATAACAAAACTCTTCCATCTGTGAAATAGTAAAACATATGCTGGTTTAACATTTTTCTTTTCCTTTTCCCTTCCCTTTTTTTTGTTACCCTGTTCCAGTAATGTTACTTGAAGGCAAAAAAAAAAAACCAAACTGTGCAGCAAAGTGGTATGATGTCTTTTTATATTCCTTCATGTGCTATGTTGTTTGATAATATCAAATTAAGAGCACTTCCTGTTCTGTCCATTTAGAAAGAGAGTCATTCTTCAGATTGCTTTTGATAAATTATAAATCAGGTCAGTTTTTGAACAACAATATAATGTAATTTTAACTTAAACTTTTCTGACAAGTAAACAGATAATGGCTTTTAATCCTTTGCTTGGACATCATTAAATTTTCCTTCAGAACTCCAGCATTATTTACTGGTGTAGTGCCTCTATTAATTTGTTTTTGAGAGTAAAACTTCTATTTTTCAAGAGTCTTTTCACATCTTCAAATGACAGTTCTGCTATCACTTCTGTGGCTCGCACAATATTTTTTAAATACTAATCCCTATATTCCATCAAAGAAAGGAGGTGTGATTGTTACGGTAATCCACCAGGATCCCTAATGGGCAGAAGTGAAAGAGAACGCAGGATTAGCGGGCTGCAATGGCTAATATACTCTGTAATGAGGAAGTTAACAGCGTAAGTGATGGCAGGATTATCCAGGTCTTAGCTGAAAACTTGACAAAGGCTACACATGACTGACAGATTGCGCATAACTGGTGGAGAGTGTGCTGTGAGGATCCAACTGGGAAAAGAGAAAAGAAAAGAAGTAAGAGAAGGGCAATGGAGTGAGAAATTGGAGCAAGAATGAACATTTTTCCATCATTTAGCAAGGACATTTGAGATTTCAACAATTTGACTCAAGCATTGTTCAACAGTAACTGTAAGGGACAAAAACACTTAGGTTACATGTATTTGACAGGCTTTACAATTTTTGTTAAACTTGTCAAACATCAGTGCAAATCAAATATGATGGGAGATATATGTACTTTTTATCATACACATGCTGTTTTGGTAGTGTTTTGCATCATACAGTTACAAAGTCGGTAGCAAGATTTTCTTTTCAGGCCAGACTAATCTGGGTTGTTATTATCAAGAAGATACAGCCATTTGAGAGTAGTGGTATGATTCAAGAATGGTTTACAGTAGTCTCACCACAATAAAACTGTTATTGTAATGATAACTGTTTCCATGGAAGGTTTTCATTGACGGTTTTTGGTTTTTATTAGGCATAACGATTAGCTGTGATGACGTACGGAGAACGGTGGGAGGGTTGTTGTGGAGGAGGAGTTACATAGCCAACTGCTAAGTGGGACCAGTGTCCAAACTGGCTTGGTGAAAATATACATAATGCGGTGTACTTGGAGATGGCAGCGAGGCAGCAAAGTGAATTAGGTGAGTATGGTTTTGAGCTGACTTGCATGAAACAACTATACTATTGTTTCTTGGATCACAGGATGGATTAATAAAAGCTGCAGGTACAAACTCAGCATATACAACTGCAAGGAAGAGACTATTATGTTTTTTTTTTTTTTTTTTTTTTTTTGTTTGTTTGTTTGTTTTAGTTTCCATTGTATTGTATTAATCATTTATCCTAAGGCTGTGGTGAATATCTGAGTTAAAACCAAAACCCATTATGAAAGTTGTGGAGATGACCATCACCTATCTGCTAGTACAGCAGTTGGCAACCATGGAGACTGAATACAGGCCAATGTATTATTGACCAAAGAGTTCCACTGATATCTTCAATTCAATTCAAATTCAAAAATAATTTATTTATCTCAAAGGGGAATTAAATGTTGATGAAATTCATTTAATTAAGGAGTTATTATAGATTGTGATGGCTGTGGGCAGAAAGGATCTCCTGTAGTGGTCCGTTTTACAACCAGTCTGAAGAAGCCTCTGACTGAAGAGACTGTTTTCCAATGACAGTCTCATGAAGAGGATGGTCAGGGTTGTCCATAATTTTCTTAATTTTATGCAAAATCCTTCTTTGCATAATCATCTCCAGAGGTTCTAGAGTCGTCTCCAGAATAGAACCAGCCTTCTTTATCAGGTTATTGAGCCTTTTTAGGTCTCTGGCTCTGATGCTGCTGCCCCAACAGATGATGGCAGAGGAGATGACGCTCTCAACAACAGACTTATAGAAGATCTGCAACATCTTGCTGCAAACCTTGAAGGATCTTAGCTTCCTCAAGAAATACAGTCTGCTCTGTCCCTTCTTATAGACGGCTTCACTGTTGAGTCTCCAGTCAAGTCTATTGTCTAGATGAACACCGAGGTATTTATATTCCTCAACCACCTCCACTTCTTCTCCCATGATGGAAATAGGGTTTGATCTTACCCTGTTTCTCCTGAAATCTACAGTCATCTCCTTTGTTTTGTTCAGATTCAAGATAAGATGATTGTTTCCACACCATGACGCAAAGCAGTCCACCAGCTCTCTGTACTCAGCTTCTTGTCCATCTCTGATACATCCAACCAGTGCAGAGTCGTCTGAGTATTTCTGTAGATGACAGGAGTCTGACTTGTGCTGGAAGTCTGAAGTGTACAGAGTGAAAAGGAATAGTGAGAGTACAGTCCCCAGTGGTGCTCCTGTGCTGCTAACTACCTGGCAAGACACACAGTCCTTCAGTTTCACAAACTGTGGTCTGTTTGCCAGGTAGTCATGGATCCAGGCAATTGTTGATTGATCTTGGGGAGGTTTCTCTCATGCTTGCACATCAAGAGATGTAGTGGTGTTGTTACCCTTTTTGTTGCAGTTTGATCTTCCACCTCATCAATAACATATGGATAAGAAAAATACAATTTTGTTTCATCACGCAGTTGTTAGTTTGCTTGTACCAGGTACTTGCTCATATTAGGTTGAACGTCCTTTAGCTTTCAAAGTTACCTTAATTTTTGTTGGCAAAAATCAAACAAGGTGTTGGAAAAAATTCATCTGAGAGTTTAGTCAAAATTGACTTAATAGCATTATGCATTTGAAGCAGTACACAGCATATCCATTATGCAAATCTTCAGTTCCACCTCATCCCAAAAAAGCTCTATTGGATTGAGATCTGGCGGATGTATAGGCCTTTGGATTACAATGAACTTATTGTCATGTCAAAGAATGCCGTTTTTGATGATCTGAGTTTTGTGACATTAAGGCTCCCACATACTTGGGCATATTGTACATATTCCTTGAGCCATGTGGACTCTGGTTGAGATTTCATAATTGAGCGTGCTGATTGTCTACAGTTATTGTGACAAATTCCTTCAATTTCAGTTTCCTCACAATTTGCTCCGGATCAATAAAGTATCACCTAATCTAACCAATCCGAATGGATAATAACAAGTTTGATCAATTGGGTGCCTAGCACCACTTCTTCTCCACCAGGGTAGCCACCACATTCCTGTCAGTGTGCCACAGAGAGTGGGATTCACGCTGCGCATCCTTGCGATTGTTTGCGCTGACACTCAACCTTGTCAGCTGCAAAACAGTTTGACGTTAACACTGTTTCCCCTGAACAGTTTAACTGTGTAACAATGAATATGTGTACATTCATAAAAACTGACCTATGAGCGGACGTGTCCGATAGACGTCCTCCTTGAGTATGTTTTGAGTCTGCCTCGAGTATGCACAAGCCTCCATGGAGTGAAGTATACCTGAGTATGTGGGAGCCTTTAGGCTTCTGGAAGTATCAATCAAAAGATTCGTAAATTGTGGTCATTATCGGATGGACATAGCCAGCAACAAGATTAACTGTTACTAAGGGCCTAAACTGCACCAAAAAATATCTTTGTCACTATTGCATGGCCACCACAACCTGAACCACTGGTACAGGGCAGGATAGAGCCATGCTTTAATTTTCTGAATGCCAAATGTTTGACTCTACCATCAGAATGTTGCAGCTGAAATAAAAACTAATTAGACCATGCAGTATTTTACAATTTGTAATTGTTAGATTTTGGAAATTTTAGCTTCAGTTTCCTGTTTTTGGCTGACAGGACTGGCACCCATTGTGGACTTCTACTGCTGTAGCCCATCAGCTTTGATGTGTTGTATGTTTAAAGAAAATGTTCTACATACCTTGCTTGTAACGAATAGTTATTTGTGACGCTCTTGTCTTTCTACAAACTTAAGCTAGACTGCCCATTCTTTTTCACATCAAAAAAGGCATTTACAGCCACAGTCTCCTAATTTCCTTAAAAAAGTCACTGATTTTGGTCCCAGAAATGCAAGAATAAACCCATAAGGGCTGATGACCATATAGCAAGCAAGAAACCTTGGTGTTGTTTTGGACTCACACCTAAATTTTAACAAGTGGTTACTTGTTACATACTAAAATTTACAATGTATCAATAACAATAGTCAAGTTTATTTGCATAGCATACTTCAGCAGCAAAGTAGTTCAAAGTGGTTTACACTGTGAAAACATCAATCAATCAAGTATACAGCAAATCAGCAAAATCATCGAGCAAATATAAATGCATCAAAATCATAAAGATCATCAAGCAAATATAATTTGAAAATATTGATCAGTGTTCCACTTACTACTAATTAAAGGCAACTCTAAACAGATGGGTTTTTAGATTTGAGGAAACTCAGTGTGTCGGCTGTTTTGCAGTTTTCTGGAAGTTTTTTCCAGACTAGTAGAGCATAAAAACTGAATAATACCTTTAACTTAAGTTTTTTTCTAATGCCCTTCCCTTCATGAGATACAACTTTAAGAAAACAAGATTTCTTTTCCACATCCCCTCTATAAGAACTGACTAAGAAACCTGCTGCACCTCCTTCATTACAGAATATTTCCTGCAATCACTGGGTTATTGTCGTATCACAGATTGAAGCAAATAGTGCGATTAAAGGCTTGATCCATTTTCCTCCCTGTGGACCTTTGCTTTACGCACTTGTAGAGATAATACGATTATATAGATTGAATGCTTTGGTAAATTATCTTTCAAACAAACAACCAAGTAATCCCTCCCCTAGTTCTCCCTCTTATCCCTATGAGACTATCCATCAGACCAAGACGTAATTTACAGTCATGCAATGTTCAATTATCAGTAGAACAATGTCTCAGTATTTTTTTTTTCTTTTGCAAGTTCATTCAAGCGAAAGGCTGAGGAACAGAGGAGTTACAGGAGTGAATTTATTGGCCTTTGTGGTGTATTGTTTTACTATCAGAGGAAATCACAAATAACATGTAATGAATTGTAGATGAAGCACAGTGGCAGTGTCTCAGTGACACAGTACTGTTTGGTATGGGGGTTATTTAAACTCATTTCTATAGCCGTGACATCTGTTTTTTTATAAGACTGATGTTTATTTTAGTAGCATACATATTTTAAAATATTGTCACTGCAGTACTGTTGGCTTGACTTCACTTAACCCTCATGTTGTTTTGGAGCGTGCCAATTCATAGTGCCAAATCATATTTCAGATAAAAATGTGATGCTGAACAATCAGAAAAAGTAAAATCTTATGATAAATGAATAAAACAGTAGATCAAAACTTTTTCTTTATTTATTTATTTATGGTGGTTGTGTTTAAGTTGATCCATGTACAGGCAAAAAACATTTTTGTTGTTGCTGTTTCTCATTTTTAAAATTAAGATTCATGAGAATTTATATTAAAAATGCACATCTCTTTATTTTTGCTTTAATTAGTCCTAATGAATTTCTCCAAAAATACATTTCTCTTAAAGGGACAGAGAAAACTATGAACTAGAGAAGACCCCCCTCATGAATTCTCCAGGAACCTTCAAATGAGCCAAATGTCCACACCTTTTCAGCAAAATGATAAGAAATTTGCAGAAAAAGGTAAATGTCTGCAAAATGAAGTTTAGGACATCTTAGCTTTTAAGTCCAATCAGTCGATGGAACAAAGCTGCTAAACTGGTTTTGGTTTGATATGGGCCTGTTTGGCTTGCACAGTCATAAAGTACAATTTCATTTTCTCAAATTATTTTCATAATCCAGTCTGTGCCTGCCATACAGGAAGAAACCAACAAAATAATACAAAATGATTTGACAAATAAAAAACCCACTCAAGGCCCACTGAGAGGGCTTGAACTTCTGTTTTAATGTTAAGATCCTGCCAGCACAAGCACCTGCTGTTTCCTATAATCAGTACTCATCTAAAGAGTGTTCACTTGAACAGGCCCTTATACTCTGTGGACCAATTAGAAGCCTACACTTGTGGTTTTCCCCTACTTTTTTTCAAGTTCATACTAATGACAGATGGCCAAACACAGAGAACAAGAAAACGCACCAAAAAAAAGGAACAAAAACAGTACCGGTTTATAGTGAGCAAGTGGATTGAGATGCAATAAAAAATTTAATTAAAAAAAAAATCTTATCAAAAAATACTTCAATCAATCTGAAAAAGGACTGTAAATCAAATACTATGTTCATTGTCCATTTGGAAGTAGAAAAAACTCATGATCTCAACTAACACTGCAAAACACTGTGTGCCTCATGTAATTATCTTAATGCACCATGATTAAAAATATATTTTTGGCTGGTTCTAATTCACATTAATGCTGAACACAGCTTACTAAAACAAAATACTTTTGGGTATTTTTGAAAGAAAATAATAAGAATATATGAAGTTTCAGTCATGAAGAATCCTTTACTTATTGACCTTCTGTAATTCATTGTATTTCCTTAATTATATTATTATATCGCAAATTCAGTATCAATATAAAAAGAAATGAAATTTTAAAAATTGCAATAGAGGAGTTTTTAAAAAATTATTTAGGCAGATTTCTTTAGAATTTCAAAGGTGTTTCAAAATGACTGTCATATAACCACAATTCCTCTGCTGAAAGGGTATTGTTAAGTTAAGTTAGTGGCACAGTGGTTGATCCATACAATAGTGACCACTACTGGTTACAAAATCATGATTCTCTTCTTAAATTACCCTTTCCCAGAAACTTCCTGTGTTAAAAATGTAAGAAAGTAGCTGAAATGTACAATTTATTTGATTTAGAGACATTTATCAACCAAAATTCTCAACAATAACCATCTAAATGTTAGATGGTTATCTTTTTTATGACTAATCATATAATTAAGAATAAGTTGATATATGATTAGTAACCTCTATAAAACCTGAAGTGAACAGGCAAGCTCATTGTCAAAACCTGAATTTCTTTCCAGGTATATCAAGATTGTATTAATATTAAGGGTGTAACGATACATCCAGCTCATAAGAAGAAGACGATACACAACATTGGGAGTCTATGTGAACCCAATAATAGTATTTATACATAGTCACATGATTAGCAGGTCTCATTGTTTGATCAAAAACTGTGAATAGCTGCGAGGGACATATTTTATTAGTTTTCTTTCAAAGAAAATGTAACCATTTTGTTGCCTTTAATCTTACCGCAGTGAAAACTGAATTAAAGTTCTTTTAGAAACATGTATAGCTGTATGCAAACATTTGAAAACATTACTCCCTCATGGCTTTTGTAAGGTTTTTTTTTTAAAACAGTAAAGAAGTATATTATAGACTTTGTGGTATTTCTGATTAAAAATAACAATGAAGTCATAAATTTTCTATCAATATTACTTTGTAGTAACTGCACTATCAGGCACAGTACAGAAATCTCAGTGTCTAAACATTTAATGTTATTGTGGTACAAAAATACATATAGAGACATTAGCATTTTAGCAGGATATATTAAACACCAGCCTGAATAGACAAGGCTATTCCTCCTGAGGAACATCAGGAGGACATTAACATTGCTTTGCTTCTTCCCAAGCAGGTTACAGGGTTATAAATCATGTCAAACAGCTTTTAATGGATAAAGGAAAATGGCACATTATCACTGGGCTAGTGTTGAGTTAAGCAGTCCCTTAGGAAACATAGACTTGTCTGTAGGAACTACAGATGTCTCTTCAGGATGGGTTTGTATGCCTGCATATAATACAGTGAGCTACACCAGCTGCCTTGCCAAAGCTGTTACAGCAAGTTCCCATTCATCTAAACAACACAGAATTTTAAGAATATTAACAATATTTTATACACAGCTCAGAAAGGGGTGAAAAAAACAGCTGATGTTCTAAAGAATAATTGAAAAGGTTTACACAGTCCATCCTGAACTACTGTTCAAGGTAAGTTTTAAAGACTACATTGAAGGCTGACTGAATGAAGTGAAAAACACATTTGCCACGTTGGGTGTAAAATGACTTATGACACTATAGTGGTCCGGGTGTGTTTTAACTCAGAAACATAGCCATCCAGATTTAGCACAAAGCTTTGACGTCCTTGCTTTGATGCTCATGCATTGCAGTAGTCTTACCTTTAAAGGAAAGCTCTGCATTGTACATCTTATGCATATTTAGCTTGCTAGCAGACAACAGTGTGGGCAGACAATAGAGAAAATACTGTCCCCTCCTCAGTTTTAAAAAAAAAACAAAAAACAAAAAATAACACTGATGTAGTTCTGTATGGCGTATCATATTGCATTTGTGATCAACACTTTTTTATACATGACATCACTGATTACATCAACTAATTGTTGCAGCCCTATTTGAGAACATGCGTTTTAGGGTAATTTGTAATCCCTAGGTGTCAACAAATACACAAAGAACTGTTAATCCTTTGTTCTCCTGTACTTGGACTATAATATACTGGTTCAGAATGTACCCCATCTTCATACAGAACAACTTACAGATAAGGCGCCACACACCAAACCCCATGATTATTGAATGCAGTGAGAAGATATACTAAGCAAAATTGATCATTTAACTTATTGATATTTCTCATTCACTTGTCAAGTCAAGTTTATTTGTATAGCGCATTTCAGCAACAAGGCAGTTCAAAATGCTTTATATCATGAAAACATAAAAACATCATAAACACATCAAGCAGTCACCGGTTGTGAAACCAGTAACAAACATTACATTTTGTCAAGTGCCATCATTAAAAATCACCAGTGCACGTCAAATATGTTGGTCAATGTTCCTGTTATTATGGGTCAAAAGCAGCTTGAAACAGGTTTTTAGCCTTGATTTAAAGGAACTTGGTGTCTCAGCTGTTTTTCAGTTTTCTGGGAGTTTGTTCCAGATTTGTGAAGCATAGAAGCTGAATGCTGCTTCTCCATGTTTGGTTCTGATTCTGGGGATGCAGAGTAGACTAGCACCAGAAGACCTGAGTGGTCTGGAAGGTTGATACAACAGCAACAACAGGTCTTTAATGTAGTTTGGTGCTAAGCCATTCAGTGATTTACAAACTAACAAAAATATTTTAAAGTCTATTCTGTGAGCTACAGGGAGCCAGTGTAATGATTTTAGGACTGTAGAGACGTGCTCTGTCTTCCTAGTTTTAGTGAGAATGTGAGCTGCAGCATTTTGGATCAGCTGCAGCTGTCTGATTGATTTTTTTTAGGCAGACCTGTGAAGACACTGTTGCAGTAATCAATGCCACTAAAAATAAATGCATGGATGAGTTTCTGTAGATCTTGTTGAGACATTATGCTGTGTTCAGAACGAATGCGATTTGAGCATCGGGGCGTCTGGTTTACATTCAAAGTCTATGGTGGACGCGCATCTAGGGGCATCGAGAAGCCTTGCGGCGCGTTTTGTACGTCAAGTGCAGCGCGTTTGGAAGCGTTTCATAGCGGTGAAAGCATTTGACATGCATCCATTGTGGCAGACGCTGGAGCAAGAAAATTTGAAGTTTTGCCGCTGGACGCGAGCATCAACCAATTAGAGAAACTCTACTATGTGACATAGTGGCGTATTTTCTGACGGGACAGAAGGACCAAAAACCCACCTACGACCATTTGAGTCGTAGATGTCATCTGTAGTCCTTTCTATCACTACAGAGACAGGCATAGAAAGGACCTTTCCGAGGGGAGGATTAGCGAGGAGTCGGGATCTCGGGTCAAAACATTGTTACCACGGTAAACATTTCCTCCCACGGTAGCCAAATCCCTCCAGCACAACGCTGAGCCGCTACGAGTTTCATACTGAAGAATTAATGTATTTATTCAGAGGAAATGTGCAGGAGGTGATGGAAGAATCTATGTGAATGAAACAAGTCAAGAGGCTCCTCCTGACATGCGTCAAGAGGTACTGAAGTGTCTGATTTTAAAGTGCACAAGCATCCAACTTGAGGCGTTGAGCACCTTTTTGACGCACAAAACACGTTCGGTATGAACGCAGTATAAGTCTTTTAATCCTTGAAATGTTCTTCGGGTGACAGAAGGCCGACTTTGTAACTGTCTTTATGTATCTCTGAAGGTTCAGGTTCGAGTCCATCACTACACCCAGATTTCACTAGTTTCTAGCTGTAATAAATGAAGCTGCATGCTGACTCCAGATCATTCCTCTTTGGGTCCAAAGATAATAACTTCAGTTTTGTTTCTGTTCAGCTGGAGAAAATTTTGGCACATCCATGCATTGATGTATTTTAAGCATCTGTTCAGTACATGGATGGATTTAGAGTCACCTGGTGACATCATAATGTAGAGCTGTGTATCATCTCGTTATGGTTATGGTAACTAATCTTGTTTCTTGTTATAACCTGAGCTAAAGGGAGCATATAGATATTGAATAGGAGGGGTCCCAGGATTGAACCTTGGGGTATCCTGCATGTGACTTTTACCCTCTCTGATGAGAAGTTGCCTATTGACACAAAGAAGTCCCTGTTCTTTAGGTAGGATTCAAACCAGTTTAGTACTGTACCAGAGAGTCCAATCTAGCTCTCCTGTTGCTTTAATAATATATTATTGTCAACAATGTCAAATACTGTGCTGAAGTCCAACAGAACCAACAGTGTGGTTCTTCAACAGTCTGTATTTATGCAGATGTCATTGCACACTTTGATGAGGGTGGTCTCAGTACTGTGGTGAGCACGGAAATTAGACTGAAAAACATCAAAGCGGTTGTGTGCAAAATATGTTGGAGAGATGACATCCATGTTAGATGAATAGTCTTATCTCACTGTCAGTGTAATGTATTCAGTACTACTGCAGCTGGGCTAGCCCTTTATGCATTCCACATGAATTGTTCCAATATGATTTTGCATAATCAATGTCATTAAACATCGGGTTATAATTACATACCCAAAGTATATCCAGGAAAAATCTGAAACATTTGTATCAAAGTTTCAGGTTTTGGCAACAAAAATCCGTTGTAGCAGAAAAAAGAAAGCTAACTTTAAAAAAGTGTTCATGCTCTTGTGTTATTGACCTCTTCTGCACAGCCTTTGTGAAAATGAATAACAGTTTTTAGCCGAAGCTTTTGGATTCTAGTGTGTAATGACGATATAGCTCTTCCCTAATGGACCCTCAGCCTTGACATACTGTATAGTGCCTGATTTACAAATCAATTCATTGATCAGTTACCTGATTGATGGCTCTTTGACCCTCTGGCTTTCTATGTTGAGTTTTTTTTTAAATCTGTCCAATTCTCTTTCATGCCTCTCTACATTTCCCTTTTTTTTAGTCTGCTCCAGTTTAGCTTTCTTGGTTCTCCTTTGTTTAAAACACTTATGTGATGCTTTCTTTTTTTTTCTTCTCGTTGTATCTCTATAAATAGTGTGTTGTCCAAAGATCAAAAGTTCTCACTCCTCTGTAGCAGCTACATATATATCTTAATTATGCTTGAGTGTAGTTTGCATTTTTTTAACTGAGAGGATGTACAGTTACTAAATAGGCTATAAATGGAAAACCTTGGAAATTTTAAAAGGTTACACAGAGGAGATATAGTCCAAGAGACACTTGTAAATCTGATCTTTGATGGGTTATCTGAAACACACTGCACCTCCCCCAACCACCTTCAACCATCCATCGTTGCAGCCTTGACATGAATAGGGGTGTAAATTGAAAGTGGCTTTGTGAAACAGGAATGGAGTCAGACAGTACTTTAACAGATATGGCTGTAAAAAATAATAAAAATACCTCAACGGATGAGGGAACTATAGGACTTACACCAAGCATGTTTGGAGAAGAGTGAGAAGAAACCAGCAACAAATAAGGTTTTACTGTGTAAAAAGAATCTAAACGAAAAGTAGAAGATGGTAGTCATAGATGGGGTTGGAAGTAAACTGAAATCCAGTTAGGTTAAAAAGTCCATGAGAAAGAGAAGTTAGGAGGAAATCTGTGCGTTTACGTCTATTCACCATAAATCGTAAATTGATTGCTGAGACCCTGTCAACATGCAAGCTCTCTGACTGACAGCTTAATGATTGGCACTTAGAGGGGAGGAACAGAGATGAGTGGGGTGCAGAGATGGATGGATTGATGGAAAGAAGGAGGACTTAATGAGCGGGGAAACAGGGTGGAGATTCTTAAGGATGGAAACACTTCAGGATGAGTGATTAAATGGATACGTCAGGACACATATGGATCTAGGGATAAATGAATTGCCTGAATGAGTGAGTACAGGAAAAGTCAAAAGTGCAGAAGTTTTTAAACCACATACAGTAGTAAAATTTGATATCGTCAGAAACTTCAACGAGATCATGGAATTAGTATCCATGACACTTCTGCTTAAAGCAAGTTTCTTATTTCTAAGTTTTTAATTCAATTCAGTTCAGTTTATTTCTTGTACATAGCAAAAGTATTCATACTTTTCTACATGTAGTTACATAAAACCCTTTATTGATACTGATATGCCTAAATATTATCTACTGCAGCACAATTCATAAACAGAGTTCATCTCTATTTAATTTAATATCAATAACATTTTTGTAAAGGCCTCAGGTTTATTAAAGAACATTATTCACCAATCAGCATCATGTAACTTTAATGAATATT
The DNA here is from genome assembly GCA_014839685.1 of Anableps anableps. Lineage (NCBI taxonomy): Eukaryota > Metazoa > Chordata > Actinopteri > Cyprinodontiformes > Anablepidae > Anableps > Anableps anableps. Next base: position 32,995,034 of record CM026066.1, read on the forward strand.
TCTCTTTTTTGCTTCTATGGAGCACTCTTCATGTTATGTAATCTTTTGGCGAGATATATTTATTTCGCTGCCACATTGGTGAAGCATCTATTGTGCTTGTAACAAAAAAGAATTAGGTGTACAGAAGGAAAACCAGCTGACACCAAGGCTGAACGACTGGTTACTTAATGCTACCAAAAAATAGCAGATAATTAGATTGTTGTTAGAGAGAAACTGTTTCATTTTGAAATGTGAATAACAACACCAAAGTTAATCAAGTGCAAGTGTGGAATAAAATATTCATAAAAAAAATGCACAGAAGGAAATAAATGCCAACTCTGCTATGTATATACTTGGGTTAATGACAAAGAACCAAGCAGATGTGCTGGCATCTGTAAGCAAAACAGCCAAAGGGCGACCTTTGACCCTTTTTAACATAGATTTTTAAGTATTCAAGTCTTATTTGAATTGCAGGGAGTCAACCCTTACATGTTTGAGCTTGGAATTGGACCCTGATGTATCATGATGGAGACTCCCATGGATGATAAGGCGAAAGTAAACGTTGATCATAATAGCGATTGTCTTCAGAAATTTATGTCTAGTTATGTCTAAACTGTCTGATCTATTTTCCAGAAAAAGCCTGACTAGTAGCTTTAAAAGCAAAACAGTGGGATTTTACAGGAGATATAGTACATTTCTTTAAAAAAAACAAAAAACAAAACAAGAGTCTGAGCAAAACAGGCTGGATTTCAAAAATCACCAGACAAAAATAAATGCATTTAGGTGCCCTTATATAAAAAGGGAAAACATTTCTGTTGTGAGTTGTAAGTTGGCACTTTGAAAAGCAAATTTAGAAGTTTAATTACCAACAACAGCTTCAAAAAAGATTACAAAAAAGAACAAACCTTCCCTTCTTTTTCTTTTGCATTTTTGTTTTTGCATCCTAAATGTATATGAATGTTAATGAAAACAAAGAACTTTGTCTTCAAGAGTACACACAAACACATATGCATACGTGCACAATGTATGCATTTACAAGAGTTCGCTCCTCCTTCATCACCGACAGATGAATTAGTGTGGCAGCAAAGACCTAAGTAACTCTCTAATTTCTTTTGGGGTTTTTTTTGTTTGTTTTTTTTTTTGTTTTGTTTTGTTTTTGCAAAATTGCAACCAACTCTTTAGTGGGAAAAAGGGACATACACCCACACAGAGGTCCGGATGAAATTATGAAACTTTATCCCAGAGAGACCACCAGGGAAAACTCAACTAAATCAATTCATATAATGAATGGCCAAACAGACTGCTGCCCTGTGTGTGTATGTGTGTGTTTATGGCCTTAGAGCAGTACACTTTCATAAATATTGAAGAGTTATCTTAATGCTTTCATTATGGTCCTGACTCACAATGGCCAAGCTTTGTCCTTTTGACTCTTTGTTAGAGGAAACTGGCCCTCTCTCAATCTCATCTGCTTATATTATGCTCGGTAGCCAGCTATACCTACTGCCCAGAATTAATGATAGCAAGAGAGAGGACCGTGTGTGTGTGTGTGTGTGTGTGTGTGTGTGTGTGTGTGTGTGTGTGTGTGTGTGTGTGTTAAGGTAAGATAGCAGGAAATGGGGGAAGGAAGGAGGAAAAGAGAGAGAGGGGATGGGATGGCTGTTGTGGTTGACTGGATGAGACATGCACACCAAAAACTATCTATGAATATATGTAAATATGATGGATGTGTTTGGGTCTAATTTTTCCAGCTGCCTCAGCTAACCCCATGTGAGGCACATCCTGATGAGAACTGTGAAAAACTCACTGTGATATTCGTCTTCCATCATAAGATCGGTTCCCGCTGCTCAGTTATTGCAGCTACTTTAAAAATGAAGCAATGAAATTTCCAGTTTTTCACTGCACGCTGGCTGAACTTCTGCTTCAACCCCCAGAAGGAATAAATGGGGGGAAAAAACAAATCAGCTTTACATCTCTGTGGAGCGTCAGGAAGTTCCGTGATGTGATTTGATAACTATTTGAGTTAAACTAATAGCCCACAACAATTTTTGATTTAAAGTATCATTTTACAAGCTCTGTGGCTCTGTTCATCCTCCAACTCTTACTGAAAAAATGGTCCTGTATAAAGTACATTTTAAAATTGCTTTTTTGTAATTTGTGTGTTTTATCAGTGCTAAGCAGTTAGAAAAAACAAATACTTTTTGAATGCAGAATTTGTATGACTGGGGATTGAAGATAATTGTGTTATTTAAAGAATAATACAAGACAAGCAACGAGGATTTCATTTTTATATGCTCACAGGGCACAGACATTAAATATAATTATATTAACTTTACTAAAGAACAGTATTTACAGTACAAATATGTGTAAGTACACTTAATATTTTCTTTTCTTTAAAAAAGACAGGTTAAAATAGTGCAAAATGATTGTTTTGTTTCACAGTAGAGTTGCTGACTACTCTGGTTGTAAGGTGTTTATTGTGTTCATCAGAGAGACAGTCTGGGGAATGAAACCATCTCTGTGGCAGCTGGTTTTTAGCAAATATTGCTCTGTAGCACCAACCTGAATATATATTGAAAGTCTAAGCAGTCTGTGTGCAGGATGTGTTGGGTCTGCAGAGATATTTGTGGCCCACTTCTGATCCTAGACCTAAGCAAATCCTGAATGGACGGAAGGTCAGCCCTAGAGGTCCTCTGATCTGATTGTGCATGCAGTTTGTTCCTGTTCTGTTTTGTGGATGAGCCAAACCACACAGTGATGAATGTACACATGACAGACTGAGTAATGGCAGTGTTGAAGATGACTAGTACCCCTTGTACCAGGCTGTACTTCATGAGTTACTACAGGAAATACAATCTCTGCTAGGCCTTCTTCTGAACAGTATCAATGTGTGAGGACCGTCTCAGTTCCCGAAAAAGGGTGGTTCCTAGAAACTGAAATTGAGAAATTGAGAAAATTGTTTTTTGAGAAAATTAAGACGAACGACAGCGAAAGGTGAACCCTACATACAGGACACGATAGAGACGGCATAGACAGTGAGAAAAGTTGAACATTTTTCAAATTTCTTGTGCACGTCTAGGTCTAGGTGTACTAACTCATTAAATTTCACTTGCATGATTTTCACCGGTTGTTTGACTAGAGGAGGGTAAGCAATTGTCACCTCATTCCATAGGAGATGAATGTAGAGGGAGCGACATCGCCTCCCATGTATTGAGCCCTTAAGTAATTAAGACTTTGAATCAGAAATGATCAAATGAGATCAAGACTCCTTAAAAATACCAATCTAGCTGATTAATATATTAGCAAATCAAAATGTGCTAATCGGATACCAACTTTACCATCATCATATCTGATATACAGCAATGTTTTCTCAACCCCTTGTAGGTCACTGTCACAACTTCACTTCAAACTGCCACACAGCTAAAGTGGTGTATGTATGTCACTAATGCCTGTTGATACATAGCCTACTCTACACATACAAGGATAGTATTGGAAGCACTTTGCTGTCATCTAGGGGTTGGAGGAATGCTTAGTTGTGCCTAATTCTACATACTTCACTTTGTATCTGCTCTGTGTGCTATATCTGAACAATAAGCAATCTCTTCTTAATTTAGAAACAGTAGGACACCAAAAACAGATCATTTAATTTTTTATTTAATTGTACATACATTGTGTTTGCTCTGAGCACACGACTGGGGAGGCGCTCATTCCCAAAGACAGGACATACAAATAAGAATTAGAACAATAAATTAGGGCACATCTCACAGACAACTTTTTTTTTTTTACCCCATGGCACCCCTAGGCCTATCATCCACATCAAAAAGTATCACCAGATGTGATGATTTCAAATTGAATGTATATCCACTTGCTCATTTGGTATCTAGTTCCTTAAAGAACTTATCATCACAATTATGTGTTCTCTAATTCTTTGAATACATAAAACAATATTTTTCTTCTAAACCTAAGTTCTCTTTATCAGTTAATGGCCGTCCAGCAACAGTGAAACTTTACTTTTAGAGAAGATTTTTCCAGTCTCATTTAGAGTGCATTTTGAAGTTATGAAACTTGTCCTACTTAATATTTTGGGCATATCTGGATCAAATTTATAAGCTGATAACAGGTTTGCCTGTAAGCGTCCGAGGTCACTCCTTGTCACTGCTCCTCTAGGCAACAGTCGACATTATTTTTTTGCCAGTCTTTGCTGGAAACGAAGTATGAGGAAAAATTCTAATGTGTATCATGTCCAGTAAAAAAATATAGTAGCGCTGTAGTTTAAGAAGCTCAGGTAACAAGGCTGCACTTTGTTTCTTGTTTCACATGGGCACATTGCAATCAAATGGGAAAACAAATGGAACATTGCTATCCACTTGATGAGCTCCAGTTCCAGTTGTCTAATATTTTCCCAATAAACTGACCCAAGCAGGAGTGTGTGTGACAGAAAGAGAAAGACAGAGAAAAACAGCTACATGATGAGAAAAAAGTCCAGGTTGGTTTCTGTTTTTCTGCAGCCCTGTAGAACTAGCAATCAGCTTGCATCGATTTCCCAGAATCCCTTGTGGTTTGGCTCAAGCCAAATTAATGGCAGATTACAAAGGGTTTGCCTCTGTTTTTTGTTTTGTTTGTTGCCCTCATGTTTGAACTTTTTCAGTGCTAACCCTCCATATCTATTTACTTTTTTTATGGTGACTGTTATACTTTTGACAGTAATAACACTTATAACACTAATGAACCACAACTAATAAGTACCTCTTCTTCCATCTGCTTATTTACATTTAGAGGGCATGTATTATCATATCAAAAACTTTTCCTTTTTTCTTTTGTTCAGTTTTTTAGCTCACAATAGTTTAATGAGAGAAAGGATGAAAGAAAAAAGCAAGCATAGGGCAGCGGAGAAGACAGCCAAAAGTTGCTGTTAAATTTTGAATGTGGAACTTTGACTTTTTTGCATAACAAAGCAACTACCCAAGACAAGGTAGTCATAGTAAAGTCTCTAGTTTTAATTTGAGTTCATAAAGTAAACATTTATATGTAGATTTAGCTTGAGATGGGGTGGGAGTCAAGAGAAATGCAATCTGAGGGCAGTACCTCGGAAACCTAATTAAACAGCAACCTATGAAGGGATTTCATAGCTTTCATAGTCATTCACTGTAGTTGCGAATGACTGCTATGACAAAACCTGTTTTTGTAAATGTTAAAATCCTGGCAGCACTCAGAGACATTTCATATTTTCTACTCCAGTTCTGACCAGCATTGTTATTCTGATGCACATAGGCAGTCATCCACAACTCTGTCACAATAATACTCCAAAGTGCTTTACACGACATTCAGTCTTTCACCTATTCACCCACATGATCACATGCTGATGGTGGTAAACTATCTGAAGCACTTAACAAAAAAAAAAATAAAAAAATCAGTCATACATACATTTCACTTGATCCTAGTTATCAAACAGTACAGTACGCTCAATTAATTATTCAAAGTAGTTCAAAAAGTTCCGAAGGAAACTCAACAGATTGTATCAAGTCATTGACTTGCAGCATTCACTCCTCCTGGCCAAGCATGTAGCAACCACATGGCATTGTGTCGTTGACTTTTCAGCAATCCCTCATACCGAGCATACATGTAGCAACAGTGGAGAGGAAAAACTCTCCTTTAACAGGAAGAAACCTCCAGCAGAACCTGCCTTAGTACAAGCGGCCATCTGCCATGACCGACTGGGGGTTTGAGAAGACAGAGCAGAATGCATAAGAAAAACAGATGAACTGAAGTAAGATTATTTTCGATGTTCATGAAAGTAAAAAGTTAATAGCAGGAGAAGGAGAACGATCAGTTGATGGCAGCATTATCTCAGCTGAAGCATTCCCCCGGGAAGGCATCACAGCCAAACAGAACGCCAGATCAGGTGTAGCTTGTAGGTCTGCCTAAAAAAAATCCATCAGACAGCTTTTGTTGGTTTATAAATCACTGAACAGCTCAGCACCAAAATACACTAAAGACATGTTGTCGTTGCATCAACCTTCCAGACCACTCAGGTCCAGAATCAGAACCAAACATGGAGAATCAGCATTCAGTTTTTATGCTGCACTAATCTGGAACAAACTTCCAGAAAACTGCAAAACAATCTAAACACTGAGTTCCTTTAAATCAAGGCTAAAAATCCACCTGTTTAGAGCTGCCTTTGATTTATAATAACTGGAACATTGATCAATATATTCAATGTATATTTGCTTGTTGATTTTGATGATTTGACAAAATGTAATGTTTATTGCTGTTTCATAATTGGTTACTATGTTATGTTTTTTATGGATAAAGCACTTTGAACTGTCTTGCTGCTAAACTATGTTATACAAATAAACTTTACTTTAACTATACTACGTTAAGTTAGCTGTAAAACACATTTTTTCAAGGACATCATTTGTCATGCCACTTCTACCAACATGTTGTTTTGCCCTGTAACATCACTTCAAGGTAATAAACATGTTGTGGACAGAAAGGCTAGTAAATACTGATATACAGTCAGACTGAAGGTGCAGTCAAACACCTTTGTTCATTTGGCTCAGACAGGGGTGAAAAACAGTCACGTATGAGGCAAATTATCATGGCTAAACAGGCAGGAGGGGGGAATAGAGAAACAAGGTTAATTTAATGCGGATTTGATCAGTTCTTTTTGTACTGATATATTATGTATAAAAATTAAGAGAACCTGCAAAAAAAAAAAAAAAAAAAAAAAGGATTCATTTATTACCCAACAAACCTCATCCTTACAAACAGCTTCTCCAGTTTGGCTGTTTTCCTCCCTGCATGAGGTTGTAAATTCTTTTTGTGTTCTCTCTTCTCAGATTTGGGTTGTTGCTTCCTTAAGATCCTGGATTCAAATTGTTTCATAGTCTTAAGGCAAAAAGCATATTCATATTGTTTTCTTTCTTTTTTGTTTGTTTCTTTGGGTTCTTTTTTTGGGTGAAGAGAAATCCTGGTTCTTCATTTGGTACTTTCATCAAGTTCACTCATGTTACCTGTAAGATGGCAAACATTGATTCTTCCCATTTAAGAGATTGTTTTTGTCAAGACATCAGTCTGTTCTTTGTCTACCTTGAGAGATGATGGTGCCATTACAAATGGTTTGTCTTCATCTATATGGGGTAGGGCCGTCCTGTTTTAGTGGGTGTGACTTAAAAGGCTTTTTTGTTTCAGACCAATGTGTTTTAATGTTACTTTCATGAAAAGTAAAGGAAGACTTTTAGGTGGTTTTGGATCTAAAGTATGATGACTGTTAACAAATATGGGTGCCTATTTGTGGCAGAGTAATAGAGTGTTTTTCAGTGTGTCCTTTTTAAAAAATAAATAAATAAATAAAAAACTTTCTTGCTGGATTGGGTTATGAATCCACAAGACAACCAGAGACAGAGCAAGGCCGGTGAACACACACCCATATTCACATTGACACAAACAGGCTTCCCCCCCCACTTGTGTTTTATACACACGCCATGTAGAAACCAGCAGTATTTTCTGCTGACAGTGCAATCTCTAACAAGTACAACAATAACAACAATACTGCTGGCTTTTCTGCAACACTGGTGGAGAAGTGGGCTTGTGTGCACCTCTGTGTGTGTTTGTGTGTCTTCTACAAGCTGGAAGAAAAATGGGCAAACAGAGACAATGGCAGGGAGTACAATTTACATTGTGCTGCCCTGCAAGGGTCCCTAGAGGGGTGAAATGGCAGCAACTGAGACATCCTGAGTGTGCGTAGGTGTGTGTTTATATACAGGGTTGGAGAGCATCAGAAACAGTATGTGTGTTTTGGGTGTGTATGAGTGCCACGCACTAAACAAAAAGATGTGTGTGTGTTTATGGGACAGAGAATGTGAGCATGACATCAGGCCAAACAGCTTCTGCCCATCATTAGAGACTTACTGTCTGTGTGCGAGTCTCAGAACATTATTGGGCAGACAGCTTGTGTCACATTGGAGAAATTGTTGCAATGGTTGCTTTTTTAGTGAACTCTTGACCTCACATTTGCAGCCACTGCAGATTTCTCCCACAGGGCATCTAACCTGCATGATACAGATGCCACCATGTGGAGAAGTCCTTGTTTTTCTGCTGCTTCATGTTGGCTGCTCATCAGGTGGATACCTTCAGTTTAATTTAAATTTTTTTTTTTAATTTTATTGACCCAAAGGGAAATTAAATATTAGTATTTATATAAATTTATATTAATTAAACATGCACAAAACCTTCAGCAATATTTTGACAATTTAAAGAATGAAGTATGCCAAATGAAACCATTACTACATACTTTATCTGTACCTTGTAGAAATCTGGTGCACTGTGTAGCCTTCAACAAATGACCAGTCCTTGAAAAAGTATTCATGCCCCTTAAACTTTTTTTCCCATTTTGCCCTGTTAAAACACTAAGCTTCAATGTATTTTTATGGGATTTTAGGGCAGGGGTGCTCATTACGTCGATCGCGATCTACTGGTCGATCGCAGCGTGACGTTAAAAAAAAAAAATATTTGTCAGCCTATCAAACATCCCGTTACTTAATTGACATACAGGGCAACCAATCAGATGACAACTGAATTTTGACTTTTAGGTCACCGCTGATGCGTAAACGACGGCGCTAGCGCAACAAAACTTACAAGCTAGTTAGCGAATTACCTCAGATTTTAAGGCCTTGCTAAAACATATGGTGATCAAAATGAGTGAGAAAGCTGGACCAAGTAAGAAGGCAAAAACATGTCACTTTCAGACGGAATGGGAGGTGGACTTTTTTTTTCACGATGTCATTTTCGAAGTGCGTTTGCCTCATCTGCCAGTCTACCGTCGCAATAACAAAGAAGGGAAATTTGGAGCGGCATTTTCGGACTGTTCATGGAAAATACGACATCGACTTCCCACCGAAAAGCCAGCTGAGAAAGAGAAAGGTGGAGGAACTAAAATCCCAGTTGTCCGGACAGCAGTCATTTTTCACTCAACAAACTTCAAAAGCAAAAGCCGCCACCGAAGCGTCGTTCCGGGTGAGTCACGTCATCGTTAAAAACAACAAGTCCTTCCAAGACGGAGAGATGGTAAAAGAAGCATTCGTTGATATTATTCAAAAATTCATGTTTCAACTTCAGAGGTAACAAGGTGCCACTAGCATTTGTTCTTGGCTCATTGTTGTTTGCTACAGTTTACTTTTTTAATTTTTTTTATTTATTTATTTATTTTATAGCTTTTAAAGTTGCTTGAAAAATTCATTATTCTGGCTATGCTCTATTTAACAGTTTATCAGCTGTCAATAGTCAAAGTTAAATATATTCAGAATACCACTGATGGCAACCCAAGTACCTCCACTGGTACTTGTACCACAGCCTGAGAACCATGAATCTAAACCCTTTTATGGTAGTGCTAGCTGTATGATGTCCTGCTGGAAGGTGAACTTCCACCCTAGTCTCAAGGTGTTTGCATTCTTTTAGGATAACCCTGTTTTTGTTTCAGTAACTCTGACCATTTTTCTTAGCTTTTCTATCCTCAGAGCATGTTACTGCCACCACCATTACTCACTGTGGAAATAAGTGTGTTCAGGGTGATGTGCAGAGTTATTTTTCTACTGAACACAGCATTTTGCATGTACTTATTTTGTGATAGGGAAAACAGTTGGTTGCACTTTATGGGGACCAAAGTAAAGGTTGCTCAATGCAAATGCATGTTACATTTTCCAAATTTTTATTTGTAAAAAATCTTACTTTGCTATTTTTCACTACTTTCTGTTGGTCTGTCACATAAAATCAAATGAAATTCATTAAATATTGTGGCTATAATGTGACAAGATGTAAAAAAAAAAAAAATGTTCAAGGGTGTCTAAATTATCTTGCAAGGCCTGTGGTAGTCAAGCTGTACTGTGGTGCAGGAAGCTCTTGGGTTCTTGTCCCAGCCTGGAGTCTTTCTGCATGTTCTCCCGTTGCATGTGTGGGTTCTCTCCAGCTATTCAGGCTTCCTCCCATGGTCCAAAAGCATATTGTTTTATGTTTTGTTTTTTTTGTTTTTTTTTTTTTTTTTCAAAACAGAAGGGAGAGGGGTGAGGGGGGTTGCCTACTGATGGGCTGTGTGAAAAGCAGCAAACCATTAGATAGGCACTGTTTTTTTTTTTTGTTTTTTTTTTTTTGTTTTGTTTTGTTTTTTTCTGGGAAAAAAAGTGAAATGTTTTTAGACACTCCCACCTAAGTCCAAAAAGATGGAACTTGGGTATGAGTGCATGTGTGCATGGTTGTTGGTGTATCTCTGTGTTGCCCATTGATGGACTGATACCCACTCTAAGTTGTCAGGCCCCCCCACCCCACCGCAACCAATCCTGATTCTTCCTTGCTACTACATTTTCTGCTGCTGATAATTAAACATGAGTTTCAGCTCCATCTATCTGAAACTGTTGGAAAGGTTCATCTTTCCCATGTTAATACTGCTTTGTGTGGGCTGGATCTTTAAATCTTGGCCACTTTGCATTCTTGGAATGGAAACTAGATGTAAAATGTCCTCAGAAAAGTTTGAAATTACAAGTCAGTCATTGTGAATTGAAAGAATGGATTCATTTGTCATGATGTCCCCTGAAAGTCCTTCAGTTGCTCAGTGCCTCTGGTGTGCGTCACTCTGAGACAAAGCAGGGTTTTGAATGTGTTTCGCATGTGCAAGACAGTTACGACCGACCAGATATACATTAATAATCCAACCTTTAATTTGAGTAATTTAATGCTGGTAAAAATACAATGTTAGGATTGTTTTTGTTTGTTTATTTTTATGAAATCACCAGTTTGCTGGCAGCTTAATGGCATCCTTATGAATATACATGCATAAGATGTCCTGTTTCATTCTTTGGAGGATTCAAGTGCAGAGAAGTGGCTGCCAGGACAGGAAAATAAGTTATTTCCAAAACAAACAAAAAAAACTAAATAAGGGGGATGAATGGGGGAAACTCAGGAGGAACCAAAAAATTTGGCAAACAGCAGAAGAATCCAGCCAGAAACGACAGAAATCTATGTGCTTAAATACTGAGGAGAAGTGATCACTGTGATAATTAACATAATACATAACAGATGTGAGGAGAGCAGGATGATCAAGAGGCAGACAAAATTGAATGATAAACAGAATGAACACAGGGTTCTAGGGAAACTAGCACACTGAAAACAGAAGAGTACAAACCAGAAATCAAACACAATCTAACATAAGACTAAATTTAAGACAGCAACCAAAATGTGACCAAGAAACAGGAACAAGAGGAAGTAAAATGACCAAAAAGCTCAAAGGAAGGCATATTCTAAAATAAAACAAGAATGAAGATCTACATCTTACATCTACACAAGATCTAGATCTTAATCAATATATGAAAACTCAGAAGTACATCTTTTGACTTCATATATCTTCTTTTTATTTATGCTTTGCTTGATTAGAATATATATAGACAAACAGGGCTGGATGAGGATGTCATGTTTATGCGGGTTATGGTGAGGTGGTTAGATAATATTCAAAACTCACGGGTAAAGAATTGCAGCAAATACTGGTATCTTTGGGGCATTGAGTCTCCCTAACAACCATTAGAAACCATCACATACTAAAGATTGTCTGGGAACCATGATAGAAAAAAAGTCTTCTCTTTCCAAACTTCACAAATGTGTGGATTTTGCTCTATTGGGACATTAACTGAAACCATCTACTTTGGTTAGATGAGAGTAAGATTTAGCTTTTTGGTAAGAAACACTCCAGGCGCACAATATAGCTGAACATCATGAACGGCAACATTATGAAGCAAGAGAACTCCTCAGCCTGTTTTGGCTGCAGATGAATAGTTGGAGTCACAAAGAAAACATATTACGAGCAGAATTACCAACTCATGATTCTACAATCTGTTTTGGTGAAAGAATGTGTTTAATTTGAAAAAATCTCAGAAAAGTGATATATTTCTTTAACATTGCAGTTTTTACAGAACTATGCTTGCTTTCTTATCTTTGTTTTTTTTTGTTTTTTTTTTTTTGTTTTTTTTTTTTTTGTTTTTTTTTTTTTTATTCAAGACAGATAAAAAAAATGTGCCTTGTAAAATTTCCGAGTGTCTGGTAAAAAGAAAGTTTTAATTTCCACCTCTGTGTGTGATGTCAGGGCAGCAGGTCAATAGTCATTAAGGACTGATGGATGAGCTGTCTTTGACACTGGAACCAGGCAGGATGTCTTCTGCAGCACTGGAATCTCCTCCTGGGTCAGGGTAAGGTTGAAGAGCTGCTGCAGCATTCCACATACCTGGTCCGCACAGACCTTCAGGACTTTTGGGCTGACACCATCTGGACCGGCAGCCAAGTTCCGGTTCAGTCTCTTCAGCTACTTATTCACCTGACTTCTAGAGACAGACAGAGGGGAAAATGAAGGCAGCACCAGCTACTCTCGATGTGGTTGAAGACAATGAGAGAGCAGAAGAAGGATCCATGACTAGGCTGGAAGATGAAACATTTGAGATGTGACAGAAAACCTGTGGGTCAAGGGAGCATGGGAGGTTTATTTGGCTGATAGCGCGAGGAGGATGCTGAGCTTGTTCCTGAACTGCAACTATTGAAGAATGTGTTCAGTTCATTGGCTTTATCCAGACTTTTATCGACCTGATCCTCCTTCTGCTTGAAGCGCATGATCCTCTTAATCCCTGACCACACATCTGTTATTTTGCTCTGCTGGAACTTGCTCAGTACTCAAATTGATGGTTAGGTTTTTTTTTTTTTTTTTTTTGTCAGCAAGAGTTGATGTCGCTGCCATAAAATAATTCATTTTAAGGCTTTTTACGTATCTTTCCCTTATACAGTACATGTAAGAAGCACAACTAAAATACCTACTTTTGTGTTTATTGCCTAATTTTATCAATAGCTGTTGTATCAATTGCATAGCCTCCCAATCGATTTATGGCCACTGAAATCACAAAAAAAAACAAACAAACAAAAAAAAACTTGAAAATACTTTGACCTTAGGCATGACCTTAACAAACAAAAAATGTAAATATGCAAACTATTTTAGAGGTTTAACATAAAATTCCTTAGCCTAATGTTGAGCTGTTATACTTACAGATAACAGTTTCATACCCAGACCTCTTACAACATTTTCTAATCACTCTCACAAACACAATTTACAGAGCCAGAGGATATTATCCTTAAAAATTCAAAAATTACCTCTTAAAGCTTTAAGTTACCTATCATCTGCTATTTACAGGTTAGTGGAGATAGGGAGATTATTACATTTGCT